>HG995299.1:12475330-13725330 GCA_905332915.2 Hecatera dysodea | reverse complement strand
AAAAAGAATCATAAAAATCGGTACACCTAATACAAAGCTATGCGGTAACAAACAGGGCCGCTGCTAGCGGTTTGATCGCCCGCGTGCAATACCGATTATACCGCCCCTTTTTTTTTTGGATGGGAAGTCATGAGTGTAAGGGAGTGTCAGACTCTTACTGACTAAAACCCACCCGTGATCCTTCTTGTGCCCTTTGCGTTCCAGGGCCGCGGTGACTCTTTCGAACAAATTCCGTAACTCTAGCAGGCACTGACCCTATGGGGCCCCGTCTGTGTTGCTGACGGCTCTTTGAGGTGCGCGTGGAACACGACGCACCGTCGACTCGGGCCTGGTTACTACCGGACGGCGAGCCACCCATAGCTCACCATCAACAGGCCCGCGCCTACGGTGGCTGGGAATTGCCCTGCGTTTCCCGACGCCCGGGGCGTCTTTTGTTTCGGCGGCTGAAGCGTGAGGTTTGCCTCTCTCGCACACGTTCCGCATCCTCCTTCGCTAGCATTACTGCTTCGCAGAAGGAACCACCCTACGACTACATATGCTGAGTTTTCCTAAAAAAAGGCTATTTCATGATTTTTTCATTATGGTGGGGAAACCTAAACGCAAAAAAAAAAACATTTAGTTTGATTAGGTAACTTAGTTATTTTGGTTTACTAAAGTTTAAAACTGCGGAAGCATTGTTGATAAGTTTTTGATATTTTTTTATTTTGAAAAGAATCTTTCGCCTGATGCAACTGAAACCGGCAGGAAAATATTCTTAGAGCTATCGCTGTGTTCGGAAATGTTAAATTAAGTCATTGGTAAAAATATTTATACTGTAATAAAGATTGTGAAAAGGACATGCTTGATTACAACTGTAATTTGTTTCGTGTGACTTACATCTGGTGTGCAATCCAATATATTGGAAAAATATATTGATTCTCTGACTTTGTTCAGTATATATAAGCCTGGTTGTTATCGGAAGGCGGCCTATCATCCACAGGTGCCCTACGCCTACGGTGGCCAGGAATCGCTCTGCGACTCCCGACGCTCGAGGCGTCTTCTTCTGTTGCGGCGTAAGATTTCCCTCTCCCTCACGCGGTCCGCCTCCTTCGCTAGCATTACTGCTTCGCAGAAAGAGGTGACCGCTTCCCATGCCTCCTCGCTTTGGACCATGTATTGAAACTGAGCCGATGGCGAGAGGTCGCCGATCGCCTTAACGAGGACACAGCGTTGCTCCGTCCAAGCAGGGCAGACCTCCGCCGTATGTTTCCTCATGTCGTCACGACGATCTCAACACTGTAGTGTTGACACCCGGACGTGTCCTCCCGTGGATTCCAAAACAGATACCTCCCGAAACACCCGTGTCCGGTGAGTACCGGTGCTAGGAACGCCGTGGCTCCTCTCCAACTACTCCTCAAAGAGGGGACTTATCGCCACAATGGTGGCATGCTCAACAAGTATCTACCTAACCTACCAACTGAGAAATAAGCTCAGAGTTTTCATAGAACACTACTATGGATACTTGTATTGAATTTGAGTCCAAACGGTGGCGGGCGGTTCCTGCGGTACCAGCTGACGGATAAGATAGCGCCTTCGGTTTTTTTTACAATGCGATGATATTTCTTATGTTGTAGGTGGGGTGTCTATTATAGTATGACTATGACTTTGAATATTACGTAATGAGTCGCTCGATTTGCCGCCCCCTTGGACGTGCCGCCCGTGTGCAGTGCACGCCTTGCACGCCCGCTTACGGCGGGCCTGGTAACAAACATTTAAAAAAAATACAGTCGAATTGAGAACCTCCTCCTATTTTGGAAGTCGGTTGAAAATAACGATACCTACTTATAACGGAAACACAGATTTTTATGAATCAATATGCTGTTCTCATTGAAAATCATAGAAAGTTGTTTCTTTTTTCTTTAATTGAAGTATCAAATTGATTCGACAGTTTCTTTGTTTGAATATTACGAGTAGGTAACCTACCTACAAACAAAATACTTCGTTCGAAATACTTTTTTGTTGTTTTGTTCATCAATGTTGATTCGAGGTAACGAGATATGCTTGGGTTTTTTTTTTAAAATTGAATCAGAAGAGGTGATGCAGTCAGTGCCCTGCATTACCCTCTTCCTATTTTCTTAATTCTGAGAGGGATCAAGGTTGTGCACAAACAAATACTTCAGCTAAAATGCACCTAGTACCTACAGTAAATAAGGTAATAAGAGTAGGTAATAAGGGTATAAGGTAAGGTAAGGTAATAAGGTATTTACTGTACTACATTTTCATGCGCTAATCTCAGGAACTAGGTACTGGGTCGAATTTCAAAATTATTTTAGTTATGGATAGCCCATTTATTGAGGTAGGCTGGGATAGTCTATATAACATAGGCACACGCTACAATTCATCGATACATAGGAGCGGAGTATGAAAAATGTTACAAGAACGGGTTTTTTTCTCTCTTTATGTGATGACGCAGACGAAGTTGCGCGGATCAGCTAGTCAATAATAACTACACACGATCAAAATGACTGACCAAGTTTAATTACGTAGGTACCTTATTTAATATTGCAACCATTTTGGTACATCTCACATTATAAAAGTCGCGTAGGTTAAGGCAGACACCGTGCGCTTCATCGCACGATCTCCTACGAGGCGGCTTGCGCACTGGCCACCGCCCGCCGGCCTCGTCACTATCGAGGCCATACGGCCAGTACTCGACACGGGAGAAGGTACGGCTTCATGTCGTTTCGTGCGACGCAGGTCCTCTCGGGGCATGGCTGCTTCGGGAGGGTCCTGTGTCGCATGGGCAGGGAGCCGGACCAGTGTCACCACTGCGTCGACTGTCGGGAGGCCACGGCGTGTCCCGCTTGGGAAGAGCCGCGCCGTGACTTTATCTGTGTGATAGGCAGTGACCTCTCGCTGCCGGCCGTAGTCCGATCTATTGTCGGCGGCGAGGAGTCCTGGGACGCGGTGGTCTCATTCTGCGAACCAGTTATCACACAGAAGGAGGCTGCGGAAAGGGGAAAGAGAGATCTTGACCTCTCTCCCGACCCGCAGCAGACGCACCGGGTGTCGAACGAGGCCTTACGATGCTCTCTTCCGGCCCCCCTAACTGGTTCAACGGACCTGGGGATGTCCGTCGCCCCACATTCAAACAGACTCGAAGTGGCGGCGCATGGTGTTCCCGCGCCTGTCTTTGACGACCGGAGGCGACCCGCAGAGGCGAGCTGGCATCAGCTGGGTATTACTGAACTCGACCGACTCAACTTTGCGGGTGGAAGATGAAACAACGGGGTGGTTTTAGTCAGTAAGAGTCTCGATGGACAGAAAAGCTATTAGTACTAACTTTGTACTCTACACAATTTAAAACCAACAGACTTTTAATATTTAAGAATTACCACTCAAATATTAACATTGTTTTCGATATTCGACTATTTTTTTTTCTATTGATAGGCTTTTGACTACTATCTCAGCTGATGGTAAGCAATGATGGGGTCGAAGATGAAGCCCGCTTGCTTAGAGGTAACCTATTCATAACTCTTGACTTAAAGATTCCCAGGTTGTAGTTATTAGGAAACACCTTTATAATATTACAAACCCGTTACGTTACTGCTGTGTAATGGCCATTCTCCACCATTTCCAACGATCACGATTCTGCTACTTCTTTCCTATTCTTAATGGATATCTTAAAATCTGTAAACATCTCTGTGGGTATGCTTATTTGAAGTGAACATGAAGAGATCTGTCAATCCATACAAACGTTAGTGAGAACCGATCATTAGTTCCTCTCCAAACCTTGACATTGGCAAAATCATCGTTAGTTAGGTAAACGATGGAGCCACAACAAAAAAAAAAGACAGTTCACCTCATGCCCACTTCACCTGCATATGTATATGTACAGGCAGGTCCTTCCATCCTCTCCTCCGTGGTCTGCTGCGGTTCCGCAATGGTATACATTTATTAAAATCGATCAAACATATAAGTTTTTATGTACCGATATTAAATCATATGTCATACATATGTTGTGTCAGTAAATTAATTAATGATTATTATTACTAATATTATAAACACGAAAGTGTTTATAATATTTAGGTTAAAGTTAGTTTAGATAAGTAAGAGATCAATGATGATGACAGTCCCCCAAACGTCACCACTGCCGCGTGTATTAGATGGGAAGAAGTGGCGCAACAAACGCGCAAAAGAGAATAGGGTCCAAGCTAATCTAAATATGAGCGGTTTGTGTTATTATTAGGTAAATTATGAAGACATTTTCTGTAGCATTTTTTGTTTTTAGTATAATAATAAAACCTTTTTCTTTAATTTATGTAGGTAGTGCTTAGATAAATATAATAATTATACATATAGTATAGTTATCTATACTAATATTATAAAGCTGAAGAGTTTGTTTGTTTGTTTTAACGCGCTAATCTCAGGAAGTACTGGTCCGATTTGGAAAAATCTTTTGTGTTAGATAGCCCATTTATCGAGGAAGGCTATAGGCTATATATCATCACGCTAAGACCAATAGGAGCGAAGCAGTCATGAAAAATGTGACACAAACGAAGTTGTGCGGACAGCTAGTTTATTATAACTAGCTGCTGCCCGTGACTTCGTCCCCGTGGAATCCCCGATTTTAAAACATTCTTTATCGCTGCTCCGCTCCTATTGGCTTAAGTGTGATGATATAATTATAGCCTAAAGCCTTCCTAGATAAAAGGTCTATTCAACCCAAAAATAATTTTTCAATTCGAACCATTAGTTCCTGAGATTAGCGCGTTCAAACAAACAAACAAACAAACTCTTCAGCTTTATAATATAAAAATTATAGACTGAATGTTTTGCTGAAACCTCATGTGATTTTAAAACCTTTTACGTAAATATGTAGATTTGCCCCATAGTTAATACAGCAAAAATAAAACCGAAAAACTACAGTTATACCGGTCAAGTTACTTCTTATTTTTAAAGAGAATAGTTCTACTTCGAAAGATACGAATATCGCTCCTTTAAATATTACTTCTCTACATCATGCGAGAATAAGTAGGTACGAGGTCGATGGGACCCTGGAGACGGTTATACAGTTGAAATCTTAATGGTTGTTTTCCCGCGGCAGGACGATTACCCATCAGTAGTACTATCGAAACACAAAGTTAAACTAAAAAAAATAAATGTTATTTTTTTTCAAATCATTAAAAAAGTGTTCATAAACTCGACAGAGCGAGAATCAATAGTAGTGCACTAGACATAACGTAGGTAGATATCTACATGAGACAACGTGCCGCCGCGTACCTACATATCGCGCGATGCACTACTGTTGGTTCAAGTCGCTTTCGAGTTTTGTTTATCACAATTGTTAATCTGCCATTTATGGAGTCTAAAATTTTTATATATATAAATCGATTGTATTACCGATACAAACTCATTTCGCTTCGGGAAAACAACCATTAAAATTTCACACTGTATAAGTAGGCTAATTTAACGCGAGTGAAGCCGCGGACAAAATCTAGAACCTAAATAATAAAAAAAATATATAACTACCTATCTAAATGGATGTTTCGACAACAGGGCCCCAAGTCTCCTATTTTTATAAATTTGTCATTCCAACACGATCCCATTGTCATTTTGCTAAAAGTTCGTAATCTGCTGGATTCATAATGGTCAATCATTGGTCTGTCAATGGTTTCGTAATACTTTTTGATAACCGAGCTATTAAAAGTAATGACTGCAGAATGATGTTCTAGTGGTAGGTCACTGATCAAAGGAACTGTTAAAATTTTAGCAGATTACTGCATACGTCTGTCATTTATTTGTCATTATGTACTAGATAACCATTCTATGCCATTCCTTTCAATGGAGTGTCAGTGGTTGACCATTGGAAAGTCATAATGACGCTATTATGTTAGTAGATTACCAAACTTGTCAAAAACGACCATTATGAGATCAATGATAGGCCATTTTGACAATATTGTAATAGCAGACTTGAGGCCCTGGCTTGGTGTGCTGACACGCATCTCTTCTTTGTTTGTCTCTGAGAGTATTGATTGGCTCGTTACCATCACGCGTGATGCGTATGTGCGAATAAATGAAACGTTAGTTTTACCTACTCGTAGCCACCGCTGCCTTATCCTACGTGGAAATACGGGTTTCATGCTGTTTTAAATCGAACCTTAAGTATTATAAAATCACACTTCTAAAACTAGCCTGCCTCAAAGCAATAAAAAGTTTCTTTGTAAAAAGGTTGATCTCAGTAAGATGCTAAGAACTCGTAAGTACCTACTGCACTTAACTAAATCAAAAGATACGGTAGCTTGCTAAGTATAAGGTGGGTCCACTAACCCAGTGACCTTGAACCAGCGACCGGTTACGCCGCTCGCCCAAACATTACTGTAATAATATTCAAAAGAAAGCTTCACTTCTACCGGTGAAGTCACAACACAACATCGTGTACAATACAGTTTATGAATTAAGAGCGCATACGCCGAACGGCATTTCATACAAATTTTCAAGTCGTTATTTTCCGAAATGACTAAACCGATTTTGATGAAACTTACACACATCAGCAAGGTATAGGTCTAAAAAGTTAGTTGAAAACATTTGCGATAAAATTTCCAGTTATCTTTTTTGAAATAAGATATTTCGGAAATGTTTTACTAACTTTGTAGACCTATGTATCCTGCTTATACATATGTCTGAAGTTTCATTAAAATCGGTTCTGTCATTTCGCAAAATAGTGACTTGAAAATTTGTATGAAATGCCATACTGCGTACACGCTCTTAAATCGTCAAGCAAACTTAGCATTCACCTTTTACCCCATTTGAAATGTATGTTAACTAACCGGTTTTTTTCGACTAAAACCTGTGCAGAGTCCATTATAGAAAAATGTATATTACGAGTATCTTTTACCAGCTGTGAGCTTTCACTATAAAATACCTGCAAAAATTATAAAGGTAGAGAACTTGGCAATAAAATTAAGCGCAATCGTTAATTAATCGAAATATTTAGTTAAGTACGACTATTGAAATAAAATTTGTGATGATGCGTGATCCAATCCATCACATTAACAAAGAAAACCTATTACGTCATCGAATATAACTTGATTGTTTTTCAGATGGCCGGCAGTACGAAAGCGAGTATAGCTCGCATGTTCCTTTTGCTGACCTTTCTGGGGGTGGCGCGTACGCAGTCACTATCTAATCCCACCTATAATCCAGGTACGGTGAACACATTCATCATGAAAAACTAAAAACGCTGATATTTTATAATTGCCATAATTAAGTACCGATTTTGCCTGCAAAACATATTAAGTTATTTATCAACTATGTAACACTTACATATTTATAATAAGCACCAACTGTCATTTCGATCATGCAACGCAATCATCTTCTTGAATTAGTACTAGATAAGTATGAAATCAATCAACGCAATAGGTCAATGTATATCAGTCAGTCTTACTCAGACTTATTCTACTCGCTTTGTACGATTGATGCTGTTTCAATTCAGTCCAGTTGCTAAATATAGGCAACCGGCGAGCACAAGGATAAAGGTTAAACTTATTTCAAATTTGCGGTTTTACAAAGGTTTTTCCCTGTTGTGTATCCCATTACAATTGTGTGTTAAATACCACTAATATTAGTTGCTACATCATATTATACAGATGAAGTATCTACGAATTTAGGCGAAGTCGAGTCCAGGGAGAATGGCCCCGATCTGGAGTTCCGCTACCACGACCACGATCAGATGACCAGATACTTGCGGTCTGTGTCTGCCAAGTATCCGGCTTTAACTGCACTCTACTCTGTTGGCAAATCGGTGCAAGGTAAGAATATTTGCGATATTCAAACGTGTACCCTTATATCCTTCCTTCAGATTAATTATGATCCATTTCTACTGTGGATAGAGTGGTTACGACCTTAATAAGATCGATCGCCCACGACTACGACGCCGCCGTGACGGTAAGAATTTGAAGCGAAACCAAGTAGCCTACTTCGTGTATTTGAACTTGTGCACGTCTCCTTCCTATGAGACCAATATGGCTCGGATGCGTCTGCAATATTAAATATCTCTGCAGGTCGAGACCTATGGGTGATGGTGGTGTCAGCATCGCCGTACGAGCACATGATCGGCAAGCCCGACGTTAAGTACGTCGGCAACATTCACGGAAACGAAGCCGTCGGGCGCGAGCTACTTCTGCACCTCATTCAAGTTAGTTACCACAACCGGTGCTTAGCTGCAATGAGCGTTTCCTTGTCGTAATCAGCGACTACCTGTTTACATTGATAGTTAGCAACGTTGTACAAGAGAAATGTTTTAGATACTTACTCGCTTTATCTCGTTTTCTAGTAAGATAACTGCTTTTAGAATATGATATCTATTGCCGTATTAAATAACACTAGCAGTGCCTCGCGGTTTCACCCGCGTAGTTCCCGTTCCCGTGGGAATATGGGGATAGATAAAGCCTATGTCACCCGGGGATAGTATAGCTTCCCAACAGTGAAATATTTTTTCTAATCGGTCAAGTAGTTTCGGAGCCTATTCAATGCAAACCAACAAAAAAACAATCAAATCTTTCCTCTTTATAATATTAGTGTAGATAAAAACTACGATTCTCTGCTCTATCTCGAAAATTCAGCTTTTGATTGATGCCTGGTTAACGACACAGTAGAAAATGTTTTAATTTCCATATATTTATATTTAGAATGAAAACAATAATCTGCTGGGTAATTTAGTTTTACCTAAATCGGATCATTATCTGTTAAGTACAAGTTTTCTTTTTAGACAAAAATATCCTTTGAATATTTCCAGCACCTCGTGACGTCATATGATACTGATCCCTACATAAAATGGTTGCTGGACAATACCAGGATCCATTTGATGCCATCCATGAACCCCGACGGTTTTGCTATCTCCAAGGAGGGGCAGTGTGACAACACATATGGCAGGTACGGAATATATACACCATTATATAATTTGAAATATAAACCATAATAGGTAATCGTCATCAAAACCTTTAAGGAAAAAGCGATAACTAACTGAACAATATACTGAGCGAATAACCTACATATTCACTAGCATGGACACACAACTTCAATGAATCTGCAATTTAGTTACATATAAATCTCACTAATATTTCGTAAAACTAGAGCAGTAATTTTCTGAATACCGCGCAACTAAACATTTTCAATGCCGTATTGCAACATCTGTTTTTGATATTCAATAGATCATGATGCCATACAAATTAACACCAATTGATTGTACAAGTGGCATTTATAAATTTTCAGGCACAATGCTCGTCGCTACGACTTGAACCGAAACTTCCCTGACTTCTTCAAGGCTAACACGAAGCAGCCTCAGCCAGAGACTGAAGCCATCAAGGAGTGGATTAGCAAGATTCAGTTCGTGTTGTCCGGGTCACTGCACGGCGGCGCGCTCGTGGCGTCGTACCCCTTCGACAACACACCCAGTGCCAGTAACTGTCAATAACATTTTTTTGTTCTCTAAACATGTTCAGATCAGTTTCGCCACGCTTTTCTGGTCACATGTCATACTAATAGCCAATCGCCGCAATTGCCTAATTTGACTATTGCATTATCGATCGATCCTTATATATAACTTCCTGAGTATTACAAAACTGTTTGGGTCTTTGGGTTTTTGGGTCGGACAGCAATACTTAACAGAAATGTTTTTCCTTTTATTTCCACGCAAATCAGGAATATGCCGATCATCAGTCCTGTGTTCTGGTGAGGTACCCCATCAATTTCGTCTTCTAGCATAACTACCAATAAATTAATAATGTGTTATTTTCGTCAACATGTGGCCTGAACGCAGTGTTCCAGAGCTACGCGCACTCGCCGTCGATAGCGCCAGATGACGACGTGTTCCGGCACCTGTCGCTGGTGTACTCCAACAACCACGCCAAGATGTCTCGCGGCGTGTCCTGCAAGTCGGGCTCGCCCCGGTTCGAGAAAGGCATCACGAACGGCGCGGCCTGGTACCCTCTCACAGGTATATTTTGTTGTTGTGACAGCTATCGGTGTGTACCGACGTAGTCCTTATTTAAAAAATATTTTGACAAGACTAATATTGAGTAACGACATACGAATAGATTTTTTTCCATGGAAAAATTATACTAATTAACTTGAAATAACATCAGAGATGATTGTGAATTAGGGGGTATATTTATTAATAGGTGCACGCTAAAATAACGTGAGTAGCTATTCCCAAATCAATCTCCTACTCATACGCAGTGACATTCAATTCCAGGCGGTATGCAAGACTATAACTACCTGTGGCACGGATGTATGGAGATAACATTAGAGATCTCTTGTTGCAAGTACCCCCCTGCGCATGAACTAGCCAAGTATTGGCAAGACAACAAACAGGTAACTAAATCATACGATATTTCCTGAATGACTGACCGTCCTTCTGAACATTTCGAATAAGCCGGCAAGTGTGCCCATGAACTCCACGACGTCATCCCACCAGCCCCCTTCTACCATAGGACATCTAGACACACTATAGGTTACCATCCCTAACTTGTTGCTATTCCACCAATTCGCACCAAGCGTTTTCAATCGTCTTTTATAATGCGCACAGCTAAGGAGTGGAACTCTCTGCCTGCGTCTGTGTTTCCGAACGCATTCAACACTAATCTCTTCAAAGTTAGAGTGAACAGTCGACTTTGTCCCTGTCACCTGTGACCTATACTAGAGTCAAGAGCAAATCCATTTCAGAAAAAAAGTAATATACATAATAGTTATAAATATAGTGTGGCATCTTGGTAAGAAATAAGCATTTATCATTTATAGAATTAAGTGCAAATAAAAAGAAAATAGGATTTAGATAATGAAGGTAATGCACCTAGTCTGTAGGTATGTAAAAGAAATACTTGCTAGCAATTTCAATACATTATTTAATTAAAAAAATACGTTGTACTTCTAAAAACGTAAATTTAGTTTTATAAAACTCACTTAATAACAAATATAATTTATAAAATACGTAGGTACCTACCCGTTACTAAGCAGAATAGAAAACAAATACTGATGCTACAAGAAACAGAAGCACCGATGGAGCCGTAGACGCGGCCGAGTTCCAAGGTTCACCAGGAGATTTGATTCCAATCACACCGCACGCCACACGTGGGCCTGCGTTACCAGTAAGCAAGGAACTCGCGTCTCCTCCCTGCCCCAGGTCATCCTTCTGTTGGTGGAGAACCAGAGTACGCCCTAAGATGCTGTTACGACCTCGAAGTGCAATGACGCTGTCTACAAAGTCTATATAAGCGATTGCAACGCCATTTCCTACGAACACTACATTCCCAAGGTCACCAACATGACGCACTCTGTGATCCCTGCCGCCGTGAGTGTTATCATCAGGATTGAAGTGGGGGCCCGACGCGTCGCATGAGCTCGTATCGCCAAATTCGTGAACATGGAACCCGTAGGAGCCAGCCCCTAAGCCGGTAATGTTTCCAGTGACTCTCAATCCATCTGTTATCTCATTGAACACGATTTTCCCAGTCACATTATTTGATACTAGGAGCGCAATAGCAGATCTAGTTTCGCCGCTGACGTAAGATACAGCAACAATTGCGTTGAAACATAACCAGCGGATAAACATCTTGAGGTGAACAACAAACGTGCGTTCGAAGAAGTAAACAAAGAAGCTTTGGTTGAATTAACACCTTTAACGGAACGTTATCTAAAAATAATGCACTTATCAAGGCTACTGATAACGATAAGCTTCAATCAGGTACTCTAATTA
The DNA here is from genome assembly GCA_905332915.2 of Hecatera dysodea. Lineage (NCBI taxonomy): Eukaryota > Metazoa > Arthropoda > Insecta > Lepidoptera > Noctuidae > Hecatera > Hecatera dysodea. The sequence goes on along the minus strand of HG995299.1, from coordinate 13,713,596 downwards.
ATAACATATAAATAGTTTCCTCCGGATGTCTGTAGCGCACGATGTTGCAAAGGGTTCTCTATTGTGTCAACTAACATTTTGATCCATAATTTAAAGTGCCATAACTTTTTTTGTTCTATTCATCATTTGTCCGAATGATAACTTACCCTTACTTAATAAAGTAGTTGATTGTGAACATGTGGTTTTTGTAAGCAAACAAGCATGCAGCATGCAGGCAAGGTATGCCGCATACTGAGTGCATGGTTTCCGTCACGGCTCCGGTGCTGCGGGGCGCCGGCGGTCCCACGCGAGTTTATCGTCGCAAATGGGTTTACGCTCACCACTACAGCTTCGGCAGCCTCACCTGTAGCGGCGAGTGTTACAACCACCAGCTACTCAACTCGCGGGCCGCCTCACCCCTCCGCGTTTACGCGATTTTATATTACACTCTAGGGGTAGAACAATACTGCGTGGAGTGGGATTTACAGCGATTCGTTTCTGTCACTAAAACCTAATTTTTAGCAAACGATTTAGGACCAAAAAAAAGTATAAATGAACATTCCGAATAATACACATCTATACTAATATTATAAAGCTGAAGAGTTTGTTTGTTTGTTTGAACGCGCTAATCTCAGGAACTACTGGTTCGAATTGAAAAAATATTGTGGAATGAATAGACCATTTATCGAGGAAGGCTATATATTATCACGCTTAAGCCAATAGGAGCGGAGCAGCGATAGAGAATGTTTTAAAATCGGGGATTCCACGGGGACGAAGTCGCGGGCAGCAGCTAGTTATTTATACAATACTTAGAACATATGACTTTAGGTTATGTAAAATTAGGAGATTAAATTATATAGTACTCGATATTATGACAGAATACTTTTAGAACTAAAGATAATTATGTTAAACAAAATTACAGGATTTTGAACATTATGGTTACTGAAGTTTATAGCAAACGTGTTATGGAGAATGATTTTTCGGACAAACAATTTTAGGAGAAGAAAGGGTGTACTGATGCAAAGGCATATTAAGAATTTTAGCGTTGGTTTACTTAGTTAGGTGCAAAAATGATGAGGAATTGCGACTAATTAATGGTCCTTAGAGTACCCTGCTACGAGTGTAACAACTAGAAGGATATAAGTTGATAATAGAAGACCTAAGAACTTTTGGTACAGTTGCCAAACACATGGAATTTGTAGAACTGTCGATATGGTTGCAAAGGTAAAGCCCCGGCATAAAGCAAGAGAAGAAAAACATAGAAACTGAAAGGAGTACAGTGAAGGTAGTAGCTAAAAATGGACTACGGCCCCCTAGCAAACGACGAATTACGGGATGTCTAATGTCAGTTATTGGGCCCCACTATAGAAACCTCTAAACGTGGATCAGGCAGAGTGCTAGCGCCTCATTAGTACACGAGTGCTACATTGTCGTATGTGCATGCTCGATAAGATATCATTAATTAATTTATTTTGTTTTGTTATATTCCTTATCTTCATAAATTAATACGTAGATAAAGAATATAAGGTAGTGTTAAATTATAGGGACTGGACAGTCGTATTAAAATTCTGCGTATAAATCTTCAAATTCCAAGCATATGTTTTTGGACTGAACTACAAACTTTGCGCAACAACTTCAACTATTTCATTTTTCATCCATACCAGTCATGTTGAAACGAAATTAATCAGTACGCTCATTAAGTTGATAATTGTTCTGGAAGCAAGGGTTTGAATAGGGCTAGCAAGCACAGCATAGCTCAACACCCCGGTATCTGCTATTATAAACACCTAATGAGGTACTTACCAAATATATATCTGTTTGCAGTCCCTCATCAAATACTTAGCAGAGGCCCACCGCGGAGCTCACGGCTTCGTGATGGACGAGAATGGAAACCCGGTGGAGCGCGCCACCGTCAAAGTGAAGGGACGTGACGTCACCTACCACACCACCAAGTACGGCGAGTTCTGGCGCATACTGCTGCCCGGAACCTACAGAATTGATGTAAGAATTGAAATCATTAGGTTTAATCAATTATCAATTTGTATATGGGATACAATATGAATGCTGAACAAATATTACTGTAGATACGTATTAGTACTAGATAGTAGTAAAACCTAGGTGATTTTACTGCTTTAAATTTTGTGGAAACTCAAGAATTCAAAGAGAATTTCAAAGGAATTCAAAGAGGACTTTTTGGAAAATTTCCATTACAATACCACAGCGAAGTTAGTTTTTCTTTTTTTTTTGTTGGTTAGATATTTATATACACGGATACGCCACTGGGTAGTACAGTAACGTGGTCATACTATGGAACTACCTGTGCTCCAATACTTTCTTCCCCCCCGTTCCCAGGCGTGTCCAGTGGCCCCAGACGTCTGTGCGTCTACTTCAGCACGTAACATTTCTCAATGCTTGAAAGTCTAGAGACCATATCTAAAATAAAAATAAAAAATATCGTGAGAGCGTAAGAATTAACAGGGTGAGAGACGTTAACTGCCAGCCCCGTTTTATTTGTTTAGGCATTAATTAGGTTCCATAAGTGTCATGATAATTAGTCCACTTTCGCTTACAGGTATCAGCGGAAGGATATCTGCCGCAAGAAGTAGAATTCATTGTTATAGAAAGCCATCCTACTCTATTGAATGTTACTCTACATTCAGCTAAGGTGAGTAGATGAATTTAAAACCTATATCATCTAAAATCGAGGGACCTAGTTGACAAGCAAGCAGTCTATCAATTTTAGTTGCCAAAAATTAATCAAAGCTGACAATTTTTGTCAGACTAATGAACTGGCTATAAGACAGTTTGCTTAACAATTAAGTTTCCTCACTGTAAAAAGCGTAAGCTTATTCAATAACTTCCCACTGTAAAAAAACCATACATGATCTGTAATATTTGAGCTGTAAATATATTTAATTCACTTGATTGTTTCTAGTTGCACTAATGGTGGTGTGGTTTCAATAGTTCTTGTGCCTCCCTAGGGTTACATTCCGAAGGCGTCGGGCGCGCTGCCGGAAGCCTCAGTGAAGACTACTTCCCTCCCCACAGCACTAACCTCAGCTACACCTGCCCCCTATAATGATGGTGCAATTGTGTTCCCTGAAGACTGATCCTGAATAATTCCTAATTACTGTGAAAATTCGCTCACTTTAAATTACTTACAATGTTGTTTTAGATTTACGCGGTTTGCACAACTTCGCTTGCCACCGTAAGGTTTTTGAACTATTCCAAATTTGTTGATACTTTCTGGATTCCGTGAACAATTGTTACTCTTCTTGGGGAAAACAGGTTTTTGTGTTGTATTATCCGACTTTTACTAGGTACTAGTAGGGGAGCCCATGCGGGGATTTCGGGATTTTCTAAAGCGCGGCAGATTAATATACAGGGGGATACCTTGTACCCAGTTAAGTACCTCCACCAAATATGAGGCCCATATATAAGGCCGCCCGTGAAGGATACAGGATCAGATTAGTAAAAAAAAATTGACCATCAGAAATTCTCGAGCGCGTCAGATTAAGGTAGGGTGAGTTAATTTACATCCTAAAAAGTGTATATTCCACTAATCTGACAATTTGAGAGTGACGTAAAGAAAGGGGAGGGCAGCAAAGTTGTAAAAAAAAAACGTCATCTCGACATTCTCGAGCGTAGCTAATTTTTTTTTATTTTGAAGGAAATAATTCAAGAATAATGAAAAATATATAATCTGACGATTTCCGCAAGCCGAAATAACAAAAATTCGTTGATAAAGTTAAATGCGTGCCGCTGCGTGATGCCTACATTTCCTTCTCCACGTTTCTATTCCTCTCTCACTCTTTCTCTTCCTGAGCTTTTCAATTAAATAAGATCAAGGATTTTTAAAAAAATTAAAAAAAAAATAACTTCCCGCTAAGAAAATCGAAGACTTTCAAAAATCGGGAAGTTATTGTTTTCACCCCGTTTTGCAAAAATCTAGTTTTCATCAGATCTCGACGTTTTAAGGTCATAGGAAGCTTCCCTGACTACCCCCGCGATGTTGTCACTATGTGTGTATGTATGTGTGTGACTATGTGACTCGCTTATAACTTTTGAACAAATAAACCGATCGGAATCTACTAAACGGCGTTCTAAAGAGTTCCCTTAAAATTAGATTTCTTGTGAATTTGAACCGAAGTGTTTTTTCGGGATTACTCCGAAATTTTTGGTTCGATCAATTAAAACTAGAAAATTACTTATGAGGATGATAAAACTGCGTCGAATGCCGCCAACGGGTGAAAATTGCTTGATCCATTCAAAAGTTATTGCTGTTTGAAAATTCCAAAAATAGTGTTCTATGAAACTTCTATCAGACTTTCGAGCTGGGAGAGCTCAAATGCATAGAAATATTATTTCTTTGAACTCAGCGAGCTCAAAATATCACATAAATGTCATAAGTATAATTTTAAGCAATGGAATTAGCGAGAAGTTGCAGGGATGGCCTTTAGGGTGAACCGTTTTTCTAAAGTTTTTTGTCAGATCAGGCGAATCCCTCTAGATAATCGTCAGATTATGAGATAGTACGTTTAGAACATAAAGATGAACCATATATATCTTAATCTGACGCGCTTGAGTATTTCAAAATGGCGATTTTTTTTTGAACATTATTAAAATGCCCGCGAGTTTGCGTCCCATCGAAATCGTCAGATTAGTGAATGAGAGCTTTTTTTTTAGTGCACTTAACACTCCCTTATAAAATCTGACGCGCTCGATTATTTTATTTTTTTTTTCATTTTCAATCCTTACATACAACCACTCTCATCATGCAAACGATCAGATTAACATACGTACATTATTAAAAATACGTAGGGCATTGATGCTATCAATATCTGACGCGCTCGAGGATGTCCATGCAACAGTTTTTTTTTACATATTTAAAAATCTATAGCCGCTTCCCCCACCGATGAAAAGGTATTATCATATAACATTTTTTTCTTCTTATCATCTAAGCTTTGCAACCCAATAGGTCTCTACGACGCTCGAGTAAATCCCCATTTAGCATCGTGGGCTCCCCTACTATACTGAGTAGTCCGCGCTGGTGTGCAAGCGACGTGAAAACGCAATACTTTTTTTATTTGTCGCGAAGTACCTGTAATTTAATGAATTAATAGTGATGTCATGAAAATGCTGGTAATGCTCGTATTTTTTATAGCAGTGTTGTTATGTAGGTATATTGTATCATAAACTTGCCTGCTTAGTATCTAGTGTTATACCAATTATTAAGAACAAAATGTGTGTACAATATTGTGTGTCATAGAAAAGTACCTACATTATAATGATTAATTATTCATATTAACCTTGTACCTACTTAAATCTATAGCCTTATTATTATTTTTTAGTTATTGATATGATCAATGTGGTAAAGGCATGGTGAGTAATTTAAAAAATGTATATAATAGATAACAGGATATGGTTTGACAACCTCACCTAGTTCAGTACAAAATAATATAACCGAAGAACTCGACAAACAATCGGGGAATGAAAGGGTCAAGCACTAGAACTCCCTCCCTAGCGGCTTCAGCGTAGTGTGCTACGCTGACGACACGCCGGTCCTAGCGCAAGGAAGTCGCACCAGGCGGCGGCCGACGTAATGACACGCGGCGTTGCATTGAGAGGATGGCAGGTGGCCCTACACAAGTCCGAACTTATGTGTTTTCATGGCTCTCTGAAACCACCACCGAGATCCCAAATAACGGTAGGAGGGGTTCACGTCGGCCGGGGCAAATCGCAGCATGGCGGACGGAGCTCCCGCAGCTGCTGCGACAGTAGCTCTCTCGATACCACCATGAGATAAGGCGGTATCGAGAGAGCTACTGTCACAGCCCAGCGCTAGGCACGCTACTATTGTGGTGATAAGTTCTACTTTTAGAAGTGGTTAGAGGCTCCACAGCGGCCTCACCGTCCACCTTGTTTCGGGAGCTACCTGTTTGGGATTCGGCGGGAGGACACGCCCGGGTGTAAACAATGTGTTGATCGCCCGGAGGACATTGTGGAGGTCTGCCCTGCTTGGATGAAGCACCGCCGTGTCTTTGTTGAGGTGATCGGTGGCGGCGACCTCTCGCGTCCAGCCCTGATTCAATCCATGGTCTGGAGCGATGGGGACGGGGCAAGGGAAGCAGTCAGACCTCCTTTTGCGAAGCAGTAATGCAAGCGAAGGAGGAGGGCCACGTGAGGAAGAGGCACAAACATCCCGCCCCAGCCGCCGCAACAGAGGAAGAAACACTGGGCGATGGGAGTCGCAGGGCGATTCTCGGCCGTCGACCGTAGGCGCAAGCCTGCGGGCTGCGAGCGGAAGAAGTCATGTGAAGACTTCACAATAAAAAAAAAGTTGAGCAATAGAACTTGAAATGACCGTTTAAAAGTTGCAAAACCATTTCATTCCTCGAGGGTAACTAACAATAATACTTAAATAGTCCTTGCTTGTAAGTTTTAACCAAACATTGTATCTGGCTCTTCACTATGCCAAGCAAACCTAGTCGTCAAAATATTCCAGTCACTTGCATTAGTGAAGTGCCAGTATAACATGATTCTGAAACATAATGTCAATGGTATAATGTGTAACATTGCGGTTTTGCAGCGCATAGACGGCGGGCCGTACTACCGACCAGTGGCGCTGCCCCCCCGCGCTCCGCTCTCCCCGCCCTCGCCCCCCGGCATCTTCGCCTCGCTCACCAACTCCTTCAACAGCATCGTGTCTAACATCTTCGGATAAATTGAACTTGTAAAACTTATAGAGAGACATCTCTCTCGCATTAAAATGAAGATGGACTTTCACGACATGCCGACCACACCCTGTGAGATGGCGTTGGTAGCACCTGTGCAATTAAATACTTATGGGTAGATACGGGGATAATCAACAACAAAAGATGCAGCTTATATTTCCACTGAAATAAATATCTATCATCCTAATCGCCGAAAAAATTAAACAAAGAAGCTCATAAAAGATTAGAAAAACTGAGAAATAAAAGTAATTAACAGATCATGATTTAGATATTCTCACGACCAAGCGCAGGGTTACCAACATAACTCTAGCATTATTTTATAATTAGCCCTGACTGAGGTGTTCAATCTTTGAGACGTATATGAATTTAGACTTTATTGACGTAGTGCGACTGAGATGTGAATGTGCTAAAGTTGCTTAAAAATAAAAGAATCTTCTTAGATACCTACAAAAGAGTACCCAACATTATTTATTACCAGATCAAGGAATAAGGGGAATGACAGAACATCCTGAAAATTATGAAAAAATTGATGCGGATTGTTGGGTACTTAGGCTTCAGCTCTCAAACAAATACATAATTTGGCACAGACAGGAAAAAGAACAACAAATACATATAATAAATAGTAGAAAGTCCAAAACTCTAATGATTTTTGCACTAACCATTTCGCGTTATATAGGAGTACATCAACTCTTCATAACCCATAGGCCAATTATTGGGACAACGTATCATCAATAATTTTATAATTTGTAAATATACAGTAGTGGATAAGATTAGATGCTTTAACGGTAAAATAAAACTAATTTATTACATGCACGTGTTGTTTATTTTCTTAATTCACATTATAACATAAACATTGCCAGAATAAAATGAAAAAAACTTTGATTACCCTAGTTACTTAACGAACAATTATTAAGGTTGAATTTAAAGAAAAATACGTTAACATAAAATGTACACGTGGTAAATTGAAATAGCCTTATTTGGTGCCACAAATTCATACCACCAAAAGTTTGTAGAAACATAACGGCATATCAAAATATTTTTATTTGTTTATGTTTTCAAACTGCCTTTTATCTAAGTCTCTGTCGTATCGACTTTCACTTGGTCCCTGGCTACTTGGAAGGCCGCGATGAGTGCCGCGAGCTCGATACGTTCACTACAGCCCGATGCCAGGCGTGCCTCGGCGTCCGCCATCTTTATGAGCAAAGATATCAGAACTTCGGGAGGAAGTTTCACTGTAACGCAAATATTTCAATTTTCATACACCTGGATTTTTGTAACTTTGTTAATACAGCAGCAAATTATATCCGCTCTTGGTATTCCTTAGATTAAGTCAATATAATCAATTGCGAAAGCGATTTAAGACAAAACATAATATGGGACAAACTATAACGAAGCAAAGCTGCCGAAAGTAAGCCGCGTGTCCCTCAGTCTTTGTAGGATGACTATCGAGAATATACAATCTCAAATAAATCTCATAGATACGGCATACGAATAAAATATCCCTATGATAAAACAGGTGTTTTAATAATTTAAAAAGTCGTCATACCTCTTTGAATGATCGTGTGAACTTCAGTCAAAATGTCACCAAGTGCCAAACCTTTTGCTAGTTTCAGGTCTTGAATGTCTGTGCATTTGTTATTAAGAAAATTATATTTGGTATAGAATTGGCAGATTATCAGTCCGTAAAAGTGGAACGGTATTGTGTAAGTTATCAATTGACCTCGACTGTACAAATATACAGTCTTTTTTCTGTAACTGTCGTTAGAAAAAGCATTTCTAGTTTAAATTTAAAAGGATACTCTTGAAGCACACGGCGAAGTCGTTTTCATTGAGCAGCCAGTTGAGTATATTGGTGATGTCGGAGCGCAGCGGGTGTCCCACGCAAGTGTACACGTTGTCTTCAGTGACGTCACGGTAGGCCAGCCATGTGCTCTGCAAGGTGTTCAGCACCTTCCGCATGTCGCCACCCGACAGAGCCAGCAGAGCTTTTATACCGTCTTCGGATATCTTGACACTGGAAATCAAAATAGTATAAGGTTAACAGTTCCGATTCCGACTAAAATTGAACGTGAAAAGATGTCAATATAAATCTGGATGGACGGACAGGAAAAGGGGGACCAAAGAAAATATGCATAGGCTGTTGCGCCGACCCCAAGTAGCATGGAGAAATAATGATGATTCCGACTGGAAATAAACACATCAAAAGTATCTAGGGATCAACATATATTTTTGCAATAACTTTCCTCCTGATTGATATTAATTAAAATTTTCTTTAAGGATTCATCAAATAAAGTGTTTTCGTTTGTCACAGTAACGATAAACCAAGTCACCTTTGCATTAATAAAGAAATTTGCCATTTTCCTAATAAAGGGATTTTTGACATTTGAACCACTAACATTAAAGTTCGAAAAAAAGACTGAAATAACAGTTTTCTTTAAAATTTTATTGGGTAACTTAAACAATTAATAATCCGTGTTTCTACCGCGAACACTAACAACACAAGAACATCGGTTTGGCATACTCAAAATGAGTTCATCCAAATCACGCTGTGGAATGGCCGCCCATGTTCGTTGCAACAACAAAAAAAGGTCTTCTTGCGACTGGATACCCTCCATATTCGGCAGAGCTCTTCTCTGTAGCATATCCCATGCATGCTCAATCGGGTTCAAGTCTGGCGACTGAGCAGGCCAGGGCAGGACATTGATGTTAGCTGCGGCGAGAGTCTGTCTTACAACTCTTGCGGTGTGCGGTCGTGCATTATCATGCATTAACTGAAATAAGGGACCGATTTGCACTTGTAGAGGAACGATGACGTCTGATACAATCGTCTCAGCATAAATTTGAGCGTTGAGGTTGCCTCTGATCCAAATCAACTCAGTTCTTCCGCCGATCCAAATACCCGCCCATACTATGATGGTTCCACCACTATAAGGATGGACTTCCTGGCAGGATTTTAATCGCTGTTGGCGTCCAGGGGTTCTCCAGTGTCGTATACGTCTTGTATCCGGTCTCATACCAAAACGAGACTCATCAGAAAAGCACACGAAACGCCATTGTTCTTCTGCCCAATTTCTGTGTTCAAGAGCCCATTGATATCGAATCCTACGATTGTGCATTGCTATAGGTGGTACCCGTAGCGGTCTTCGGGAATGAAGGTTCACTTCATGCAAGCGGTTTCTGACTGTTTGGTCGCTAATTAAGTTCCCTGAAGAGTGATGAAGCCTCACGGCTAACATCATGGCGGTTATTGTTGGAGCTCTTCGAGTTAAGATTTGAATGTATCGGTCTTGTCTCCGTGTGGTGCAGCGATACCGTCCTCCATGGCGCTCAGCCAAGGTAAGCGAAGAGCTCTGCCGAATATGGAGGGTATCCAGTCGCAAGAAGACCTTTTTTTGTTGTTGCAACGAACATGGGCGGCCATTCCACAGCGTGATTTGGATGAACTCATTTTGAGTATGCCAAACCGATGTTCTTGTGTTGTTAGTGTTCGCGGTAGAAACACGGATTATTAATTGTTTAAGTTACCCAATAAAATTTTAAAGAAAACTGTTATTTCAGTCTTTTTTTCGAACTTTAATGTTAGTGGTTCAAATGTCAAAAATCCCTTTATTAGGAAAATGGCAAATTTCTTTATTAATGCAAAGGTGACTTGGTTTATCGTTACTGTGACAAACGAAAACACTTTATTTGATGAATCCTTAAAGAAAATTTTAATTAATATCAATCAGGAGAAAAGTTATTGCAAAAATATATGTTGATCCCTAGATACTTTTGATGTGTTTATTTTAGTGATATTAACGCTTTGCAACCCTCGGCTAACCAATCAAATAAATACATGAAAAAATCCAGCATAAATAACAATTATGTTTCAGGCATTATAAAAAGTAAACGCACCCTTCGGAAGTAGCGACTTCTTTTAGTCGCGGTACTATCTGACTCTGCTGCAGCGGTGCAAAGCGAAATCGCGTACATCTTGATTGCAGCGCAGGTATTATTTTTCCCAAATAGTTACATATTATACAAAACCTCACATTTTCTGTGTACTTTTCAATTACTGAAACAAGCAGTTCAAGAAAAGTAAAAAAAACATATGACATTCATGTACCTATGAGAGATCAGATTCATAGCTTGATGTAATAAAATAAAAAAATATTTCGCAAAACAGACTTTTTATTATTGTATGCTACATATGGCCGACGATGCTTTTCGCTGTTCTCTCCTCAGTGTTTTTCTATTCATGATCAGTGATTGCGTAGGTTCCGGCTGCGGCGGAAGCGCATGACCGTTCTGTTCGGAGTCCTTGGGCACCACCGAGCGGCCATCCACGATGGCCGGCGGCAGGCGATACACCTTCACACCCAATACGCGGGCCACTAGGCTTGTGAAAGTGTTGCTCACCTAAAATAATTCACATATAATGACAAAACTACATTTGTAACAGGTATAAATAGATCTTAACGGCGTAGGTGAAGACAACAAGGTGCTTACCATCTCCCCTGTCCTTGCTGACCCCTTAAAGGTTTCCAACATATGTTCAGATGCAAACTTTTGTACACAAGACAGCCTCACTGCTCTCTGGTGTTCCAAATCAGATTTATTGCCAAACAAAGCCATCAAGGGTTTCTTCAATTCATTTTCGAATATCTCCTTCACTTTCCGAATCCAGTCAGTTAATTTATCGAAACTTTGAAGATTCGTAAGGTCGTAGACAAAAAGAATTATCTGGAACAAAATAAAGTAAAGGAAAAGGGGACTTCTGGGCCCAGCAGTTAACTAGTTGAAATGTATATTAAAAAAACCGTAATATTTTTCTAAAAGAAAGTACAAAGTATGGTACCATGTTTCTACCTAGAAAGCGAGAAAACTTAAATTAAGTAAATGAAACTAAATAATCGATTAAATAATGTCTGAATTACTACTAATCGATTATGAATAAATCGGTAAAATCTGAGAATACGTATGAAAATCGAGTGGCACATTCATGATTCATGGTAATTTTGTTTCTTCTGGCAACCCTTGTCCCTGACATCTGTCTGTCACTGACTGACAGATGCACTCGTTCGTTTTCTTTCGTTCTGAATGCGCACGTAGTTTTCTTGTTTTATTGTTTAAACCCACGACCTCGGCTTTGCATATTATAACGGACTATTTGAAGGATTTTGCTACTCTAAATTAACATAAAAAACTACAATGGTACAAAATACCCTCACTTTTACTAAAATTCATATAACTTGGTTCCGAGATAGCCTAATTTCACCAAATTTTCAGTGAGGCCTTATTATTATATCCTCTTATAAATAAGGCTAGATTGATTCAGTTAACACCTGCGCCCAGGAATGTATAGTCATTCCCTTCTCCTTTGTTTATTTAATTAGAACGTTAATGGACATTTTTGAGTGATATCAGTTAATTTATAGTTTAAAATATTAGGTTGGGGAAAAAGTCTTTTCGCATTATAGTATGTATGAACTTGTAATAAAATCTCTTTGCCTATAGGTACTATTTGTATCTGGCTGGTTTTGGTATCATTGAAAGTTTAAATTTTAAAGAATATATTTCCAAATTCAAATTAAAAAAATGTGTCATTTTTATTTGTTTTTCGCTTCGATCAATAATACACTAGATTCCCGATCATCGCTTCTAAAACGGTCCGAAAAATAAGAGCACAAATAGTTTTGTGGTCTTATTTTGAATTAGTATGGTCCAATCATAGCCAATGTGAGGACGTCAAAATGCCGCATTGCGCGTTCAAAAACTATGTAAATAACCACTGTGACACCAAGATTTTGGAAGGAATATCTTTTTTTTTTCGATAAGTTTATACCATTATGTATTTTTCATAATACAATAACCGAATTAAGTAGTAAATATAAATTAAATCGCAAATATTATGATTGTTTGACCAATGTTTGCACCAACGCTCCAACTATTGTAACAAACATAGACTGTTCCGGAACAGGGAATGTATGGAGTAGTATTATTATTTTATATATTATTTTTGTTTGTAGATTTCCTAGCGACCCATTTCGTTGTGCAGAACGGGTATCTATTGTCGCGAAAGAAAGAGGAGAAGGAATATATAAACCCTATAAAAAATCGACAGTATGTTCGATTCATTTTGATAGACTGGACATAACTGGAAACACGCAACTCTTATTTACTTAATCTTCAAATTAATAAATAGTGCGGTTTAAATAAAACTGATTTAATACAAATATTTGTTAGGTAACACTGGTTGTTAACAATGTGCCAACCCGCTTAAAATTAATAGAATAATAATATAATAAAATTAATGTCGTAACAAACTAACTAAATACTGTACTAGTTTACTCCTAGTACTTTTTAAATCAGTCCAAAATATTTGCTACCAAACAAAAGTACATTTTCCAAAAAAAAAAAAAATCTGCAACTCTACGTCTTTCAATACTTAGGTACTGTGTTCTGAGCATTGAAATGTAATACCAAGAACTACATCTAATTCCAAAATAGAATAAGCACGAGATTATGAACAAATTGTTTTGAGCGTTATTGCTTCGATTTTAAGTTTTATTTTATATAATAAATATTTTTTATTTATTATAAAAATGACTAGTTATTCTCAATTCATTTTAAATTTATTGCTTTTGACCTTTCTCCGATGATCGAAGGACCTAATTTAAATATTTTGTAATCGTAATTAAACTTTGTGTATGAGAAATAAGGTTTACAATAAACTGCAGTTTTTAATGTTATTAAAGTTTTTCTGTATTTTGTAGTATGAAATATAAATGTTTATGTGCGTGTAAGCGCGGCCACTGATCCTTTATCTAGTGCTATTATTGATCCAAGGTTTTTCGTACCGTCAAGATGAGTGCATCTAATGAAGAAATACGATGCATTTTAAAATTTTACTAAAAAAAAGGTAAAAATGCAATCGCAATTTTTTTACCGGCTTGCGAAAAAAAATATTTACGATGTTTATGGGCCTAGTGCAGTGTCTGTGAGAGTAGCACAAATTTGGTTTAAGCGTTTTCAATCCGGAAATTTTGATGTCAAAGATGCACGTCGCTCTGGTCGCCCTATTCCGGAGCAAGATCGGCATATCAGTAGTTACGACGTAGCTGAAGAACTGGGAATTGACCACAAAACAGTTTTGCGCATTTGAAAAAAACTGGGTACACAAAAAAGCTCGATATTTGACTACCTCACGAGTTCACTGAAAGAAACCCAATGAACCGTGTACTCATTTGTGATTCTTTATTACGACGTAATGAAACCGAACCAGTTTTGAAGAAGCTGATAACTGGTCATGAAAAGTGGATAACGTACGACAAGAACGTGCGAAAAAGGTCGTGATCAAAGGCCAATCAGGCTTAACAGACTGTGGCGAAACCCGGGTTAACTCGCAACAAGGTGATGCTGTGTGTGATGGGATTAGAAGGGCATTATTAATTATGAGCTGTTACCACCAGGCACCATCGATTTGAACTCTACTGCGAACAACTGATGAGATTAAAGCAAGAAGTTGAGAGAAAGCGGGAATGAATCAACAGAAGGGGTGTGGTTTTTCATCATGATAACGCCAGACCTCACACATCTTTAGCCACTCAGCAAAAATTAAGAGAGTTTGGCTGGGAGATGTTAATGCATTCACCGTATAGTCCAGACCTTACACCTTCAGATTTCCTGTTTCGGTCTCTTCAGGATTCTTTAGGCAGAATCAAGTTAACATCACGAGAGGACTGCCAAAACCACTTGGTGCGGTATTTTGATCAGAAGTCCCAAAATTTCTATAGCAATGGGATCATGTCCCTACCTACAAGATGGCAAAAAGTTATCGAACAAAATGGTACCTACATACTTTAGTTAAATGTAAATAAACTATATTTAAAAAAAATTGAATTTTCTTAAAAAATGTGAGCAATTTTTTCCCCAACCTATTAATATATAGTTACTCTAGTTACCCATTTGCAAAGGTCTTATGGGTAAGAAAAGACAAGAAACTACATCGTTATAGAAAAGAACGATATTTTAAAGATTCATTTCTGAACTATCATGCCTTTTAACAATACCATCGTCATAAAAATTATCAATTGGTACAGCAAATCCATTGTCGTTCAGTGATAATTGCAACAGCTACGAAATCTTTATAACTTACATCAGAAGCATACAGATAGTTAGCGAGCATGTGCGTCTGCAGCGCGTTGCCGGCGACGTCGCAGAGCTGTAGAGGCACGGCGGGGCGCAGTCCTATACACGTAGCGGCCATCACTTCGGCGCCTTGCGTGCCGCCCACCGGAGCCACACTGTTCCCACCCAAGTACCGGTGGCATAGGCAGCTCTACAAAAATATGTTTCTTTATGGTAAAAAACATAGAAAGATCTAAGTATTTTTAACATTCCGCGGTACGCTTGCCGATGTAAAGCAGTTCACAAAAACATAACATATATAATTTTATAGTATCAACTACAAAATTTTAGGTTTTGTAATAAAATTTACCTTTCCAGTTTTAGGTTCACCAAGAACAGCAATGTGAATGGTCCTGGTCTCAACTGTGTCATCTTCACTGTAGTACATCGTAATTGACTTCACATTGGCCCTTTTAAATTACCGACCGATTTTTTAAAATTAAAATACCAAATTTGTCTAACATCGTCATATACGAAAAATTCTTTAAATGAAGTGTCAACATTATAAAGAAATTAACTATGATATTTCCAAAGCATTTGTTTTCATTAAATAACCATGGCAACTTATTAGATACGAGGGTGACACTGAAAGTTTTTAGAACTGGCCACTTGCAAACGATATAGTAAAAATGTAAGTTCAAATTTTGAAAATGGAACTCTTTGTCAGTATTATTGTGTATTTATTTTATTATTTTTACGATTTGGCGGCAAATTGAAAATTACCTGTGTCACGTCAGAATGAATTTAACGAGACAAAATTTTCGTGCAATGATTTCTTATGACTTTCGATTTCATTTAAGTCAACAACAAAGTTATGACAGGCTTCGATTGGCCTTTCACGATGAAGATCCATCTCGTGCCACTGTTTACAACTGGTTTAATGAGTTTAAACGTGGTCGCACTAATCTCACCGATGATCTGCGTGAGGGACGGCCTTCTACGGCGACGACTGAAGATAACATAAGTGTTGTACGGCGTATGATCGAGACTGACAAAAGAGTGACTTATTCGCAGATTCGGACAAGCTCAAGTCCACAAAATCCTCCATGAACATTTAGCGGTCAGGAAGCTTTGTGCCCGGTGGATACCTCATAATTTGACAGAAGCCCAAAAACTCCGTCGTGTTGATTGGTGACGTGAAATGATTCAAAGAATTAATGGATGTGACTCAAATGCTGTGTGCGATATTCTTACGGGTGACAAAAGCCGGATTTACTGTTATGATCCTGAAACTAAGAGAGAGCCTGCTGTCTGGGTTTTTCCTTCCGAGGAGTTGCCAACTAAAGTGAAAAGAGGTCGAAGCGTGGGGAAAAAGATGGTAGCCTCGTTTTTCGGAAGGACAGATCATTACGCAACAATTGTTTTAGAGGATCGAAAAACAGTTACTGCAGAGTGGTACACTAACAATTGTTTGCCACTTGTCTTGGAAAAAGTTCGGGTGAAACGACCTCGCAGTAGGATCTTCCTTCATCACGACAACGCCTCGTCACACACCGCCAAGCAAACAATCGACTACTTGGCGACGTCAGACGTGGAATTACTGGGTCATCCACCCTATAGCCCCAACCTCGCACCTTGCGATTTTTATTTATTACCGAAAATAAAAGAAAAGCTTCGAGGAAAACGTTTTATTGACGCCGAGGAAGCAATGGCTGCGTTTCAAAATGCCGTTGAAGAGACCCCTAAGGACGAGTGGACAAAGTGCTTTTCTCAGTGATTCCATCGTACGAAGCGATGTATTGATGTAAAAGGACACTATTTTGAAAAGATATAATAAAACTAATAACTTGCTAGTTTGTTCAGTTTTTGATTTTCTAAGAACTTTCAGTGTCACCCTCGTAGATACGTTGAAATAGCACGGCAGTGGAGTTTCAGTGATTGAATACCATGAATAATACGTAATTCATAAGGTTTGATATTAATTTATGAAAATGTTATGTAGAGGAATTTCATTTATTAAAATTTAATTTCGAGTTTAATGTCGCTGGAAACGGAAATCTAAAATTGTCCGACATTCGTATTCATATCGTGTATTTTGTTTGCCACAGTAGAATTTGTCTGAAACTTTTAGATGCATGGGCGAAAATTACCACATATTTCTTTTTTCACGAATATTCCTACCCGTATAGTTCGGTAGTCGCACCAATTGGTACTAGACATGCAAATGCACTTAGAGTTACGTCATACGACATCCTAATTAATCATGTAGTTTTCAATAAAGCTACTTAAAAATCTTATGTATGGCCATTAATTAAAATAATTAGATAAAATGTGTCATTAAATGTGTTTGTTTGTAATTGTTTGATAGTGTTGCGCGCCACAAGTAAGAGAGGAAGATAGCGGCATTCGGTACCACTAGCGCTATCTACGTCTCTTCTTCACTTCTAGTCACGAACCCGAAGCTCGTAACAATAGCATGAATATGTCTTGATTTTGCGGTTTTGCTTCTTTTCAGCAAGCGAGAAGGTTGTTATATTATATATTTATCAAATCTAAGATGACTACTTTTTGGAAGGGTGTACTGGGTGTAGTAATGCGTTTTGAGATGCATTTTTAAGTTAACTGACGTGATTTGAATGACTGGATTACCAACATGCTAAGTAAACGATTTGTTCGTCTTGAGGAGGAGCAGCAGATGGCTTTCATTGCTAGAGGCTACCCACAGGGAGGAGTGCTCTCCCCCCTTCTGTGGAACCTGGTATATAAATGACCTCATTACCAAACTCAATGAACATCTTTACTACACAATAGGCACGAGGCATTTAGGCATCCCAGGCACGAGGATTGCGAGGTCGTCTGCATAACGCAGACGACCTCGCAATCCTCGTGCCTGGGAAGGTGACTGGAACGATCTGTAACCTCACCCAACAAGCACTACGCATCGTGGAGAGATGGTGTGGAGAAAATGAACTGTCAGTAAACCCCACTAAAACTGAACTAGTTATATTTACACAAAAGCGAGCACTAGGCCACTACCGCCTACCTAAGATCTTTCTCTCACCAGGGGGGGTCCATAACACAGTTTTTCATGCTGAATGCATGGACATTTCCCTGGCGGCCTCAGCCATCCTGAACAGGGAAGTTAAGGACCATTCAATACGCATACTTTCGGACAGCATGGCCGTCCTGCATGCTCTGAGCAGTCACTCATTTAACTCTGGACTGATCCTCGAGTATCACCAACGTCTGAACCAGGTTGGTAGTTACAAAAAATTAACCATACACTGGATCAAGGGACACAGCGAATCCCGAGGTAACGACTCAGCGGACGAACTCGCTAGAAGGGGCTCGAGTATGGTAGCGATGGGACCCGAACCCATCGTACCACTCCCTTTCGGGTATTTACGCAATCTGGGCTAACCATGGTGAGTGCAGGCAGGCCAAAGAGGCACTTCCCTCTATCGACGGCCGCTTCACGAAACAAGCCCTTAGAGTGACCAAACAACAGTTACGTACAGTCACAGCCGTCGTAACTGGTTACGGGTCTTTTAACAAACACCTCTATGTCATAGGAGTCACTGACAGCCCGCTCTGCAGAGCCTGCATAGAGGAGGATGAGACAGCAGCACATCTGCTTCTGAGCTGCCTGGTAGTCGCGGATTACAGTGCTTAGTACTTCGGAAACCCTCTTTGGGATAGTTAGCAACACCAAGGCTTTGCTGGCCTTCCTTGAGGATCTGGGGTGGATCGAATTACACATTTGTCCCACCTGCACGCAAAATACGCGCTTATTCGTGGAGGTGCGGAAACCAGCCTGTTTTACATACAAGCAAGCAAGTATATTCTTCGAATGCAGCAAAGAATTATTGTTTGCAGAACACAGGCTTTTCTGACCCGAGGACCTTTTTCATACTCGGGTATTATTGACCCCGAGGAACCTAAGACGGAAAAATCTTAATTTTTTTAAGATAAAAGAGACTTCACCATAATTTTACAATAATAATATATAGTGAATGCATAGTTAATAATTGTCATCAAGTCGTAATAAATTATATTAATAATTGCGACTTCTATTGCTAGTTACATTTCAGTTTCGGGTCCATATGACCCGAAGAACCGAGGAAGTTATACACAACTAGCTTTTGCCTACAACTTTGCATGCTTAGATACTTAGAATCTAGTATATTTAAGTGGTAAAATGTAGCCTATATTTTAAGTTAGGCATGCGTAATGCACATACAGACAAAGATAAAGATCATTTATTTGTCCAAAACATGAGTATGCACGCACATGGCATGCAAGATGTTACTCATTTTTATTATTACAGTCATGTTTTGCCTTAACGGTGTACAAATATAAAAATAGGTAGGTTATTGCATAAATATCAAATTTTAATAATTATAAATTTATCCACTAGTCAAATTACAGACAGAAAGATGGACAGACACATAAAACTGGGGTATTTAATGGAAAAAATCTAATTAGTCCATCTGATAGATAACAAAAAAATATTGGACAAATATTTTTTTATTTTTCCATGTTAACAAAAAATGAAGATGATACAGTGCGTCGAAAACACGCGTGACGTCACTACATGCTTCAATTATTACCAAAGATGTGATGTCACCCGCCCTCTCTCGCCTCTTTGATGCACTTTAGCTTAAAATATATATTTTTTATGATTTGAAATGACAAGAATATGTGTCCAATATTTATTGTAAATCTAACAGATGGACTAAACAGAATTATGATTTTGATATGTAGTAAAATACTCAATTCTAAAAACTGTTGGGTGGCTTCTATTGCTCTTATAATGACACCCCATACTTTTTTACAAATCTTCAATGTACAAACATCAAACTGTTACAAATTTTAAAAAGATCAATTTTGAATGGGAAGGAAGATTGCTCTCATGGGAGTCCATCAATTTCCTCTCAGCTAACCCATGTAACCAGACAAAACATTCATTATATCTGCATACTTCATTCAAATCTGTTCAGTCCTTGAAGCATGACTAAGTAATTAACATACCAAGTCCAAAACATCCAATAAATGCAATATATTGTCAGATAAATTCATAAATATAAACATTGAACTTACTTCTTCTGAGAGCATTTTGTGCATCGTTAGTCATAGCATCTGCTTCATCTAATATAATCAGCTTGGGTCCAGCTTTGAAAATTGTTCTAGTTGAGGCAAAGCTAAGTATCTGTCCTCTTACAATGCCAATCCCTCGATCATCAGATGCATTTAATTCCAAGACCTGTGGAATCAGATTAGATTCAAAACTTTATTTACACTTTATGCTACACATTTAATAAACACCAACCTGGGACCTGGGCACCCAATGTTCTCTCTGTGATTTACATAGTTAGCTCCTAGACCCAAACAATCTAAAGAGTTAACCATCAACTCAAAAAGAACAGACTAGAAGAAAAATAAATAGGTATAAGTCATAGGTTCCTGTCTATTCGCTAGATGTGTATACATAAATTCATTGCTCATACTTATTTCTAAAGAAATCTCTTACAGCATACTTGAGTAAGGATTATTGTTTAGAAATGGTAGGTTTATAAACTAAGATACATTCTAAGAATAAGTAAGCAACATATTTTGATAATACAACATTGAATACCTACAGGATATTCAATAAGCAAGTTCATCCAATAAAAAAGTATGACTTACCATGGAGTTGAACTGTTGTGGTGTGTACATTTGTTTTGCACATGCCAATATTGTTGATGTTTTACCAGTTCCAGGAGGTCCATAAAACAGCAAATGAGGCAACTGGTTCTCCTTCATAAACTGATTTACTAAAATTATCACAACCAATAAGTAACAGGACAGAAAATAAACACAACCATTTATCATCTATAATATGAAAAAGTAACCTACTAGTTTTAATTATATCGTCATGAGAAATTAACTCTTCTAACTTTGAAGGACGATATTTTTCGACCCTGAAACATCAAAGAAAGTAAACTGATTGCTTAACAGAAACATCAATACCTATTTCAGCAGTAACATAATATTACAGCTAGAAAACACCAGGTCAAACTAACCAAGGCAGATTTTTGCTCACTTCGCCCACAGTCATTTTGAATCCTTTCAATCGGCACCGAATTATATCAAGTCAAAACAAACCAGCTCCCATATTATATAGGTTTAGGTACTCTTTCAAATAGGTAGGTATAAATTTAGCAGACAGACTGACACAGACCACAATCATTTTTTTTTTTTTTTCCCTTCGCCCTTCTCGGGCAGGCTAAGGTCTTAGACCATACCGCCTCGTCTTCGGTATTTACAAATCTTCTTGTCAATTAGTAAGGCCAAAGCCTCGTCTTCAGTATATTTCTTTTTTACTCAGAATAAGTAAGGCCAAAGCCTCGTCTTCAGTTTCTTTCTTGTTTCCTCAAAATAAGTAAGGCCAGAGCCTCGTCTTCAGTAGTTCATAATATTTTGTCTATAATTATTATTTTAGGTCTGAGCCAAGTCTTCGGTATTCATTATTAATTATAGTCATCATTATTATAAGGGTGTCATATCCGTGTATTCGTCACAATCATGTTATAAAGTTAGGTCCAGTAAGGTCTTATCCATAGGTCATATCTTTCTTATAATCACCACAAACAGTTAAATTGCCCATCCAGTGTTGTCAATAAATATATACAATGCCATGTATGTACTGTAATTTTCCAGCAAACCTTGAGTGTCGCGCGGGATGCTTGCTGGTGTTTTATATATTTCCAATAATTTATCAAATAAAAGTATTCTTTGTAAATCATATGCAGGACATTCAAAAATTATATGATCCAGGGTCTGATCACTTCCTAAGTCACAATTGGTACAAGCAGGCAATGTTATAATTTTCATTCTGGCTAAATGTGCGTTGAATCTACCGTGTCCAAATCTAAGACGATTTAAAGTAACATAAAATTTTCTACTCTTAGGAACAGCAGATCTGGTGAACCAAGGCGCAGAACCAATGGTTTGATTTATTTTCGCGTACCATTTTCCTTTAGTTCTCAGTGTTTCTTGCCAGTACTCATGCCAAATACAGGTGTTTTGTTCATGTAATTTTGAAAGTAGGTCGGAACTTGGTATGGCAACTTTTCTCGGCTCTATAGTGTCAACATTAACAATAACTCTTGCAAGATAATCTGCGTTTTCGTTTCCTGTTACTCCTATGTGCGAGGGTGTCCATATTAAACATAACCTAAATCCTCTTGAACAAAGATCAGTATATAAAGTCCGAATCTGATATAAAATATTTCCAGAATTGGCGTCCAATTTCGGGTTTTGTAGGGCCATGAGAACACTCATGCAGTCTGTCGCTATAAGCCAAGATTTGTGTCCAAGATTCTTTTCATGTATATACTGCAAAGCTGTTAGAATAGCTAGCGATTCTGCTGTGAATATAGACATGACTCCTGGTAAGCGAACTCCATGTCCAACAGTAAGATGAGGTAAGTAAATAGCTAGCGAAACATTTCTATTGTTTTTGGATCCATCAGTAAATATATGTCTGTACCCAGGAAATTCTGCAATTAGCCGATAAACATCTTCTTTATTCTTTATTTCACGATTAATGTAAATGTCCATGGGCCAAAATTTGCTAATATAATCACCAGAGTAACATGGCCATCTACCCTGACATTTCTCAATTTGATATTGATCATCAATGCTAATTAGATTAGAAAAGTCATGAAATATATAGGGGACATTTACGGAACTAGAGGGATTGTATACCCTATGATAAAATAATATTTTCTTTATTAAAGGATGATTTTCAAAAGATAAAAGCTTGAGAATATATTTGGATTTTAAAAACCGAAATCTTATATTCAAAGGAGGAGTGTTACACTCAATTTGAAGAGAGTTAATTGGAGTTGTCTTCATTGCACCAGTGACACATCTAAGATTGTGATTTTGAAGAATATCCAACTTGTGAACCAATTTTTGATCAGACCCAAAGCATAAAAATGCATATTCAAAATGACTACGAACTAATGATTTATATAGCATAAGCAAAACTTTAGGATCAGCTGCAATTGACAGTGACTTTACAAAATTAAATGCTTTATTAGCTCTACCTAACAGATAATTAACATACTTAGTCCATGAGAGGTTGCTTGTAAAAATGACACCCAGAAACCTCACTTCATTCACTATTGGAAGAACAATATTATTATAATAAATATGAAGGTCCGTTTCACACTCTCCAAACACTATAACTTTAGATTTTTCTGGACTAATATCTAAGTTTAGATAATGAAAATAGTTCTTTAGCTGAGTTAAAGCTGTGTTTAAAATACTTTCAACTGAATTTATGTCTGGACCTGAAGCATAGATGACCAAATCATCTGCAAACTGCAAATTGGCCACTTCAAGACCAAGTATAATGTTTAATCTATGTAAATAAAGAAGATAAATCAATGGACTGAGGATGCCACCTTGACATACCCCTTTGTAAGAAAAACGTGGGCCTATTAACTGTTTATTCATTTTGACATATACTTCTCTACCATGTAAAAAGTTAAAAATCCATATTATAATCTTTTCAGGAATACCAAGGGCACGAAGCTCACTACACAAAACATGCAAGTTGATGTTGTTGAATGCTCCCACTACATCAAAGAAGACACCAACAAAATAATGGTCCATTTTATTAGAATTGTATATATCTAATTGCAAATGAGAAATGCTATCACGAGTGGAATGACCACGTCGAAAGCCAAATTGATTGGATGGTAATAGACTATTGCTTTCTATATAAAATTCTAGCCTTTGCTTAATTAATTGTTCAAAGGTTTTTCCCATGCATGATGTTAATGCTACTGGCCTGTATGATTCTGCTTTGTGTCTTTCTTTGTTAGGCTTAAGCACTGGAATAAGACAATCTATTTTCCATTCATTAGGGATGACCAGTTTCTGCCAAAGTAGATTGTAGACATTTAGTATATCAGAAAGTGCCTTAACTGATACATTTTTTAACATTTTATAAGGTATTCCATCGAGGCCAAAAGCTGTATCACGTCTAGATGATATTGCAGACTTTAATTCCTGAAGTGAAAATGGGTTAATTAGATATTCATACTGTGCTTTTACTTTTTGAGGAATTGGTTGAAATGGCCCCTCAACTGTATCTGGAGTATATTTTTTAAGAAAATCAGCTACCCAGGGAGAAATATTGTTACTTGGAGGTGTAAATGTCTTATTAAATCTTTTGGAAATTTGCCAAACTTTAGATAGTGGAGTAGTTCTGTTAAATGACTCACATAGTGAAATCCAGCTCAAATATCTTTCTCTTTTTAAAACTAACTTTTTAAGAGCTTGTAGTTTTTTAAATTCAATATAATTTTCTATTGTGGGATTGTACTTGAATTCTTTGTAGGCGTTCCTAGAGTCTTGTACTGCTTTAGTGCAATTCAAATTCCACCATGGTAATGGGATCCGTTTTTTACGATTATTATTTATTAATGTTGTATCAAAAGAAATAGCAGGCCTTAAAGTTGATGGTGATGATATCTTAATAGCCAAATTTAAAAACTTTAATAAATCATTATATGACTGTAGTGGGTTATCTTCATTAATTTTAAAATCAATTAACAAGCTATCAACACTTTTCTTATATATCTCCCAATTAATCAAGTTAAAGTTAAAGTGTTTAGGTAAATTTGAATTTACTGCATCATGTGAGATATTAAAATTGTTATTAATTAGAATTTTTGTAATTACAGGCAAATGGTAACTGCCTAAAGGATCATCATGGACAGCCCAATCACAAGACAATGAAATTGAAGTTGATACTAGAGTTAAATCAAGTGCGTTTCTTTGCCATCTATCAGAACCCACGGTAGTCATTTCTCCATCATTTAATAAAACCAAATTGTAGTCATTAATGACTTCAAGCACCTCTTGGCCTCGAACGTTCACAGTATTACATCCCCAAGCCGAATGAAGTGCATTGAAATCACCACCCATCAAGAGTGGACCAGGAATACTACGAATTAAATTTTCAAACTTATGCTTAGTAAATGGAGAGTTTCCAGGGCTATAAAAACTAACTAATGAAATTTCTTTATTATTGCCATATGTTAAACGAATTGCTATATTTTGTATGGAATCATCATATAAAGTATCTATTTTGTTAAATTGTAAACTGTTATGTATTAAAATAGCTACACCATTGTGTGCATTACCAGAATCTAATCTTACTATATTATATCCTTTTATACTGAGTCTCATGTGAGGCTTTAGCCAAGTCTCACACAATAAGGCTACATGTATGTTGTTCTCATGTAAAAAATACGAAAAAGCATGTTTATTACTATTGATGCTCTGAGCATTCCACTGTACAATATTTAGCTGATCCATAAAATTAAGGTAAATTTATATTATTCTGAATGTTTGATAATAGAACGTCTTTTATACTTTGTGTGCAAATACTCTTTTCATTATTTTTATTTTGAGAAATTAATGTGACTATTGTCTGTATTAAAATATTTAAGATTGGTTCTGTTTCAATAAGTGACTTTAATTGTTTAGCAGGACTGGACTTTGTAAGAGATGGAAATGACTTTTCGTTGAATAAATCTGCATATGATTTCTTATTAATTTTGTTTTTGTTCTCTTCCACTTTTTGCTGTTTGACTGGGCATTGTGATGAAATGGCTACATGTTTGCCTTGACAGTGGCAGCATGTTGCTTCAGTTGCTGGTATATGGCATTCTTTATAATTGTGGTCTTTTGTGCATATGGAGCACCTTTGGGAATTCTTGCAAAATTTCGCTATATGTCCATACCTTAAACATCTCAAGCATTGCTTTACTGGTGGAACGTATGGGCGTACTTCAAATCGCCAGCTGTTCAGGTCCACGCTGTCAGGTATTGCTGCACACGAAAATGTGATGGACACTGTCTTCGTGGGCTGGAAGGAAACCCCCTCTCCTGAAATTGTACGACGCATGAACCTTCTCACAGATATAATGTTTTTAGTACTAGTTATTGCGTTGTAGATTTGTTCATTGCTCAAATCAATAGGAACGTGCATAATTACACCTGTATTTTCTGTGGCTGCTGCAGGAATACTGGCTTTCAATTTATAACTATCCAAAAATTTACGATTCATTAGGGCAGCATTGGCAAGACCAGGACGTTCAAAAATAACACCTATTTTGTAACGATTCATTCGTAGTAATTGTTTTACACCCTTGTTGTATTTTTTAATACTGGAGGAAAGCGACATCATGTCTCTATCACCGATGGGTATCAAGTCAATACTTTCAAAAAACACGACATATTCGAAATTGCCTCCGTTTTCAGGATATGACCGTATGTAGTCAGGAATCCTAAACTCCTGATACTTATCTTTCACAATCAAGATAGATTCCTCTGAAGAGCTTGAGGCTCCACCGTCGTCTTCAGAGGAGACCAAAGGTGGAGCAGAAGACGAATTTTCTTCTTTTTTTCTTTTCTTTGCCTTGCCTTTCTTCCCCGTCATGATAACGACAAGAAAATTAACTCAAAAATCAGTAAAATAACTAGATTAAAATTTTTGTTTAAAAAAGCCGCCCTTTCAATACGAGTTTCCCGCGCTTTTTTTTGCCACACAAACCACAGACCACAATCATGTCAAAATAACCGCGAAACTCTTTTTAGGTAATTGAACACACGGCTTTTGCTCTTCTTCGCTTCGTTATATATTAGGTATAGAATAAACATTTGATTGTCTGTTTATATTGAATAGTCACCGAAACTGCTGAACCTATTTGAAACATTTTTTCACTGTTGGGAAGCTACGCTATCCCCGGGTGACTTGGGCTATATTTTATCCCCATATTCCCACGGGAAAGGGAACTATGCGGGTGCTTCTAGTTTTTTTATATTTCATAGACCTACAAACAGTTCCATCTATATAGTGGCACAAGGGGCAGTTGCTCTGGGCCCCACCTCATTGAGGACCCCCAAATTATATTGCTAGAGTCGAGTAGTAGAACAATTAGTGGAGTCAATAACCTTCAAGACCATTCTACAGTGGAAGGAATTGACTGACTTACGAGTCATTCATCTATCACTGTGATAAAAAAGAGTGAATACATGGTTTTTAAGGCCGCTGGTAAGACCCCCGACTATGTACCTACCAAGTTTTACTCTGAGTGGCTTGAGTATTAGGAGAGTGTTTAAATTTAAGTACCTGGGGCACATACTTACCGACGACCTTTAGGACAATGTAGACACAGAGAAAGAGCGCAGGGCACTGGCGGTCAGAGGTAATATGTTGGCACGCAGGTTTTACCGTTGTACCTACTGATCAGGTAAAAATAACCCTTTTCAAAGCTTACTGTCAGGGTATGTACACGGGAAGCCTGTGGGTCAGCTTTATGGTGATTCTTTGAAAATGTGCATATCACGCGGTCCTCCCCAAATAAATACTTTGTGAGGTATAAAGTTATCTTTTTTTTATTTGACATAAAACATAGTTCCAGCACTATATACCTACAGATGTACATAACATGTTCCTATTGCTATAAACAACTGAGTTATCTTTATAAACGTTCCTCAAATCTCATCACCATTTGTGTCCCAATTCCCGGATTTTAGCAATTCATGCTCGAAAAGTTATAAATATACCTTATAGAACGTAATTTTAACTAGCAATTTAGATAATACACACATACATACATAACATACATGTTTTACTGTTTAACAAAACTATATACATTAAAGAACACTTTTAGGTAATGTTTAGTGACTTTGAAAATTGTCCCAACACTTTGTACTCACTACCATTTGTACACACAGTCGCATGATTATTTTTCAGCGTAATGTATTGTTATTTAAAGTGCAATTTCTCCTCGATCACGTATGGTTCCACGTCTCGACTCGTGCGGGTTACACGTCAAATAATGTTTTGGTGCCAATTTTAGCGTACCTTAACCGCCCAGAAATCGTGTTTGGCAAATAAAAATCTCCTCACCGTTCGAGTTTCCCGTGGTCAGTCTATTATTTTTATTAATCATTTGTAAGCTTTTTAATAGTCGCTATAGGATACATTTTGCTTTCATTAAGTTCCAAAATTATTAACTCCGGTAAAGAACGTATAATGTGAGAAAGTGTACAAATACCTAATTACCATTTATATAATTACCATTTTTTCCCGTTCGTATTTTAGCAAACGGTAATGAGCCCTTGAAAATGGTAATTAGTACTAGTATAAGCTGGCCTCTTATTACATTGAAACTCATTGCTTCGCTAGGCCAGCCAAAAGTCGAATTGTCAGGAGTTGGGACTCGAGGTGGCGCTGCACAAATCCGGGGCTATGTGTTTTTGACGGCCCTCAAACTGAACGGCTCCCAAACTGAACCGGACTGGGGCCGCTCTCTAGCGGCTCCTGCCCAACCTTGGGGGTCCAGACGCCTCTTGCCGGAGGCTCTACGCGGGGATCGTTCGTTTGATAGCCCCTTACGGGGTGCCGGTGTGGGCCGTCGCGCGTCGCTGCAAAAGCGACCGGCGGCCATGCTGAACGTATGCCAGAGGGTCATCGCAATACGTGTGGTGCGGGGATACCGCACGATTTCCCGCGAAGCGCAGCCTTCTTCCTGGCCTACCAACGTGGGATCTGGAGGCAACAGTCCTTGCATACATGCACAATATGCGCGTGTAGATGCAACGCCTGGGTGAAAGTGCGCTGCCGCGACAGGTCACCGCATGGCAGACAGAGCCCCGGTGGGATCTCATGGTGAAATCCCAAGCAGCAAAATTATCCTATAGTGCAGATGCTATAGGCCTCCAGCACTTATAATGTTCTCTTAACGGTTCTAGTATTTACTACCACGCTTATAATAGCCAGCATGGAGTAAGTTGGGCCTTATAGTATTTCTGATCTTATACATTAACTTATAATCACTTATAGGTAGAAATTAAGGGTGCAATATAAGTTTGGGTGACCTATAAAAGTATCGCGAGGGTGTAAATGCACTCAAGAGTAGATAAACTGGTAAGCTATAGGTACTTATAACTGCTAACAAGAAGCTTTATAGAACTACTATAAATAAAGTACGCCAATAAGAGTGACAAATAGAACTAAACAAACCGGAAACTATGTGCATTTATTATCCGGTTTTGTAATGGTTTATAAATTCACTTTACGGAACAATTATAAGTAATATGGAGCGGTTTTATAGTGGTATAAACCAAAATTGTTATAATCTTAACACGATTATAAAGGTTTAATTTAATATACTTAGTATCCAAAACTATATCCGTGGTATCCTGTACAAGAATACATCGGTTTTTACTATTATTAAGGTTTTTAAAGCTCGGAAATCCCTTTTAGTCAAAAAGCGATCGACGTCCAAAACATTACCATTTTCAATGTTGACACCTAAACAAAAGAACTAAAATAAGCCACGTAGGTATCTAATAGCAATATAAAAGAACCGTCCGGTTATGAAAATATTTGCGGAACTCTAATTCCAAACAATATGGCCAAGCAATGGTTCTGATATTTACCATCATTAAACAAAGTAAGCCTATAACGGTTTGTTAATGTATTTGGGAAAACCAACTTTGTCAAAATGGTGACTTTTCGTTGAATGTCTTACTGAAACTAACATTATTTTAAAATTCAACTAAATGAAAACGCAAATTTCAAGGGGCGCGTCAAAATTTTGACTAAAAACTTATTATACTTCACAGAAAATATACGAGCGCCATGCTGTGCACATTCAAACACATTATACATCTTGATTTATTGTTAACTAACACTCGACTCATAATTTATATTCTAGATAATATTTATTAGAAATGGATACTTATGTTTTAATCTTTACAAATGTGCGCAGTAACATTTACCAATTCACAACACTTTGTATGAGCTTGTAACAGATTCACTGTGTACATTATTGTTGTATTTGGTTCCATTAAGCGCTGATAGTTAGCTTCGCGGGAGCAAATAGTTCTACGTAAGTAGTCCAACTATAAGGTCGTTACTGTCGTGTTTGGTTCCATTATGTGCTGATAGTTAGCTTCGCGGGCGCAAATAGTTTTACGTAGTCCAACTATGAGGTTGTTATTGGTAAAAGTGGTATTCACCAATTCTACTATAGACATTTAATTAGGTAAAATACGCCTATAAATTGGGCCCTTTTCCGTGGTTATAATTGGTTACTATTCCTTTATAGTCCTATGAAATGGTGGTTCCAGGACAATTACTAGACCACATTTTGCTGCTTGGGATGGCGTCAGCGACTATCGCAACCCAGTGCTGGCTTTTTGAGCGGCTGGAAAGACCTCACGGCGTTCTTACCTTCCGCATGACGCTGGTCCTCACCGGACATGGCAAGTTCGGGGGGTTCCTGTACCGGATTCGTTCGGTAGTGACGTCCGGGTGTTGCCACTGTGCGGAACGCCCGGAGGACACGGTGGAGCACACAGTTGAGGTGTGACCTGCTTATGCGGAGCATCGCCGTGCCCTCGTGGGGGCGATCTTCGGCGGAGACCTCCCGCGCCAGGCCTTGATCCAGAGCGAGGAGAAGAGGCAGGTGGTCGCCTTATTTTAGTTGATTTTATTCGAACTATTATACAATGTTCTTCTTAATTAAGAATGGCCGATGGTTGAGTTTTGAGTGATTTTTTTTTAAATAAAATCACGTCACTAAATAGTTAAGTTTTATGTCGTTTATTGTCAACAAAATAATTAATAATTATGCGATTCAAGTATATTATTCATGTTAGTCCTAATTACCAATAATGAAACCTAATTACCATTTTTTAAATGCTTATTACCGTATGTTTCATATCTCATCACCGTTCGACGAAAATTTTCGGCTTCAGTTTCAGACCTATACAGCAATTAAAATACTGTGCGTTTCATTTATTTCGTTAATCTGCACTATTAGCTACACATTAAATCCAAAAAACTTGTAATTGGAAGCATTATTTGAACTTAATTTACGTATCCTGAATATGTCTATCTTCAAATATTCACCCTTTACCAAAAGATCGCTGGAGGTCTTGCGCATCCAATATAATAATGTTTTCAGAATGCTGTTGGGACTGCCCCGTTATTGTAGCGCATCTGAAATGTTTGCGTTGAATCGTACTGACGACTTTTATGCAGTCATCAGAAAAAAGATGTCGTCCTTAATAGCAAGACTGCGGGACAGTGACAACAGTATTCTGAAGACAGTGGCGGACAACATCTACTCGCCTATTCTGAGACGGTTTGTGGGGGTGATGCACGAGTGAGGCTTGTTCGCTTGTGCGTTCACGTTCATCCACACGAAGCGAATTCAAATAAATAAATAAATAATAACCATACTTATTAGTTTAAAATAAATATTTGTACTACTAACATTAGATATAAGACATTACTAACACAGTGGATCTTGATGTCCGACAAATAAAGAATCAGGCACGTATCCAGACTTTTGGTTCGGGGGGGGACAAACATTGAAACAACCATGTGAACTGTGTGAAAATCGCTGTAATCACTGTACTATAATTTTCACTGTACTATACTATAATTATATAAGTATTTTTCTGTTTCTGCTGGCAGCCATTACGTCTAGTACCATATCAGGATCTGGCGCCAAAGCAGAATGAATAGACAATAGAGCGAGACCAGTAAGCCTCTCGCCCGCCATTCTATTCCTTAGAAAGGATTTTATTCTCTTTAGGCATTAAAATGACCGCTCCACAGATGCCGTTGAAACCGGAAGGGTGGCCAGAATATGTATTAGCCTGTTAATGGTAGGAAAGAAAACTTTGTCACACGTATCTAAAATTTCCATAATTTCGACTGGTTTCTTATCTGCGTTTTTCCACTTGGCATACCATATACTGTACTCTGCTTTTATTAGTGATTCTCCAACACTTTCTTCCCAATAAATTTTCATATTTTCTAATTCACTTATCTTCCTCTCGTCCACATTTTTCGGAAGAATAATTTCTAAAGAAGAAAGCAGCTCTCTTTGATTCGCAAATCTATCATTCATGCCAGATATCAAATCGTCCAAGCACGGTATAAAAATAGTTCTTCTGAAGTATTCTTCAGCAGTATTGCTGGGAGGGTTGCTTCGTGCAGTTTGGTGGGCAGTAACTCGAGGACGCTGAATTTCTATTTGCAAGACATCTTCCGCTATTTTGCAGCATGCGTTATATATTTCTGAGAATACCGGGTTAACATCGTCACGTATCCCTTTTAGTTTTCCGATAATGTCATCGGAAAATTTCATAGCAGAGGCCGGGTCGTGTGTAGGGTTCTGCAAATATGCTGACAGTGGGAGAGTGTAACTGAAAAATCTTTCACAGGTTTTTAGAGAAATCAAGAAACTAAGTACTCTTTTCCATCGCAGCTATGAGTGTAGGCGCAGTTTGGGCGACAGTTCTGTTTGTGTAGGATAGTTCTCTTAATGTAATGACAATAGGTTCGAGTAACTCACCAAATACATTTATAGAGTCGTGACGTTCTATAAATCTAGTGTCACACATGCCGACCAGTCTTTTTTTCTTACTTTCTGGTGTGAGCTTTTCCACATTTTCCTTGAACTGTTTCCCGGCCATTGCATTGTTGCGAAGTAAATTGCAGACTTCCTTCACAACGCCTATTGAATTTCTCACCTCGGGAACTGAAAGAGCTTTTGAAAGAACTAGGTTCAGACGATGTGCCGAGCAATGTACGTATGTGGCCTTAGGAAATTCTTTTCTGATTCTCGTCTGCACACCACTGATGCAGGCACTTATCCAGACTTTTGGTTCGGGGGGGGGAACAAACATTGAAACAACCATGTGAACTGTGTGAAAATCGCTGTAATCACTGTACTATAATTTTCACTGTACTATAGGTACTATAATTATATAAGTATTTTTCTGTTTCTGCTGGCAGCCATTACGTCTAGTACCATATCAGGATCTGGCGCCAAAGCGGATTCAAGATTCAAGATCGCACACAAAGACAATTGCTCAGTTCCACTCACATCTAAAGTTTCATCGCCAAGAATCGCGAAACACTCTGAACTATTTATTTGTGTCACAACTTTTTTCTGAATTATCTTTCCGCAAGTATCTATTATTTCATTTTGATTAATAGGGCTAATATACGTTGCATTTTTAGGGGTTGTAATGATATGAATGATCTTTCAGGACATTATCATAGCTTGCTCGGTATCGTAGCAGAGCCCTGAATTTTCCATCTTTACCAAGTGGCTTTTCTAAAGTCAATGGTCCACTGTCTTTGTCTCCACGAAGCGGCAACTCTTGCTCTCCACAGAAGATGATAGTTTCGATTATAGGTTTTAGTACTGTTCTATTTCTTTCCTTTTCTTTGAGCCTTTGATCATTAAGCTGCGATGCAACGTCTATAGCTGCTGAATCCATTACGCGTAAGAAATTTTCTGCGCATAACTTAGAAAACTGGTGATATTTAGCAGCAGAATGTTCGCGAAATTCTCTGTTGCATCTTTCCAATTATCAAATGGTTTGCTGACAAAACTTCCAAGTGTTTGATGGGAACCTTTTCCAGCAGTGCCTGATGAAAAGACAACGCAATATTTGCATAACACACCGTTCCTCCTCGGCGAATATGTTAACCATTCCCATGATCCCATCCATTCTCTTCGAAATGTAAGTTTCCTCTTTCCAAAGCTACTATCCGGAAACGAAAATGACGTATCTGGGACAAACGGCTGTGTAATAATATTTTATTTCTGTTCATCTGTGAGTACAAGAGGAGGATACTGTGTGTTATATATGGCACTAGCTTCTGTCCGCGACTTCGTCCCCGTGGAATCCCCGATTTTAAAACATTCTTTATCGTTGCTCCGCTCCTATTGGTCTTAGCGTGATGATATATAGCCTATAGCCTTCCTCGATAAATGGGCTATCTAACACTGAAAGATTTTTCAAATCGGACCAGTAGTTCCTGAGATTAGCGCGTTCAAACAAACAAACAAACAAACTCTTCAGCTTTATAATATTAGTATAGATTAGAAACCACGCCGATATCAGGAAAATTTTCAATTATTATAATCATTGTATCTAAACTGCACGTTTTTGAAGTTGAACATTCTCCTTCATCTCTACATTTCCAGCCGGTTCGGCTGAAATCACATTTTTTTCTGTAAATTTTGACGATGTTGTTTCTAGTTGTGTACTATCAACAGCAGAAGCCATGCTTGGAGTAGGTAGTTTTTTCCTCGCTAGTGCTAGTAGTAACAATTTTTTTTGCCACTGGCTTGAGAAAGTTGTCAATTCTCTTCATTTTAGCAGCAGCAATTTATATACGTTCAAACAAGCACAAATCAAGAAGCACTCACATTTCACACATTACTTTATTTAACCTATAAGGCCCCGCGTATCAATTAAAGTGTAATTTTTACTTATTTAATCAGCTGTTTTTACTATCACGAACCCCGGGCTCGTAAAAATTGACGACTACGACACGGTTGGCGCAGTCGTTAAACGATTGGCTGCTGCACTGCGCTACGTGTCGCGGGTTCGATTCCCTCATGGAACAATTATTAGTATGGCGTACAGATAGATGTTCCGGTGTGGGCTGTTTGAGTATGTGTGATTTTGAGATCTGGATGTTTGCAAACGGAAAAGGAATTCCTAATGCAGGGCAACATTTAAAACAAAAAAATAAAAATTAATGTCTGAAGAGTGGATGTTTATTCAATTTGAGGTTAGAAACTGATTTTGTTAATGTCTCGATAAATATGCGTTACCTTTTAATTTAAGAGTGGTAGCGTTATAATTAGGGACTCTAGCTCTTCCAGATTCAATCGTTTTACTATAGGTAGTCGTCCGCTTGCCTGTGTCAATATGGGAATTGATTTGGAAGGTGAAGGAAAGGATATCATGTTTCTCTGGAATGAAACTGTCGGACAAAGATCCAACGAAAAAGCGTCTTGTATCTAATTTTTCACAAAAAGTGAAATAGGTAAAACCATAGATATAATAAACAAGGAGATATGCCCTGTAGCCGAAAATGTATCGGAACCTGTGTCTCCTGTTTTGCCCTACCACCCGGCAACTACTACGAATGCAGTTCAGTAAAAGCAATAGATACGCAGTCGCGCACACACCCGCATTTTTGAAATCGGACTGTACTACACAATCAATTATAAACCTTATCCTAATAAATACAGCGTATATTTACAGTACACCGTGCAACTTACTCACACAAAAACAACGGTGGGTATCGTTGTGCTGTGCAAAAGCAATTTATTTTACATATACGCTAGTGATTGACTAAATCGGAAAGTTATCGATTCTGGCATTTATTACACACGCCATGCTGCCCATGTATAACAAATAAATAGCATGAATATGTTGACTAATTTTAAGCAAAGGTCACTAATATATTATCTTAAACATGCCGATTACTATAATGCATTCGAAACTTTATCGAAAGTAAAATACAATTACCATAAAAAGTAAGGAAGTAGCACGAGGATAAGGCATAAATACGATAATTCAAAGCCAAAAATACTTGAACGATTATTTACCAAAAATTTAATGAAATCTAAGAAAGTTTGGTACACTTTTGTAATATTTCATTCAACAATCGAAATTGTTGTCGACAGTGTATCTGCACAACTACATCACTAACTCGCGGCAAGAAGCAGCGGCCGTACTATGCGATACATCGGCTTGCTAAAGTATCGTTTTGTGATTTTTACATTGCTCATCCAGTCACTTAGCGACAAACTTAGGTAGTGGTTAAGGAGCAGTGTATTCATTGTAATATGTTATTGTCGCTGTGACATTTGAAAACAAAAATAACAGAGTATAAGCAAGAAATATTTTACGATTTGTTGTTTTTCATGATTTTAAAGACAAATATAGTAAAATACTTGTATTTTGATATGGTAAGTAAAACCATAGAAATATAAAATACAGGAGAAGTGGCAAGGGGGCGTGTCGGTGTCCACGCGACATGGTCTGGGCGAGCATGTCTTACGCAATGGTCGAATCCGCGAACTAGTGCGCTTCCGACCGTGATCGTATTAAGATATAAGAATGCCGTGTTGTTCAGTGTTTTCTTGTAAAAACCGAAGCCTAAACCAAAACTTTGTTAATTATGGAATCACTTATATTATATGTTTATGCCGTGGTGTAAACATTAGCTAGTCAACAAACGTATTAAGACTCGACGGAAGGAGCTTGAATTAAGTGCTTTGAGCTGGGGTGGATCGAATAACACATTTGTCCCACTTGCACGCAAAATACGCGCTTAGTTGTGGAGTTGCGGAAACCAGCCCGCTTTTACATACATACAAGTGCATTAAATAAAATATCGATACTTTCATGTTGATTTGACCCTGAACCATCCCTAATGAGATGACGTGACCTTGGTTGGACCAATCAGAGCGTAGTACCAGGGGGTACTACGCTCTGATTGGTCCAACCACCTCATACCTCAATAGGACAGTGGATTGCATTAAATCTAGTATTAGGCGTCTAGAGAGTAGAGGTTATAATATGGTTGTTGCCGCCGCTACACACGCAGCTGATTTTTGTTTTCGTATTTTTATTCATTTAAACATTTGCCTGGTTAAATTTCATCCGGCGTTCTATAACTTTATTCTACGTGCTTTATTTAAGAGTTCCTGCAAGCAGCTGAAGAATAGTCATCCGTGTCCGGTGAGTACCTGCGTCAGGCGGAATAGTAGGGGAGCCCACGATGCTAAATGGGGATTTACTCGAGTGTCGTAGAGACCTATTGGGTTGCAAAGCTTAGATGATAAGAAGAAAAAAATGTTATATGATAATACCTTTTCATCGGTGGGGGAAGCGGCTATAGATTTTTAAATATGTAAAAAAAAACTGTTGCATGGACATCCTCGAGCGCGTCAGTAATAATGTACGTATGTTAATCTGATCGTTTGCATGATGAGGGTGGTTGTATGTCAGGGTAGAAAATGAAAAAAAAATAAAAAATAATCGAGCGCGTCAGATTTTCTAAGGGAGTGTTAAGTGCACTAAAAAAAAGCTCTCATTCACTAATCTGACGATTTCGATGGGACGCAAACTCGCGGGCATTTTCATAATGTGCAAAAAAAAATCGCCATTTTGAAATACTCAAGCGCGTCAGATTAAGATATATATGGTTCATCTTTATGTTCTAAACATACTATTTCATAATCTGACGATTATCTAGAGGGATTCGCCTGATCAGACAAAAAAAAAATAAAAAACGATTCACCCTAAAGGCCATCCCTGCAACTTCTCGCTAATTCCATTGCTTAAAATTGTACTTATGATATTTTTGAGCTCAAAATATAATTTGTGATATTTTGAGCTCGCTGAGTTCAAAGAAATAATATTTCTATGCATTTGAGCTCTCCCAGCTCGAATGTCTGATAGAAGTTTCATAGAACACTAATTTTGGAATTTTCAAACCGCAATAACTTTTGAATGGACCAAGCAATTTTCACCCGTTGGCGGCATTCGACGCAGTTTTATCATCCTCATAAGTAATTTTCTAGTTTTAATTGATCGAACCAAAAATTTCGGAGTAATCCCGAAAATACACTTTTTCGGGTTTCTTTCGTTCACGATATCTCTCGAACGAATCAACCGATTTGGACCAGCATGGTGGCGACCGACGTGGTTTTTCAAGCTCAAGAGCGGATTAGTTTTTGTAGTTGATCAATAAAGCCGTTTAAAAGTTATTGATATAAAAAAAAACTTATTTTCTTTGAGATTTTTCAATATTTCTTAAAATCTATCAGTCCAAATCGGTTCAAATTCACAAGAAATCTAATTTTAAGGGAACTCTTTAGAACGCCTTTTAGTAGATTCCGATCGGTTTATTTGTTCAAAGTTATAAGCGAGTCACATAGTCACACACATACATACAGACATAGTGACAACATCGCGGGGGTAGTCAGGGAAGCTTCCTATGACCTTAAAACGTCGAGATCTGATGAAAACTAGATTTTTGCAAAACGGGGCGAAAACAATAACTTCCCGGTTTTTGAAAATCTTCGATTTTCTTAGCGGGAAGTTTTTTTTTTTTAAATCATTTAAGTATCTTAATTAATTGAAAAGCTCAGGAAGAGAAAGAGTGAGAGAGGAATAGAAACGTGGAGAAGGAAATGTGGGCATCACGCAGCGGCACGCATTTAACTTTATCGACGAATATTTGTTATTTCGGCTTGCGGAAATCGTTAGATTATATATTTTTCATTATTCTTGAATTATTTCCTTCAAAATAAAAAAAAAATTAGCTACGCTCGAGAATGTCGAGATGACGTTTTTTTTTACAACTTTGCTGCCCTCCCGTTTCTTTACGTCACTCTCAAATTGTCAGATTAGTGGAATATACACTTTTTAGGATGTAATTAACTCACCCTACCTTAATCTGAGGCGCTCGAGAATTTCTGATGGTCAATTTTTTTTTACTAATCTGATCCTGTATCCTTCACGGGTGGCCTTATATATGGGCCTCATGTTTGGTGGAGGTACTTAACCGGGTACAAGGTATCCCCCTGTATTTTAATCTGCCGCGCTTTAGAAAATCCCGAAATCCCCGCTTGGG
Organism: Hecatera dysodea; assembly: GCA_905332915.2. NCBI lineage: Eukaryota > Metazoa > Arthropoda > Insecta > Lepidoptera > Noctuidae > Hecatera > Hecatera dysodea. The sequence continues at coordinate 13,675,223 of HG995299.1, read as the reverse complement.
CTCCCCTACTAGAAGGTGAGGACGTCGTGGCGTCTCTCCAACCATTCCTCAAAGAGGAGACTTATCGCCACGATAATAGTGGCGTGCCCAAAAATGCAACGCTGCCACCCTTACTAAGTAATTGGAGCAGCAGTGCTATTCTGTAAGAACTCACGTGCTATTCTGTAAGAACTCACGTGCGAATTCGATTCATATCTCATTTTCGATTACACTTCGTAACTCACCTGAAATGAAAAGTATTTGATATTCTGACTGTCAAGTTAAGTTCGCTTCACCTATGTTCTCACTTAGTGGCGCTAGTGTAGTTTTCATCAAGTTACAGAATACCAAATACAGTTTTCACCGCAGAATCAGAAGTGAGAACTGGAGTGAGTTCTTACAGAATAGCATTGCAGGTGTTTGAAGGGAATGATAATTAGGACTTACTGCTATTTCTGCTTTTAATACTAAAAAGTTACCACATTTTTTTCTTAGATTTACTTGGTATTAAAATACTATCTACTTCACAACTTAATTCCTCAAAGGGTTTAAACAGAAGTGTGTACATTATACTTTTCACCAGTTTAATAATATAACATTGATTCCATTAGCCAACTTTAAAACTACACTACTACTACTTACAGGTACATAATATGATTATGTATTCTTTATCTATGTAATACTTCCAATTGAGTTAATTGCAATCTTATTAATTCCTTCTTGTAAGTTACGATTTAAAAAATATGGTACAGTTTTTTGAGGGGCATTAAACGTTCTTGATTTATTAAGTATTTACATTTATATTTATACATAACCGACTATTTACTCAGCACAGTCGCTATATACTCTTCCATATCTGCTCGCGTTACGCTTTCTCTCGTTTGGCTGTCAAATATGGCACTAGCTGACGGCTCCCAGGGCCACATAACACGCCGTGTGTATGCACTTAACATATCCATTTTGGCGTCTGAAGGTATATGGTACTCGCTCCTAGGCTTTCCATCCCTGCCCATGCTGAAGTAATATTTCTGTCCACTGCTCTTCGATATGGCCGCGATCCAAGGATCTGAAATAAGTATAATTTTAAATAAGTCTGTGTAGCATTATTTATATTGTGCTTGAACTTGGTTTGTCTCTAAACAAAAGTTATATTTCACTTTTTTACCCGGCTTCAGGAAGCGCGGGCTCTCGAAAGGTGGAAGAAGTGGAGAGAGGCCTTTACCCGGGAGTGGGACCAAATATATAAAAAAAAACAATCAAAACAGAATAAGTTTTGCGTGCAATAAAAAAACTAATTAAATGAAAATGCCTCGTTGGTATTTTCATTGAATATATTTTTTTATCTTTTGAGTCGATATTCAGATCTCGTTTATTTAGAGATAGTTAATACATAGAAAGAGCGATAAACGAAAAGGGTTTGTGTCTATAATTTGCACCCTTGCGAAGCCGGGGCGAGTTGCTAGTCTTCTATACTTATAATAAATCTGTAGAGAGGTCAATTCTGTACAAGGAATATATTGTTACGAGCTTCGGGTTCGTTACAATAAAATCAGCCGATTCAATAAACAAAGATGACACTTTAATTTACTCAACACTAATATACACTTTAAACTCACTAATCACAAAACACAATCGCACTGTTAATCACTTGAGTTCGCAGTCGAAGATCGCTCTCGAAGTTATCACTTGTATCGCAAATCCAATACTGACTCGGTCGGCACATGTGCCGGCTTTATATAGGGCGCCGAGTAGAACTCCAGAAAGTTCGCGTACATATCGGTCGCGACCGACCAAGGTCCGAGAATTCTAGCATAGAAAAATCTCGAAGGTCCCCGACTTCAATAGTTCTGCTACTCGATACTAGATGGCGCTAGTGGTACCGAATGCCGCTATCATCCTAACTTAATTCTGGCGCGCAACACTGCCCCCTCCTAAGACATGCTCGTCCCGAGCATTATCAGCGCCATAATAACGCGCCAGTCGATCAACATGAACGATCTTAGGAGCGCTTCTTGTACCTTTCTGTATACGGTAGGTCACGTCATTGATCTTCGTCACAATCCGGTACGGTCCGTCCCATTTAGCTTGAAGCTTAGGAGATTTCCCTTTGCTGCGAACTGGATTGTGCAACCACACTAGTGAACCTTCCTCGAACCCTTTATTGTTCATTTTGCGGTCATAGCGGGTTTTCATCTTTTCAGACATTTGCTGGCCCGATTGTCTGACGTGCTCATGAATGTCGTTCATTTTGTTCCGCAAGTCATTCGCATAATCGGTTATACTGCGTGGGGCATCAGGTGGTATTCCGGTGATCAGGTCTGCAGGTAGCCGCAATTCTCTTCCAAAGTTTGCGAAAGCTGGTGTCACTGACGTGCTTTCATGAACAGCACTTCGGTATGACAGCAAAAAAGGTTGTATGAGCGTGTCCCAATCTCGTTGCCGGTTTTCCACAACTTTGGCCAGATATCTCTCCAATGTCTGATTAAATCGTTCTACCATCCCATCCGATTGTGGGTGGTAAGAAGTTGTCCTCGTTTTATGAGTACCCATAACTCGGCAAGTTTCCTGGAATATTTGGGACTCAAAATTCCTTCCTTGATCGCTGTGAATCTCCAAGGGTACTCCAAACCGACAGAAGACTTCATGAACTAGTTTATCCGCAACTGTTGAAGCTTCTTGGTTTGGAATGGCGAAGACTTCCGGCCACTTAGTGAAATAATCCATAACCACCATGAAATACTTGTTACCACTTTCACTTTCCGGAAACGGTCCCGCAACGTCTAGCGCTATCCTTTCCCATGGTGCACCAACATTGTACAATTTCAATGCACCTCTGCTACGAGTCTGAGGTCCTTTTACAGCCGCACAATAGTACACTTGCGACACCAGTCCTCGACATCGTCACGACAGTGGACCCAGTAAAACCGTTCCCGTATCTTCAGTAGAGTCCGTTTAACTCCCATATGGCCTCCCGAACAACCATTATGGTACAGCTGTAGAACATCCGGTACTTTAGCTTTAGGGACAACCATTTGCAAATGACAGCTGTCTCCCCGAGCATTTTCCCATTTACGGCACAGGACTCCATCCTGAATCACTAAACTGTCCCATTGTGCCCAATAGCTTTTTGTGACGGAACTCATCGCTGAGACATCGCTCCACGTAGGCTTCGGAACACTGGCCTTCATCCACTCCAAGATCGGCTTGATGTCCAAATCATCCTGCTGTGCACGTTCCAAGTTTTCCTTCCACTCGTTACTAAGATCTGTCTTGATCATCCTCACAGGTACGACTTCTTTACCCTCTTGCCGGGTACAATGCTTGCAGTCTTCTGGGCAAGGTCCTCTTGACAATACATCTGCGTTGCCATGAGATCTCCCGCTACGACCGTCGACCACCAAGTCGTACTCTTCCAATCGCTGTCCGCGATTGTATGCCGCTCTACCTGCTAGAGGTCGGCTATCTGCCCTTTGAGCAGTTCGCTTAGGGCAACTGGGCCTCAAGTGGCCCCTTTCACCACAGCCGTAGCATCTAGGGCTGCGCCCTTTAGACCGGTCGCGAACAGTAGCCGCTGCAACCTCCCTGACGCGATGGGAACGATGATCTTGCCGCACAGCTTCCACCTCCAGTGCATGTGCCAAGGCGTCTTTAAGCTTCTCATGATGCCCGAGCCTCACGGCAGCTCTAACTTCAAGGTCGCGGATGCCGTCAATGAATGCCTGCACCAGGTTCCCTTGAATGAGCGCAGGTACAGACTGGTATGCTTTTCTAACAAGCTTCTCCACCTCAAGGGCCCACTGCTGCAGGTTTTCACCGCTGCGTTGCACGCGATCCTTTAGCTGCGCCCTAAACACGTGTTCCAGATGAGCGTCGCCATACCTAGCTTCCAGTGCCTCAACCAGCTGCTCGTAAGTGACCTCGTTACCGAGGGCTTCTAGGATAGTGAGGGCCTGGTCGCGGAGGCCTAGGGTGAGAGCAGTCATGGCCTGGTCCTTACTCCACCCGTTAGCCTTCATAACAGCGTCAAATTGCTTTTTGTATGCCGACCAGGAAGATGTTCCATCGAACGGCGGCACTTTGAATCCACGTAGAGAAGGTGTAGTAGCTACAGAGGTTGCGATTCCATCTCCTATTTTAAGGTTGTCCAGCGTTTTCCTCACGTCAACTATCACGTTGTCAACTCGATGATTAATTTGGTCGATTCGTGATTCAGCTTCCGTCAGGCGGTTCTCGTGCTGAACCACCTTATCTTTAACAATCTTAATTTCTTTTCCGAAAGTGGCATGAAGATCTTTCATAATGAACATCTGTTCTTCTTGGCGGCGCGCCTGCTCCTCCTTGTCACGTTGGAGCTGTTCTTCCAACCGACGGGTCTGTTCCTCCTGGCGGCGGGCCTGTTCCTCCTGGCGGCGGGCCTGTTCCTCCTTGTCACGCTGCAGCTGTTCTTCCAGCCGGCGGGCCTGTTCCTCCTGGCGGCGGGCCTGTTCCTCCTTGTCACGCTGTAGCTGTTCTTCCAGCCGGCGGGCCTGTTCCTCCTGACGACGGGCCTGTTCCTCCTGACGACGGGCCTGTTCCTCCTGGCGGCGGGCCTGCTCCTGAAGCATCAGCATCAGAGCAGCAAAGTCTGGTGCTGATGATGATGCTGGAGCGGCGGTGGACGGGCCGGCCTCTAAGGTCGCCAGCTGTCTCTCTGTAGCCTGCGGCGTTGCACTTCCAAAACGCCTCTGGTCCGTCTCTTGCTGGCGTTGACTACGGGTTCGGATACCCTCCGTGTCGTCCTTCGGTAGAATCGGCATCTTTTAAATCCCACTTCTGACACCAATTGTTACGAGCTTCGGGTTCGTTACAATAAAATCAGCCGATTCAATAAACAAAGATGACACTTTAATTTACTCAACACTAATATACACTTTAAACTCACTAATCACAAAACACAATCGCACTGTTAATCACTTGAGTTCGCAGTCGAAGATCGCTCTCGAAGTTATCACTTGTATCGCAAATCCAATACTGACTCGGTCGGCACATGTGCCGGCTTTATATAGGGCGCCGAGTAGAACTCCAGAAAGTTCGCGTACATATCGGTCGCGACCGACCAAGGTCCGAGAATTCTAGCATAGAAAAATCTCGAAGGTCCCCGACTTCAATAGTTCTGCTACTCGATACTAGATGGCGCTAGTGGTACCGAATGCCGCTATCATCCTAACTTAATTCTGGCGCGCAACAATATTTTCAAAATAACTATCAGGGGGTGATTAGTGGTCGATACTGGTGCCAAAAATGCAATCAGTAAATTTTTTGTCTGTCTGTCTGTCTGTCTGTATGTTCTTTATAGAAACAAAAACTACTCGACCGATTTTAACGAAACTTGGTGCAATTATTCTTCATACTCCTGGGCAGGTTATAGTATACTTATCATCACGCTACAGTCAATAGGAGCAGAGCAGTGAAGGAAAATGTTGGGAAAACGGGTGAAGTTTCCACGCGGACGAAGTCGCTGGCAGAAGCTAGTCTTCAATAAAACAAAATATTACCTTTTATTTCTTTCATAAATAGGACAGATCCAACAACATAAAACATATCGTTTCTATTCATTCTATCCGGCGTATCAATTGTTACCGCTCTCTTCACTCGTTTCATGGCGCGGTATTCTAAATTACTCACAGCCGATTCGAATTGTTCCATATTGTATAATCTCTTGGTTCTTATTGGAAGAGCTTGGTTATCAAAGGGTTTATTCAATGCGGAACAAAACAAGTTACATTGATTAATTCTGAAAAAATAAAGATAACATTGAAAGCATTTTTAAATCACCAGTAGCAATATAATTTTTCTCGGAATGCTTTGTTTCCTTTTGTCTTCATAGTACAAATATTCTAGTATAGTTCGTTCATGCTACGATACTATAAAAGGACGGGTCGAGTCCATGCTATGGCAACGTGGAACTAGTTTTGTTCCAAGTTGCCATTTTTTTGTTTAAAACAGCACTATCTATCAAATTGCGATGTTGCTACGGTTAAATATATTATTTTATATTGGGAATTACTTTATAACATTAGAAAAAGTAATATAATTTCATAATCTTATATATAAATAAGTGGAGTCTCCCTTGTTTGACCGAAAGGACAAACAAGTTAGAGAAATTTAGAGAAATTTTCACTTCCCAAAAAAATTTTCGCATAATTTCATTTGCCAAATTGTTAGGTACTTAGCAAAAATCTATTCACAAAAAATTGTAACACAAATCATTTCACTAAACGTTTATTTTCTGAAGATTGTTTGCTGTAATAAATAATTTGATTAAAGACCAAATGCCACAATGACATTATACTTGGTAATATATTGCCAAGTAAAAATTTGACCAAATAAAAATATGCTTACTAAAATCATTCAAAATATTGCAATGGTATAAAAAAAGTTTGCTAAAAGGTCAATGGGCAAATTGTACGGGAGAAAAACCCACGGCAGACAGAAATGAAATTTTAAGGATATAAAGATAAACGTGTCTTGTTTATCCATGGTAAGGGTCGCTTTCTTGTGGAATGTGGGAATTTTGAAAAAAAAAGGTACTTATTGATATTTCACATTATTTATTCGGCGTGATCAATGTCTACTGTAATTTCATCTAAAAATACTGCAGGGGCTTCGATTTGTTGTAGGTTAGCCCAGGATAAAAAAAATATACTGGCAATATGCGCGCAGCTCCCGACAGTATGGCGGTCGTGTATACACGAGCAGTAGTAATCTTCAACACTTTGTCTTCCTTGGCTCGCTGGGTTTATTAAAATATATGTGTAGTGTTGATGTGCTCTGACATATCGCGACTGAATTCGTCTTCTTACTAATATTCTATAATTAACTAAGCCTTGGTGCCGATAGAGCTCTATCAAGTAGACACCATTTATTCTCAAGTATTCTTGGTAGTACGATCTGGCCAGTCTTAAAATCTCTGCCCAATGTGAATAATATCAGTTGTTCATAGTAGAAAATCTCTAAAATCATAAATATGACATAAATGTAACTCTATATCTATTTATGTTCTTATCAATTAAGTATTGCCTCAGTACTTTCTCTTTATTCATTTTGTCATTTTTAACGCTAATAAACTGCTCGATGCACTAGCTTCATACGGACGCCAGGTAGCGTTGATTGCCACTGTGATTTTGAAGTCAGCCATCATATTGCACATAGCCACATTGAAATACGTATTTCGAAATATTTTATCATCTTTTTTTAAACGGCCATATATGGCCACGATTACCCATCGATACTTTGTTTCAACCGTGACTTATAGGCATCTAGCGTCGTCAATTGTTCTCCTCTTCTTCTGGATGGTGGCATATGTGGAACATATCCACGTCCTTCAATTAACGGAATAGAATCCCGAAATCCAAGATCTAATATAAACATGTGATTAGGTCTTAAAAACCAAGGCCAAGGGGATTCTTCACTTTGTGTTAAATGATGCAGGTTTAGGCATCTGAGGACTAGATAATACCGACACCGATGGCTACATAATAGATTATGTAGCCACGGTGCAATCAACCAGAAAAGGCTTTACCAAGTTTTGGAATTTGTGAAGACTATAGGTTTCTCTTTGAAATAAAAAAGCACTTTTTTGGACATAATTATAAGTACGTTCCACCCTTCACCACAGTCAAGAAGAATCTAACGACACCTGTCAAGCTAAAATCCATCAAGTCGTTTAGATTACAGAGCTTGCCAGAGATATACACATACACAACGATTAACTGTGATGACACGAACGAAACGATGCGCCAGCGCAATGAGCCGATTTGATCATTTGATCATCACGCAGGACGCATATGCACTTGCCAAAACTCTTTAGTAGTTATTTAATGGAACTACATACATTAATCAAAAATATTCAATGATTTTTGAATAAATATATTTTTGGTTCAAACTTTGTTGTGCCATGGATTCCAAATAAAATAACCACATAATAATGTTAAATGAATTTATACTCTTTCTTTTTATACCATTTTCATAAATGTCCTCGACCGGGTCGGATTCCGCCCAATGACCTTTGTTTGGGTAATGAAATTTTGTCAAAATCTTTTCGGCAAAACGGCAAGCACGTCAAGACAAAAAATAGTAAGGCAAAAATAAGAGGTTAATTATTAAAAAAATGGTAAGTTAGGTTAAAACTGTGACCTCCTACGCGCGAGCCGAGCGAGCGTAGCGAGACACGACTTGCATTAATAGAAAAAAAGATGTTTTTAGTAGGTTACCCGGAACTCAACTATTTATATTAGGTTAATTTCTTCTTTAAACAAAATGGGCAAGTTAAGGAAAGGGTGAATTGAAAACTGACGATACTAAATATTTGGCTTATTTGATTTTGTGTAAAAACTGTTATTCCAACTGAAATATTTGACTCAATAAAAAATGTTAAAAGTACTAGTTGGTAAACAAGTTAAAGTTAACGTTCATTTGTCAAACATTATGTTTGCGTTACAATTTTTTGTTAATAGATTTTTGCTAAGTAATAATTTGGCAAATGAAATTATGCGAAAAATTTTTTGGTACCTAAGTGAAAATTTGTCTAATTCCTTTCGGTCAAACAAGGGAGACCCGGTGCAGAGATGTCAATAATGTTCTCACTGGCAAAATAACCTTTTGGGATGTCAAAGATCCAATGAAAGAAAAGGCTAATCAGCACTACATAAATCATAAAGGACGAAAAAGGCGCACACAAAATTTTATTGTAAATGTGTAACGTGAAAATAAAATGGCATAACATACAATCTTGTAGTTTTCTTTTTCGTTTGTGTAGTACGTATGTATGTTTTATACAGCTGACACACTAGTCTCTCATACAATATACATAATGTCCTTCAGCTATACATTTACATAAAGAAATTAGTTCCCTTAACAAAAAACTAGTGGGTGTAGGGTCAACCACTAAAAATAAGGTAGAGTTGCCTGTCTATAGCCAGTATACTATTGTAGTCTTTGGTCGGGTCTACCGTTTATAGCAGAACTTTTAACGTCATAATATTATTTTGCATAACAACGGATAGCATAATCTTCACTTCGCAGAAAATTGTTTAGTATACCCTCATTTATCATAAATTAAAAACTCATAATTTTGTAAGTCAGAATCATCTTTAGGCATGAATTTCGGGTCTACCCTTTATAGCAGAACTTTTAATGTCATAATATTATTTTGCATAACAACGGATAGCATAATCTTCACTTCGCAGAAAATTGTTTGGTATACCCTCATTTACCATACATTAAAAAGTCATAATATTGTAAGTCAGAATCATCTTTAGGCATAAATTTCATATCCATAACAATTAAAAAGTAGAACCATCATATCGCAGAAAGTTCAAAGTCAGAAACGTCTTTTGGCATACATTTCATATCGGTAGTAATTAAAAGGAAGAACTGTCATTTTTCAGAAAGTTAACAGTTAGAATCATCTTTTGGCATACATTTCACATCCATAAATTGAAAGACACATCTGTTATATTACAGAAAATTCATAGTTACAATATTTTTGCATTTCTTACCAGAATAATAAAATTTGTGCAGTGTAAAATGCTGCATGCAGCATGCAAGCAAGCATGCAGCATGTAAGCAAGCGAGCAACATGCAGCATGCATTGTTTCTGTCACGGCTACGGCGCTGCAGGGCTCCGGCGGTCCCACGCGAGTTTAGTCCCGCCTCGCCCCTCCGCGCCTTCGCGGTTTTAAATTACACTCTAGGGGTAGGGCAGACAAGACTACGTGGAGTCGGTTTTGCAGCGATTCGTTTCTGTCAGTAAATTTGTACTAAAAAGCGTTTACTGTTAAGACAATGTTTAAATTTTAATATACCTAAGATTAGATAAATGCTTTTTTATGGAAATGGTTTAATAGATTCATCCCAGATGAAATTCTGCCATCTTAATAGTATGCCATTGTAAATTCGGGATTCGGGTATATAAACATTCGGCCAAACAATAATTTTTATGCCTTACAAATATTCGTTTAAAAAAGATTATAATAATAATAACTTATTTAAGGGTCTACCCTTTATAGCAGAACTTTTAATGTCATAATATTATTTTGCATAACAACGGATGACATAATCTTCACTTCGCAGAAAATTGTTTGGTATACCCTCATTTATCATACATTAAAAAGTCATAATTTTGTAAGTCAGAATCATCTTTAGGCATAAATTTCATATCCATAATAATTAAAAAGTAGAACCATCATATCGCAGAAAGTTCAAAGTCAGAATCGTCTTTTGGCATACATTTCATATCGGTCGTCATTAAAAGGCAGAACTGTCATGTTTCAGAAAGTTAATAGTTAGAATCATCTTTTGTCATACATTAGACATACATAAATTGAAAGACACGTCTGTTATATTACAGAAAATTCATAACTACAATAATTTTGCATTTTTTACGAGAATAATAACATTTGTGCAGTGTAAAATGCTGCATGCAGCATGCAAGCAAGCATGCAGCATGTAAGTAAGCAAGCAACATGCAGCATGCATGGTTTCTGTCACGGCTACGGCGCTGCGGGGCTCCGGCGGTCCCACGCGAGTTTATCGTCGCAGATGGGTTTAACGCTCACCACCTGCTCCCCAACTCGCGGGCCGCCTCCCCCTCCGCGCCTTCGCGGTTTTAAATTACACTCTGGGGGTAGGGCAGACAAGACTACGTGAAGTCGGTTTTACAGCGATTCGTTTCTGTCAGTAAATGTGTAGTAAAAAGCATTTACTGTTAAAACAATGTTTAAATTTTAATATATCTTACATTAGATAAATGCTTTTTTATGAAAATGGTTAAATCCCAGATGTAATTCTGCCATCTTCATAGTATGCCAAGTGAAATTATACAAAATGATCGTTGTTCCAATTAAACATTGTGCTAAACGAAATTATGCGGAATTTTAACTATGCTAAAGGTAATTATGCCAAATAAAATTCTGCCATCTTAATAGTATGCCATTGGAAATTCGGACATATAAACATTCGGCCAAACAATAGTTATACTAAATATTTTTTATGCCTTACAAATATACGTTTAAAAAAGATTATGCCAAGTGTGTTATGCCAGATAAAATTCGGAGCAACAAGATTCTGCCAGATAGAGGGAACCCTTTATTTAATTCAGACATATTATGCCAAGTGTGTTATGCCAAGTAAAATTCGGAGCAACAAGATCTGCCAGATAGAAGGAACCCTAAAAGAACGAATAATATCTTATTATGACTAACCTGTCGCTAAGAGAATCGCCAGAGATATCGACGCCACCCAAAATCAAAGCGTCTATAATGTGCAACGCCTTGCTATAGATTTGATTATTGCCTTGTCCACGATATTCTTTTACAACCTAAAAACAAGTGAATAAGACATACAATTGATGTGATGTAATTAACATATCCGTTGGTCTCTTTAAGTGTTTCGGTGCTGCGTGTACTGGCGTACACGCAGCAGCAAATGCTTTTTTGGTGTAAAGAAATAAACATTAGAATATAGGGAGGTTTAATGTTGGTACCTCTCCATATATCAGTGTTTTAGCCGGCAAAGTCACGTGTAAATCTACAACTGTTCTCCACGAATTCGATTCCAATTGAAAAACTTGCTTGCCTCCACAACCTAGAACAGAAAATTTTGAGTTGTGAACCAAAATTCATGCATATTCTGAAATATTATGCAGTATATTTTTGCTTGCCAAGATTGAGAAAAGTACCGCTGATACGGAAACAGGTACTATTACTTTACTTTGGTCTATGATTAAGCCATAAACATAAGAAATATAAGCACCATCATAGGATCAGCAACATCAACAAGTATACAAAACATATTGAGTTACCTAAAAATATTCGTAAATCCGGGCTATTTTTTCCACTGCTCAAAAACACGAAATTCCAGTCTAATACATTTCTAAAATACGCCTTAAGATCAGAGAATTTCTCCAAGTAATTAGGCGGTTTGTTCAATATGTTTGATTTAAAAGAATATAAGCTGTCCGCGTCGGATGCCGGCTTCTTTATCATTGATCTGATAGCCGATAATGTATCGTCATGTCCTCGACGTTCTGGCTGTGTTCTCACTGCATCAGGTAACTAAAAATTGTAGTTATTTGTACAGTTATTGCGAATGACCATACTACCAAGCACGGTATTTATAGTCAATGAGGAGAAAATAAATCACAATTAAAAACTTACTTTCCACAGAGCTAAACATTGCTCTTTCATTTCTGCTTGTGTAGTTTCCTTTAAATTTTTATCTTTGCTGAATCTAGCTATTTTAAGTAAATTTTGAATTTGCCTCTCTCCAAGTCTGCAAATATGGTCGAGATGAGAAGTGATTTCTGTTTTCAGTGAAAAATATTTCAAGATTAGTGGCTTGCCTCACTCACCCCCCGAGATAAACTGCGTTTTACACTATATTTTTCCTTTTATATTAATATCGAAAGCGACTATCCGGATGTTTGAAACAAGCCACGTACAGTTATTACTGTATACATACAGACAGTTGCTTTTATAAATATATTCGAAAAAGTTTTTATCTGCTTCAATAACTTTTAAAGGTACAAGTTGTGTGACGTCTCCGCCGCGCTCGACGTCACTCCATAATATCGAGTTTACACAAGCGAGATGTTGTTCCGCTGGTTCAGTTCCCAGCCTCTTCCAGAAACATACAAGGTATCGCTCAGAATTAGCCGGTCTCGATGTCACTGGCTTATGAATACAAACTGGAAAAAAAAAACAAGTGAAATGAGACTAAAAAGCGAAAACAAATAAAAAATGTGTTGCTACTAATAAAGACAATATTAAAACGGTAACCCAATATTCTAGTTTCGACGGAAACCGAATGTTACTTAGGTGTAGCAATTGCCTATAAGCATTATTTTAAGAATACCTCTCGGCTACCTCTTGCATTCGATACTCGTATCACATGGGTACATAATAAAGTAATTGAACTAGCAGCGGCCGCGGTTTTACCCACGTAGTTCCCGTTTCCGTGGGAATACGGGGATAAAATATAGCCTGTGTTACTCACTCACACTACTGGTGAAAGAATTTTTGAAATCGGTCGAGTTTTTGAGTTTATTCGTTACATACAAATATACAAATCTTTCCTCTTTATTTAATAACTAGCTTTTGCCCGCGACTTCGTCCGCGTGGAATAGTTACTTCACCCCCGATTTTGAAACTCTCAGCCCGATCGGTTTCAAATTGACAAAGTTTCATCCCCTATTTTATCCCCTTGGGGGTAGAATTAATCAAAATCCTTTCTTAGCGGATGCCTCCGTCATAAAATCTACCTGCATGCCTAATTTCAGCCCGATCTGTTCAGTGGTTTGGGCAGTGCGTTGATAGATCACTATGTCAGTCAGTCAGTCCCTTTTGAGTTATATATATTTAGATAGATAGCTGACCCGCGCAACTTCGTCTGCGTCACATAAGAGAGAGAAAAAAAACCGTTTTTGTAACATTTTTCATTGATGCTCCGCTCCTAGCCATTTACATGTGATAAGTTATAGTTTACTTTGTGACTTGAACTAAAATGGCAGTTGAGAGCATGTCCTGCTCGCTCAAATGTTTCGCTGATGGTGGCGTGTGTGTTGGATCAATCGGTTCCCTTCAAAATGGTTGAGCTAAATGGTGCCAATACACGCGTCATGTTCGTGAACGGGCGCCGTAGGTAGAGACTGGTCACCTCTTAACTGCCACTGACTTGTTTTAATCTTTATACTTTGAATTGTTTTTATAGTTTCCTTTTTTTTCTTTGCATTGTCCTCACATATAGAAGCGACCAAGGATGTAACCAAGGTTATGTAATACAGAACATAATTTAAAAGAGTGTCCGTGGAGTTTCTTGCACGTTCTTCTCCATAGAGATCTACGCTTTGGAACGTGCAGATAGCTTCACCTCTTTCGACTTGACAATTCAAAAGTGCCTGTAAAGGGTTTAATTGAAATAAATGCTTTGAATCTTGAATCAAATTATATTATTACAAATTATATTAATTTATTGAGGAAGGCTGGGATAGGTTATATAGCCTATCCCAGCCTTCCTCAATAAAAGAGCTATCCAACGCTAAAATCATTTTAAAACTCAACCGGGCGATCCAAGGAAAGGCGGCGCGTGAGCGCCCTTTTTATAGATGCAGCGGATAGCCGTTTCGCGCGTTAAACAAAAATCAACCGTATAGCCATACTGGCGCGGCGAGATTAGGAAGTTTTATTTCATATATATCTTGTGTGTTTATAAACCGATTTCTACATATTTTTTTTATAAAATATAGTTTAAAGTGTACTTTTTGAATATGGGAAGTGGATAAAGATATATCCATGTGAAATCTAAATATATATAACTCAAAAGTGACTGACTGACATAGTGATCTATCAACGCACAGCCCAAACCACTGAACGGATCGGGCTGAAATTTGGCATGCAGGTAGATGTTATGACGTAGGCATCCGCTAAGAAAGGATTTTGATTAATTCTACCCCCAAGGGGATAAAATAGGGGATGAACGTTTGTATGAAACTTTGTCAATTTTAAACCGATCGGGCTGAGAGTTTCAAAATCGGGGGTAAAGTAACTATTCCACGCGGACGAAGTCGCTGGCAGAAGCTAGTACAATATATTTATGTATTTAATACACAAAATTGGTGATGCCCACTTCGTAACGGGCCGTGCAGCAGAAATCGTAATATTTCAATTTCGCCATAATTTCAAAACCAAACGTCCTATCTTAATCATTCAAAGACCAAATATTATCTACATAAACTGTAATTCTTAGTGACGAAATAATTTATTTTGATAAGGATTAATAGCATGAGTAAAATAAATGCGTTTAAATGTACTCCAAAAAAATTCAAGATAAAAAATGGTTGTTGTGCCTCACTCGACATAGATAGGTAGAGTGTGTTGCGAACTTTTTTGTAGATATTTATAAGATCTACAATTAATTAGAAAATTTTATGGTTATATCTTTTATAGTTTAGGCAGCGTACGCAAAATCAGTAACTTTTCTGGTTGATTTTTTACACCTTGTGTCCGATAAACCCAAATATCCTATGATACTCGTGGATAATGTAGATTTCGAATGGTGAAAGAATTTTTAAAATCGGTCCAGTAGTTTTTGAGCCTATTCATAACAACCAAACAAACAAAGTTTTTCTCTTTATAATATTAGTGTAGATTTAGAATGATGTCACTTAGCCAACCATGCATTTATATCCATAACAAACAAGTAGGTACTTATGCAAAAAATCAGCGCAATCGTTTGGGCATTGCCGTTTTAAAATTCAGTAAGTTGCAAGATGACCAATAAAAATCTCAAAAACAAGCCAAGTCAAATAAGCTTGGAGTAATAAAAACCAGTCAAGTGAGAATCTGACTCACATCGTTAAGCTTTGTAATGCCGCCTTTTCGATAATCGTAGAACCCGTATGGTACTTGACCTGAAGGCCCGACAGTGCCTGGCAGAGTTGGACAATTTGTACGAAACGCAAACGGCATTAGGAGGGACACGGACAGGTTTTAGTTAGTTAGTTAGTTTTCCCTTCAGCTCCAGCCAGAGAGGAAGAAGGCATTTGATAATTCATCTTTTTCATTCTCTTCATCTGAGTTTCTCTTTTGGCCTGAGGAAATACGACCATGTCTCTCAGTTCCGCAAGGATCTCAAGTGGCTCCCTATTCGTCTTCGAAGGAACACTCGAATATTATGCCTCCTTTATAATATCCTTTTTAATCCTGCATATCCTGGCTACCTGCGTGATCGTTTCTCGTTTACTCGCCCTGCAGATGCGCTGTGTAGGTCATGGGCGTATTTACCCTTAAGCCATAAGGGCCATGCCCCGGGGCGCCAGGCTGCGAGGGGCGCCGCGAGGCGCACCTCGTTTTTTTTTTTGCTTTACATGCCTGAAGAAATTAGAGAAACGTCTATATAACCAAAAATTCAACTGTCTTAAAAACCCACCTTCTGGCGTAGTCGGATAAAATGACAACTCATTTATTGGTACCGTGGTAAGTTTGATACATGACAAGCCGCGGGGCGCGGAGCAACAGTTAACTGAAAGGAGCGTCGGCGGCGGCGGCGGCGGTGGGGCGCGGGCGGGGCGTCAGTCAGTACGTCCATATATCGCGCGTCGCGAACTAGCGACTCGATCGATCGGGGATCGGGGAAAATCATTTTTGACGGGTCAGGGTAAAATGAGTTTAAGGCAATTTAGCTCATTTATTAAAGAAAAGGGTTTGCAAGATGCTTTTCCCTATATCGAAATAGCATTACGAATATTTCTGTGTACTGCAGTGACTAATTGCAGCGCGGAACGTTCTTTTTCTGTTCTGAAAAGAATAAAAAAATATTTACGTTCCCGTTTAAGTGAAGAACGTTTGACTAATTTTGCTATATTAAATATAGAAGCTGACTTGACCAAATCTGTTGATAATTACAGTGTTATTGACAAATTTATTAATGAATCTGTCCATAGGAAAAAAATGTAAATATGTATGAGCCTTTTGAATAAATTGTGTTTATTTCTTTGTATAGCATTTTTTTACTATCATAATTCTCGGCCCACATCAACACAATGCTGGATTTTGATTGCAATTTTTTTGCGGGCGAGGGGGGCGCCATTACGGAGGAGGAAGTTGTGGCCGCCGTCGCCAGGACTGGGGGGTGCTCTGCCGAGCTCGTCAAGGCGGGCACCCTCCAGTCTGACAACACCGCGACAAGCCGTGACGGCGGCCAGAACTGTGTCGGAGGGCCGAAGGCTCTTGGTGGGATGGGTGTCTGCGCGGGTAAAACTGCTGGAACCCAGACCTCTGAGGTGCTACCGCTGCCATGTGGGTAACCACACGGGAGCTATGTGCCCCTCGGAGGTCGACCGCAGCGGACTCTGTTTCCGCTGTGGTCAGCCCGGTCATCGGGCCGGCTCGTGTGAGGCCACGCCGCACTGCAGTGCATGTGCGGCTGTTGGCAAGCCGGCCGAGCACTGGGCTGGGGGAAGGGCCTGCGCGCCATCCGCCCCGACCAAGGGCAAGAGGTCCGCCGCCGCCGCCGCCTCTGCCGCTGCCGCGGCTGCCGTCGCCGCTTCTGCCGCTTCTGCTGTGGGTGCTGCGACTCCCGGTACTCGGGAGGGGGCTGAAATGGAGTGCCAGTAATGGTCCCATTTCGGCCTCCTCCAGAGACAAGTCGGCCGCTGTGCTATTGCGCAGGGTTGCGGAATTTGTTCGAAAGAGTTACCGCGGCCCTGGTACGCAAAGGGCACATGGAGGAGCACGGGTGGGTTTTAGTCAGTAAAAGACTGACACTCCCTACCGCTCCACCCAGGGCGGGAGGGGTCATTTGATGATTTCCCATCCAAAAAAAAAAAAAAAAGGGGTGGCGCCATACACTTCGGGCCTGGGGCGCCGAATTTCAAAATACGCCCCTGGTGTAGGTCCCACCTTAAACATCACCTAAACTTTCCATCTCATAATACTCCTTCGTATTCTCACTCCTTCTCTTTTCATGCAGTGCGTTTATGGAACTCACTCCCACCTAAAATAAGAGACTGCAAAAATATTTCTCTCTTTAAAAAAGAAGTGAAAGAGCATTATCTGTCCACTATACTGTGATTCTGTATATTTTATTACGTATGTATTATTTTATATAGAAGTATGTATTTAGACATATTTATTTGTGTATATTTGTTTGTATGTTTATTTTAATTTGATTTGTATGTATAAATAGTTGTTAATATGCCTTAGTTAAGTTAGTATAGTATATTTTAAGTTTCCTTCTCTGTATCTTTACACACTGTGTCTACATTTCTTATCCCACTCTTCTGTCGCAGGTCTGCTGGAAGAAATTTCTATTGAAATAAGCAGTACCTTTGTGCTCTCGATTTTGTACAAAATTGTCTTTTTTAAGTATCACGTGTGTACATAAATAAATAAATAAAACATCTTTCACTTGACCTGATAGTCTCTGACAGTTTTTAGGTTTCCAAACCTCTGTATGCAAAAACGGAAACCTTTATAAGACTCCAAATCTACTGGACCGATTCTTGCAGTCTTACTGAATCGTAAATATTCTATTACACGTTGTAGAAAAAAAGGAAAACCTATAACAAGTCTATGATTTTAAATTTTATTATTCGTTCGGAACCCTATGCACGCGAGTCCGATTCGCACTAAACTTAGTCGGTATTTTTTTCCCGAAACCGAAACTTCCGTCGGATGCTATAGATTAATTTACCTTTATCAAAACATCTGTATAGAATGTAAATCAAGCCAACACTAAAAAGTGTGAAAACATCAAAGAGTTTCACAACAAAATGGCCGCCAGTTCTCACAAGCATCAAAGCAGCAAGACATTGACATAGGTACAGCTGTTTTGACAGTATTTCTTGTATATTTTCTTGACCTTCCACAGAGAAGCCCTGAAATAACACAGCAATTTTCAAAAATGGTAAAAAATACGGCAAACAGATATTTACACTTCTGGACACATCTATTAGCCCACCTTAGAGTTTAGGTTTCGATGGCCCCTACCGAAATATGATTGCTAGATTGAACAAAAACTGTTGATGCAGTTTTAAACCTGATACATTTACCATCTTTTTCGATCATATTGTTTTAAATTTGAATTCAGAATACCATACGACATGGAGCTACGCCTAACAAGTCGGATATGCGCCTTGTTAAAAGCAATTGATTTTTGAATAAAAAACATGTTTTATCAAATAAAGGTTTAATTTAATAACGCGTGTTGCCTCCATGGGCATCTACCACAGCTCTCATACGATTAGGCATAGAGTTTATCAACCGCTCTATGAAATTTTGAGGGATCATCTCCCATTCCTCTTCTATGGCAGTTTTCAACTCCTGCATCGTCTGGGCAACTGGCTGACGAGACCTAACACGTTTTTTTAGCTCGTCCAACATGTGCTCAATGGGGTTCATGTCTGGGCTTCTGGCTGGCCAGTCCATAACTGTGATGTTCACATCCCGACGCTCTTGCATTCTCATGCATAAAAAGGAAATTTGGGCCCACATAGTACGCATATATCACGTGAGGTTCTAAGCACTCACGAATGTACCTTTCAGCATTTAATGTTGGCAGCCGTGGTCCTGTAACAACCTCAAGTTGAGTTTTGCCGCTCGCGGATATACCGCCCCAGACAGTCCATGAGCCACCGCCATAAGCAACCCTCTCTTCAAAGCAGCATTATGCGAAACGCTCTCCCTTACGTCGGTAGACCTTCTTCCTTCCATCATTGCCATGTAACACAATTTTAGACTCATCAAAAAAGAGTACATGGCTCCAATCTTGCTGTGTCCAATTTAAATGACTGCGTGCGTGAAGGCGCGCTGTTCGGTGGGCTCGCGTTAGTTTGGGCCCATTAGCTGGCTTGTGTGGTACCATATCGCGTTCTTTTAACCTTCTCCGAACAGTTCGAGCGCTCACAGAGATACTCCGTGGAAGTCGCGAAGTTGGTTTTGTATCTCAATGGAGGTAAGGTGACGATTTCTCAAGCTGGTCGTCACGATGAATCGATCCTGCCTTTCAGTTGTGACCCGAGATCGTGGCCTTCTTTGGCGACGAACAAAGCCGCCAATCTCTACGTACCTCCGATATACATTTCGGACCGCAGATCGACTTAAATTAAGTTGAGCACTCACGTTTCTTTGGCTGTGTCCGGCCTGAATAAGTGCCACAGCTTGAGCGGCGACTTCAGGTAAAGTATCCATAGATTATATTGATAGAACCTCACCTTAATGTTAAGAATAAGTAATGTTTGTTGCAAAACCAAAGATATCAATCACTTTTTCAAGAATTAAATCCAAGTAAACCAATAAAACCAAGTTTTCTTAGTATTCGATTGTTTGATATCAACAAACAGGCTCCAAATTGTCTTTTGTTTCTTTAAATTCTGTGTTCGAAATTCAAAAAAGAATATTGAATGAAATTGTGAATGTGCCAGGTTCAAAACTGCATAAAAACTTTTTGCTCGACCTAATATAAAATTTTAGCTAGGACCAAACGAAACTGAAAATACAAGGTGGGCCAATAGATGTGTCCAGAAGTGTATAGGTAACTATTGTTGAAAGTACCTATTATCTGAAGAATGATATTTTAATAATTATAATAAGGATAAAAACAATACTTACACCGTCTGCCATTAGAAAATGAACCCCTTTATCTTCTGTTTGTTTTAGTACATGTTCTTTCAATGACGTAAGATTTGCTGGATTAAAGATATTTCCGTCGTCTTTCACTCCATAAAATGGATTGAAGGTTTCAGCTGATCCAGCATAGAAATCAGACAGTTTGAAATCGTTAGGTCCTTTTAGAGTGAAACCAAAACCTGAAAAATAATTAACTCATCACATAGTTAAAACCAGTAAAATTTCAGCATTCTGTAGATCGTATGATCTACAGAATGCTGAAGTTTTACTGGTTTTAGTCATAAAATCTATTCCAATTCTCAATCGCTTGTTTCGATTGACCCTTTAAATGGTCACTTTGATTGACAGTCATGAAAATATTGAAGTTTAACTAAATTAACTAAAATCAGCTTTAATTGAAGGAATAAACGTAGTTTTTCTCAAATCATGATAGTAAAGTACACCATAGTATTTTAATCACCTTTTGCCCTCCAACCCTTGCGATATAACACATATTCTGAAAAACCCCCAGGACCAGCACATACATCAGCAAAATATAATATTTCTTTCTTATCTACAGCATCTTCTCCATTTTGTTTCTTAGGGTTTGTAAAATTAAAGTCGAATACAGCGTCAATATTGGCCATCTTGACAGCGGCCCTGTTTAGGAATATCACAGAACCAATGGTTTCATAGGGGTTACTACGATACCTCGCGTGTCGTAAATCCTCATCGTCCAAACTATCGAAAATTGTCTGTAAATAAAAATTGAGAACATTGTTTTCAATTCATAATAAAAATCTATTTATGATTTCAAGATCACTGCTGCGGGTGCTGCGGCTCCCAACACTCGGGAGGGTGCTGAGATGGAGTGCCAGTAATGGTCCCATTTCGGCCCCCTCCAGAGACAAGTCGGCCGCTGTGCTATCGCGCAGTGGCTGATGCCTGGGGACGGTGAGCGTGGGTGGCTCGCCGTCCGATACCAGGTTGAGTCGACGACGCGTTGTGTTCCACGCGCGTCACAAGGAGCCGTCAGCACCGAGGACGGGGCCCCATAGGGTCGGTGCCTGCTAAGGTTGCGGAATTTGTTCGAAAGAGTTACCGCGGCCCTGGAACGCATAGGGCACAAGAAGGATCACGGGTGGGTTTTAGTCAGTAAAAGTCTGACACTCCCTACCGCTCCACCCAGGGCGGGAGGGGTCATTTGATGATTTCCCATCCAGGAAAAAAAAAAAAAAAAAAAGATCACAGGGCCCAATCTGATAGGTCATTTCAGGTAGGGTAAAACGTATATCTGGATCTGCCGTTGTGGATACGGAGTTATAACGGGGGTCTATGTTGGGAAGGTCCATCAGAATTAAAAGAATTTCCTTAACCGCATCGCACCGCACCTTCCTTGCCGCAGCACTGGCCGCAGCAAGATTATTACCGCTAAATCACTAGCAATTTTATAGTTTTGATTAATTTGAGTAGATAGTAATAAATTTTAAAAACATGAATAAGTACCTACTTATCGTAACATTCGCCATAGCGACCAATTAGTTTTTAATAAGTTAACGCGGACAAAGCAGATAATTTAGAGCGTTTAGAAAAAAACGCATTAACAACTGCACGAATAGATAATTAAATAGGTACGGTCTATATACGAGGGCGACACTGAAAGTTTTTAGAACTCCACTTGCAAACGATATAATAAAAATGTAAGTTCAAATTTTGAAAATGGAACTCTTTGTCAATATTATTGTGTAGGTATTTATTTTATTAATTTTTACGATTTGGCGGCAAATTGAAAATTACCTGTGTCACGTCAGCATGAATTTAACGAGAGAAAATGTTTGTGCAATGATTTTTCATGACTTTTGATGTCATTTAAGTCAACAAGAAAGTTATGATAGGCTTCGATTGACCTTTCACACAGAACAGATAAGAGGTTAGAAGGGCCTTGTGGGCGGGGCAGGCGCGCCGCGCAATTGAGCAAATGCTCACATGACATTCGAAATTGGCTTCACCGGTCAACAGTCGCGTTTTTATTGTGACAACGTACAAGGCTCCGCGGAAAAACGACACCGCCTCGTCACACACCGCCAAGCAAACAATCGACTACTTGGCGACGTCAAACGTGGAATTACTGGGTCATCCGCCCTATATTTATTTATTTCTGAAAATAAAACGCCCGATTTTTATTTATTTCTGAAAATAAAACGCCCGATTTTTATTTATTTCTGAAAATAAAAGATAAACTTCGAGGAAAACGTTTTTTGGACGCCGAGGAAGCAGTGGCTACGTTTCAAAATGCCGTTAAAGAGACCCCTAAGGACGAGTGGACAAAGTGCTTTTCTCAGTGGTTCCATCGTATGGAGCGATATATTGATCTAAAAGGACACTATTTTGAAAAGATATAATAAAACTAATAACTTGCTAGTTTGTTCAGTTTTTGATTTTCTAAGAACTTTTAGTGTCACCCTCGTATGTCACCACAGAAATCTTAATAATAAGACAATAGAAGTCGCAAAGACGCGTGACCTTGTCGCCGCGTATGTGTCTTGTAGAACACAAAGTGCGCGTGGAGCGTTGTTGCGGTTACTTGTGTTGTTTGGGACGCGGAAAGGTAAACATGGTGTTTTGCAGCATATCCAACGGCGGAAACTCTTCCAAAATTTGTAACTTTAAATTAAAAATAACGGAATAACATTTCATTTGTAAGTACTTTTGAAATAATGTCGTTTTTAATAAATATAGTCAAATCAAATATTTTCACCACCACTACTACGATTATCACAGTAAAACGGTATATGTGTCAATTCAATAACCATTAATACTTAAGCTTGTTCATGTCCACTATTACAACTGCTAAAAGCTGCAATGAAATTATAGTCATGCGCAATCTATATCTATACTTATAATAAATCTGTAGAGAGGTCAATTCTGTACAGGGAATATATTTTCAAAATAACTATCAGGGGGTGATTAGTGATCGATACTGGTGCCAAAAATGCAATCAGTAAATTTTTTGTCTGTCTGTCTGTCTGTCTGTATGTTCTTTATAGAAACAAAAACTACTTGACCGATTTTAACGAAACTTGGTGCAATTATTCTTCATACTCCTGGGCAGGTTATAGTATACTTTTCATCACGCTACAATCAATAACAGCAGAGCAGTGAAGGGGAATGTTGGGAAAACGGGAGAAGTTACTTCATTTTTTAAGCTTCCGTCGCGTGTGTAGCCTTAATGTTTAAAGTTACATAGAAATAATGTATGACGGAAATGTTCTACATAAAATTATCTAAAAAATATCCCACAACAGTATATGACTATCTTTTAATTCGCTAAGCTATCGGGAGTTACACGTGTTATTGTGAGTCAACCACACAATAACACGTGTAACTCCCGATAGCTTAGCAGTTCGGAGCTTTCTGATTATATTTGTTTACTCTTACGTTTATAATACTCTCACTCATCCCTAATTTAAAAAAGTTAACATTATTACCTATTCGATAAAAAAAGAATCGTAGAAATCGGTATAGAAACACCAAACTTATACATGAATACAATAATAAGCCATCGCGCCGTCGCGCTTTAATACTGAATCATGCTGTAAGATGTTATTGTGATTATTTTTGTGTAACTTTTGTTGCTATTTTATAAAATAGGTACTTATTAGTTATTTTGGTAATGTTTAAATATTCGTTCAAATTACAAATTATTAATAGTTTCAATTTTATTTCTTTTTAGGTGAAGTAGTAGTAGATGTAGGAGCATAGATTTTTATATACCGATAGGTTAGTTTTGGCTAATTTATGTTCTGTTTTTTTTTAGTATTAAGTAGGTAAAAGCGTAGATACTTTTATTAATTAGTAGTTATTTTATTAATTAGTTATACGTAGTTATAGGTATTTATTTTTAAGTGAAGTAGGTATAGGTAATTATAATATAATTTTGCACAGGCATTTCAGCTTTACTTTCATTTCTTTTTTTGTTGTAAGTTGTACATATTTAACACACACATAGTGATCTATCAACGCACAGCCCAAACCACTGAACGGATCGGGCTGAAATTTGGCATGCAGGTAGATGTTATGACGTAGGCATCCGCTAAGAAAGGATTTTGATTAATTCTACCCCCAAGGGGATAAAATAGGGGATGAACGTTTGTATGAAACTTTGTCAATTTTAAACCGATCGGGCTGAGAGTTTCAAAATCGGGGGTAAAGTAACTATTCCACGCGGACGAAGTCGCTGGCAGAAGCTAGTAAACAATATTTCAGTTTACGTTAACTCCAGGAACACGCCGTATGAGTTGGCCGCGAATTAGTGACGTGCCACTACTATTTTATATCGATAATATATTACGTTTAGCTTAATACCTAGTTTTACCGAAATGGAATTGTAATATAATTACTGGTTAAATATTACAATATGAGATGTATTTTCACTATATACTTAATTATTTATGTTTTCTTCTTATCTAATTTATTACGAACCGTTTTTTTCAACGATTACCTGTTTGTTACTCCGTACTCTTAATTAAACTACTTTTTCATTCAGAAAATTATTTTTTTGTAAAATTGTCGTGTAGACAATGCTATGTTAATGGGTAATTTCAACATGCCACATATGAGCTGGGTTAAAAAATCATCATTCATGGATTGCGATAGTAATAATACTTCCAATGTAAGTCGTAAACTGCTTAATTTTTGCTCGCAACTAAATATGAGACAGTATAACTATTCGACCAATTGTAACGATCGTATCTTAGATTTGTTTTTCAGTAATATTCATACTGTAACGTTCGCCTCTGATGATCCTCTCATGCCCATTGATAAATATCATCCTGCCATTTTATACTAATATGACATTTGCAAGTACAACGCGTAAATTGAAAAGCATAGTTCCAAATAAATGTAATTATTATAAAGCTGACTATTGCGCGATTAACCATGATATCGGTGGTGTTGATTGGAATGGTTTATTGGATAAGTTGACTCCTGAGGAAGCAGTGTCTTCGTTCTACGAGAAGCTTTACGAGATTATTAGATCGCATACACCAATATGTAAACAGAAAAATTTCATCTTTCCCATCTGGTTTACAAAATCACTTATCAGGGAGGTTCATAAATGCTATAAAATATACATGGAGTCAGTTGAAGATAACATTACCACCAATGTCAAGGCTTTCTGGAAATACGTCTCCAACCGTAAAGCCGCTAGTAAAATTCCTTACACAATACATTACAAACAAAATTTCACCAGTGATCCTACTACAGCATGTAATTTATTCTCTAGTTTCTTTCAATCGGTGTATGTACCTTCCACATTGGATCTTGATACATGGGAACCTCCATCTACTAGTGATGCTTGTGATATTAATTTATTCAAATTGCACTTTTCCTTGGATAGAATTTATAAAGAATTAAAAATGCTGGATTCTACCAAAGGACCTGGCCCGGACGGTATACCTGCGATATTAAAAAAAAAATACCAATAGGGTAGTTGACTAAAAAAATCTAATTAGTCCGTCAGATAGATTTCCAAAAAATATTGGACACGTATTTTTTCTTTTTTCACGTAAACAAAAAATAAAGCCGATACAGAGCATTGAGCCCCCACTCCTGATCTTTGATGCTTTGTATCTTCGTCAGTTTTTATAGATTTGATAAAGGAAAAAACACGTGTCCAATATTTTTCTATAATCTAACTGACGGACTAAACATAATCATATATTTTTTACTCAGGAAACATCCCTATTGTACGTTATGCTATCCCTTATTTATAATAAAAAATTAACAAATGTATAACGTGCGGGGTCTTTCCTGACGTATGGAAACGCGCAAATATTGTGCCAGTACACAGAAGTGGCTCCAAAAATGACGTGGAGACGTATCTTCCTATCTCAATATTATCGGCATTTTCTAAGCTCTTTGAGCGTCTTGTTCATGTTGAGATTTACCCATTTATTCGTCGTATTCTAATAAAGGAGCAGCATGGTTGTGTCAAATATAGATCTTGCATAAGTAATCTCTTAATATTAACGTCACAACTTTTTGAAAATATGGACAATAGGGAACAGACGCACGCAGTATATACTGATTTTCAGAAGGCGTTTGACAAAGTTGATCATAACCTGCTGCTCAATAAGATAGCATTCAATGGTATCAGAGGGGACCTCCTGCGTTGGTTTGTCTCTTATATTGTATATACAGTGCAGGGGCGGGAAGTGCGCTCCAGGCAACTATTCGCTACCAGATCTTGCAGATCTAAGGCTGGTGTGCGCTCACCGCTGCGCCGTTTAGTCGACACATACAATAAGCTATTTTGTAGAATTTATATATTATTTGTAAGCAGATATACCTTTAGAACTGGTATAATCAAAATTTTGAAGGATCAACATCAACAGTAGTTTATAATGTTTTTTCATACCCTGGGTACA
Source organism: Hecatera dysodea (assembly GCA_905332915.2). NCBI lineage: Eukaryota > Metazoa > Arthropoda > Insecta > Lepidoptera > Noctuidae > Hecatera > Hecatera dysodea. The sequence goes on along the minus strand of HG995299.1, from coordinate 13,648,672 downwards.
ACTAATGTTGCTCATAAGTTTGTGTTAGTTTCAAGTAGTAAATAAATAAATAAATCCTTGAACGCACAATGAGATGTCCTACTCTATTAGAGGGGTGGAGAATCAATAATCCTAATGAGTTTTCAAAATATAAAATATGGCTGAAAATAAAGCATGATGTGTCCTTTAAGTTTTAATTTAATTATGGTAATTGATTCATTGTTAATTTATTATTTTAAATTAGTATTAGCACTATTTAGCCTGAAACACAGGTTCAACCTAGACCAAGATATTTAATTGTATATAATGTGCCCTGTTTTATTAATAAACAATATTTTTGTTACACATGCACAACACAACTGATGGCAAGACAATCACACAAAAAAAATATTTTTTACAGGTTTCTTGTTTATGTGTTGTCATCAAAACTACTTTGTCACAGCAGAGTTTGAGCATGTCAAAGCAGCTTGAGAAAACGCATAAAAAGGCGTTTAAAGAACATATAATACTAGCAGTGCCCCGCTGTTTCACCCAGGTAGTTCCCGTTTCCGCAATAAAATAGCACAAACAAAAAAGCTTTCCTCTTTATAATATTAGTATAGACTTACTTTGGAATCTAAAACGCCTTTCAAAATTGCAGGGTCAACAAAATGGGTTTCATCATCAATAGTTGTTTTTTTTGGACCTCTCCGTAACCATTTTTCTAAAATATCACCAGATGGTGGTTCCTCTACGGCTGGATCAAGCCATAGCTGTAAATCAAACACAATGAATATGAATCACTACTGATTTCACATAAAAAAAGCATTTTCTTTAGTAACAAAACTTATTATTTAAATAAAATATACAACTTACTACTTCCTCCTTTGCTTCAGGCTTGGCTTCCTCAGTGACTTCCTTAATATCTTGAGGCAAAGCTCCAACTGCCGACGGTTTGGCTCCCAATCCTCTGCGACCTTTTTGTGCAGAAGCTTCAACAGGTTGTGTTCTACCATGCTCGAATTTACCTAAACCTTTTCCTGGTTTAAAACCCATGTTCATCATCATCCTCTTGGACTTTTCAGAATACTCCCCACTATATGTTTCCTCAAAGTTTTTATTTTGTTCAGGATTTTTATTATAAAATGTGTCTCCTGAGTCTTGAAAGGTAGGACGTCCAGAACCTTCTCCATCTTCTTGGTCATCAAACACTCGACGGTAATCATCATATTGATCATTAGGAGAAGAACAATTCTCACTTAAACTACTCCTGCTTAACCTAATATTCTCTTCTGGACTTCTATCTCCATAGCTTGGTCTTACTTTTCCTGGCTGCTGAAAATCCCCTCCATAATTGTCAGCAATTGGAATATCTGGGCTGTCTTTATCTGATTCTTGAAGAGCTGAATATTTAAAGTAAAAACATTTATAACTGTAATTCATTATGGATCTCGCTTACTCATACTTGACTCTTTTGGTGGTGGATGATAGTATGATATTATGTTTGGTTCTTTGAATACATATATAATTTTGTAATGGATTTGGAATAATATAATTTGGATGCATGCCATTATTATCTGTTATTTTTTGTATGTTTTGCAATTAAATGTTAGTAACTCCTCCGTTTGAAAATTGATTGATTAACCCCACAGCAGACACAATTGTGTCTGTTGTGGGGACAATGAAACTGCCAATATTAATTAGGCACTTATAAGACCATTTGTAAAGGGACACAATAAGTTGTTGAAAGCTGTTTAGTATTTTGTACCCACCGGAGCCATGTGATGTGGTGGATGATGCTCCATATGTATCAGCTCTTGTACGCTTGGCAGCTACAGTGTAACTCTCATCACTGCTGCTGTCGTCATCGGAAGGGTCTGTTAAAAATCAATGAAATTGAATTAAACAAACTTGTTTGATGGATATATTTAAAATATTTTTTTTTAATTATTGCATTTATAGTGAAATCTTCCATCTGCAGGGTTTAAAGGAAACTAACATGAATGCCATCCATGTTGGGGGCCGTAAACCCCCGTGCCCTATGTTCCGCTACTTGGCTACCCAAGTCATTTAAACGATATTGTACTAAGTTTTATTTAAGTATTTGCCTGGGTGTTCAATTAAATGGCGGGATATCGCTTAGGTGGCTGATTCAAAGGCGCCGTACAATGAAAAGTATAGGCAGCCAATTAATCGGCTGGTTAAATTAGTTGGCTGCGACACATACATTTTGATTGATCCGAAGCCAATAGGTACTTAGCAGATATATTAAAGGTATATGTGTATAGAAGAAAACCAATCATTTGGTCGAGCATTTGATAATCATAATGAACAATTGTTTAATAGTCGTTGTGTACCTACCTAGATTTGAGGTTAAATGCCGACATTCAATAACAAAAACATCAAAAGTAACAAAAAATAGTAAAAACCAACTCATAATATAAAAGGTTTAGGAAATAAACTTACCTGAAAGATTCATGTTTAGCCTTGGTTCAAACAAGCTTCGAATAATAGTACGTAGAGACGTAAGTATTGATAAAATGATAACCCGCCGACAATTAAGAATGAACGAACTCGGTGAACGTTGTTTACGATCAAAGTATTTAGAGTACCAACAATTAATAAAGAGATTTTGCTACTAACAATTCAGTATAATTATCTTATTTAAATGGTGTCATAACGTATAGTTATTTCGTAATTTATTAAAGAGTAAACCTATTCAAAAACTATTAACTACGATTTTTTTTTTCAATAATTTCAATTCATGTTTGTGGTGTTTGTTGCCTGTCAACCATAAACAGTATATATATCTTAGAGTATAGAATATTATTGTAAGGTCTTTGTTATATAGGTATTCATCTATGCCATAGACTGCGACACAGCCACAGCACTGCTGTGGCAGTCTTAAGCGCTTATTACACTATATAATTTGTAGGAAGCCAATTTAGGTACACTCTACTTAGGAAGTAGGAAGCTAGCGATCACACTACAATAAATCGTATCCTAACCTAGGACAGATAGTGTTGGACGTTAATAAAAACATCGGTGATGTTATCGATGTAATGCATGGCATAGTGGCATCGATATTATATCGATAAATCAAAAAATACAACGAGGTTTTCCATAAATCGATTGTTTTTTTTTTTAAATTAGATATGAATGAGGCTTATATAAAAAAGAGACAGGTATTTACAGAACAAATCTTTAATAAGTACGTTTATAATTTTGAAACTGCTGACGTAAATTTTATAGAAACAAAAGAAGGGGCCAGGATAAACTCCGCAACTATGGATTCAATTTGTTTTCCATTGTATATAATAGTAGGACTGTTGATATTTTTTTATATATCGGATTCTCGATACATCGATATTTTTAAATTCCTATGACAATAGTCTTTATTTTTGTTTCTAATGAATAGTTATGCTACATATTTTGAATATAGTAGGTATAAGCTTATTTTTACTTTATTTGTTTTTGTTCATTCGATATTTTTTTCGATTTAATTTCCAATGAAATAATCGTTTTTTTTTTTCGATAATAATATATCAAAATCCGATGTTGATATATTTAAAAATAAAAACAAATAAAGTAAAAATAAGCTTATACTTTGTTATAGGAGAAAGAACAATCGCAAAAATAATTTAAACGTAGAACTAGAGATGCTCAAGCTGTTAACGCAGAGAGTGACAAGTAACAACTAACAACAACAGTGGGCAAGGTAGATGGAGTAGATAGTAGGTAGCTATTTGGTTTAGTATTTTTTATACTTAGAAAATTACATTTCATTTTAGAAAATAAACTAAAATAGGAAAAACATAATATAGGTAATGTAAATAACCGCGATCGGGACATTCCAATCTCTCTAAATCGGTCACTAACCGTCCTAACTGCAATTACACTATCCTGTTTCCTAGATTGGCTTCCTAAAAATTGTGTAGTGTAATAAGCCCTTTAGAGTATAGAAAATATAGAGATGCCGTAATGTTCTATATCTTATTTGCTTATACAAATATCTATTAAATCGATACAGAAATAAGAAACTACACTTTGTCTCTTTCTAACCAATGAGTTATCACATTTGAAGAAAGAGACGTCATGCTATTTGTTTTATCTCTTCCTGACAACATTTTCACATATCCGTCAATGTACGTACCTCGCGTGCCATCCGCCATTTTTTGGACCCGTGGTTTTGAAGTACGTCAGCTGTCAAGTGAACAACAACATTGGGTTTAGATTACGATTTTTAGGGATAAAAACGCTCAAAACTAAATTGTATTGTGCTATGAATGTCTATTGGACCAAATTGAATATGCCTACGTGTGCAATAATTCAGTGTGGTGCAAGGAAAAACCCCAATCGAGCCTAATTAAACATGCACAGGTTAGTAGCCGTATTTTAAGAAAAACTTTATCATACTGCTATTTTTTTGTATAACTATCCTTGTTTTATTTATAGAATCAAAGTTCCCACATGTACATACAAATTATTTCTGATATTTACCTCTATTTGCTAAATTTATATCATGTTTTGTTTACAATAGAAATGACAATTCAAAATAGTGATGTCTTTTATTAAAGCTATCGATAAGAAAGTCACATTTTTTTGTTTGTATTATACATTGTAGAGTAGGGTATCAAAATGAAGGGCTTGAAGAGACGATTTTGAAAATAAAACTAACAGAATAAAAATAAAAATAGTGATAGTACTAAAACGACAATATCAATTCGTCATGCAGTAGGTGGTGGTTATTTAGTTCACTCTGATTTGTTCCACTAACTGCATCAAACTGAAATAAATTTGCATGTTTTTTATTTACACAGGTTCCCTAAAAATGAAGTACTACGCCAAAAGTGGCTTGCAGACATTGGGATGGAAAATATCAAACCTGGACATAAAGTACCACGTGTCTGGAAGAAAATCATGTGAAAAGCTATCCTTATGAAACTATTTTAATAAATCAACATTGAATAATATCGATGGTCAAGTGTTTTTTTTTTAACCAGAAAGTGAGTCAGTATCCAAGATTCTTAACAATGGTTATATAGAATAACGCTTAAACAAACGAAGGGGTAAGTTTTCGGATATAATAACAGTTACATTCATTACGTCTTTTCGGTCAGAATTATGGTTTTTCTTCTCCTATTTGAACGAATGAACGGTAATTATAGGTCACAAGTTGCCAGAAGTTATTTAAGAAGTAGTTATATGTTAATTGTTAATTTGTTATACATGATTTAGTTCGTAATGTGATTTAGAATAGAAGGCCACTTTTAGTTTCTATAAAATTAAACTCAGATTTCAATGGATAGTTCACAATTATTGGTAATGGTTGGGACTTTCAAAAGTGCCTAATAAATATCTAACTAACATTAGGCATTTACTTTGACCTGGTGATATATTATAGTGAATAAAGGTACATTTTTCAAATTACTTGGTTGTTTTAATACTTTTAATACCTCAGTTTGAGTATCTTTCTACAATAATTATTATTGTTGTAAATAAACATCTCTATGGGACGAGCCTACGTAAAGCGCTCGCCTGCGCGGTCCCTTACAAAAGTGCTCCGTTGTGGCCCCTTTTTGCTACGTAACAAATATTAAGTTTTCCATCGACTCTACTGCACACCTTTAAAGTTAAAATAGCGATACTGAGGGTCAGAGTAAACTTTATGAACAACTTTAAATGTAGAACAAAACCTGAAATCGCAAAAAACCCTCAGTTGTCCTTATAGTCACTCGCAAAAACAAAATTCGAAGTCAGTCAGTCGCTCATAAAATGTAGCTTCTCACCCCTTGTATGTTAATATGAATGTTATGCACTATAAGTTTAAAAGTATAGGAAAAGAACTAAAAGACTTGTTACAGTTAGGCCAAAAGTATAATCTAATCATCCAAAGTTTAATAGAATTGATAAGTAACAAAATTAAATGCACCAGAAGAAATGTTAACTAGTAACTCTGGTATCGATATCGATACTTTTTGGTTTTGATTACTTATGTGCACAGAACAGAAAATTTTTTTTTCTGTTTTGTGCTTATGTGCTTCCCTAGCAATGGCCGCCATCTTTTGGACCAGCTTCCGTCGCGTGTGTAGCCTTAAATGGTTAAAGTTACATAGAAATCATATATGACGGAAATTTTCTACATAAAATAAATAATACATCTAATAAAATATGTTATGGCAGCCGTGTAATTGTGCTGGGATAAAATTTTATTGTTAAGAAAACTGTTCGCATCCTGATGTGACTTAAACTCAACTGACACTGACTGACACACGATTTCTGCCTACCTATACGTTTGATCCCATCGAGACGTACGTTATAGGACAGTGCCTGAAGTTTGTTCGTCTTTCAGCGAAACATTCACAACATATGGGGGATTATCTCTAGCTGTGTAAGAAAGCCTGCCTAATGTACTTTTCGGAATCTTTGGTCTAATACTAGAAGAAACCCGGGGCGAACTAGCGGCCCTCTTACGACTAAGGGTATCCGTATCCATAGTAGGGTCTTGTGGGGTTATTTCGGTGTCATGTGGGAGGGTAATACCTAGTTAGTCCGGGGGAGAGATCAAATAATTCATCCGGGGGGTCAGGATCAGGGGGCTGTTTAGAGTTCATCTTGAACTATGTTAAAAAAAGGACAATTACAACAAAAAAATAACAAACCTTACACCAAGATCACAAACACAAGGAACACTTTCGATTGAGTTTCACACCAAAAAAGTTCACTAAAAACGAAAATATTCGTAGCACTGACAAAAGTAGGTACGTGTAAAGCCTTTACCACTACCAAAGAAACCTCCCTATCAACTTGAAGACCTATTTTAAGGCATTTATATAAAAGGCTTCGATTAAATAAAACTACAGGAAATAAAGGTTTAGATTTAAAAGGATTTCGTATAAGAGCTTGTAACGCACTTAGAGCGTCAGTAAATATAACAGTTTTATCCAATTTCATTAAGTAAATATACTCTAGAGCCTTGAAAAGACCATAACATTCCCCAGTAAACACCGAAGACTCAGGAGGAAGCTTAACTTTTTGTACAATTTTATACTGTGAGTCAAAAACTCGCAACATTTCCTGAAGAAGAGTGTTTTGATGCGTCTGTATAAATATGATGCCAATAGGGGTGTTTCCTGAGTAAAAAATATATGATTATGTTTAGTCCGTCAGTTAGATTATAGAAAAATATTGGACACGTATTTTTTCCTTTATCAAATCTATAAAAACTGACGAAGATACAAAGCATCAAAGATCAGGAGTGGGGGCTTGTGACGTTACGGCTCGCTAAAAATTGTAGCGAGTAGTGACGTCATCACGTCACACGAGTTTTCAACGCTCTGTATCGGCTTCATTTGTTGTTTACGTGAAAAAAGAAAAAATACGTGTCCAATATTTTTTGGAAATCTATCTGACGGACTAATTAGATTTTTTTAGTCAACTACCCTATTCTCCCAATGCAAGTTTTTGGAAAAGTTAAATAACTCTTTTACAAAGTTGTCATTTTTGGTAATTCCTAAGTTCAAGATAATATCCAGAGTGGACACCAATGATTCATATGGATTACCAAAGAGTGGAAACGTAATGGACTTGTATATTGGAGCTTGTAGAGATTAACTTTTTATAGCTTACCAGAAGACAGGGAAGAGATTTGTGAGACCAATATTGAGAAGAATTGGTTTGATCTAAAAGAGACTGAAGTTTCACACGTAAAGGATGATTCCCCAGAGTGACCTTGACCGCACTTATAACATCTAGGTGTTGACCTACATTGATTTTTAACGTGTCCATATCTGCAACAGTTATAGCATTGTATAGTAGGGTAAATTATAAATCGACTGTTAGAGAAGAGTACCTAGCACATATACACCCGCTTTGGTAAAACTTTACCATCGAATGTCAAAATAACTGTTTCTGTATTGTTTAACTGAGGTTTATCGTCTAATATAGTTTTTCTCTTAATCCTCCTAAGTTTTAAAATCTTCCCGCAACCAATTGGGACCGAGATGTTATCAAGAACCTCGTCATCAGGCCACTGGAACGCCTCTGACGACGCCCATGCGAGTGACAGAGAACGTCGGAATAAAAGATTTAAAATTTTCCTTTTCCACATCTTATTGGTAACTAGCTTCTGCCAGCGACTTCGTCCGCGTGGAATAGTTACTTTGTCCCCGATTTTGAAACTCTCAGCCCGATCGGTTTAAAATTGACAAAGTTTCATACAAACGTTCATCCCCTATTTTATCCCCTTGGGGGTAGAATTAATCAAAATCCTTTCTTAGCGGATGCTTACGTCATAACATCTACCTGCATGCCAAATTTCAGTCCGATCCGTTCAGTGGTTTGGGCTGTGCATTGATAGATCACTATGTGTGTGTGAAATATGTAGGTACAAATTACAACAAAAAAAAAGAAATGAAAGTAAAGCTGAAATGCCTGTGCAACATTATATTATAATAACCTATACCTACTTCACATAAAAATAAATACCTATAACTACGTATAACTAATTCATAAAATAACTACTAATTAATAAAAGTATCTACGCTTTTACCTACTTAATACTAAAAAACAGAACATAAATTAGCCAAAACTAACCTATCGGTATATAAAAATCTATGCTCCTACTTCTACTACTACTTCACCTAAAAAGAAATAAATTGAAACTATTAATAATTTGTAATTTGAACGAATATTTAAACATTACCAAAATAACTAATAAGTACCTATTTCATAAAATAGCAACAAAAGTTACACAAAAATAATCACAACATCTTACAGCATGATTCAGTATTAAAGCGCGACGGCGCGACGGCTTATTATTGTATTCATGTATAAGTTTGGTGTTTCTACACCGATTTCTATGATTCTTTTTTATTGAATAGGTAATAATGTTAACTTTTTAAAATTAGGGATGAGTGAGAGTATTATAAACGTAAGAGTAAACAAATATAATCAGAAAGCTCCGAACTGCTAAGCTATCGGGAGTTACACGTGTTATTGTGAGTCAACCATAGAGATAGACATAAGCTGTTGTGGGATATTTTTTAGATAATTTTATGTAGAACATTTCCATCATACATGATTTCTATGTAACTTTAACCATTAAGGCTACACAGGCGACGGAAGCTTAAAAAATGGAGTAACTTCTCCCGTTTTCTCAACATTTCTCTTCACTGCTCTGCTCCTATTGATTGTAGCGTGATGAAAAGTATACTATAACCTGCCCAGGAGTATGAAGAATAACTGCACCAAGTTTCGTTAAAATCGGTCGAGTCGTTTTTGTTTCTATAAAGAACATACAGACAGACAGACAGACAAAAATTTTACTGATTGCATTTTTGGCACCAGTATCGATCACTAATCACTCCCTGATAGTTATTTTGAAAATATATTCCCTGTACAGAACTGACCTCTCTACAGATTTATTATAAGTATAGAAGATATAGATAAAAGAATTGGCATCTTGGAATGTGGAAAAAGATAGAACAAGCCGATTGCGTCCAATTTTTTTAAGACTTCCATTAATAATAGGTACCTGATATAGAGGTGATAGGATATAATGAAGATATAATGAGTTTCTCTTTAAAAACCTACCAAATGAAATTGGATTTAAAAATGTATTTCCATTGGAAGCAGATTGCTCCCTTTGTACGTGAACTAAAAATGGTGCCGCATCCGAGCGTGCGTAAAGGTTTAAGCGTTTTCAATCCGGAAATTTTGAAGTCAAAGATGCACGTTGCTCTGGTCGCCCTATTACGGATAAAATGGATGCCATTTTTGAAAAAGTGGAGCAAGATATCAGGAGTTACGACGTAGGTAGCTGAAGAACTGGGAATTGACCACAAAACAGTTTTGGCGCATTTGAAAAAACTGGGTACACAAAAAGCTCGATATTTGGGTACCTACTTCACGAGCTCACTGAAAGAAACCTAATGAACCGTGTACAGTAGTCATTCTTTATTACGACGTAATGAAATTGAACCATTTTTGAAGAAGCTGATAACTGATGATGAATAGTGGATCACGTACGACAAGAACCTGCGAAAAAGGTCGTGGTCAAAGGCCGGTCAGGCTTCACAGACTGTAGCGAAACCCGGGTTAACTCGCAACAAGGTGATGCTGTGTGTGTGGTGGGATTGGAAGAGCATTATTCATGAGCTGTTACCACCAGGCAGGACCATCGATTCTGAACTCTACTGCGAACAACTGATGAGATTAAAGCAAGAAGTTGAGAGAAAGCGGTCGGAATTAATCAACAGAAGGGGTGTGGTTTTTCATCATGATAAAAAACTTAATATTAATTTTGTAAATTACCATTCATCCCACTAGGTGGCACAGACAGGAAGATCCGACCGATAAAGTCATGTTTAAATTACTTGATTTTATTTTCCTTATTTATTGCTGTCGTAGTAGGGACATTTGGGGAAATATTAGTGTCATAGTCTCTACTGGCAAAAATTTGGATATTTTTTCTCAGCCCAAACAGTACGATCCCAGTGATGAAGTTAGGTTTGAGAGTTATCCCTACTTGATTTTATTTCCCTTATTTTAGTACTGTAGTTATGGTGTCATTTAGCACATTAATAACATGGACACAATTAATAGCACAGCACAACATTAATAACATAATTGGCAACAAAGCCAGTGCCAACAACTAGCATGCAAGTTTGTGTCATATTTGCCACTGGCTAAAGTTGCGACTTTTTTGTCACCCACCAGTGATAGCAACTGGGAATATATGTGGATCACAGGAGAATCAACCAAAAAAAAGCGAAAGTATAGCACTACACAGTATTAAAATATTTAACTTAGCAAAGTAGGGTGATTAATGGACTTAATTAACAATTTGACAGTGTGTACCAAAGTCATGTGTTTATTGAATCATTATCATTGAATCAAAACCTCAATTTTATTGTTATCAGTTATCTGATAATAGTATTCAACAATTTTTATGTCAGACCATAAAGTATCTGCTGTCAATATTACACTAAACTTAATTAAATTAGTGTCTTTTGCACTACACTTTTATTATAACTTTCACTTGATTTCTTTGACATAAGCATCCAACTCTGCATCCAATTGTTCAGCAGTGGGCACAGGACGCTTGCCGCGGCCTGCCCCAGCGCCTCCACGGCCACCGCCACCACGACGTGGATTGCCTCGTGATGCCCCTCCACCTTGACTTCTGTTTGCACCACCTAAACAAACAATAGTATTTATTTGTAAACTTGTATAAATAAACAGTTTTCTACCAAAAAATGTAGTCTTTCTTATAACTTGTTGCTCTATATCCTTTTGAGCGCCACGGTTGGATAGCCGACAAACGAAAACATGCCATACACACCACCGTCATCTATAGCCGACAAGAAAACGACATTTTTCAAGTACAAAATATCCCTCTATCAACGGCCGCTTCACGAAACAAGCCCTAAGACTGATCAAACAACAATAACGTACAGTCACAGCCATCACAACTGGCCACGGGTCTTTTAACAAACACCTCTATGTCATACGAGTCACTGACAGCCCGCTCTGCAGAGCCTGCATGGAGGAGGATGAGACAGCAGCACATCTGCTTCTGAACTGCCCGGTAGTCGCGGATTACAGGGTTAAGTACTGCGGAAACCCAGGTACCCTCTTTGAGATAGTTAGCAACACCAAGGCCGCTGGCCTTCCTAGGGGAGTTGGGGTGGATCGAATGACACATTTGTCCTACCTGCACGCTAAATACGCGCTTTGTCGTGGAGTTGCGGAAACCAGCCCGTTTTTACATACATACAAGTACAAAATAAATATATCAAATTAAGTTTTTTGTATTTATTTAAGCTATGTTAGTAAAATATTGTAAAATGGTATCAACGATGCATAATTGCTTATGGGATGCAAATGAATTAAGGTGTATCTCCAATTTATTTGTTGATTTTAACCTAAGACCTAGCGACCCACCAAATGTGCAACTGGTCAATTCTGAACTGGATTGAGTGCCAGAAGAAAAACGTTGAGTTACATGTCAATATACTGAACTGTATTAGAAAAGTATGATGGAAAAAAAAGACTTGGATGACATAAGTTTGCCAAGTTACGAAAAATCCGAGTAACAACAATTATTTATAAGTAAAATGTTTTAAATAGTATAAGTAGCATTTTTTATTATTTGCTAGAATTTCGCATGCAAGGAAGTTGTCAAAATTCATGCCAGCCACTACAGAATCGACAGAATCGGGGGTCTTCCCGACAGAGGATGACGTCATGATCGAGATTAGTGATGAATAAAGAGATAATAATAAAATATTATTATCTCTTTATTTATTTCACTAAACATACAATTTTTTATATTTTTAAATATTTGTTTAAAAAAAAAAACAAATATAAAAAACTTAAAAATACTAAAAGCAGTAGTCCGCCGGTGTCGGGAGCAGGGTCCAAGCTACCGGTGGTTAGGGCTCCAGAGAAAGGAACCTCCTCACAATACGAGCTGTATCGAGGAGTGCTGCCTTCTGTATCAGGCCCTTTAACCAACCGTGTAACGCCAGCTTCGACAGATGGTCGTCGAAGCTTTTGGCCATTAGGCCATTGGCCGTAACGACAATCGGCACAATGACAGCCGAGTCCACATTCCACATATCGACAACCTATTATTTATTATTATTATATAGTTCTAATATCTGCTTTTAGGTTGTTAAGAACTTTGTAACTGGTGTTAAAGGATAAATTGTTATTGAAATTAAATAAAAATTACAATGTAACAAGCAATAATTTATTTAAGAGATATAGAAAGGAAAGCAAAAATTAATTGGTTATATATAGATAACTTATCGATAAGATGTTGGAACCCCTATTTTTTTGTAGGCATTTGCACTGAATTTGTGCTTGGTGTGAAACGTGTTTACGCTCTGCCATTCAAAAGGATATAGAGCCTTGATGACAAATATCCTCATTTATTGTTTTTGTAATTTTAACTGGGATTTAAACAAATGATAATTACCTCTGTTCATGTTTCTTCGAACTGGTCCACCACCACCACCAGTGCTGCCACCACCAATACGGCTTCTTTCTTCAGTTCTAAAGGTGCTTATTTCTGATGTCGCTAGTTGAATGTTCATTGCTCTCCCATCTAATGGCACCCCATTGTATTGTTTCATGGCTTTCAAAGCATCAGCTCTTCTCTCAAACACTACATCGGCAGTACCTTAAATAGAAGGTACAGTATAGTATCACTTATTGGTTTTTATTAGATGATTGAAATTAATAGACATGTTTAATGATTAATGCTTACCTAAAGATCTTCCAGATCTATCGTAGTGTACAGCTGCACTTTTCAGAATGCCAAATTCTGAAAACAGCTCCTGAATATCTGAATCGGAGACTCCAAAGTCCAGGTTTGATACTAACAACTTAGTAGGACCAGTTGTGATAGCTGGCATGGCATTTCTTTGTATCTTCCTTTCACCAAAGTCATTGAACATGTCATGTTTCCATGCGCTGTTAACATCGCCCTGAAATAGTTGGTCCTTCAAAGAGCAGGCCGATTGGCCACTCTATGCCTCATTTAACATGATTACACCCAAGTGTAATAGTGTGGCATACAAATTAGTTACATAAACTGCTACATGTTTGTAACAATATGGAAATTTTACAATGTTATAACAAAACAATATTGAAAAAAAAATAACAAATGGATTTTTTAAAATGCTAAAAGCATAACAACTGAATTAATTTGTCCCACAATTTAATGAAAGTTCTCGTTTTAACACTGACTGGTACACACTCGCGTTGATTTTTGTACAGCATCTCGCAAATAGATCAAGTCAGGAATGAACAGCACTGCAGACTTCCTTGTCGCCCATGCCTGCAGCTCAGAGCCATATTAGACTCCATGATGAAGACAACACGGCGACCAATTCCCGTCTTGGCACTTCCACTTAATCAATTCAAGGATCCCAAAAAGATGACATCTGATGTATTATTATTGTTTGTTGCATTTCGATAGCTTTGATGCCAAACATCTGGAGTGTTATTTTTCTGGCGAAAATATTCCAGTCTAACCGTAGTAGAATATGACAAACGCGTATTTACGATGTGACTGCTTTCCAAAGCCAAATTGAGATCTTATGATCTAGGTTAGCAAGAGTGAAAATACGATACGCAGTGTTACTGCTGCAACAAATAAGATGGCCAAACAGATAATTGAATCATCATTGCAACTTTATCGTCCATAGATTTGAGCGTAATATTTTACAAGATGCGTCATTTCACCACGTTTGTCCGCCATTTGTAATTTGTACAACCATAGTAATAATTTACCCGTGTGTAATTTGCTGATTTAGATATACCGCCACGGTTTCTACCACGTAATACACCCCCCGTGCGGCCATTTCTAAATCCTCCACCACCAGCACCAGATCCTCCACGGCCACCACCAGGTTTTCTGGCAGCATTGAATTTTCTTCCGGCGCCTCCTCCACCTCTGGGAGCTTTCTTGTTTGCTTTTATAATATCATCTAAAGCCATTTCAATTTGATCAACCATCATGGATCACTTATTTATTTAAAATAAAAGCTGGAGAATGTATTTTCCTTTCCGGAGACGCGCGTCTGTGACAGAAAAAGAAGACAAAGGAAGAAAAAGCAATACCAAAGACTAAAGAGTTGGTAGGGTGGCAACGATTAGGAGTGAGGCATATTTATCGTAACAGATAGAAGTAACAGATATTTACAAATAACAGATAACAATTGCTCCTAACAACTTATTTTATCTGTTATTTTAATAACAGACACTCAAACACTGTTACCACGGCTGTTACTGTTATAACAGTCCCCACACATACATACTGTTATTGTTATCACATTCAAATGTTACTTACTACGTACGGCTGTTACTGTGATACACATTTAATCTCGTTCTCTCTTTTTCTCATTACAGAATGACATTTGCTAAAAAGAAACACAGCTATTATCTATTTTTAAATAATAGGTGTATCTCATTCTTACTACAGCGGTTAAACTACGCTAAAAAGAGAAGCACTTAGTATTTATTAAAACCCTGAAATATAGTTGGTGGTCTCACAAGAACAATTAGTTACGAAAAAGTGACTCCTAAATTTAGCCCTATTACCTACCTGTTACTGGCCAGTGACCATTGTAAAAAAAACGTATAATTTATTTTCTT
The DNA here is from genome assembly GCA_905332915.2 of Hecatera dysodea. Taxonomy (NCBI): domain Eukaryota; kingdom Metazoa; phylum Arthropoda; class Insecta; order Lepidoptera; family Noctuidae; genus Hecatera; species Hecatera dysodea. The sequence continues at coordinate 13,633,546 of HG995299.1, read as the reverse complement.
CCTGGCTGCACGGCATTTTGAGATTCAGTTTTTAAAAAATGGGTCCATATTATAGTAAATTGTTTTAAGCTTGCTAACGAAATGCAACGCGATTGCAGTAGAGAATTGAATTGAAATAGTATGAAATAAGTGACATATTGATAGTACAATCGTATCTATCTTTTAATAGTATGTAAATAATTTGGTTTAATAAAACTTACCAGGGATTTTTAGCAACCAGTATGTAAATCAAGTATATTGAGAGTAATTTGTCATAGTTGTTAAGTTTGAGAGAAATAGTATTATTTATTTTTTAATATTTTATTTTAGATTTGCGAAACCATTCCATTGATTGTGTTAGGACTCCCTTATTGTCTTTGGTTTGATATTTGACGGGATTGGTTGCAAAATGTTTCATTTATTGCGACTTTAATTAAAGTTGTATTAAAGATGATATTCAATTGAAAGTTAATTTTATTAGAACGAAAGTGGTGAATATTGAAAGTTAATTTCATTAGAACGAAAGTGGTGAATCGTAATTTTAAAAATTTCGTAGTCTCTGATTTTTTACATGCTGGTTAGTATATAAAAATCAAGTATGCTGAGAGACATTTTTCATAGTTAGTATGTTTTGACAGAAATAGTATTATTTATTAAAAAAATAACAGCCTGTTATTTAATAACAGATATTTGGATCTGTTATTTTTATGTAACAGTAACAGTGGTAACAGGTATCGAGTTTTACCTGTTACAACCCATCTCTAGCAACGATACAATTCATAATGGGGAGAAAAAGCGCCTATTTCTCTCGGTAGGTGGCGTCTTGTCGTTGGTACCTGACGCACTGTCAAAACTTGGTCAAAACAGAACATATGTTTTAAGTGATAAACTTTTTGCATTATAAAATTAACGAAATGCCGCGATGCTGTGCTTATAATTGTGAAAATATTGGAATTCATCGTTTTCCTAGAGAAATGCTTGCAATCTTCGATCAAAGCAATACGTCGGAAAAATTGGAAGCCGACTCCGACTTCGAGGTTATGTGCAAAACATTTTAAACCAATTATTATGAAGAAAGCAAGTATACAGGTGAGATATTCAATCAATAACAGTAAAAACATTTATTAAGAGGAAATATAAGTACCTATTACATAACATATATGCATTTATTTACAGGTATTAAATTGGAAAAGAAGTTATTGAAGAAAGGCGCCATCCCCTCGATTTTCTCCTTTTCTAAGTGTGAAGAGCAATCTAAATCAAGAAGATCATAACGTTATGAAGCACGCTGTGCAAAGAAAGAGTTATTGGGACTCTCAGAACTGAAACGTGACAGAACTCCTGATGGGGTGTAATCATTTGGACATCATCTTCATTATCCTCAGATATTATATTAAAATTTAAATCTTATGCTTCTAATCTGGAACAATAAATACAGAAATTAATTATACACGTTGTGATTTATGCACAATAAAAATAATGGTGTCGAATTGTCGATTTTTGTGTAAATATTCAATACCTACCTAGCTATGAGAACAGCCTTCTTTCCTGTTGTTTTAGCTTTTCTTTTGCGCAACTCTTCTTTTAATTGAGCCACAGTCAACGAGGAATACATTTTATTTTACGAAAGACACACAGGAACACCTAATTATTTTATTTTGAAAACAAAGCATAATTAATGCATAACCCCAAAGAGTTGCGGACGGCTGAATGAGGTACCAACGATTGTCGCGCCATCTGTAATTGACTTTGCCTTCGCCTCCCCATTATAAACAAACAAAAATCTATCTATGGTTATATAATTATTTCTAAACCCACACATTTTCTTTTTGGGTTCCCTCTATCTGGCAGAATTTTGATGCACCGTTTAATTGGCATAACACACTTGGCATAATCTTCTATACAAATATTTGTAGGGCATAAAAAATATTTAGTATTGTTTGGCCGAACGAACGTTTTTATGCCCGAATTTGAAATGGCACACTATGGATGGCAGAATTTTATTTTGCATAATCACCTTTGGCATAATTAAAATTCACCATAATTTCGTTTAGCATAATGTTTACTTGGAGAAACGATTAACTTGTATAATTTCACTTGGCATACTATGAAGATGGTAGAATTTCATTTGGAATAATTTTATTAACCTCTAACGCCCCGTAATACCGAAAACGGTACGGAAGATTTTACACATACTACTGGATTAATAAGCAAAAGACGAAACATTTTAGTATCTTAACCTATCTTAACGATTGAACTCTATGGTGGATAATATTTTTAATCTGTGGTAACAAACAGAAAGAAAAAATATAGCTGTCAACATTTTGAAAAGTCAATCTATAGCTATAATAATATTATATATGTCTGTGATCTATAGCATTGACCTTTATAAGTATAGACTGGAAATACCTACAAAAAAAGGGTGCATACCTACAACTCATATTGTCGCATAAAATGGCTGCCATTGCTAGGGTTGAGTCAATCAAGGTGTTACTACAACGAGTATCGATACTAAATACGAGTTCCACTAGTTTATCACGTTTGGATCATACCTAATATAATGTACTTAATTAAAATCCGTTGTAATAGTAACAGAAAAAGATGAGTAGGTTATCTTACCTTCTGCTATCTATACAAATAAATAAAATTGAAGTGTTTGACCCGGCTAATCTCTGAAATAGCTGTAAAAATTTTGACGGGATTTTTACTGGCAGATTTGTTACAAGGAGTAACTGAGGCTACTTTTATTTTAGAGAAATAATTAGGGTACCGCGCAAAAAACAGCCATAAAATTATTTTTGCTTTTGGTAGCCAGGATGGCTATAGGCTATTTAACATCACCCTTTTTTTTTTTTTTTTTTTTTTGGATGGGAAATCATCAAATGACTTCTCCCGCTCTGGGCGGAGCGGAAGGGAGTGTCAGACTCTTACTGACTAAAACCCACCCGTGTTCCTGCTTGTGCCCTTTGCGTTCCAGGGCCGCGGTGACTCTTTCGAACAAATTCCGCAACCCTAGCAGGCACTGACCCTATGGGGCCCCGTCTTCTTTGCTGACGGCTCTTTGAGGCGCGCGTGGAACACGACGCGCCGTCGACTCGGGCCTGGTTGCTATCGGACGGCGAGCCACCCATAGCTCGCCATCCGCAGGCCCGCGCCTACGGTGGCCGGGAATCGCCCTGCGTTTCCCGACGCCCGGGGCGTCTTCTCCTGTTGCGGCGGCTGGAGCGAGGGGCTTCCCTCTCTCGCACGCGCTCCGCCTCCTCCTTCGCTTGCATTACTGCTTCGCAGAAGGAGGCGACCGCTTCCCATGCCTCCTCGCTCCGGACCATGGCTTGAACCAGGGCCGGCCGCGAGAGGTCGCCGCCGCCGATCGCCTCCACGAGGACACGGCGTTGCTCCGCCCAAGCAGGGCAGACCTCCACCGTATGCTCCACCGTGTCCTCCGGGCGATCCACACAGTGATGACACCCGGACGTGTCCTCCCGCTGGATCCGACACAGGTACCTCCCGAAACAGCCGTGTCCGGTGAGCACCTGCGTCAGGCGGAAGGTGAGGACGCCGTGGCGTCTCTCCAGCCACTCCTCAAAGAGGGGACTTACCGCCGCAATGGCGGCGTGCCCAATTTAACATCACCCTACGACCCTTTTTAGGAAACCTATAAAAATTAAAGTATTTTTAAATCATTTTTGTTAGAGCTGCTAATATGAAACTAAAACAAACATAAAACATCATAAGCTAGGTGCACGGTTCCAATTAGCTGTTTCCTATGGAGAAGTGCCGGCAAGAAACTCCATGATTACTCTTTTAGAGATAATTAGCTTTTTCAATGTTTTCTTCAGATTTACGTAAAATATTTTGATTTTGGTGTGAAGTGTGAATCACAGGCCGGACCTAGCTAGGTCACTCGGACCGAATAAGACGCAGGATTATTTATGTAAACATCACAGAATATACCCATATCGTTCCAGCGGAGGAATTAGTTTCGTATTACCGCAAGTCGGCAACGGTACAACGGGTACAACACTATTCCATTATGTAAACAAACGAATGAATAAACAAATATATAATAAAAAGGCCTGTTATATGGAAATGAACCCAAATATCAATACTTTAGCCATAAAATCATGATTGCGTTGCAATAGTATCACCGAATGTGTATTATTGTGTGTATTAATGCATGAAAACCGGCTACTATCCTGTGCAAAGACAATTGAAGTTGATTTTGATTGTTTCTTGCACCACACTTCACAACACAACACACAGGGATGTTGGATTTATGTTTTCCAACATTTACATGCAGTTTTAAAAGTAAAATTCTTCGTAGTTTTCTCGCAAATCTCAATAATAAAAAAAGTAAACAACCATTTGACAGCGTAACTACCATGAATTTGTCGCTTAATATGGCTGCAACGGCACTTACCTACAACTGTCTTTACTTCACGACAAAATGTTGCCATAATTAGCAACAACTTAAATATAGTTGTCTCTTTTATGAAATAGGATTATCTCACTAGAAAGAATGAGACATAACGATATTTCAAGTTCTGTATCATATTTCAGTTTCACTCATATTTGTATAAGCAAATGTATGTAAATTAACGCAGCGTCTCCATATTTTTCCTATCTCAATGCTTAAGGGCTTATTACACTATACAATTTCTAGGAAGCCAATTTAGGAAACAGGATAATATTGTAATTTTATTGCAGCTAAAGACCGATTTAATTCGAATTTCTAAATTGTATCCGATTTAGGTTTCCTAAAAATTGGATAGTTTAATAAGCCCCTTAGAACACGTTTTTTTTGGATTGTTGTTGTTGTTGCTGACATTGAAGTAACATCTTCACTGACTTACCTATTCATTTGGATTTTGGAATAACAAATATTTTAAGTAATTGATTCATACTCAGTAGTAATGGCATTGAACAAATATATGCATCCTCGTAACATTTACAGAACACCGCCTAATTTCGGAAATCTATCTCAAATGTATTCCGAGTTTTTGGCCATTTCGAAAGTGGTAAGTTGGTTCTACTACACTAATAAACCGATTGTTTCGTTGATAATAAAGTATTTTGATTTCAAAGATTTAATTTATCTTTTTATTTTTCAGGATGTCACAGGCAAGATTACAATTGATTTCAAGGATCCTCATTCACTGAGGGTTCTAACAAAATGTCTTCTTAAATCAGATTTCAATCTTGATGTGGACATTCCTAAAGACAGATTGGTTCCAACACTCCCCTTAAGACTTAATTACATATTATGGCTGGAAGATTTACTGGACACAGTCCAAAGAAAAGAGAAAATATGGGGATTAGATATTGGTAAATATTATAGTGGCGAGTTTGTTGCTTCTTCTTCAAGGTGGATGTGGTGATGGTCAGGCGCTTTGGGAAACTGTTTTCATTTTAATTGATGATCTTCAAAATTGTTAATTAGTGTATGATTTTCAGCCTGGTTCAAATAATTTAATTTTGATAGGAGTTTATTTCAAAGTAAATCTACCCAGGTAAAAAATAGGGTATATCCTAGAGTACTTCAAATCTTCTTGTCTGTATTGATTTATAGTATTTAATTTAATTAATTTCAAGTTAATATTTTGGTACATTTTAAATACTAATCTGACAAGAATTAATACTGTTAAAATAAAAATATAAACTCCCAAATAAAATAAGTCTTAAAAAAGCTTATTGTACTTTAGTATTATTTTTTAGGAACAGGGGCCTGTGCCATTTACCCATTGTTAGCAGCAGTAAAAAATAAATGGAATATGGTGGGAACAGAAAGTGATGCAGAAAGTTTTTCTAAGGCTGAAGAAAACGTGCAAAAAAACAACTTACAAGAACTTGTAAAATGTGAGAAAATATTGAATTAAGTATAATAGCATAGACTAATTAGCCTGTTCCCACCGCTGGGACACAAGCTTCCTCTCTAGGAGAGGGAATGGTCCGTAATCAACCAAGCGGCCCAGATTGGGTTGGTGAATGTCGCATGTCTTCGAATTTTTGGTTCTAGGACATGCCAGTTTCCTCACAATGTTTTCTTTCATTGTTTTGAGAGCAGTGGTGATGAAGTTAATTACACAAAAGAATGCGCCTGGCTGAGTATGAATCCGCGGCCTACAATTTGTAGGTTGGGGTCGTTACTATTCGGCCACTACTGCTCTACTCAGACACCATTGCTCTGAACTGACTGACTGCTGAATTAAGTTATTGCCACACACAAATAGTATTTGTTACACATTTTTTTGCCTGTATTAAACATGTTTTTAATTTTAGTGATGAAAAATTCAACAAAATCAATCATTTCACATGTATTGTCACAAGACAATAATCAAGATTTTGATTTCTGTATGTGTAACCCGCCTTTCTACAGCACCTTACAAGAATTGTGTGAATCAAGGAGCCCAGCCAGGTACATCTCTTTTAAATAATATTGATACTTGCTTCATTTACTGACCATGAAATATTGTTTTGTAAAACTGGGATCATACTAACACATTTTTTTAAATAAATTATTGCAGTAACGGTATATAGTATTGATGTACTTATGTAGTCTAGATATCGACATTTTACATTACAGATTACCTCCAAAGAATGGCTTCACAGGGTCACCACAAGAGCTTATAACTGAAGGTGGTGAGCTGGAGTTTTGTAAACAACTCATTACAGAGAGCAAAGCACACAGAGATAATGTGCTGTAAGTGTTTGTTTCTTAATGCCTGATCAAAACGGTTTAACTACAAAGTTTTTATGGTATGATGTAATTATTTATACACTTTCAGAATATTTACCACGATGGTAGGCCACAAGTATACCTTAAATGTCTTGATACAACTCTTAAAATTAGAACAAATTAAACATACTCACACTGAGTTTTGCCAAGGCCGTGTTACAAGGTGGGGACTGGCATGGACTTATAAAGATTACGATTTGAAAAATCTAGGTAAGATTCTTCTCTTATATTAATTTTAGACAATTAACCAACATAAGAATTAAGTTTGAAAATGAAAACAATATATCTAGTTTTAATTTCCGCGAATATTAGTGGGTTGCAGGTATGCACCTCCCTCCCGCCCGCTATATTATGCACATGCAAGATTACTGGGCAAATGCAAGGATTTTAAGCACATGCAGGAAGGACCAGACGAATTTGGTTTCTTCCCCTTTACTGCGAATGTTTGTGGGTAGTTGTACACAAATAACCAACGGTGGCAGTGTATAAAAGGGGGGTGCCTTGTACTAAATGCTCAGTCGCTACTCAACGGTCAGCGAGTCAACACGTCCCCTGAGGATGCCTCGTGGAGAGGCGAAACACGTGTCGGTAATGGTGTGGGGTTTTGCATTGCCTTCCTGCATGTGCTTAAAATCCTTGCATTTGCCCAGTAATCTTGCATGTGCATAATATAGCGGGCGGGAGGGAGGTGCATACCTGCAACCCACTAATATTCGCGGAAATTAAAACTAGATATATTGTTTTCATTTTCAAATTTAAAATGGATTTCCGCAAAGTAACGCCTGACTCAATCAATTTTATAAGAATTAAGGCAAATTTTCACTAATTCAGTCCCTACTGTTGAGATTATTATGTTCAATTACTCTTTTTTTCAACTATTAACTACATATTTATCATTGTTCTGATGCTCTTATCCTAATAAATTTTCAGCCATTGTTCTCTTATTAGTCATCATGTCAGTACATTTTTAGTGTATTTAATAGTATAAGATGAGAAGAGATTTATAAGTAAAAACATTTTTTTTTATTGTTACAGTGCCTCCAAGAGACAAACCAAGGAAAAAACATACACCAAAAATCTACTTGTTACCTGAATTGGCAAATTGTGATAGTACAACAGAAGTATCACTGAACAAAATAAAAGAGATGCTTGATAAGTTATGTATCACTCACAAACTTATTGATAAGCGAGGTAACAATGTAACTCTAGATATAGTTGCAAATACAAATACATGGTCAAATCAAAGACGTAAGAGAAGACTTCAGAAAAGAGTTGAAGTTCATGCCAAAGTTCCCAAATTGGATCCAGACAATGAAATCAGTGTGAAAAGTTTTGCCAATGGCAATCAAGAAGATGTTGGATCAAATAGATCAGATGTACCAGTGTCACCAAAACTTGACGAAAATTTCAGTAATGAAGAATTAATTGAAATCAATCATGATGAACATTCAGATGGCTCCATAGATACCACTAAAAGCCAACCGCTAGTACATGCCTTTTTAAAAATAGTCAAGAAAGAAAACAATGTCCTTCTTGAAATAGAATATATTGGTGGAATGGCAGGAAAAGAAGGATTACATCAAATAGTACAATATATTAAAAACAATTGGAAGTAAAAAGATCTTTGTATTATGGCCTACAAATTACCCTAAAAACCTTTAAACTCTAACGCCGCCGCGGCGTTTATTCAGGTTTACAAGGCGCCGTGGATACAAGGCACACTTATGGCCCGCTCACTTTATTTTTTATCTGCTATACCGCGAGCGTCCGCCAGCTTACCGGAGCATCCACCGCTATACCCTAGTATATCCGACGAATAGCTACCACTCTCCTTCTACCGCACTGAAAAGTAAATAACAAGTTCGAAAACATTCACCCTTTGATTATAATAATCAAAGCTTTTTTCATTTTTCGTTTATTTTCCGATGGATATGCTCTTGACTCTAGTCTAGGTCGCAGGTAACATAGTCGACGATGGAATGAGCTTACCCAGAAGAAGCCTATATACTCGAACATTGAAGAGATCAGGGTTGAATGTGTTTGGAAACATAGACGCAGGCAGAGAGTTCCACTCCTTTGCTGTGAGCATTACAAACGACGATTGGAAACGCTTGGTGCGAATTGGTGAAATACCAATAAGGTAGGGATGGAAACTTACAGTGCGTCTAGATGTCCTATAGTATGCATGATGTAAAACGGGCTGGTTTCCGCAACTCCACAACTAAGCGCGAATTTTGCGTGCAGGTGGGAAAAATGTGTCATTCAATCCAGCCCAGCTCACCAAAGCCCAGCAAAGCCTTGGTGTTACTATCAAATAGGGTACTTGGGTTTCCGAAGTACTTAGCCCTGTAATCCGCGCTCAGAAGCAGATGTGCTGCTGTCTCATCCTCCTCTATGCAGGCTCTGCAGAGCGGGCTGTCAGTGACTCTTATGACATACGAGGTGTTTATTAAAAGACCCGTGGCCGGTTGTGACGGCTGTGACTGTACGTAACTGTTGTTTGATCAGTCTTAGGGCTTGTTTCGTGAAGCGGCCGTCGACAGAGGGAAGTGCCTCTTTGGCCTACCTGCACTCACCATGCTTAGCCCATAGGTCGTGATGTTTATCTCTAGTACGTTTCCTTACCAGATTGCGTAAATACCCGAAAGGGAGTGGTAGGATGGGTTCGGGTCCCATCGCTACCATACTCGAGCCCCTTCTAGCGAGTTCGTCCGCTGCGTCGTTACCTCGGGATTCGCTGTCCCTTGATGCATTGTGTGGTTAATTTGTTGTAACTACCAACCTGGTTCAGACGTTGGTGGCACTCGAGTATGAGCCCAGAGTTAATGTGTATGTAAAAAAATGCCCTATGGTAGAAGGGGCCGGTGGGATGAGGTCGTGGAGTTAACGGGCACACTCGCCGAAGTACAATCTGTAGAAGACGCAGAAAAAGCAGGCGACTTGCGTCGATGACCCAGACTGTGAAGCTTGGCATTCTCTAGTTTTTCGTTGCCAATGAGCCTCTTAGCTCTGCGTTCTACCGAGTCAAGTGTGGCAAGTTGGTAAAAGGTGGCTGCAATACTCTATGCTGGACCGGACTTGTGCTTTGTAAAACGTTAAAAGCTGTCCTGGCGTGAAGTATAGCTTCACTCTATTTAGGATGCCCAGCTTTTTGGCCGCTGTTTGGTCCTTGTACTCAATGGTGGCGTCGAAGTTAAGACTGGATGCCAGCTCCATGACTAAGAGCTGGAGCTGATCAGTTACGGGAACAGATGTACCCCGAAAAGTAGGAGTTGGATCGAAACGAGTCCTTTTAGTTGTAAAAATACACGCTTGTGTTTTGGAGGCGTTAAAAGAGACCAAATTGTCATCACCCCAAAACTTAAGATCAAATTTGTCCGCTCATGGTACGAACTTCATCTCCGCTGGTTTCTGCGCTGGACAAGTATCTATTTGAAACCGTACTGTCATCTGCGTACCCAACAATACCAAGCTGAAGTAGGTAATTGATGTGCAGCAGTAAAAGAGTTGCAAAGAGAACAGACCCCTGAGGAACTCCGGCATCAATAGCCATGAGATCAGAGGAGTACCTAACCGTCAACGACAACTCGGATCGATCGTTCACTGAGGAAGTCAGATGAAGTCAAGACTTGTACATGAAACTGTGATGCGACGACACATCGCAAAAAACCTGCGAGTTCGCACGGCGCGCCGCAAGAAATTGGGTGATTTAAAAAGAAAAATATATATAACATTCTCGTGTCACAATGTTAGTTACCATACTCCTCAGAAACGGCTTGACCGATTTTTATGAAATTTTATATGAATATTCAGTAGGTCTGATAATCTGCTACTATCTACCCCTAAGTGATAAGGGTTGTCCACCTCTAACATATTTTATTTTATATGACAAAACAAGGTTTGCTGGGTCAGCTGGTATATATGTATTTTTATATCACTGATTGAGGAGTGACCTGTTCTTTGGGACACATAGTAACGAAGCCGCGGGGCCGGTGGAGTACCCGCACCGTGGTGGGGTGGGATTGATTACTACGAATTTATTGAATGATCGCTGCGCAACGACCATATTATAACCTCGACGCGAGACGCCTTGAGGTATGAGGAAAGAAGGTATTGCGCTCTGATTGGTCCAACCATAGATATAATAAACAAGGAGATATGCCCTGTAGCCGAAAATGTATCGGAAACCTGTGTCTCCTGTTTTGCCCTACCACCCGGCAACTACTACGCATGCAGTTCAGTAAAAGCAATAGATAGGTACGCAGTCGCGCACACACCCGCATTTCTTAAATAGTACTGTACTACACAATCAATTATAAACCTTATCGTACTAAGCATAGCCTGTATTTACCGTACACCGTACAACTTACACAAAAACAACGGTGGGTATCGTTGTCTGTGCAAAAGCAATTTATTTTACATATACGCTAGTGATTGACTAAATCGGAAAGTTATCGATTCTGGCATTTATTACACACACCATGCTGCCCATGTATAACAAATAAATAGCATGAATATATTGACTAATTTTAAGCAAAGATCACTAATATATTATCTTAAACATGCCGATTACTATAATGCATTCGAAACTTTATCGAAAGTAAAATACAATTACCATAAAAAGTAAGGAAGTAGCACGAGGATAAGGCATAAATACGATAATTCAAAGCCAAAAACACTTGACCGATTATTTACCTAAAATTTAATTAAATCTAAGAAAGTTGGGTATACTTTTGTAATATTTCATTCAACAATCCACATTGTTGTCGACAGTGTATCTGCATCATAATTACATCACTAACTCGCGGCAAGAAGCAGCGGCCGTACTATGCGATACATCGGCTTGCTAAAGTATCGTTTTGTGATTTTTACATTGCTTATCCAGTCACTTAGGGACAAACTTAGGTAGTGGTTAAGGAGCAGTGTATTCATTGTAATATGTTATTGTCGCTGTGACATTTGAAAACGAAAATAACATAGTACCTATAAGAAAGAAATATTTTACGTTTAGTTGTTTTTCATGATTGTTTTTCAAGACAAATATAGTAAAATACTTGTATTTTGATATGGTAAGTGATTCCATAATTAACAAAGTTTTGGTTTAGGCTTCGGTTTTTACAAGAAACCACTGAACAACACGACATTCTTATATCTTGTCAAGCTCACGGTCGGAAGCATAGACCAATGTCGGAAGCGCACTAGTTCGCGGATTCGACCATTTGCGTAAGACATGGTCGCTCGGACCATGTCGCGTGGACGCCAACACGCCCCCTTGCCACTTCTCCTGTATTTTATATTTCTATGGGTCCAACCCAGGTTTAATCAAACACGAAAGTATCGATACTTATTTTATTTAATGCATATAATATATTCAAATGACATTTCATCTACTTACTTATTATAAATATTATTTAAATAAGTAGGCACATAATTATCAAAATTATCAAATTCTTTCCGCGATAATTTTAAGATACCTAACAGAATTGTTAGGTATCTTATTCTTCTGAGGTTTTCATTAGAAAAATATGCCGAAACCTACTCATTCTGTACCTCAAATTAAGTATAATTCCAAAGTAACATTTTTCGAGATACGAAATTAGGGGTAAGTAATTAGTTTCAAGAATGAATAGATTTTTGTGAAATTGTTTACTAACTTTTAAGGACAATATCTCAGTAACCAGGTTTTCTTCCAAGAACAAACGATGATCAAACTGGGACAAAATATGGTCACAGTAGAAATATGTAACAGTACCTACAGAAACTACGAACAAACGATCGAAACGGCACACTCACACAGACGCGCGCATCTACGAGGCCCCTAAGGGACCTTCGCGGTACTCTCAGTTGCGGGTGCCGTGTTCATAGATAATACCTACACTATTATAATGGCTATAGATGGGCCACTCAGGTTTTCGTTTTGCAATACTGATTGTAATTTATACTGTATTATAATTTATATAACCTATGGAATAAATGAATTCTTAAGAGTATGAAAAAATAAATGACTATAATTTGACGACAACATTATATTCTAGTCTTGGCAAAGGAAATCTACCCTTCGAAACATACACATAGGAACTTACCTATCACAAAATAAGTAACAATAATTTTTCAAAATACTTACGGAAATCCTTCACCAAATAGGGCAGATATTATAATTGAACTATGGTCACAACGCCAGAACAGGCAAATGTACCTATAGAAAAACACTCGAGCGTTCACACTCGACGCACTAACGTATCATCGGTCGCGTACTCGCGTGTGAACGCTCGAGTGTTTTTCTATACATTTGTCTGTTACGCGACGGATAATACGCGACGCATTTTCCGTCAGATATGAACCTTCCCTTATAGACGTCGTTCTGTGACATGGACTTATTATACAAACATTACAACATTAAACATTTGTATATTAAGTCCATGTTCTGTGACTTCATAGCATAGGCGTGGGGCTGTCAAGGTCACTTTGGCATAGTGCAGCCTGTGCAGCACTAATCGTGTGAGCGCGCACGCATCCTTCTTTCACTCTTGTATACAATTATATTTTACTAATAAGTTAAAAAATTGTGATATGAGTGATGAACTGGATTCGGTTGAGCATTTAAGCATTCTAAAAGGTGTGGAATCTGACTCGGAGTATTTTGTGGAGAACTTAACCAGAAGATGATTCAGAGGTATGTTCAACTAGATAATTTTAAGAACGTTTTTTCATAAAAAAATAAGAATTCAAGAAGTGAAAATGTTCGGTGTACCACAAAATTCTGGAGTGCGAATTTAACAGTTGTAATGGTTACTTACCTTACAGTTTGAGGAGTAGTAGTATTAGTAAGTATATATAAACAAGAGATAAAAGTTCAATTTATTTTAAGTATGTAAATTACTTTCCATTTCGAAAAACACGGCGAAAAACCTTTTAATTTATACGTTATGAGACGCACCCACCATAATGACGTTTTTTATATAAATATTAAAAGATTTTCGATTACATAAACGTTATATCAAACAACGTTATACTAATTAAGTTTTAGAATAAATAAATGTTATATGTAAAGAAATTATATCAACTGTTGGTATATCTCACGTTGATTATATCTTATGAACGATGATAAAATGAAATTAGATCAAATGAGCTTATATGAGACGCACGCGTTGTTGATGTTACTTGCCAGTGGACACTTTGCTTTACGAATATAGTTTATTGAATTTCGAATTACGCGCCAATCCAGAGACAATCACCTAATCTGATAATGCTGGTTATAATAAAAAAGACCTATCATCTACCTTTATTCAGGTTTGGCAACACTGTCTGTAAGGTGCAATGTAATTTTCAGCGCTGCCAATCGCAGGGAAAATCCCCGATTTGCGGGGAATTGAGGGTTAGCGCGAGGAGAGCCCGGGGAATGACATAAATCGGGGAATCTAGAATACAAACAATTTTACGTCGGGTACCTAATACCTTACAACTAAAAAATGCCTGCTCAACTGTCATTTGAACACGATTTTGTATTTCTGAACGCATCTATTTCTACAACATTAATTCATTGTTTATGACTGTCGATTTTTTAAATTGGTGCGTAGTACGGTTGAAATTACTTGAAATTTTCAATAAAATGGAACAGTGGTTAAAAAGTGCAGCTACTGATAAAAAAGAGGTAAGTAGCATGTCCAGCAAATATAATATTATATTTAGGTATACTTATGCTTATTTTAATCCAGTTCAGTATTTCAAAATTTGTTCAGTATTAAACAAATTTTGAATAAAACTGTTTTTATTCCAAAAATATAAATTCTGGGAATATGTGGGGAATCAATCAGAAACAAGCGGGGAATTTCGGGGAATTAACAACACTGACGCGGGGAATCGAGAAAAGAAATTTTTATTGGCAGCACTGGTAATTTTGTCACTGTCAAGTGAAACAATTTGAAGGTGTCAAAAATGTTTGGTTTGGTCGCGATCTCACGAGTTGTTCTATAAAAAAGAGGATTATAAATTATAATTTTACCGAAAAAAGAAGTTCAAATTGTGTATTTTTGGGTGAAGTTTTCGGTAATATTTATTGAGTAACCATGGAGTCTGAACCTCCACCAATTGAAGGAACAACTGATTCACCTTCTGTTCCGAATGAGGAGGAACCGAATAAAGAACCAAATTCTGGTGCGAATGCTGTGGCACCTGGCGCTGCGACTGCCGGCGAATTAGCTGCTCCGCCAGTTGCTTCAGTAATAAAGGACACACACAAATCAAACTCCAAAAAACCTAAAAAAAGGAAACCCAGAATTCCACGCGATGTAACAGCACCTCGACAACCCCTGACCGGTAACTATAAATTTTGTCTCTGTATTAAATTGTGGAGTTTCTTGCACGTTCTTCTCCATAGAGATCTACGCTTTGGAACGTGCAGATAGCTTCACCTTTTTCGACTTGACAATTCAAAAGTGCATGTAAAGGGTTTATTTGAAATAAATGCTTTTGATTTGATTGATTTGATTGAATCCTATAGACATCATTTTTTATTGTTGTTTCTCATTTTCAACCGAATTCCAAAAAAGAAGGTTCTCAGTTCGACTGTATTTATTTTATTTTTTACTAATCAGTATTTGTCTGCCATACAACTATTTAATCAATTGTAGGGTATGTCCGTTATTTGAATGAACGGCGCGACCAACTACGTGCTGAACAACCAGACTTAGGATTTGCCGAGTTGACACGTCAGCTAGCTAGTGAGTGGAGTAAACTGGCAATGGAAGAGAAGAAACAATACTTGGATGCTGCAGACCAGGATAAAGAAAGGTTTGAATAACCTACATACCATAGTCATTTTAATGTTGAAAGTACCTGGGAAACTTTTTTTCTAACTTTTATTCTTTTAGGTACATCAGAGAATGGGCTGAATACAAAAAGACAGATGCATATAAAGAATTTAGGAAACAACAGATGGAGCAAAAAGATACAATCTTGTCAAAGAAAGTGAAACATAATTCCCATGATAATTCTGTACCTGCAGGTAATTAAACTAAAAGTCTTATATTAGGCTGTGTGCTTATCAGGTCATAAACAAATTTTGCATACTTCAGCAGGGACTGCACAAGTAACTACAGATCAAAATGCAACGGCAAATACTAACACTATTGTGGCCCCTCCACCTGTGAATGTCCCACGACAGACTACTCCACCACGTCCTAGACCTTGCATAACACCAGCTTCAGTAAGTACATATATTTTTCACCTGAACATTGCAGACTTGTAAGATTGTAATTAGTATTTATTGGATTATAATTATAGATATATTTTGAAAAAATCTATTTTTATAATAAATCCCATCCAAATTCAATAGTTTCTAATATAACTGTGTATTATTGAGAAAAAAAAGTATACAATTATCTGTGCAATATTTTAAAATCTTACAGCGTTTACAATTATTTTCCGGTCACTTATTTATTTGACAGTGAAAGTAAGTCTATATGTATTTCTGAATTAAGGATATTTTACTTGAACCTGAAAACTTTGGTATTAAAATGGGGCTTAACCTTTTGAACGCCAGAGCATAAACGCATTGGCGCCTCTTCCATGCCAAGCCGCAAATTTATCGCAAATACCTACAAAAAATAGGGATTCCAAGTCCAACATCTTATCAATAAGTTATCTATAACCACTTAATCGTTGCTTTTCGTTCCATATTTTAAAAATAAAATATAACTTGTTGCATTATTATTTTATTTCATTTTAAAAATACTATCATTAAACACTGGTTACAAAATAATAAACAACCTAAAAGCAGATATTAGAACTATAAACAAATAAATTAAATAAAGTTCATCACTAATCTCGATCGTGACGTCATCCGCTGTCGGAAGACCCGACTCTCACGACTTTTGACAACTTCCTCGCATGCGAGTGGGAATGTGATATTGTAGGACATAATAAATAGGTAATATTCATACTTATAATATTTAAAACAATTTACTGATAATAGTTGTTACTCTGATTCTTCGTAACTTGGCAAACTTACATAAATGTCATTCAAGTCCAGTGAACGCAAATAAAACATGGAAGCATTCCTAAAGGGCTTATTACACTATCCAATTTTTAGGAAGCCAATTTAGGAAACAGGATAGTGTAAGGTTAGAGACCGATTTAGAGAGATTGGAAGGTGCCGATCGCCCGCCTTCCTAAATTGTTACGATTTAGGATAGTGTATTACACTATCCGATCCGATAAGCGATTCGCTTCCTTCCGATTTAGAGCGACCAGTCAGCGCCGCCCGGGGTTCGTTCAAGAAGGACGTATAGCACGATGACCGCTAGAGAAATGAATCGAGAAATGACCAATTCGGGGGTGGCGGCATTGTCCGCTAAAAAAGAAGTTGAAAAAGAAGGCCAGTCTAGTATATATAAAATATATCTATACCTTGTAGGGATGGACGATATACCTACATCGATGTATTAAAAAAAATCGATGTAAAGTATCGATACATCGAATCAATCCAACATCGAGTAAACATCGATGTTATTTATTCGATGCATCAAAGAGGCAAATTGCTAGTTTACCATTGCTTTTACATAAGCGCCACTTTGCGAGTAGTCATCGCAAGGAAAAAAAGTGGTGTATAAATAAATCACATTTGCAAAAGAATGCTAGAATTCGTTTTCACGTGTAAATACATCGCTATTTATTATATTTCTATTAAAATGGAGTCGTTTAATGAATTGTTCCACGATTTTACGAAGTCAGTGGGGAGATGGTGATGCTATGCCAACCAAACAATTTACTTTTCTACCTGACAATAATGCAGTGACATTTATTGTTCTGAAAAAAGAAACACAGAAAACTTAATTTAATATATTTATTTTGTACTTACAAAAAATCGTTTTCTTGTCGGCTGTAGACAGCAGTAGCGTGTTTGGCATGTTTTCGTTTGTCGGCTATATCCGATCGTGGCGTTCAAAAGGTTAACACAATAAATGAACTAAAATGCTCAATTCACAAAACAACCCCTTATTTTAGTGTTTTATGCAAAAATGGTCAACCAATAGTGCCCTTACTTAGAACAAGTTTTCATAGTTAGTTTAATCTTAATATTTATGGTGTGCCAATAAATAATAGTTCTTTGTTTCTTAACTGGTAAATATATTTTGTTAAAAGGGTGAAGATTTGACAGCTGGAGACACAGATATACCAATATTTACTGATCAGTTTCTTCAACATAATAAGCTAAGAGAATCTGAACTACGACAGTTGCGGAAAGCGAATTCGGATTATGAGCAGCAGGTTTGTAAATTACATTTATTGCACAAATGATTTTTAGGCAAAGTAAAGAATTTCAATTGAATAGTATCTAGATCTACGCTTTGTAACGTGCAGATAGCTTCACCTCTTTCGACTTGACAATTCAAAAGTGCCTGTAAAGGTTTACCTAATTGAAATAAATGCTTGAGTTTTTTTTTTTTTGAGTTTATATGTAGCAGCAAACTGGCTTTGGGCGCGCCACCATTGCTTGTACAGCAGTCGCGCGCGCGCATTCCTCCCTTGAGGATGTATTTCTGTAACACTGCTGTACGAATCGGTTCCTGTGGAGAAGGCAAAAATAAAGAAGAAAAACAAAGGAAAGGAACAGCGAGATCTAGTGGACATAATAAATGTTTCTAAGTCGGTGGAGCCGGATCAAATCCCAATTTTCGTAGCAAGGGACTTGGAAAAGCTACCTCCAATACTGTTTGATCACCTCGATTGCAAAAAACTTAAAGGATTTGCTTCGAATTCAGAATGAAGTCAAAGAAATCAAAGAAGTACATGTGGCACAAACCCAACTGAAAGATTTTAAAACGGAGATTTTGGAATTACAAAATGACTCATTAAACCATCTAAGTGTAAAGTTAACATGAAACGCGGCGGATGGTTTATGGATAGTGGTCCCATTGGATTATCCCACGTCAATAATTCATAAATTATAGACAACAACGGAAAATCATTCAGAAAAATAAAGGGGGTAATCACAGACACTTCCGACCACTGTATTCAGTCAGCTGTCTTGCCGCAGCGAGCGGATGAGCGCGGCCCCTCCCCTCGCGTCGCAATCGCCGCCCTAGGCGCCCGCGCCGAAGCCGCGAGTTCAACTACTACCAGGCAGAAGGCAGTGACGTCACCGCAACCAGGAACGATCACGCATATGGCAGTGGCACCGATCGCGTCTATTGTACATGAGCTGGTACTAAACAATAATAATGACAGATGGGAAAAGTATCATACCGCAGAAAGCGTAATATGAGCTACCGATACCTGGGCACTGCTGGTACCGCCAGGGAGAATGAAGGGATATTCAAAACTGCAATAAAAACAGTGCCAATCTTTATTACTAAAGTGCATAAAGACACGACGGGGAAAGATATTGCTGATTGTGTATCATAAAACGGGTGAGGTGATCTCTCTTGAAAGTATATCGTTCAAGTATCCTAAAAAATATAACGCATACTAATTCTTTGTGTCGAAAACTAAAATGGAGATGTTTCTTGATAGCAAACTATGGCCCGAGGGAATTATTTGAAGGAGATTTGTAAATTTTAAAATGAGAAATTACACGAACGTTGCAGACTGCGCTACTGTGAACGGCGTAAATAAACATTAATGTATCTGTAATATGTATAAAACTTTTATAAGATTTTTTTAGACACTAACACAATTTGGGCCTATGTAGTCTGTAAATAAAAGATTTTTATTTTTTATTATTATTATTTATAAAACGCTTAGTGGTGGTGGTCAGGCAGCTATGTATGTAGCATGACAGACATAATTGCCTTGCAAGAAACGTGGCTGCTGCCCCACGATAGCTTTTACCGAATGAAATCGACGCTGAGTTTGGATTCACCGGAACGTCAGCAGTGGACACCACGGCCGGCATGCTGCGAGCACGGTCCTACGGCGGAGTTGCACTGCTGTGGCGGAAAAGTGTTTTCGATAACGTTTCGGTAGTGCAGTGCGATAACTCGAGAGTGTGTGCCATTCATGTATGCATGAAAACAAGGTAATTTCTGCAACTTGACGGATTTTACATATTGCATCAGCATTGATTATAGCACTCACCATTGCTATAATCAATAATAACAATGTCGAAACTGCTTATCTACTCGGAGACTTTAATTTGCATCCCAATGAACAATTTTATAATGAATTGGTTTCTTTTTCTCGGGAATCTGAATTATTATGATGTGATGTTGCACTGATAGGAGTAAATTCTGTTATACTTTTATAAGCGATGCGAACGGCTCGAGACATTGGCTAGATCACTGTGTTGTTACCTTGTTACTAAAGCAGCCATGTCTACTATTATTCATGTTAAATAAGATTTACTGTGATCCGACCACTTCCCTCTTATATTACAAAAATGCAACTTAAATGAAATCAAACCAAAACTGTACAATTCAAATAGTACCTACCTAATAAAGATCCGTCATGTAATAAAATAAAATAGGGTGATAGAAAACTTAGCAAATTGACATTTATAGTTACTAAATTTTGTGGTGATAATTTATATTGACTTTCCAATTGAATTGAGAGCATGTTGTGTCTGTGTTTGTAATAATCTGGACAATAGAATTATTATTGACTAGCTTCTGCTCGCGACTTCGTCCGCGTGGAATAGTTACTTTACCCCCGATTTTGAAACTCTCAGCCCGATCGGTTTAAAATGTACAAAGTTTCATACAAACTTTCATCCCCTATTTGATCCCCTTGGGGGTAGAATTAATCAAAATCCTTTCTTAGCGGATGCCTACGTCATAACATCTACCTGCTTGCCAAATTTCACCCCGATCCGTTCAGTGGTTTGGGCTGTGCGTTGATAGATCACTATGTCAGTCAGTCACTTTTGAGTTATATTATTGTTAATATTTTATGTCAAGCCACTTCTGAATGAAGTGCAATAAGCACGTGAGTGATGCTCACAGGCAGACCAGGCTAAAGTTTGAGCAGTGGGTATCTTATGATAGACCGCGCGAGGTTTGTTTCGATTGATATGCAAACGAGCCGAAACATTTTTAAATTGCGTTTATGTTGGTGCCAGAAAAATAGTGATCAAATTAAAATGGGCATTTTGGCGTCGCATCATTCTAAGGGCGACTTCCGCAGTTTTTGGAAGTCCACCAATAGGCTCAATGGTAGGCCGGGGCTGTCGGTAAGTGTAAGCGGCGATGCTGATGTAGCAGAGATTGCCGAGCTATTTAGGCAGCACTTAGCTGTTTTTTCACATTTGGGACCGTCACAGTTTACAGGCAGTGCTAGTTGTCGTGGTCAGGAGTACTGTGTCCGGTTTACGGAAAAAGAGGTAAGGTATGTAATTATGCCTATGTCGAGAAGCAAGTCTCCAGGTCACGATGATTTAAGTATTGAACACCTTAAGCATGCTGACCATCATCTGCCCCGAGTCTTAGCGATGTTCTACTCCTTGTGTATGATACATTCGTATCTGCCTGAGCAGATGATGAAAACTGTGGTGGTGCCAATTCTTAAAAAATAAAACTGGTGATATTAGTGATAAGAGTTGGTCTTATCACTAATATCACCAGTTTTACTTTTTTAGGCCCATTTCATTGGCCGCTATTATCTCGAAAGTGCTTGACAGTTTGCCTAACACTCGGCTAGATAAATACCTGAATTTACATGACAAGCAGTTCGTTTTCAACGCCGCGCGCTGGCCTTTCTACATGTGTATTGTGTTTAAAGCAGATTATCAGGTTCTACACTGATAGAAGTACACCAGTCTTTGCTTGCTTCCTCGACTTGTCAAAGGCATTTGCTTGGTTTGCTATGATCTGTTGTGGCAAAAACTGCAGCAAGCGTCAGTGCCAGACGAGCTGATACGCATCTTTCAATATTGGTACAACAATCAGGTCAATTTTGTTCGATGGCCAGGGGCTTACTCGGCCCCATACAGGTTGGAGTGAGGCAAGGGGGGCTAACCCCACCAAAGCTCTTCAAACTGTATGAGTAAAGTATGCGTTGATAGAGAGGCTCAGTAGCACGCATGTCGGTTGCCATATTGAAGGTGTGTTCATAAACGATATCAGTTGCGCTGACGACATGGTGCTGCTGAGCGCCTGTCTGTTGTGAATTTTTTTCTGAAGAACATGGTTTGTTGCATAACACGAACAAGAGCGAGTGCATGGTCTTTTGGGTCAAGAGGAGACGTCCAGATTACTTGCCGTCATTTAATCTTGGACATTTACTAACCTCTGACCTGGAAGACTTTGAAGACGTTAAAAGGGAACGTAGGGCGCTGTCTGTTCGTGCGAATATGATAGCCCGCAGATTTGCTCGATGTTCGAGGGGCGTCAAAATAGCCCTATTTAGGGCATTTTGTACGTTCTTTTATACTGGCAGTCTGTGGATAGATTACACACAGAAACAGTACAGCGCTCTACGTATCCAATACAATAACGCGCTCAGGGTGCTCTTGGGGCTGTCTCGCTTCTGTAGCGCGTCGGGGATGTTTACCGAGGCGCAAGTGGATTATTTCCACATTATCATGCGAAAGCGGTGCACATCCCTAGTGCGCAGGCTGCGAGCTAGCCGTAACAGTATCTTGAACGCTTTTGCTGAACGTTTCCACTGCTGCATGGTATTGACTAATGCCATGATACTGTTAAATATAATGATATTTCATTTTGTTTGTCGTTTTTAAATGTATAATTTTCAATTCGATTCGTCGAGACGATCGACGGCAGCGACCTTTCCTTTCCGGTCCTAGTTAGCAGTAAAAAGTAAAAAAAAAAAATGCTAGCGAAGGAGGAGGCAGACTGCACGATGGAGATCAAGATCGAAACCCCAGCCACCGCCACAGAAGTCGTCCTGGGCGTCGGGTAATTCCCGGCCACCGCAGGGGCCTTGTCTACAGAGTTAAAAGGAACCGAATATAAATGGCATGATAGGAACGAAGTTCGCTCGCTCACTCTAGCTCTCGACTTACCATTCGAACTTAACTTTTCCGTGTCGGCAGCTTTAACTCCCTGTGCTTTATTGAAACAAGTAAATGCCTCGCTGTCCAATTAAATTTTATGCTGGGGTTATATTAAATCAGCGGTTTAAGTGACATCACTAACCGCTGATTAAACAGCGCCGTTCAATTAAAAGGCTAGGCAGCCAATAACTACATACATAATTATATGATCATAGTTTAAAACTGATATGGATGTGAACAAAATGTTCAAATACAGAAATTGGTATATTTTCCAGAATGCAATACTGCAAAGACACGCTGAAGAAGTTAGTGGTGCTACGTCGAAACTTAGAGCTGAAACTGCGGCCGCTGCTGAACGAACTGCTGCTCTTTTAACGCATCGTCGCACACTTGTCGCAGCACTAGTGCAGGCATTGCATTTACTAGCTATACCAGGTACCATGTCACTAACTGGTTTATTCCTTGATACCAATTTTCCTGATTTCAGGTTAGTTTTGCGCACAGAAATCTTAATAATAAGGCAGTAGAAGTGCCATCTACTATCTTCTATACTGGGACGCGTGTCGCCGGTTCGCAGCTACCACCAAATAAACAAAAAATAGATAAACTTGAAAATGAAAACAATATATCTAGTTTTAATTTCCGCGAATATTAGTGGGTTGCAGGTATGCACCTCCCTCCCGCCCGCTATATTATGCACATGCGAGATTACTGGGCAAATGCAAGGATTTTAAGCACATGCAGGAAGGCAATGCAAAACCCAACACCATTACCGACACGTGTTTCGCCTCTCCACGAGGCATCCTCAGGGGACGTGTTGACTCGCTGACCGTTGAGTTGCGACTGAGCATTTAGTACAAGGCACCCCCCTTTTATACACTGCCACCGTTGGTTATTTGTGTACAACTACCCACAAACATTCGCAGTAAAGGGGAAGAAACCAAATTCGTCTGGTCATTCAACAGTGCAAAATTATTATTATTACTATGTTTAAAAATCTCTAATTGTTCTAAAACACACAGCCGGAAACCCTTATCACAAATATGTAGTATATTAAAACTATTGTTGTCGCGCAAAGAATGGCCGGTATCAATTAGATGTTTCGCGAAATTCGATTTGTCCGAATGGCCATTTCTATACGCGGCAACATGTTCCCCATACCTTATGTCAAAGTTTCGGCCCGTCTGACCCACATACACCCCGTTGCATTCATCACAGACCAGCCTATACACCCCAGACTTTTTACTATTTTCTAAAATATCTTTTCCGTTACAAATACGGCGTATATTATGGTCCGTTCTGAACGCTACATAAACGTTGTTTTTTCTAAGTAAATTACTAATTCTATCTGAAATGGGGCCCATATAGGTCAGACTGGCCACATATCTATTAATATTAGTACGCGGACATGCATATAATAGTGAACGAACCCTTTCTTTCTGCTTTCTACTAATTAAACTGTCTACCATTGACTTTGAGTAACCGTTAGAAATTGCGATCTGGTAAATAATATTAAGTTCTTTTACATAATTTTCTGCTGAAAGGGGGAGGGCAAATAATCTATGAATATAGCTGCGGAAGGCGGCTAATTTATGTTGAAGAGGGTGACAAGAAGAGGCTGGTATTGTCGTGTCAGTGTGTGTCGGCTTTCGATAAATTTGGAAATCTAAGTCACTATTGTGTTTTGTGATAGTTAAATCCAAAAAGTTAAGGGAGTTTTGGGACTCTAATTCTAATTTAAATTTAATTTTTGGGTGAGTTTTATTTAGTTTTTTAACAAAAAGGTCTATTTGTCGAACGGTACCATTCCAGCAGATAATTATGTCATCTACATATCTATAATAAAACAGAATATTAGGTTCGTTCACTATATGTTTACATTCAAAGTTATCCATAAAAACCTCCGCCATTAGTGGACTTAAAGGCGACCCCATAGCCAACCCTTCCTTTTGAATATAATATTGGTTATTAAATCTAAAATAATTTTGTTTCATGCAAATACTAGTGAGGTTAAGTAAATCCGCAATTTCCCCAGGATGTAACCGTTGCTTCTCAAATTGGATACCCAGAATACGTAGACAATCATCGATTGGAACATTCGTGAATAAGCTGTCAACGTCTAAGGATAACAACTTTGCATTGGAAGGAATTTGGATATTTTTTACTTTTTCAATTAAATCTAAGCTGTTCTTCAAACTATATTTGGGATTAAAAGAAGTTCTACTTCTCAACAAAGTGTTGAGACGTTTAGCTAAATTGTACGCTGGGGCACCAATGTAAGAAACAACTGGTCGTACAGGCATGTTATCTTTATGGGTCTTGGGTAGACCATACAACAAAGGAGCCCTCGGATTCATAGGAACAAGGTTTTTTAATTGGTCTTTTGATATGTATGACGTGTTTTTAATGGCATCCTTTATCTCGAGGGCAAACTTCCTTGTAGGATCCGCACCAAGACGTTCGAAATCCTCCCCCAGGATGATGTCGTTAACTTTTTGAAATTATGTAAAAGAACTTAATATTATTTACCAGATCGCAATTTCTAACGGTTACTCAAAGTCAATGGTAGACAGTTTAATTAGTAGAAAGCAGAAAGAAAGGGTTCGTTCACTATTATATGCATGTCCGCGTACTAATATTAATAGATATGTGGCCAGTCTGACCTATATGGGCCCCATTTCAGATAGAATTAGTAATTTACTTAGAAAAAACAACGTTTATGTAGCGTTCAGAACGGACCATAATATACGCCGTATTTGTAACGGAAAAGATATTTTAGAAAATAGTAAAAAGTCTGGGGTGTATAGGCTGGTCTGTGATGAATGCAACGGGGTGTATGTGGGTCAGACGGGCCGAAACTTTGACATAAGGTATGGGGAACATGTTGCCGCGTATAGAAATGGCCATTCGGACAAATCGAATTTCGCGAAACATCTAATTGATACCGGCCATTCTTTGCGCGACAACAATAGTTTTAATATACTACATATTTGTGATAAGGGTTTCCGGCTGTGTGTTTTAGAACAATTAGAGATTTTTAAACATAGTAATAATAATAATTTTGCACTGTTGAATGACCAGACGAATTTGGTTTCTTCCCCTTTACTGCGAATGTTTGTGGGTAGTTGTACACAAATAACCAACGGTGGCAGTGTATAAAAGGGGGGTGCCTTGTACTAAATGCTCAGTCGCAACTCAACGGTCAGCGAGTCAACACGTCCCCTGAGGATGCCTCGTGGAGAGGCGAAACACGTGTCGGTAATGGTGTTGGGTTTTGCATTGCCTTCCTGCATGTGCTTAAAATCCTTGCATTTGCCCAGTAATCTCGCATGTGCATAATATAGCGGGCGGGAGGGAGGTGCATACCTGCAACCCACTAATATTCGCGGAAATTAAAACTAGATATATTGTTTTCATTTTCAAGTTTGAAATGGATTTCCGCAAAGTAACGCCTGACTCAATCAATTTTTTTTTTTTTTTTTTTTTTTTAAAATAGATACACACTAACGCCTACACATGCATTTTGAAATGATGCAACAAAATCAAACTTTTTGCGATGACATTACGCAATATTTTCCAAAAACGCATAATCTCTAGGGACACAGCTCCGTCAACCAATAATAAACGTGTGCGAAAAACAGACAATTATATTCGCGCTCACTCTCACTTATTGTTAGAAATAGTGCAGTGCAAAGCATTACGAGCTCATATCGATGATTACCGAAAATTAGAATTTTCCGTTGAGCGTTAATCGCCAATGGAACTCGCAACAATAGGTAACTAATTTGTTGAAAGTGTTTCATTCCTCGTCTTTTTGTTGATGAGTTAAATTAATCATTTGTGAAATGAACAGAACAAATTCTGCTATAATTTGTCGGGAACCAATTTTTTTTTTCCTATAGCAGATATCCGTTTATCTTTAATATCCAGATCTTTTGGAAACTTGTAATAATAGCATTGTGTTAAGTAAACCGATACATAAATAATATAAAAACGTATCGATTCGATTCAAGTTAATCCATTATCCTTACAATATAATAATATGTATAGGTACTTAATTATTTTGACTTAAAAAAAAAAGTTTTTGATAAATATTATATTACAATCCCATTTTGGTAAAATTAGGTATTAAGCTAAACGTAATAAATTATCGATACAAAATAGTAGTGGCACGTCACTAATTCGCGGCCAACTCATGTGGCGTGTTCCTGGAATTTACGTAAACTGAAATATTGTTTATTGCGCATGACTATAACTTCATTGCTGCTTTTAGCAGTTGTAATAGTAGACATGAACAAGCTTAAGTATTAATGGTTATTGAATTGACAAAAAAATCGTTTTACTGTGATAATCGTAGTAGTGGTGGTGAAAATATTTGATTTGACTATAATATCAAAAACGACATTATTTCAAAAATTAAGTACTTACAAATGAAATGTTATTCCTTTATTTGTAAAGTTACTAATTTTGGAAGAGTTTCCACAGTTGGATATGCTGCAAAACACCATGTTTACCTCTCCGCGTCCCAAACAACACAAGTAACCGCAACAACGCTCCACGCGCACTTTGTGTTCTACAAGACACATACGCAGCGACAAGGTCACGCGTCTTTGCGACTTCTATTGCCTTATTATTAAGATTTCTGTGGTTTTGCGTCTCGCCTGGCAGCACTGACATAAATGTATCTATGTATCTCTTTTTAAAATAATCTTATATTTCACAATGAAGTTTTGATGTGGGATTTTTGTGTGAACGTAGCATTATTATTACTGATCGATAGTGCTATTTTGGGTCAATAAACTTCAAATATATGTTAATGTGGGTACCTATGTCTTGGGATTCCTGGGAATATTTTTCTGAATGTCGATGTATTTAATGAAGTTAAACTGTTTAAGATATCATGAGTACGCATAAGCATAATCAGCCTTTTAAATGTTCCTACTGCTGGGACTCAGGCCTCCTCTCTTGGAGAGGGAATGGGCCGTAATCCACCACGCGGGCCCAGTGCGGGTTGGTGAATGTCACATGTCTTCGATTTTAAGGTTCTAGGACACGCCCGTTTTCACGATGTTTTCCTTCACCGTTCTGAGAGCAGTGGTGATGAAATTAATTACACAAAGTAATGTGCCTGGCTGGGTTTGAACTCGTTACTTACAAGTCATAATTCGGGGCCAAAAGAGCACAAAGGTATATTAAACTACTTATTTCCGATATAAGATGGTCCCGCGCGGTGTTTTTCTTTAGCTGGTTAAATAATAATAAATACTGGGTAATATCACTACTTATGCTGATCACAAAACTATACAGGAAGAGACTCACATGAAAGATACTTTTAATAATCCTTTTGGTGGAATTAATGATTATTTTGACTTAGGTGGGCCATCTGGAGCCACGGAGCAGAACATAGAAGAATACTTGGAGAAACTACAAGGTCTAGCAGCTGAGGGCAAAAACAGTGCAGTAGTAAAACAAGCTAGAGACATTCTCAATAAGATTGAATTGCCAACTAACTAATTTCACCAGCACTGAATCAACTAAGTGATGTACTTTTTATTGCATTAGTACAACATGGGTCAATCATAAGTGTGTATTCAGAATGCATTTGAATTTTTTAAATAAATCAAATGTAGTAATTACAACCAGTTCTTTTATTTATCTTAAAATTAGCGTTGATCACAACATATTTCAGAAATCATATTATTTACTTAAGTATATAAAAAACAAGTTATTATGGACAAGGATAACATACTGTCTTTTGAATATGTAAATCTGCTCTGATAATTAGATATTCCTTTATTTAAAGCAAAAAATAAGACATACAGATGGTGCCTTTACTAGACTATAAAAATGATGTTGGGTAGTTTCAAATTAAGTCAGTGAGAAGGGCAATAAGAGCAAACATATGTAAAAGTCAAAGTCAAAACATTGTAACATAGTACTCCTATGTAATATAAACAAACTGCATTGGATGCTACGCTAAGTTCAGAGCTGTCAGGAGGCTTGCCTCCACAAGTTCTTCCTACAGTTGCTACAAACAATACATTGGTAATGTTGTGTAAAAATAGACAAATATTCTTTGGATATATTGGTCAACTTTCCACACACCATACATTATCCACTTGGTGTTTGGAATGTAGACTATCTTTACAGAAAAATATGGAATCATGATGAGACATTAACCCAGATCATAAATTACTAGTTACTATATTAATATTGTATAATTAGACAAGTGATTTTATTTATATCCTTCATAAAACTGCTTCTATAAACCCCTTACAGGTTGGTTTCATAGTTAAATTTTGCCATAAAATTTTAAATGAAGTCAACATTAACTGTAACTAATCATTTGGAATCCAAATCATTTAATCATTAGCTTGTACACTTACAGCTACTTTAATACTAAAGTAAATCTTTATACTAATCAAGTTTTCTTTCTGCACATATAGTTCAGTCCAGTTTATCATCACTGTCTTCGGCACCTTCATTATCATCATCACCATTCGAAGTGGCATTGGTGTCATACTCATGTAGTTTTTTCCTCCAACGTTTAATAAGAGTATCCCATGATCTTCTGCTGTATTTGGCAAACTTATCAGGCGTTTTTGGATGATCTTTTGTGCGTTCATCACTGTAAAAGGCAACAATAAGAATGATAAAATAGTGATACCAATTTTTACTCATATTATGTCATATTGCAATCTGTTTTGACACAACTGCCCAAAAAGAGAGTGTTATGTTTTCAGGGTTCATGTATGTATGTATGTAAGTCATATGTTTGTGAGTTACTTTATTCCACCAGGCCAGGCAAAAAAGTAAAAAAAATTCAACCGACTTCCAAAAAAGGAGGAGGTTCTCAATTCATCTGTATTTTTTTTACGTTTGTTACCTCATTACTTTGTATTGGGAGTACCGATTTTGATGTTTCTTTTTATATTCGAAAGCTGGTGCTTGTCGTGTGGTTCCATTTAAATTTGATTGAGATCTGACTACTAGTATTTGAGTTATCCCTAATAATGCGTGGCTTAGTTTACATTGACGACATTCCCTCTTGTCGATACAAGAGGGAATGATAACGTCGTCGTAAAATGAAAATTGCGTATGATGGTGTGAAAGAGCATCTTAGTATGTCAAAGTGGTCCCTTTCTAGTTTGGTGAAGATCTGATGAAGAACAGAGATGATAGGAAATGGAACTCTTCAATAATTGATAGCAAATCGTTTGGGATTGCTGAAATCGCGGGATTGCTGAAATCGCATGTTGGTTTATTGTTTACACCAAAGTGTTTGGTACGTTTAGGTGGAGGGCTCGGGGGTGTACCACCATAGATATAATAAACAAGGAGATATGCCCTGTAGCCGAAAATGTATCGGAACCTGTGTCTCCTGTTTTGCCCTACCACCCGGCAACTACTACGAATGCAGTTCAGTAAAAGCAATAGATACGCAGTCGCGCACACACCCGCATTTCTGAAATCGGACTGTACTACACAATCAATTATAAACCTTATCCTAATAAACACAGCGTATATTTACAGTACACCGTGCAACTTACTCACACAAAAACAACGGTGGGTATCGTTGTGCTGTGCAAAAGCAATTTATTTTACATATACGCTAGTGATTGACTAAATCGGAAAGTTATCGATTCTGGCATTTATTACACACACCATGCTGCCCATGTATAACAAATAAATAGCATGAATATGTTGACTAATTTTAGGCAAGGGTCACTAATATATTATCTTAAACATGCCGATTACTATAATGCATTCGAAACTTTATCGAAAGTAAAATACAATTACCATAAAAAGTAAGGAAGTAGCACGAGAATAAGGCATAAATACGATAATTCAAAGCCAAAAACACTTAAACGATTATTTACCAAAAATTTAATGAAATCTAAGAAAGTTTGGTACACTTTTGTAATATTTCATTCAACAATCGACATTGTTGTCGACAGTGTATCTGCACAATTACATCACTAACTCGCGGCAAGAAGCAGCGGCCGTACTATGCGATACATCGGCTTGCTAAAGTATCGTTTTGTGATTTTTACATTGCTCATCCAGTCACTTAGTGACAAACTTAGGTAGTGGTTAAGGAGCAGTGTATTCATTGTAATATGTTATTGTCGCTGTGACATTTGAAAACAAAAATAACATAGTATAAGCAAGAAATATTTTACGATTTGTTGTTTTTCATGATTTTAAAGACAAATATAGTAAAATACTTGTATTTTGATATGGTAAGTGATTCCATAATTAATAAAGTTTTGGTTTAGGCTTCGGTTTTTACAAGAAAACACTTAACAACACGGCATTCTTATATCTTATCACGCTCACGGTCGGAAGCGCACTAGTTCGCGGATTCGACCATTGCGTAAGACATGGTCGCCCAGACCATGTCGCGTGGACGCCGACACGCCCCCTTGCCACTTCTCCTGTATTTTATATTTCTATGTGTACCACTATAAAGTGAAAAGTAAAAAAAACTTGTTACAAAAAAATCTTCAAAACTCAAAAAGTGAACTAAAAAATTAAAAACAAGATAGATAACAATCCTTCATTGACAGATCTTTATCTATCTTGCTTTTATTCACTTTTTGTGATGGCTTTTGAATTTTTTTTTTGAGTAATTTATCAAAAAATGGGGACAATTATTAGCTGTCAAATGATTTGCACATAAAATGAATATGAAAATACATACATCTTCACATGGCAAATATAGTTGTGATATCCCACTGTGTTTTTTCCATAGTCAATTTGTTTTTGTCGTCTCTGTAAAATGAGAGGGTCTGTTTCCAATTGTAATGGTTTTCTAGGTGGGCTGCAATGAAAGAAAATATGTTATTTGATTGTGACTTGCACATCAGACGGTTCAGATTTATGTACTGTATAAGTATTGCCGTAGCTGTGCTTAAAATGTCTTAGGCTATTTTTCTACCAGAGAAGTGCTATGCAGCTATGGTGCATGGATGTAAAAGCTAAGCTGTCGGACTATGTGACCGTTTTCACAGATACCAAGCTATGTAGCGGTGTGAGTAAGGTTTGCTATGAAGATGCACCACCATAAAGTAGCTGCACAGCTCGATTTATGCAATGTATCGATAGTAGGGAAGCGGCGAGGGCGGCGTGGTGAGGGGAGCATATATCTATAGCACATATTCATAGCATGTATCCTTCCATATAAAAAACATATTTCAGTAGAATCCGTTTCCACCAGTGCCAAGCTATGTGCAACAATGAATATGATTGCTGGATATCAAACGCATCCACAGCAACACAGCATAGCACATCTCTAGTGGAAAAGCACCCTTAGTCTGTCACTGTAATTATGTATCAGTGATTTAGGTAGTAACAAAACCAGCAAAATATGGCACAGGTTTTAGTTGAGTAGGTATACCATAATATTGTCTGTAGCAAAATACATCTATGTAATGAGTTGCATGTCGACAAAAATATAATATAAAACACTGTATTCCAGAGTAACCATACATCAGTTTATGTCTTGTAGGTTTCATATTATACCTATTCATTATTTCCCAGCACATAATTATGTCAAGCAATCAAAAAACTACACAACCACAAAGTATTAATATAATTGAATACCATGTTTTTGTATTGGCCTCATTCTTATTATTAGGTTTTGACTTTTTCCTGCTGTTTGAACTTTCCCTGCTGCCACTTGTTTTTCCTTTTGAGGATTTACCATCCGAAACAACTGATAACAAACATTAATATTGTATTAATTTGAAAATCAAACTAAAATGCATGCAAATGAATAACCAAAAAAATATGTTAAAATAAAATAGTAATAGCTTTACTCACTATCTCGAGCTTCGTCCATATCACCAGGCCAACTTCTTTTAGAGGTTATTGCATTCATATTCAGCTACAACGAAACGATAACTGGAATACAAAGAATTTACGTTTTAAATCTATAAACTTATCAGAGAATAATTATGAAGAGCCCCTATTCACGATTTCAAGGTGTGCTGTGATGGAACTACGCTAGGTACCTATTGAGCAGTGCAGACTGCAGATGAGCGATGCACAACAATAGTTAAGCATTCCTGTGAAAACAAAGCTTTGCCAAATGCTAATCGCCAAGTCCAGACGAGAATGGGGACCTCTCTCTGATATATTTATCAAAATTGCGAAATACTTACAACTGCGAGATTATAGAAAACAAAAACTCATAGTATTAGATTATTAACAGCGTATTATTATAGCGTATTATATATTTATTACAGTAATCGTAGCCGCGTGACATGAACCTAAACCGCGCGAAAAATAAATACACAAAAGAAGATTGACAGCGGCAGCGGTGACAGATAAAAATAATATAATCATAGATAATGATAATGGTCGATAACTATAGTAACGGTTGGTTACTAGTGACAATAACATCTTTTGAAAAATCTTTAAAATAAAAATAATAGTTTAGTTAAACTAAAAACACGCTTTTAGCACACTATTTTATTATGAAAGCAAGCGTGGAGCGTTTTTATCCAAACTTTCTTTCATAATAAATCATAGTAAATATTCAATAGAGATGATTACCTACATTTATAACCATTTCGCTTATGTAAATAATTATTTATCGTTCATCACGAACTGAAATTGTTTATGTTTACCTACAATCTAGTGAAGATTTGGCAAAGGGAAAACTCTTGAGTCATCAAACTAAATGTCCGAATTATTTTGTAATTTTTAGTGCGTGATAAAAGCGTGTTTTATAGTTTTTTTATCCACAGATTACTCAAATTGTTGCCGTTGCCGAGATGTCAAAAACGAAAGAGTGGTTATCAGAGATGTCATATGTTTGATATTTTTTGTCTTAGAAATTTTAGGAATTACATTTGGTGAAGGATATTGTAAAAAGTTTCTAACAATTGGGCTAGGTATCATCCATTCCTTTTCGATGATGCCATATTCAATATTTACATATAAAAGTTATATCTAAAATATTATGTAAAAAATCGAACTATTTACAAAATGATGGTGAGTGTGTGTAACCCATTGGAGTACATATACATTTATCAACAGTTTCAACAACTTTATTTGTGTAACTTATTCTAATTGAGGGTTTACTTTGCAGGCTGATAATGAGATAGATGAGGCCTTAGCCTCATTAGATGTACTTATGTCTGAATTCTTTGCACCAGCCACAAGTAACTTCAGGAAAAGAGAGATTGAGAGTATGCTTGAAAACTTCTCTAATAGAAGTGATTCATGGAAACACTGTTTGTTGTTTCTACAAAAATCACAAAATCAGTATGTTTTGATGTTCTCTTTGACTACATTAGAGGTAATGATTATGATATTGTTATAAAAAAATAATATCCTCAATGCTTAATATCACATAAATTTATTTAATTCCTTAAAATAAGCATAATGAAAAACACAATTAACTAAGAAATAAAATTATGAAGTAGTATGAAGACATAATTATATTGCAGAATATTATCAACCGCCAGTGGGTCAGTCTGTCAGATAATGAAAAAACAGAAGTTCGGCTGACATTGTGGAATGAGTTGTTGGCCAAACATGAAGTTATGGTGTATTTTATCAGAAACAAGCTAGCAGCACTAATGGTGTCCATTGCCCGCTATGACTGGCCACATTTATATGATGACTTCTTCAGTAATATTGTGGAGGTAAAATATATAAGCATAGGCATGTGATGAGGAAAATAATTCACTTGACCAAATTTTGAAAAACCTAGAATTTCACTTGTAGTAGTCGTAGGTGCATACAGTCTTTCATTACTCACTTTCATAGTTTGAGAGTCATGCTGACTGACCAATAATAACAGAACAAAAACTTAATTTATGAATTCAGGAGAAATCCTAGTAGCTATTTGGAGAATGAACATCAAGGGTATGCAGAGTAAGAATCAAATAAAATATTCACTGTAGGTCATCTGATCATTAAATCTGATTTTGTTTATATGAAATTTAAGTGAAAGTTCAGTTAAAATTGGTCCAGTATTTCTAGGGCCTTTATAAACTTGATGTAGTATGTAGCAGGGGCTCCTGCATGAAAGGCTGAAATTATCGTAACCCACGGATGGTCAATGGCTATGTAATCAGAACACTTGATTGTAGTTTCATACAAAAGATGTGATAAAGTGAAAAATAGATAAAGTTAGTTTGGCATTTGAATATGAATAAGAATATCATTCTTTTGCTTTGTAGTTGATAAGAAGTGATGGACCACGTTGTCTGTTGGGCTTGGTCCTGGCGCAGGCCGCGAGCGAAGAGCTCGGTGCAGCACGTGACACTGGCGTCCTTCTGCCTTCTGCGCGGAGAAACCAGCTCGAGCGTCTCATGCTTAAAGGAATGCCACAGCTGTTGATAGCTCTTAGTGGTAAGATTCAGTTCTGGGATTGAATTTGCTATTTATGTAACATGAATACTTCATTTCTTTTGAAATACTGTCAAAAGTAATGTTTTAGAGACCTCGCTGCAATTTCAGCGAGGCGCAATATATTGATTTTATTTTTTTACTTTTATTTTCTGGCTTTGATGGTACAATTGTTTTTAGTATTAGATTTTGACAAAATTGTTTCAGATATTTTGGAAAAGAATGCCCAGAAGGAAGGACAGTCCAATCCGCCACCATCACCAACAAATGGTGTTCCACAAACATCTGCATTACCAGACCTTTTGGCAAATGCTCATGATGTCAGTAATACAGATAAGTAAGTTATAAACTGGAAGTAATAAGTTGGGGAAAAAGTTTCTACGGATTTTTTAAGAAAATTCAAAACATTTTTAATATAGTTAAAGATGTGTGAGGTCTAGCGTTATCATGGTGAAAAACCACACCCCTTCTGTTGATTAATTCCGGCCGCTTTCTCTCAACTTCTTGCTTTAATCTCATCAGTTGTTCGCAGTAGAGTTCAGAATCAATGGTCCTGTCTGGTGGTAACAGCTCATAATGTATAATGCCCTTCAAATCCCACCACACAAACAGCATCACCTTGTTGCGAGTTACCCCGGGTTTCGCCACAGTCTGTGAAGCCTGACCGGCCTTCGACCTTTTTCGCACGTTCTTGTCGTACGTGATCCACTTTTCATCAGCAGTTATCAGCTTCTTCAAAAATGGTTCGGTTCCATTACGTAGCAGTAAAGAATCACAAGGAAGGATTCTTTCAGTGAGCTCGTGAGGTACCCAAATATCGAGCTTTTTTGTGTACCCAGTTTTTTTCAAATGCGCCAAAACTGTTTTGTGGTCAATTCCCAGTTCTTCAGGTAAGTCGTAACTTTTGACATGCCGGATCTTGCTCCACTTTTTCAAAAATGGCATTCACTTTATTTATTTATTTTAAAAAAGTACTGCCACATCACAAACATTTAATATTTCTTAAACTGTTTATTTTTTGGCCTGATGCATGTGACTATAATAGCGTACATAACATTGGCAATTCATCGGCTCGAAGATGGAATACAATAATTAATTAAAAGAAAAAAGAATACATAATGAAAACATACTTTATCCGTAATAGGGGGACCAGAGCGACGTAGAGTAAAATTTTAAAATGTATCGAATTTCTTCATTAGATTCACTCATCTTGACGGTACGAAAAATAAATGAAAATCACTCTTTTCCTAATTTGAATTTGGAATTATGTTCTTTAAAATTTAAACTTTCAATAATACCAAAACCAGTCAGATACAAATAGATTTTATTACAAGTTCAGTTCATACATACTATAATGCTTAAAGAATTTTTCCCCAACCTAATATTATTGCAATATGAACATATTGCAACTTGCCTGAGAAGTACCTCCTGCATACATTGACTTAAGGGTATATGCTTCATGTAATTGTTAGTGAAATAGTACATTCTAATGCAATCGCGTAAAAAAAAATCAGCTGTTCCTTACATTTATGTTCGTATAACTAATCAAAATGTAGGGAACAGTTATTTTTTTTTCGCGATTTCAGGTTTGGCCCCATAGTAAGTTGTTCATAATGATGAGTACAATGACCCCTTAAGGGGTTGTTGGTGTTTTACAAATAACCCTGTATATGTGTGTGCGCGGCTGCGTATGGAGCTGTGCGTCCCCGGTATGGGCTGACTTCTCATTGTATGGAAATCCTGTATATGTGTGGCTTGGTGTGTGGCATTGTGTACTTGGGATCTGTAAA
Source organism: Hecatera dysodea (assembly GCA_905332915.2). NCBI lineage: Eukaryota > Metazoa > Arthropoda > Insecta > Lepidoptera > Noctuidae > Hecatera > Hecatera dysodea. The sequence goes on along the minus strand of HG995299.1, from coordinate 13,596,726 downwards.
TGTCCGGTGTCCGTGCCTCGTTCGCGATCTGTTCGTGCCGTGTGACTGATCCTTGAGTAAAGTACTGTATAGTTGGTAGTTTTAAGGTTAGTTATCAAAGAATGTTTGTATATTATCAAGTGCTTCTCGCCATCAAACTAATTCGTTTGGCGAGTAAAATTTTAAAAGAAAACAAACGTGTACTGTTTGAGAACGATTGAAAAAAGCCTTCTGTGTCAAATACAATCAATTGAATGTATGGGATCTGATCAGCGACTTTTTCACTACTCAACAAGTCGGAGGCCATAGCTTTTCATGGCCCCCGGCGGGCACCGCCGCCAGGATCACACATCGTGGTCGGGGGGGTCCGAATCGCTGTCGAGTCCACCATGAAGTACCTGGGATTGGTGCTCGACAGCCGGTGGGACTTCGGCCCCCAGTTCCGGTGGCTGGCGCCCAAGTTGTTGGGTGCGGCTGGGGCGTTGTCAACGCTGCTTCCCAATCTGGGGGACCCGAGCACCGCCTGCAGGCAGTTGTACGTGGGGATCGTGCGATCGATGGCCCTTTACGGGGCCCCGATCTGGGCGGCTGGCCTGACGGCCAGCACTATCACAGTTCTGCGGAGGCCGCAGAGGGTGATGCCGTCAGAGTCATCAGGGGTTATCGCACGATCTCCTACGAGGCGGCTTGCGCACTGGCCGGATCTCCGCCATGGGACCTGGAGGCAAAAGTTCTCGCGTCACTGTATCGGTGGCGTGAGGACGCGCGGGCGCGCGGCGAGCGACTGATGCAGCGACACATTGAGCTGCGTCGGTCGCAGCTGCCCGAGGTCCTGGTGGCGGAATGGCGGGACAGGCTATCACGCCCTACCGCCGGCCTCGTCACTGTCGAGGCCATCCGGCCAGTGCTCGACCTTTGGCTCGGGAGAAGGCACGGCTCCCTGACGTTTCGTGCGACACAGGTCCTTTCGGGGCATGGCTGCTTCGGGAAGTCCCTGTGTCGCATAGGCAGGGAGCCGGACGCTCGGTGACACCACTGCGTCGACTGTCGGGAGGATACGGCGCGGCATACGCTGGCAGAGTGTGCCGCTTGGGAGGAGCCGCGTCGTGCCCTCACATCTGTGGTAGACAGTGACCTCTCGCTACCGGCCGTAGTCCGATCTATGGTCGGTGGCGAGGAGTCCTGGGACGCGGTGGTCTCCTTCTGCGAAACCGTTATCTCGCATAAGGAGGCTGCGGAAAGGGAAAGGGAGATCTCGACCTCTCTCCCCGCCCGCAGCAGGCGCACCGGGCGTCGGAGGAGGGCGTATCTTCCGGCCCCCCTAACTGGGTCCAGGGGCGGCGGACTTGGGGACGTCTGTTGCCCCCTATTCATACGGACCTGAGTTGGCGGCGCGTGGTGTTCCCGTGCGCCCCTCTGTGACGTCGCGGAGGGAGTCAAACACCTCACACCCTCCGCAGACACGAGGTGGCCCGCAGAGGCGGGCCGGCACCAGCCGGGGATTACGGATGTGGTATACGTTCCAGCGATCCCCGGCGTAGGTGAGAGTTGGAACACCAGGGTGGTTTTAGTCAGTAAGAGTCTGACAGACCCCTCCGCCCGCCCCCGGGCGGAGGACATCCATGAGGACTTCACCCCGTAAAAAAAAAAGGTTAGGTTAGATTTTTATTGTCGTTTGTAAAAAGGTACATTTTCTGCTTTTCAAAATCAAAAATTGTTATTTAAACCTTACGCCGTTGGTGCAAAAGTCAAACGATCTTGATACACAAATAAATGACAGGTTTTACTTGTTCCAGAGCTCTAAATATGGAGATAGTGGTAAAGTGTCTTACGACCCTTCAACATCTTTTCTCATGGTTGCCATTATCTTCGCACGTGCCGCCATCATTAGTGACCACAGTATTCTATTGGGGCAGTATAGCAACGCAGTCACAGGTATGTCATGGTGTGCTATGAATCTCAAATACACTGATCAGCATTCATCCAAAATCTCAAACAGTATAAATACAAGCCTCCCAGAGCCAATAGAGTGTTAACGGTTTTATTCACAGGAGTTGTATTGCGTCATAAACTTTGAATCGATCTGTAACTTTAAAATTATTACAAACAAGTATGTTTTTAACAAATCGATTTATATTATTTACTACATCGTGTTCATTAATGTACATTTTTGTTTTGAACTCTATTTTGTGATTATTTGTGGTGTAATTTAATTTGTAAAGTTTGTAGTTAGTTTAAGTTGTATGTTTTGGTCCGATGGACCCTTTTAGCTAGGTTTTGAATAAATAAGGTATGTGTGTGCAGAGCGTGGAGGCGGCGCTGTGCGGGTTGGGCGGCGTGTGCGAGCTGCTGTATCGGCGGTATGCGCCGCCGTCGTCGGCAGCCACGGCGCTACGCCTGCAGCACTGCGCGCTGCGCCTGCTGCGTCATCTGACGCACACGCCGCATGCCATCATGCACGCTCACCACGAGTTAGTACCCAGTCACATCATACCGATGACCAAGTGTAACAACACGTAAGGCCAATATCACACTAGACGCCCCGGGCGTCGGGAAACGCAGGGCGATTCTGCGCGGGCCTGCGGACGGCGAACTATGGGTGGCTCGCCGTCCGGTAGCAACCAGGCCCGAGTCGACAGCGCGTCGTGTTCCACGTGTGCCTAAAAGAACTCTCAGCAAAGAAGACAGGACCCCATAGTGTCAGTGTCTGTAGGGTTGCGGAATTGGTTCGAAAGAGTCACCACGGCCCTGGAAAGCAAAGGGCACTAGAAGGATCACGGGTGGGGTCAGTAAGAGTCTGACACTCCCTTTTGCTCCGCCCAGAACGGGAAAAGTCATTTGATGATATCCCATCCTGAAAAAAAAAGGCCTTTATCTCACTAGAACGCCAGAGGTGGAGCGGTAAGCCGCGCTACCGACAATTTATACAGCTTTGGGCAACCAAGCATACACCAGGTGAGGTTCCATATGAGCTTAAGGGCGATAACTTGCCAGTCGCTATGTGAATACTTAGTATTGAGCAGTAAGTTGCCATCTTTCTTTTCATCCTTTATAATCAAAATATGAGTGCCCGCGGCGCATTAATCACTTATTTCTGTTGATCGTTGGAAAATATGATTTTAGCACTGTGGTAGGTCATGTGTGGTATTTTGTTTTAGTGGTGTGATGTGTGTTACTGTTATCATTTTTTTTAACCTTTACGAGTTGCAACTCAATAAAACAATAGTTCACCAAAACCACATGTATTCACTTTAATTAGTTGACACGTCTTCACATTAGAATGATCGCGTACGAGTGGCGATGTGTCTTGTGCGCTTTACATTATAAAGTATTATCTTACATATTAGATAGGTACCTACGTACATACTGTCGCTATGGCGTCCCTACAAACCCTAACAGCTTCACTGTACATGATTCTTGAAACTTTACCCAAAATATGAACTTTTACACGCAAATGACACACAGGTCAGCTTTTGTCTTCATTTGAATTCGTTTTTGTTACTTAATTAGTATAATTTACCAGAGCGAGATACCATTGGCTAGCAAGCGGGAAATCTTGTGAAGTAAATGACATCTAAAAGTGACGAAATCCATACATAAAAATACCTGAAATAAAAAAGAACTGAATGAATGTAATCTACTTTATTTCTGTGTCACTAATCCACAACATTCTAAATTCTCTTTAGTGATCATTGTAAATTGTGTCTGTTTCAGTTACCTTAACAAGTTAGCGGAGTTCCTTAAACTGTTTGTATCATTGCATTTCAAGAGGTTGGAGGCGGAACCAGAATTTGATGCCATCGAATTTTTGTCATATCTATTCCAATATACATTCCAGGTATGTTTTATTCGCAAAAGCTATGAAAATATTCAGTAATTTCATGTTACTGATTTGATCTAATAAGATAATGTTTTCAGGTGCCCACGTGTGCTATTTTTGTAAACTGTTTAGATATATGGATACAATTTATCGATATTTTGAAGCCAGAAGACACACCAAAGTATGTATCAATATATATACATTTATTTTTCGATTCGGCAATGAAAGTAGCAGCCATATCAATATTATGCTACATGTTTTGTGTTATTTCAGATATTGGGAAGCGTTACAGGCGTTAGTGAATGGCGTGTTAAATAAAATACAGTTCCAACACAATAAAGCGCAGTTACAGCACCTCGACAACGATATTCGTGACGATGACGTTAGTGAATCTTTACTTATCTAAACTAATATTATAAAGAGGAAAAATTGCTTGGATTTTTTGTTTGTTACGATTTGGCTCAAAAGCTACTCAACCGATTTTAAAAATTATGTCGCCACTAGAATGTAACATTATTAACTTAAAACATACAAAATGAAAAAAGAGATTCCTACGTAAATTACAATAATGTGACCCAAAGTAGCAAAATTTTGCTTTTCAGTTTATTATTCGGCGTGCTGTTGATGTTACATAAAACATTATTACTTATAAAAAAGTCCGCGAACTCGCGAACAAACTCTACCATAATAGTCTGATGTACACACAGTGGTGGTCATATAATTAAGAACGACTGTTTAAAAACGGACCTTAATTCATTTGAGGCCACCACAGGAAAGATCGGTTAAGCAGTACCAGCCTTAGAGTGCTGAACAGCAAGTGGCCCATAAAAAAAAAATTGCTAGCCAGTCGTTCTTCGGAATTGACTCAATACAGAGCTCTTGCTCCCGACAAAACTGTCGGTTTATTTGGTACAGCGCTCATGCTGTATATCGACATTGCTGTATCGATACGATTTATTTATAATATATATATATATATATATATATATATATATATTATAAATAAATCGTATCGATACAGCAATGTCGATATACAGCAAATAATAATAATATAAATATATATATATATATATATATATTTATATTATTTAACGCTAATAGCTCAGCGTCAGAGGGTGTGTATCGGGTGGCTGATACAATTAGAAGGTTCTGATGCTTCTCAGCGGACTCTATGACACGCTTTGAAAAGCGTTTCATAAACTGTGTGATAGTGGGGATGTGGAGGTCGACATGGCGTCGCTCATTCCTAACGTACCACGGGGCACCCGTGGCCTTTCGGTGAAACCTGCAGCCAGGCAGCCTATGGATCTGATGAGGCTTAGCGTGTGCGAAGGCTACACATGCGTAACTGGGTGTACCGATTTTGATGATTATTTTTACATTCGAAAGCTGGTGCTTGTCGTGTGGTTCCATAAATTTGATTGAGATCTGACTACTAGTATTTGAGTTATCCGTAATAATGCGTGGCTTAGTGTACATTGATGATGTTCTCATTCCCTCTAGTCGATTTAAAATGAAAATATAAAATTGTTTACGATGGTTTGGAAAAGCATCTTAGTATTTCAACGTGGTCCTTTTCTAGTTTGGTGAAGATCTGATGAAGAACAGAGATGATAGGAAACGGAACTCTTAAAATGATTCGAAATATTTCGGGATTGCTGAAATCGCCGAAATCGCATGTTTGTTTATTGTTAAAATGAAAAAACTTTTTACAAAAAAATACAACCGAATTCTACAAAAAAAAAAAAAAAAAAAAAACTTCGGAAATAATCTTGATTTTAATTATTAGACTGTTATTGATACTTAAAACGACTTAAATTGAGATTCAGAAACAAACAAAACAATAGGGAAGTTGCCCGAGTAAAAAATATATGATTATGTTTAGTCCGTCAGTTAGATTATAGAAAAATATTGGACACGTATTTTTTCCTTTATCAAATCTATAAAAACTGATGAAGATAAAAAGCATCAAAGATCAGGAGTGGGACTGTGTGACGTCACGGCCCGGTAAAAATTGTAGCGAGTAGTGACGTCACACGAGTTTTTTACGCACAGTATCGTCTTCATTTTTTGTTTATTTGAAAAAAGAAAAAATACGTGTCCAATATTTTTTGGAAATCTATCAGACGGACTAATCAGATTTTTTTAGTCAACTACCCTATTCTGTTTGCAAAAATAGCAAATTTGATGGTCAAGTATGTAAAAGATAAACTCCGATACATATTTTAAAGCTGCTGCCTTGAGTCATAGATGTACTAACATTTGAAATGTTTTTCAGGGTCAGACTGAGTGGCACACATTCCTGAAACATTGCATAGAATGCATAGCTCGCGTCGCGGAACTAGCGCCGCTTGATGTTTTCACTACGGTTGTAAGTAGACACATTAGGTAGGTAGGTATAATCGACGTACTTTTTCGCGTCATTTTTGCAACACAAAATAAACATCATGAATTTGGACAACTTCTCACAAGGATAACTTGCTGTTTTTTTTATTTCGAATGTATATATTTTTGTTTAGCACACAAGATTTATATTACAAATGTGTACGAGGATATTCGCACCTCTTAGAAATGGAGAAACGTTTCAAATGTAAGAGGCTGACATGTGTGTTTCCGCAGTTGGAGCGCTGGCAGTGCCTGGCGGGCGTACACGCGCGCGCGGCCACCCGGGGCGGCGAGGGCGAGCGCCTGCTGGCCGCGCTGCTGGACTTGGCCACGCTCACCCGCGTGCTGGGCCGTCTCGCACCTGCCTTACTAGCCGGTACACACCTCAATGTTTATACGAGAATTCACTGTTTTCCATATGAGGGTAGTAGGAAATATATATAATTCGTTTTATTTTATGCTGGCGCGACTTTGCATATTTGCGAAAATATCCGCCTAATTTGTTGAAAAATTAACTTGATAACGTTTGGGTACAATTTGTATTTTCCAAATAATTCTAATATAGAGACACACCTATGAAGTTTTTTTTTCGCGCTACTTAGAACAACGAAAACTTCGGTTGAACTAGGAATTTTAAACTCAAAAATGACAATGCCAGATCGTGACCCTGTCATGGTTATCATTTACAGAAAAAGTAAATTGATGAAAATAATTGTGACGAATAAGGAACTTTTTCATAATAAGTACATTGTTTTTCTTTAAAAGTTGCGGTTTACAATTTTATGAAAAAAGAATTCAATCCCGGAAATTATTTTTTGACATTTCAATGTGTGTAAAAAACTAAAAAGAAAGGTATGTAACTGTAAAACAAATATTATATCAAGATTATAATTATGCATAAAGTATATTCGTTGTTTAAATCGTTAAAGATGAAATAGCAAATAATTATGAAAATAAAAAAAACTATTACAATCATACTCGTAGTTCTGAATTTTGTGTAAGGAAACGTTTTGAAGCGCTCAAGTCATCTGTTAGTGTCAATTCGCTTCACTCTTATATTTTCCTTTTTTGTTTTTCCTACCGACGACTTAGTCATACTGTTTTTGTTTTACAGTAAGAGTGACCACTAATAAAAACCTACTTAATAACAGAATCCCTTTTAGGTTACTATAATGAATTATTTATTTTAACAATTATATAGCTACCCCACAAATTAGTTATCACTACATAGTATAAAACAAAGTCACTATCCGCCGTCTGCCTATGCCTATGTATGCTTAGATCTTTAAAACTATGCAACGGATTTTGATGCAGTTTTTTTAATAGATAGACTGATTCTTAAGGAAGGTTTATATGTATAATACATGCATATTATAGTAGAGGAAACATTAGTTGCACATTGCACCCGTGCGAAGCTGGGGCGGGTCGCTACTCAGTAATAAATCTATACTAATATTATAAAGCTGAAGAGTTTGTTTGTTTGTTTGTTTGAACGCGCTAATCTCAGGAACTACTGGTTCGAACTGAAAAATTATTTTTGGGTTGAATAGACCATTTATCGAGGAAGGCTTTAGGCTATATATCATCACGCTTAAGCCAATAGGAGCGGAGCAGCGATAAAGAATGTTTTAAAATCGGGGATTCCACGGGGACGAAGTCGCGGGCAGCAGCTAGTATACAATAAGATTACATTATTGAGTAGGGCAAAGGTCTATAGAGTATCAGGCATTATCCTTTATATTTGAAAAAAATATTTCTTCTTTCGAAATCAGTTATTACTGTGTGAGTTTAATTTTGATTCCATTTGTTGTTCAGAGACGGAGAGCAGCCGACGAGCGACGGGCTGGGCGCTGGGCGCGACGCTCGTGGAGCGCATGGCGAGCGCACTGGCCGGCGCCGCGCTCACCCGCCCGCACCGCGCCGCTTCGCTCGCGCATCTCGCGCATGCGCACGTGCAGGTGTAAGTACACTAAACTGCATCTACGTGGTATGTGCGGGGGTGAAGTAGGGGGCAGGGGGGGCAACGCTCGTTGAGCGCCTGGCGGCAGCGCTGGCCGGCGGCCGCAGCAGCTCTCGCACGCCCGCGCATCTCGCGCATGTGCAGGTATGTACACTACACTACTTAACGTGGTTTGCCCTGCACATACCACGTAGACGTAGTGTAGTGTACTTCCATCACATTCGCATTTCCATTCACATCCGCCCCAGGGGGCGAATGCAAATTAAAACCAAACTACATAAAAAAAGAAGCCAAATTTATTAGATTTATAAAAAGCGACTTATAAATTTAAGAACTTCTAAGAAAGTTTTCGTTTCGGTTGTATCAGAATCAGGACGTTTCAATATTCGAGTTTAGTTCTCACGACTACCATGTTGTATAGGCACGCGGAGATGTTCGCGTGTATGGGCGCGTGGTGTTGCTATGCGAACGAGTGCGGCGTCCCGGTCCAAACCATGGAAGGGCTGTTCTCTTCTGCGATACCCTTCTTACTTCCACACGAGATACCGGTCAGTATCAACCTTTGGTCTTTAGGAACCTCATTTTTATTCAATGATTTTCAGGAAAATTGAAGCTATTGGCATTTGGCACCACATAAGCGAGAAGTGCTCTTAATTGAAAACGTGACTTTGACGTCAATCTTAACTAATGACGGCGTCTGGACCCAACGGCTCAGTGCTGCCACCTGCTGTACGTCATTTCAGAAAACCCTCGTAGCTTAAGTTTCATTATAGTTATGAATTGTGATTTTTAATTTTTAGGAACCGCCATTATTGTGCCACGCTGCAGCGCACCTACTGTTGAGTCTGGCGAAAAACGTGAAATTCAACTGCGACCCTGTAGTACTCTCCGGGGACTTGTATGAACATGCACAAAGATCTCTGCAGTACCTCCCGTCTAAGGTAGGATTGTCTTACAAAATATATTGTTTCTCCTCCTACCAAGTGAGGCCGCCTTTTCAGCAATGTTTCGACATAAATATAGTAACAATTATGACGAAAGCATTAGATTAAAATAAATATAATAATATATTAATAAATCTTTATTCAAAGTTCATATTGGTAAAATAAAACAATAAATTTTAGTAATGTAGGTAGAACTATGTTTTATCAGTATTTTTAATAGCCATTTTTGTCCCGCTGTTGGGATAAAGCCTCCCTACTCTCTTTCCTAATATTTATTACTTATAATTTATTTACTTGCCAAGTTTACTTTTCAACCGACTTCCAAAAAAGGAGGAGGTTCTCAATACGACTATATTTTTTTTTGTGTGTCTTCCCTCATAACTTTGTACTGGGTGTACCGATTTTGATGATTAAGCTGGTGCTTGTCGTGTGGTCCCATTTAAATTTGATTGAGATCTGACGACTATTATTTGATTTATCCCTAATAACGCGTGGCTTAGTTTACATTGACGACGTTCTCATTCCCTCTCGTTGATGTAAAATGAAAAAATAAAATTGTGTACGATGGTTTGGAAGAGCATTTTAGTATTTCAACGTGGTCCCTTTCTAGTTTTGTGAAGATCTGATGAAGAACAGAGATGATAGGAAACGGAACTCTTCAATAAATGATAGCAAATCTTTCGGGACTGCTGAAATCGCATGTTTGTTAATTGTTTACACCAATGTGATTGGTACGTCTAGGTAGGGCTGTACCACTAAAAAGTGAAAAATAAAAATAAACTACAAAAAAAAATAAACAAAAATACAAAATAACTTAAACTTCGGAAGTCGGTGTTCAAAAAATGAAAAAGCAACCAAAAACACTGAGTTCCCAAATTAAAGTTATTTAGATTTATAATTTATCTAGATTTATTGAGACTAGGTGGATGGAGTATTATAAAAGTTGGCATACATAGGTGCGGCCTAGTCCCGTTAAATACTTAATCCCTGGATCTTTTCTAGTATATACGCTTCATCTCTAGTATGAAACAAGCTCTTCATAAAGCACAAAAAAACTTCTTTTTTCTAGACTGAGTAAGAATTTAATTTTAATGAAAATAAAAATTATTTTCTAGTTCATATTTTTTACTGAGTGTAGTTTAGTTTTTGAATGACCAGGTTTTGAAGTTTTGCTATTTTATTAAAGTTAATTTATTTTTAGTAAAATAGCAATACATTGATGTCATGTTATATTTTTTATATATCATGTTCAAATTTAGAAATAAAGGTTAAAATTATTTTGCTGCTATTACATTGCTTAATTCATGTTGATTTACTATCATATTATTAATTTTATTACTCGTGATTAGTACCAACTATCCACTGAATGGCAATTTTTTTTTTCACGTCAGTACTTACATTTTGTCTTACAATTATTTTAAAATGAATGTACATTTTAATCCTGAGGTTAAAACAAAATCCGAAGTTTTCATTAGCTTATGATGGTGCATGCATGGTGTTGGATAGCCCATTTATAGAGTAAGGCTATATAATATTACGCTACGACCGGAGTTTAGGAGCGGAGCATCAATGCAAAAAGGTTTTTTTTTCTCTTTGGGACGCAGACGAAGTTGCGCGGGTCAGCTAGTGTTTTAATAAACTTCGAATTTGTGGGATATCTTGAGCTTAGAGCTCCGCAGTTTCTTTTTAATCAAGCTCAGTGTAAAAATAAAAGAGATGGACAATACAACTAACAAAAGGAGAAGATGACGCAAAACTCCGGAAGCTTAGGAAAAATAATATTTTGTAAAAATATTATTGTTTTTTATACACATTGTTTATATTGAAAATGATAAATATTGTTTGATATTTTTGACATCTGACAATAGGATTAGACACATTTCACATTACTATCGATAAATAAAAGCTAGCTCCCATAAAAGAGTTTTAATTCCTTTTAGTTAAATTTATTCATAATTATGATTTAGGTGCAAAGATTATATCAACAAAAACCTGTTTTACAATACTGATTGCGCGGATATATGTATATGCGCATGACTCTAACCAGAAACTACTTCTTGTGTGAATTTACCCTGGACATGCCTGGTCTGGTCTGTCAGACCCACCGTGCGCTCTGCCTGCCTTTCAGTACAAATTTCGGTCAGTTTTTCCTAGGGGAATCTTTTTTTCTCCGATAAGATTATTTTTGTTTTATGGAGTCCATCAAACAAAAAAATCTTATCCGAGAAAAAAAGTAAAGTTAACTACTTAGTCACCTTAAAACCACGGCGACAAAGTCGTAAAATAAAATTTGGGAAGTCCAATTTTCATGCTTTTGTTTGGTAGTCTTCAATGGTGTGGCGTATAGTTGGATATGTTTCTTAAAATACTTAATAGGGGTTATCATAAACCGTTTTCCGTTCCAGAGATCCATTTATGAAATACACTGCAGGCCAAAACTTATTTATTTTTGTTAAGACCACCTTAATTAAAGTAGGAAAAATAAAATAAAATATTAAATGTTAAATTAACCTGCTAAATTGTTTATTAAAAAAAAAAATCCTTTTACATTCTATGACTTTTTTCACAAGACTTTTTACATACGGGCAATCAGTTTGTTGATGGTGTCTTGTGATATATTGCCCCAACTTTCATATAAAGCTTTCCACTTTTCTTCTTGTGAGGATGGGCCACGATTACGGAAGTTCCTATCAAGCTCTTCCCACAAAAGTTCAATAGGATTGAGATCCGGGCTCTGAGGAGGTCAAACCATGTTTTTTAACACCCCTTGGGCCTCTTTCTCTTCGAAACATCATCTGCATAATTTTAAGCTATGCTCTGGATCTATATCTTGTCGGAAAATTAATCCATCTCCAATTAATCGCAACCGGGAAAGAATGGCATCTTGTTCAAAAAAATGTTTGTACTTCAAATTTGATCGAATCGCCAGTTCCTTGGCTAGAGAAGCAATCCGAGACCATGATTGAGTCACCATGCTTGATTGTTGGGACTGCAGTCTGGCATCATCTTTTCTTGGGCACTGCGTCGAACGTAACGTTCTTCGTTTTGAACCGAATAGTGCGCCCCTGCGTACCCTGATGGCGAGTCATCTATAAAACTGGATTCCTGGCGGATTGCCTCTGAAATTTATTTGATGCTTGTCAGACGGCAGTGGTAGTCCGCGAGGCGCTCATATCGCTGGCGCTGCGCGGAGGGGCGGGCGGCACGGGGCAGGCGGGCGGCGCCACGCGGGCGCTCCTGGCGGCGTGGGGCGGCGCACTGCCCGAGCGCGGCCCCGTGCACGCGCTGCCGCCGCTCACTGCGCTGCTGCACGCCTTCTCCGACGCGCCCACACAAGCTAAGAAGGTATGTGTATAATGACCACCCACCTCAAGCGAGCAACTACGTTTGTACGTAGTTATGTCACAAATGACGTATGGAAACTGACGACTTTAAATGCAAGTGCGCGAGGATTTATGACGAATCGCGAGAGCTCAGCAGTTTTCGTCGGTCGGGCGTCAATATCGCTCCATACCGCGCAGCTACCGTTTATGAACGTTGGAGTGTTGTGTGTCACAAATCGATACCTTAATTTGCAAAACGGCCATCTCCACTTTTACCAATATTTAAATTTTTCTATTGACTGTGACTTTAGACGTTTCCGCATGCAAAATCTGTGCCCTAGTCAAATGTCAAATGCACCTCGTATCTTAAATATCATATTAAGATAAACGAGGTGCACTTGCCTCATCAGGATTAAGCTTAGAGTACCTATTGATTTAAAACTAGATAAACGTTTGTCATTAGACATTTTTTTTTTATTCTCTCTTCTTTTAATATAACAGAAAAAAGAAAACGGATAAGTCTATATAATAAAAAATATCATAGTTCATATTTACTAAATACTGTGTTAGGTAGGTAAGCAAATTCTTTATTCGAAGTTTTCTAAGGAGAATTCAGGTCAAGTCAACAACTTTCCGTTTTGATATATACGAGTGCAGTGTTTTTCTTTACTTTTATTTCTCTCTTCTTTACGTTTATCTAACAACGGGATATTCAGGGTAGTTTTGAAAAAAAATTGTTTATATGGTCTTCTGTAAAATTTAATGTTACAGAGTTAGCTACCTTGTGAATAAACATAAGCTTAAACTTAAATCGATCACGCCTCTTGATCCAGGCGATAGCAGAGGGCATCCAGAGCTCTGCAGAGACCGCGCTTCGAATGCTATGCGAGCCCTCCTTCGCGTCAGCTGAGGCGGAAATCACGGACTTCTTCCTCGCGCTCTTCACCGCGCTGCTGCCGCAACTCGGCAACTTTGCCTACAACGCCATCGATGTGTTCCTCGAGGTTGCGCAGAGGTATGTACTCTCATTGTATCACAGGTACCACCTAGCTCAGGAGTCAGGGCTTCAATGGAATATGTATCAACTTCTTTATGTCAATAAAAACATTATTATTATTATTATTATTATGGTGAATAGTAGCTCGCGTATTATGTGTAAATTTTGCTAGTGAAGTTAGACCGTACATCTAGAAGAAATTAACATATCAACGCGAACGCACCGACACTAGGAACATTAACTTTTGCACGAGGCTTCCTTTTAGGATGTAAGTGAGCACTTATGAGAGATTTTTGAAAAAGCAACCTTTATGATGCGAAAAGAGGAAAATCGTTTGTACAAAATCTGAGCCGGTGAAGTAGCGGGCGAAGAGCTATTGTGAAATAATTCTTATCATTTTGTGAACCGTGGTTTTCCGTTTGCTACGGTCTGTGACTTAAATAGCTCGTAGCGTCAATACGTGGCTTATATTATAGACCCCTTTTACATATACGGATACCATATACCCCTAACGAGTACCGATGCATGCAGGGGCGGCGGCGAGAGCGGCTTGGAGCGGCTGGTGGAGTGCGTGCGGCTGGGCATCGAGGCGGGCGGCGGCGGCATGCTGGTGCGCTCGGTGCTGGCGCTGCTGCAGCGCCACGTGCTGCCGCGCGCCACGCTCGACGCGCCCGACCTCGCGCGCGCCGCCTACCGCCTGCTCGCCAGGTATTTATTGTTAAACTGGCTGACCCAGCAAACGTATTGCCATTTAAAATAAAAACTAAATTTAGGGGTATGAATGATGTTCTATATATACAAAAGAAAAACTCAGGTAAAATATAGATTTCTATTGGTGAAATAATTTTTAAAATAGAAAACTTAAAGCTAAAATACTTCTTAGCTGTATCCCGCGGTATCACCTGCCTTTTTTTTGGATGGGAAATCATCAAATAACTTCTCCCGCTCTGGGCGGAGCGGAAGGGAGTGTCAGACTCTTACTGACTAAAACCCACGTGACCCTTCTTGTACCCTTTGCGTTCCAGGGCTCACCGCGGCCCTGGGATGTACTCTTTCGAGCAAATTCCGCAACCAGGCGGAAAGAAAGAATAAATGGCGCAGGCAGGTTTCACGTGAATTTTTAGAAGAAGATAGATGTGTTTCCAAATTGGTGTTATCAATACGTCATTCTTTGTTTTCGATAGTTTAATTAGGTTGATTTCAATTTAATAACGATGAAAAGTCATGCAAACTGAAACTTAACACATGATGTTTAATGATTTTTTTGTACTATGAATGATAGCTAAATTGTAAAATCATGTTTCCACACTATTGCTATTCCAGTTATAAATGATTGTTCGGACGATCCACGTACGTTTAGTAACAATTTCCTTCTTGAAAATGAAAATAATATATCTAGTTTTAATTTCCGCGAATATTTATGGGTTGCACGTCAATCAATTTTTTTTTTAATTTCCTTCTTGTAAACGACAGCTCTTTATGATCATTTATATTTACCTGTTATTCTAAAAGTGCTCCATCCGAACTCCCATGGGCCAAAATCTAGCCCGTTATCTAATTAAAAATCTAACTAACCAAACTGAACTTCACATAACAGCGTGCTAATTCACCGCTGGCGCTACTTCTTCCCAAACAAATGCGATGAGTCGGAGAGCATCACCCGCACGGACGAGCTGCGCGGCGCGCTGGCCGCACTGGGGCGCGCGCTGCTGCAGCCAGACATCGAACTGCTGAGACTTAACATAGAAACCCTCGATTCCCTCAATACCAAGTGCAAACTGTACCACAAGGTGAGTCTTCTGGCTTACTAGCAATAAGGACGGTGTTTTAGTGAGGCTGAACATTTAAAACACTTTATTAATCCATGCTATGCTTTGAGAGTCTTTTGCAATTTTTTCCAAAGCATTCGATTGCATTATTTATGAAATATTAGTCAAAAACTGCAGTACTTCGAAATCCGGAACACCTCTGTAAGTCTTCTTTCTTAATTGATAGTACTCGGGAATTTATGATATGATAACGGAAAAAGATTTATCGAATCTGTAGTGTGGGTCATCTAGGGCTCAATTCTTGGTCCAGTATTGTTTCTGATTTCTGTAATGATCCAATTTCTAACAATAAATGCTTATGTTTAGGTAATGTTCCGCACGGAGTTCCTGGGCGAGTTCCTGTCGGTGCTGCTGCTGGGGCTGGCGGAGGGCGGCTGGCGAGCGCTGGCGCGCGACGAGGTGACGGCGGCGGTGCACGCCATGGCGCTGGTGGACTTCCCCGCCTTCCGCGCCGCCTTCTTGCCGCACTTCCTTGCCTCGCTGCCTGGCCTTACGCCCGAACATCAACATCATCTTGCGCAGTTTCCACCTGACACGGTAACTTCTACCTTCTTCATATACTCATCAAGTCTATGCAGTTGCGCTCGTTAGTTAAATAAGACCTGTACACTTATAACTCGGACATTATTGTGATCGTTTAACGATACCAACTTGACTTAAAAAGGCATTGAGAAGCCAGCTGTCAGGTAGTACCGGCCCGTTTATTAGGTTACGTACAATACGTTCGCATCATAGAAATATAAAATACAGGAGAAGTGGCAAGGGGGCGTGTCGAAGTTCGTGCGACATGGTCAGAGCGACCATGTCATAGGAAAACGCATTCGACCGTGATCGTGACAAGATATTAGAATGCTGTGTTGTTCAGTGGTTTCTTCTAAATACCGAAGCCCTGAACCATAACTTTGTTAGTCATGGAATCACTTATCATATGAAAATACAAGTATTTTACTATATTTGTCTTTAAAATCAAGAAAAACAATTAACCGTAAAATATTTCTTACTTCTACTATGTTATTTTTACATAGTACACTTACACTGTTACGATAGATACATTGCTCTTTAACCACTACCTAAGTTTCTTCTTCACTTCCTATTCCAAATAAACGCACGTACCTTCCGCCGAGTATCCAACACAAAACCTCCTTCGCTAAACATCAGTATTATATACTAAGCACTCATATTTACAAAAACATTAACAAACATCTCAATATTATAAACCTAAACTCACATGCTCTAAAATCAAAAGTTACAGAGTGGCTGCTCCTTAAGGATTACTCTTACACGGAGTCTTTACTAACCTATCTTGTATAACACTCGCGCACACAGACACACTCCCACACCCATCCACGCACACACACACCCACACACACACCTACTCACACAAACACTTCAACATACAAATTTTACTTTTACTTTTATTTTGTTGTTTGATATACCATACAGTGGAATGACACAGTCCACTCGAAATAAGTTTTTGTTGATCAGTGTAAATATCGACCAGAAACTACCTCTTAAAATACAGGTATATCCTAGCTTAAGAGGTAGAGTATGATTATTGTACAGAATTTGCAACATAAACTTTAAATATATTTTAAACCTAATATGACACTGTATTCAAACTCTGTATGTTTTTGGATAAAATAAAGATTATTATTATTATTACTACCTAAGTTTGTCGCTAGTCTGTGTGTGTGTGAAGTGATTCTGACTGGAGCAATGTAAAAATGACAAAACGACACTTTATCACGCGGATGTATCGCATAGTACGGCCGCTGCTTCTGGCGACGAAATAGTAATTTACTTGTGCAGAAACACTAACGTAGGCTATCGACAACAATGCCGATTGAAGAATGAAATATACAAAAGCGTATCAAGAGTTGATTAAATTTTAAATAATCGGTGAAGTGTTTTTGGCTTTGTATTATCCTCGTGCTACTTCGATACTGTTTTATGGTTTTTATATTTTACTTCCGTTAAAACTTCGAATGCATTATAGTAATTGGCATGCTTATGATAATACTCGTAAATTAGTGACTTTTTCTTAAAAAATATATATATACATATATATTTGGATTTGGCTACTGCTTAACCGGACTATCCTGTTGTGTTGTGACCTCAAATAAATTTAAGGCCCCCAGTCAGGGCTTAAAATAAGACAACATATTTATGCTTTTTATATGCTTGGGCAGCTTGAGTGTGTGTAATAAGTGCAAGAATCGATAACTTTCTAATTTAGTCAATCACTAGCGTATATGTAAAATTGATTTTGCATAGCACAACGATAACGACCGTTGTTTTTGCGTGAATAAGTTGTACGTTGTACGGTAAATACACGCTGTGTCTAGGATAAGGTTTATAATTTTATTGATGGTGTAATACGTTTAGATTTAAGTAATGTGAGTGTGTACGCGACTGCGTATCTACTGCTTTTACGGAACTAAATGTGTAGTAGTTGCCGTAAGATAGGGGCAAACAGGACACACAGGTTTCCGCTACATTTTCGCTACCAGGCATCTCTCCTTGTTTATTATATCTATGGTTCGCGTACATTTTACGTAGTCTTTTTTAACTCGGAGATTGAATGGTATGCCTTGTTGCATTAAGTCCTCCTATGTAGGTACCACTACTACACGTTAAAATTTAAAAACATAAATATTTACACGGCAATGGTGTTTCACAGGACTTACCAACCTTCACGCAGAACATCCAGCGCCTGATGAACGACGTGAACTGTTACCGCGCGTACAGCTCGCTAGCGCCGGGGGGGATGGCCTCCTAGCATCTACTCAACCTTCAAGTGCTGCTGTGATATTGGACCACTTGTGATAACTAACTTAACACATGTGACACTTAACATTTGTGGCTCTACGGTCATTTGATAATCGTGCAGAATATTGTGGATATGCAGTAATGAGGATGAAGTAACATCGACGAAGAATGTTGCCAGAATTAACGCGAAGCAGCAGTGAAAACGCCAGCGAATGTTCAGTTCAGACATTCTTATCATGAACTGTAGTATTTATGGGTCATCATCATGACATATTGGCAATCAAAAAACTACGTTGCATACATTATTATGTTTACACAAGGTTTCTTTAGAGACGTCCGCAAATTTTACGTAGCAAGATCATTAAAAATAAAGACCACGTATCAGGGTTGGCATGATTAAATCACTTTGATTTAAATCATGATTTAAATCACAATTTAAATCAAGTGATTTTTTCAATAACAATCATTGATTAAATCATATTGTTTTATTTCTTTCTTATTTATAATACAAATTGACATTCTTGATTTTCGATAACAGAAAGATTCAGATTTCGATTCAGAACAATAAAATTAAAAATTACTTCGTGTTAGAATATTACAGTAGGTACTTAAACAAAAACACCAACTATCCACCTTTTCAGTTCCTAATCTATTCCTGATTTTATTTATTTATTTTTAAAAAGTACTGCCACATCACAAACATTTAACATTGAATATTACTTAAACTATTTAATTAATGGCCTGATACATGTGACGATAATGGCGTACATAACATTGGCAATTCATCGGCTCGAAGATGAAATACAATAATTAATTAAAAGAAAAAAAGAATACCTAATGAAAATATACTTTGAAATTCAAATTTAACAAATAATACAGTAATAATTGTTGAAATAGTCTGATAAATGACATGCCATATAAAACAAATAAGAAATGTCAATATAATATCAAGTAACAACAAGTCAGTGATTTGATTTTAGAATCCAAAAGTCGAAAAGACTCTTTCCACTGATGCCGATGACGCGATGGCCCCTTTCGCGCGCTTTTCATAAAAATTATCGAAAAAATCGTGATCTTTTGGATTTTTTGTAATAAATCAATGATTTTTGATTTTTTGCAAATAATCGTGATTTTTTCCAACCCTGCCACGTATTTTATTGCTAACGTACGCGTACTTCAAAAAATCAGCAATTTGATATGGTAAACATACCTTCCGATTATTCGAAACTGAAATTGTGTGAATACTTTCTAATGTTGGCTGCATGTTTTGAAATGAAATTGTTACTTTTGGGAAGTGGAAATAATAATCTGAAAATTACAAATTAATTGTAATGTTACCTTAATACTTAATTTTTTTATGGCCGGTACTCGCATGAACACGCAATGTACCTAGTCACAAAATGTATTTGATACTATTTAAAAATTGAGAGGAATGTCAAATTTTCACATATGTTTACAAATCTATTAGATGTGAAAGTCGGGGATTAGTAATAAAAAAATTATATTAATGTGTTGTGTTGTAGAAAAAACTGGATGATTTGATTTATTTTCAAACATGTGAGTTGGTTAAAAGGGAATGGGAAATCTTTTAGGCTACGGTTTTGTTATCGCTTATGTTATTTTGAGTGTTTATATTTGACGAGCAATATTTTTTTAGGCTTCAAACTGGATTAACATAATAACTATGTTAACTTTTATTTTTGTTTGTTTATTAAGGGCACTATTCCTATTAGATATGGTGTAGTCAATGACCAATAATTAATTTAGAACTATTAATACATAAACATAGTTTCTATACTTCGTTTTTATCACTAGGTAGTAGTTTACTAATTTTACTAAGACAAATCAAGTTCTTGACCGAATTTGGCATATAAGACTGTACATAATATATTCATTCGAGTTTAATTCTGTGTATAATACAAACACCTATTTTATTTTATAATGCCAGGTCGAGCTATAGAATCATATTTGCGAAATCATTTATCTGCATTTATAAAATTAGATATTGTTTCAGCACAGGGCGATTTTCGGAAATGGTGAAACTAGTCATTGAAAAGATTTCGTATGTAAAGGATGGTTCATTTGAAATGTAGCATGTTCAGCTAAGTTAACCATGGAATACCTACAAACATCATTTACGGTCTCTAATTTTATAAAATAGAAATTTAAAAAAGTTGGTTTCTTAGAAAACGAGTTATATGATATTACAGTGATAATCCGTGTCAAAGTTTTGTTTCGATTAACCTCCGTTACTGCGTCAAGGTTAGTACCTACCTTGAAACGGAGTAAACACGAATGACAGGAGCTACAGTGAAATATTAAACTTATATTTATTCCATGGAACTTTATTGAGATTACAACACTTAAGCTATGCGAATTTACCATCTATTGCAGTGATCAGAAAATGACGACATTTTCTGACCGCAGCTATATTTTTCAGTTATATTTTTTAGTAACCATCTACTTTGACGACAAAGTAGATGGTTACTAAAAAATATAGCTGGCCATTCCTTTTTGTTCAATTTAAAAATGCTGACTCAAAATTAGAACAATTATCGTAAATATTTATTGCATTTAAGTTTTAGTTGCTTGGGGGTGCAATAGGTCGTGTGATAATGTTCAAATAATAGTATGTTAGTTGAGGTTAGAGAGTAATAAAAAACTTATTTCTGTATGCTTATTGGTAAGAAAAATAAATGAAATCTAGTTGTTATCATAAATACTGGTTTTATTCATAACTATCACACATAAGGCCCCTTTACACCAGCGTTTGTCCTGCGTAGGCGTTCGATGAACGCAAGTGCAGCGCAGACGCACGTGTATCGCGTTGTTTCGGCGTTTCCTACTTTAATTGAACGCTGCGCTAGCGCGACGCAGAAGTCGCACACTTCGTTGTCGTTTCGGTATTATTATTAACAAAATGAATTCCAATGAGGAAACTAGTGACGGCTCAGCTTTTAAAAAGAAAATTAGTGCAAAAACGGTTGGAGTGTAGCCTTAGGCCCGGCGCCCACTATCGGCATCGGCACGGCTGAGGATTTTAGGTGATAAAAAGCATTGTACTTTAACTTCATGGCAATAAAGTAGAGGTTAGCCTCAAGCATACCGAAGCGGTATTTTTGTTACTACGATCATATATCATGGAAATTTCTACTTTATTGCCATGAAGTTAAAGTACAATGCTTTTTATCACCTAAAATCCTCAGCCGTGCCGATGCCGATAGTGGGCGCCGGGCCTTAGGGGCGCTATGGCGCGGGACTTACAAAATTTTTCGATTTTTTTTTTTTTTTCAAATTTGTACCATACGCTTATAGGCACCATGAGCCGTGCAGAAAACAAAAAAAAAATAGGTAAAAAAAATGTTTGGGAAAATTTCTCCTTACTTTTCACCTTGAGTACGGTTAGGGGCGAACACTTAGAAAATTTTTCGAAAAAAAATTTTGTTTTTTTTTTATTTGGTACCATACGCTTATAGGCACCATGAGTCGTGCAGAAAACAAAAAAAAATTGGTCTAGTGGTGGCTCTAGTAGCAAAGTACGAGACGATGAAAAAAACCCACGTAATATTGAAAAAAAATTATTTTTGTCGGACGACTTTTACCTCGAGATGGCATAGGGGCTTATTAAATGCTTTAGGTATATTTCCAAAATTGTATAGCTCGGATAAAAACTGGAATAACAATTTACCTAAGTTTTTGCTTAGGACGCAACACTTTATGCAGTGACTCAGGGGCGTAGTTTAGGGGAGGGCGGTGGGGGGCGACATACGAAAAGGGGCCGTTTTATTACGATTTTATAGAAACTAATAACAAAACTGCGAAAGAAATAAATTAGTGACTGATAGGCTCGATATTATGAATATTGTAGAGGTCAATGACTGGATGCGACACAGGTGTGCAACAGCGGATAAAAGATACCAAAAATAGTATTACCCCAGGGCGGTTCTAGCGGCTCAGCCGCTGGGGAATCCGCCACGTTCGCAAGAGCGTCTGCCCCACCGTACTCTGGGGGGGCACCAATTTCAAACCGACGGGGACAAGTAGGCCGAAATCGGCAATTTCTTATTCTAATACCATTCCTTCCTAGTCCTGGGTATAATCGGTGTATGTCACGCAGCAAACGGCGGAACCTAGCAGCGTCCGTGGGTAGACTTCTTAAAATATTTTGCCAGTACATGTATTCGCCCATGTACCACTTTAACCGCCGCTGACTCCTACACGTGCGACATTGGCGTTTTAATTCTAGCCATTGCCGCTCTATGGTATTTGTGTGGACCACGCACCGAACATTATTTGTGCCTGGTACTGGGATCCCAAGGCTGGGATCCACAGGGATACTGACAGTCCCTGCCGTAAATTGTCGGCTGTGGTTGACACTGGAATGTCCACGCATACCCAGTCTCAAGTGCACGCCCATGTATGATCGGTGCTGGTCAGACATAATATAAGAGGTCTAACATTTGCTTGGATAATTGGATCTAATGTGGTCCTATTTTTATTTTGTACTAGCTGCTGCCCGCGACTTCGTCCCCGTGGAATCCCCGATTTTAAAACATTCTTTATCGCTGCTCCGCTCCTATTGGCTTAAGCGTGATGATATATAGCCTAAAGCCTTCCTCGATAAATGGTCTATTCAACCCAGAAAGAATTTTTCAATTCGAACCAGTAGTTCCTGAGATTAGCGCGTTCAAACAAACAAACAAACTCTTCAGCTTTATAATATTATAGTATAGATAAGCTCCACGTGAATTTTTTTTGTTAACCGACTTATGCATCCGAAAGACCACGTTTGTCGCTGCAATAATCGGCCCCTGTGGTATTTGTTAGTATAAAGGTGGGTTTCGTCGACCTCTACAATGTCGTTGTCCCCGCCGATCATTTCGCGGTCATGAGCTTCGGCCACCTCGCTCACCTCACGTAGGTAGTGGTATACCTGAATGCCTGTTTTGCGGGTTACTCCTACGTCTCTAGCAGCCTGTGACACTTGGTCTTTTCTAAAAAAGTGCAGCAAAAGTCTCAACGTGTTCAAAATTGACACATTGCTACGTTCAAAAAAAGTCCCTTTTAATGGAGACGTAATGACATTGCAGCCTGCCCTTCTACAACGCCATCTGAACCCCAATTTGTAATTAGTATTACGTTCTGCATTCATCGGCCGCCTGCGCGACGGGCAGCGCGGCGTTTGCGCTGGTATAAGCAGCCACTTTTTCGCCGCTTCAATGGCCCTTTCCTCAGTGGAAATATTGGCTGCATAATTCCACAAACTAAAATTCCTGTCTAAAATAAGCTGGAAAGGATCCATCGTTTTTGCAAATAAATATGATAAACTAATAAACTAACTAAAACTAAGAAAAACTAACTTAAAACTAACTGAAAACTAATAAGAAAATAAAAAAAAACTAAGACTAAAAATAAAACAAATTAAATCTTACTAACTAAAAAACAAGAAAAAAAACAAATAAAAAACCACTAAAACAAACTAAAATTAAAAACTAACAAAACGAAAATAAAAAGAAACAAAATAATATCAAACACTAAAATAATATCACACTAAATAATATCAAATTACAACAAACTACAACGAATTATCTAACGACAGCAAAAACTTTGGATCGCCCGAGTATTGAGAATTCCCAATAATTCGTATTTTTAGCGTAGTTGAGGTAGCGTCGAAACTTTACCGTAACGAGAGCCACTTGTTATGGAAAAATTTTGCAAGTCCCAAAAATTTTTTTTACCATTTATTTTTTCGTTTTCTGCACGGCTCATGGTGCCCATAAGCGTATGGTACCAATACGAAAAAAAAAAAATTTTTCGAAAATTTTTCTAAGTGTTCGCCCCTAACCGTACTCAAGGTGAAAAGTAAGGAGAAATTTTCTAAGTCCCAAAAATTTTTTTAACCAAAAAAATTTTTTTTTTCGTTTTCTTTGCTTTTCATAGCGCCCCTAAAGATATACTCCAACTCCTAAAAATCCGCCCCTAAGATGACATACTGACTGCAAAAACTAGAAAATAAAAATAAATGGATAATTATGGAAGTATACGTTATGGAGTGTGTGGTCAATTGAAAGTGATTATTTCATGCTATATGGTAAACACTTAATGATCAAAATATTTTTATTCTTACTTGTGAAAGGTGGCAACTATATTTGATAAATTCTTGAAAACAATATCTGGATACACGCGGCCGCTCAACATATTCAGGGAAATGTCCCTATCACAGGCAGTTCTTGTATTATTTCAATGTCAAAAGTACTTTCTGTTGTTGAACTCATTTCACATTGTATTGCTTTCGGCTCTTGGCTACGAATGAAGGAATGGCGAAGGGAGGTCAGATGTGAACAGAATTGTACATAATACCGCATTAACGTGGGGCGTACATCATGTACTCGCAACGCTAGCACAGCGTACTCATGTGTCCCTGCAGAGACACCACGTTTACGTTCATCGAACACCTACGTTGTACAAACGCTGTGTGAAGGGGCTCTAACAGTATAACAGGAGGACAACATTGGACACTGCAATAATGAAAGAATTGATTGCACACCCGCAACCTGAATAAAAAAATAATGGATTCATTAGAGAATGTCGAATGTCAGTTGTGTGAAGACAGACATTTGTCAAACACTGCCATTACAATATCTTTGTGGCTTGCATATAATTGCATGTCAGGAGTGACGTCTACCCAGCGCACCCCAACTGCATCATCACCCGCATGTAATTTTAATGCACCAACAATGGAGCCATTGTTGTCATGGAAATTGTATGCAATACTTTCCATCCAAGCATTGTCTGTATTCCGACGATCATCAATGTATCCCTTATATACCTCATCTCCCTCAGTGAAGAATTTTTCAAACCTTTGCTTCCAGGCCATTTTTTGATCTGGAAACAAAAACAAGAAACTTTACTCTATAAATCTATAACTCCTAATCGAACTCTTGCTCATCCATGTTCAGTAAATATTGCTAACCTTCACCCAATGCCAAGGAGTTCAGGGCTTCTTCCTGGAATTCCCTAACTGCTGTAGCACTTACTTTCTCACCAGGGTCTACCATTCCACCGGGTAGTGCCCATTCTCCAGTATCCCTTCTTTTCACTACAACACATTGCAGAATAGGCCTGAAATCAGTATTTTTTTGTTAAACAAGAAAATTTTAATTGTTTAAAAAGAACAAATACCAGTAAAGGAGTTTACTTATTACTAGATGGATCCTTTTTAACTTCACCATTATCAAGTCTCTTCCAGCGAGTGACGACTGGATCAGCAGCATGGTTTGGTCCCCATCTTCCAAGTACCCCTCGACCAGATATACCTGTTCTTCCCATGGGATTTAGGGGGTATCCATTCACTAAGTTGTATTGTCCCATATAGCTGGCTCTGCTCACTTTACCATCTACACTGTTCCATTGTGGTTTGAAACCAGGGTCCCCTGATAACGTAAAAATAAATTAAAGATGCTTATCTTTATTACGTAGTGGTTATGTTAGAAACTATTTTGGAAATAGACGTAGATAGGTAAAACACCCTTACTTCTTACCAATATTAGGATCAGCCCATGGCTGACCATATATAGATGATGCAGTATGATTAGGTGGTTGATATTCCTTATAGTCTGATGACCAGCTGACCTTATCGTCGGGTACAGGGAATCTTTCAATGTTAGATCGGGGATAAAGCCCTCCACGGCATTTAATGTGAGTAGTTATCATATTTACACCAGATCGAATCATTAAAAGACTTATAAGTAGTATAAAAAATGTCCTTATCCTAATACCGTTGAATTCAACTATATTATTTCCATAATAGCTCATGCTCAACAATATAAACAACGAATAAACCACATAGCTTAATAAAATACCGGGAGCAGTGTTTCCACTTTCAAGATTTCGTTTCCCCACGCCTCAATTCAAATTTTCCCTTCTCAGGGCTTTTTTCCCCTCAATTTTTTTTCTGCTGTAGTTTTTAGTTTTGGTGTAGTAACTGAAAAAAAAGGTCTTTATCTATTTTCTTCTATGGCCTGCCCATGCCTCTGGTGATAATATTATTTACACTAAATGAAATGAAATACCACACCTTAAGTTTGTACAGTCCAATGCAACTGCAAGCGAATCTAAAAAAAATAGACTAAGCATGAATAAAGTATAAATAAACGGTTCGTATTTTATGTATAGCCTCACCAGAAATATATAAAACTTGGGGCTGCATGCTCACCTCTTATTCCAAGTCAGTTTACGCAATCAGCAAATACATTTTAGCACAGAATAATATTTTAGGCCTTAAACAGAATGGAAATAAAAGTAAGTATACGCCACCTGCACGTGTTGTCACTGTTTATTTTATTCGGCAAAACGCTAGTCCACGGTAGAGTCCATAAAAAAAAAATAGTTGGAGTAGTAGAGAAATTTTCCGCAATATTTTAGGCTAGGTTTTACCAATGATTTCCCGCAATTTCCCCTTTTAATGTCTTCCCCTCTGGACCCTAATTTCCCCTCAAAAGGGGAATTTCCCCTCATTGTGGAAACACTGACCGGGAGTCAACAAATAACTGGCAGCGTTCCAGCGTTCTGTGCAACTGACTGTCATGTGCCACTTGACAAAAAAAACAACAAAATGTCACTTTCATTAGCATGGAATTATTAAGAATAAGATTGATGATGATTAAGAAGGATGAGATTTTACTGCAGAATCTTAGGTTGCGTAAAAAAGTGTTCGTGGAATTCTTGCAATATTGTTTACAAACATGGTTAAAATTGTCGCTGATTCGCCGAACCACGCGAACAACATTATTATTATTACTATGCACGGTTAAAATTAACCTTATTTCTAAAGAATTTGGGTTTAAATCCCGCAAGAGGTAGAACCAGGGTTAGGACACTACCATATAATAATAAAAGTGTAGGAATTTTCTGAAGATATTGGGACTTTTCGTCTGTGTTGTTCCTTTGTAATAGACGCTTTGTTTTTATCATGCCTAAACGGTGTGCAAGTAAATTAGTAGGGAAGCTAGTTTACAGTGGCGTAGCTTGCCTTAGATGGGCCCTGTATCAAGATGTGTTGAGGGGCCCCCCTCAACACATCATCCCCCCGGGGGGGGGGGGGAGAGCAGTGGTGGCCGAGTGGTAACGGCTCTGACTTACGAATAGTAAGTCGCGGGTTCAAAACCAGCCAGTCGCATAACTTTGTGTAATTAATTTCATTACCACTGCTCTCAAAACGGTGAAGTAAAACATCGTGAGGAAACCGGCATGTCCTAGAACCAAAAATTCGAAGACATGTGACATTCACCAACCCGCACTGGGCCCGCGTGGTAAATTACGGCCCATTCCCTCTACTAGAGAGGAGGCCTGTGTCCCAGCAGTGGGAGCATTAAAAGGCTGATTATGAAGTCGTTTTATTTTTAACTAATCTGAATTATATATTATTAAAATTCTGTGTATTGTGATTTTTAAACTAAATTTTTGCACAGCACACAGCAGTTATATTAAAAAATGTTAATCTATACTAATATTATAAAGCTGAAGAGTTTGTTTGTTTGAACGCGCTAATCTCAGGAACTACTGGTCCGATTTGAAAAAATCTTTCAGTGTTAGATAGCCCATTTATCGAGGAAGGCTATAGGCTATATTTTATTCCCATATTCCCACGGGAACGGGAACTACGCGGGTGAAACCGCGAGGCGCTGCTAGTAACATATAAAACATTATGGCTTTAGGAATTGGTGCATACACACATTCGGGGCCCCAGTAGCCTGGGGGCCCCGTATAATTGATACGGCTGATACGGCGGTAGCTACGCCCCTGCTAGTTTAGGCAATATTATACTATCTATATTGCTAGATAAATTGTAAGGTCTTTGGTAAAATTACACAAAATAGAAGAGATCTACAATCACGCCGAAAGTAGTGACCATTTTGTTTGACAACGTATTTATTGACAACTAGCTTCTGCCAGCGACTTCGTCCGCGTGGAATAGTTACTTTACCCCCGATTTTGAAACTCACAGCCCGATCGGTTTAAAATTGACAAAGATTCATACAAACGTTCATCCCCTATTTTATCCCCTTGGGGGTAGAATTAAAAAAAAAAACGTAAGAGTAAACAAATATAATCAGAAAGCTCCGAACTGTTAAGCTATCGGGAGTTACACGTGTTATTGTGAGTCAACCATAAAAGATAGACATATGCTGTAGTGGGATATTTTTTAGATAATTTTATATAAAACATTTCCGTAATACATGATTTTTATGTAACTTTAACCATTAAGGCTACACACGCGACGGAAGCTTAAAAAATGGAGTTACTTCTCCCGTTTTCCCAACATTTTCCTTCACTGCTCTGCTCCTATTGATTGTAGCGTGATGATAAGTATACTATAACCTGCCCAGGAGTATGAAGAATAATTGCACCAAGTTTCGTTAAAATCGGTCGAGTAGTTTTTGTTTCTATAAAGAACATACAGACAGACAGACAGACAAAAATGTTACTGATTGCATTTTTGGCACCAGTATCGATCACTTATCACCCCCTGATAGTTATTTTGAAAATATATTCCTTGTACAGAATTGACCTCTCTACAGATTTATTATAAGTATAGATAAAAGGGTGATTTTCAGAAAAAAATAACTGTGACGAACAGGAAATAAAATTTAGGCATTACCTACATGAAATGGATATGCAATTAAAATTAAAATTATGCCATAAACATAAGAAATATACAACTTTTTGTGTCAGCATATGTTGCAAAGTATTCCTGTGCGTCACAAAATGTAATCAATCAGAAATAAAACAACTCGATATGAAACAAAGTCAAATAATATTGTCATAAACATATGCTTAAAATCTTTCCAAAAATAACAAAAGGGTAGGGGCAAAAGGCACAATTCTATCACAACTAATAATCAGAGAAATAGTTTCATGTTCATCGGTAAGTATACGTGTTGCAAATTCAAAATCAATCAAAGTGAGGATTTCTTGACTAGATAACAAAATACCGATACAGACAAAATATATACTATAAAATGAAAAATAAATATTTTATAACCATTTTTGTACCATTTAGAAATATGGGACAGTGACTATTGCGAAAATTGCGTGACGAATAGGAATAACGTGAGTGTCCACACTGCCGGTTTAAAATTAAAAACACAATCACAAAAACTTAATATTATTAACGAAATATTTTAGATTAATTAAATCTCTTTTTACACATAAAAGTAATAAAAGATAAAAATAAAAAAGTTCCGGCGAAACACGCACGACTGATTACGTACGCATATGTTATGTTACGGATACGAATATTCACGTGCGTGTTTAGCACACATATTTACTGTATATTATTTGAAATTTTCTTTGGTTTCATCGCCAAAGTAAAATGCTGCAGTTTCATACTATTGTTGATTTTTCGCCGACATCCAAAACACTTCTTGGTAATTATGAAATGTGTAACAGACTTGCAGGGCCACTTAGCTTTATTTAAAACCAGCTGCTGCCCGCGACTTCGTCCCCGTGGAATCCCCGATTTTAAAACATTCTTTATCGCTGCTCCACTCCTATTGGCTTAAGCGTGATGATATATAGCCTAAAGCCTTCCTCGATAAATGGTCTATTCAACCCAAAAATATTTTTTCAATTCGAACCAGAGATTAGCGCGTTCAAACAAACAAACAAACTCTTCAGCTTTATAATATTAGTATAGATATGTAAGGATTTTGTGAACGTACCAGTAGACGACCATGGCAGCTAGCAGAGTGATCATGATCATACATACGAGTAGCCACGCCATATGCGAACTTTAACCTGAAACAAAAGAGGTCCTATGGATATAAATTTTTAAATAATACGAACAAACATCAAGATCATTACTTAGGTACAAACAACAACTAATAATCTTATGAAAACGAGTGTATTTACCGTATAATACTGTCACTATCCAGAAAATGTTTTCTGCACGCTGAAGACTTCAAGGACTACTACAGCAAAAAGGACTTTTCAAAATCATTTAATTGCCATTTTCCTATTTATTTTGCGTCAAGCGGCACAAAAGTGGAATTTTAGGAAATCCGAAAGTGGGCCTTTTTACACGGGGCTCATATAGAATCTGAGAATTTATCAGATATACTTTCCATAAACTCATAGCTCTGTAAATAATTTCTAAAAAGTTTTAATTTGATATTTTCGTTTTAATTTTTAGTGAGTGGTTTAGGGAACCCGTTAGTTTATTCTGTGTAGTTAGCTAATTCTGCAGTATTCTCAGTACTTGAGGTTTCCTGTATGAGTAAAAATATCAAAGACAATATTTTTACAGCTTAACACAATTCCGATATAATAACTTCCTGCACTTCTGGCAATGGGCTTATAGGGAGCCAACCGGGCCCTTCCGGCACAGTCTGACACTGGAGATGTACATATAATCCTAGTTAGTACATAAATGCGAAAATGAGCTACGCCTAAATCACTGAACCGATTTTGACGAGTTTTGGTAAACAGGTAGACAGAAAGCAAGGTGGGTGCCATGGAATGTCAGAATCTAGAAAGTCCGACACCAATCTTGCCAAGGCTTTTATTCATTTACAGGGTTTGAAAAAGAGGCTAGGAAGATTGATTGAACCATTTAGGATTTCATTTAAATTATATTTGAATAATTGTGTTGGAAAGCTTTTAAACATAAATTATGAATTAATAATATCATTTTCTTCTTCGTGTGGTTTTCTTAACTGTAGGCTTTTTGAATACTTCATCATCATCCTTTTTCTGAAAGTCTTCATCTGTAACAATTGAATTGCGTACAATGGCATTAAAGAACCTTCTGCATTTTTAATCTGGTTAAAAAGACTTTTATATGATGAGTATTGCTTCATTTTAAATTTTATGAAACCTTCTTACTTACCAGAGTCATCTGAAGCGTTTGCCGATGGTTTATTGTTCCTCGTCGCCGCTCTACGGTTTGACTTTCTTACGCTTTGTGGGGTCTTTTCATTGCTCGGCGGTTCATTCTGCGAAGGAAAAAGATTTTATATTTATTTTCATTATAATTGAAGTATCAATACTGCATCTAAACGGTATTGGTACATTTTCTAGGCTAGTTAGATAAGGATCGCGAAATGGTTTCCGCAGCCCGGCAAGTGCAAAGGGCATTTGAAGGAACATGGATGGGTTTTAGTCACTAAGAGTCTGCCCCTCGCTCGCTGGAGACGGGAGAGTGGGGGAGTCATTTGATGATTACTCATCCAAAAAATGGGTGGTTAGAGGAGAGACATTCGATTAACCTTGTCTGAAGCTTTGACGATCGGGATCTCAAGGAGTACTTTACCTCGTCAGGGCTAGAAGAGGATCGCCTCCTGTTCCTCCTGGGCGCAGGCTTGCGACGCGGAGTGGCGCGCGCGGGCGCAGACTTGTGCGGCGGCGAGCCACTCGCGGCGCCGCCCTCGCTGTTCTCTTCAGTGTTGCCTTCCTCATTATCTCGAACGGCGAAACATTCTTCGATTTTGTCGCCCAATTCCGTGACAAGGGTCTGAAATAATTTCGATGTTTTGTTTATATAAACATATACTAGTCAATTACATGTTTTATATATATTTTACCAACAATCGAAAGAAGAAATTCGATCCAAGTACTAGTACTACATCTTTTCGACCTACCTTTATTTCATTTTTGGCCATCTTGGACGTGTTATTCATTATAGTATTGAAGCACTCCATGACTTTATCACAGTGCAGTTTATCTTTGTAACAGTCTAGGTTTTCGATGAGCTTGCGTAAAGACCTCTCGTTGTACGTAAACAGGGAAAGACAGTACGCCAGGTCGCGCCACTGGCGCTCTTCTGTCGATAGCTTGAATCTTTGACAAAGCTTCTCTATTAACGCTTCCATTTGACGGTCTTTTTGTATGAGTGATGTTATATACCTAGAAAAGAATACGTTGTTGTAAATCAGATTGACTGCAGCAAATGATGCTCTTAAAAATTTTCTGCCAACTTCAAGCGATTGAAAATTAATTACAACTTTCTACTTACTTCATAATAACTCTGTACTGGTCTTCAGCCACATTTAACTCAGGGTCACTGAGCCTCGAAATAATGTCTGGCATGACGTTATACAGCGCATTGCCTTTCTGCGACAATTGTTTGAAGAATAGCTTTGTCATGGAAGCAACTCGCGCGTCTTTATCTGCACAACATAGCGCCATGTCAGCGATCTGGCCTTTCACTCGCACCATCTCGTGGAGGACCAAGAAGGACAGCATTTTAACTGCACATTGTCGGACTTCTAATTCTTCGTCGCTTAATCTGAAACGTGATAAAAACGTAATTTTATAAGATAATATGCATGTTACTTGCTTTAGTGCCACACTCGCCCTATTCGGACTGGCAGTATGTATAAAAAAATAAAGATAAGTATGTGTGTAAGAATCTGACTAAGAATGAGCAAGAACAATAGGTTACCAAGCAGACCCTTACAGTTTACTTTTTTACATTTATAAGAGAATCAGATAAACAGGATCATAATGAGACATTTAATGCTGCAGCTTTAAACAGCATGAATACTCACATGTGGTAAATATGTTGAGTCCAAGGTTGTGTCAGATTAGGGAATCGCAACGTGAGGTCTGCAAAAGCGATAGTCAAGTTAGTCCTTAGGGACACATTCTTTGATTTCTTGAGAACTGTCACCATCAGTTGGAGACCGTCTTCGCAAACAGCGTTGGAAACCAGCATGAACCTGAAATTTCAATGATATTTAGGCACGAAATATATCATGCATCATCGCAAAAGCGACCTGTTAACAGAGCTAATACTGTAGGAGAATGTGAACGCATGAAGACGATGGACCCCCAGATATCACACTCAGCGCAGGAGCGGCACGTAGCGCGCCAGACTAGTGCCGGCGCCGACGATGTCTCGCTCGCACACTATACCCGTCCTGCTCGCACACATTACCTAGTGAAGCTGAGTGCGGCGGCGGCCTGCAGCGGCGGCGTGGCGCGCGCGGGGTTGGACAGTACCCAGCGCAGCAGCGGCACGTAGCGCGCCAGACTAGTGCCGGCGCCGACGATGTCTCGCTCGCACACTATACCCGTCCTGCTCGCACACATTACCTAGTGAAGCTGAGTGCGGCGGCGGCCTGCAGCGGCGGCGTGGCGCGCGCGGGGTTGGACAGTACCCAGCGCAGCAGCGGCACGTAGCGCGCCAGACTAGTGCCGGCGCCGACGATGTCTCGCTCGCACACTATACCCGTCCTGCTCGCACACATTACCTAGTGAAGCTGAGTGCGGCGGCGGCCTGCAGCGGCGGCGTGGCGCGCGCGGGGTTGGACAGTACCCAGCGCAGCAGCGGCACGTAGCGCGCCAGACTAGTGCCGGCGCCGACGATGTCTCGCTCGCACACTCCACGCACGTACTCGGCATCAGCATCATCAGCTACTGCACCTTCGAGGCCCGCTTCCTCTTCTGTCATTGTTGTGTTTACCTGTGCTCACAATTTTATAACTATTAGGGAAAAGTCAATAAACTGGTTCATATCAGTAACAGGATCCAGCAGGTTCACACCCATCTGTTTTTTCCAGCTTCAGAACGAACATTTGCGAAGCTGGTAATTAGCTGATTTTTCTCAACCTACTTTTTCTTATCCACGCAACATACCGAGGGTCCCTTGTTGGAGGTGACGCTGGCGGAGCGCTGCTGGCGCGAGGAGGCGCTGGCGTTGCTGACGTTCATGAGCGTCTGGCGGCGCAGCTCGTCCATGCGCCCGCGCTTGCCTGGCGTCGCGAACAGGCCCGCCTTCTTCTTGCGCTTCTCTTCCATTTTGCGGTCTTCGCGAACCTGAGGGGAAAAACAAAGCATACCATGAACTATGTATAACGTTATGTATATACGTCCAATCGTTTTTGCTAACTGGAAGGGCAATCCAATGGTATGCAATTTTGCTTGGTTAAAGTAGAAGACTAAAGATTTTTGTATATTTTTTTTGTTTTTATTAATAGACAATGATTACCTGATTCCTCCTCCTGAGCTCGCTGTACACATTAATATCAAGGTATATGAGCTGCTGTAGCGCCACTTGCCCCAGCACGAACACGAACCGAGTCAATAGCTCCACAGGCAAGCTGACATCCTCCTCATTGCCACTGTCAGTCACCATCGTTGTCTCTACCCTTCTGTACATCTCCGCTAGAATCTTCCCGCAAACGATTTCCGGAGTGTCACAAATGGCGTATATAAGATCTATGGAATTAGCAGCGAAGGCAGTGAATCTCTCGAACTTAGAGAACGTTTCCATAAGACTTTCAAAAACAGAACTAAATATCACGTGCTCGGCAGGATATCTTTGAGTCTTTTTCGTCAATGGTAGTAATAGTTGCACGCTTAAGTTTCTAGAGTTGTAGTCTGCAGTTAATCCGTGCGATTGTATAACGTCAAGGTTTGCGACTGCTACAGAGGGTTTTGCCTTAGCGACCATTACTAAAATCGTGAGTGCGGCGTAGCTGTCCATGTCAGTAGTTCCGTCTATCTTCTTTAGAAACATCTCCCAAAAAACCTGTGGATAGTAACAAAAATGTTTACCTAATCTCCATGTGTTATAACTACTTACAGGACACTGAATTCTGCATCCAGGGGCACCAGAGATCAAACAAAAACGGAACAGGTATGAGGGTAACGGAATTATTTAACCACGTAAGTTCCCAGTCAACTACTTTCGCTTATACTCGAGGTCGTACGCACCTGAATTATAGCTGGACTGATGTCTCCCTTTTCGACCCATTTCTCCACGAGATGCTCGAGCGCGAGCGCGCTGCCGCGGTCGATGTGCGACATGAGCGCCACGAGGTTCTTGGCGATGGCGTAGGATCGCGCGCGCTCCACTTTGTTGTCGCACTCCAGGTACATGTCGCGGTACGCACGCTCTACCGCCTCGCGTTTATCCTGAACATGCAAAATGGATGCTTGTAATCTTTTTGAAATCATTTATGCATTAAAATTATATATCCTGCCTGCCTGTACTTAATTGTAATCCTTACTTTTGCAACTAAACTTTTGACTTCTGACGCGTCACAATTTTGAATTGGCCATTTGTATCGTATAATGCGACAAAGTTCTAAGAATAGTTCCGGTTTCTTTTATTCGACTTCATAGATATTGTTACGAGCTTCGGGTTCGTTACAATTAAAATCAGCCGATTCAATAAACAAAGATGACACTTTAATTTACTCAACACTAATATACACTATAAACTCACTAATCACAAAACACAATCGCACTATTAATCACTTGAGTTCGCAGTCGAAGATCGCTTTCGAAGTTATCACTTGTATCGCAAATCCAATACTGACTCGGTCGGTACATGCGCCGGCCTTATATAGAGCGCCGAGTAGAACTCCAGAAAGTTCGCGTACATATCGGTCGCGACCGACTAAGGTCCGAGTATTCTAGCATAGAAAAATCTCGAAGGTCCTTGACTTCAATAGTTCTGCTACTCGATACTAGATGGCGCTAGTGGTACCGAATGCCGCTATCATCCTAACTTAATTCTGGCGCGCAACACTGCCCCCTCCTAAGACATGCTCGTCCCGAGCATTATCAGCGCCATAATAACGCGCCAGTCGATCAACATGAACGATCTTAGGAGCGCTTCTTGTACCTTTCTGTATACGGTAGGTCACGTCATTGATCTTCGTCACGATCCGGTACGGTCCGTCCCATTTAGCTTGAAGCTTAGGAGATTTCCCTTTGCTGCGAACTGGATTATGCAACCACACTAGTGAACCATCCTCGAACCCTTTATTGTTCATTTTGCGGTCATAGCGGGTTTTCATCTTTTCAGACATTTGCTGGCCCGATTGTCTGACGTGCTCATAAATGTCGTTCATTTTGTTCCGCAAGTCATTCGCATAATCGGTTATACTGCGTGGAGCATCAGGTGGTATTCCGGTAATCAGGTCTGCAGGCAACCGCAATTCTCTTCCAAAGTTTGCGAAAGCTGGTGTCACTGACGTGCTTTCATGAACAGCACTTCGGTATGACAGCAAAAACGGTTGTATATGCTTGTCCCAATCCCGTTGCCGGTTTGCCACAACTTTGGCCAGATATCTCTCCAATGTCTGATTAAATCGTTCTACCATTCCATCCGATTGTGGGTGGTAAGAAGTTGTCCTCGTTTTATAAGTACCCATCACTCGGCAAGTTTCCTGGAAAATTTGAGACTCAAAATTCCTTCCTTGATCACTGTGAATCTCCAAGGGTACTCCAAAACGACAGAAGACTTCATGAACTAGTTTATCCGCAACTGTTGAAGCTTCTTGGTTTGGTATGGCGAAGACTTCCGGCCACTTAGTGAAATAATCCATAACCACCATGAAATACTTGTTACCACTTTCACTCTCCGGAAAAGGTCCCGCAACGTCTAGGGCTATCCTTTCCCATGGTGCACCAACATTGTACAATTTCAATGCACCTCTGCTACGAGTCTGAGGTCCCTTTACAGCCGCACAACTTGTACACTTGCGACACCAGTCCTGGACATCGTCACGACAGTGGACCCAGTAAAACCGTTCCCGTATCTTCAGTAGAGTCCGTTTTACACCCATATGGCCTCCTGAACAACCATTATGGTACAGCTGTAGAACATCCGGTACTTTAGCTTTAGGGACAACCATTTGCAAATGACAGCTGTCTCCCCGAGCATTTTCCCATTTACGGCACAGGACTCCATCCTGAATCACTAAACTGTCCCATTGTGCCCAATAGCTTTTTGTGACGGAACTCATCGCTGAGACATCGCTCCACGTAGGTTTCGGAACACTGGCCTTCATCCACTCCAAGATCGGCTTGATGTCCAAATCATCCTGCTGTGCACGTTCCAAGTTTTCCTTCCACTCGTTACTAAGATCTGTCTTGATCATCCTCACAGGTACGACTTCTTTACCCTCTTGCCGAGTACAATGCTTGCAGTCTTCAGGGCAAGGTCTTCTTGATAATGCATCTGCGTTGCCATGAGTTTTCCCACTGCGATGTTCAATCACAAAGTCGTATTCCTGAAGTAGTTCAATCCATCTCGCAACTTGTCCTTCTGGATTTTTGAATTGCAATAGCCATTTCAGCGCAGCATGGTCAGTTCGTAAGTGGAATTTCCTTCCCAGCAGATATTTGCTAAAATGCTGCAATGACTTGACCACAGCAAGTAATTCCCGTCGCGTGACACAATAATTCCTTTCTGGCTTCGACAGAGATTTGCTGAAGTACGCTATCACAATCTCTTGATCGCCATTCCGTTGAGATAACACACCGCCAAGTCCTATATCGCTGGCATCTGTGTCAACTATAAATTCCTTGCCCGTATCAGGATACCCCAAAATAGGTGTTTTGCACAGACGTTCCTTGAGCTCCTGGAATGCAATGTCGCAACTCTCGTCCCAGCAGAAATGTCGCTTCTCTTCGGTTAGCTTGTGCAGGGGTTTGGCTATGTCTGCAAAGTTTTTGACGAATCTCCGATAATAAGAGCACAAACCCAAAAATGCTCTGACCTGCGTCTTGTCTTTTGGAATTGGCCAGTCCTTGACTGCGGCGATTTTCTCTGGATCCGTGCGGATACCTTCTTCCGACACTACATATCCCAAAAAGCTAACTTGCCGTTTGAAGAATGAACACTTCTTTGGACTTAACTTGAGGTTTGCACTCTGGATCTTCATGAGCACGCGTTCCAGGTTTTGCAGATGTTCATCAAACGTACGGCCTACGATGATGATGTCATCTAAGTAGACCAGACAAGCATCGCCAATTAACCCGGTTAGTACCAGTTCCATCAACCTTTCAAACGTTGCCGGAGCGTTACACAATCCAAACGGCATGCATGACTTTAAATTGACATAGACCCTTTCCTGTCGAGAATGCGGTTTTCTCCTTGTCCTTAGGATCAATTTGAACCTGCCAGTAGCCACTTTTTAGGTCCAGCGTGCTAAACCACTTTACTCCAGTAAGCATGTCCAACGTGTCATCAATTCTTGGCAAAGGATAGCTGTCCTTCTTCGTAACGTCGTTCAGACGACGATAGTCAACACAAAACCGCATGCTGCCGTCCTTCTTTCTTACCAGCACAACAGGTGAACACCATGGACTCGATGAAGGTTCTATGACACCATCCTTAACCATTCCCTCAATCATGGTGTCCACTTCCTTTTCACGTGCTACTGGCAATCTCCTTGGCCGCTGACGGATAGGCAACTCATCTCCTGTATTTATTTTGTGTTGAACTAAATCAGTCTTCCCGATGTCAGCATCATTTGAAGAGAAAATATTGGCATACTTCAGTAACATTCTCTTCGCCTTGACCATTTCATTTTGAGACAGAACGCTGCGACAGTCGTCTAAAAGTGTGGTCACTTTCGTTTGTGCATCCTTGCTAAGGTTCCCAGTCGATACATATTGGCTTCGACGTAACCAGTCCACTTCCTCACATGTACCAATCAGCGTGCCCTTATCTATCATCTGTTCCTTATCACAAAGGTTCAGCACAGGTACTCTTGAGATGTCAGTGGCTCTAACCAAAGTACGTGCCACTTTCCATGGAAGGTCACTGTCTACCCTTTCCACAAGTACACACCGATGAGTCTGCCCAGGATTTCGAGGAAGCCTAACAGGCACAATCGTTTCCGATCTCGGAGGAAGAACAATCTTCTTTAGGCTGTACACCTTTCCTGGTAACGCCCCTTCCATGAAAAGTTCTTCTTGTCCACATTTCAAAACTCCTTGCTTAATGTCGATCTCACAACAATTCTTCCCCATAAAGTCTAGGCCCAGGATGCAATCGTCCATTATATCAGCCACGATGACATTGTGAAGATAGATCATGTTTCCTAGCTTCAACTCCATCTCTTTCTCTCCGCGGACGGGTATGCGCTGACCGGTGGCCGTCACCAAATTTATGCGGTCTCGGTTGTATGCGGAGTCCCCAAGGAACCGACTTACTAGTTGGGAACTGACAACCGTGCGAGAGGCTCCAGTGTCTATTGTCAGCTTACATGGCGTTCCGTTGATCTCGCCCTTGATGATTAGGCTGTTCCCGTCATGGGTTTGTGAGATCGAAATCCTTGGGGCTCTCTGAACATCAGCCAGCACCCGCCCCGCAGTCCTGGCTTTTACTCGTTTCCCTGCAGTTGCTGGGCGATGCTGTTAACCGCCCTACTCTCTGGAGAACGACCATCTTCTCTATCTGCAGTTCGCTTAGGGCAACTGGACCGTAAGTGGCCCCTTTCCCCACAGCCATAGCATCTAGGGCTGTATCCTTTAGACCGGTCGCGAACAGTAGCCGCTGCAACCTCCCTGACGCGATGGGAACGATGATCCTGCCGCACAGCTTCCACTTCCAGAGCATGAGCCAAGGCGTCCTTGAGCGTCCCGTGATGACCGAGCCTCACAGCAGCTCTGACCTCAAGGTCGCGGATGCCGTCAATGAATGCCTGCACCAGGTTCCCTTGAATGAGCGCAGGTACAGACTGGTATGCTTTTCGGACCAGCTTCTCCACCTCAAGGGCCCACTGCTGCAGGTTTTCACCGCTGCGTTGCACGCGATCCTTTAGCTGCGCACGAAACACGTGTTCCAGATGAGCGTCGCCATACCTAGATTCCAACGCCTCAAGGAGCTGCTCGTAAGTCACTTCCTTGCCGAGAGCTTCCAGAACAGTTAAGGCCTGGTCCCGCAGACCTAGTGTGAGGGCAGTCATGGCCTGATTTTTATTCCACCCGTTCGCCTGCATAACGGCCTCAAATTGTATTTTGTAGGCCGACCAGGAAGATGTTCCATCGAACGGCGGCACTTTGAATCCCCGTGGCGAAGGTGTAGTAGCTACAGAGGTTGCAATTCCATCTCCTACTTTAAGGTTGTCCATTGCTTTCTTTATTTCCACAATCTGGGTTTCAGCTTCTATCAGGCGGTTTTCATGTTGAATCACCTTATCTTTTACAACCTTCATTTCCTTGCCGAAAGTGGCATGCAGATCCTTGATGAGGAACATCTGTTCTTCCTGGCGACGCGCCTGTTCCTCCTGTCGGCGGGCCTGTTCCTCCTTGTCATACTGCAGCTGTTCTTCCAACCGACGGGCTTGTTCTTCCTGACGGCGAGCCTGTTCCTCCTTGTCACGTTGCAGCCGTTCTTCCAACCGAAGAGCCTGTTCTTCCTGACGACGAGCCTGTTCCTGCATCATCATCATCAGAGCAGCAAAGTCTGGTGCTGATGATGACGCTGGAGCTACTGCGGACGAGCCACAGAACAGAAAAAAACAGTAGAAATCGCATAACGCATAAATTACTATCAGAACCAGCGTGCCCTAACAAACACATCTTCAAGATAATCATATTATGTCACACTAGCAAATTCATTTTGTGATTGGTCCATGCCAAAAAGTCTCTATAGTCAGTCACTATTCAAAAAAAAAGTGCAACTACATCATATAAATAGA
Source organism: Hecatera dysodea (assembly GCA_905332915.2). Taxonomy (NCBI): domain Eukaryota; kingdom Metazoa; phylum Arthropoda; class Insecta; order Lepidoptera; family Noctuidae; genus Hecatera; species Hecatera dysodea. Next base: position 13,556,272 of record HG995299.1, on the reverse strand, counting down.
GTTCATTATTGTCAATCTTTTGTAGGCATTAAATCTTATATTTCCGTGAAAGCTCGTAGGCATAGTTTTACTAGCAAGTTCCGCTATTCGACGCTAGATGTCACTAAATTGTAATATATTCGATTGTATGCAGTATGGCATTGAACATAAGATAGATATTTGTTTATAGAGTTGATCGCTATTATGACATTCTCTAGTGATGTACAACATCTTAACCTTACTTATCGATATTTAATTGTATTCGTGCATTCCGTTTATATTTATATTCGTATTCAATAAGCATAACATTCTTCGTATTTGGCGAAAACTATACACTGATAGCTGAATACGCTGATGCTAAAACACAGATTAAACTCAATTAGTCAGGTACTATTACCGAATTTTCCAACCCACATAAACAAAGCAAAATTATCTTTAAATGGAACAAAAGTTTAATAAAATCAATTTAATTTTACTAAATCAGATTTTTTCACATGTTTTACATAAGTAAAAAATAACAAAACAAAATTAAAATATAAACGAATTACCGAAATGTACCTTTATACGCGTGTTACGTCCGATCGACTGCTTAATGAATATTTTTTTGTTAGCTCTTTAGCTTTAGTCTTTAGCTTCTGCTAGATGGTCACCTATTAACCCTGTACCCATGTCAATATATCCATGAAACCATCCCATTCAATTCTTCTACGTATAGCCATTTCATCAATTAAGTACTAGTGAAGCTAATATTGGATGATTTGATGAATCCGCTTTAAGTTTTAAAGCTGTAAATGACTCTTTTGTGAAACCAGGATCTCCACTGATATTAGCATACCATTTTGTTAAGGTTTGTGGATGAGGCAAAGAGCAATCAAACGTACTACGCACGTATTTATAGGCTTTCGGTGAGTAATAATGTAGAGTAAGGGCGAAGCTGCGAAGTTCTGGCGAATACATGCTTATGCATACTCTCACGATATTTCATTTTCAACGGATATAAATAAATTACTATCTGTTTAACATCAAATAATATTACTATTAATTAATCTTGAATTTTTATTTGATAAGGTCACATCGACAACCCGTTATCGATAACGTCTTTCTCTAATTGAGTAGCAAACTGTCACATGACATAGGATGGAATCATCTAGAATAACAGGTTTGATGTGAAAGAAAGTAGACCTTATGGTTTAAATCATAGATTCTACTTTTGTTTAGCGTTTTTGAATAAAAATGTAAGCAATGTTTTATCATATATTAATTAAAATAAAATAAAATAGTACTTAATTATGATACGATATACCACTATGGGATACATTTTTGGTACGGCTATCGTTTTTATACTCTAAAACAGCACAATACGGCATATTTTATTTTATTTCGGATTTTCGAGAGTAAGTGACGAGAACGCAGTCGGAACTAGACTGATATGCGCGACAGCGCTTGGGCGCCTACAATTGCGGAGCTACGCAATACTAGGGCTACGCGTGCCCCGCCTACTTGCGACTTCTACTGTTTTTTTCTGTTCTGTGGGACGAGCCGGCCTCCATGGTCGGCAACTGTCTCTCCGTCGTCTGCGGCGTTGCACCTCCAAAACGCCTCTGGTCCGTCTCTTGCTGGCGTTGACTACGGGTACGGATACCCTCAGTGTCGTCCTTCGGTAGAATCGGCATCTTTTAAATCCACTCTTCTGACACCAATTGTTACGAGCTTCGGGTTCGTTACAATTAAAATCAGCCGATTCAATAAACAAAGATGACACTTTAATTTACTCAACACTAATATACACTATAAACTCACTAATCACAAAACACAATCGCACTATTAATCACTTGAGTTCGCAGTCGAAGATCGCTTTCGAAGTTATCACTTGTATCGCAAATCCAATACTGACTCGGTCGGTACATGCGCCGGCCTTATATAGAGCGCCGAGTAGAACTCCAGAAAGTTCGCGTACATATCGGTCGCGACCGACTAAGGTCCGAGTATTCTAGCATAGAAAAATCTCGAAGGTCCTTGACTTCAATAGTTCTGCTACTCGATACTAGATGGCGCTAGTGGTACCGAATGCCGCTATCATCCTAACTTAATTCTGGCGCGCAACAATATGTACAGATCGCGAAAAAAAATACAAGCTCAATTTATTAGAATGCCACGGGCTGATATTTATTTCTATTGCACACAAAGAACAAATTCACTAAACAAGCTTACCTGATCTGGCGACCACACCAGCAGCAACATATTCGCGACGCCCATCTTCGCAGATTCAATGTTAAAATGGTGTGCTGTTGTAAAGAAATCTATCGCCTCGTTGACGTCACCAGCTTGCTTGGACATCAGCAAGGCGTTTATAAGCGGCACCGCGTCAGAGATCATGCGACTGAAGTGAACAGATTCTTGGAGAAAGGCTACAATGTTTTCTTTTTCTTCTAATCGTTTGTACATGGCCAGTTCTTGTTCACATTGTTGCGTTAGAGATATGTTTCGTTCCGGTATTATGAATATATTTCGGAGTAGGGCTACGAAGTACGCAATCTGTAATGAGTTTACATGTACATATATTAGTTTTTATCAACTTGGCACATAGTCAGTTTCAGCCCATCATGAAAAGCAGTTGTAAACAATATTTTTTTAGGGCATACCTGGTCAGTTTTCTCCATATCACATCTAAGTAATTTAGCTTCAGGGTATTGTCTTTCAGTGTGTTTGACAATAAGGTAAGCCTTGTAATAATTTTTATTACGTAAATGTTTGCGGATCGCATCATACAAGTTCTCCAGCGATGCTTGGGACAGTTCCGGCTCGTCTTGAGTTAGGATATCCATTCCTTTCTTTATCGCACTGATGACATCATCCTCTATACTCTCCCATTTCTTCACCAACTCTGGGTCAGGCCCGGGATTTAACTTCTTTTGTAGATCTTCCATTATTTCTGTTTCATTCTTCAATTGTTCTTCAAGCACTTCTAGTTTCAGTTGCGCGGAAAATGGATTACATTCTAAGAATATCTAAAAGTAAGAAAAACAACGAGAATTAAAGATTTTTATATTTTACCAGCGACTTCGTCCGCGTGGAATAGTTACTTTACCCCCGATTTTGAAACTCTCAGCCCGATCGGTTTAAAATTGACAAAAGATAGACATGCTGTTTCGGGATATTTTTTTAGATAATTTTATGTAGAACATTTCCGTAATACATGATTTCTATGTAACTTTAACCATTAAGGCTACACACGCGACGGAAGCTTAAAAAATGGAGTAACTTCTTCCGTTTTCCCAACATTTTCCTTCACTGCTCTGCTCCTATTGATTGTAACGTGATGAAAAGTATACTATAACCTGCCCAGGAGTATGAAGAATAATTGCACCAAGTTTCGTTAAAATCGGTCGAGTAGTTTTTGTTTCTATAAAGAACATACAGACAGACAGACAGACAGACAGACAGAAAGACAGACAGACAGACAAAAATTTCACTGATTGCATTTTTGGCACCAGTATCGATCACTAATCACCCCCTGATAGTTATTTTGAAAATATATTCCTTGTACAGAATTGACCTCTCTACAGATTTATTATAAGTATAGGTTAACGACTGCGTAGTGACCTACACTATTACATATATGTATAGTAAACATATAACATTAAAATTAAATAATTCAATGGTTTAAAATTAAAATCAAAAATTTTAATTTTAAACCCTTAGTTTAGTAGGTAGGTAGTAGTAGTAGGTTTAAGGTAACTAGTATTACATAAATTCAAAAATAAAATTAAAATAATTTACTGTAACTAACATTCAACATACAAATAGATATTTTGTATTAGTAAATAATTTATTGTCAGCTAACCGACGTAATGACGCGTCATTTGTTCGCGCGATGTTAATTGAGGCGATCGCGACCGTTGCCTTTTAAAAACCAAGTTTCGCCGCGCTTAATAACGACTATATTTCGTCTATTTTTCTACCACTCCTTACTCTTCTTAGTGGAACTCTTGTGTGTGAACTGTAAACCTGTGTCTGTGAAAAAAACTTTCTTTCTTCTTCTAGTGTATTTCGGACTTTTTCACCTCTTCACACACCTAGAAACCCATAACTGAATAGTATGAGTCTTTGATCAAGAGACTAAGCAACTTGTTTTTATTATGAATCTGTAAGGTGAAAATATGAGTCCAGTATGAAGACTGTAGCATGGAAACATTGATTAATTGATTTGCATGTATGTATACCTTCAGTAATTGTATGGCAGCTTTCCTGACGAGCGCAGCCTTATCCCGGAGCCGTCCAATAGACCGCTCGAGCACAGTCTGCTGCCGAGTCACCGGCACACAGTTCTCTCTCTGCAGTCGGCACCAGAACTGAAGCACCTGTTTTAATTCATATAAATAAGACTCACAAGGAAACACTCCCGCTAAGTCGTAATGGTTAAAATTATAAGGAAACCCAGCCTACCTTTTTGGTGCTGTAATAATTAAGTAAACTGTGGAGCTACTTAAAGCCACACATCCATTTATACTGGAAAATTAATGTATATTTTCCCATAATATCTTTTTCGTATCTCTTTCTCTCTCTCTCGGTAGACAGAGAGTTTGTTTGCAATGCAAGCGCCACTTGACTTTCTTTCTGGCTTAGCTCGAGGTTCATAGGCGTGAAGAGTTACATTGTTACTATCGACGCCACAATAAACTTGGGCGCCTTATGAGCCCAAACATTATAATTAGATGACCCGTCCTTAAAGGAAGAGGAATCAGGGAGGAAAAATGGTTGTCACATATGATCTTGATGTTGGTTGTTATATAATTTTTAAATTGGGTATGATTTCTTTATTTACTGTGATCTCTCTCTATCACTCAATCGTTTACTGGCAGTAAATTAGTATTATAAGATGTTTTGTTGTACAATAAAGAATGAAGCTACCTTGTGCCGCACGTACGCCGACAGGTCGTGCATGTGTTCGTACAGGTCGTCTAAGAAGTCGTCCCGCTGCGTGCGCTGTTCGTCTGTTAAGCCTTCGCCGCGCAGCTCCACGCTTAGCACCTCGCACATCATGCCTAGCACGCTTATGCGGAGGGTGTATGACTGAAATAATTAACTATTTAATTATATAATTATTGAAAAAAATGTACAGACATATAGAAGTTTACGTTTATACAGATCAACAAAAGCCGATCAATTTTGATAGAAGGATGACTAAATTAGAACATTCAAACCAAAAAACGTTTCATCCATGTCCATTTTAAAAGACTGCCGTTCGGAGCTAGCCAAACCGCTACATTTATAATGAATGTTTGAAAGAACCGGTGTTACCGGGGTAGTGAATAGAATAGAATAGAAAACATAGAAGGTGGAAGGTTACTCGCGTCGATTCAGTGCCAAAGTGGGGGCGACAGTGAGTGACCCTTTATGGGGCCCCAAGGTGGGCGCTGTCGCTATGGAAGGCGATGCGTGGTTTTCGTAGGCCCGGGTCGACTATAGCCTATTACGCTAAGACCAATAAGAGCGGAGCAGTCATGAATAATGTGATACAAACGAAGTTGCGCGGGAAAGCTAGTTTTATTGTAAAGAAAGCATCCAAGGTAGCAAAAGAATCGATTGAAGGAAGTAGTGGAGAATACTGGATGTGATGGCGGACTATGGGATCGAATCGTCTACTCCTGTGGGAGACTGAGTGGTTGTAAGTAGTGAGGCTTTGCTGTTATCATTTGCATCCTTAATATTAGTTATTGAATTAGATTATTTATTTAAATAAATTTTTATAATTTAATAAAATTGTTTATGAATTGTACTATTTATTGTTAATAATATTAGCCTAAACATAATCCGTATTCCATAAAAGATAAGACAAAAAAGTACCTCATCACTCTCTAGATATGGCTGTATGGTTGCAATAGCATTGGTCATCTCTTTGGGCAGCTCTTTAGTGAGCTCTAGCAGGAATGCCCCACAGTTCCTCGCAGCCCCTTGCTCGGTGCCCGCACCGGCATTCTCATCCTCTGATGATGCTAAAGCTTCTGCTATTTCACGGACCTACAATAAATATTTTAACCATTTCGAGTTTTTTTGTGTACCATCAGCAAAAACATTACTTTAAAACGTGTATAAATACCATTTGTGGTCCAAAAGTACCAATCCCAAATTCTTTGGTCAGCTGTACAACTCCGGCGCAAATAGGAGAGATTGCATGTTCTACCATTTGAAGAACCTGAAAGATAAGAATTAAGATGACAAAGACTTAATTATATCACTTTGCCGTAGTAACCCACACAGTTGACCATTATTACTCATTATCCCATCACTATAGTTAGTGCCACTGGACCAATTTCAGGCTATAATGACTTCATAAAGTAATGATATTTTTAATTACCTGAACCAACTTTATAAGGCAGGAGGTGCCATGGTTGTACTTCTTGATCAGAACACCCAGTACTTGGAAGACAGTTTCTCTCACAGATTTGTTCTTTATTATTTGTTCTTCTAATGCCTTATAGCAGGGATCTGCCACCATTCTGTAAAAAACAAACAAGACCTATTAAAAAAAATTTAACTATTAAATTGTGTTTGAACAAAAATACAGGAATTCTAAAGGTACTGGTAGAAGAAACTCAACTCGAGTTAGCTTGTACATGAACATTTTTATCTTTAATCACAAATTAAGAAATAAGGATTTTGATTCCAATCAATCTATTGCAACAAGTACCATTTTTTCGGATTCAAGTAACTTTATCTTCATAGCCCAGTAACCTAGGTGTGATAAATACAACAGCAATAAAAAATATGGTCAATTAGGAAAACTTAGAACCACTTACGAAACAAAGTTATCTTCAGCCAAGGGCGGGTCCCACAGCTTCGACAAGGGTTGCTGAAGTACCAAGTTGAGTGTTACCAAGGCAGCCTGTTTGTCCGACTCTGTCCAACCACAGAACTCATCATCATCTGTTGCTTTCTTTCCTTTTTTGCCTAGTGTCAGTTTTGTTGAGTTCTATGGGTAATAAATAGTACACATAACTTAGTATAGTATACTAAAGTGTCTATAAATAACTCATTTGGCATTGAAAAATTCATCCATATAGCTGACTACTATGGGAAAAATGCTGAAAATACTGGCAGCATTGCCATGTTGACATTGAATTATAAACAATAATCACTGATAACAAAATATACATAAGTTTCAAACTTATTGTTACAACATTATAGTTTGTACATACAAAGATATTACAAAACCTCACCATTGGTCCCTAAGCGCTAAGTTTTAAGCCTTAGCTTAGCCTTTAAGGATTAGCTACTGCTATTAACCAGTTAAATTCAACTTTGGGCTGTTATTAACTAAGTACTGATGGAAAACCGAGTAATACTTTTCTCAAACTAGCAATCGAACCTAGGACTTATGTTCAGTAGTCTAATATCTCAGGAGAAGAAAAAAAATTCTGTATGATAAAAAAAATTCTCTAGGATAAAAATATCTTTGTAGGAGAATTGATTTATTCAATGTACTTATTACAGTCATTTTAAAAGTAACAAGTGATTCCACTCACATCAGCAGCAAGTTTAGTGTCTTTAGTCTTCATAATCTGAGTGAACAGATACATCATCATTTTCAAAATGTTCAAATTCTTGGTTCTGAGTTCACTATCTATTTGTTGCTCTTGTACTATCGGTTCTAAATGGTTACAGAGACTTTTGCTTGCTCGAATAATGTGTTCAAAACCTAAAAAGAAAAACAATAAATAAATAACAAGTTGATGTTCACTGATTGACAAATATGATTATGTTTTAAATATGCAACAATGTCTGAGGGTAAAGATAAGTTTACCTTTGTTTATAACATTCCATTCAAGTTTGTTTCCATGAACTATGATGGAAAAGTATGTATCAAAGTGTTCCAATATGTATTCCACCCCTTCAGCGTTAAAAGCTCGAGCGGCGTCTATAATTAGGAAGTTTAATTAGTTTTTGTTAGGGGATACAAAAAGTTAGATACCTACACATGTATTTACTCATTACCTTGTAATTTGGATAAAAGTACGCGCGGTTGAACGACGTCTTCAACATGATATTGTCCTGCGTGAGATTCTAGTAATTCGTCCTTCTGCAGTGGTATAGCAAATTCAAAGTGGCTCATTTTGAATCAGAGTAATAATCCTTTACACATTTAAAGAATTAACTGTGGTCTAATCAAATAGTTTTATTTCCACAACAAACAACAAGCCAATGGCGCCATGAAACGTTTATTTTTTTAAATTTAAATTTGTCAGCTAAGCTACTGTCAAAAGTGTCAAACTTTGAAAATAACATTGACCTATAAAAGTATGGACTGGAAATACCTACAAAAAAAGGGTGCATACCTACAACTCATATTGTCGCATAAAATGGCTGCCATTGCTAGGGTTGAGTCAATCAAGGTGTTACTACAACGAGTATCGATACTAAATATGAGTTCCACTAGTTTATCACGTTTGGATCATACCTAATATTATGTACTTAATTAAAATCCGTTGTAATAGTAACAGAAAAAGATGAGTAGGTTATCTTACCTTCTGCTATCTATACAAATAAATAAAACTGTAGTGTTTGTCCCGGCTAATCTCTGAAATAGCTGTACAAATTTTGACAGGATTTTTACTGGCAGATATGTTACAAGTAGTAACTGAGGCTACTTTTATTTTAGAGAAATAATAAGGGTACCGCGCAAAAAAAGCCATTAAAATTATTTTTGATTTTGGTAGCCAGGATGCCTATAGGCTATTTAACATCACCCTACGACCCTTAGCCTCTAACCATTTTTTCTTTAAGCCTTCATTTTTAGGAATCCTATAAAAATCAAGTATTTTTAAATCATTTTGGTTAGAGCTGCTAATATGTAACTAAAACAAACATAAAACATCATAAGCTAGGTGCACGCTTCCAATTAGCAGTTTCTTATGGAGAAGTGCCGGCAAGAAACTCCATGATTACTCTTTTAGAAATAATTAGCTTTTCAATGTTTTCTTTAGGTTTACGTAAAATATTTTGATTTTGGTGTGAAGTGTGAATCACAGGCCGGACCTAGCTAGGTCACTCGGACCGAATAAGACGCAGGATTATTTATGTCAACATCACAGAATATACCGATATCGTTCCAGCGGAGGAACTAGTTTCGTATTACCGCAAGTCGGCAACGGTACAACACTATTCCATTATGTAAACAAACGAATGAATAAACAAATATAATAAAAAGGCCTGTTATATGGAAATGAACTAAAGTATTGATAATTATCAATACTTTAGCCATAAATTCATGATTGCGTTACAATAGTATCACCGAATGTGTATTATTGTGTGTATTAATGCATGAAAACCGGCTACTAACCTGTGCAAAGACAATTGAGGTTGATTTTGATTGTTTCTTGCACCACACTTCACAACACAACACACAGGCATGTTGGATTTATGTTTTCCAACATTTACATGCAGTTTTAAAAGTAAAATTCCTCGTAGTTTTCTCACAAATCTCAATAATAAAAAAAGTAAACAACCATTTGACAGCGTAACTACCATGAATTTGTCGCTTAATATGTATGGCTGCAACGGCACTTACCTACAACTGTCTCTACATCACGACAAAATGTTGCCATAATTAGCAACAACTTAAATATAGTTGTCTCTTTTATCAAATAGGATTATCTCGCTAGAAAGAATGAGACATAACGATATTTCAAGTTCTGAATCATATTTCACTCATATTTGTATAAGCAAATGTATGTATAGAATAACGCAGCGTCTCCATATTTTTCCCATCTCAATGGAAAATAAACATACCATAACTATAGTCAATTTTGATTTTGATTGTAATTGCAAACCACCTTGACACGTGCGTTTTTAATCCATGTGTGTCTAAAGCATTTTTGATGAAAAAATCATCAAAAATCGAATTAATAAAGAAATGGGGTACATAAAACTAATTGTGGATTAATCGTCTAAGGTCCTCCGTACGTAACTGAAAATGCCAAAAAGATTTTGCCAGTGTTGCAGAAAACATTCTATATTTTTTTTAAATTATTTTTAAATCCAAAGCATTCTTTATCTACGTTGCAGAATCATATTGAATTGTCATTCGCATTTATAATTAAAATGTAGGATTATTTATTTCGTTCACATTTTATCAATATCATAACATTTTTGAATGGTGGTAATATTTTTGACACGTTGCTTACATGTCATTTGACGTTTGACTTTCGCTCGCCAGCGCACAAGCCAGCTGAAGTGGTGGCCTATTATCAGGCTATCAAGCGATCTTTGTATTTTTGATACACGTAGTTCGTGCTTAGTAGTGAATTAAAAATCAATATTAAATAAATAATCATGTCGGGCAAGGCAAACAAGGCTTTTACGAAAGAGGAGGAATTACTGCTTCAAGATTTTAGTCGGAATGTGTCGACGAAGTCTTCAGCCCTGTTTTACGGGAATGCTTTCATCGTATCTGCTATTCCCATATGTGAGTATTACTTTAATACAATAACGACGTTATTATGTTACTAGACCATGCAGTTTTATACATAAATCTACGATATCTGGACAGTGAAAGTACCGTTTGACTTTGATGTGTGTCACTCTTGCAGGGTTGTTCTGGAGGGTGCATGCCTTGGAGGTGAGCTCGTCCCTGGCGTGGTTCGCGATGGTAACGACAGCGAGCACCTGGCTGCTGGCCCTGGCCTACAGGAACACCAAGTTCCAGCTGAAGCACCGCGTAGCCGTGCGTAGAGAGGACGCAGTCGCGCGTGAGATGGCTCGCAAGCTGGCCGACGACAAGAAAATGAGCAGGAAGGAGAAGGATGAGCGGTAATCTAATCACTGTTTTTGTTTAAAAAATATTCATCAGTTCAATGTTGGGATTCTAAAAGTTAATTTTTTAATTCCCTGTTTGGCTCAATAGTTATATTCATTATTTTACTTATCATTAGTGTACATGTTTGGCATCTGGTTCGTTAATACCAACTCTGATACAATATGTAAAATACTATATTAGAGTTGGAGTGTGTAAAATACATCCTCAGGCATGGTGGTGTGACGATTTGCACAAGAAACTCGATGCGAGAAGCCGAAAATAAATCTAAGTGACCTATGTCCAGCAGTGGACTGCAACAAGCTGTTGATGATATGCATATGATTGCAAATACATTTAATCAAACTAAAATCATTTGAATTAGAATCAATGTAATTTAACATAATTTATACTAATTGATTAATTCTTTCACAATACAATGGGTTTACATTATCATTGTCTAGTAATCTACATCAATAAAGTAGCTTTGCCTTTTCTCAACTATTTTGGGGTTGGTTAAAACCAACCCCAAAATAGTTGAGGTATGGTATGATATGTTGAGGTATGTATGATGGGGTATATAATAGTTGAGGTATATAATAGTTGAGGTTTACACAGATGCTGCTTAGCACCAGTGAATGAAGCAACTGCCTATCTGGCCTCTACAGCTCAGTAACTGGGTAACATGATATCCCTTGGTAAAACTGGTATCAGGTTTCTTGGCTTCTGATAACCTATAATAATTCTTTGGTTATCTGCATCACATTTCACACTTTAATAACATAGTAAAGTTTACCTTGCCTCGTGAATGATATTTATATCATTAGATATGAAAAAAAAAAAAACGAATTAAGTGTCAGAAGTAAACTACATCTAATCAATTTGTTACATTTTCAGAATCCTATGGAAAAAGAATGAAGTGGCTGACTATGAGGCTACCACCTATTCCATCTTCTACAACAATGCTTTGTTCCTGACCATCGTTATCCTGAGCAGTTTCTACATCCTGCGCTCATTCACACCTACTGTGTATCCTTTTCCAAACTACTACAAGCAAAAACTTTATTAAATTTCTTTGGAAGAAAGAATCATGTCCAGCTAGGGACTATTTTGCTCTACTCTACATTCTTTCTCTGCTCAATGTTTTCATCAACCTTCAACCGAAAAGAGGAGTGTTGTAAGTTGTAGCATCTTAACTCTTAAATGGGGAACCGATTTTGATTTAGTTTTCAACCAACTAAAAAAGAACAGGTTTGTATGTAATATTGGCAAATTACCATACTACACTACTACTATATTATTTTTGAATGTTACTTTATTCCGGCTTCTGTGCCAAACTCATAAGTGTGTGCCAAATTCATAAGTGTATGTATGTTTGGCCACATATAACTCAAAATCTATCTGAGTCAGATTAAATAAATCTTTTTTATTTTTGCTATGTATGTGTAGCCCAACTTAGGAAACAGTGCAAGTTTCATTAAAATCGGTTCAGTAGTTTTTGGACATGTTAAGTGTGTGTCTGTATCTAGGAAATTGCATCATTATCTTAACAGCTTAATTCTAAAACATGTCATTATGCATATTGTTTCAATGCTTTTTAAATTGCCACTTATTGAAATTTTCATCAAGATTATTTAGAAGATTATTTAGTTAACTAAATAATCTTGATTACTGAAAAGTAAGTGGCAATTTAAAAAGTATTGAGTAATTGAAACTAATATTTATTCTCATAAATATTAGTTTCAATTACAACTGAAAGAAAAATAGTTAAAAAAAAAATAAACCAACTTCTAAAATGTAATGTATTTTATTAATAACTAAAAAGTTTGTCTTGTAAAAAACTAAAGTAAATATGCCAACTATGTTTTTGAGGTTGGTGCCTAACTACCATAGACAGGGTATACCGATATACAACTACTAAGTGACAACTTTCATTCCACAAATAGGTATCCAGCACTGACCACAAAAAATAGTTGGTATATTTACTTTAGATATTTTTAAAGATAAAACATTTGTTCCTCATTTTTTGTTGTTGTTAAGTATTTAAAAAATGTAGTTTTGAAGGTGGTTTAATTTTTATAAATTACTATTTTGTGTATTATAATGTTTAAGTTACAGTTACAGTCGTTAAAGTATGGCTAGATTCACGAAAAAAAAAACTGCTAGAGAAATGCTTGAGATGTATCATTTGCCCAAAAATATTCCTTGACTCTCAGATCACAGTAACTACATTGTGTCCCTCTCGGCTGCCTCAGGACTCCTGGCCCTGCTCTCCACCGGAACCAAGTAACGAACTGCATGTGAAAGTGTTGCCAAGAGAACAAAATGAACAACATCTAGTTTTGTTGAGGAACTGAAATGGCAACATTGTGAGTGAGTGAGATTGTTACAAAAGTTGAGCATAACTGCCTCTGTTTTGATGAGGCATGAGTACTAAACTTTTCACAGTTATTTATGTGTTTACTTTGAATAAATATAGAATAATTTTATAATTTAAAAATAATAAAATAACCGAAAACAGTCTTTCGTTTTATTTACAAATTTGCATAAGGAAAACTTATAATTATATGGTTTTCTTAATAGTAAGTTATCTAAAGTTATTCTAACAGCTGTTCTTCAAATTCGTGGGGTGGGTTTAGTATAGTTTAAAATCACAAACAGCTTTCGTTTCACACAAAGTTCATATAAGTCTTTTCACACAGTCCATAATGTCACATATGTATCAGTTGTTACCACTGCGGTGTGAAGCATATAGGTACAAGTTTTGACTCTGAATGAAGTTGTGCTTAACATATTTATCTGATTGTTTGACTAGTAAATAATTGTGTTAAAGTAAATTGGGCCATAAAAACGACCGTAAACGATTCCTTCATTAATTAAACTAATCATAATCTGCTTACATTGTTTCTTCTTGAATTTTGAAATAATTTAATTAATTAAATTATATAATTCTGTGGACTGTTTGGAATATGTGCGGGAGTGCTTTACGCAGCAGTGGAAACGTGTCGTCACAATATTCGTAGGTGTGTCACAGGTTGCCGGTTGGCAAGTGACAATGGCGTCGCGCTGCAAATCCCAGTGTTCGCTTCGGAACTTGTGGTTTGTCAGGGGCTCAGTACATCATGCCGACGTGCAACGGTTCCGTGCGCTGGAAGTACACGTTCGGGTTGCTGCTGAAGGTGGGCTCCACGCTCGTGTACACGTTGCCCTCCTCCGGACGCACCATCACGCCTGCACAGAACACGCCACAATCAGTATCCTTAGCTAAGCGCAGCACCTGAATCTGGGATCGGTCAAGATGAAAACTGTTAAAATGAAAATTATGGCTGAAGAAAATCTAATATAAATTGTATGTAACCGAATAATCGTATCTAGTTCACTATTGAAATTATAGGTGTGAAGAGTGCATTCAAATACAAGCGAGTGTAGGTATCCGATAGTTACCTGGCGGCAGCAAGTAAGGATAGGGCGGGTAATTGTAGTGATAGTTTAGCATGAGAGGGTGCATGGTGTAGTGCGGCGGAGTGTACAGGACGCGTGAGTGCGGGTGCGGCGAGTTCGCGAACAGGCCTCCGTACGGATCTGCGAAAAGAACGTCGCGATCTGCGGTCAAACTGTGCGTGGAAGCGCTAGTCCTCACTAGTAGCGCGCTTTAGATACTTAACTAACCGGCTGGCTGAGCGGGCGGCTCCTTACGGTCCAGCACTGGGGGCGGCCCAGGCGCTGGCGCTGCCGCCGACACCATGCCGTACTTGACCGGCTTGAAGTGGAAGAACGAGGGCGAGTAGCCAGAGCCGCCGGCGCCCAGCGAGCTGAGGCCTTCGTCGCGGTCCGCGTCCCAGCGGCCCTCGCGGCCCAGCGCGGCTAGGCGCCGACCCTTCGGCGCGAACATGAGTGCGAACACCACGGCGCACGTGGCCAGCAGCCCCGCCGCCACGCACGCGTCGCGGTGCCGCTCGGGTGAGCCCAGCGCCGCCGCCACCCAGCACACCCATACGGCGGCCGTGGCGCCCCCGGCGCCAGCGATGTGTGTGGCCTCGCGGTAGTTGTCGCGGATGCCGCGCGACCGCAGTGCCACCCCGCATACCACCGCGATCAAGAAAGCCGCGTAACACAGCGACAGCAGCATGTCGGACATGTGCACGTCGCAGCGCCCGCCGCCGCTTATCACTCGCGGGGGAGAGCCGCCTAGCCACTGCGCGCCGATCGCTACTTGTATCATTACAGCGAAAAACAATAGAAGTCCTTGGTACGCTGCAGGTAAATACACTCCTCCATTCAAACTAAGCAAAAAAACACACTTCACTAGGAGGGAAGCGAAAACCATTACATACGCGACACCCGTTCCGAATCGGACAGCACCACAGGTAAACGCAGTCGGCGTAGTCGCAAACAATGCTGCCGTCGCGGCACACGAGAACAACCCGAACAGGAGTGTTTGTCCCAGGAGCAGGTGGCGGTGGCTTGGCGCCTTGCGACTCGCTCCCCATATTACAAACGCTTCAAATCCACCGAGGGTCACCATACTAACACAAGCGAGGGCTAATATAGGGACTGCCCAAGACTCTGGTCTCAGTGCACCTAAAATTTGCGGAGCCGGTGCTAATACAATGGTCAAGTTTGGTTGTGGCTCCGGTGTGACAGTTGTAGATGTCGAAGGTGGCGGTGGCGATGACAGTCGTTCCGGTATAACGAAGTACTCAGTGCTCATTTCCAGTCGATGAGCCTCAGTGCGCGCGGGGCGACGCTGAGAAAGCGCCGGCTCCGGCGGCTCCTCTTCTTCGACGGAGAGGTTTTGTTCCTCGTAGTCCTGCTCGTACACATCGTCGTACTCATTCTCGACGTAGTGGTGCGCAGAGGGTGCGTTGCGCGGCGCATACGCAGCCGGCACGCGCGGCGCCAGGCGGTCCCCGAAGCGCGCGGCGTGCGCACCCGCGAGCGCCGCCAGCGAGGCTGCGAGCAGCAGCGCGCGCGCCGCCATCAGGCCGCCGGGGCCTTCAGCTGCCCGAGTCTCGCTGCAGACACATCCGCTCTCGTCCTCTTATCTCTGCAACAAATGAATGCCGTGTCAGTCACCCAGCGATGTGTTCGTCTCGCCTCGAGGAGCGACGTTTCGTCTCTGAGATAACCAAACAAAGAATCTCTCGGCCAAACCGGTTCGACAGTCGCCTTGCACCTCCTAGAAGCCCTAACGTAACCGATTTGGTATTCTTTGTCGTTTTATTTTAGGTCGTTAAGATTGAAAAAGCCGAGGTAACGCTTACATTCTGAATGCCCACTTGCATATACAGCGAGAACGTGATCACGAATGTCTAGACCCTTATTATGTTATTGTTCTGTTTAGTTGAAAGCAACTTTATACGTGCGCTTTTTATTATTATTCAAAAGAACTTTTGCATTATGTGGTGGACATTCATTGTTTCTGTTAACATTTTCAATCAAGTATTTGTGTAGGTAACATTTTACTAAAAAAAGGGATCAGTTAACGAAAAAAGCCAAAATATTTAAAACGGCAAGGGCGGCTCGATTGTGTCAGTCATGCGTGCTTAGTATTCAACTTTAAGGTATACCTGTAGGTACATCAAGGTAGTGTAGGGTGGAAAGTTGAAGAGGCAAGTTTCCTCGCGGTTTTTGATGCAAAAGACGTGTAAGAAACGGTGGTGGAATATTTTATACTTACCAAGTAAATTAAGTGCCTCCGACTAGGTTCGTAGTTTTGAACCCACGACCATCATACGTTATTCGCAGCCGTTACCACTGGGCCACCGTGCTCAATAAAACATTCCTGTTATTTTTCCGCTTATAAGTTGGTTCGATAACGGGGTACAGCCGTACAGGCAAGCGACAAGTGCGTGAGGCGAACACGAACTCGAAGACGCTTCATGAATGGAGTATGGACCCTGTACAAGCAACGTTATTTTTTCGGTTTCGGATTCCTTTTATTTATTACACAGTAGCGTAGCTGGGGCGTGGCCTGCTCCGGGTGACACCTAACCTAAGGTTCAACCCTCGGTTGTTACATACAATATACCACGTCAGGGATGGGGTGCAAAAATGCAAGCATACTGTCAGTTATACGAACAGAAGTACCCCGGTTTATACGGCGTTTCTGGACCTCTCCAAGGCATTTGACCTTGTTAGGTATGACTTGTTATGGTGTAAGATGCGTGAAACGGGAGTGCCTGAAGCCATAACAAGTATATTTCGGTATTGTTACGGTCACCAAACCTAATTCAAGTTAGATGGGCCAATGAGTTGTCTGAGGAGTACAGGTTGGAATGCTGGGTGAGACAGGGAGGGTTGACCTCGCCGGTATTTTTCAACCTGTACGTAAATCATCTGATTGTCGACCTCAGCAGTACACATGTCGGCTGTTCTATTGACGATCTCTGTGTCAATAGTATTAGTTATGCGGAAGACATGGTGCTGTTGAGTATCTCAGTCAGTGCACTCAGAAGATTGTTGGCTTTCTGTGAGGCCTATGCTGAGGAGCATGAACTTATGTACAAAAAAGCAAGTTACTGGTGTTTAAAGTGAAGCACAAAAAACCAGCTTACGTTCCGCCAGTTGTGATAAAGGTGTGGCCCTTGAGAGGGTGCTGAATTTTAAATACCTGGGGCACATAGTTACTGACACTTTGAATGACGATGATGACATTGAAAGAGAACGGAGGGCGTTGGCTGTCCGATGCAATATGTTGGTCCGTAGGTTTGCACGTTGTACACCAAAACTGAAAATGACGCTTATTAAGGCATTTTGCTAAACTTTGCACACGTGCACCCTGTGGGTTCAGTATACGCAGCGGGCATATAACGCCTTCAAAGTTCAGTATAACATTAATGCCTTCAGGATTTTGTTGGGGCTCCCACGTTACTGCAGTGCATCAGAAATGTTTGCCGGATGGAGCACACATATTGATGGAGTCAAAGCCATCATAAGAAAGCGCGTAGCATCCATGATGCGCAGGGTGTGTGGGAGCGGCACCAGCATTCTGAGGGGGAGGGGAGTAGTGATAAGCCGTGTTGCGCCACGTTGGCACACTGGGTGCATGTTAGTGATGTAACGAATGTCATTTTTGCTTGGTGACGTTGGCGGCAGTCCCATTCGTACGAAGTACGTTTTGTTTGTTTTTTGTATCGAGAATAGCCGAGTTAATACGAACGCATCCGACTGAAGTGTCATTCAGCTCGCGCCGGTGTTTTCGTAAACATAACAAGTGAATCTTGAGGTTATAGTGTGAAGCCAAGCTGATGAAATGCGGAGTTGCGACAGTCATTGAGAGTATCCGGCAACTGGGTCTCGAAGATGCCCTGCACAAGTCAAGGCCATGTGCTTTCATGGTACTCAGAACAGGCCATTATCGGGATCCCAGAACACGGTAAGAGTAGTTCCTTCCTATCGGCGTCGGGACCACAATGAAGTACTTGGGTCTCGTCCTCGACAGCTGGTGGAACTTTGCGGAACATTTCCGAAGTTTGGCTGCCAAACTGGGGCGGGCCGGGGCTACTTTCAAGCGGCTCTTGCCCAATCTAGGGGTTAGCTGCCCAAGCCAGGTCCAAACGCTTCTTGCCAGGGGCTGTATGTTGCGGGAGTCGTGCGGTCTATGTCCCTTTATGGGGCAGCGGACAGAGCTCCGGCAGGATCTCACGGAGGTATGGAGGCAGCGACTGTTGCAACCCAGAGCTGGGCACGCCACCATTGGAGAGACGCCACGGCGTCCTCACCTTCCGCCTGAAGCAGGTGCTCACCGGACAACCGGACACGGCTGTTTCGGGAGGTACCTGTTTCGTATTCAGCGAGAGGACACGTCCGGGTGTCAACACTGTGTGGATCGCCCGGAGGACACGGTGGAGCTCTGCTCTGCTTGAGCAGAGCAACGCCATGCCTTCGCCAAGACGATCGGCGACGGTGAACTCTCGCGTCCGGTACTGCTTCAATACATGGTCGCGGAGCGAAGAAGCATGGGAAGCGGTCACCTCCTTCTGCAAAGCAGTAATGCTAGCGAAGGAGGAGGCGGACCGCGTCCGCGAGAGGGAAACGCTCCAGCCGCCGCAACAGAAAGAATAAGACGCTTCCCGGCCACCGTAGACGCGGGCCTGTGGATGGCGCGCTATGGGTGGCTCGCCGTCCGAAAGCAATCAGGTCTGGGCCTCAAGTCTGCTATTACAATAGTGTCAGAATGGTCTATCATTGATCTCGTAATAGTCGATTTTGACAAGTTTGGTAATCTACTAATATAAAAGTGTCATTATGACTGTCCAGTGGTCAACCACTGACACTCCATTGAAAGGAATGGCATAGAATGGTAATCTCGTACATAATGACAAATGAATGACAGACGTATGCGGCAATCTGCTAAAATTTTGACAGTTCCTTTGATCGGTGACCTACCATTAGAACGACACTGTGTAGTTATTGCTTTTAATAGCTCGGTTATCAAAAAGCATTACGAGACCATTGAACGGCCAATGATCGGCCATTATGAATTTAGCAGATTACGAACTTTTGGCAAAATGACAATGGGATCGTGTTGGAATGACAAATTTATAAAAATAGCAGACTTGGGGCCCTGGATCGACGGCGCGTCGTATTCCACGCACGCCTCAAAGAGCTGTCAGCAAATATGACAGGGCCCCATAGGGTCAGTGCCTGCTAGGGTTTCGGAATTTGTTCGACAGAGTCACCGCGGCTCTGGTACGCAAAGCGAGAAGGATCACGGGTGGGTTTTAGTCAGTAAGAGTCTGACTCTCCCCCTTCCACTCCACCCAGGGTGGGAGAAGCCATTTGATGATTTCCATTACAGAAACAAAAAAATGTTACAGTATGAATACCTAGTGATTATAAACATGATTAAGTAAATCAAATTGTAGTGAAATTTAATTTTGTTTTACTAACCGACTATTACATCAGTAATTTGGCGAATGCGAATATGCAAATATATGTGAATATCCGCGAATGCGAATGCGAATATTCGTTACATCACTAGTGCATGTACGTACACAAACATGTACCCGGTGTGTCAGGTGTACGCAAAAGATATTTAAAATATCTTTGTTATTTTATCTTTTACTAACATAGTTTTTAAGTTGTGTGATTACTAACATAATATGCACCACGGTCTGAAATAAAGCATTTTATTTTATTTTATTTTGATTTATTTATTTGAATATTTTCGACCTCGCTACACTCGTTCAGCTTTTCTGTATAAATCAACAAATTATTTGTATTTGAGTACCAGCTTCTGCCCGCGACTTCGTCCGCGTGGAATAGTTCGATTCTTTGTGATATTGATTCGTTGGTGGGAGGCGCTCGACCGTGACGGCACAGTGGTGGCATGCGCGTGAGCTGTGCGCGGTACTGGACAGTACTTGAGACATTGCCACTTACCTTCTTTTTTTTTCTTAACTAAAAGTAGCTTAATTTACTCCTTATTACATCAGCTACCTGCCAATAAAAGTACCTTCAAAATCGGTCCAGCCATTTCAGAGATTAGCCGGAAAAAACAGACAGATAAAAAATGTTATTTTGGTGTATGTACCGTATATATTAATAAAGCGGTTATTTCAATATTACAAACAGACGCTCCAATTTTATTTATATGTATAGATGAATGATCATCTTCTAAATATATATAACTCAAAAGGGACTGACTGACTGACATAGTGATCTATCAACGCACAGCCCAAATCACTGAACGGATCGGGCTGAAATTTGGCATGCAGGTAGATATTACGACGTAGGCATACGATAAGAAAGGATTTTTGAAAATTCGTCCCCTAAGGGGGTGAAAAAGGGGTTAACATTTTGTATGGAACTCCACGCGAACGAAGTCGCGGGCATAAGCTAGTAAGAAAATAAAACTTTTTCGAAATTGGATAAAAAAAAATCCTTAGTTCTTGTACTTTACACTACTTTTAGGGACTACATTTAGGGGAGACAATGTCGGATGTCTCTCCTCGTTCATTGACTGTTTTTTGTTTAGTACCAAATTTTTTGAGCTTGTTTGGCTTTCTTTTGTTTTACTGAATGAGCTTTCTTGTGTCATCCAATCCAACAAAGGTTACTTATATTTAAGCATGAATGAACAAATTGCGATTTTGGGGTTGGTCCCCATAAGTATTGCTATTGGGACCAACCCCAAAATCGCAATTTTCAGAATTTCGCACTTTTCGCAAATTTCATCTGTCTACCGGTTATGGTTTAGGAGATATAACCGGTTGACAGATAGACTTATTGACAGCAAGGGCTCAGTTATAGTGTTTAGATACCCAGGTATTCAATCACATTTTGGGTTCCGTACCTGTCTTAAAGAACCGGCGAAGTGCGAGTCAGACTCGCATGCAAAGGGTCCGTCACACAACACATCTCATTATTATAACATAAAACTTTTTTACGGAAATTCATACAGTCAATGGTTGACTGTAATCCCGTGTGCCCGTTATAAAGATCGTAGACTAGCCACACGTGTCTGTACATTAAATATTTTTTCATTAAAATAACTGAGAAGTATTAGAAAAAATACCTAGATTTTTAAAAATATTGATTGATATCCCGAGTCTTATCTACTAGCGTTTATTTTATCAAAATCGGTTGAATCAAAAGAGGTTGTAAGTTTAGTAAGAAACTTCATAGAGCTCTGAGCGTCGCGCTGGCGAAGTCCTGCAGGCATCACGTAAAAAGTATAAAACAAAATATATAAGTATCATGCATTAGAAATTTGCGTAATTATGAATACAACTTAGTTTTTGTTAAAAAAAATGAATAAAATGAAAAATGTAGGAAAAAAAATGAATGAAATGAAAAATAGAATTTGATTTTTTAGATGCACTGGATCGATTCATTCAGTATTAAATGTGATCATAGCCTAGCCTTTTCCCAACGTCGGCTTACCGTATAACCGGATTCAGGTGTTTTACGTGAAGCGACTTCCTTTTGTCTATAAACCAGTAACTGGGAAACAACTTCTTGGCAAGACTGGTGTCAGATTTTCTGGCTTCTGATAATCCGTAACAAATGACAACCGGGATCAACGACTTAGCATGTTTTTCGAGGCATGAAGGAGTCGCGGTATGTTTTAAGATGGTCACCCATCTCGGCAAGCGTTGCTTAACCTCTAATTCTAATAACATCGTGTGGCTTTCGATTAAAAATAACGATATTCAAAATAAAAAAAAAAAACAAAAGTCATTTATTTAAACTAGGCTGAGAGCCAGCACTTTTTGAACGTCAAATTTTACATAAACACAATCCCCCACCCGTCATCACTTCCTAGTGTTTTAGCTGGGAAGAAGAAGTGGCGCAACAACTCCCCAGCAACACATCTGTCTGTCTGTTGCGTTTTAAGAACTTGAATATATACAATAGTATACCAAGTCAATACATGGCAGAGAGAAAAAAAAAACAATTATCCAACATGGAAATCATAAATCATTATAAAGAGCAAATTGAGTCATGTGATATAGTAAAAACGGATATAAGGTAAAAGCACCTATTACGGAGGTATTTCGCAACACTTGAAAGTAAGAAACAAAAATAAGAATTTGTAAGTATTTTTAAAGGTGCCAAACAACTTCATCGTCAAAAGTGGAACTTACATTTTGTATTACTGTTGAGTCTATGTTTCTTTTCATGATATTTCTTATTTAAAAAAAATATTCAAATAGTCGGGTCGATTTTCCCTAATACGGAGGTATGATTTTGGTCAGAGCCTAATACTGCGGTAGACGGCTCCTAATACGGAGGGTCTGAAATTATATTCATTGAAGTTTCGTACAAATAATACTTATCTATACTAATATTATAAAGCTGAAGAGTTTGTTTGTTTGTTTGAACGCGCTAATCTCAGGAACTGCTGGTTCTAATTGAAAAAATCTTTTTGGTTTGAATAGACCATTTATCGAGGAAGGCTTTAGGCTATATATCATCACGCTTAAGCCAATAGGAGCGGAGCAGCGATAAAGAATGTTTTAAAATCGGGGATTCCACGGGGACGAAGTCGCGGACAGCAGCTAGTTAAATAATATTAATGTGTTAGTAAATTGTAAGTTTTTCATTCATTGACCATTGATTTGATTACATTGATTCATTTTTAATGAAATTACAAATATAGCATAACTGTGCATTCACACACGTTTTGAAAAGAGTTTTGGGTTATTAAAATAAGGTTGATTTTTTTTTAATGTTCAGTAAAATGAAAGAAATGAGCGAGGCGAAATCGGTCTGTATAGAAAGATCTTTCTATACAGATAGACTTCGCTGCGCTCATTTTTTTTTACTATTGTATTTTAACATGTGAATCCGCGGATTCTCTCATATTAAAATACGATGTTAATGTTGATGTTATGTTCTATGAATAGGGCCGTAATAGGAGATCATATAACCTAATACAGAGTTACCTGGAAATAACTACCACCGTAATAGGAAAACTACTCGTGTTTTTAATAATCCTTATTCTGACCTATTAAAATTTCGATAAACAAAGAGTGTAAATGCTTAATCAAACGATAACAGTTTTTTGGCTCAGATGTGTAAAACTCAAGTCAACAGTTATACAAAATAAATGATTTGTGATAAATTAAAATACACCTTTCTATTTTTACCCCTTCTAAGAAACCAACATTTTGTACTCAAGAGTTTTCATATTTAACAAGATTTCTAATTAGGAACACATACCGCAGAATATGGTTTCTAATTTATGACATTAATAATTATTTTAACTAAACTTGGAACTAATTCAATAAGTTAATAAATTGAAAGTTATAAACAATTAAACATGCCCAGTATTTTTCCTATTTCGGAGTTATACCACCGTATTAGGATTAATCTATAAAATTCGTATCGTATTACGGCGGTATTTTATTTCTTATTTTTTGGGTAAAAAATGAGTTACAAATATGAAACAAGCTATTTAAATAGTGGGTTTAATAGTAGGAAAATGCTATAAATAATACATAAACAAAATTGAAACGGCTTATTAATACGAAAAACTTAGTTTATAAATATTAGTATACTTACTTTTGTTTTTCCGCGTTTGTATGGAAACTCCTCTCACTTCGATGCCGTTACACTTACTGATTGATTTTGTTGTGTTGTCTATGTGCTATACTTGCAAACGTCAGTTAAGTCAAAAAAGTAATAAATTTGGAATAAATAGTTTACGTTTTAGTGTACTTAAACTAAATAAAACAGGAATAAAACTCGAAAATAGAAATACCACCGTAATAGGAAGCGATTTTGACTACCGCCGTATTAGGAGCTTTTACCTTAGTATAGGATAAAGTAAAAACGGATTGACCTATAGTCATCAGATAAAAAAAAACAATATTACATGAACACTTATAATCTGTCATAAGCAATCATAGAGAATGTCTTTGTAAGCAATTATAGAGAAAGAAGATGATAAATATATGACATTGTCTTGCGTTCAAAATAGCGACCAACTATTCTTTTCGTCTAAATAGTCATTAATAGAATAGTATGCCTTCGAACAAAGGATAGATTTAACTTTAACTTTAAATGAGTTAAAAGGCAGGTCAAGAAAAGAAAGTGGAAGTTTTCAGCAGCTTTTCCCCGTAGGACATAACGCTATGGAAATAACTAACCGAGCTGTATCAACGTCAGTATTACTGTCTCACTTTCCTGACAGCGTATGCGGCAGAGCTGAGCCTTCCCGATCAATTTGATATACATATGTGGGCCCCATTGTAGTTTGGAGTCTACAGTTATTCCCAAAAAAACTGCCGAGACCACAGTTTCTCGTTAGGTACTTAAGATGACATTGGGTCCTGATTTGTAACATTTGGTAAAGCAAACTTTATTCATTTCGTTTTATTGGCATTTAAAACTAGATTATTGGTCGTAAACCAATCCGTAACCATTTAGAGAGCGCTGTTTACGTTACCGAAATCTTGTCTATTCCTCTACATCCGCGAACAAAACTACGGCACAGATACCCTTTAAATAAAATGGTATATCATTTATGTACACTAGAAACAAGAATGGACCCGATGATGGAGTATTGAGCCTTGAGGCACGCCTAAATGCACTGGTAGGTACCTACCTATTATGTAAATATGAATCAATTATTTTAAGAGCTTCGCTTTGAAAACCATAATGACATAGTTTACGCAAAAGAGTGTCATGGTGTACGCAATCAAAGGCTTTGCAGAGATCACAGAAAAATCCAATTGCATTTTGCGAGTTCTCCCATGCATTAAATATGTGTTTCAGGGGAGCAACACCCTCATCAATAGTCGAAAGTTCGTTTGTAAAGCCGTACTGTTCATTATGGAGTAAGTAGTATATTTAAGTTAAAATGTTTTAACAACTGCTTAAGTATTAACTTTTCAAATAATTTGCTAAAAGCATGTAAGATCTATCATTTTTATTACCTGATTTAAATAAAGGTATGATTTTACTACTTTTCTTAAGATCAGGAAAAGTTCCCAAATCCGCGCATTTACTAAACGTAACAGATAGGTAAGATAGGGCGCTACATACCTATATTATATTACTCAAAAGTTTAATGGAAATGCCCCAATAATCACCTGTGTTTTTAGATTACTACATCAAGTGGTGTTACGTGCTCAAAACTAAATAATTGATTAGGTACACTTAAGCACACTATTATGTAAAAGGTTTTCAGCGTTAGAAGGTGACGATTTCAAAGACTTACAATTACAAAGTTGTCGACTATAATCTCTAACTGATTTTCTCATTGAACCAACTTGCCCGTTTAATTGTTAATTATTGTGTATGTTTTAAAACCATATAACTCGTATAATCTC
Source organism: Hecatera dysodea (assembly GCA_905332915.2). Taxonomy (NCBI): domain Eukaryota; kingdom Metazoa; phylum Arthropoda; class Insecta; order Lepidoptera; family Noctuidae; genus Hecatera; species Hecatera dysodea. The sequence continues at coordinate 13,530,715 of HG995299.1, read as the reverse complement.
GCTCTACTTTTATATAAACCTGCAGTAGCCCATTGGTTGAAACCAACAGAGGTACTGTTTATAGTTTTTGTCTTAAACGTACTGGTACTCTTTTTGCACTTCATCAAAAAGATCTATAGATTTTATTAGGGTCCTCATGTGCTATCAAAGATGGTGTAATTTTATTAGTATATTATTTTTAAACTTACTGCAGCGACTAGCGGCCAAATAAAAGGCCACCGTGGTCAGACGTTAAATCGGCATCACAATCGATGTCGAACAAGCCAATGTGTCTGATGTCTCGATGTTAGCCCCCTATAAAACTGTTGAGGTAACCATACCTAATGGTATAACAGATTTAAATGAATCAGAATCTCATTGAAAATCAAAGAAAATTGATTCATTTTGGCTTAAAAGTACGAAATTAAAGAATCAACTTGATTCATTAGTTTCTTTGTTTGAATATTACGAGTAGGTACCTACAAACAACCATTCGTTCGAAATAGTCTGTTTTGTTGATCAAAGTTGATTTGAGATAACACAAGAGATACTAGGGCTGTTTTTTTTTAATTTGAAACGGAAGATGTGATACTGTCAGTGCCCTGAATTACATTTTTTCCGAAATCCACGCGAACGTAGTCGTCTTTAGGTACTAACAGATATTATAAAGCTGAAGAGTCTGTTTAGTTGAGCGCGCTAATCTTAGGAACTACTGGGTTGAATTTTAAAATTATTTTAGTATTGGTAAGCCTATTTATTGAGGAAGGCTGGGATGGGCTATATAACATCACGCTACGATACATAGGAGCGGAGCATCAATGAAAATTGTTACAAAAACGGGGTGTTTTTCTCTCTTATGTGACGCAGACGAAGTTGCGCGGGTCATCTAGTTTATAATAATAAATTATAGATATGTATATATAATTAGAAACTACCCGTTATAATCTGATTATTCTTTCCAAACTCTCCCTTAACGAGGCGTTGAAGCATAGATATAATCTATGCGTTGAAGTTTCTGGAGTAAATACTAAATCCGCACGGTCGAAGTCGTTCGCGATGTCGTCCATAAAAATCATAATAATATGTAAAGAAATAGAGAAAGAGGTAGAGCTGCACTGTTTTTTCCAAACAATGGGCGAGAAAACCCGCAGCCGTAATTGGTTTGGATATCACTAAATTAAAGTAATTTATAAGCGATTCCAATATATTTTATTACTATATTATGTGCTGAGCATTATCATGTGGCGTCCATTGTCTTAGCTGTCACTGGGAGCTTGTCTTTACGCTAGTGAAAGCGTGAAGCGCTAGTGAATTAATGTTGGTGAATTTATCGGTGTAATATATGTTTAGCATGAAGATCTGTATGCAAAGTGGGAAATGAAATGAAATACGACCATAGCCATAAGTAATTAAAAGTGTGCACATGATGTAGTATTACAGACGCTAGATAATAAGTATATGTAAGTACTTATAAGCAATACGTAGATCTCTGTTCTGTTCTGTGTGTTTCTGTGGGATCAAGTCAAATCTTGATCTCACAGAATAGATATAATTTAAATATCTATAAATAATTTCTCCATAACTTAGTTAAGGGCTGATAAGTAGTATCTTTAACTGCTCGTTTAAAGTTTCAAGCTCATCTTAGGATCTCATTAGCACGAGAGATCTTAGTTGAAGGTAAAAATACAAGTTCAAAGTAAACAATAGCCCCATGATTTGGAACTACAAAAGCAGTATTATCTCCTAACGTGCGCCCTAAGAAAATAAATCCGCGGTGACCGCAATTCGTCTCCGCGATAGCTACAATATAAAATATGCATCTCTCCGTACAAGGAAGCCTCTAATTCAGCCCAGAGATTACGTAGACAGCTTCACGGACCGGATCGTGACTTTAAACTTATTATCCGAATCAAAGTACACTGAACAACGTATTGTAGGCAGATTTGGTGCGAAAGTAACGGTGTGTGGACTCGGCAGCGTCGGCCCATCCGACAATCGTAGGAGCAAACGATCTCTGCCAACGGGACTCGGTAGTGTTATCCACCTCCAAATCTCCGCGCGAACCGTATCCAATGATTGCTTCATACTTTGTTTTATTTAGCCGGTATGAACGTGCCGCGAGCGCATTCGTAATCGATCTGTCTCATCAATAAATATAGATAACCATCTAAATGAGCAGGTATTAGCACCCTAGATAGACTAAACTTAGGTACGTACATAGATAGATACTGCACTGATAGTGTTTAAAATAGTGCATCTGATACTAGACATATTTTGATATTTTTATAAGCTATCGTTTATGGGCCCGAAGCCTCTGCATTGTTCTTTTATTTAGTTAGGGACGCAATCGTTGTTTTGAAGTCAGTCAGTTCTAACATGTTTCCATGGTAATTACATTACAAGTAGGTGACAATGTAAATAGGCCAAATTGTGTCAGTACTGTTCACGGTGACACAGTGGAAAGTCAAAGTTTTCCTTTGACAGTGCGCAAAGTAGAAACAATGAGTCTTAGGGAAACAGAGCGTTCGTGTGCGGCAGCGCGTTGTAAAAGTAACAGCACGAATACTCGGAGTGAAACTCACCTGAACTGATTGTGTGGCGGAGACACACTGCGGAGTGCTGCGAGTTGCTGCCACGTCACATTCCTCCGTTACAGACAATTATTTAACTGATATTTCACTTGCATCGCTCATTCATTGTGATGTGATGACTGGATGATACAACGTATATTAGCTTAACACTTACTTACTTCAAGTATTAACTTGCTAAACTTGAGCATTTTGTTTCTGTATTCGCGAGCGTCATTTTAATAGAGTAGAAATAGTGTCTTAATTAGGTTTACAGTAGGTATGGTTTGACCAACATTAGGTGTAGACGTCACGGTCATCAGAGACCAACCTACTTGCTCAGCGCAGCGATTATACAGCTCTGTTTTGATAGTTTACACTGAACTCAGGGCATAGGAGTTCAGCGTGCAGTGGAGGATTTGTTTGAACCGTTTTCGTTGAAGACCGTTTAAAACACCACATGAACATATCTAGTCATTTCAACTTCATACCTTCATGTGCATATGTACATAAGTATATGTTAAAAATAATGAAAACTCAACGAATACATAATTATGAAAGAGGGGGACATATTCCAATTTATTTTGCTTTAAATCTAACTATATATACACTTAACCTAAAAATAAACTAAAATTCTCCTAATTACAAAATGGCATCAAAAAACTCGTCCGCATCGCTATCGACTGGGAGTGAACCCAATAGACTGGCGGCATTGCCGGGTCAGAGCCCATTCGTCCCCTAAAACTCGTCCCCCAGCATAAAAGTTGTAGATTCGGCCCCTATATAGGTGCCCATTGGTCTCCTGGTAGGGGACCAATTAATATTTTAATAAAAAATATTATTTTTAAGGTACCCATTCGTCCCCTCTAATATATATACAATATAAGTTAAAGATTCGGCACCTATTCAGGTGCCTATTGATCCCCTGAGATATAATTAGCTATATTTTACATAAGAAACGGTTAACATAGTACACTTGTGAACAGTTTATTAACGGAATTAATTTAATAAATCATAACAGATCATTGAAAAAAGAGCTATGATGAATGATAATCCGTCATGATAATAATATAACCTGTCGATAGGCTTACGATGTAAAATTGTCTCACTACGAATGGCTTGTTAAAAAAACGGGTTACAAATAATAGATAAGGTGTTTAAAATTGGTAAGTACTCTCCAGATGTGCGCGGGGTGTGGAATGCCGAAGCGGGAGGGGTATTTATTATGATTTTGCATGTATGTAGTTGGTAAATATACAAAAAAATAAGAAGTGATTATTTACTGTTGATAAGTGTTCTATTTTTTTGCATATTTTATATTTGATGTTGATTTATATGATGGTCAATCAAGGCTGATTTTTGTAAAAGAGTTGTATTTTGTTAGTTTCTAGGACATTGTGATTTTGTATGTGTTAATCTTATTTGAAATAAACATGATATCTACCGAATTACTATATTTTTTATTTTAGCCTTTTCTACGCGACTGTACCAGGACTACCAAGCTGCAGTATACACATATACATGTACAGTCGGTGATAGCAATTAACTGACCCCCTAAAAATTAAACGAATTTGAACCTTTTGCTTGTTACGAACGATCGAACTAGAACAACGTTGGAACTGGTTCAACGTCTACGATCAATAAAATAGTTATTCGAATTTGATCTTTAATACGCAGTGTTAAGGTAGGTATGTTCTTGAATATTATTTTAACTTGTAATATAATACGTTATTTCGATCACGTTGAATATGTTTCGAGTGGTCTAGTGGTGACTGTAGTGAGCTGACAAATCGTGGTTGCGAGTTCGTAACCAGCGTAATTGACGCGTTTGTTTCTGTTTTGTATATTTATTTTAAGTTATAAATAATAAATTATAACTTTAACAACAACAAAAAAAAAACGAACAGTAATAAAAAACCAAAATGGTGGTAAAAACGATTTTATTTTATAAAAAAAAATATTATAAGAATAACATAAATGATATTGACACGAAGATGATAATATTTACCTGTTTACTAATAACGTTGTTAACTGCACTGAGTTTAATGTAGTGAATCAGCATGTTATAATATTTAGAAATATAGGTATGTATTTCTATTTCATAACAATAACATCACTACATTAAATATCATTGAACTAAATAAAATGGCATTATACGTTGAAGTTCTACCTGGTCTACTACTTATATATCAATTTGTTTTATGAATAGTTATTTTAGTTATAAAATAAGGTTTTGACAAAAACTAGGTATTCGAAATACCTCGTTACAAATTATAACAATACTTAATTTAACACACACACTGACATACGTTAGTATTGTTTGTGACCAACACTGGTTACTCAAGTTATTCATGCTTTTAATAGCGAAGTGGAGCACCATTTTTTCTATTGCTTGTTGCAAGCGGTCCCGCATACCGCGCACCATATTCCAACAACGATCGCTTCCACTTGCAGTTGAATGAGTAGGCAAAAATGGGTGTTCAGTATGCCTTCTAACAATTGCTTGATGACGTTCTGACACTGGAGTATGTAACATAGTAGGTTTTGGTCCAGGACGATCTTTTTGAATATTCCCTGCCTCTTCAAAACGTCTTAGCGACAATCTGACTGTATTTCTCTGAAACAACACAATAAGCATAATTTTAGTAACGAATAGGTAAACATAATTTATCGATTAAGTTTGAAAAAATACGTTTATCAAATTAGATTATATAAATCAAATTAGACCTATAAATGATCTCAAATTAGACTCATAATGAAACACAGTTAATTGTCTATTATTCTACATTCACCGGCTTTTAAGCAGACTAACGAATTAAGGAAAAAGTATAATTATAAATGAAGCATAAAAAGAATACACTTACCGCTATATTAAGTTTCCTAGCAATCGCTTTAATACCAACATTCTCCTCATGCAAATAGATTATTTTGTATTTTAAATAATCACTCAACTGAGACATGACGATTAAACTATCAAAACTGATAACAATTAATCAAAAGGAAAAAAGCCAATTTAGTAAGGCCAGTAAAAATGTTCGCGCGTATTCACTGCTATTTGTGCATAGAATATCTTGTTCAATTTATTCTTCTACCCTATGGGGCCTTATGTCATATTTATAGCATACCCACTTATTAAAAAAGGTAAAAAGTTATAAATAAATGACCTAATACCAACCTCTTAAAGCTCAAGTTTGCGTATCAAAATTATTTATTGTTTCTGTTCATCGAGTAGTGTTAGTCTGATAAACTCATACCATATTGAATAACGTTTAATGTTATGAGCATAGGGTGTAAAATCGAGTAATTTTTAGGGGGGTCAGTTAATTGCTATCACCGACTGTACTTATATTAGAAGAATGAATAAAAATAAATATTCTTCAGGGGACGAATGGGCCCCTCAAAAGTTCCAGGGGACGACTGGGCACAGGGTGCGAATCTTAGGGGACGAATGGGCTCTGACCCGCATTGCCACGTTGTATGGCAATGCTTATCCTCTGACCGAAGTAAAATCCAGCCCTTGGGTCACGCGAAGTGTCAATCAAACGTTTAGCAAGTTCTTTAAATAACGCATGAGCACTCGGACCCCACGGTCCGAGAGTTTCAACCCCAAACAGCTCAAACATATAATTGCCGACTAGGTATATATTTCCGCCGTTTGAGGTTCTCAGCAGCCGCAGCAGTAGCACCAGCACAACACGACGAGTTAGGAAGATGGGATGGCGCAAGAGTATCGACACAAGTCGCACACTAAAGGCCTACCCATCTTCCATGGAAATAAAGACATACCGTCCGGTCGCTTGCCATCGTCGCGTGCCAGGCCATTGGGTATATGTACATAAACCATCTTATCGAAATTACCTACAAGCGTGATTAAAGTCACTTTGAGGAATTAAAAAATAATTTCAGCGTACATTCCTACACCGTATATTTCGATATAATTGATTGACTACGCTTAATTGTAGTTTTCATGAATTACTACCACGGATTAAGTTGGTTTTTTCGTGTAATGAACACTTTCTGTATGCTATTATCTTTCAATTACATGAAACGTAATTGTACTGTACGGTAACCTTAAATTACAGCATAAGACTTTAGTTAAGCACGTATTTGCAAGGAATGTGAGCGCATTGTAACAATGTGCGGCCATGAGGAGGTAACTATCTGTCTGCGCTCTGAGTGAAATTAAATAGCAGAAACCGTTGCAGTTGCAGTGCGTGCATACAATGATTGAAATGTAAGTACATAGGTAATACTCCTTTATTAGGTGTACCTACAAATAAGTTTTAGGACACTTACGTTCAGTGTCAAAAATGTAATTCAAAGTTACTGCTCACATCTATACTAATATTATAAAGCTGAAGAGTTTGTTTGTTTGAATGCGTTAATCTCAGGAACTACTGGTCCGATTTGAAAAAATCTTTCAGTGTTAGATAGCCCATTTATCGAGGAAGGCTATAGGCTATATATCATCACGCTTAAGCCAATAGGAGCGGAGCAGCGATAAAGAATGTTTTAAAATCGGGGATTCCACGGGGACGAAGTCGCGGGCAGCATAATTATAATAATATATGGTGGCACTAGTTTTAAAAATAAAAGTATATTTTGATAATCCAAAACGCAAATATCACTGGGTCGACTCAGGCGAGCCGATACCGTTGACGGCAAAACGCGGTGATAATGAAAAACAAATTTCACTGTAACAAAATAATGTTGTGTAGGTATATGGTGGGACATGAAAGGTACCTATACTCTATCATAAACTTCTTAAACCTGGCCAGACAATTACTGCCGAACGCTATCATCAACAATTGATATGACTTAACCAAGAAATCGAACGAAAACGTTCGTTTACTGGCAAAAGAAAATGGCCAGTAATACCTACTGCTCCATGACAATACCAGACCTTATGTTTGTAAACTGATCAAGAAGGATACGTTAATGGCTCTTGGATGGGAGGTCATGCCGCACCGGTACTCACAGGACATCGCTACAACCGTTTTTCACTTGTTTCGAAAAATTTGAAGAAGTGCAAAAATTGGTGGAAGTCTTCCTCGCCTCGCAAGATGAAACTTTCTTTGCAGAAGGCATCCGTGAACTACCTAACAGATGGCTCAAGTGCCTGTTGGACCACGCATAATGAAGGGTTCCTGTTGCTGTGTTCAAACCAATTTTCGTTGGCCGTGTCTGTGAAGTCTTCATAGTTTAAAAGTTAGAGGAGGGCAAAAATGTGCCCCCGCACATTTTTTACGAATTCGGAAGCACATACTTATCTCAAAAACTATTGACTTAAATAAAAAACTTTCTTAGAAACCTGTATTTCATTTTGAAAGAGCTATCCAATGATATCCCACACGATTATGTTTGTTGGGATTTATTTTTTCATCCCTTAAATTGTATGGAGTGCCATCCCTAAAATTATTTTTTCCTTAATATTACAGCATCATTGAATTGCGGTTAACAGGTTGCACCTACTTACCAATTTATATTTAAGTATGTAGCTTTCCTAGTCTCTGATTAAATGCCTGTGACGTATGGACGGACAGACAGACAGACATGACGAATTTGGGTTCCGTTTTTGCCATTTGACTACGGAAATCCAAATTTTTTTTTTTCAGTTTCGTAGAACTTATTTACACCTAATATTATACTAGGTATGTTTGTCAGTAAATATAAATGATGGTCTAATCAATGAGGTTTTATTATATATAATATCATTGGGTCTAATGCATTGATTTATTATTAAATATTTTATAGTTTCTATGCTAGAAATTTGCCTGCGAATGCGAAATTTGGTCGCCGTGATGTTCACGTTTTGGTAACGTAAGTGGGTGACCATATGGATTGAATTATATCATTCCAACGACGTGTACCCCAGGGCTGATAGGGGACTCGTTCACGCCATGTGCGTCAGCAGGACTACATTTCCTATTATATTTGGTGATAGAATTCATTGTGATAAGTAAGTACGTAAGTAGGAGACGATTCACATTCGACCTGTCGAAACGTTTGAGGGAATCCGCAAAAATAGGTGGTATACCTATCCAAATAACATTTACCTATGTCTATTTAATCTTCCCGTATGTTTTTACATGCGTAGTTTAGTTATATTAGCATTTTGTAGTTTTGAACATCTTTGTGTTAAAGAAAATAGGAGTCTAAAAATAGGAATGTCTATTAACCTTGCTCGACATTACCTGTCAGGTCTGATCTGAGCAGTCAAGGTGAGCAGGGCATCCCTTTTTTGTATTCGTCTTATTGCTGACGCTGATTTATTATTACAAGGTGTTAGAGAGAGAAAAATAGGGAAAATAGACTTTGTATTATATTCCTTCGATATTTTTTAATGAATCATAAAGAAACATAATGTTGCGGTGCCCTAGCAGGGTTCATGAAACTTATATTTGTAACAAGACCTTAATCGACATGAATGAAATAAATAAACAAAGTAATATGCCAAAAAAAAAATGGAAATGTCGGAAATTACCAACATTTCAGGTCAAAAAAAAATTACCATGAATATTGTAATATCATAAAGCTTCTATCGTCTTTGTAGACTAATAGGTACCTATTAGTCTACAAAGTTAATTATTAAAGTTACCACTTGCCATTACTTAAAAGAAGTCGTGAAGACGTCATAAAACGTATCAATACGCTACCTCTAATTGTATGCTTCTTTATATGTAGGCTACTTGAAGGTTTTGACTCTATAAACTCTAACTGTTTAACTTCTATAAAGGATAATAACTGAACTCGTAAGGCCAGTTGGATCTCCTTGTTTCAGAGCCATATATAAAGCCAAAACATTTTTAGTTAGACATACAACGGTTATCATCATCAAGATCCTGTAATTTTTAAATGTGTTTTTGGTTGTTTCTTCGTTATTTGAACACCGAATTTCAAAATAAAAGTAATTTTATACTTTTTTGTTTCTATAGAAGTTGGTTGTTTTTTTTGTAAATGTTTTTTATTATTCAAAAAAAATAAAAAACTTTTTTTACCAATCACATTGGTGTAGACAATAAACAAACATGCAATTTCAGCAATCCCGAAAGATTTGCTATCATTTATTGAAGAGTTTCGTTTTCTATCATCTCTGTTCTTCATCAGATCTTCACCAAACTAGTTAGGGACCACCTTGAAATACTAGGATGCTCTTCCAAACTATCGTACACAATTATTTTTTCATTTTACATCGACAAGATCGAATGAGAATATCATGAATGTAGACTAAGCCACGCATTATTAGGTATAACTCAAATACTCGTACTCAGATCTCAATCAAATTCAAATGGAGGCACACGACAAGCACCAGCTTTTGAATATAAAATAATCATCAAAATCGGTACACCCAGTATAAAGTTATGAGGTACCACACACATAAAAAAAATGTCGAATTGAGAACCTCCTCCTTTTTTGGAAGTCGGTTAAAAAGGAGTGCTCTAGGGCTCTGTTCTGTATTCTGTATTCTAGCGGTATGAAAATTGTAAAGATGTATCGTAAGAATTAAAACTGAAACTGATCAGCAGCTACCTATTATCTTACTTAATTGCTTTGATGTTAATTTACCGTAGAAAAAGGTAAGTTTGTTTGTTTTAACCTCAGACTTAAAAATTCGTTCTAGTAAACAGGGGTTACACTTTGATAAATTTCGTGACAGTTCGCTATCAAAAAATGTATTCGCACGTACCTAAGTTCAAGTCATCGATGTTAAGATCTTCATGATTGCTATGCCCGTATATGGATCTTGGAAAGAGCGAGTGATAAACCTAACCAAATCAGTCAGTCAGTGCATCGCGTCACTGTGCGGCAGTAAAAACTAAATGATAGCGAGACATTATGTGAACACTTCAATTAAACTCCATAACTCCAAAATATTCAGTCAGTATGCAGTGACATCATGCCAAGATACATCTTTATTTTTAAAAGAAAGTATTTCATAAGATAGATGGGTGAATTGCGCAAGCAAAAAAAATACACGGCAAACCTGAGAACGGTAGTGCAATGTGCTGGTTTTTTATTTTATATATTTTTTCTCAACAACGTAAGTACTTCTCTACCTTGGCAAAAAAAATCATTGATTTCTACCCTCTAATATACCAAAAAAAAAATTACAAAGTGTTATTTTATCATCACGGTGGCCTGTCCTGAACCCAATTCCGCTCATAAAATACCTTCCCCTGCCAATAGATTCATAATATGGATTTAAATCAATTCTCTTATCATTAAATTATAATATATTCGATCAAATAAAACTATTTTTGTTTGTTTATCTTCTTTCTCATGGATTTGACAGGCAGTCAACTTTTGTCTGGAAAAAAGTTATCATTTCAGAGGACAGTAAGTTTTAGTAGATTATCCATGTCAACATTGCGTTGTTACGCCCCTCTCACCTTTCCTCACTTCGGATCAGTCCGGCTCAAGCTCTCGGCGCGAACGCAGCGGTCCCAAAGCTTGCGGTTTTTCCGCCAAAAAAGTAAGTTTATCATTTCAGTAACATGGGGACAAAAATAGTTTCATTTCGGTGTCACAGTCCACCGGAATTAAATGTATCTCCGAAATATAAAACCATAAAGTTTTAGAGATCCTTTATCAAATAGGTATAAAGTCATAGTTTTGTAATGTAAGTAAGTGTAGATTAGATTATTCGGGTGTATTTGTTGTGTAATATTTGTGTTTAAAATTAAAGATATATAATATACACATATTTCTATGTAGCTAGTACCTACATGTATATATTGGGTTGGTAGGAAAGTAATGAGCGTTGCAAATAAACAAAACAATTTTAAATTATATTTTTAATTTACAATTACTTGTCTTTATAGTAGGCACCGTTGTTATCTACAACCCATTTCCAGCGATTAGGTAAAGCATGGATACCCTCAGCGTAAAAACTTGGGAGCCGTGAGGCAAAAAAGCTTTCGAGGAAATCTGTTAACTGTGCTCTATCATCAAATTTTTTGTCCTGTATATGATTACTGAGAAAGCGTAACAAATGAAAATCCGTTGGCGCTAGATCGGGAGAGTAAGGTGGATGTGGCAGTAGCTCCCATTCAAAATCCAATAGCTCTGACGAACGACTTTGGCTATGTGCGGCCGAGCGTTGTCATGAAGGAAGTATATCTTTGTTTGTTCACGGCGCTTTTTGTTGATTTCTGTACGGAGTCGGTCAAGCTGATGACAGTATATTGTCGAGTCCACGGTGATATTATCGGGTAGTAGCTCCCAGTATAAAATATAAGAGTTGATTTAATTTTAGAAGTTTTACTTATATACCTGTAGAAACACTATTCTCGTTTCGTTACCAATTTAACTAAATTATACCTAGCATTTTTCTCTTAGTGCAACGGGTACACATTATGTATTACTATTAATGGCATAACTTACAAATGCAGCCATCATATTAATCAGAAACTTTAAGCTTTCTTATCGCGCTTCGTTCACTCTTTTGAAAATATATCAAGTAAATTAGTATTAGTTCATAAACAAACAAAAATATTTATTTATGGTTACCAGCATTTACGATAAAGTTTTCCAACATTTTCACACAACAACAACCAGAAAAATTACCAAAGGTTATTTAAGTGAAGAAACAATTCATTCATATCATAATAAATATTACAATAATATCATTCTTTGAGGTTATTGTAACCTCAAAGAATGATATATGTAATAGTAATTGTAATATCTATATATTAATGATGATATTAAAATAACTGTCTACTGTCCTGTCTCAGTGTTTATCTAAAATTTGTGGAAATCAAACCTAACAAAGTACGGAACCCTGGCTGCCCGGCACGGTTGTTCTTAGCTGTATCATATCGGTGGATTTATTTCATTCCGGTGCACAGTTTATCATTTCGGTGGTCATTTTTATCATTTCGGTAGACACTTTTCATTTCAGTGGACTCTTAAAAATTCATCCTTAAATATTTATGTAAGTTTTGATGAAATTTGATGTCCACTCACGCACAATGTTATAAAATAGGCTAAAGTTTTATTTGTCACTAAAAATATGTAGATAGCATTGAAATTAAAAAATCCCACCGAAATGACATATAAAAATCACTTGTTGAAATTCACCCAGATAAGGTTGTAGGTGAAGTTTCTTCACCTATAGGTTATTTTCACCACTCGACTCAACCTCCAACAATCAAATTGACAGTAATAGCTTGTTATTTGCTGTGCTATGAGGTGAGCCTGCTTTCACACGGTCATATAATCCTATGCTGGGGCTCCTGAGCGCAATGAGTCCGAGGCCTGTGGCCTATTTATTAATATCTTAATAATCGAAAATTTTTACTCCTCGGATAGCTTATGCTGTCGAAGCAAATAAAGGTTTGTCTCTCCCTCATGCGGTCCAACTACACCTTCGTTAGCATAACTGCTTCAGAAAGAGGTGACTGCCTCCGATTCACCCTCGCTCCGGACCATGGATTGATCCAGGGCCGGAAGTGAGAGGTCGAAGCCGCAAGTTACGCCTACCAGCTAATTTACACTATTGGCTTTTTCTTTTTTTCATTGCGTTAAAGGTGCAGCTGCGTATAAAAGCGTTAATTACTCGAACTAAATTACATAGGCTTTGCTGGATTTCACATAATTTAAAACAGCCATAACGTATGAATTCTTATTAAAGAAACTCCACGCATGACTGCTTCAATACGTATGAATGTTTGCGTTGGCCGTCTTCTATCTAAGAATTATAGGTAATGTAAGTATGCTCTAAATTACAATGATTTATTGCTCCATGAGGGCATTATTTTTCCCATTATAGAAGGCACATTTTGCGTGTCTCGCGGCTTCGGGCCCATCGGCCATCTCGCAGGATTACAAGGCGAGGTGTCGCGTCGTCGTAAACACTTTGATTTATGACCGCTGAGCTATTTTGTGGCTGGACATTTATTTTGATTTTCATTGCCCAGAGCCTTTGCTAGAGCTATTACGAGATCGTTTCGCGGATGAGGAAGTCTTAGGAGATATGCTTTTGTTGTACAAAGGTTGCGACCCCATAATATATAATTTCTTGCGTAATTTATGTAACTACCAGATGAAGATAATTTAAATGCTGTCCTAGGGCCTGACTATTGAGTTGCGAATAAAAATTAATGATCAGTTTAAGATGGATATAAGAAATAACCTATTAATTTAATTAATGCTTTGCCTTCGGAGGGATAGCAGATACAGGTATCTTGTTGGTTTATATATCATTTTGATTTCCTCTCAGTACGTAAATATAAAAGGAGCGTGACGAAATATAATTACATAAGGATGCAGACAGAAGCAATGTCAAAGACCGGGCCATCGGGCGTAAACGTGATGTCTGTACTGTAATATTGGAACTGCAGCAACGATATTCATTCATATACTAAGTATTACGCAAGTGAAATGCAACATCAAGAAGTGTTTATATAAGGAACAAAACATAATATATGTATAACTAGCTTCTGCCAGCGACTTCGTCCGCGTGGAATAGTTACTTTACCCCCGATTTTGAAACTCTCAGCCCGATCGGTTTAAAATTGACAAAAGATAGACATGCTGTTTCGGGATGTTTTTTAGATAATTTTATGTAGATGACTTCTTCCGTTTTCCCAAAATTTTCCTTCACTGCTCTGCTCCTATTGATTGTAGCGTGATGAAAAGTATACTATAACCTGCCCAGGAGTATGAAGAATAATTGCACCAAGTTTCGTTAAAATCGGTCGAGTAGTTTTTGTTTCTATAAAGAACATACAGACAGACAGACAGACAGACAGACAGACAGACAGACAGAAAGACAGACAGACAGACAAAAATTTTACTGATTGCATTTTTGGCACCAGTATCGATCACTAATCACCCCCTGATAGTTATTTTGAAAATATATTCCTTGTACAGAATTGACCTCTCTACAGATTTATTATAAGTATAGATGAAATGCATATTTATGACATTGATTTTGTAGAGTTTCGATGTGTGGAAAGTAGACTAATGGGGCGGCAGTTGTAGTACCTACCTATTAAAATACAATATACTTACAGATGCCGGGAAAGCCGAGATCAAATGTAAGAGAAAAAAATATGAACATTACTGCTCCTAAGTCTAAACTACAAAATGAAGAAGCAGAAAACGAATGATAACATTTGGATGTCAAATGAAGTACTGATAGCCATACTTACCGTACCGATAGAGATTTGACTGAAGCAATAAACTAAGCAGGTAAAGTATAACTTAAGATTAAAAGAAGATTACACCAAGTAAGTAGGTCATGTTTTGTAATTTGTGTGTGATCTAGTTAATCGTCTTACATAATGAAATTAGCAAACAACTAAGTAACTACTGTAGGTAATATTTTAACATCTAGTTAGATATTAGGTACTGGATACCCAGAATCATCATCAGCCCAAAAACAGTGAGATGTACTTTTCGTATCCCAGGTTTCGCTCTTCGTTTATAGTAGTTATGATTATGACCGGATCTTCCTTATGGGAATAAATTGGAGGGCTTAATCTAAGTACCCGTAATGTTGGAACAACTGGAATGGACTATAAACATTTCTCTCGGCTGAGATTTGCTTTACCCTGGACCTAATAACTTTTTCAAATTTAATTTTTATCAAATCATCCCAAGCCTACATAGATAGATAAGAAGAAATAATCATATTTTTTCATGAGCATAATTCCATAGCATGGTATGGTTTATTTGCAATTTTTTGCACGCATCATAAAATATAGCTCGCAAACCGATAATATTTAATCGTTCGCATTATGTAAATGAAAGTAAAGCTGTTCAGTTAGCAACTATGCGTTTATGGACAACGGATGCACCACCGCGCACCGGCTCGGGCCGGGATAATGTCGATTGCATACATAATGTAAAATATATAATGATCCTTCTTTCCACGCTACGTTTTTATAAAAGTTTTACCTTGAATCAATTGCCAATGTTTAATGCAAGCCGTAATTGTGGACTCATAATGCAAAAGATGAGCTTGTCCTAACGAAAGCAATCAAGTTATTGTTTATCAAAATAATAAAAACGACATGAAAATAGTATCTTGCATGATGACCATAAATAACATCCAGTAGAACCCGTTCTGATCAGTATTACACATTAATGGGCTGTCTACCTATTTGATTCAGAATTTGTTTATGTACTTGGTCGGTTATTAAAATTGAATCAAAAAGGCATTTTATAAATAAGTTATTTAAAAATCATTACACATCATGCAAATAAAATATTAAATGATATTGTTTAGATACCTGATTATATTAGACATATTATGTATTAAGCTAAATTTCATAATAGAGACAAGTTTAGGCTTAATATTGTTAACGGACAAAAAATCCAAAGTGTAAATCATTCCTGCAAAAGAAGTTCGTCGATCTTAACAAGGTGAACAACAGGTTCAGTATAGATCGTCTTAACTCTTTTAGCCCCGAGGAGCCGATGCACTGGCGACGGTCAAAGCCCTAACCGGCCCTTGAAAGAAGATACTCACGAAAATATTTCTTCAGTGCTGCTACCTCTTATAAGATCTGCTATCGAGAACACAACGGCCAGGCCCACGTCATAAATATCAGGTTGCTTTTTCATAGTAACTTGCGCGGGAAAAGCACCAGGCCTCCATGCGTGCGAGTGGCATGGAGTCTCAGGACAAACTAAGCGAATTTCTGGGTGTCCGTGATGCGTGACGGGTGCACGTGCTCGATGCGCAGACGCATCTTTACCGGAGGCTATACACTGTCTTGTGCAGAGGCACGCGGAGCGACGAGCTGCGGCCGTACTGGTGTTTGCAAACGCCCTACGTAGAGTTTTGTTTGGAGCAAGACTGTTTAAAAATTAATTACTAATTAGTCTATGGAATCAATATGAGCTGTTATCGCTTTAGAAGGAAACCGACTTATTTTGTTTTCATATGTTCTACGAATAAGTTTGTGTTTCGGTTGCATGCGCATGATTTTTGCGTTCGATGCTCACCACGCGCTTGCGGTTTGTGTACGTTCTCTAATCAAGTGGTCGGACAGGTAGCGCGTATTGCCGTCATTAGACGTTTCGCCGTTTTGACGATAAGCTTTTAGGTTACGTCATGACATGTGAATACCGATGACTACTCCTACTAGCGGGCGGCGTGAACGTTTAGAGGGCTAAACCGTACCTGACTCTATCGTAACGCCAACTAATATACCAGCTGGTATATGTTTTATTCATGGCAACTGTATTATTTCATGAAAGTCTTTATACATATATTCCAAGTTTCAGTATTTTCCGTGTATTTATGAGAATTATTTAACAAAGCACCTCGACATTCATTTACTTGGCCGATCATTCGAATGGAAAAAGAATGTCATCATAGTGGCGTAGCTGCACCAACAATTCTGGAGACATTACGTTTGAGTAATGTGACTTTCTTTAGCGTGTTACAAGATCATTTGAAAGTAATAAAATTGTAATAGTAGATATATAATTGTAAGTAGGTATTTAATATTTATTAAAATTAACTCAGTGTCTGCAGGCTGAATTGTTCCAACAAGAATTCTAAAAATGTTCAAGTTAAGCGAGCAGATGCATAGAGACTCATTTGTTAAGTTAATGAGTCTCATGAATAAAAATATGTTGGTTATAATAGGTCAACCGGTGACGAGATCATTATGCACATTTCATGAAGACAATACTTTTAGTAACGGCCCGGGAGCCTGGGCCATGGTGAACGTCGGTACACGTACGCACCATGGTTTTTCCGAACTTTAGTGAGTCATTGCCTGCCCCTCCCTCGGGCGTTGACTCCAGAGTAAAGAAAAGAAAAACTTAACTCATCTATTCCGCATTTTATTCGGGATGTTTAAATCTGGAAACAGAATGTTACGCACGCTTTGCCAACAAATTCTGTTTACGCTACGCAATAAAATCATCAGTGGTGTAAGAATGGTGCCTAGCGAATTTTACATTTTATTTAGTGGTGAGAAATACCTACTGTGGCCCTTTCTAGCATCCATGCATGAAATATTGACTCACCCTATAATACCTACAGGTTATACCTATGTTCCGTGACTCTTGAAAGTTATGGGCACGCTAGTAGATAATTAATCAAAATTGACAGCAGTAGCAGTAGAAGATTATTTTTTGGGGATAGGCCGTATTTTATTGTTAGTAGGCTACCTTCGTAGAAAACATTAATAATAATCAATATAAATTGTATTGATGTCCAAAAAATTAAAAAAGTGAGAAAAATTGTTTGCTTTGCGTAGATAAAACTCACATTGTGTCTAGAAATTTAAAAATAAATAAATAATAGATTGAAAATTAAATTAAGCTTGCCGATAATTTATATAATATGTCACATTCTCCGTCCACACAATATAGAAATATTAATAATATATATTTGTTTATGACAAAAAAAAATGTTTCAACCATTATGGAGGTAACTCCATAAGTTTGCACATACTGGCAAATGAATATGTCGGGTTGAATGTGCAGATAAAATCATTTAGACCAGTCATTAACGTATTGGCTCCCAAAACAAATAGGTAAGTACTTAAACCTTTTTTTATTAATAATAAGAAATTACCAAAGTACTCCTTTTCTCTGTGGGGCGCGGAAGGGAGTGTCAGACTGTTACAGTCATCAACCCATCCGTGTTCTTCCAAATGCCCTTTGCGTGCCAGTACTGCGGCAAATCTTTAGAACAAATTCGGAAAAAATAGGTATATGTACTAGATATATATAATTCATTTTATAATTATGTTGGCATGTAAGTAAAATCAAACAAGTCGCTATTGTTTTGAAATTACGTCTACAGACTAATAGAAAAACTGCTGATCTCTTAATTCTAAAGGCTATGAAATAATTCATTCCGCCTTCACTGCTCTCATCTCAGCGGTAGTCCAATTTAGGTTCAACCAATTAATTAGGCAAGTGAAACTAAATATAATTAATTTCGCCATTTTCGTCGTCTCTGTCCTCGCTATTCATCGCATGCACGTCGTTCAATCGTCTCAATGCTTACGACTTTCCCGTTCTGCTTCGTCGAAGTATTTGATGACTGTTGATATGCTCAGCGCCCGCGCCGTCGTCGATCGGCAATCGTGTGTAACCGCGCCATGATTCGCTATGCCTCCTTATGCCAGTGGTACCTACTAATACCATGTTCGCATAGAAATTATTGTGAACTAATTATGGTGCTTAGTTAGCTTACGTGCAACCTGTTTAGCTATCTATATTACAGGATGGAGAAAGGAATTATTTGCCGATTCCTCAACCAAAGGCTCGTTTAACCGTTAGATGAATTTTCTTCAGAAGGCATATCAATCATCTCCATTATTCAATAAGGAAATTAAAGAAGACCAGGCGATCGAATCCTCCTCGCATCCCAATTCTAAGGGAATAATTTTCTTCACTTGTTTAGTTTACTTCACAGCACAGCCTCTAGCTGTGATTTCTAAATATCTAAGATCATGGGACTAATATAATTTATAGCGTGCGTGAATCTACTTATCTATCCACCAAACTAGCCAAGAGTCCCCCTACCTATGTATATCATTTAAGTAAGTATCAACAATCAGCAGTGAACTTTTCATAGTAATAATTCAAGACAATCCAGTAGGAGTAGGGACCTACGTAGTGGTTAGAGTAATAGCGTCTCAAGGACGGTTATTATTTCGTGTGTCTCGTTGACTATATTCAAGCAAGGTAGGTACTTATATATATATTTGGATAGTTTTAATAAATAACAGTTGCTGAAAACTTATTTATTGAAATGGCTTTCCAATTATCCATATTTAACTGTATTTCTACATTATGGTTCCTTGCACAGACAAAGCGTGATCGTGATTCAATGAAATAAAGTTTCAACATTTAAAATTCAATTTCATAAATAATTTATTTTAGAAATGGCATAAGAAATCAATTTACACCGTTGTCGTCAGAAGGGTGAGGTAAAGGTAGCAGCAGATAAATAGGGCAATTGCACTTTCCCAACTCTTGTATTTCTCGACACCAAAGCTTTATCATGTAGAATGTAGAGTTATTTACTAACTTGTAGTACACAAAGTGCTTTTTGTAGTTTGTAATGATTAAGATACGTTTTGTTGCAGTTTCTCCTATGCAGATAAAATTACGTAGGTACGTATCTACCTATGAAAATACGTAGACTACGGGTACGTTGCTTATTAAATTATTAGCGAAACGATAACGCATTTTTTTTTGACGACAGTTGGCGCAGTGGTTGAGCGTTCAGCTGCAGCGCTACGTGTTGCGGATTCGATCCCCGCACGGAACAAAGGTTTGTATGGCCTATAGATAGTTCTTCCGGGTCTTGGGTGTCTTGTGTTTGTGAGTTTATATGTTTGTGAACGCACCCACGATACAGGAGTAAATCCTACTGTGGGGCAACGTTTTTTTAAAAAAAATTGTAAATACAGGTAGTACCTAAAACAGTTACCCTGCAGCTCGTAGCGTGGTATGTTATTCAATACTTTCTAATTAAAATTGCATGAACAATATTCAACAAAAAAAAAATTATAAACTGCAAATACCCTGAAATAGGTTCAGTCTAGCTAAGCTAGGTAGACGTTTTTTTTAACTGGTGTTGGATATTGTTAGTAGGCCCATTACAGAAAGTTTTCTTGAATTCCAACAATTATTTTACAGTTTCATAAACTACTTTATATGTTAATACTAGTTGAACTGCGCAACTTTGAAAAATAAAAAGTAGGTGTTGATGTCATAGATAGAAATAAAATTACTAATGACAAAAATATACTGATTTTAGAAAAATATGATCTATAAAATATAGTGATGCCAAGGATCATGCTAATGCAAGTTTGAGGTTAGCTATAAAAAAGAGGTTAGATACCTAATAATCGAAATTAGGTGCTTTGGTATTGATTTAAATAACTTACGGAAACCATTGCTTTAAAAAAACTACCTTTTATTTAGATTAAACTAGTCAGGAGACCGGAACCAACATCGGTGATTATAGGTAAAAGTAAGTAGGTACCTATACTATTTTGTGAAGGTATATTTTTATTTAGTACTTAGTTGTAAAGAGAATACAGTAGTTGTGAGGTGACGGTGTAGATTTGTGAGAAAATGAGAAAATGGAAATAATGACGACATGTTACTACAAAAGCTACATAACTTAGGCTTAAATTTTATATTACGTTATCTATGTATTTGATTCCTCTTTTTCTGCAAACACGACTTGGCCCGAACATTCCCTAAGGATGGTAGAACTGTAAAGCTCGCTTCAATGGAATGAATGCGCAGTACAGGCACCTATTATTCAGGTTCCAGCAAAGCCGCATTGTCATGGTCAATCGTGCAGGCAAAAGTACAGTCAGTGCATAATCTAACGACCTATCATCTTACAGATTTCGATCAAGGAGATGACCTGAACAAAATGAACAATTCTAACGGCACTAAAATTCGTGGATCGAAACGAAGCAGACTAAGTACTATTATCTAATATAACAGTTATTTACATTATCTAGCTATGAAGTGGTTCGTTTATTATTTACTTAACATTTGTTTCTTATATCAGCCTTTTTTTTTAAAACGTTTCTGTGCCCAGTATTGTTTATAAACTCTTTCCACACAGATGTTTGTGCATAATAGAGTAATCGAAGAGACGGGCACTGCTGCGATCTCTATGTAAATTTACTCTCTATAATGTTATAGATGTGACTTCGTATACTTGCATATGACTGCCATGTCTATACCATTATTCGTACATGACTTTCATGGAACTATTGGAAGATGTATGTGAAAATATTTTAGTTCTTAGTACAGCAGAGATGCCATAAGAACACTATTTCTATAAACCTGTCTTACAAAGGCCAGGGCCGTCTTTAACCTATAGCCGGGTACGGAACTTCGTGTATCATGCCCGATAGTACAGTCGCTTTTCGTGTATTCTGCTATATGTAGATACTTTTGAATGTAGAATTTGTGCAAATTTTCTAACAAAAGCTACATTTGACGAGAATTTAATCGAAAATCTCCTGCCCCTGCTTGAGAGGAGACGGCCGTCCTATCCAAGCGAACCACAAGTTCCTATTTACAATTTGACGGACGCAGTAAAAGCCATGAACTACTTACTTATATTTTACATAATTATTGCAACTTTTAACAACATTGACGCCACTTTACTTCGACGAACTCCGATCCTTGAAAGACGTTAACTGCAGTTAGTGCTGCCTGATCTTAGTGCTTATACATAAAAATATCAATCATATTCCTTTCCTAAAAATACAAAACAGACCCAGTCTTATCCGTAACCTTGTAACTTCCTTGAAGGCTCTCTCTTCATATAATGCTGTACCTCGCAGGTAGTGGAGTACAGGGTGTGGTTATATTTTGACGTGGTGCTGTGGGCGGTCGTCGTCGTCGCTGTGTTCCTCCTGGAGGAGCAGGCTGTCGGGAGGGCCGCGCGGCGGGGCGCGCGCGCTGCCCGAGCGCCGAGACCCTCCCCGGCTGAACATTTTCGACAGCTGGGCGAACTTCTTGCGAGACGCTGCAAACGGATTTCGTAATTAGGAGTTAGTGACAAAATTTAATCGCTTAGCATCGATTGGGGGTACTTAAATGTAATTCCAGCGCTCCTCGCAAATGTGCAGCCGGTCGCAGTTCACTCAAACTAAGTTTACATTTTTACAGCGTTTACGACCACTATCTTATCTATCATAGCTATATTATTCCATTTTAACGACGAACAAGTCATGTCGTGAGTCATGTACTCTTTCATTCTTGTAAGCCGTAGGGAAGCTGAGGGTATGAGACTAATAAGAGATTTAAGAAAACTTTGAGTTGGTTTTTCTACAGGTACTTATACATATATCTACGGGGTGCAAACGTTGGGTGTTAGAATCATCAATTTGAAAGTGTCTTGTGGTGTTAATGTGGGTCTCATGACTGTGTGACTGTGCGTCATAAAATAACACGACTTTAGTTGGTTTCAAGATGAATTCATCGTTCCCAGTTATAAAATGTTTAATGACTGCAAAAGAAGACTTGTAAACTGTATATCTGCCGATAATGATTCATGAATTTATAAACGTGTAAATGCCACTCACATTTGCCCATATTCTTCAGTCTCTCCTTGAACGCTGCCTCATCATCATGACACTTAGTTTTCTGTCCTTGCTCACTGTCCAGTGCTGCCATGAACTCCTGGTTCCAACGTAGCTCCGCCATGAACTCCTCGTTTTGCAGGAAAGTGGCGATGCGGTCGTCATCCATCTCTAGACTCAGATCTACTCGTGCGTCTGTGCCGGGTGGTATTCGCAGAAACATCGGAGGTAGAGGGCCCAGCATTCTTGGCACCCATTTTCTTCTTACAGCTAAAGGAATTGATTCATCGTCAACGTCTCTGCAATAAGAAAAAAATCAATGTAGCTGGTGTAATGAATTTGAATTTGAAGTATTCAGTTAATAAGCTGTTTTTATCAACGTTAGAAGTGCGAAGGATTAATGAAAACTCATTTTGATTTTCAGACTAGCACCTGAGGATCAACAAAAACAATGAACAAGTAGGTATGCCTAGCAGTAGGTGTAAACGGGCAGGAAGCTGTAGGTGTAGGTATATCTGGTTTTCTACAAAATAGCTCTGATTTGATTGTAAGTAAGTAGTAGCTGAAGGAATGAGTTTTTGGCCTTAGCACGCCGATCTCCCAACTACGATTTGACAATGAGCCAAGTGGTATGGTAAGATGGAGAGAAAGACATTCAGATGTACCAATAGGAACGTTGACGTGCAGCCCGCAGTCACCTGCATCTGTGCTAGGTAGGGACGATTCCTTTCTGATGCTGGTGGTAATTATAAATCTAAAGATATGTACATCCTATATCACAATCCGTTTAGTTATCCCAAAAATAAAATTCCTAACTCATTATGCGAAATGATTGACACGAAAATTATGAGCAAGCATAATGCTTGGGTGCTCTATATTTTGTCCAACCAAAATCACTGTACCAATGAACATTTCTGCTAGTCATGCAAACCTGTTGCCTCAATTGTCAGTTGACCTACCGGTGTAGATGACAACATCATGGTTCACTACTACGAATACGAACGGAAGACGTAATCGTTTTGACGAACACACAATGCTCTGACGCGGTATGTTTGTGTCGCAGCGGAGAGATGTCTATTGTTCAGTGCTTACCTACTGTTCCTTCGTTTCCCTATTATCTTCCAAAGGATTAAATAATTGTTTGTTGTTTGCTACTCTATGTATTAATTTACTTACACAAGTGCTGTAGTGTCGTTGTCATCGCCGTTGTCTGTAGGTCGGCAGCCCAAGCGGCGATCTTTGCGTCGCAACGGTGTGCTGCCTTCTACGCGCTCCATTTCCAGTCGCAAACGTTCATTTTGGTTATCAGTACTCATAGCTAGAAGTTGGTCAATGGTCGCATCAACCGCACCCTGGTTAGCGCGTAGTACGGCTTCAATAACATCGTCGTCCATATCCGGGAACATCGTCTTGAAGTCGGTCATCGCCTGCGTGAACTCGAGCTGCATGGTGGACGCCATCGTGCCGCCGGCCTGCGGCACGCGACTCGCCAGAAACGTCACGAGCGCGCGCCCCTCGCCGGCGAAACAGCTGACATGTGACGCAGAAATGCCGCAGTGCTGATGAGGTCCGTCGCCGTGCGCCCCGCGGCCATCCTCGCGGCGCACTACACGCCGCCGAACTCCGTGTCCTCGACTCACTAATTAGCAGTTTTTTGCTGCAATAGTCCTACTATAAGCGGCGCGGTGCACCGGTCGCTATCATGATGTGCAATTTTCACTTTCGTAGTTTTCAGATGCGTTTTGCGCAGGCGCGAAGTGAGGCGGGGGGTGAATCGTCGATATAAATAGAGAGAATGCAGGAGACGGCGCGCGTCCCGACGGCCGGCGTCGTCGGAGCGCGACCCTCGCTATCACTGAGACCTGCCGGGCGGCGCGCGGCGGCATGCTGCGCGCGCAGTTGCAGCCCATTGTTTGTAAATCATGTTTGTCCCACAACGTGACCTTTAAAGCTGCCGAGGAAGTTTGAGGATCTATCCTTGTTCTTACGTAACATTGAATTATGGAATATTGGACTAAGGATAATAGTCTAAACAATCAATAAGGATATCACGGTTAGGTATAGGTTTACAAACTAAGTTGCCAATGCGAGGAAATATGAAACCAGGCGCGGATCCAGCCCTCAAAAAAGGCCTTCAGTCACTCAAAAATCGGCCAAGTGCGAGTCGGAGAACGTACTCACTAATGAACAATCATGGACTTACCTACCTACATATGTGCGTTTTGAACGATTTTTTATATGTTCTTTTTTACATCTTCAAATAATAACATTGATTACAAACTAAATTAAAACACCATTTTACATCAAATAACTTTATCAAAAACTAGCAACACGTCCTGGCTTCACACGAGTGGAGATTTATTTTTTATAGCTTACTAGCGACCCGCCCCGGCTTCGCACGGATGCAATGTAGATACTAATGTTTTCTCTACTATAATATGCATGTATTATACATATAAACCTTCCTTAAGAATCAGTCTATCTATTAATAAAAACCGCATCCAAATCCGTTGCGTAGTTTTAAAGATCTAAGCATACATAGGGACAGACGGCGGATAGCGACTTTGTTTTATACTATGTAGTGATTTACTAACAATCAGTAAAAATATAGCATTCGAACGGTGGAAAAAAAATGTAGTATAATTTAAAAGTACCTATACTACATACTTTAGATAAATGCTTAAATTACAAATTCAAGCTTACACTTCTTTTTTGCGAAAACCTTAATTATTTCGTCTACATCCAGACATCTTTACGCATATTTAAGAGAGCTAGCCCCGATAATCTTTCCTGTGCCATTGAGGCACGCAAACAAGATTTGATCCTACGGAGAGTAGAAAACGATCTTTCCGCGTTAGCTACGCTGACTGGTAGTGTAGCCAAAATTTGTAGAATCTATGTTTGGGTACAACTCTTGGTCGCACGCTTCATTATGATTAGCTATCGACTCTGGTATGACCAAATAATTTTGAGATTCTCTTTTTCATTTGGTCATCCAGAGTTGGTATTCATTTAAAACTGTACATTCATTATCTCTAATAAACGGGAAAGAATTTGGATATCAATATTGTAAAAGTGTACCGTCACACTTGTACAATATTGATATCCAAATAGGGTAGTTGACTAAAAAAATCTAATTAGTCCGTCTGATAGATTTCCAAAAAATATTGGACACGTATTTTTTATTTTTTCACATAAACAAAAAATGAAGACGATACAGTGCGTTGAAAACTCGTGTGACGTCACTACTCGCTACAATTTTTAGCGAGCCGTGACGTCACACGCTCCCACTCCTGATCTTTGATGCTTTTTATCTTCGTCAGTTTTTATAGATTTGATAAAGGAAAAAAAATACGTGTCCAATATTTTTCTATAATCTAACTGACGGACTAAACATAATCATATAATTTTTACTCAGGAAACATCCCTATTCCTGTCCATTGGAATACCATAGGTATAAAAACTCCCAAATGAAAGAGGTCGAGTACTCCCGGAGATATAATCTGTCCTCCAAATAATTAATAATTGAATCTAATAGAGGTATGTAGGTATACTGATTTTCGAAGGTAGGTACCTACTCTTCCACCGATTTCGCCTCATAATTAGACCTACATATTTGTTTGCCTTGTAATTGTACGTGGGGATTTGAATGTAACATCCAACGGTTGTGCTTGCTCTGCCGCCTCTGCAAAAAACTTTCAAACAAACAAATGATGCTAATATATAAAATAATTAGGTATATTGAATTAACTTACCACCATGCATGCAATATGCCTACTGTCGAAAAATATTATGTCGAAAGAACAATCGGAGCTATCGACTTTACCGGTTACAACAAGTGAATTAGGGTTGTGGATATGCCCACAGTGCCCACAACGGTGGATCCGCGCCTGTATGAAACTCAGGGGAATTATAATGGATTCTATATTTTATTTCCGAAAACGGATGCTATTTCCCAATTATGTGAATACAGGATGGCTGTAGTAGAATCAAAGCGTCGATAGGGCTACCAGTTATCTAATGCTCTCCCTATTGCTGATTGCTGTTGGTAGCTAGGTGATACCTGTTTTCATCGATTCAGAATTATTCCTACATGTGTACCTCAGGATTGAAAGCTCCACTCATTAATTGAAAAACTATTACTATCAGTATTTCGTCAAAGTTGTTGAAAATTTGTAGAACCGATTCAAGACTTTGTAGAACAAAAACAAAAAAAGTTAAAACTTGGTAAATGGGTCCCAAAATCCTGACAAGGTTTCTGTATCTAATCAATGAAAATTCATGTTGTATATATTATCAAGATTTAGTTCAAATACAATTAAACTCCAAAATTCAGCACGATCAACTAACGTAAGTACCCAAACAGGCAAAACGAGGATCCTCGACCCTGAAGCAGTCAAAAACAACATTTGCTTAGAGCTCTCCAGTATTTCATATTATTAGTAAGTTATGTAGGTACTTATCTATACTTATATTATAAAGCTGAAGAGTTTGTTTGTTTGTTTGAACGCGCTAGTCTCAGGAACTACAGGTCCGATTTGAAAAAATCTTTTAGTGTTAGATAGTCCATTTATCGAGGAAGGCTATAGGCTATATATCATCACGCTAAGACTAATAGGAGCGGAGCAGTCATGAAAAATGTGACACAAACGAAGTTATGCGGACAGCTAGTAGGTAATTGATAATTTTAGTAGGTAGGTACTTGCCTAGAAACTTTCTACGAGAATTGTATAAAGGCATTTCCCTGAAAGAACGGTACGGTACTTCTCAAGAAATTCGCTTGCAAATGTTCCTGGCACTTTATAACATTTATGGTGACCATAAATTAATTTTGTCAAGCGCTTTTTGGTATTCAGTATTGTAGGTATTCATACACGCATTTCAAGACTAGAAACAAAAAAAAAACCTGCATCATTATTATTCGTGTATTCATTTTAAAATCTTATTAATTACATTTTTAAATATTTAAATAAAAAATAATAAAACATTTAAAAATATAAAAAATAGTAGCCCACCGGTATCGGGAACAGGGTCCAAGCTACCGGCGGTCAGGGCTCCAGAGAGAGGAACCTCCTAACAATGCGAGCCGTGTCCAGAAGTACCGCTTTCTGGATCAAGCCCTTGATCCAGCTGCCTAACGAGAGCCTCCTAAGGTGTTGGTCGAGGCTCTTGGCTATTAGGCCATTGGCTGACACGACTATCGGTACAATGATTGCTGAATCCACATCCCACATGTCGACAACCTCGCGAGCCAAGTCAAGATATTTAATTTGCTTATCTTTCTCGGCTTTCACGAGGTTCTCGTCATGCGGGACGGTTATGTCACAGTAGAAATATGGAACAGTACAGAAACTACGAACAAACGGTCGAAACGGCACACTCACACAGACGTGCACATCTACGAGGCCCCTAAGGGACTTTCGCGGTGCGCTCAGTGGCGGGTGCCGTGTTCATAGATTTTCGTTTTGCAAAAACTGTGTACCCAACAAGCACAGATGTTTAATACTGGTACTTATTAAATCCTTATACCGAAGACTA
Source organism: Hecatera dysodea (assembly GCA_905332915.2). Classification (NCBI taxonomy): domain Eukaryota; kingdom Metazoa; phylum Arthropoda; class Insecta; order Lepidoptera; family Noctuidae; genus Hecatera; species Hecatera dysodea. The sequence continues at coordinate 13,502,586 of HG995299.1, read as the reverse complement.
ATTTTAATTTATATTGTATTATAATTTATATAACATATGGAATAAATTAATCCTTATGAGTATTAAAAAATAAATGACCATAATTTTACGACAACATTATATTCTAGTCGTTTTAATGTTTGTTCGGGCATAACTCCGTCGCTTGCCAACCGATTTGAAAAATTCTTTTTTTGTTGGAAAGGGTATAACTTCCCAAATGGTCCCATGAAAATTTTATCGAAATCGAACAAGCGGGTTTTTGTTAATTTCAATAAATGATAGCAAATCTGTCGGGATAGCTGAAATCGCATGTTTGTTTATTGTTTACACCAATTTATACCACGTACGCTGTGATGGGTATGTTTAGCTGGGAGTGAACCACAAAAAAGTGAAAAATAAAAAAAACTATTTACAAAAAATACAACCGACTTCTAAACAAAAAAAAAAAAGAAAAAGTACAAAAAAACTTTAATTTCGGAACTCGGTGTTTTTGATTGATTTTTTGTTTTGTTTTAAAAAATACAACCGACTTCTAAACAAAGAAAACCAAAAAGTACAAAATAACTTTAATTTCGGAAGTCGGTGTGTTCAAAACAAAAAAGCAATCAAAAACACCGAGTTCCGAAATTAAGTTATTTTGTACTTTTTGGTTTTTTTTTTGTTTAGAAGTCGGTTGTATTTTTTGTAAAAAGTTTTTTTATTCAACATACAGAAATCCTTCATCAAAATTTTAGGGCAGATATTAGGTATAATTGAAATGGAATAAAATGGCATAGAAATGATAAACAATTTTCAGTTTGTATTTTTTTTTTACAATGGCATTATTTACATTTTGACCAAAGAAGAAAGTCGCATGGAATAACATGCACTAACGCATTTTCGCGTGACTATTTCTCCCAGTCAACTCCTACCGCAAGTCGTGTTAAAGAACTTCGTTCCAATAAAACACTTATTGCAAACATTGAAAGTGACAACCCTAGCTCTCTACTGGAGCGTAGGTAATTATTTCAACAAATGGGCTTAGTTTCCATACTGTTCCATATGTTTACTGTGGTTATGTCTACAATCATTGTACGCCTCTCGATTCGGTCCACCACCACTATATCAGGTTTATTGGCAACAATAGTCCTGTCAGTGATGATGGACCGATCCCAGTACAATGTTATGTTCACAAATTACTATGGTTGACATATCGTTTTCCATTACTAGTAAATATAAAGGATCACGATGGATGTCGATTCAATATAGCATTAATTCATTAATTCTGTTTTAAGAATTAAGGTTGTCAATAAATGTAGGTGGGTCAATGACCGTTATTGCACATTTATTTGGTGTCGACTATAAACGGTGCTTACGCGGGAGAGCGATAAGTCGCTGCTGCCGCCCGCGGTACTACCGTGTGTGTTGTTGCTGTTATGAGTGTTATGTCGAATAGACAGTGTCCATATTTTACCGGTTTAAAGCCGGATAAAAAAATATTTGAACAAGTAATGGAAATGTGTTCTATTACTGAGTGATTTTTTGCACTGCTTAAAAATTATCTTGTGTAGTGTGAATTTGCATAGATATGTCGAGATACAGAAACCCTATTGTAAGGATTGAGGGACCCCTTTGTATTGCTGTAACTTTCTTTGTTCCACACATTTTTGGATCGGTTGTACATCTTTTATTAAATCCTTATATCAATAGCTTTTCAATTCAAGGGTCTCCGAATACCTCTCTCAATCCTGGCACAGAAATTCCTATTGGCACCAAAAGGCAGTGACAATCTGCGCGTCAAGTCCTCTATGGTCAAATTGATATTGCAGAATTGGATCCAATGGGAAATTGCTTTCGCGGAATCAGACAACTTAGAAAAATAACGCCCGGATTCTGAAACGAAAATTAACGACGTGTCTAAATTAATCTTGTATCAAGTGAATTTGGTTGTTAAATCAGTCAGCCAATTACATCAGCCGAATGGCTTTGAAGTGTTTGTCACGTAGTAGAACGCGCATACTTGAATGCCTGCCTTCCACATCATGGTGCGATGGTCTGGTGAAGGTTGCAGTAATTCGCTGGATGCGAGAAGCATAGGAACGGGCGAAATGGGGACGCTTGGGGAAGGCCTATGTTTAGTGGTGGACGTCTATGCTGAACTGTTATGGTGCCTTATCGCCGGCAATTCAGTTTTGACTCGATGTCTTACTTTAGCGTGTTATTGATTTATCTTTCGTTCCCATAACTGAGTGTCTCGAGTTTCTAAACAGAGAAAACAGACTATAAAGTTTATCTTAAGCAACATAAGGGAAAGATTAATCTAAAATGCACCCTAACTATAACGCCATTTTATAGCGTAAGCGGTGATTTTGAACAATTTAAACAATAAAAGCATTGTGGCTGCATTTTATGTACGATTTATTTCAGGAATATTTTACATTAAGTATAATTTAGCAAGTAATAGGTTATACACGTCAATTTATTGTTAGTGCATTTGCAAATTACTTAGATAAGTAGTTACTATATAGACAAAATAACTAAGAATTTCATAAACACATAGGTTTTGTTAACTGAGCAAATGATCAACGACAAATTTATTATTTGAATTTCTCGCCCAGTATCGTTACTCTTTTTAATACATCCGACACTTTATTAGTTTATTACATAGCGTGCTTTTATAGTTGGGCGAGATTCAAATTTCGAATTACATACATTAAAGCAAAATACTAGGACACAGACGACATTGTTTTTACAATTTAGGCCAAGACGAAACTACTTACGGTGTCTTACCAAGTTACCACATACAGCGACGACGAAAATAGCAATCTATGACGTCACACTGAACCTTATCCAGGTACTATAGTTACATTTAATACATAGTTTGTATTACGTACTACAATATTCGCCCGCGATATGATAAGGCCCCAATGATACATTTTCTGCCTAAAATTTTATTCAACGACTGAACTAAAATTAACACGCGCCAGATATGAAGTTTTGAAAAATTATCAACGGGTATAACTATTACATATGAATGTACTCTCATACTATATTAATAAAGTATAATTATAGTTCTCAAGAGGAAGGCTATTGCAAGCTCAAATTACTATTAACCCTGAGTAGTTACAAACCACACGTACGTAAGTATCTGCTATTATTCTCAAGTATACTCAAACAGGTGCATCTTTTTCTACCTACATCAATACAAACAACTTTATGTATTAGATAGACAGATATAGACTCTATGCAGCTAATAAATAGATTATAAAGTATTTCGTTACATAATACGCATCAGTTAACTGCTGCTTATTAATATGAGAGTGGTATAAACAGTTTATAATGTTAATGTCAATACTTGAGACCACCACTGCCTACTATCAAACCAGAATGGACGGCGTGATGTCGCAAATTGACGCCAGATGTAGTTTTAAAAGATTTTAGAATGCAATATTCAGGAATGTTAATAATATGCTCCGTATGCTAATTTCCATGTAAGGGCATACTCTTGGCATCGACGCAGATACCAAAGAAACACAATTAAAATAAAATTATCACAAAATAAAAACAACATAGTAAAATAAACTAAGTACAGCAAAGTTTATAACGCAAATGGCAGACTTCGCTAGCTGCCTCGAGAGGTGTACTTATGGTGTAATTTTTGATTTGAAAGGGAATATAAATCTAATGATTTCATGAAGTACAAAAATAAAATTTATTACAATCAACGCAATGGCACTATACTCATGGTATGAACAATCTAGATTTTAGACCTGTGGCATTTACGACGAAACGAACTTATCGGCTCAAATTTCACTAGTCCACAAAAGGTCAAGCACATGAATTACAACAACAACAGTATTTATTTTACATTATTAAAATAAATAATACGAAAAATCATCTCAGTGATTTGTCTAAACATAAATACAACTACGTGAAAGTGAAAGACGAAGAGTTTAGAAATAATTTTAGACACATTGTTTTACATGAAAGCAACGAGGATTGTGGACTTAATAAGAATGATGAGGACCGTTTTCATTGCACTTTTAAATATCAATAGCGCTGTGGAAGATATCTACTAGTTTTAGACACTAAGTGCAGTTACTTCCTATTGAGCGTCCAAGATGATTGCCGCACAATTACAATTCAAGCGGTTGTATGAAGTTAGAGAATTCAGGTGCCTTCGCATCTGGATTTAGCAGTTGTTGCGTGCGCTGATCAAGCGACGAGCGGACGACATGGTATAGAAAATGTCGGTGCGGTTTAGGATGGCTTAGTAAATTTTGTAGTGCCATTAACTGACACTTATTTAATTGTTCCACTAGTAGATAACCTACTCATGTCGAATTAAAAGTCTGCCAGTATCAGATCAGATGCTTACTGAAAAGGTTCAAAACTTCAAACAGCCTCTTAAATTAGGAGTCCCCTTTTTTGGTGAGAAGAATCCTCGGTGCTCTCAGTTTAAATGAGATTCAGACGCTAGCCTGCGCGCCGCCCTGCGGCAGCACCACCACCGTGTTGGTGGTCTGCGGCTGCGGCGGCGCCTGCTCCTTCTGTGCCCTCTCCTGCTGGGCAATGAAACGTGATTGCACTATTATTGCGATATTCGGTTTTGATACAACTTGAAATAAATCAATTTAATATTGGAGTATTCAACAATTTTTAACTAATCCAACGTCAGAAATATCATAGAAATTCTATCAGTTATTACCAAAACAGTTCACACGGCAGAGAACTCTTTTACGCGGAGCTAGTATAGAACAACGTAACAATACTCACAACGGTTGTAAGCGAGGGGTCAGCAGCAGCCATGAGCGTGGCGGCGCGGTACGAGGGCGGCGGCGTCTGCTTGACGGCCTCCTCGTAGTCCGGCAGCAGGCTGGAGTAGTCCGGCGCCGGCGCCGCCGCGTACGGCGCCAGCTGACCCGACGTCACCACGTCGTCGCTCGAGATCACGAACGGGCTTTGTAGAGCGTGTGCGCGCATCGTCAAGTACTTGTAGCAGCGCCATACTACGCTGATGCAGTAGCCCTGTGAGCCGATCAGTGGTGTGAATTCATGCATGCGCTGCACAATCAGCTTATAATGTAGTGGGAACATTGAAACTTGTCAGACTCTTACTGACTAAAACCCACCCGTGATCCTTCTTCTACCCTTTACGTTCCAGGGCCGTGGTGACTCTTTCGAACAAATTCCGTAACGCTAGCAGGTACTGACCCTATGGGGCCCCATCTTCGTTGCTGACAGCTCTATGAGGCGCGCGTGGAACCCGACGCGCCGTCGACTCGGGTCAGGTTACTATCGGACGGCTCGCCGTCCGCAGGCCTGCGCCTACGGTGGCCGGGAATCGCCCTGCGTTTCCCGATGCCCGGGGCGTCTTCTTTTGTTGCGGCGGCTGGAGCGTGAGGTTTCCCTCTCTCGCACGCGGTCCGCCTCCTCCTTCACTAGCATTACTGTGTGTACCAGGGCCGGACGCGAGAGGTCGCTGCCGCCGATCGCCTCGACGAGGACACTGCGTTTCTCCAACCAAGCAGGGCAGACCTCCACCGTATGCTCTATCGTGTAGCATGCCATGGCATGAGATTTAATGTATGTAGACATAATAGTAACTGGTGGCATGTTACCTTGAGCAGTACGGCGACTAGGAACGCTGAAAGTACGACGAGCGCCAAGGCAGGCGCTGGCAGCTGCAGCAGCTGAGCTCTCCAGGGCACGCGGCGCGTCTCGGCGACCAGCCGGTGGATGGAGCGCAGGTAGCAGAGGTACCCGGTGGCGGTCAGACTGGGGTGAAACAGTCATGTGGGATTGTAGCAGTGGCATAATAGTTTGACATTTTGGGTTCCCTATAACCAGTTTTTAATAAAGGAATACAAACAGCCCTAAATCTATCTCCTTCCGTTCAATCCATCAAAAGGTTGCCGTTGTTGTTGATTATTATTATAAATGTTTTTCCCGTGCTTAAACAAAAAAATACGGTTTTTGAGAGGTTATAAAACTAACTAGTTAGCCTTTCAAAGCAAAACTGAATGTAAGTTTCTGATCTCAATTAAAGGTCGCGCGCAATGTGAACAAGTTTAAGGCTAATGAGTACAGTCTGTACTAATAATATAAAAGTAGATCTTGATTTTACAGATACAGGAAGGTACAGCTTTGTCTTCTCGTATTCCTACAGTCATTTAAAGTTCTACATGTCAAAGTGAAAATTTACCATAAGGTTTAATCGAACATTCTCTCAGTACGACTACGATAGCTGCCACATCAGGCTAATAAGCACAATACAAACACAAATGATCGAAGAACATAATGTAACGTCATGATTGTCAATTATGTATGTCACGCACATGTTCCTCAGTTCCAATCAACTATTATCAGAATCTCATAGAGTTGAGAATGCTTTATCCGACATATTCGACTTAAAATGTATTTGGTCATCATTAATTCTTATATATTGTTTCATCATTGGCAATCCCACCAGTAGCAAGGATTTTATTTTATTATCATGTTATTAGTTTTCAAAAAATGCCATGACCCATCTGATGGCATGTAGTCACCAGTTCACCACCACCTACCAACTTGCAATAGCAGATGCATGCGTGTCTTTCCATCCTAAGTACAAAGCTGAAATGTTTTATGTATTGGTAATGCCTGAAAGCTACACCGGCAGCTGAAACCCTTGAAACTGGCAAACAGCCACACTGCTTGGCGATACGACGGGTATGGCGTTATTTCTTACTCGCACGAGACACCAACACTTTGAACTTCATGCAGTGATAGACTGTAAAACTTACACTGTGATCGCAAAGTCGAATATCTGGAGGCAGAAGAAAGGCAAGAGATGTGCGGGCTTGCCGAGCGCAGCCCCGTAGATCAGCATGAAGGTGATGGCCAGGGTGCACACTGTCACCAGCGCGCCCACATCCACATCATCTGGCACACACAGTTCAACTCTATTAGATTATTGTCACGTGCCTCGTTTCCGGCGCTCTCGTGACGATAATTTCAAGCAAATTATAAATTATACATACTCATAATAAAATTTTAAGTAGTAAGTTCTATTGTTTTTCAAGACTTGTAACATATGTAGCTTAGGTAATAGGTGTTGTAATTCAAATGTTTCTATGGTGGACCAAAATGAAGATTACAAGCAAACAAATTGATAACTTTCTTATTTTCTTTATAAGTGGGACAATTAATTGTTTAGATGCCTTTGTGCAGTCGACATTTACTGTTGTTCGGCATGTTTTATTTCGTAATAACTATAGTGGTTAAGCATTAAATGGTACAGTAAATACCCACGTGCACGAATGAGTAATTATATTATTGATGTTATGTTTAAAAAAGGCGTGCAAATATCCCCACCGAATGTGTCTCCACGTTGTCGTCGTGGTGGGGCTTGAGCGTCCCAATGATCTTGCGAGCTTTCCCGGTAGAGCCACTCATGCCGGAAGGTCGCAAGTGAGGGATCAGACCAAGAGAGACACACGCACGCTTGCTCGCTGCTCTCTGGTACGCGTCTGATCATCAGACGTGACTGAGAGAGCAGCGAGCAGGTGGAGAGGTGAGGTTGGGAGAGAGGGCCCTGAGAAGGGGCGGAGCGAAAAGGGACCACACCCTTAAAAGGAAAACCCAATGAAAAAAGACGCTTGCAAAATGAGTCCCCAGGTGGGTCCCGACTGCTCAGCGGTCGGGGAATCCCACCCCGCTTCGGCGGGCTGCCCTCCGTACTCTGGGGTGGGCACCAAACGTCTTCCGCTTGCCAGTGGCAACAAGAGCCGAGGAGGCTCCGAGTCATCGTCGTCATCCGGATCTGACTCCTTTAAGGAGCTGATGGCGCACGAGTTTGTAGAGGAGGGTTCGCCTGAGCGCCGGGGTGGTGCGGAGTCGGATTCAGGCTCCGCGCCAGACCTAGTAACGGTCAGCTCGGCGGGCTCTGGAAACGGAGGAGAGGGGGCTGCTGCGGAGAACGTCAAGTTCTTCCGCAAGCGGCCCAGACGAGAGGATACCGGGGGGTCGTCCTCCGAGGGCGAATTTGCCTCCGCCCGCAAAATCCCCACCGCTAGGCGGGGCAGGGGCAGTGAGGCAGGGAGGGGGCTGGCTCCCTCTACCCGGGAGGCGGGCCGTCGGGCCGAGAGGTCGGTGGAGGAGGGGCGTCGCCCTGGAGGGAGCGGTCGTGGGGCTCCCTCTACTCTTCCGCCCCCTCTCGACTCTGACGACGAAGAGTCCCCGAGAGAGGAACCGCCCGCTGCCGAGGAGCAGAGGGCCCGGTTCGAAGAGGTAGTGGAGGCCGCGATCCGCGCTGTGGCCTTTAAGAGGAAGCAGTCCTCTAAGCGGGAGGCCATTAGCGCGGCCAAAGCCTCCATTATGGCGGCGGCGGCGGCCAACGTCGGCAGGTCCAAAGAGGCGACAGAGTTGCGGGCGGAGGTCGCCCGCCTCGCGGCCGTAACGGAGAGACTCATAGCGGAGAATGAGTCGCTCCGGAGGGACCTGGCTGACATGGCCAGAGCGGCCTCTGAGGGGCCGCAGGGGGGGCTGAGTCCGGCGGCGCTGGAGGGGAGCCAAGTGCTGAGCCAGGTGCGGCAGGAGCTGGCTCCCTTCCGGAAGCAGTTCTCCGTTTTGGAGGACATGGTCCGGCGTCCCCCGTTAGCGGCGGCACAGAGGCCCCCGGGACAGCAGAAGGCGGCTTCGTACGCAGCCGCGGTGGCTGCTGGCCCGGGAACGTCCGGCCAGGCGAAGGCCAAGGCGGGAGCCGCGCCAGCGCCTGTGGCGCCGGCGCCTGCGACGCCGGCGACGACCAAGTCGGCCCCGGCGAAGAGGGGAAGGAGGAAGGCTGGAGGGGGAGCGGCTAAAGCTGCTGCGTCAGTGGCGCCGCAGCCGCCCCCACCCCCAACCTCGGACCCTCCTGCGACCGGGGCCGGGTGGCAGGTTGCTGGAGAAAAGCGGCAGGCCAAAAAGGCGGCCAGGAGCAAGGCCAAGAGGCAGCGGCGGAAGGCCAACGCCATCGCGGCGAGGCTTCGCGCCCCGAAGTCCGCGGCTGTGGTTTTAACACTGCAGCCGGAAGCGGAACAGAGGGGTGTGACGTACCTCGCCCTGATGAAGCGGGCGAAGGAGGCGGTGAACCTCCGGGAGCTGGGCATCTCTGGGGGCCTCGGGATCAGGAGAACCCTGACCGGTGCCCGGAAGCTCGAGCTCGCCGGAGCGGAGAGTGGCCCGTTCGCGGACGCCCTGGCCGAAAGGCTGAAGGAGGTCCTCCCCGCGGACGAGGTTCGAGTGTCCAGGCCGACTAAGTGCATTGACATGCGCATAGTGGGCCTGGACGACTCCGTGACGGAGGAGGAGGTTGTGGCCGCCGTCGCCAGGACTGGGGGGTGCTCTGCCGAGCTCGTCAAGGCGGGCACCCTCCGGCCTGACAACACGGGCATGCAAACCCTTGTGGTGAGCTGCCCCGTGACGGCGGCCAGAACAGTGTCGGAGGGTCGAAGGCTCTTGGTGGGGTGGGTTTCTGCGCGGGTAAAACTGCTGGAACCCAGACCTCTGAGGTGCTACCGCTGCCATGTGGGCAACCACACGGGAGCTATGTGCCCCTCGGAGGTGGACCGCAGTGGACTTTGTTTCCGCTGTGGTCAGCCCGGTCATCGGGCCGGCTCGTGCGAGGCCACGCCGCACTGCAGTGCATGTGCGGCTGTTGGCAAGCCGGCCGAGCACTGGGCTGGGGGAAGGGCCTGCGCGCCATCCGCCCCGACCAAGGGCAAGAGGTCCGCCGCCGCCGCCGCCGCCGCGGCTTCCGTCGCCGCTTCTGCCGCTTCTGCTGTGGGTGCTGCGACTCCCGGTACTCGGGAGGGGGCTGAAATGGAGTGCCAGTAATGGTCCCATTTCGGCCTCCTCCAGAGATAAGTCGGCCGCTGTGCTATTGCGCAGTGGCTGATGCCTGTGGACGGTGAGCGTGAGTGGCTCGCCGTCCGATACCAGGCTGAGTCGACGACGCGTTGTGCTTCACGCGCGCCTCAAGGAGCCGTCAGCACCAGAGACGGGGCCCCATAGGGTCGGTGCCTGCTAGGGTTGCGGAATTTGTTCGAGAGAGTTGCCGCGGCCCTGGAACGCAAAGGGCACATGGAGGAGCACGGGTGGGTTTTAGTCAGTAAAAGTCTGACACTCCCTACCGCTCCACCCAGGGCGGGAGGGGTCATTTGATGATTTCCCATCCAAAAAAAAAAAAAAAAGGCGTGCAAATATGCATATTTCATAGTATTATTTTGTATTTTTGCAAGGTCACACCCGCTGTTTGACACAATTGGATGCGGGCTATCTTATGTCCAACATCTCCACCTCTATTTTAGTTTGTGATGTAAGTAGCGAAAGAAAGTTTTTGGCAAACACGCCAAAATCAATACCTCTATAAGAGAAAATACCAAGTAGTTAACAAATGGACTTTTAATATGTTGATTCTGCTGCAGTTTTGTGGAATGAAATCTCGGAAAGAGAAAAGCCTTTCGTCCGTGTGCGCATTCCTTTTAGCTTTACCTACTTTCTACTCTGTTAATAGTTACACTTACGATACATGAGGCTGTGATCTCGATCTCTTCCGGGCTGTCCGACATGTTGAGGGAATGAGCTCGGAGGCGGCTCCACGTTGGACAGAGGCGTGGGGATGGCCTCGTTGCCCCGAGCCACGTCACTCCAGTTCGGCACAGGGGCCGAGTCGCGCTCCAGTTCGTCCAGCAGTCGGGGATCGCGAACTATTGCCGCTAAGAAGCCTAAAGCTATGAGGTGCAGCATCTACAGAGAATTTGATCATTAAGTCAGTCTTGAGATCTAAACCTGGTTGCCGACTGTCTTTCCGTAACTTAGTTTCAATCTTCGAGATTGGTTCGCCCTATATGCTTGGAGACAATACAGAAGTTAGATTCTTATCAGGAGTTTTTTTTTTATTGAAGTAAAATTTTATGGTGGTAGTAGAGTAGATAGACCTGCGGTAAAGGCCATATGTAGTAGGTAGATACGTATATAGGTATGCCGTATTTTTTGTACATAATTATGCATTGTTCTTCTTTCTATAATTTACAAAAAATACAGCTGTTTTATGTGTAAACAATGATACACATTTAATTGTTTTGTGTGTGTTGGACAATATAATGTTATTATTATTAGAAACGCTTCGACATGAATGAGTGTGAGTCAATTCAATGATACACTTTCTGCCTACCGTCGTGGAAAAAAACCCAAGTTTATGAAACTGTATTAATATAATGGGTATCTCAAGACCATGAGATTTGACGGCAATTTAAATAATTAAACAAGTTAACATTTAAACATAAGGTAGGTAAAAGATTAATTACAACAATACTTAGTCGTGATCTTACTTTGCAAGAAACTAAGCACGTTTTGTATTAGTGTAGACGACAATACTTTGTCGTCTACACTAATACAAAACCTATATTATAAAGAGGAAAGACTTGATTGTTTCTTTGTTTGTTTGCATTGAATAGGCTCCGAAACTACTTGACCGATTTGAAAAATTATTTTACTGTTGGGAAGCTACACTATCTCCGGTGAACATAGGCTATATTATATCCCCATATTCCCACGGGAACGGGAACTACGCGGGTGAAACCGCGGGGCGATGCTAGTCTATTTTTAAACTAGACGCACTCCTCGACAGCGGACCATGGTTTAGTCGAAAGCCACAGATACACGCGATACGGCGTATCTTTTGGGACAACTCAATCGAAAGAGAAACTGAATTAAATGCTCATAAAAGATGCATACTGTCCTTTTAAAACTAGAAACTTAAAGATAATTGCGTGACATAGTTTAAACATAATACAATATTAACTTTACCATGCATAATATATACATATAGTTTAGAAATGGCAGTGTTGTTAAATTCAAACTTGAACCCTGCTCGTTTTGATAGGATAGCTGGTATATTTCCACGAAATAGTGATAATAGTAGGCTGTCTTGTTTCTCTACTGTGAAAAGACCTTAATGCGCAAAAGTACTCGCTACATGGCGCCAGTCATCTGTTCTATCTACCTATACCTTTTACTAAATATACCTAATAATCTTAGCGTGAGCCAAGGACTGGCTTTTACCTTGGACAAAGGAAAAGCATTTCCATACAGTGTGGTAATGCTGGCAGCCTTTTGGGTATATTACCAGTGGCTAGCGCTGCGGAGAAATTTTTTCCACGATCTTTTGACTATTTTTAGTTAGTTAAGTTTTTTTTTTATTTAAGTGTATATATAATAATATTTAGTTATAATAATAATAAATAATACCCATAAACTTAAATATTATAAATGCGAAAGTGAGTTTGTTTGTTTGTTACGCTTTCACGCTAAAACGGATGAACGGATTTGGATGAAATTTGCCACATAGGTAGACCTGGACCTGGATTAGAATATAGGATACTTTTCTTCCGACCTTCAAGCAGGCAAAGCTAGTAATTAATAAATGCATTAATTTTGGGTGTCTGTTATTCAATCACATCAAATTCACTCAACGAATCTTATGCAATTTTGCACACGATGTGGATCAGTCTAAAATAACACATGATAGTTTCTATCCCGGGAGTATTTTCTCTAAGGATAATTTTCGACATTCACGCGGGCGACAGCTATCTAGTTTATAATTAACTAGCAGCGTCCCACGGTTTCACCCGCGTTGTTCCCGTTCCCGTGGCAATACGGGGATAAAATATAGCCTTATGACACTCCACAATAACTTAGCTTTCTATTGGTGAAATAATTTTAAAAATCGGTTCAGTAGGGGTAATCTCTGGAGATGACCCCTTACAGCGTCACAACCTAACAAACGTTACCTCTTTATAATATTAGTATAGACTAGTAGCATCCCGCGGTTTCACCCGCGTAGTTCTCGTTCCCGTGGGATTACGGGGACAAAATATAGCCTATGTTACTGCTGATAATTTAGATTTCCATTGGTGAAAAAACGGTTGTTAAAATCGGTCCAATAGTTTAGGAATATACTCCATATAAACAAAAACACATTTCCTCTTTATAAAATTAGTATAGAAGTATAGATTACCGAAAAGTTGGAAAAAACTTTAAAAAGTGCAAAGTTATAAATTTTTAAGTTTAATTTAAAAGTATTTTTAGTAAATATTTATTTTTATTTTTAGTAAATTTAATTCTGATACGAAATAAATTGACTGCAGAGGATTTAAATAAGTTTTGAAATACTTCATAATAAAATTGTAACTCTGGTTAACCAATCTTTATATTGACATTGTTTATCTTTATTATTATATACTCAGCATCTCTGTATTTTGTACTATTGCATGCCTTCTGGTCAAATATGGCTGTTACTTATATTTTTTATGTTACCGTTTTTTGTACCCATATTTAATTAATATACCATACACCAGTTATGCTAATTTTGGCAAGAATAAAACAGGAGGAAACAACAAAGGAAAACATACTTAATCAACTCTTATTATAAATTACTATTTAATTTTTTTTTGTAGGTATTACTTACCTCATAATTATCTTTGTTAATTCTCAGCACAGCTCTATTGTTTTAATGTATGGCAAGCAAAACAAACAGATTTCCTCATACTCACTAGGTGCCATGTCCCCAAGAGAATGGTCCCCGTACGCACATGGAGACAGAAGCAACAGCGCCATTCGCTGTTGCGCTCGCTCCCCAGCTTGGGACGAAACCTTAACATTTTTCCTGTATGGATAAAAAACAAACAGTTAAGTAACAAACTTTAAACTAATGTTTTAACAGTCAGACAGCAGTATGTCCTTCAACCGATGCTTGGGGGTGGGGTGTGTGTCTGAGTGCTCATCGAGTTTTTCATGAAATCAGCAAGCAGTTCGACTCTTCATGTGACCGAAGGTCTAGCCTTTTCTTTGGTCAACGAATCAGCATTGCCATTCAACGTGGCATGCAGCCAGTGTTCTGGACACTTCCCGATGACAGCGATGTGGACGAATTTTTCGATACCCTATGAGATCGTCCCCATCCTCCCTTTTTGCTACGTTTGTAAATTTATATATATTTTTTTATATTATAGCTTTTCTAGTGTAATTAGTAATAGTTCAAATAAATAAAAAGTTTTCAGAATAAAAAAAGTAATACAATAAATAGTTTTGACTTTAATATTGCTTTACAACTTTTGACAACAATTCCCAGTATATTATTGAATCTGCACTAAGACTAAGCACATGTAACTGTCTGCCATGACATGCAATAGAGACATGCAGCCACAGGGTGATAAAGCGAAGCAACTTCCAGGTATAGGATACAGTGCCTTTTCAGTAGCAGAAAGGGCAGTTTTCAAATTTAAAGTACAAATTATTATAATTTAGCAATTACAATTATACTTTAAATTTGAAAACTTGGGATGCGGAATTTATTTGAAAGAGTCACCACGGTTCTGGAACGCAAAGGGCACTAGGAACACGGGTCCCTCCTATCTTACTCCCTTCCGCTCTGCCTAGAGCTGAAGAAGTTATTTGATGACATCCAAGGCAGAAAAAAAAAACTGTATAGTGTGACTGACTTTTCATCTACCTACTAAGGCTTTTGTTTATTCTAATTTGCCTAGACTACGGCTTATAATACATCTCATCAAAGTAACTGAAGATAAAAGACATGACAACTCATTAAAGTTCAGTAGTTCAAACTGTTAATTAAAATTTATTGGGTGTAGAGTGTAGGTGTAGCTCAAGAAAATATTTCACTAGCAAAAATTAGTCTATTGTGTGAGTGTCCAATGAATATGACATTTAAAACACTGATGACTCTGAATCTGTAATGTCTAACTTATGACAATGTAATTTACACTTATTATGAAATTTGAAAGAAGCTGCAATAATATAAGAGAAGTAGGTAATAATATATTTGCATTCTCTGTACAATGATCGAAGTAGGCAGAGCTATTTTATCTACATATCTGTGATATGTTTTAAAAATAAACTTGTTACATTTGGTAACACAGATTTGACTGTATGAAAATATGTAATTATAATACATATTATAATTCCTAAGCATATGTGGAATAGGTTGCGGTGGTACGTAAGGTTGGTTTTTCACATATATAAGGTTAGGTAAATTAAAATTAAAATCAACTTTTTACATACAATTTAGAAATTTTAAAACTTCTAATACTTAGGTAGATTAATATAGAATAATCTTTTCTTTGAATACGTGAAAACCTTTTAGTGATCCCTTTATGTAATAAATTTTTTCAATTTATTTAGAATCCTGGGACCCTAGTGATTTTTAACCGACTTCTAAAAAAGGAGGAGGTTCTCAATTCGGATGTTTGTATGTTTTTTTTTTTTTATTGTTTGTTCGCGCATATCTCCGTCGCTTGTCAACCGATTTGAAAAATTCTTTTTTTGTTGGAAAGGGTATACTTCCCAAATGGTCCCATGAAAATTTTATCGAAATCAACCAAGTGGTTTTCGAAAAATCTAAAAAAAATATCTACATTGCCTACATTGACGACCTCTTAGCTTACTCCGCAAAGGAGCAGTACGATTTTTTTTACACCAATGTGATTGGTTCGTTTAGGTGGGGGAGGGGAGGGGGTGTAGGTACCACTAAAAAGTGAAAAATAAAAAAACTTTTTACAAAAAATAAAACCGACTTCTAAACAAAAAAACCAAAAAGTATAAAATAACTTTAATTTCGGAAGTCGGTGTGTTCAACAACAAAAAAGCAACCAAAAACACCGAGTTCCGAAATTAAAGTTATTTTATACTTTTTGGTTTTTTTGTTTAGAAGTCGGTTTTATTTTTTGTAAAAAGTTTTTTTATTCTATATTAAAATATACATTTGAGATCATTGGCCCCAAATAGCTCCACCTTCTCTGATTATTGCTGATGTAACAGAATTTTCATGATAGATTCACCATTAAAAACTAACTATACTTATAGCTAACTACATATATTTATAGTCATACAATAGTCAGGCTTGTTGATATCAGTAAATATTGGCAGACACCCACAGTGATTACTACATAATTATATGTAATACAAACTAATAAAATATGTTTTGGTATATAATTTTAAATGAAATTCAAGACTGATGTGAGAATAGTCCACAATGCAGTACACATTTCTCAGTTTGATCTACATTTTTTAGTAGTCAGTTGTTATAAAAAAGCTACAAGTTAATGGCCACCAGTGGCGGCCTTAAGGGGTGGCGAGCAGGGCAACCGCCTGGGGCCTGGCTCTGTCAGGGGCCTCACGTAACCCGAGTACAAAGTACCTTACATTTTATAACATATTTTAGATGTTTGTAATAAAATGAAGTTATTCTATAGTAAATTAGATTTGAAGTGAGAGAGAAGTGAAACAAGATGGGCTTTCTGATTTGCATTATTTTTTCATTTGAAAATCTCTTTGCTCCATTTGATTTTAATTAAAATTTTAATATAAAGGGTAATCCCAAAAATTCAGAAATACCTATTTATTCATTTAAAAAAGAACAAGGGTCTTATAAAGTTCTTTCGCCCGGGGTCTCGCAAATATCTACCGCCTGTGGCCTCGCGACGGTAAATGGCGCCACTGATGGCCACATTAGCTGTTTAACAATTTTATCCAAACATAATTCATTATATATACATGTCACCAGAAAATTGCAGATTCTGTTGGATGGTCAGGATCGTAATAAATCTTGATTAGATTATAATTTCTATGTATATTATGTACCTAATAAACCAGATACTTTTATACAAGTGGCTATAGAATTCAATATTGAAATCGTAGCAATCTGAAATTTTAAACAATTGTGTGATATTTATCTCTCTTCTTTTTTTTTTCTAAGTATTTGCAAGGTTATATAAACAAGGTTGATACAAAATCCAGTTACAACATGTACTGCAATAAAATGCCATGCTTACATGAATCAGTTTTGTTTATTAATTTAGTCATTAATTTTGGTTACCTTGAAATTAGTTTTGTTCAACTAATACAGAAATACAAAAACATTTTGTGATATAATTATCACAAAATGTTTTTGTATTTCTTATGTAGGTATTTTGAAGGCTGGTTGTAAGAAAACATTCGGTCCCATAGCAAACAACACCACTGAAGTGGTTTTGCCAGTTATTTCACAAATTAAGATGTGGTGAAAATAGAACTTGTTGTTACCGATTGAACAGATTTAAACTATACTTGGCGATCAACCAAACCTAGGCAAAACTGAATTACAGCAGTTACACTAAATTAATTGTTTTTTTTTTGGTCTAATGTAAAATTATTCAAAATGACTTGAGCGGTGTTGTTTGCTAAGGGAAGATTTCTGATTTAACCCTCACCAGGAACTCTTTTTATAAGTGTGTCACCCAGATTTGGAGGCACTATTTTGTTCAGTCACATATTGCATTCACCAACTAATCCCACAAAAGGCAATCACTCAGCCACTACACTAATCAGCCACCAATGATGATGATAATGTTATTATTTGTATGTCCTTGATAAGATAATGTAAATAAAATAATCCACAATATTTTGATTGCTTTACTGTAAATGGTGCTATTTCACCACATCAGAGTTATGAAAATGAAAATACCATGTTATATCTACGTAGATAATTTTGATTGAAGACAATACTAAGAAATTACATATGGAAAGGCTAGATTATGTTGAGAAATAAAGGGAATCATACAGAACAACATTAGAAAAAAGGAAAGTTTTAGAAAATGCCATCATTACCGGACGAGAAAATTCTGTTGCTATCGAGACTATTATACATTGCTTAAGCAGTGAATGCATGGTGCATGCTACAAAATATTGCTTTACAGCGCATATGTTTATGTACGTAACAAATTCTGCCCATCTTAATTAAATTACCCAAAGACTGTTTGATTACTAAAAATTACAAGTGTACTTGCCTGTTTTAGTGTGATTCTATTATTTTTTTTAAATTTCCACAAGCGCTTCGTTAAAATTGTATAACACCGAAATAAATAGGTATTTTCTCTTTACAACTGTGTAATTCTATTATTTTATTCATTCATTTTTACATCAATAGTTCAATAAGTGAACGAACGAAATGAATGAATGAAGGCTTTGAACAGTGTTGTGTGAAGACCTCGGATTAGTTTGATGGTAAAAGTAGAGTGATTTATTAATTATTACATTTTTTATTCTATAGACATTTTATCTCGTAAAGCCATTTGCCCAAGAGACCATAGGTCTTCAGAAAGCACAGTAAAAGTAAACTGTAACAGTTGAATAAATATGTCGGTTCAATATACTTACTGATTTTGTTTCAGTCACAGTAGTGATATTGCTTTTCAATTTTGCAGCAACCCATTCGCCGCATCACTAGTTAGATTTATTTGTCAATCAATGTAGGCATGGGCAAAAAATATCGATATATCGAAATATCGATATTTGTCCATTCAATTATCGATATATATCGTCGATATTTTTAGTCGCGATATATCGATATTTAATTTTTAGTTTAGACTATCGAATTCGTATCAAATTCGATATTTTTTTTACGCAATTTTGGTTGCGTGTTTTTAATGTTATTACAATAGATTATCCTTGCATGCTCCTCGCGTATTGTTAACTTAAAAAATCTCGCCACAATCGTTATTAAATGCAATAATGCAATTTTAGACTACTGGTAGCGTGCACGAAAATACAAATTCTATTAACCTATCAGTGAAAGACGAATATGACCTTGAATTAACAAGCAAGTATTTCTCTCTATCAATTTTCGGTTTTTTTTTTTCAATAAATCAATCACAAAACTTAAAAATATATTTAGGCTCGAGCATTAATAAAAAATACTATTTTCTTCTATTGTTTATTACGAAGTTTGATTGCTTTGGGAATATGTATGAATAATCATGCGAAAACTGACGATATATCGATATATCGATATTTTTCACACGATAATTATCGATAGTGTTTAAAAATATCGATACGATAAATATCGATATATTTTTTTCACTTGCCCATCCCTAAATCAATGTATATATGTTTTTAGAGTAGCAACTCTGAGAACAAGAACAAGCCAATGTTTTTTTTAATAAATTTTGTGCTGCTTTAAACTGCTCTATAACAATGCTTTAGCGAGGCTTTAGCCAATGTCACGTTTGGAAAAGCCAATGTTAGTGTCAAAATTGTGAGTGTTGGCACTTCTGTCAAATGTATTTTTTAGTAAATCATCTGGAAAGACCAAATAGACTATGGCTGCATGGCTTTGCCTTTGCCTTTCCCTGTCAAATGGGAAGAACAAAAAAAAAGTAAATCATCTGATACTTGAAAGCTTAGAGCTTGAAAGACGTGTGAGGTAAAAAGACATTTTCAAGTTATCTTTCTATATTATTTAGTTATTGTTATCAAATTATATTGATATTGCAGTGATAATGGAAAAGATTCCTGATCAGATCGGTTACTTGGTTTTAACAGAGGACGGGGCTGTCCTTGAATCTGGCGGAGAATTAGAAAACGACGAACGTGTTGCTACGATAATAACTGATCTCATATCTTTATCGAACAAGTTAGTAATCACATTTTAATAACTTGTAGTATATCCGTCTTGACTAACACTAAGTAAAAAGGTGCGCCGTGGATTTGGTTTATGATTATTTTATTTTGATACTAAGTACCTAACTGGTTATCCTCTTCATTTCAGGGTCGACCCATTAGCTTTTGGTCCTAATGAACAGTTTAAGAAAATATCAATAACATACGATGACCATTGGTTTGTAATATGTCTTTCCAATAAAAAAATATATGTGGTGAAGCGCAGTATACAACCCAGCATAAGTGAAGGGAATGCAGTTAATGTTTGAGATTGATAAGTAAAGCAACATGGGACGAAACTTATTAATGAGTAGCCTTGAGAATGCATCATTTAACATTATATTTCAAATTCTATTTAGATGTATAACATTTGTGATTAATGCATGGGTTATCAGGAATGTTGGACATGAAGTTCTAGGTATTATGAATGTAAGGCTATTGCTTTTGGAGAGTACTATACTATTCCTTAGCAGAGAACCATTCAATAGAGCTTGCCTAGGACAAAAAGATGAGTTCAGCTGGAGGCAACTAATAAACCAAATCTGGTTGTCAGTACCTGTGAGTTGTGTTCTATCCATTGTTTTTGTTTACATTTGGTTAAACTGGCTACCACTGGGTCATCCAGAACATATATTTCAATACACATTTGGTTGCTGGAGTGTTGCTATATCATGTGTATTGGAATTATGCTCTGCTAATGTAGCATTAGTAGCACAACTATTCTGTTTTATCAAATTAAAAGTTGCTCTAGATACTTTGCATATTTTTATAAGAACATTATTATTTTTGTCCATTGTAATATATGACAGGTCTCTTGCACTCATTGCATTTTCTGTGGCACAAGTTGGTAGTATCGGGACTCTAGTGGTTTGTTACTATATATTCTTTTATTGGTATATTAAAAACAAGCCTCTATATGCAAAAGGAGCACTTAAAAGTAAAATAGTTCCCGAGTCCGTTTTGTATAGTTTGTATGACAACATGGATGACTTTCAATTTACATCATTGAAGGACTTCCTACCAAAATATGTTGGATCTGTAAACACAACATTTAATAAAAAACTGAGTACTCTCACACTTAGTTTTGCTAAACAAGGTGTTGTTAAACAACTGCTAACAGAAGGAGAGAAATATGTGATGTCAGTCAGCCCTGTGATGACCTTCAGTGAGCAGGCCACTTATGATGTTGTAAACAACTTGGGTAGTCTGGCAGCAAGGTTTGTTTTTAGACCCATCGAAGACAGTAGTTACTTCTATTTTACCCAAATGGTGAGCAGAGAACTACCTCTTCAAAAACAAGATCAAAATAAAATTCAAGAATCATGTATAGTATTATCACAAGTTTGTAAAACAGTCAGTTCTATTGGTTTAATTGTTTTAGTATTTGGACAAAGTTATGCAAGGACCTTGCTTTTGTTATATGGGGGAGAGTCATTTATAGCAAGTGGCTTGCCAGTGCAGTTGTTGAGAAGCCATTGTTTAGCTATAGTTTTGTTAGCAATTAATGGAGTTACTGAATGTTATGCATTTGCCACAATGACTAGTGCCCAGTTAAACAGTTACAATTATTTAATGGTACTATTTTCAATAAGTTTTCTTTTATTATCATACATTTTAACATATATTTTTGGACCAGTAGGTTTTATAATATCAAATTGTATTAACATGTTTGCTAGGATACTTCATAGTGTTCATTTTATCAGTAACAAATACAAAGATACAGATTACAAGCCTCTGGATGGGCTTTATGTTGGTAAATTCTTTTTAATTACTTTATTTGTTGCTGGTTGTGTTTGTAAACTTTCTGAAAACAAAGTATCAAGAGATTCAGTTACCCTGCATATATTTATTGGAGCTATATCTTTATTTTGTGTCCTACTAGCATGGGGATATGAAAACAAAGAACTTGTTATTAAAGTGTATAAAAAAGTTTTGAAAAAAGAAGACAAAGTTTCTCTTGATTAGCATTCAATTATTGTTAAGCTTTTATGAGTATTCATTACCAGTGTTGATAAATAACTAAATAAAATAATATAGACATGTTATAATATGAGATAGAGTTGTTTTATTTTTATAACATTAAAGTAACAAGATAACATTCTATATGTCACATAATTCAATCAGTAGGCATATATCTGTGGCCTGCCAGATGATTGAGGTAATGCATAATAAATTCATTATTGATTTCCAACTACATGAAAATAAATTAATATTACATTGGGTAAAAGAATATCCCCTTCATTTGGGCCTCACATATCCGTCTTACTTCATCTGAAAACAAAAACATTAATTTTAAGAAGCATATTTTTGCCCCATTCTAGCAACTCAATAGTGAATTGCGATCAATTAATATAATTTATAACTAAGTGGAAGCTGACATTTAGCAGGAAAAATGTTGCAGCCACTTGATGTCAGCAAAGTGTATCAAGGACACGCAATGTTCACTGCGCGCTAACTTCGTCAACATATCTATGGGCACGCCCACTAAACGCGCACCTTATATATAGCGTAAGTCATGCGCTATTAAGAAGTAGGTACCTGCTATTTCTTTGAGATTGGCATTTTTCTCTTGGATGATAACATAAAATTCTCTTTCATTGGAAGACTTCCCTGTTATCCAGTATTCATCTGGTGTTTTGATTATGATTTCTCCATAGTTTCCAAGGCTGCTGATAAAGATTTATGGTATAAATATGACATTTGGTATTGACTTAACTGTTTTTTGTTGTGCAATAATGATTAACGTGATCCTCACCTTTTCTTATCAGAATGTATACTTGCTATTATACTTAAAACTTCAGGTTTGATAGTGGTAGAAGGATGAAGTTTGTTAATGGTTGGCTGGAACAGTTATAATTACAAATTAGACCTTATTCTACACTCAATGTGAATTTGTTTTTTTTTAGGAACATTTTGCCCCACACTAGAAATTTCTCTTGTATTGTGGGTGTGTTTATAAACATACAAACTCACATACACAAACAACCAGACCCAGAACAACTATCTGTAGGCCATACAAATAATTGTTCCGTGCATGCATCTTTTCTCTTTATATCCTTAATTTTTACAAGTTAAATACTTACAGAAGTTTTAAATGCTAAATTCAATCTATTGAAGTACACAAACTTGTGTTCTGATGCGGCTAGCTGTGCAGTGTGCAAAGCATGTAATGTGCATTGCTCACTGATGGTGGATGCGATGGCCGATAGTTGAGGACCAATAAATGCGTCTAACGATCTGAACATTTCGAATTGTAGTTCCACAGTTACTGTAAAAGAAGTTGATTTAAATTAGGAACAATCTCTGAAGACTAAGGGTCAGTTTAGAACTGTCGCGACGAGGGACCTTCGTAATGCGTTCAGCAGTAGCGGGATATACTTCAAAACGTGAAGCCGGGAAAGGAATTGTTAAGAATTTGCCAGGCGCGGCAAGTGTTAGGTATTGGTACCGCGAGGTGCAGCGCGACGCCTCAAATTGTAGGTACCTATTCGAATTCTCTCTGTAATGTGTACCTTTTCGTATAATAAATGAAGCTTCTTTATTGTATTGCTATCTTGAAAAGAAACCGCAGCGCCGCTTTGCGTCTCGACGTGGGCTGACCCTAAGCTTTATGGAAATTCATAGTCATTGTGAAAACATCAGTATAAATATGTAAACATTATTAGCTTACCATCAACAGTGAAGCAGACAGTAGCGCTCATAGTTCTATAAACAACTAAATAATACTGTTTAGTTTCCGCGTCATCTTCCCTCATCAGGTGTACTTTCACTAGTCTTTGTAAGTCCTCTTGGTTATGAATACCTTCAGGGGGGTGGATAAAGCGACCGTGTCTTTGGGCGGCTGCTACGGAACCTCCTTGGATCTCCTTCTCTACTTGTTTTGGCAGAAGTGATTGTACCAAATATTGGTATAATGTTAACATGTCTGGAGTGGATAGTCCATTCCTGTGAATTATATAAGTGTTTAAAGTCAGTTGCAGATCAAGTGCAAAGCTCAGGTACTTTAGCACACACCATGCCACCACCACCACCATGCATGGCCACCTTCTAGATTTTTCATATTATTTGTAGGCAGACTGCAAAATATGTAAAAATGAGTGCAAAATTATCTTAGCTATGTTAATAGGTTAGGGGTCATCCATAAATTACTTCACACGAATTTCATGATTATTGACTCCCCCCCTCATTCTTGTCACAGCTGGTAACATTTGTGAGACCCACTCCCTTGTGTGACGTCACATATTTTGCAATTTTATTCATGTATTTGTTAATGTTTTACTAAACACTTAGATTAAAATAGATTTTGAAATGTGACGTCACGAAATTTAGGACTCCTCCCACCCCCTTGTCACACTTCGTCGACCCCCTCCCACCCCTAGACGTGTGACGTAATTTATGAATGGCCCGTTAGGTTAGCTCTCGTTCTGCAACTAGATCAAGACAAGTAAAATGTTTAATTATTTTTGTGACCTACCAAATAAGTTGCTCATTGTAGATAAAGGAAATACACTTGAAGTGTGGGTAGTTGACTTCTAACAAGTCAATGAAGCATAGCACCTTGAAGAATGAATTCTTATCCAGAGGCAAATAGTTGATGCCTTGAATCACATCTGTGATATCATTTGAGAGATTCCTTGAAGATATGTACTGAAAATTTGGTAATAATTAGATGATTTTCCTAGAGTTCATATTTACATAAAAATATTTATAAATATAGTTACAGGTGTGAAGAATTGGTCACATATTGTGTATATTTCTTCTATTGGATAGTTTTTGAAGGGTCCTCTGAACATTCGGAACATCTTGTATGCTGACTTTAACAAGTCATACATCACAGATGGATTTACCTGGAAATACCAATTTATGAATTATAAGCTCAGCTTTTAATGAGGGTTTACCGCAGCAGAAAATAGTTTATATTGAAATATATATTCTAGGTATGTACTTACAACATCAGCACCTCGAGTTTCTCCAATAGCTGACAATGCTTTTGTTGTGTAAGGTATTCTGACAACCTGAAAAACGATAGTTTCATGTGAATTTACATGGACTTGGAGAGTAATAGAAATCCCCAATTATCAAAGGATAAATTCAATCCCTTATGAATAACACTGCTCTTTTTTATATATTGTGTTCCATCTATGTTTTTTTAAATAGACAATAGCTTTACATAGTACTTTATCATAATTATAGCAACCTTTTTGAATCTTATTATAAGTAAAAGCTAATTAGTTAAGTTACATTACCAATACCATCCAATATCCTTTTTCTGGTTGATAGAAAATATATCTTTTTGTCTGTGTTTGTAAAGCTTCACATGGTTCTGATGAGAATGTTCTAGAAAAAAGCAAAATTATGGTTTGTAAAATAAATTAAATATGTTTCTTTATTTATGGCGTTAATTGTTCCTTCATCTTTAATCAAACACCAACTTTAGTAGCTTTGTTTGTGTTGAATTTCTATGCAAATTTTGGACATACTAAAATTATAAAATAATAATTAACGAAAATAAACTTACGACATGAACTTGACAACAGCTTCACATAAGCCCACTTGCATTTTCTGGGCATCAGCACTAGTTTGACTAGGGTGATAGAATAATATCCTTTGTAGTTCCTGAAAATTTAGAAACATAATAAATCAATATTGATAATTGAGGATAAGACAAGACAAAGGACAAAGAAAAAACTAAGTAATAAGCTGAAGACTATATAATTTGTTAACTTTATATAGACAATCATTGGTGTTTCATTAATTTTTCCTGTAGTATTTATACTGTTTCCTATACAATGGAAAATGATTTCGTTGTTTGGGTATTTCAAAAGATTATATTTATAAAGAAAATTAGTAGGGAGAGACAGCAACATGAAGACCATAACCAGTGATATTAAGATCATCTACTTTAAGTTCAATCGGTAGTTTCCACAGTTTTTATTCATATAAATTACAAGTTTGAACACAAGAACTGTAGGGATTAAGGAATAAAGTATACAATACTTACATCGCCTTCCCTGGGACCAAAACTCGAGTTAAAGATAAAGAAAGAATTAATTTTAGCCTTTACATCAATCATTGTATAGAATGTAGAAGATGTCCTCAAAGAATTTATCATTTAATTTAATATGAATCAAAATAAATAAAATATTGTGTGGAACACAAACTGTCACAGTCAAATTTGACAATGGTGCCGAAGTTGACACTGATAGCCACAGGTTATAGCAGTACTCCGTTTCGTTTTTACTAATAATAGGTATGTATAGGTAAAATTAAAGAAAAAATAACTCCAAAAGTCCTAATAAATTACATATTAAGACTAGAAAAATCCTGTAAATATTAATAAATTTTTAAAATAATTATGTATGAAAATGTGCCTGTTTTCTTTTTCTTATAAGCTGCGAGCACTATTGAACAGTAATACGTTGCCATAGTGGCGATACATTGTTATTATTTCAAATAGTTTTCATTTTGAAGTCCTTGTACTGAAGTTTTTAATAAATTGCGTTTTCAATTTAGATTGGTTGTTTTGAATTCAATTTGAATCATGTCGATCCGAAATCCAAGGCTACCGCTTTTGCCGGGCTATGGTGCAAATCCAATGGTGAGTAAGTAAATACCTAAGGTAGGTCATGGGTACAAACATGGAACTTGATCTTATTATTCCTAACGTATGGCGGGTAATATTTGTCCTAATCCAGGCCAAATTTACCCATTTGTTAAATTTCATCCAAATTCGTCCAGCCGTTGAAACGTGACTGATTTACAAAGGGCTGTGTTTGTCGAGTTACCTACACAAGGTTGAATGTTTTTTGCTCAAATCTAAAAAAACTTAAGCTCGAATGAACGTTGGTCCTAAAGATCGAAGTATCATACTTATACGCGGCAGTTCACTATCTTGATGCATCAAAAGCTCGAATAGCTATATTGTCTAATCATCGGTAGCGTGATTACGCTATCTCGCCTAAATTGACGTTCGTATAAGTGCAGCTACATACAGCGCCAATAGTAAAACCCTGAATTTGATTCCAGTTGTAACTATAGAATCTACTAGCTCACCCACGCAACTACGCCTGCGTCACATAAGAGAGAGAAAAAAACCGTTTTTGTAACATTTTTCTTTGATGCTTAAACATGTTATTGTGGCTAATTTATAAAAGATATAGATATATACTATGAAGGACTTTTTTGTAGATCTTTGGAAGACCATCATCTTTGTAATACATACTTTTGGTGTAAGATCTACGTATGCGAGGATAAGAGCTCGAAAGCGCATTTTCATCCGACTTGCTTCAAATTTATCGTCACTGCTCAGCTCTTATGTGTCTTAGCGTTATGTTATTAGCCTATAACCTGCCCAGGAGTATGGACTACAATCGTACCAAGTTTGGTTAAAATCCCTTCAGTAGTTTTTGACCCATGCGGCACATACAGACAGACAGACAGACAGACAAAAAATGTACTGATTGCATTTTTGGCATCAGTATCGATCACCAGTCATCCTCCAATATTAATTTTGAATATATATCCAATGTATAGAATTGACCTCTCTACAGTTTTATTATAAGTATAGATTAATACCTAACTGTTTTTTTGCATGGAAGGAAATTAGGCAGAGCTGTACCTTCTTATCAAGCAGGTATCAGTCATATTGACTATGATTTTATTTCACTTTTTAGATAGGAAAAAAGAACTTTGGAGTCCGTCCTGTATTCACGTCAATCGACAAAGTCAACATGTTGGTCGATAAAGCGGAGGACGGTAACAGAGTACCATCGTTGTACTGCCGCAAACAAGCGCCAGATCTGCCAACTTGGATCATGTATGACAAGCACGTAAGATTTGTTTTTAGCGAAAACTTTTTTGACGTCAATGTTTAGTTATATTATTATCTTCTCCCTAGTTGGTCTTGAGGTCGCAACCGAGACAGCTGACAGTAAAGTCTTTGGTTGATTCCCAGGTCGAGTGAAGTGTTAATTGGGTTTATTCACTTTTAATAATAATGCTTGTTTAAGATACCTAAGCAGGCTAAATATCTTGACTTGGCTCGCGAGGTTGTCGACATGTAGGATGTGGATTCAGCAATCATTGTACCGATAGTCGTGTCAGCCAATGGCCTAATAGCCAAGAGCCTCGACCAACACCTTAGGAGGCTCTCGTTAGGCAGCTGGATCAAGGTCTTGATCCAGAAAGCGGTACTTCTGGACATGGCTCGCATTGTTAGGAGGTTCCTCTCTCTGGAGCCCTGACCGCCGCGTAGCTTGGACCCTGTTCCCGATACTGGTGGGCTACTATTTTTTTATATTTTTTAATGTTTATTTTTGATTTAAAAATGTAATTAATATGTTTTTGTATGAATACACGATAATTCTCTTTATAATAGTAATTTCTTAGTAGCATCCTGTCGTTTGGAAGCCAATGGTGGGACACCCTCATTCCTTGGAAAACACGATTTGTTACGTACACTAGGCATCAATTATTAAGGGGTGAGCTATTTGACAACGCACCTGTTGGAATGGCGTCCAAAACCTGGAAGTAGGAATGTACTGTTGCTTTACCGGGAACGAGATAGGATATTTTCCATTGCGGATCTATTCTGATTTCCTGAATGACATCAGCGCGCACAATGAAGGAGAGACTTAAAGTAAACGGCAAGTAGGTAAAGTCCGGTTGTGTGTGTGGCTGTGAATGATGAGGTGCCAGTGCTTCTTCATTGATATGTACGTCATGAGTTGAAGATATAAGTATAGGTTAATAAAGGAAATCCCAAATGTTATTATGGGCCTATCCGTAGTTGGTAGTCAGTCAGAATCTTGTGTGAGAACAGATGACCCGCAGGAGAAGTTAACGTCTGAGAATGTCAATAATGTGTTACTAATTCTTAATATTTCTCGTATGTTTAGATTCTGCGTTTCCAGGGTTTTTTTCAACAAACATTACACGAATTCCGTTCTGGCCCTAGTATCTTGAGAAAGGTTGAGATCTTCTTCTATCTTGAAGATGGCACTATCAAGGTCATGGAGCCGAAGACGGAAAACAGTGGATTGTCACAAGGTAGGTAAATATTGTATCTTTATACTTATAGATGGCTGCCTCGTTGCTCTTGTGGTGGTATGCGCTATGTTCCTGCTAAATATTAGGGTCTGGCTCCGATTCCCAAGTCGGAATAAGTGTTATTGGGTTTTTGCATATGGGATTTCTCCTTAGCAGTCCCCGCGGTCCAGATTTATTATTGTTAGATTATGCCCGATTGGGTCCAATACACAAGCTCCTTATTTCATGGGATTTAAACAAAACTGCTGAAATGTGAGTGTAGGCAGTACCTACCTACACTCACATTTCAATATCGGCGTGCTATCATAATATTTGACTAGTAAGAAACTAAACAAGAAAATAATAATTTGTAACGAAATAATGTTAAAAATGAATGATTTTGTTCAGGGACAATGATCAGTCGTCAAAGAATTCGTCTCCCGTATAGCTACGATCTGTATTACGATGTTTTGGATCTCAACATTGGAAAAGAAGTTACATTCTTTGGGAAAAATTTCAAGGTATAAATCGAACTACCTTTTAATATATTGTCTTCATAATTAATAAGCTTTGTATTAAAATATTTATACCTAGTAGGTACATTTATAATGGCTTCTGCTACAGATCCTAAATTGCGACAACTTTACAAGAGTGTTTCTGAATCGTCTTGGTATCAATGTGCCGGATCCTATTCCATACCCAGATGCTATCGAAGTAAGTAGTAATTACCAACTTAATATTTCCTGTTCTCCTATAACTGAAGGAGTGCACATTCATGAAATTCTTAAACACTGATTTATCTTATAACTGTGTATCCTTTGATTTGAGATCTAATAATGATAATTAAAACAAACAATCATAATGTTTCAGAGAACACCAGATCGCAGGAAGCCACCGAAACATAGACCTTTCAAACAATTTTTGGAATTTGACAGACAAGTCTTGAGGTAGACAATGACCGATTTACATACCTACTATGTACTTAATTTACCAGAAGACCCTCACTAGACAGTCGTCATTAACTGACTATTTTGTCAATTAGCAACTTTACCCGAGTTAACTAATGGGTCCTTTGATTTTATTTAAACTAGTTGACCCGCGCGACTTCGTTTGTGTCACATTTTTCATGACTGCACCGGTCCTATTGGTCTTAACGTGATGATATTGTAGCCTTCTTCGATAAATGGGCTATCTCACACTGAATGAGTTTTTTTTAAAATATAGATTGCAATTGTTTTAGGTTTTACGGTTACTGGGATGATCGTGACTCAGAATTTGGTACATTGCACCACCTGGAGATACACTATTTTCTAGCAGACGATACTATTGAGATCAAAGAAACGTTAGGTTCCAACTCCGGCATGGAGGCCGGGCCGATGTTTTTAAAGAGAATGCGGCTGCCTCGCGTAAGTTAGTTACATAGTTTTCGGGGAATCCATAATATAAGTCAATCTATACCATTTCTTTTTTTTGGGTATCGTTAACGATTGAGTTTTATTTTTTGTATGGTCAAGCAGTCAGCTAAGGTAATACCATACCTATAGAAGGAACATGTGCTTATATTATACTCTAGTTTATTTATGTCGTCGTTGTAGAAAATACCACCAAAGATAGAAATGACTGGCGGTCCACCCACGGCGTCGTACTCTCCCGCGGATCTGAGCATCGGAGCCATCCTCAATGTGTTTGGACGCAATGTTGTCCTCACCGACTGCGATCCGTATACTAAGGAGTATTACCGTGTTACATACGGATTTGGTAAGTTTGTTATGTATGACAAATATGAAGAATGATTTTTCACGAAAAATAACTTAGTAAAAAATATTCCGTTCTATCAGACCTTTCGTTAATGTTACAAGTAAGAATGATACAGCAAATATGCAATTAAATAATAATAATAAATATCTTGGGACAACTCACACGCGGCTATCTGATCCCAAGCTAAGCAGAGCTTGTGTTATGGTAACAAGACAACAGATATACATACTTATATAATTTATAAATATATACGTATAAATTATATATAATAAATATATATAACTTATACATATTATAGATAATTGTACTCATGATGAAGTAATATTTTAGACACGTTCACCACATTGGCACCACCCCGCGACGAAAGCAAGGAATGTATCAGCGTTGAGATGTCTGGCCGGGAGCTGCCGCCCTGGAACGGATACGGTAGCTATGAAGACTCGGCTGAGAACTGTCGCACTGTTGAACCTAAAGCACCGCATAGAGACTTTATCAAATTTCTAAATAAGGACAGGTAACATTTCTTCATTGTCTTGCACCTTCATATCAGGAGTCCCTTGCCGTTACTTTCAATAGAGTAGGTGCGTCCGACGAAAGTACTAAACATGATCTATTCAGGAGCTGAATTTCAGAATTTCAGAATTTCAGAAAAAAAAACAAAATAATTTATGATTTTCCACAGAGTTGGGTTTGATTCGCACGTGCTGCGTTTTGCAGCTCGGATGATTACTGACAACCCCGACGATCTTCGGCGCTATTTCATCGCCAAATATTTTTTGTGTGATGATACTATTGGCGTTGCTGAACTTGGCGAGCGTAATTCTGGATATCTGGTAAGCACTGATTGTGGGAATATTGCGGCTTAATTCGCATTCAGCGTTATTCTACCGTAGGAAATCACTGGAATTATGTAATCATAGGCTTTTCTCAACAGGGTGGCACATTCTTCAGGCGTGAAAAAATGTATTTGCCAGATGTGAATTTCTTTGTGCCTAAGGAGCCTCCGGCATATACGGATAAAGACATGTGGATTGGTAATGAACTGGTCATCAACAAACATCGGTTCCGACTCATCGGCGCTGATGAATATGCTCTGCGGTACATGGAGCTTAATGCTGAACAGGTCAGCAATCTTATAAACTCCTAACACACTCATAAGTAAATAGTAAGGTTTTAAGATCTAGTGAACTGAAAGTGGAAAGTATTATAAAAGTACGTCTTTCATATACACACATAGACCAAAAAGAACTAAACTATTAGCCTCAACACCTCGGTTCTAGTGGTGTAACTAGCACGGGGGACACCCTGTGCGGATAATATGGTTAAATACCCCCAACAACAAATGGGTTGCGTCTTTTGTTCTGGTGATTTTTCTTACGTCACAGACAATATGTATCTGAGACAATATTGTGTCTGCTGCCCTACCATGACGTCTTAAATCCATCATGATTCCTGTGTTAAAGAGAGACGGAGTTATACAAGACGAATAGCACTATCCGTTTTCCTCACATTGAATCATGATAACATTGGCACTTAGTAGTACGGCCACTGGTACCTACTGGTTGATGATAGCATTACAATGTAGGTACGTAATTAGGCGAGCTCAAAAAAAATGTACCCCGCCTCGTAAAACATAGATTTTCTTTTAATCATCCTTACGTATTCCGAATAAATGTGATATTTTATTGCTATTTTTCCATTTTATTGAATGCCCGTGTTAGGTACACGAAGTCAACCAGACTCAAATATAAAGATTCAGACCAATCAATATTGGTCTGAATCTTTATATTTGCGTGTGCTATGCCACTATATTAACCCAGAACTTGTTATCCTAGTTTCAAAACTAACCTCGTGAAATTTGGTATTGAAAATAACTTTGAACCTTATCTTTATGCTCTGGTTCATTAGTACCCAATGGCGAACATAGCTCTGATAATGGACAAGATTCGCCGCGTACTGGCTTCTCAAGAAAATGGCTATAAGAACTTTGTAGCAAAATATATGGAAGCTGTAACGCAGGAGAATAAAGATCTTATGTCTGTTACATGTTTCAAGTAAGTCTCATTTAATGTTATATGTACATATTATAAAATAATCATATTATAATTGGAAAGTGAGTTTGTTTTGTTAACCTTTCACGCCTAAATCACTGAACCCATCGACGGGACTCGGAAGGCAGTGTACCTACGTTTTTTGCGAATACTAATTTTAGCGAACCTTGGGGTTCGAGCTAGGACCCTTTAATAACTTTTCTTGAATCTGTGTCCTAACTGTAAGGTTTTTTTCTTAGTATTTAGTAGGAGATCCTTGTGTAGGATCTGGCCCAGATAGTGTTACCATCAAATTATTTGTCTCATCAAGCATTGCTTCTGTGCATAAGTTGGTAAGGGTATGACTTCAATATTACAAATGACGCCTTATTGTCCATAAAGTATTCGAAAATATTTATTCTTTAACAGTTTTTAACCGTGGTGTAAATAATTGTGATAACGGATAGTTAACAAAAAAATAAATTTACTATTGCAGACAAGCGATGAAAGAAATAATGTGCGAGAAGATGTCAGAGCACGAGTTTGTGACTCTAATAAGATTCTTTAGAGGTGACCATGGGAAGGAGCAGTTCCCTCGAAGGGAGATGATCAGGTATAGTCGTGATAGTATGATCTATTAGAAAAAAAAATCCATTCGGGTGAGTCACTGTTACAGTAGTAAATGCTCTAATAAGTGAAGGAATTTGTCCGGCCCGGGGCAGTTCTACAGTCATATTTGTCTACCTCTTTGTTCCGGTTTGAAGGTTAGTGGTGCCGTAATTTATCGTACATACGAGACATTTGACGTCTGTCCAGAAGTAGAGCTAGTGTTACATTTTAGAGAATGGAAATGCAGATGGCCACATAAAACCAGTCTGGCCGTTGTTTTGTTTATCACGAAAAAATATTACTATACCAACGGGATAGTCACGATAGCAATAATGCTTGATTACCAGGTCGCTTGTGTTTACGGAGCTGACGCGTGGTCTGTGGGATGACCGGGATCGTCTCCGTGAGGGTTTGATGCACGCTGACGAGACCGGCTCCGGCGTTTTAACAATAGATCGTATGCGCCAACTGCTGCGTGCGCACCGCTTGCCCATCAACGCCGATCTCTTGGACTGCATGCTGCAAGTGTAAGTGAACTCGAAACCTACATTAAAAAAATTGTATATGTGAAAGTAGGTACTGTTTTGGTGTACCATAAAGTCAATTCTATGTATCAATTTATCTATAAATTTCTCTTTTGAGGGTTCCTTTATGAAAAAGTAACATTTTTGAGGGACATCCAGCGAACATTTTTTCCCACGTAGATTATCATGCGGAAAATTTGTAAATTTTTGACTGGGTGGCGGTTTTATATTTTGCTCTTTTATGAACTAGTTTTAGCTACTGTAATGTGTTTTTTTTCTTTCGGCACAGCACTAGATAATCTTGAAGTCTTGCGATTGGTTGCTCACATTCTATTTCTGTGACAGTTTACAAAAAGACGAGAACTGCAACATCCAGTATGAGGACCTGATGAACTTCCTAGACTTTAAGACGCGGCCGGTTGTCAACCTCACTGAAGCTGACTACGACAAGGTCGTGCGTCACGCACCGCCCTTGAAGTATACTGAGGTAAGGTTTCAGGTTTCATACTTTACCCTACAATACTGGCTCTTGGACACTTCCCAGGGCCCTGGAATCCCGCAGAACTCGCACGAGGCTCGTTAGATAATTTCAATGTTATGATGAGGCATCAACCCTGAACGAACGATTAACCATGTATGCACTGCAGGAACAACAAATGACGATGATGATGTTTGGTGCAGAACTATTGTAAAATATGGAGGCAAAAGATGAGATGCTTTTGGGTTTGAGTGATTACAAGCAAGACGTATTTATAGTCTTTAAAATGGCTTATGTCGATAATGACTATGCGGTTCTATACTGTCCTCGTGTGTATTATTTTCACAGTCCTGTCATTTTCCAAACTTCAAAACGGAGGGTTAACCGGCTGGTTTTAAAAAGTTCTAAGACATGGCGACTAGGGGCAATATCGTTCGGAGAGTTGTATTCGTATTATCGGGGGATGCGGGAGTACGGGGATTTTTGCCTTGCCTTTCTATTATTTAATAATACCGATGCCAGAGAAGAAGTGATATAGGTACCTAATGTTTATTATTTTTTTATCCTTTATAGTGTAAACTGTGGGGTGATGCAGAGTTAGAGATTCAAGTTGGCTACGTGAACTGGAGCGCGTTCCTATGTCAGTTGAACCTGGAACACCTCGTAAAGGAACAGGCGTAGACGCATCTGATTTGGTTCCTAAAAATCATAATTCTTATTCAGACTTATTTATCTATATTATAATTGAATAGTGCTGTCCCTGAGTGATCGGCAGAAATATAGTAGGTACTCAGATTTTTCCAAATACTTGTTGAATATAATACTCTATTGAAACTTTTACGTCCATTGCTTTTAGTTGTGAGCTTGTCTAACGATTACCTACACATGACAGAGATTTTAAAATTGAATACTTTGCGAGCAGTTCGACCAGCTATTTTAAGGCAAATAAATAGTTTCATTAACAGGAAGTCCAAAAATATAAATGTATTTGAAAAAATAACAACTTATGTTATTTAAGATCTAAGTACAATGAATCAATGATTCCGTGAAACTTTTAAGCTTAGGATAGCAAAAACCAGTCTAACTGCTGCAAAATTATGGAGAATCTTTCATGTAGTCAAAATATGTAATTTGGAGAGCAAAAAGAAGAAATTTATATAGAATGGATTCCAAGATTCCAGATATCAAATAAATTGCAGATAATAAATAAACAGGCAATTTGCCATCAATAGTGACAGCCCACGTAGTTTGCGCGTTATCGCGGTTTAAATATTTCATGTGCCATGTTTTGTATCTGCTCCGCTTTAAGGTCGACTAGAAAAAAAAGTCCTAAGGTAAAGGGGGAGGGGGAGGGGATTAAGCAGGATAAGTCTGCCTTTGTATGTACTTATAGTCTTGTTTTACTTTTGCGTAAAATTGTTTTCGCTCTGTTATGAACTGTGAACTTCGGTATATAGAAAAGTTAATAATCTTCCTGCCTATTTTTTGCAAGATTTCAAATATTCTGTAAGTATGATCATGTGTTTTTGTGTTTAACTTTTTTAAAAGAGTGATTAAATGTATTTTTGTGATTTAATCTCGTCTTTTTACTTGTGACATAAGGTCGACCTTTTTCAAGCACTGACATTGTGAAGTATTCACAAGTTGATTGATACATGTTTGATTGGTAAACTCGTACATACTCTCGGGTCGGGACCAATAATGAAATAACATGGCAGGCATTCATAAATACAAGTATTATTGATTATATTTCGCAAATAAATACACAGAGTCCATGTTTCGAATTTGTTTAATTATTTTTTCGATCACAATAAATACGATTTAAATCATTCACTCTATATTCTCACTATAGTTACAATTAAAAATACATATCATAGTACAATACACGTTCACTGTTGCAAACACATCTTCACAACATTGAACGTGTTGCGTGTTGCAGGTAGTTAGGACTAAGTGACGTAGAAATAATTGTGATTGTTATACAAATGGCTTCACACCGCATTCACGCTTCCAACTAGAATTGAAAATAAGAAATAAATAACTTAAAAACTAAACGTACAACTAAATGACTTCGTTCTATTAATAGAATACCGAATTATTTTAATGAATTCGATGTCATTTATTTTAATTGATATGTCGCTATTAACCTCTACTTTCATGTCTGTAATAATTGTATTTTTTTTAATAATTTGCACTCAATGTCATATCAAATAATTTTAGCTTCGGCATCCCGAGCATATTCATTTTGTTTGATACTTTAATATCCTCCATATAAATGTTTTCTTATTGGACGTGTTGTCATTTGTTTCGTTACATGGCACAAAGCATTCACTTGTGTCGATGCAGTCACACATTTACCCCACTCATATCTTACAAGAGGTACACAACATTATTATCTAGGCATTTAATTTTATGACACTGGACGGATTCGTTATACATAATTTAGATACCTACCTAACTATAATTTACATATTTACAATTTCCTTTTTCAATTGGCCTTAAAGTTTGTTGGTTTCCTTTAAAAATATGAAACATGAAGTTTGAGAAAGGTGTTGTCGTTAATTAGCTTTAATACTTTTCACGAGACGTTTCATATTTTCATAGTAGGTACCTAGCCGGTAACCAATCCTTAGGTATGGTATTTTTTACTTATCAGATTTACTTGTGGAGTTTCTACATTATTTCCTACGTCTATATCACTAAACAATTTGTTTCAACTCGTGGGTTTGTCTGTTCACCGTGTATGAAGGTCCTTAGAGATCAGTAACTTTAGATGACGTTCCGCCAACAACAACTATTATTATTTGCATGTAATTAAATTATGCTAGTATTACACTAATCACCACATGTCCTTCACTCTCTCCGCCGCGGGTATTTGAGGTCGGTACCTGAAAAACAAAGAAATGACATGTTTTCTGTGCACTCTCTTCACTATTCGCAAGATAGCAAATAAATCTGAATTTATTTTAATTAAAATATATACATACATATATGTACATATATACATATGGAAACTCGAGTTCTTTGTATAGAAAGAACTTCGTTATATGATACCTCCATGAATAGGTACGTCAAACAAAATGGCGATGTTCTCGTTTTCAACTGGTGAATTTGCACGTTTGTATAAATACTCACTTTACAAAGTAACGTCAGCAAGCAGCAGTTATTTAACATAGCGACAAGACTGAGAAGTACTCGTAATGTACCTATGCGGAGGGATGGAGGGCGGCGACGCTGGCAGGGCTCCCGTAGCCAGTGGCGACATCTTGATACCGGAACTGTTACCGTTTATACTTGACCCCAGGCTTGACGCTGAGTCCGCTCTGAAACATTTAATATTTTATTATAGAAATGAACTGAAATATTAGCAGTACCTTTGAGGCTTCTGTACCCGAAGAATAACCAAAGCAACTATCATTAAGCTACAGTTATTCATCCGTCTGTAAGCCGGTTAGCCGGCTATAGGTAGACACATCGTCAGCATTACAAATATGAATTCACAAACTGTTATTGTATTGCCTCTAAAAGAACATATTATAACAAAAAAATGGGACGGAACCCTTCGTGTTCTACCTGCTAATGAGGCTTTATGATTATTGAAGTAAAGAACGTTTCAACATTCGTCCTCTTAGCTTGTCGATAGTAGAACTCTTAACGATGACCATAGAAATTATAAAACTTAATGTCCCTTCAATATAATCTTGATTGATTGCATTATATTGAGAAATTCATTAGGCATCCTTTGTTGAATCTGACTCAGGGGCGTAGCTACCGCCGTATCAGCCGTATCAATTATACGGGGCCCCCAGGCTACTGGGGCCCCGAATGTGTGTATGCAAAAATTTCCTAAAATATTATCCATAATATTTTATAGGTTATTAACATTTTTTAATAAACTGCTGAGTGCTGTGCAATTTAGTATAAAAATCACAATACACCGAATTAATAATCTAAATATATAACTCAAAAGTGACTGACTGACATAGTGATCTATCAACGCACAGCCCAAACCACTGAACGGATCGGGCTGAAATTTGGCATGCAGGTAGATGTTATGTCGTAGGCATCCGCTAAGAAAGGGTTTTAATTGATTCTATCCCCAAGGGGATAATAAGGGGATGAAACTTTGTCAATTTTAAACCAATCGGGCGGACGAAGTTGCGGGCGGAAGCTAGTATCTATATAATTCAGATTAGTTAAAAAAAACATATTAAGTTATTTGTTTTCAAATCAATATTGTTATTTTTTTAATTCAATTGGAGCATTTTTTGTTTTTTTTTATAAAAAAACTTTATACTGTTGGGGGCCCCTCAACACATCTTGATACAGGGCCCATCTAAGGCAAGCTATGCCACTGATCTGACTGAAGCATTATTCAGATCATTTTCGCCGATTTACCTGTCAATCTGTCTCCTGAAGAGCGGGTACCTCCACGGTGAGTTAGGTTTCCTCTGTTCATGTTGATAGGCGGGGTTATCCCGACCCCTCTCGTTCTCGCTAATCACTGTCATTGAGACCTGTGACTCCTCACGGGTTTTAGACGACAGTCTTCTGCAATGTTCAGAAGCGCTACGAATTAGGGACAAAAAAATGGATTTTTATGCAGGTAGCGGTGTTTTGTCGTCTACCTATCTACGTACAGGATCGAAATAAGTTAATCACGATTTAACGAATAAGTCCTTCCTGAATGCAAAAGGTCATCAGGTAAGACAAAACGTCAACGTCGCCTTGGGTTAGGTCAAGATCAGTCGATCAACGGGCGGTGGTTTATTGATTTGTCATTCGTCCGAAGGTTCCACATGTTCCACACACATGCCCGAAAGCTGGTTATTTTTTTTTTCTCATCTACGTAGACAACTTACGTGAATTTCTCTGACCACAACCCACCTTAGTATCCTAGTAGGTAAAGACGCCTGTATCTGCGGCCTGGCTCGCTGTCGACTGTCCACGATGAGCACATGTCTATCGTACGGCGTGTCGTAGTCCACCTCCAGCACCGTGGAGAACCGATGAGGCCAGACCAGGTCAAGGATCGCGATTATTAAGCCCACTGCTACGCATACACAGCCTAGAAAGAGAAAACAGATGGTCACTAATTTGTAAGTAATTAATATATAATGTCAATGTGGCTATCTTGTTTGGTTGGCTGAACGGCTGCGGGGTGTATATAGAACTGAGTCGCAAACTATGCTCCACCGCCTGGCCTGTCATTTGTACCCCGAAAAATGCAGCTAAAGTTACATATGCGCTGCCATCGAAGATGTCGACGAATAAATCTGAAGCAGGTCTGAGTCAGACACAAGAAGAAAAAAAAAAAAACAATGGTTTGTGCGTTATTTGTCACTAACGACATTTGTTGTTCAATGGAACACCTAAGTTTTTTCCGTGGTCAGGAGCATATTGTCCATGCTTCAGCTAGCTGTTACATACGTTGGATAACGATATCGTGAATCTATCTATTTCTAAACTCTCAACAAAGGCGTCAGGCTGGTGAATAGACGCTTAATTTACCCGAAAGACCAGCATCAATTTTATTATTTACAAAAATACAGCTTCACAAACCTTACCTGCAATTAACACAAGCCAGAAACACCATCCTAGAGAGAAGAACAACATGGCTCCGTCGAGGCGCACCACAAGCGGGGTGTGCGGCAGTGATGCCCAGTAGCCGCCCGCGGCTGCGCACAGCGTCACGCCTAGCGTGGCCATGGCGTAGGCGCCGTAGCGGGGCACCACCACTAGTAGCAGGTTCATCAGTAGCCACAGCGCTAGCGCCGCCCTGGAACACGATTACAAACTAGTTAGAATTTGCTTCAAAGCAAAAACAAGTGAATAATATTAGTTTTTGGATACATCGCAGAAGATAAGCGTGAGGTTTGAGAGGGACCCAACCGTGACTTAAGCAACTCACGGTTGTTACAAATACAGTTTTATTACTTTTTTATTAGATTGATTCTTCGAAGGATTGGGCATTTTTTCATCATTAGTTCCTACACGCTCATTTCTTTATGTTATGGTTCAGTAGTGGTTAAGTCCCATATCATAGGAGTTACTAGTGAATCTAGTGATGAGCATCGTATTATCAACAAGACAACAAGAAGTAATCTATACCATAGCAGCGTAGATGTGGTGTACCCCGCGGCACGATATTTAGCACCCCAGTCAAAGCCCTCGTGCTGCACAGCGAAGTGTTCAGCCACCGACAGCAGCGGGAAGGGCAGGCCACGAGAGAGTCCATCGTGGTAGAACTCTTGGATGGCGCCGGCCTCCTCCCAGCGGAACTGCTCGTTGTAGTCCACGCCCGGGTCGCCCACGCTCGTGTTGCCCCAGGATAGGGCTGGAATTAGAAAATTACACACACAATTTAAAAGTTCTTGTAAGAGGTCTAATTTCTCTGGACTGTAAAAGTGTTGGATAGAATGGAGTCCTTTGGAATGATCATGAGCCCTGTAGACGAACGCTTAAAACTAGATACCTAAATAAAGAGTAAATTAGTAGTGGCCTGGGTGCTTCACCTAATGTTTTGGTTAAGCACGCAGGTTTTGAATAAAGTAAAGCAGCCATTAAGTCACAACAGTGGTGATAGTCTTTAATTTAATGTTCTAAGTACCTATACTAGGTAATGGTATATATCATACCGGTGAGCGTGACGTTGACGTGTCCGAGCCCGACGTGCACGGCCAGCCAGCAGTCGAGGCGCTCGGCGGAGAAGGCGCGGTAGGCGGCGCGCGCCACGCGGGCCCCCGACACGTGCCACGACGAGCCATGCTTACAAACTGGAACCAACAAAACAAAAACATCGGTAAAAACTACGAGATTCGATCAAAAGAACTGATAATAGCAAATAGAAGAAAAAAGCGGATCCTGACCTTTGATTTAAAACGTGTAACTTCAGATCAACACAATGACAAACTACAACAAGTTCTTTCATGCTGTAACATGAAAGAACTTTTTGTACTTTGTCATTACAGACAACCGAAACTTTCCAGCTAAAACTATTCAGTCCAGTTCCAGTATTGGCAGTTGTAAATTTTGCATACAACACCGTTTTGCCTTGTACCGTTATTAAAATTATCGCAACCGGAATATCAGTACTTGCATTGAATTTATAATGAATCGGTGTCGGTATAAGTAAGCGTAAGAAATCTGGAACAGTGAACTAGCATTCCACTTTGGTACAAGATACTTCAATTTATGTCTTCACATGCACAACAGGAGATGAATACGTGTACGCACGAGGTGCGCAACCAAAATTGCGTTTGACACACGAAAATCGCGGTCAATGGCAAAAGGCAAGTTGGTTTCACCACTCGAGCGGCCACCCGAAACAATGGCAGATTCATTACGAAAAAATTTGCTAAATCTTTACAAAGCAAATCTTAATTTGATTATGAAGAGGAAACAGATTAAGAGTTTTATCTTCAATGCTGTTTGATCTATCGACGGACGTGATTTGTAACTCTTCTTGACTGTGTTATTTTAATATTAGCCTTGGAATGTTTTTTCCTCATCCTTGTACATCATTAACCTTTTCTCAATGGACTCGTTATGGTCGGCTTTCAGTCAAACCTGATATTGCTTTTCCTCATTATGACGGTTTACCCTGTTATTATCGTCATCAACATGAGATCTTCCGTGACCAAAGGCCACATAGATTACTATTTCCAAAATACTCGTATCACTATTTATATAATTTAAAATTTCACTGCTCTGTTGCAGCGTGATTTTTAACGCACGCCAAGTATGATTTAGAAATAAGCATCCCAATCATCTTGTCAATTATTGTAAAGTATCTATCAACAATTATTTTCGCCATCTGTAGTAGGTCTCTACGAATCGTAAGATAATTTATATTTCCTCACCGTTTCGTAGACATTTACGAAACACTACTTTAGTTTTTATCTTAGTAAATAAAACTTACTGAATTTAATAAATAATCTTGTTTCTTGTTGTTTTTAAGCAACGTACTTGCATTTTAATTAAGTGTCCATTAGGATTTTCATGGCAAATGAGTGTAATTAAGTCGTTAAAATCGTTGCCACGTCTGCAGCAATGATTGAAGCTTTACTGTTAAAATTGTGGAGTTGCAGTGCAAAACGTTACGGTTACGTCTCACTAATTATGAACAAAGAAAGTGGAAAGTTGGATATTCCATAATGCTTACCTAGAATGACGGTGCCGACGAAAAGACTAAGTGTGACTATCGTGAACGTTGAGAATCTCTGTAACAAACAATGGATAGGTCTTAATGT
The DNA here is from genome assembly GCA_905332915.2 of Hecatera dysodea. Taxonomy (NCBI): domain Eukaryota; kingdom Metazoa; phylum Arthropoda; class Insecta; order Lepidoptera; family Noctuidae; genus Hecatera; species Hecatera dysodea. The sequence goes on along the minus strand of HG995299.1, from coordinate 13,460,432 downwards.
AGCTGTTATGAGTTACACCTAGTCATTATCATGATGGCTGCAGACGTTTCGTAAATAACGCGCTCTATAGTACAATCAGGTGGAGATAATGCTATGTTAGGTGTAATATTAAACAAAACAATGGCCATTAGTTTGTCAAGAATGTTCATAGATATAGTGAGGTAATAAGGCTTTATTATTTTATTGTGAATAGGTCAGCTACCAATGCAGACTGCCCAATGAAAGTTGTAAAGAAATGTTAACGAAGACATCAAACTGTAATTACACGTTTTATGGCCTATTTGAAGTAGTGCGAAATGGAAATACTTATATTTATATTTAGGTACCTATAAACTTAGGTATTTATACTAATCATCATTAAACCCAGTTGTGTACCCACATATGTATTATTCAATACAAGAATGTATGAGTGTCATTACAGTCCAACAGTTCTGCGGAAACATTCGAAGTATTCAGTGACATCATGTTGTTGTCATGAAACTGCATCTATCTATAGAGATAATGTAAAATGATTCTATTATAATGTCAGTCTTAAAGAAGGTGAAGGTTTGACATTTTTGGTGTTCCTACCTTAGTTTAATCATAATTAAATGATTAAGCTGTAGGGGCCAAGTAACCGGTACTGTGCTTAGTCAGTCACCTCATAAGAAAGGGAAGTCTAGTCTATAGGAGAATTGTCTGTGTTTTATATTAATTGAAAAACAAACGAACGCGGTCTACCTGAGAGCCTTGGTAATATTGTCTGGTTCTAAAAAGAGGTTGGAAAAGATATTTAATTCCGATGCTGTAGGGGGCCTACTACCAAATCCAGACACCAGCCTGGAGTCTGGAGCTATTGTAAAGTTCCTTACAGAAAAATCCAATAGCACTTTCATCTGCTGTTTTTAAAAATTTTTCATTCCAACACGATCCCATTATAATTTTGCTAAAAGTTACTAATCTGCTAAATTCATAATGGTCGATCATTGGTCGGTCAATGGTTTCGTAATACTTTTTGATAACCGAGCTATTAAAAGCAATCACTGTACAATGATGTTCTAATGGTAAGTCACTGACCGAAGGTACTGACAAAAATTTATCAGATCACCGCATACGTCTGTCATTAATTTGTTATTATGTACGAGATTACCATTCTATGCCATTTCTTTCAATGGAGTGTCAGTTGTTGACCATTGGAAAGTCATATAGACGCTTTTATATTAGTAGATTACCAAACTTGTCAAAATCAACCATTATGAAATCTATGATAGACCATTCTGACACTGTTGTAATAGCAGACTTGGGGCCCTCTACCTCATGCCCGCAGAAGCGCATGCGACCACTAGACAACCGAGAAAGCTTATGTGCAAAGTTGATGCTTTTGTCTATCGAGTCTACGGTTTTAGTTAAAGTTGCTTTATAAAGAAACAAAAAGACACTGGCTTAATAAATGTGACATATGAAGAGAACGATCTCGACGACGAAAAGTTTGGACGCGTACCTTGACGGCAAAGTAGAAGAATATCTGAAAGAGCTTGTGGGATGCATTTGCCTAGCTGAGGGAGCAATGACTTTTATTTATCTTATCTGTGAAGAGTACAACCTCTTTCCTGATACCGGGGAAGACAGCGAGGAAGGCGACGTAGAGCGTAAGCGCCGCGATGAGCAGCGCAAGCGCAGGCACGTCGGCCGCGACAGCGGTGCGGTTGTGGTAGGCGTACAGGGTCGGCCCGCCTTCCTCGCGGAACGCGTCAAACCACCCCTTCATCGCTCACCTAGCCTGGAACAAAGTTGGTGTAATTTTAGTACTATGTACACAAGTTTCTGATTAGTAAAACTATTTGAAAAGCTTTAATTCCTCATTGTAGCTATTGTGTATCTTTGTAAATATTATAGTTATAAGAAATAACAATACATATGTATAAGAGTTCAGAGATGATTAGCATCTTAATGCAAATCGTTTATGTAGAGAAGAAATAGAAGCAGGCCTAATATAGTACCTTGAGAGACACCGATACAATTATACGCTGCTTTAGTTGCTATCAAAAAGTCAGAGCGAAGCTATTATTCATTCAGAATGCATATGATCTAATGGGCTAATAATCTAGAAATAAGTGACATCTAATTACCTATAACCGAAGCACAAAAGTATAGTTTTAAATAAGTTTGTTTTTTAAATAAGTTTGGTTCCCATCGAATTTTATAATGTGGGCCTCTTAACGGCGCTTAACTAACACAGACGATGAGAAAGGAAGCAATTAGGTTTTAACTAAATTACACACATCGCTTTTATTATCCTTAGTTTCACAAAATTTAAGCAGAGCAATGTAAGTAATAAGTATGTTACAACTAGTCATCATAAATATTAAAGTTGCTAAAACTGTTCCGGCTGAGTATTTTTTGCAAACGAATTTTGATGAAACCTGATGAAACACTTCAGAAATTCTGAAATATTCTCACTCTAACCACTGCATCGAAATTTGTTAATTGTGTTTTAAACGTTGATCAGCAATCTTGAAGTCTAATTTACAGAGAATATGTGACAACTTTGTCTTTCATGAATAGATGCAAGTTTCCTTTATTCATTATACTTATATACTAGTTTTCATTTTTAAATACATCTTTAAAAAACACATAAAAAGCATTTAAAAATATAAAAAAGTAGTGGTCCGCCGGTATCGGGAGCAGGGTCCAAGCTACCGGTGGTTAGGGCTCCAGAGAAAGGAACCTCCTCACAATACGAGCCGTATCGAGGAGTACTGCCTTCTGTATCAGGCCCTTTAACCAACCGCGTAACGCCAGCTTCGACAGATGGTCGTCGAAGCTTTTGGCCATTAGGCCATTGGCCGTAACGACAATCGGCACAATGACAGCCGAGTCCACATTCCACATATCGACAACCTCGTGAGCTAAGTCAAGATATTGATGCAAGTTTTATTATTATAATAAGTTAATGATGTGTATGTAATAAGAATGTCGGATTATACATATACATGAAACTGAAATGAATCTCAGTGAGATCTGCGATGCATAAGATACATTAGAAATCCTGTTTTATTTGCTATAGGCTCTTTAGGCATATTAAATTATAATTGAAGTCTTCATAAACCTTCCCATTTATTGATTGGTTACGCAAATACAAAATTAAATGGAATTTAAGTAATTAAAATCAAACATAACCTACGAAGCGGTTAATCGAATGCCATTAAACGGCATTTTAGATCTCTGAAATGCCGTTCTACGTGAACGTAATCTACGTTCCATATGTATTAGTATTCAGATTGTAGGCATTATGGCTGCGTGCTCATGCTAATATTAATAACTAGCCCTTCGCCCCCTGACTTGGTCTACGCAGATTGAGTACAAACAGTTTCCACCTGAGTTTCGTAAAATCCGTCCTTACCAGATTTATCTACACCCTATAAGGAATCTACCTGCCAAATTTTAAGTTGGTAGGTGTTATAGTTTCTGAGATTTCATGATTAATCAGGGAGTGGTATTTCGCTTTTATGTATATAGACAATAATGTAAATAAGTATGTAAATATCCTTTGATATAACTTGGAGACAAATTAGGGGTAGGTACGAATTGCAGTGTCTGGCCTAAACAAGCTTTTGAGTACAAAACTGTTGTGTTAATAAGATAAGTTTTTTACTTGCCACAAATATTCAGTCCAGCTTTATAGGGAGTTGTCGCAAGATTTACGAGATGGATACAGCGACTACAGCTATTGATTAATAAACAGCATTATGTAGGTAGGTACAATCTGTGACTACTAATGCATTAAACAGGTGTTGTCATTAAGGCCATGGATTTATAATGTAGGCAGCTAACTCGGACCCTTTTCGAGGGGAAACATTAAAAGATACACCAAGCATAATCAAGGGTTATTTAAAATAAGCTAAATTGAAGTTCTCTAAACATAAATAAAAGTTTTTAATAATTCAGAAAACAATACAATGCCGCTAAGAGTATCCTATCTCGGCACGGTGACGCGGCCGGAATGCGCAGGAGTTGCGAGTGTTGCGACACTTGCGACACAGTCCCGCGTCGGCGTCGGTGTCGCGTCGCTACGCCTTCGGTAAACGGATGTAGTTGCCTTATGCCTTATGTTGCACTCAGTTCTGCTACTAATTAAATAATAAACTGCTTGCGATAGGCCGAGATTGTGCACCTTACGTAATAAACCCATTGAGTGTGAAATACGGAGCAAATCGCGTTTAGTAAAAGCTGCAAGGACTACGATTGTGTGATTCGTATGCAGATAGCCGTTGCAGCAATGTATCTGCGTTTTGTTAAACAGTTGCATCAAGAAGAGTTTGTGGTTGGATTTTTCCTCTGTATCTAGGTACTTACCTATTGTTGCCAAAATTAAGGAATGCTAAGGGGAAAATATAATTAATGTTTTTGGGAGAAATAAAAAACATATGCATAACACGCATCAATAATTGTACCTAGTTTGTGCAAACTTAAAAACTTACTTCGTCTACACTTACTTATGTCTCGTTAAGGTTGTGCATGGCTTCGATCGGTATTTCTACGTAAGCCAGGTTGAATGACATCTAGATATATGTAGCTACTTGAGTCCTCCTCGTCTTATTAAGGCCGATGGCATACATACATATGTACATTTTTCCTTCTCTCTTATACGAGTATATATGTACCTACTATTAATATTATAAAGAGGTAACGTTTGTGAGTTTGTGACATTGTAAGGGGTAATCTCTGGATCTACTGAACCGATTTTCAAAAATTTGTCACCAATAGAAAGCTACGTTATTGTGACAATTCATAGGCTATATTTTATCCCCGTATTGCCACGGGAACAGGAACAACGCGGGTGAAACCGCGGGGTGCTGCTAGTTTTAAATATACAAGTTATGGTTCTATTAATCAGCCATTGTACCTTGAAGGTCTTCAGAACTTTGAACTTAACGTATGTATCGGAAAATTCTTGCAAATTTAATTGATATTTGATGAAAATTGCTTAAAATTTAATACAATAAAAAATGATGATCATAACAAATTATTGACCTCTATCGAGATGAAGTTTTTGACATAAATTAAGGAAGTGGAGTGATTTGCCGGAAGAGTTGCCCGTTGATAAGAATAAGTCACCAGTGCGCTACCGGAAGAAATGTCTCCGAAGTATTCCATCGAGGTTAGTTCACGTCTTATACAGAACATATTTAACCTTCGTGGAGGAGAACTGGTTACGATTAAGGCCCTATTTGCTAACTTATCTACTACATACTTGAGCAATGTGTTATTTTGAGTCTATAGAAGCCGTACAAGATGACAACGAATTTATTATATGTAGTTACATAGTTTATTTATGTAGTTTAGTTGATCAATAGTTCATTTATGTACATTCACGCATGAACAAATAAATATAAATATCTGAAGATTGGATGGACATTATTTTAACGGAAAATAAAGAAGTTCAAGTAAGAATAGGCAAAATGTAATAACAGAACATTTTGTTATTGAAATGATAAAATAGCATAAAAGAAGGGCCACTGCAATGTTTTTATTGTAGTTAATATTGATTTTTAACAAATATTACGAATTAATATAATGTGAAACGGAACGTAAACAGTCAGTTAACAACGAAAAGACGAAATTAAATTTTAATACATGACAGTTCATTATCTCTGGCAGACAGGAGTGACTTCATCATTCGTTTTCACGGGAAAAGAAAAACAGTCAGTTAATAAGCGCAATGTTGGCAATACATTAAAGCGTATTAATTTTTTAATTTTTGTATGGTCTATTTTACACGGAATTCTTTTAAATGAAAGCAAGATGAAAATATTGCATGTTTTCTATTTAACACGATAACTATTTACTTCGTGCTAGGTGAATAGAGTTTGGCTTCTATGTCTTATGTTTATTTTCAACCGACTTCCAAAAAAGGAGGAGGTTCTCAATTCGACTGTATTTTTTTAGAACCATTCGGGGACCTCCATGCTGATGAAAAATTGTATCGAAAAGAATGTTACAGGTATATGATGATTACTTACATATAAACGATTGAAGCTATTAACTGTCTAAGTAGTTGTTAAGTCAGTATTCAAAATAACAAACGGGACAGCACAGCAGCACTGTATTATTTCAATGCTTGAATTATTTACTAATGGCAGTTTGTTTTTAAAACGAGGACATATATGTATGAAGTATTATTTAGCACGTCTTTACTACAGTTTTTTATAAATCATTTCGGCATGGTATATGGCACCAGCAATACAAATTTGTCTTACAATTTGTTATGTAGATATAGACTATTTTCAGACAAAAGTAATTCCTTCGATATTAATCTGCAGCAAAATATTGTATTGGATTCACACATGGGTTAGAATTTAGCCGGAAAAGCCGTGACCGTCTTCACTTCATCGGTTTGGTTCGTCATAGAAAATCTCGGTTAGATCATACAACGTTGATCCAAATGCAGTTTTCCTAAGCTTCCTACAAAGCGCAAAAAATATACACAAAATATAATTAACATACTATATGTTATATTTCATTAAAATTCTGTCAGTGTATACGGGTGTGATTATAACGAAGTGGTTTGCAAAGTTCAAGGGTGAATACTTGAACATTAAATTACATCCATTATGTAGCCCTTGATTCTCGTTAATAACCTGTTGGTGAATAAATTGGATAAAATGTTCTTGTATTTAGGTTGATCGAAGATTTAGGTATATAAAAGCTCTTTATCGCATATTATATGTGCTTTTAACAATACGTAGTTCTCAGTTTTATTGTAGCGTAAACGGCAATTTCTTTATCTATTTTATACTGATTTTATACCTCGGTTTGTGAGTATAATGTGGACTGTTTCATGGAAATTGGCAGAACGATATGCCAACAGTTACGTATATTATGGCTTGACTTTCTCTTTGTATAACGGAGTGATGTACAATGTGTATGTGCGGTTACTCGGCCACGAACTAAGCGATGCAGTCCCTCTGTATCCTTATTGTCATGTTAGCCCATTGTGTGTTCCATGTTGGCCCATTGTGTGTCCCATGTTGGTTTAGTATACTATTTGACAACAGCTGTAATATACGATAAAGTGAATCATGTGTGTAGAACTACAAATTGCTTTTATTTTCAGCAATATTGCATTTAGTGTATGTACCTAGCCTAGTTGTACCTTACTATAGTCTGTGAAAATATTGATGATAATTTTCTTCAGTTTCCAATATACAGGTCAATTGGTAGAAGTAACCAACGACGAGTTTATTAACTAGAAAATACGGTAATTTTATGTTGTCGTAATAATTATGTAGTTATAATTATGCTTCCGTCATTAATATCTTTTAAATATTATGTCAACCTTTTAATATCATAACAACACAGGTATTTTGTAATAAAACAGTGTTGTAGAGTTCCGTGGTGGAGTTTAAAATTTCAGTTATTTTTAACCGACTTATAAAAAAGGAGGAGGTGCTCAATTTGACTGTATTTTTTTGTGTTTTTGTGTACCTCATAACATTTTACTGGATGTGCCAATTTTATTCTTGATGATTAATGATGATTCTTTTTATATTCGAAAACTGGTGCTTGTCGTATGAATTTGAGTGAGATCTGACGACGAGTATTTGAGTTATCCCTAACAATGAGTGGCTTCGACTACATTGATGATGTTCTCACTCTCATTTGTCGATGAAAAAAAAAACTGTATTCGATAGTTTGGATGAGCCTCTTAGTATTTCGAGGTGGTCCCTTTCTAGTTTGGTGAAGATCTGATGAAGAACGGAGATAGGAAACGGAACTCTCAATTTTATTTATTAATAAATGATAGCAAATCTTCCGGGATTGTTGAAATCGCATGTCTGTTTATGGTTAACACGAGTATATAACACGTACGCTGTGATGGGTACATTAGCTTTGGGGTGTCACCAAGTGTGTAAAAAGTGAAAAGTAAAAAAGCTTTTTTACAAAAAATAACTTTCAATTTCGGGAGTCGGTGCTCAAAAAAACGAAGAAACCACCAAAAAACACCGACTTTCGAAATTAAAGTTATTTTATACTTTTTCTGTTTAGAAGCCGTTTGTTTTTATTGTATTACCATAATAACGTATCGACAAACACATTGAGTGTGACATGAAAAGTGTGACTACACTTAAACATTTGTCTGTTTATATTGAATTTATTTATACACATATTATGAGAAACGAAGTCATGAATGTATTAATGTTTGGATTATACAAAAAAAAAATTTAATCGGGGACTGAGCGATTGCCGTTCTGACAGTATCTGGAAACCAATTAAGAAAAGAAGATCTATCAGTGTAAATGATAGTGTTCACGTAGAGTACGACCTTACTGGTCTGCCCACAAACTGCACAAATTGCATCATTTGTAAAACCAATTGATTAAGAATTAAACTTCTACTAAAGTAGGGCTGCCATTCGTCCGGGTTTCCACGGATTTGTCCTAGTTTGGAGGGCATCCGGGGAGCGTCCGGGCGGAGTTTTCAAAGGTGTCCTGGTAAAACCCGGACATCTTTTGCATTTTTTGTACCATTAATTTAATATTTGAACAAAACTTCGATCGTAAGCGGTATACAGTCTACTCGAAAATCCGGCGCCGTGCGGCGCTGCAAAGTAGCAGACGCTACAAATATTGTAAAAAAAACTGTAATAGATTATTATTAAAAAATTAAAGTGCAAACTTTTTTTTTTAAAAGGCTCTTTTTTGTCCGGGTGAAAAAATACGATTTCACCCAAATTGCCGGGGTTTTTAAGATTTTGTCCGGCGTCGGCAATTTCGATGATGGCAGCCCTATACTAAAGGAACCTTGCCCTGTAGCTCCCGGAAGCCAAGCTTGGGTCATTGTGCTCGGAGGAAGGCCGCCCCAATAACCTTGGCGTTCATCGGTGATAGCAAGGGCGATCTCACCCGCCAGCTTACGCGAACACAGACATTATACTAAATTAGTGGCTATCAATTTATTTTGCAGAGCCTATGTTGAGTTATTTCTTAGTTATAATTAAAAAAAAAATGATTGCGAAGTTTGAAATCAATTGATTTATTTTCAATCGGTAGGTGACTTCAAAATCGTATTATTGATCTTTTTAAGTGGAAAAACCTTTTTTATTTAGATGTCAGTTTTTTTTTCACTTTTTAGTGCTGAATGCTGGATAAAATTGCACGCATTGCAACCATTCCATATCAATTTAATGGTCCAACTCAACAAAAGAAATATACCATCTCACTTCGGAGAAATATAACATATAATGGGAGTCTTTGATTCGGAATAAAACACTTTCGAACAAAAAAAACCGTCTAAATATGGCATAAGCCAGAAAAAATAAACACATGAATTGAAGTCTGAAGTCGGATTGACTTTTCTGAAGTCGGTTAAATATGGTGTTAACTTTTTATACATAATTATATAAACGTTAAGTAATTTTAGTCAAAACAATCTAAGAATTACCCTGATCATCATAAGTATACCTAATTATATAGTTCTTATATATCTATAGTAGTGTCTCTAATTTAAATAAAATATTAATTTCCCTTGGAACATATGTATAGCATTGTTCAAAGTTTAAATTAAATCAAAGAACACTACGTGATCACATTAATCTTATGCTCTCGCATCAGGAAAATGCCTCTCCGTCCATATCAGATGACTTCCAAGTGTGGTCATGGACCTGTCACGGTCGTTCGAAGTCGAGGTCATCGGAACGAAGCACCTTGCCGCCATCGGTGATTCAGCCTTGCTCCTTAAGAAGATTATGAGCCCATGGAAGATGCGTGTCACGTATCGTCATATTGTTGTATTATGACAAAGTAGGACGGTAACGTATAATTACCGACGATATAAGTTAACAGTTCCGTTGATTTTCCTAATCAAACGACCAATAGAAATCGTTTATTTTCGCTCCACTCGGTCTAAAGCCCATATTCTAAGACCGTTTGAAGGAAACTTCCTCTACTCCGATCGGCTCAGTCGCCATGAAATCGGAAAAAAATATAAATCTATGTAATATAATCTATAATAGAGGGGAAACTTTCTTGGCTACCGATTCTCCAATTCGAGTCTATCGAGAGCCGACTCGAGCGGAAGCGTTCGTGTTTCTTGAATTTTGCCGAAACAACTTTTTAATTTTTGTCGTATTGTATGTGCTCAGTTTTTGTTTAAGCTAGCGTCAGGGCATCGCCTCACCGTGTCTTTAGTTAGGCTGCTGGTCAACAGCCTCTTGATGACCGTTTTTTGAGTAACTTAATGTAGAACATTAAACATTTTAATGTGTTCAATTTATTACCGGTTTGCGAAACGTGTGATGTTAGTTATTATTGTGGTAATAAAGGGCACAGGCGGGTCTTTCGATTCGCAATCTTTGTGATTTTGACATTTCACGCGTTAAGAAATGTAGTTCACGCGGCAAATTAAAGTGCTCTTTAGCTATACTTTTTCATACCTTTTATAGTTAATTAATTTAATTGTTCTTGTTTTACGATGATTTATTTAAAATACCTTCTTTAATCATAGTAATCATCCAAATTGTTTACAAATGTAATTTCGATTTGAAATATTTAGTTGTTTTACACCTGTGTAGACTTTTCACCCCTTGTTGACTGGTAAAGAATGTCTTATTGCATTAAGTGCGGCTGTGTACACTATGCACATTACACATAAAGTTTTAATAAATAATCATCTAGACTTCATTTGTGTAACTCAATATAGCACACGGAAACAGCCATATACGTCAAATTAAGAGTCAGGTACACAATGTGTAGTGAATAGTTTTGTATGTACATACATATGTATGTATGAGTTACGAAGTGATAACCTCGCGACGACACTTGATAACTTGATTGCACCGTCAGCTAATAATTGTTCTTTACCAATATTCTTTGTAAAACTATAGTGGTTAGGCAAACACACAGCTTACACAAGTTCCTATACAAGTGGGCGTAGGGACAATGTCGCAACACATTCTTTAGGGTTTTAAAGAAATGTTTAGTGATAATATAATGAGCAGTACTTACTTACAATTTACGAACATAATTTTATTCAAATCTGTTTTGAACAAACAAAGGTGAAGCCAAAAAGTTTGCCAATGTAAGGAACTTTTACGAAAACCCTGCCTGCGCACCCCTTTAAGAAAAAAGTTTCAATTTATAAAGGGTATCAATGCATTATTTGATCTCACTGCACTCAATTTTAACTGTAGGTCTGTGGCCCTAAATCAAGGATAATACGAACAGTGAGTTCGATCATTAATACAATGGTATGCTAATTAGGACACAACGTTTGAAGAATTGTGAGAATACCTTTCGTTACTGAGATAAAATTTAAAATTAATCTAAATCGGTTCGGCGATTGGTGTGAAAGCGTAGCAACCAAACGAATAACTCACTTTTTAGCTAGGTTTGTTTTAATTTCCAATGTTCCCCTTCTAATTAACCACTGCTTTGCATAAGAAATAAGTAAAAAGAACTTGCCTCTAAAGAATACGCGATCACATCCTTTCAGCATTTAAATGGGCATTGGGCATTGTATTGGAAAGGTCGCAGATCATTATCAGTAGCCAGTTAACATTTCCTATTAGGGAAAACAGGCTGTTGGTGGAACAAAGATGAAACTTTCTTCTGTTGGAGAGCCATAGACTTGACGGAGGGATTCAATGACCTTATGGAACTTTGCTTTACATGATCAGTTCCACCTTTTTGTTAGAATAACCTCTTTTCAACCTTCCAAAAAAGGAGACGGTTCTCAAGTATTTTTTTGTGTGTGTTACCTCACCAGATTTTGATGATTCTTTTTGTATTCGAAAGCTCGTGCTTGACGTGTGGTCCCATTTGATTTTGATTGAGGTCTGACTACTAGTATTTGAGTTATCCCTAGTAATGCGTGGCTTCGACTACATTAATGAAGATCTCATTCACTCTTGTCGATGTAAAATTAAAATTGTATACGATGGTTCGGAAGAGCATTTTAGTATTTCAAGGCGGTTCCTTTCTATTTTGGTGAAGATCTGATGAAGAACAGAGATAGGAAACGGGACTCTTCAATATATGAAACAAATGAAAGAGCATTATCTGTCCACTATACTGTGATTCTGTATAGTGTAGTAGTTAAGTTAGTATTGTATATTTTAAGTTTCCTTCTCTGTCTCTTTACACACTGTGTCTACATTTCTTATCCCACTATTCTGTCGCAGGTCTGCTGGAAGAAATTTTTATTGAAATAAGCAGTACCTTTGTGGTCTCGATTTTGTACAAAATTGTCTCTTTGTAAGTATCATGTGTGTACCTACATAAATAAATAAAATAAAAATATGATAGCAAATTTTTCGGGATTGCTGAAATCGCATGTTTGTTTATTGTTTGCATCAATTTATACCGTGTCGGTGTTCAAAAAACGAAGAAACAACTAAAAACACCGATTTCCGAAGATAAAGTAATTTTACACTTTTTTTGTTTAGAAGTCCGTTTTTTTTTTGTAAAAAGTTTTTTAAGTTGTACCAACGTTTGAAGTTATGGCCTAGGTGAACGAGCTTCTACAGACAGTGTAGTCTTCATTTTCTAAATAAACTAAGAATCTGTAAAGGCCTGTTTTGCAAAAAGGGAAATTATGAATTTGTAGGAAATTATGTTCCCTTTTTTGACTTAATAAGAATAGTAGTGGCTATTCGGGCATCGCAATCGTGAAACTAGCCCTTAAGAGTCAACAAGTCAGATTACTCATAGGAATGACTTGATTAGATACGTCAATGTGACGCAGATTTAACTGATCAGGTTGGCCTCTCCACACAGGCACTTAACGTTTTGAATTGCCGACAAGTATTTTACGTACTAGGCGGTCTGATGCATGCCTGCAGTTAAATACTGCAGTAATTTGAATGTGCAGCGTAATTATACTTAGTATAATCGACGAGTTCTCGGCGACTATAAAGAGAATCCTCTACAATGTAAGTACTACGTTAATGTTAATATATGATGTTCGTCCTTGCGAATAAATATTAACCGGCAGAATGAAGTGCGGATAATTTTATTGTAGTTCACCTTTGATCTGCAGCTGTTTGAAGGTTTAAATGTTTAATAATGGAACAAAGTTTAATAGACGTGATACGCTTTATTGAATGTGCTGTTTATTTTAAGTTCTAAATTCGGTTTTTGACAGGTTTTAGGTAAGATATAGTCGCTTCGGTAAATTCAGAAACTATACCGGTGATAAAGTTTTAGATCAAAATGTAAGGATATTGGAGATGATTTATATCACAATACCTCTCACCAAATCGAACATAAATTATGGTCGTTGTTAGATCGGATTATAAGATCAAAAGTATTTCGCAACTGTTTAGATGATAATAGATTCTTATTATATTCTAATTATCTGTTTATGACTTTTAGAAATACGCCGTAGGTGTGTTCTATGTACGTGAATTAGTTTGTCAGTGTACGTGACCGCGGGCTCAGCACGCATGCGTGACTTTTGGCACGCTCGGAAGATCGTGCCCGCTCGGCCCTTTGATCGGCACACTATGACTGCACATCCTCAAAATGTGTCGTAATACACCGGCATTTCAAATGTGTCATACTTTGACTGTTGAGTTTGGAACGAAGGTATTGCGTAGAATTCGGGTGGTTTTAGTCACGTACGATTTTGAAGATTTCCTCTAACAGTATATATCTCAGCTTCGAAATCGAAATACCAACGAAGATCGTTGTTAAATGGAATTCTCCAGTGCCTTTAATCGAATGTGTGTAATTGTATTTTATTTTGTAACATCTAATTCATATTCATGATGATGTTTGTACATTGACAGCCCTAAATCTGTCTCCTTTAGTTAAGTCCATTCGAAGGTTGTTGTTTTAAGAGAGCTCAGGGCAGAGCAATAAAATATACCCCTTATTTAGCCTATGCTTATTACGAGGTGTATGATAAGTATATTGAATATTTATAACGTCACCAAACTTAGAGTTTAGCTTAGCCTTTGTAAAGTATTTACTAAGTAAATAGTGACCGTCACATCGTGACTTCGTTATTCAATCAGTTAAGAACTGAAAATTTTCAAAAGTCAAAGTCAAGCACTGTATTTTTTGTTTCACCTAATTATCTTTCTTGAGTACACTTTATAAATAAGTGTCTAAGATATTTATTGGTATAATCAGCAACACAAAATCCACCATGCGAACATTTTTGAATAACCTGTGAATATTATTTTAGTGCTTATACAGAAGGGTGGTATTGATTGTTGCAGTGACTATAAAGGTCAGGAAATGGGATGTATAATATCTGTCTCATTTTGCAGTTTTAGACATTTTTTTTTTAAATCTGGTTTTTGCATTTTACAGTAACAAGCTGGCCGTAGTCCAAGCACAATTATGCTATGACAGTTTGAGTGCGCGCTTTTCCACCAGAAAACAAGCAAACATGGTTTCTGTGGTTCTTTAGGAACGTGTCTTAATATTCATAAAATGACATGCGAGAATAGTTGATATTTCTCTCAGATCTACCTTACATGAAACAAAAGACTTTATTTTCTTCCTTTGTTGCTTATATGTGTATGTGTACATAGTAACCACTCTCTTTCACTTAAAATAACAGAAATAGACTTCACCAGTTTCTCCTGAGCCGATATGGGGGTATCACTTGCAAGCTAAGTAATAAAATTACAGCCTATAAAATTAGTTCTCTTGTTCTCCATCTGTAAAGTTATATTGGCCATATTGTAGTAGTTTCTTGTACTTTTTGTAGGTTAAAAGTAGATCAATCAACGACTGTTAGTACGTGAGTGCTGGTCGGCCGGTTGTTACATAACTCGACGTGTGGCCACTGGCCAGAGCCAAGTGCTTGGAACTTGACCTTGACTTGTTCCACAAACAATTTACTGCCCATCGCTGCGATCGAAAAAGTTGTAGCAAAGAGGTTTTTTAACACTGAGATGTATTTGGAAGATTAATTAAATTAGATCTTGGCATTTGTATTGTTAACAAGGAAGTTTTTTTCTGACTGGCAATAGTAAAACAGGCCTCTTAACTTATACAATCTGCCATAGAGATTTTAACTTCCAGGATAATCACAAAGAAAAAGTGAGAAAAAGAAAAAGCTGCTCTTAGCTAAACTTTGCCTTTTAGTTAGCATAGAAGCTCAGAGAATAGGGATTTTCAAACTATTTGTCTACTAACTCAGTATATTGCACAACCGATCCGCAAACTCATGCAAAACTGGCGTCGCCTTGTATTGGAGTCCCAGACCTACTAATATGTAAAAGCTATTAATTTGAATATCAAATAAGAGGAGCAAGAGGTGAAACGCTTTATATTTTTGGCGGTAAAGAACCGAATGCTTTGATTTTTCGAGGTTTGGACTGTAATGGAACCGGCGTTTGTGGAATAAATTAGTTCTATATGCCAATATTTAACAACCTTGATGACGTCATTTGTATGTAAGAATCGCGTGTTAATTTGCCTCTTGTCTATATTTTAAGTATAGGTAAGAGAGTAGACGGTTTCTGCTAGACTATTTACCTCTCAATCAGTTTGGTTTCATTATTTAGCAATTTGCGTAAACGTGACGTAGTTACGACTTCATCGTTAGTTGCCACGTCGGGCCTCCACTCGCAACTAATTCGCGATGCATTACATCTCGCACGTACTTAAAAACAAATGCAACGATCATTTATCTTACATGCTGAGTAACAATTCGTTGCCTTAAAAAGCTATCTAGATCAAAGATCAACGCAACATTATAAATTATCAGCTTAGTGCAATCAAAAAATTATTTCAAGGTGCATGGGCGTTTATGACCTAATGATAAATTATTCGCACAAGTATTCGAATCCATAATTAATTTTGAGTAATTATGTGCTGACTGCAAGACATAAATAGTTCATCTACCGCTGAGAGCAATTTTTCGAGTGACGGGTGCGAACATGAGGCGCGTGCGGCGCACGACACCTCGACATGTTTGCATTGAGTGCTGCTCCGGCTGTGGTACAACCTTCTCAAATGACAGCGCCGTATAAAAACAACGGACAGTTGGTATTCGAGCCAAGGTCCTGTAATGAGATATGTTGGCAGATAGCTGTGCTAAGAGAATTAAGACAATTCCGCCGGTGAGCAGATAAAGCTTCGCTGGCTTTAATAATTAATATTGTGCGGCGGGTGTTATTAGCGAGATGCGTGAGCGAAGCCGCGTGAACAGCATTGTGCCGCTTGTGAAGGAACCGCAGACACCACTCATTACGATGAATGGTAAAGGCCGCAGCTTAATGACGGGATTAATATCAGTGTTTTATTATTATAGGTAGATATACCTCTGTACCTCTTTGTTTTTGTTGCCACAATACAAGACTGCTGAATTAATGTTTAATTAACCTTTTAGAAGCAGGTATCCTAATGATTGATATCGCTATAAATTCGATATTAATAGACTAATATTAATTTATTGTATAATTCGAGGTTGTTGTTAGTTTTAGATAGGTTACCGGGTGTTGTCTGTTGATTCGAAACAAAGTGATTGCGACAGGTCGACCGCGGACGGCGCGGCGGCGGCGCGGCGGCGCGCGCGGCGGCGGTGCACTCAATTAACGTGGGAAATTATTATTTTTATCTCATCCGTCCATCGCAGGCGAGCAGTGAGGCAGCATGCCCAACGAAACTGCGAGGAACAATGTTACCGACTAATTCCATTGTTGTTATTTAATTTTATGTAGGAATTATACACTCTTGTTTTACGACCGCGCTCCAATTATGTTTATTACGTTTAGGATACAAGCAAATTGTTGAAGATGTTTTGCAAATGACTTCTTCTTTCTAGAGAGCTGGCACGACTTTTTGACAGATATAGGTATTATGTTTCTGAGAAAACTTGGGACATTATGACAGCCGGTGTTATTTAACGTCAACCAGGGTTAAACTATTTCTTAATGCTTGTTAGAAAATTAAGTACCTTCTTGTAGCGTGTACAGGAATGAGGTATTTATAGCATGCATGTAAAATATGTGGTGGCTAGATAATTTTCCTCTTCCTACTTGGTCAGTACAGCGGTGTGATGCTGCGTCATGTTTGCGAGGTCGCGCGGAGGTCACTCGCTTCTCTGCAGTGCTTCACTAAACTATAAAGATTTGCATATCCTACTGAACGGACCATTGTGTTGGAATGTTGTCTTATAAAGGAGTTTTACAAGTTCTTTTATTTTTCTCTATGACATAACGCTCGTAATTGTTATTTCATATTCTCACAATAAATGCATAACGAACAGTTTTACGAAGTAGTTTTGTTATGTATCCGTTTGTCGTAAATGTTGTTTGTTGTTCTGGCGAGTTACTTAGTTTAATGTTCTCGTGTTTTGGCATCATGTGGGATATCCCGTCATTAAGTAAATAATAAAGTTGTTCATAGGACGTGTTTTGTGACAATAATTAGCTGCCCTAGATCTCAGCTGTAGCAAGCGACCTAGGACGGTTTCCTAATTGTGGCAATTTTGGTGGTTTGTGATGCGATTGTGGTAGATACCTAATTTTCTGGTTGGATATCTTTTCGTAACCGAAGTCTATTTTGAGTACGTATGTGTCGGTACACCGTAAATATCCGAGTTCATACCCAGAGTTTATTTTTAACTAGCAGCGCCCAGCGGTTTCACTCGCGTAGTTCCCGTTCCCGTGGGAATACGGGGATAAAATATAGCCTATGTTACTCAGGGTGAATGTAGCTTTCTAGTGGTGAAAGATTTTTGAAATCGGTCCAGTAGTTTTTTTCGTTACATACAAAAATACAAATCTTTCCTCTTTATAATATTAGTATAGATCTAAATATATATAACTCAAAAGTGACTGACTGACATAGTGATCTATCAACGCACAGCCCAAACCACTGAACGGATCGAGCTGAAATTTGGCATGCAGGTAGATGTTATGACGTAGGCATGCGCTAAGAAAGGATTTTGATTAATTCTACCCCCAAGGGGATAAAATAGGGGATGAAAGTTTGAATAAAACTTTGTCAATTTTAAACCGATCGGGCTGAGAGTTTCAAAATCGGGGGTAAAGTAACTATTCCACGCGGCGAAGTCGCGAGCAGAAGCTAGTATTAGTATAGATATAGATGTAGATGTATGATAATCCTCATCGATGTCCTTCGTCTTGAGGCACACAGAGGGGTCTGTCAGACCTCTACTGACTAAAACCACACGGTGTTCTTTATCAATTTTGCTTGGCTGCGGGGCTCGTTCGTGTTCACCACAATCACCCCGTGTCAGTTTTCGCTTGCAAAGCTCATCTTAGGTAAGGAACAGAGTGGGCTTCTCCTGACCCTTTCATCATTTGAGAAAAGCTTGCGGGAAACACCACGCGACAACGACTTGATCTAACAACTCTAGAGGCCGCAGGAAGTGCTACATTCATTCACCAAATACTACTTAAAAATAAATATTAAAATTTATATGATTGGTATAGCTTATTAGGCTGTTATTCTGCTGGTAATTATTTGCCGGTCACGATATAGATTACCATGTAGGTCGCATCCTACAGACGTATTGGAAAATGCATGAAAATTAAAGGTCTCAAGTTATAACTATCTTGTTTTCTGTGAAACCTTTTCAAAAGGTGAGTTATTATGAATAGGAAGTGTGGACACACGAGACCAGTTTCGCATGTTAAACTGTAATTACTAGGTGACTTGACATTATGCGCTGATAATGATAGTCCTCCTCCTCCTAGAGGCTCGTGGTAGTCGTGCCCGGCCCTGACATTGTTTTTAGATTTAAATGAAGCCTTTATTTTCTGTTTGTTTTTAAGTTTGTTTATTTCATTATTTTTTATTTGTGCGTCATCTATGGCGGAATAAACGAGTTTTCTTTCTTTCTTTTCTTTTTTCTTTCTCCTTCCCGATTTCAGCCATGGCGGTCAATCTCTACGGTGACTAGCTAATATTAGGTATAGTGCACAAGTGTGCGCAAACACAGACGCATTCCCTCATCTATCACTCTTATCGTCATTGTTGCATAACTAATAACATTTTATAATCCAAATTCTATCTGAAATTTTAAAATTCGTTCCAACATGATTGTGAAGTAAATACCTCGATGTTAGTGTTTTAGAGCGAAGGTTAAGCAAATAGTTAACGTTATATAAGATTACCGTCACAGTATTACAATCTATATGTTACCGGAAAATTACAAACGCCGTTAGTTTGTAAAATGTCGCGTGAAATTGTAAACTTTTCACGCGACTGACAGGATTTTATTTTGTACAAAGTATTTTTTCATAATTATTATATGGAGAAATTATAATCTAATAAAGATTTATTAATTACAATCTTCCGGAGTCTGCAATTTTCCGACGACACACAATTAAATAAAATTAAAGCTTAGTTTTGGTTTGTTATAGCAAAATAACAGCTTTTCACAAAATCCATATATACTACGCCTCTAGTAAAGAAGCAATTTTTTTTTGTTCTGTCTCTCGATCTGTCTGTCGGTGTGTTTGTTCCTGATAATTTCCGAAACGGCTGGACCGATTTTGACGGGACTTTCAGTGGTAGGTAGTTGATGTTAAAAGGACTAACTTGAGTTATAAATAAATAAGATTAGTGTTCCGTGCAACAAAAAAAAACATGGAAACCCTTCAAAATACTTTTCACGCGGTCATAAGATAGTTCTCAATAACACTAAATCAATATTTTTACTTTAAAATTATGGGAACTAGGAATAAGAACTATTCAAGCATAGCTATAATAAAGCGTCAGGTCTAATGATTATTTATGCAGTTTAAGTCACTAAAGGGCTTACGTTTACAGTAAGTATACTTTACTGTATTGCAACTAAACGATACAATTTAGAGTTACTATTAAATACATGGAGACAGGCGAGGGAGCAATACATCGAAATGAAAGGAGTATTATGTCTTTGGTCGAGTAAGCGGTAGGTACCTGTATGAAATAACTAGGTTTGATAATTTAGTGTAACTATCTACTTGAATGAGAAGATATCGTCCCCCTGCCATATAGTCTCAAACGTACCTTCACATTTAATTAACCTAGCATAAAAGCATAAAGAGTTTGAAACAGCTTAACTAAGGACACAGGTCACAACTCTTAACAAAACCAGTTACTTGTGCTACATACGCGCACATACACCTACACAATGAATGAACCTCATTTTCTCAGATAACAAAGCTGTACATTATTAATTAAGCGATCCATCACGTTTATAATTGAATATAGACTGTACGAGGATCATGAGACGTCTTCTAACTAACTAAATATCACTTAAACCGGGTTCAATGCTTCTTGCTAATGACCAATTTGCTATGAACATTAGGCTCAGTTCGCGTTGATTTTGCAATTAATAAAGTTTTTTTGAACGTCAGGTGATGTATTACGTCAATCATCACACCAATTTGATTGCAAGGGCAAAAAACTTACCCGTATCTTCTTGGAAATAATTTGAACGACATAAAACACTTAATTATGGCTTGGCTATTATTTTAATGAGTAAAAAAGTCAATAATGTCAGACAGTAAAGTGACTCATGAATTAAATATTTTTGGAGATATTTCTGGAACTTAGTCACCGTGTATAAATAGTTTTATGCAACTTCACAGAAGTGTGAATTTGAATCCAATTTGTCTGAAGTTTTTAGTTGATATTATACGTAGGTACTGCGATATATGTTATTTGCGATTCAATCAAGAATTATATCTGTTTGTGGTGGCGTGATGCTGTCAATCATTATGGTCAGTTAATATGGCGGTCGATATAAACAAATTCATCTGATGGTTCCGGGATCTTCGTTAAGTTTTTTGTTTAATAGTCAGTAACTATGGAAGATTTCCATTATGATTTAATATTTATTATTCTGGACGGTTCTTTATTACCTAGTTGTTTTTGTCCATCAAGATTTATCGTGATACCTATCTTCGTTTATTTTCTACATTCGAATGATCACGTTAAGATTTTTTTGATTTAATGATGATATACGTAGATACGTTCGATTTTATTTAAAACAATTTTTACTAAAGAAGGTTATCGTATTACTGTGAGGCCAATTTATTTATTTCCATACAAGTTGTAACGGTTGTTAATTTATCAGTGTCGAAACCAGTAATAAAAGGAAGTTGATTTCATCATTCGCTAGCCCTTAAGTAAAGTTAAATTAACAGTAAAGCGAGTAAAGTAGTTAATTGAGTTTTGATCACACGCAAACTCTTTGGAATTAGCATAAACCACTAAATTTTAGACGACGCTTTAGTAATTACATTTGACGCAATCAGAAGTACTTGTTCTTCTTGTTGTTGTTTTTGTCGTTGTGCGTGAATTTGTTGTACTTACAGTTGAAGTTTTTAGTGTTATTCGAAGGGATTCTCTTTTTTTCGATGACTCCTCCCGCTCTCAGCGAAGGGGGGAGGGAGGAGGAGTGTTAGATTCTTATTGACTAAAACCCACCCGAAATGCTCCAAATGCCTTTTGCGTGGCAGGGTTGCGGAAACTCTTTTGAAGAATTAGAATACCACAACGATTCGAAGGTAATCTGGAATTAGGAAGAGTGTCGCAACGAGAACAATGGTTGGGAATGGGCTGTAACGCGAGCGGAATGAAGATTACTTGATGTTACTGATAATATTATACAGACAATTATAATTGGCGATGTAAATTGTAAATAGACACTGTTAAGAGAAAGTTTTAAGAATGTACTAAAACAAGAGCAATATTTACAAATTTGGTTTACAATAAATATTTCTCAAAATAATTATTTAATTTGAGAGGCATCATACCTATCGTGAGAGATCTACCATAGCCTGTTTTTGTGAAAGATACCAACACTTATCTTCAAGAAACTGCAGAACTTGGTTGTTAAATCAATTTAGTTGCCAAGTCATGAGTCTCAAATTAAAGATAATCTTTAAAATACAAGTTCATATGGGATTATGCAAAGATAAACTTTATTATGTCAAGTAATAAGTTGAAGTAAGTAATAAATGTGCAATGGTAATTAAATTCTAAATGAGTTTTTTTTGGATTATTGAGGTTTTAACATAAATCATACTACATTATGTACCTGCTTACTGTTGTATTTAATCGATTAGATACAATATTAGTTCTACGGAACTAATGAAATACCGGAAGTTATGCCGGAAGATATTTCGCCGTATGAACCGGAACTCGTATCACTTTTGTTATTTTAATTAATTTATTTTACTTAACATAATATTTACCCAAATAAAAATAAAAATAAATAATATGTAATAAAACATGTCCAACAGTACCTACCTACTATAGCGTGTAATTCCAAAATATTATAACATATCCTAAAATATTATAAAAAAATAAAAATCCATGATCTTTTTGATTTGGTTAATCTAAATTGTACCCAAATTCAAATTGTAACGAACATTCCCTGAGCCAAACAAAAATGTTCGCGTCAACTTTGCGTGGGTTGTCTCAAAATTACTCAGATTGGTCAATATCCGGCTAATTGTTCTTGTTCATGTTGGCAATTTGTGTAAATCGTCGATGAATGGGAGCGGTCAGAATGCCTACCCGGTGGAGCCAGCACACTGCCCAGCCCACTTGTAATAATAGATCGGTTTGGAAACAATCCGGAATTACCGTGCACTTTCATGTTTAACCAACAGACCAGTTTTATTACGCTCGTAAATTGCTGAAACCTGAGCAATCCGATAATCTTATCTATCATACAAGCAATAACTTAATTTCTGACATTCCAGTTGTGTGAACCTTTACGACAAGGATACATAGCATTTTTATATAAAAAGTTATCTGAATGTATAAAAGTGATTTTAAGAAACAAGACCTTCGTAAAGAAGGATGCACAAATATTTTTGAGCGGACAAAAACACACGGGTAACTGTTCTAAAATGACATTGGACACTGGCGATTATTGTCTTTTCCGCGAATAGCCACCTGCTTAATTAAACGATGAGCTTAGCTGAGATATTTCATTTAAAAAAATGAAGGAGTACTTTATACAAAACGCAAATCGCACGAGCATCACAGGAAACATTTTTTTGAAATAGCCAGCTTGCTACAAAGAGTCATTACTACGCCAGAATGCAGAAGATGTAGTAAATCTTACCTATTTACGCTAGCTTAATTGTTTACTTTAGTTCTTCAAAGTTGCGGAATTAAACGACGACTATGTACGCCTATTATAATTTGTAAACTAGATTTTAAATAGGCGTTGTTCTAAAATACCTACGAGAAAAGTGCTATCAATTATGGAAATGTAGCTTGGCCAATCATTTTGTAAACTGAAATGAATATCACGTTATGTATCCCTGAAAGGTGAGGCAGAGGTAGGAGCTAGCATATTTTGCCAATTATGCCTAACTGCGACTAAAGGCTGTTACTGAGAATATTGTCATAATTTCCTCAGTTCTAATATTTCAGTGCGCAACTCTGTCTGTTTGTTTGTTACCTTTTCACGTCTTAAAGGATTAATCAATTTGAATGAGACTCGGCACACGGGTAGACCCTGTTCTTGAATGAGACTAAGGATACATTTTACTCTGAGATTATGATCCCTAGGGTTCATTGGCTCTAGTAGATACTAGTTATGCATACGTAAGGACTCAATAATACCTTGTCAGCCTTAGGCGACGCACACACGTCTTGCGAGCTGTAGACATATAAACTAGTTAAATTGATTGAACCTGTGTGAAACTAAGCCATTTGAAAAGAAAACAGTCATCGGATACGGTGTCACCATCACGTAAACATTGACAATAATCACATGCATATTGCGTTTCTTCATGGGACATGATTAATCACACTAGAAATAACCTAAGGCTACTTCATTACGAAATACAAATAGTTGATTAGAGTTGCATAATTTATAAAAATACTGTACACTTGATTGATAATCATGCAGTATCTTTAGAATTCTGAGTAGCTTGTGAAAACTATTATTGTCATCAATATTGATGTACGAAATAAACAATAGTAACTAAGTAGCGGCGTCTATGTCTTCCGGCACATTCTTAGGATGGGCCAAAGTTAAATTGTGTTTTTTTCTCTTGTCAATTTCTTTGTCATTGACCTGTACGTACATGAGGCAACGTTCCACCTCTGCCAAAAATATATATAATATTGCAGTCACTGTCGGATGTGTCAGCTTATAGTAGGTGTGTCATAGTATTTCAATCTTCGAAATTATGGTGTAATGGTTATGTTATGTCAGTTTAGATATACAATTACATCGATTAGCCACCAATGCTTTATTTAGCATATTTTCCAAGTTGATCTTATTCAAATATAGTATGTATTGGGTATAGTTTGGGTGTCCACTTATAATTAAAACAAACAGAAGCTTTGGGGATGCTTAGCGGATCAATTTGAATGACCATTTAGGTAGAACAACTTCATACACTATATTATTTCTAAAAATGAAAATTGAAAAAGAATCACAGATTATATTCAGTGCTTATGCATTTGGTAGTACATTATTAGAAACGTACGCTGACCTATGTTGCCATTGTGCGCTTTGTTGAATGATTCAACGAGGTTTGTTTGTTCTTCGATACATCAACTGTAAACTATGTGATCCTGGTACAATGTACCCAACAGACGATACAATATGGACATTTAATAATAAGAAATATTATTGTAACAACTTGTCAATAGAAAAGCATTGGAAAACAATAATCATAATGACATGAACAGTCGATACAATATTTATGGCTGGTAGAATAAGAGATATTATTGTACCTCATTATCACTTGAGGATTGTCTATGATTGTGTTGTTGATGTTGGGTAAACTATGTTTCAAGTTTTACATGAACAATCTCATAATATGGAAGGGTATTCAAAAATAGTAGTTACATTTTGAGTGAAGACGTTATTAAAACGATAAATACCTCTTCGTAACTGCAAAAAAGCTATGTCAAAAAAGTATAATTACTCATCATGTACGTCAAGTTACGTGGGCGCGGTGATTTCCCAATTAATCAAGTGAACATTTTAATAGAACTTTTAAAACGATCTGCGGTTAAACGATTACTGTCATGAGGCACTACATTAACTTGGTACCACTCATCACTTAAACTAAACTTAGATCTAAACAAAGATGCAAGTATCACTCAAAACGATAGCACATCTCGCTTTGTAATTACAGATACCCACTCACCTAATACAACTGCACTTGTGAAAACAATTAACACCTCCTAATATGGCACAGGGAGCGTTGGCACAAAACATCACAATATACACTATCTGTATACTAGTCGTGTCACTAACCGTAGGGGTGCACTGAACTTGTGTCACAAGTATCACTAGGGGTGAGATCGAGGAAAACTGTCGGAAGAATTGACACAAATATCGGTCGTGTTGTATCGTTAAAGGCTCGGGCCGGACTGAGCAGTTTATTATTATATCGCGGCAAGGAGCGCGGCTGTATTCAAGGTTCCGGCCGCGGCCAGCGCGGCTGCGCAGGCGCACGCAGCACGCCGCGACGCTTATCTGCCGTCGCCGCGTCGCCTTTGTCGCTCACGACTCGCTCGTTCACGTCGCGTCGTCTCGTTACGTTCACGTATCGCGACGAAATCTTCACATTGTTGATCTGTACGAGGTATTTTTTCAAGCAACTGTTTCGTGACAGAGAATCAGATGAAACTTTGATTTTTTAACGCATGTGGGATGAAGGCAGCTGTTTGGATTTTTTGTGCGAGTTCGGGTTATATATAATAAAAAAATCTTAAAACACTAAAATCTGTTGACGTAATCTTGTAAAGATCATTCATAAAATACTGCAAAATTTTTGTGAAATATTTTATGAATGTATTTCATGCTATCGCTATTATTTGTATTAGAATGGTGGGTGGAATGATGTTGTTGCAGAATTTGTTGGAAAGGATTTGAAGGAACACGGGTAGATTTTAGTCAGTAAGGATCTGACACTCCCTCCCGCTCAGCCAAGATTGGAAGAAGCCATTTGATGATTTCCCATCCATAACAAAAAGGTGAAACTATGTTCGAAATACGCTCATAACTTGCGTCTGTATTTCCCAATTTAAAAGGATACTCAGCAGGCGCAAATGCGACACTAGGCAACATACCTCCATAATAACAACTCTCGATACCTTTGCACTCCAATAAATAATTTAATGGTAAATTTAAAGACCAAAGAGTATTTATAGTAAAAACCGAAGTCATAACTAGTTAGGAATGTTGCCCTTATAGTACTGAATTGGATTATTTTACCAAGTATTCAATCATCTTTTAAATCATATACCTATACATATAAGCTGTTATGTAAATTTCAATTTAAATATTACATAATTAATCTTAAAATTGTGATGAAATAATTCCAATAAATATTTCACAATATTTAAGGAAGCCTTATAAACCAATCGCTGGATTTGTTTTGTTAAAGATTCATTAATTCCTGTAGAAACTCCAAAGCTAAACAGGTTTTATTTTCATCCCGATTTCGTAGCAACTCGTAGCCCGTAGCGCTGAGCCGTAGCAAAGGAGCGTAAACAAGTGCTACGAAAGGATAAGGGTGGCGAGTACGCGGACATATAACACCGACATCCGACAAATATATTTCTAAATACATGCTACCGTATTTCTTGTCAAATACATGAGTACTCTTACAAAATTAGGACGTTAATATAAAATCGACAAACAAACTTACAAAACAGATGTTAAATAGTACAATATTTGCTGTTACTAAGTTCCGTCAGTTTTTTTTTAGATACCTGATATAATATATTATTATATTGATTTTGATGCTGAGATAATAAGCAGGTATCGGAAATGAATTATAACTGGCTGGTTGACCTTTCTATTTGGCATATTCAATAGCGACTTGTTAAGAAGTAAATAGGAATCAGAAATCACTTCCTACTCGCACAAGGTTACTAGTATATTTCCTCTATGTATTAGATTGTATTTATTAATAGAAGAACAAAATATGTAGGTGTGTTCACAGATAACGACGAGAGCTATTAGAGAGAACGATTTTCTGTTTTATGTTCCGTTTCTATATTTTAAACAAATATCGTTTGTTAATGTTAGCTTAATGTTGGCTTGCAAGGAAAATAGTCATTTAGTATCAGTTTTTATCAACTACTATTGAGGTGAAAAAAAAAACACATATTAATATAATTTCCTTAGCATAATTTATTTGGTTTTCTTTTTTATCGATAGGCTCGCATTTGACCACTATCTAGATGCGCCGATTATGAGTTTGGCCGACTAGTCGATTAGTCGGTTGTAAAGAGGCAGTCGCCGACTAATCGGCACCTCTTTAATAAAATAATCGATGATGTGGTCGTCGATGGAGTACGCCGAGACGTAATGCTTGTTTTAAAGACCCCCAGTTTCTAACCATCGAAAAACACAGACTCCGACAGGAAATTCCACTCCTTAATAGCACACACAATGAAAGTAGGTACAGATAACAATCGCACTGTGGGTAGACATTCCCGCTATTATCGTACTGAATGGCAAAATGATCTGTTCTTATGAAGTTTGATCCATTCCGAGATAAAATCCAATGTCATTTATTCAAAATATGCTGAATATAGCACTTTTTAGACAGTCATAAATTTACATGTAGACAGTCCCCTAAACGCTACCACTTCCAAGTGGTCACCAATCGTATTTTCACCTTCTTCATAAGTAGTATATAGGTTATAGATAAAGGACATTCAACAGATTACCTTGTCCTGCCTAATATTAAATTACTTACAGTACAATGAAGGATAAATTAGTATGTTGAAACAGTGATACATGTGTCATTCGCCATGTCTTATAGTGAAATTAGACGCAGCATTGTGATGGTAATTCGAGAGAGATTCTTTTGAAATTTATATTAACAAACATGCTGACTGCATGCATCGCAAGGCTCTTTGTTAGTCGCTCTTCGTTTTGCATAATATTCCAATGTTTAGAGGGTACAGTGGGCAAAATAAATAAGTTGGTATTAGGCGTGTGTTAGGAGTGAGGGTATTGTCGGTACAAAGATCAAGGAAATTCTGTTAAAGCCGTATCTTACAAGTACACAACGTACGATCTTAACCTTGTACCGTTCCATCAAGATGTTTTATCATCATTAATCTTTTGTTGTTTAGCTGAAATTAATGACAACTTCAGTAGATTCAGTGGGTAAATGTTCGTTATCAACCTGTATAGTAATCTTTTTTGCCGTCGGTACCTTATACCCGAAATATGTTTATATAATGCACGTACTAATAGTATCTTATCTGTGTCGCATACACCATGTCTAATTTAATAACGCGTCCCAGTTTCGGTGTCAATTGTTACGCGTACTCCTACTAGTCGCCTACTTTAGCCTGACTGTTATGAATGTCATGTTATAGATTTCATAATTTTTAGTGGCATTTATTTCTTCCTCTTCATTCTACTTCATTTATTTCTTCGCTATATTCAAACGTAGCCAATGTATATGACATTGGCTACGTTTGAATATAGCGAGTCCGAATCATACGGAATTGCAAATATAGAACATAGAATACGTACACAATGTTTGTGGTGATAACTTGCTCTAATATAATCAAAACTCATAAAGCTTTGAGTGATGGGAAAATATATTATCCTAACACATACACTGTGGTTGACATACAAATTGAAAAGTAATGTTTCCTATCCGGAAATCTCGTTGTGTAATAATAATAATGTGTTGACATAAATCATTTAAACCAGAGCGGCTGGTTTGTATATTTTAATCGACACGTTAAAGTTACGAAAGTTATTCGAACCGTGATACCTCTAGATGTTGATGTTGCATTTGGTCTTCGGATCCAGTCTGCAGGTCCGGTTTATCTCACATAATTTTTGTCGTTCCGTTCCTCGAAGAATGTCAATGTGTCGACCTGTCGTTCCAAATTCCGATGATGGGGAACCAAGATTGAAATAGAATGCGAAGATCGATCACTGTCGATACCAAATTAACTGAATTTATTGGAATTATATTTATATGTAGGTATATGTGAAACCGGATATTGACTAAAGCGTAACTAACTTGCGATTTTATACAT
Organism: Hecatera dysodea; assembly: GCA_905332915.2. Taxonomy (NCBI): domain Eukaryota; kingdom Metazoa; phylum Arthropoda; class Insecta; order Lepidoptera; family Noctuidae; genus Hecatera; species Hecatera dysodea. The sequence goes on along the minus strand of HG995299.1, from coordinate 13,431,465 downwards.
GAAATGAAACGTTCGCTATGTATTCTCACGATAATCGCGGTTATTAACTATTCTCAGTCACACGGTATTCGTAAGTTATTGATTCAAAACGACACGCGTCAGCGGACGGGTACATCTATAAACGTCTCATCATGGACTGCGCATAAAAACATCGGAGGCCAAACTGAACATTCAAATGATATTTTCATTGAATGCTCGATGGCGCATAATGGCCTTACAGTCGCTATGAGTAAAGTGCATCACAATTATATGAATTCACAATTATAAAATACTTAGCTAATCATCAAGGTATTCGGCCGTCTTTTGTTTTTATTCTGTTCGTGTCACATAAGTTGCAAGTACTTGCAAGTAATAGACCAATTAGTTTGAAGGATCTCGCGGTACTTCACTCCAACGACGATTATTGTACTTTGAAGGGTCATTACGTAAGTACTTCCATAGTAGCTTTCCTGACTAGCTCTATAGAATTGAATGTAGCATTGTAAAACATGCAATTGAAAATAAAGTTCCACAGTAACAACAGTACGGTAGCATTTTGATTATTATACGTTTGAGTTATTTGCCAAAAGTATGAATAATTTAGTCTTCAATATTCGTGTTTTTCTAAGCAGTTTGCCGATAGCTACGTAATTTCTGTCAAGGGCATAAATTGCGTCATTAAAGATACGTCAATAAGTTTTCAATGATCACATTCCATCCGCCCTTAATACGGATAACTGATCCAATTTCATTACAATGTTGTATATCGGGAGGTGTTAAACAATTGGTATGCTAAAACTGCATGTCGTTAAGTTGACTCACTACTCCGACCGCGAGGTTGGTCTTGCGAAACTGCGCTCAAACTCAGCCTCTATCTAAAAATAAGATAATACGTGAGCATTAAAATAAACACATCAAAAGTATCTAGGGATCAACATATATTTTTGCAATAACTTTCCTCCTGATTGATATTAATTAAAATTTTCTTTAAGGATTCATCAAATAAAGTGTTTTCGTTTGTCACAGTAACGATAAACCAAGTCACCTTTGCATTAATAAAGAAATTTGCCATTTTCCTAATAAAGGGATTTTTGACATTTGAACCACTAACATTAAAGTTCGAAAAAAAGACTGAAATAACAGTTTTCTTTAAAATTTTATTGGGTAACTTAAACAATTAATAATCCGTGTTTCTACCGCGAACACTAACAACACAAGAACATCGGTTTGGCATACTCAAAATGAGTTCATCCAAATCACGCTGTGGAATGGCCGCCCATGTTCGTTGCAACAACAAAAAAAGGTCTTCTTGCGACTGGATACCCTCCATATTCGGCAGAGCTCTTCTCTGTAGCATATCCCATGCATGCTCAATCGGGTTCAAGTCTGGCGACTGAGCAGGCCAGGGCAGGACATTGATGTTAGCTGCGGCGAGAGTCTGTCTTACAACTCTTGCGGTGTGCGGTCGTGCATTATCATGCATTAACTGAAATAAGGGACCGATTTGCACTTGTAGAGGAACGATGACGTCTGATACAATCGTCTCAGCATAAATTTGAGCGTTGAGGTTGCCTCTGATCCAAATCAACTCAGTTCTTCCGCCGATCCAAATACCCGCCCATACTATGATGGTTCCACCACTATAAGGATGGACTTCCTGGCAGGATTTTAATCGCTGTTGGCGTCCAGGGGTTCTCCAGTGTCGTATACGTCTTGTATCCGGTCTCATACCAAAACGAGACTCATCAGAAAAGCACACGAAACGCCATTGTTCTTCTGCCCAATTTCTGTGTTCAAGAGCCCATTGATATCGAATCCTACGATTGTGCATTGCTATAGGTGGTACCCGTAGCGGTCTTCGGGAATGAAGGTTCACTTCATGCAAGCGGTTTCTGACTGTTTGGTCGCTAATTAAGTTCCCTGAAGAGTGATGAAGCCTCACGGCTAACATCATGGCGGTTATTGTTGGAGCTCTTCGAGTTAAGATTTGAATGTATCGGTCTTGTCTCCGTGTGGTGCAGCGATACCGTCCTCCATGGCGCTCAGCCAAGGTAAGCGAAGAGCTCTGCCGAATATGGAGGGTATCCAGTCGCAAGAAGACCTTTTTTTGTTGTTGCAACGAACATGGGCGGCCATTCCACAGCGTGATTTGGATGAACTCATTTTGAGTATGCCAAACCGATGTTCTTGTGTTGTTAGTGTTCGCGGTAGAAACACGGATTATTAATTGTTTAAGTTACCCAATAAAATTTTAAAGAAAACTGTTATTTCAGTCTTTTTTTCGAACTTTAATGTTAGTGGTTCAAATGTCAAAAATCCCTTTATTAGGAAAATGGCAAATTTCTTTATTAATGCAAAGGTGACTTGGTTTATCGTTACTGTGACAAACGAGAACACTCTATTTGATGAATCCTTAAAGAAAATTTTAATTAATATCAATCAGGAGAAAAGTTATTGCAAAAATATATGTTGATCCCTAGATACTTTTGATGTGTTTATATTGAGTAGCGGTAAATAGGTCCTCGTCAACATTGTTGTTATATTGCGTTCAATTTTGATGTTATAGCCTTTAATAGATAGCCTACTTGAGTAAACTGTAATTGGGTTTGTCCAAGATTACCTTCTCTTTAGCCGCCTGAATTGTTTATCTCAACAGGCCATCCACTACCACTATCTTCACCATATCTGGCGAAACGTGTGTCGTTCGCATGCATATCTCTGCCTACCCTTTCGATAGTAATATGCTTAAATTATGTTTATTGGATAACGTCCACGACATCAAATACGAATATAAAATATCTAAATGATATTGGTAAATATGCCATTAGTTGTTGTATCGTAGTTATCGTAATGGTAAAGATAGTTTGACACGTTGAAATTGATATACTCTTTCACAAGTTTATTTTAATAGCCGTAAGATTATGATTAAACGCTACCATTTATTAAATTAATGATTCTTAATGAGGATATATTTTATCTCTCTCAGGTACCTTTGGTCGGAATTCTGTTACTCAATTTTTATTACAGTGAGATGCATTGCCGGGTGCTGATGTCTTTTTATAAAACTAATTATTTATTTACATCGTCGTGTATCCAATATTTCACTTCGAGCGTGTTGTCTGCGAATTTAAATACAATACGTACATATGTTAATAGTCGATGTAAGCGTCAATCTGAAGATTGATTGACAATTTTCTGACTGTAGAAACACACGATACTGTATTCTTGATATTTTGCCAATACCATGACAACAGACATATGACATATGTCACGATACATTTCGCAAGTTATGCGAAACGCGGCATATATTCTCAGATGAAGTAAATGTTAAGTCTAAGTGTATAGGTACGAGCGGCTATCTAATATGCGTGTTATATGCTAATTTTAACCAAGTATCGAGAACTTTGTTAGGACAAAAATCTCACTGGAATTTTTGTGGCGACTTTGCACGTACACTCTTAGTTTTGTATTAATTTATCGAAGAAGTGCAGAGTTGCAGGTTTACCTTGAAATATCAACATTCCAGTATAATTTCCAACCTTTTCTCTTAATCAGGAATATAAGTAGACATACAATATACTTAAATGTTTTACTATGAGTCACGACTGAGAATTCCTGTATTCATTCCCGTTTGGTCACATACATAGGTACTTGCCAAACATTTAGATAAGCAAGTACAATCAGGAGTAAAAAAATACCAGTTTCATGTTATTTCTACTTACTAGCTTTCGTTTGCGGCTTTTCTCGCGTGAAATGTTATTTGAATATTCTTGAGTTTTCTTGGGTATGCTCACTGGATCGATTTTATTTTTTGGTAGCAGAATATTATTATCTCTATGAAATACTATATTTTATCATTTACTTCGGTCAGCGACGTCTGCTTTAACTTTAGAACTGACTCCAGATATAAATAATTGAATCCCATCAAAATGTGGAATCCTAGTAACGTTATTGTGAAAGTTAAAATACTAAGAATAAGAATAAATTTTATTTGTTCATTATTACAATAATAACCTTACGACTAAAACATAATTATAACATATATTAGTACCTTGTGGACGTTGGGCCCCAAACTAGGAAGAACCTGTATCTTGGGGAACTGTGTTTTGATTCCATTAAAATATAAGTAACAATGGGGTGGACATGTCTTGAGTCGGTTAATGAGTAGGTAGGTAAATAATGGAACATAAAAAAGTTTTAAAATAAGAAAGAAAATATAATAAAAACAAACAAATTAACTTACAAAATAAAGATGTGTGTGTATTAGCTCGTGAGTTGCATAGGTGTTCTATGTTTGGTATTTGAGATATTTATTTGTGTTTTTTTTTTAAATTATTTTCGGCGCTTGACAGGATTATTAATCTGAATTAGTTTAAAATTTCCTGTCTCTGTTCGTATGATAGAAGGGAAAGATATTCAATTAAAGTTTTTTACATCTAAGCTGTATCCCGCGGTTACGAAACTCGGCAATTTCGGGGGATTGCGCAGGCTGGTGCGTCATTTCTTCTTTTTCGCTTATCGTTCTGACTATTTTGCTTTTCGCTCCTAATTGTCGTAGCCTTTTTTTTTCTGGATGGGGAATCATCAAATGACTTCGCCCGCTCTGGGCGGAGCGGAAGGGAGTGTCAGACTCTTACTGACTAAAACCCACCCGTGATCCTTCTTGTGCCCTTTGCGTTCCAGGGCCGCGGTGACTCTTTCGAACATATTCCGCAACCCAATTGTCGTAGCCTGATGTTAAATATTTATTCTAGCCCCAAAAAAACATCTTCATGATTATGGTACCCCAGTAGCTTTTGAGTCCACAACTCGTACTTCCAGCCCCGGAAATATATCCTCGCGATTCTGGTAACCTAATAGTTTGTGACTCTATTCCGCCCAAATTCTAGCCCGTAAATATTTGAAGATGTTTCTAGTCTCCTGGTACTTTTGAATCCCAACCATTCACGGTTCCAGGAACGAAATTACTTTGACATGTTTTTGTTTTTTTTTTATGTCTTTAACAATATTGGTACAAAAAGCAGGCCCAAAACTTTGACCGAATTGCGCCCCTTCAGACTTGCATCTTTTTTGAGCAACACGTCTCATTTTAAAATATTTTCCCATACCAAATTTAAAAAAATATCGTGACAAAACGCTGTATGTGTGCAGCTGTTTTTAAAACTTTTGTCATGTTGACGAATCGGTAATGTGACATAACGGGAATTAAATTTCCCATAAATTCATTGATTTTTAACAAGTACCTACATTTGTTCATCATTCATTGTCCTTGCTATTATATTTTGATGAAAATAAAATCCACATGTCCTTTAAGACTCAGCTTATGTTTTCTGCAAGTTCTGCAACAGTCTGTAATATAAAATATACAATAAAACCTGTATAAAATATACAAAAAAAAAGTCAGATATAAAAAGAGTGACACAATTGCGTATAAACTAAGAACGTGTTCCCATAGTTTCTAAAACTATTTAATATTCAATAAAAAAGCAGGATATATCAATCTCATATAATGAACGTAGTTAAGATTTTTGTATAATTGTCACACGTATGTAAGTGTAAGTAATTATATCGACAAGCAATTAAAATACTGTGTCCGGTTGACATTTATAAATTATGCATTATGCACGTGTAATAGAAAACATAAAGGCCATAGGGACAAGCGAGAATTATTGACACATAGATCAGCCATCATAGATAGATACATAGATGTTATGGAACAAGTAATAAATGGAGGCATATTTTATAATGCCCGGGCATTATGAATAATAAGAAGCGAATTAAAAAAAAATAAAAAATACTACTAATACTAAACTACTACACTTATTACTAGTACAATACTTATTACAATTTGAACTTCCTTAAGTATCACATTGTATAGACATTATGAATAGGGCAATCTAGTAATAAAGTAGGTAATATCGTCTTGTAGTACCTACAGGATGCGGGGAGCACGGCACCGTTTAATCAGCGGCCTTAGTGATACAGCTAGGCCAATGACTTGGTTCAGTATCTTTAATGAATTGCCTAGTCAAGTAGCGGGTATAAGGAACAGGGAGCGATTGAAGTGACCGAATTTAGTTATGCTATTCGTGTTAGGTTCCTTTAAACCCTGCAGAAAGAAATAGGCTCCGTTGTCGAGGTTAGAATGTGGTTATTGATTATATTATTGTTTGAATTTAGAATTTCCAAAATTAAATATTTCATTTACTTTGTCACACGGTTACCTACCCTATTCTATAAACGACCTAAGCATCTGCTACCTACAAATTATGAGTCTGATTATTGATATGGTAAAGTCCTGATATGTAAATAATTTATATTTTTTATTGTCATAGGTCAGGAAAGATTTTATTTATGTTTAAATATTGATTCTACGTTTGAAATAAAAATAATAGTAATAAAACCTGGTCTTACTTACCGGATGGGAAATCACCAAATGATTTCTCCCGCTCTGGGCGGAGCGGAAGGGAGTGTCAGACTCTTATTGACTTAAACCCGTGATTCTTCTTGTACCTTTTGCGTTTCAGGGCCGCGGTGAATCTTTCCAACAAATTCCGTAACCCTAGTAGGCACTGACCCTATAGGGACTCGTCTTCTTTGGTGACAGCTCATTGAGGCGCGGCTCTTATCACACTGCGCTCTTATATTGGGCATTTTTCAAACTGCATGGGATTTTTTTTTAAATTCACAATATTATGATCCATGTGAGGTTCTGCAATCTGCAAGTTGCACACCACGCATGTGAGACGAAAGACACTAAAATAATTAACCGTACGACACCTGGATGCCATACATGGATGTAATATTTATGTTTGTCAAACTGTAACACACTGGACAATTTCAGCATAATGACATCCCAGATCAGGGATGGCAAACTGTTTATATTTGAGATAAAAAATCACGAAAATTCAACAGATGCCAGCCATATCTGAGAAAATTTAGATTTAATAAAATTTCTACTGTTGCTCACTACCTAGATAGATATTATGAAAATCGATATCATTTTAATCTCGTAAATTACTCAATATCCTGTACCCACAATGGTTAGTCATGCATGTGTAACGACACCCATGTCAAAAATTTTCAAAATTTTCGGTGACGCCATCTTGAATTTTGATTTCGAGCACGTAGAAAATGGCGAGATAGGCTTGACAAAACAAACTCACATTGGTTCTCATTGTTATTATGTTTTTTGAGAAAGTATTGTTGTTTGATTTTGATACATTTTAATTTCTTAAATAGGGTGAAATCTAAATTTACAGACTTAAGTCTATTTATATCCAATATTTTTCTCCATAAAATTATAATTTTTATCATACGTATAGTACTCGACACGAACACCGTACTTCAAGAGTATTCATGCATTGTTTTCGAGAAATATTCGAGAATGTATGAATATTAATCCTGATAATTATAATCCCAACGTGCCATAGGTTTAGCATCCCTGCCTAAGAACGTTTGCCTTGAGTGCGCGAGCGCAGGGCGGCCTCCACGCGACCGCCGTAACCTCGCACACCATAATGTACAGGAAAATGTACGCTTCCGTACACCTGAAACATTTTCTCTAACGACCGTCACTAATGTGTTTAGTCGTTTAGTCTTCCTTTGAGTTTATGAGTTTTATTTCGTTCAGAACGAAACTATATTTTTTAACATGTTACTTAAAACCACAGAGTTATAGGTTTTCCAGTAATGTACGTGTAGGTAATCTTCTAACTGTATTTTTTTTTCAAAATTGTAGGCTTTGTATTAGATAATGGAGAAAACTAACAAAAAACACAACCAATAGAATTGCTAGTTGCCAACGAGCAATGGAGAGGAGCATGATAGGAGTAAAAAGGAGGGATAGAATAAGAAACATCAACATTAGGAAAAAGACCAAGATACAAGATGTATCCCTAAAAATAAAAAGGCTATAATGGAAGTGGTCGGGACACATGGTCAGAGGAAACGATAAATGGAGCAAAATAATTACACATTGGTACCCAAGGGAAGGGAAAAGGAAAAAATGCAGACAACAAAAAAGATGGGACGACGATATCACGCAGGTTGCAGGCGTAACATGGAGTAGAGTAGCCAGAGAGAACAGAATGGAGTAGGTTGGAGGAGGCCTTTGCCACCTGGCAAACGGACTTACAGAAAGTAAAGAAATATCAAATATGCGAATATTTTTAGTTGTGTAAAATACTATTATAATAGTGCATTAGTATAAGAAAGTTAATTGTATATCTGTTGTCCGAATGAAAAGGCGTTATCTTAGTAGATAATGGACCATTCTCCCGGGGAATGGTCTATTTTCTTTAATAACTTCGAAATAGAACATTTTAAAATTATGTAAAAATACTTCTGAAGCCCTTAACTATATATTAGTTTGGTATAATATTTTTTTTTTTCATAATCTTGTTTTGTTATAACTAGTTATGATATACATCCAAAAGATATGATTTTATTTCATGAAATAAAATCATATCTAATTATTATATTATATTTACAAATAAACGAATGATTATTTTGTGTAATGTTTATACAAAATAATCATTCGTTGAAACTATTTATTTCAACATGCATTCATAATTATGTACTTACATACATGAGAGTAACGCTCAATCTTTTTTTTTTTGTTTTTTTCACCTGAGCATATGTCATATACATTGCATGTGAACATTATGTCGTTCAGAACCCCAAAGTCTAGAGAGGTTAATCATCTGTTAATTAAATTAATTTATGCCAATTTCGTACGTTTTATGATCTTTAAATATACATAAAACTGTATAACTTCGATCTATTCCATTGATAAGCAGTCTAAACTTTATTTAAAAAGCAGTACCTTTTTAAATAAAGTTTTTGATTTAGTAGCATTATATAATTTGAACGGTAAAATTTATTTCTTTGAACTCTAAAAAATAACGGTGTCTAAACAAACACCATAATATCGACCAGCAAATATATTTAAAATGAAAACTTTACAGAAAATATAAGGCCACGCTGTTCATCGATATTGTTTCTAGAATTGTGCAATCATCATCGAACATTTTATTAAATATTTATTTTTATCTGATATTAATTCTTTGAACTCCTTCAGCTTCGTCCTTCATGCACAGTGATATCATACGTCCAAGTGGTGCAGCTGGCAGGCGGATGTTAAGGGTCATCAATAATCAGTAACAAATATTACAAAGATGTAAAATTTAGTTTGTATAAGGTTAAGTGTGGATGTACTGATCGAATCACGATTTTTGCTACACTGATAGAAAACTACATTATTGCTGTGTGTTTATCATGTGCGATAGGGAATAGGACACACGAGGAATATGTACTGAATGCGTTGCAGCTGAACAGAAGAGAGGTAGTAGACGTCCTCTTGCTAGATGGTGGAGGAGCATCGCGAAACTCTTAGCAGAGAAAGAACTGCCCGACTCGACAACCTTGGACAAATTCAACCGGCGCGGCGGCGGCGCCACAAAATAAGGAGAGCCAACGCCACATAAGTGGGAAAGAGCGAACAAGAAGCTAGGCGCTAGGAGCAAAGCTGCAGGAAAAGGCTAGTCACTAATAAGAAGAATATTTTCCTGATTCAAATGTCATGCGTGACTACAATCACGATAGTCACTTGTCTATTAGGAGTTACAAGTACCAAGAATGATTGATTAGATGGTGCCTTCGAGTTCGCGATGTCGCCGACATCTCGAGGAAAATCATTTTAAAGGGCATGGTTCACCAAGGAAATAAGCATAAAACCTACATATGTCCTGTTTGGTAGATTTCCCAAATTCCATGATTCTTTGACAGACCTTTGCGTAAATAAAGAACGCCACTGAACAAGGGTTTATTTGTACATAAGCAATAAAAAAATAGAAACAAAGTTCTGTCAAATAACGTGTGATTTCTCATAAAAAAACAGTCGCATTAAAATTATCCTCCTTTTTTGAAGATGGCAAAAAATATGATAAAATTGGTCGTATACTTTTCAACGAATTGAGTAAAAAGATAAAACAAAACAAGATAAGGACAAGTTCAGCAACTTTTTTCAAAGTTCTAGCGAAGTTTCTAGACGACAAGAGATGAGTTCATTAACAGATTAAATTAAAATAAATAATCAAAAAACCAGTATTGAAAACAATTTACTATGAAATATATACAGGTTCTTGCTGTTAAAAGGGCGTATTAGGAAACATTATTTACATACCTATATGTGATTCTTGGGAGGGTCAAGTTTTCATTTACGAAACTTTCATGTTACGCCACTGACATGACATTCTTGTGAAATATGGTGTTTTATTATTTTCACACTCGCGTTGTCCGCCTCGTCTGTGTTAATTAAACAGTCATAAATTGTGTCTTGAGATTAATAAAAAATATGTTATTTATAAAAGTTATAAGTAATTAAAGGTTGTATTTTAGGTAATTGAATCATTTACTCCAAATTCATACTGTTGGAGACAGTTACGTGTTCTGAAAAACTATCGTGAAAATGTTTTGGTGCTATTTTTCGTTTCAACGTAGATATGCAATGCACATTGCACATTGTTTTATTTGCGTTCACTGTTGCACATGCACAAGTCGCCTGTGACTATCTTCTGTCTAGATATGCAAAGACATGATCTTTAACCTCCTTCTACCACAAACCCAGGCTTTCTTCTTACGAATATGGTCAAAATTACATGAGCATTACGTAAAGGTACCTAGACAATGACATGGGCGATCAAAAATGGATGTGGGAAAATTCAGATCATTTATGTTTTAGAATTAACCAAGTTGAAGTAACCTCAATGATTTTAGATACAAGCTATTTTATATAATTAACATACAATGTAGGCGAGATAACATTAATTAAAAAGTAAATTGTCACATCGCCTTCTTGAGTGATATTCTGTGCAACAGTTTAAATGCAGTAGGCAGTTATAAAATGTGAAAGTTTAAAAGTATAATTGCACATAGGATCGATATCAGGTACCAGCACACAGGTCACACTTATTTATGTCCCGTTGTCATCCTAATCTTGTTCAGAGTATGGCTTCGGGTTCCAGTAGCTAACAAGCTATGGATAGACACCAGCATCTAACAAGGATCAACTGTCATGACCTCCGCGACCTAACGAGCGGGTCTGCCAATATAATAGACTACAGCCTTTTATGGAATTCCTAGCATTCTGCATGAAGAAAGTGCAACACAATCAAACGTACGGGTTGCGCTTGCGCAAGTGCGCGAGTTTCTCCGACGAGCTCGCGCCAGATTCGCAGACTACCAAGTAATCACGGGGTGCAGTTGTGAATTTCTTGTCCGGCCAGTTAACCTGTAATCAGATCATTTCGTTGCTTATCAACAATCTTAATGTGATTTATATAGCAAAATGTAGAGTGAAGAAAAATTCAATCGAAAATAAATGTGGTTGTACAAATGGGTTTGAATGTGAGATCCATAAATCAAATTAGGCTAAGGTAAAAAGAGAGAAACTTGCACCTTAATACTACAACATCGATGTTGATGACGGAATATGCTCCGAACTCAGTTTAATATTTGTACAATTTATTTCCAGTCGCCTGCGTGCTGAGCCAAATATCAAATATGCATAAGAAGTACCCGTCAAAAATGAATTCGCATGTCGTTATTTGCGATATTAGACATCGCAGTATATGACGTGTTGAAACTTACTTTGGCATTCTTTCAACTCAAATGTCACTACATAGTCGTACTTATTGATGGAACAGGAACTGTGGAAAAGAATTACTGTTATTTGTAGGAAATAGGTAGGTAAATTCTTGAGACTTAATATGTAAGGCAGATCGTCTAAAGGTGGAGACATTGAATAGTAATTGGTTTCGAGAATTTCTTCCGGACACAAAGTTGTTTCCAATCGACAATTGGACTCGTAAATGTTAATAATATTACGCACTGAATACGTTGAATTTTGTTTCTGGTTTCCTATGTCATTGTTAAACGGAAAATATTGAAGTGATTTCTTCGTTCTAAACGTAACGCGCTAGGCCTATTGCTTAGCTTGAAATAATACCGATATTGAGCCATTATAAATCTGACTTCAAAATGTTTTCGTTAACAAGATGAATGCTGCATAAATAAACACTTAAGTCAATAGACACACTAAAATATGATGGTGGTGACATAACAAATATCACTAGATCTTTGGATTAGCTGCCACATTACTCATTGACTGGAGGTGTAGGTATTTATGACGGTAGTCGGTAATACAGCTGACCTTTGATTAAACAGGTCCCCACATTAAGTGGCTGAGCTGCATATATGTATAATTTACTAAGTACGCGTTTAATAATCTTGCTGATCTTGCTAACCGTGCGTGGGTGTAGCTGTGTATGCTGTAAAGTTATGCATTCAGTGAGCTTGTAGGATAAGCCACATTGCTGAGCGATTTTGTCATACAGTCAATGTTAAGTATACTTAGGGTGAATAAACTAGCACTGCCAAGTTGACTGTTGTCTGTGATCACTGAAATGTCGCAAGATGCATTTACTGGCATCCATTGCAAATTTATGTAAGGTGCATGTTTCGAAGACTTGCCACAGCGATCGGATTCGGATTCGAATGAATCACAACACACGTTATAATATGAAATAATGAAATCAGAGCATATCTTCTCAGCGATTTATCTTGATCTAGTTTTAAAAGTCAATCGGAGGAAATGCATAACTTAAGTTGATCAACGGCATTGAGCCAGCCGTCTGTAGACTGTCACGAGTCATTACTCACTATTGCAAATATCAATTAAATTCGATACGAAAAGAAATGTACCTTGGGAACTTAGATCGGTTACGGAAAGTTTTTGATAGGCCAGGCAAATGAGCTTTGAACATTGCATAAACTCACAACTCCGTTTTATTTCTTGAATCGTGTATTTGATTTTCCTTTAATACGGTCTACTATAAAAATAAACAGTTTCCATAATCGGGTTATGGTAAAAAATATACTATATTTATAAAAAAATAGTTATCTCATTTTTTATATTAAGTACGAGGAAATACTAATTTATTTATTAGAATTATTCTTTTAAAAAAATGTTTAGCTATGTTTAATTGATTGTTAAATAAAGTGAGATTGCCTACAAATTAAAAATAAACCCTATTTAATTCAGTTAGTTTTATCCTGAGTCGCTATTGCAAAAAAAAAAACACAAAAAAAAGGAACACGGGGTTTAACTTTTCGCGGGATACATTTTGACATTGTACTTAATATGTGCAATAATCAGAGTTACGAACTATTGCAAAGTTAGTCCAATTTTTGCCATAATTTGACTGGACTACGAGGGAACTCTTCATAAATGATTAATTAATTAGATAAATAAAAACACTGTTTTTGCCGAACTAAGTAAGGGATTGCTCAGTTGTCAGTGGGATTGGCTGAAATGTTAGTCAATTTATTGCAACCTTATTTCACAAACCATTTGTGATGAGTAGGTAACTAAATAAACTCCTGAAAATTAAGAGCTCTTTAAAAGTATCATGTGGAAATACAATAAAATTTAAGTAGGTACTTGTAGCTGCTGTTTATAATTTTGCTTTCGTTTGAATCCTTCGCTTTTATAGTACACATTCTAAACCAGAGTCACGATAGCGTGACCGTTTCAAAATTTCAGATAAATTGCACTACGTGGATGAGCACATCACTAACAATATTTGTAACTATGTGAATAGATAGAGAGATATCCGGAGTTTGAAGTAACCTATTGTAAAGTAAATAGGGAAAAATCTTGACTATACATGCTCAAGAATATATTATTTCTTAAGAAAACGTTCAATTATCAAGATCTGTGTGCATAAGGTTAATCAATTATGAAGAGATTAGAACCAATCGGCGGGGCGCTTGAAACACAAACCGATTGCTCACGCGCAGGAATGTGCGTTTTTGATTGTGTACGCGTTCTTCACAGGTTAATCGCCGTCGAACCTGACATTATCGCAGGTGGCATGAATTATATAAGATAGGTATATCGCCATGTTTTAAACTTTCTAATAACGTTGTTTTTTTATTTCAGCCGTTGAGGTCGACTCTTCCATAAACAGCATCGTGCGATATAATCTAGGAATATTATAAATGTGTTATTCAACTTAACTTTGAAAATGATACTAAAAAAACCATAGAAGACTGTGCAGTTCAAGCGAAGACAGAAACCTATGATGAAAACAAAGTGCTAAGTTCTAAGATACACGTACATACATATGAAGTAGTAGGTCCCCTCCAATCCTCGAGTCATTATGATAATTATTCTAAATGAAGGGCGTCATGCAATGCCAGCCGGTGTGTGGTGGAGGATCCAGGATTGTCGTTTTGGGTCTGAACACGCTGAATATATGTGGTTTATAGCAAAGTAAACATTAAAAAATCATAAAACCAAGCTTCCTTTTACGTCTTGTAAATTTCTCAATGACTTCGTTGGGTTTTAGACAGCCAAAGAGAAGCTCCTCAGCCCCTCCCCCCACCGATCCGCTAGTGCCGGGTATGTGGTCGTCGGTAACCATACGACAAGGCGGCAGTCGGCACGTTGACAGCACTTTCTTCGTAAATGACTGATTACGTAAACGTGGGGTGCCGATGCCGGCGGCATTCCAAGTTGTAACGTATGGCCAATACTGAATGGACATTACAATTACCGATTCTGGAATCATGTTTGGGGACTAGGATTGTCGTAACATAGGTGATACGATAATACATCTATTCACATTTTTTTATAAACATCTTTTTATATATGACATTGGTGATTGGCTTGCTGCTATTTCAAGTTTTAGTTGAAGTTGAATTAATTTTTGTTCATAGTCATTAAGTTTTTTCCCTAAATCAAAACCTTCATTTTAAGGATCCCATGGTCTTTGAACTTTGAAGTCCCATACCAAGCAGTAAACAAAAAGCTGTTTTTTAAATTATCGACGAATTATAATAATGTTGTGTTTTTGACATTAAATAAATTAAATGTTTGTCAAACTTTTTATGACATTTTGGTGTTGACATTCAAGCGCGAAAGGTGACCTGCATCATTGTTTGGAGGCTAAGGAACTCGTCAGAGATTGGGTTTCAGCCACAAAAAATATAATCCCTAAACAAATGGATCTCTTCAATGTAATTCACATTTGTACAAAACAATTTACGTCATGATAAACATCATTAATATCTCGCAACATAATCATCAAATGGAATTGCCATTCATAATGCAAAGCATCAAGTCTTAATACGTCTCAATATGTCCGATGGTTGTTTTCATTATAACTGAAATCAACTCTCAACAATGGAATATAACCACGTAACCTCAGCCATAATAGGTGTCAGTGATTATAGTTTGGTCGCAGGATGCTCGATTGTTTTGGCTGAGCGTCCGTGTTCGTTGATGAATGTTAATGTCAGTAAGCAGCTCGATGATTATCTGTGATTGCTTCCTGCGCGGCGCCGGCAAGCTCGGAGCGGCGCGGCGGCTCACTGCGCATCGAGGCGAACCTCCCAAGGAGGCCTGCGCACACGCAGAGCCCACGGCCGCCGCGCTCGTGTGAAGTACGCCTAATGACTACTCTTCCGTATCCGGCAGGCAAAACCCAGCTAATAACAGTAATGGGCCTCATTTCAACCGAAGTCGGATCAATTTAGAATATAATTTGTTCCGTGTATTTTTTGTAGTAACCAAGGGACTTGTAAACAGGATACTATATGAATGGATACGGTAAAACCATGTTTGATATACCTGTGTAAGTATTTTCCTCTATTTTATATCGAATGACATTGGACAGGCTATAACGTGTTCCATTGAGTGATTAAAACGGTCACGACTGATGCGGGTCCGGTGCGAATCACTGCTAAAGTTCACTTTCGAATCATTTATTTCTACCTACTTTCGGATTGCAGTCTTCTTATTATATAACTTTTTTTTAATAATATGTAAATTAATATGATGGCATTAAAAACGGCAGACTTCCAATTTGCTTCGCAGTGAATAAAATATTCTTATTTCTAACTTGATAGTTTGAGGTTGATGTATAATTTAGTTATGGTCATGACCACTCGGCTGCGGCTTCGCGCAATTCACGGCAAAAATAAAACAAAGGTGCGTCAACAATGACGACCTTGTCGCGCCCGCAGCCAAGCAACTCCGAGCCTCAGCATTCAGCGCTGTCGTGTGGTTACATTGTGCAACACTGCTTCACTAGAAAGCACACTTTCTTCCACGTACAGCAAGGACTTGTGTCGGCGTTTCCAAAATTGCCGTTCATATTTTCGATGAAGTTTCAAAAGGTTACGTCTGACTCACTTTGAAAATTCCGAGTTAAAACTTCCGCGTTTGGCGATTAATTTCTCTAAAGAACTGGGCCGCAAATGATCGAATGTTGACCATAAAGGGCATGTGCAAGCGCAGTAATATAAAGTATAAGCGCAGTAATATAAGTCGAGTGCTGATCGCGGCAGTGTCAGGGTTCCGAGGTGGCGGACCGCGGCTATTTACACTTTCACCTCACTCTGGGCTTTACCAGAATTTACGTCACCGTTGCGCCGGCGCAATTATATCATCACGAAATCAGCTGCTGAGTAAGTGGCACAGTGGCACACTGGGCTGTAGACCCAAGTCTCACTTTTTATTTAGTTATTGTATTTTTGAGAATTGAGATACTCGTTATCGGTCATTAGGTTTCATAATGAATAGGAAAGCGATTTACATTTTCATTTAGGTACGTTATTAGCGGAGGTGTACGTACGAATATCATTCACCCAACTGCATATTTGAACTAACAATAATACCATGGCGAAGTTTGATAATTGTTACAAAACATTTACAATTAAAAGCCCAGGATTAGAATGTTGCAACTGTGAGAAAATCGTGCAAGCAAATACAACATGCACTGGGCTCACACCAAAGCAAATATAACTCTATTCGTAACTCGGAAACTTTGGAATGGATTTGAAGCGAATATCACCTACATACTAATGTCATACAATAGTCAGGAAATTATTTATAGTTCCAGAGAAAAACCGTGATGAGCTTGACGAATCAATTTCAATGCCGACCACGTCGTCTAATTTTCCGATAGACATGAAACAATTGTTATCAAATATTCACAAGGAGTTTAAAAAAATAGTTAAAAAAGGACTGGGGCCTTTACATTCTTCTTTTGATTTTTTTACTAGGACAATTGATGATTTTGTGGAATCGATTAAAATTATGAAACAAAAGCTGAAAGATATGGAAAATACAAATAATTTATCTTTGCGATAAAATCACTCTCTATGAAACCAACATCTCTTCATTAAAACAACGCTTAAACGAGTCAAACAAAGACAAATTGAACCACTTTATTGGAATAATCGCAAAAAACTGTTTAAAATCTCAAGTAATATTGCTGAAAAAAATTGCATAGATGAGTCTGTGATAAGATGTCCGACCACGCACCAGAAACTAGGCTTTCTACGGATAGAACTAAGGAATACCAAGTACGTGGAATGTTGGATACGTTCCGCTGAGAAATTTAATTTGACAACAAATATATACATCAACGTATCTAGTAATCAAGCATCTGAAAAAATATACGTACGATTTGCGTTATCATAAGTAAACAGAAAACTCTCACTGTCTGCCAGTACACTCTGTTGTGGACTGTCTGCCAGTAGCTTTAATGGCTCCGATAAGTAGAACATGTAAATTAGCTTAGTATAATTATGTTTTTTTTTTATTCTCTCCTTTTGTCTTTCAAGTTTCACTCGCATGCAAATAGTTCCTAAAAAAAATGTATTATCTAAGATGTGGATAACGTCGTGAGCTACACATACAATTATTAACTATACGTTTTAATGTTTATTATGCTTAGTTAAGAAAAGCGTGTAACTGTTGGTTTTCCCAAATAAAATAAATAAATAAACTCGGAGGAGCTCGTGGCTTAATAATAACAGCCGAGTCGATATCCAAGGTTTAGCAACGCTTGTCAAGGTCGGTCTGTGGATGGGTGTGGTGGGTCTGTGGTGTGATGGGTGGTGTCTGTCTGGGTAAGACTCTTCCGTGCCTCAGAAAGCACGTTATGCCGTTAGTCCCTGCTGTAATTTGTAGACCGGCAGTCGTTACGGGTTGTTAGAAGCCAGAAAATCTGACTCCGGTCAAGAAGTACCTACCGTGTTACCCACTTTTATCTTCTGTGGAGGTTTGTTACGGCTGCCTACCAGCTCTCCACAACTCCATGTAAAACACTGGTATTCAGCTGAATTTGGTTTGACTAGAAGCTGACTTCAATATATGTAGTTGGGAAAAGGTTAGGCAGACGTAAACTACACAGACAACGTATGTGGATGACTAAATAACAGCTCCGACAGGAATTTAAATATAATATGGTTCCAAAATGGAAAAGTACTGGTGAAGAAATGTGAGGTCGACAGAACTAGAATAGGCCAGATATTTATGATTATATGTGAAGATTACATAAAGAATTTTCTTAAAAATAATCGTTTAGCTTATAATAAAAACAAACACACACAAATCATTTATTCCATGTATTTTAATAAGTAGGTACGGCAATATTAAGGAAATATTTGATTACATGAATTTACGTACCTACATTAGTAAACTACCAAAAACAAATAACTTAAATTTTTTACATGATGTTGACATTCGATCGTTGATAAAAAAAACGCTAATCTTATGAACTGTTCAGTTTCGGCTTGACATAGTAGTTCTCACGGAAGTGGGGATATCGGAACAAATTGTATCTATGTCTCACTTGGATGAATTTACGCTGAATAATAGCTTACGTAAAAGCAGGAAAGGTGGTGGGATTACTATAAAGACTCAAACCGACATTATGAATGCACACTGGGACAATTTACAACGCAGAAAATGTTTGCAAAATAAATATTATTTTTATGACTAAGTAGACCCATGATATTGGACTCGCTCCGAATACACATCAAAATAAAGTAATACATGTACATTAAAACCACATCAGAGTACCTCATATCCCTTTCAAATCACAGCTGATAGTCATGATTGTCTGTATAAAAAAGTGAAATATCTTACCTTATCTACTTTATCTTTTATTAATAAATTAATCATTATAATTGATAACCGATTCATCTGGAGTTACCAGGAGGAATCTGTTTGCTTGATGTTACAAGCAATTCCACCTTCACATACACACATAAACACACACAGCTCTACATATGTAGTTCTTGCTGAATCGCAATCTCTACTTTATTAATACTCAACAGGTATGGACGCACATTTAAATCTTATCTAGATAAAAAAATACAACCGACTTTTACACAAAAAATCAAAAAAGTGCAAAATAACTTTAAAAATCGGAAGTCGGTGTTCAAAAAACGAAAAAGCAACCACAAACACCGAGTTCGGTTTCGGAGTCGGTTGTATTTTTTTGTAAAAAGTTTTTTATTTTTCACTTTTTAGTGGTACATACACCCCCTCCCCTCCCCCCATTGGTGTAAAAAAAACGTACTGCTCCTTTGCAGAGTAAACTAAGAGGTCGTCAATGTAGACAATGTAGATATTTTTTTAGATTTTTCGAAAACCACTTGGTTGATATCGATAAAAAATTCCAATTTTCATGGGACCATTTGGGAAGTATACCCTTTCCAACAAAAAAGAATTTTTCAAATCGGTTGACAAGCGACGGAGTTATGCGCGAACAAACATTAAAAAAATAAATTTAAAAAAACATACAAACATCCGAATTGAGAACCTCCTCCTTTTTTAGAAGTCGGTTAAAAATACTTTTATTGAAACTTATAGTACCTACCAAAATATGTAAAAAAATAAATACACAGGGTTATTTGAACATTGCAAAGTATTACCTGTTCTAGCGCGCACTGAGTATCTGTTACTCGTAGTTGTAGAACATTTTGATGACAGTGAAATTCAAGTTCCAGTTAAATATAACAAAAACAAAGCAAGGCAACAAGCCTAGGCAAAATCATTGCAAGCGCCATGCAAAAATAACTTTCATGGCAGACGTACCTACCGCTTCTTTTACAATACCCAATTTACTAAACCAAATACCTGTATATATTATTATTAGGGACGCAATTCATAGTAAAAACATAAAGCACAGCTGAAAGAACATTACATCAACTCAATTATAACTTCACTGTTAATAGCGATGATCAAATCTCAGCTCAGTCGTGGCATGCTAAGACAGACCCCAAAGGTCTTATAATGTGCTTTGTTTAATTGTAAGGAAAAAACAAAACTTGTGATTTATAAATAAATAAAAAGACGTTTTCATTCTCACGTTTTCGTGCAATGTTGAAAAGTGGATTTAATTATGAATCATAAAATAAGTTATCATAGAATATAGCGGAAACTACGAAGGTGTCTAATGATCTCTGTTTGTGCACCACTCATGACTAAATTAAAAAAAAAACAATGATTTAATTTTATAAATAAACTTCTTATGAATATTTTCATACAACGTTTCCCCTCCCATTCCCCCCACTTAAAGTTGATATTTCCAAGAACCCTTTCTTAGATGCTTACGTTATAAAATAAAATTATATTCCAAGTTTCAACTTTTAAAACTTCAGTAGCTTGCAAGTTATACGAGTATAAGCCTGAACATATACCTCTTCAATAAGTACTTTGCTTCTAAACTTGATCACAATCTGCTCGAAAAGATCTTTGATTCCGATTTAAAAAAACGTATTTTGTAAATTAGTATTTATTTATGTTCATTCATTGCAATTACTTTTTGAATACACGTCTTGTAATGTTGTATTTTTCGTGTAAAAAGAAATTTCATTGAATTCGAGTAATATGTCTGCAAAAACACTTGAATTGTAGTCAAAATTAGTAGTAAAAAGTAGTAGTAGCGTTCTGAAGCATTTATATTGTTCATATAATATAAATATATTATATGAACAATATAAATGCTTCAGAACGTCCATAACCTAGAACCGTAATGTCTTACGAGTATGTATGACATTCACGTAAACATGCACTCCCTCTTCAATAACCTTACCATTTGCGTTTGTTATTTCAAATTATTTGCAGGTCGACTTGACATCAGTAATTACAGAATTCCGTAATGGCTATTCAAAATCTAAACGAATATAATAATCATCAATATTTTATTGGTAATGAATGTTAAATATCCTATTCTTTTATGGCCATGAGTGGCGCTGGTCACGGTCAGTCTAAAGGGCTTTTAGCATTTGAAAATATTTAAACAATATGTGCAAAACAATGGTTAAGTTTGCTGAACATATTTCAATACCGTAATGTTGATTACACACACAGATCTTTGTATTGCGCGGCTTTGCCATTGTTTTTTCGCGGTTTCTCTTTACCTAGTCGTGCGTTACCTCGCGTCGTAGACTCGCGGACTATATCATATATAAGCTCTGGGTGTTTACTAGTCGTTACGTCAAGACTGAAATCCATTACGTTATAGGCTTCTAAACAATGTGAGGTTTTGCAATAATTACGCTTCAAACATGAAACATAATAAAATTTTGATTCACTGAATATTACGCACATTATTTAATAGTGGCTTTTCTTTATTGTCTGTCGGAGGCGGCGGTGTGACCCAGAATATAACAATTAAAAGTAACTTCGTCGTTAGTTGATATGAGTTCCTAGTTACAGAGAGAACTTTAGGAATCTCGGTGTTGTAACTAATGTCGTCGTTGATGTTAAAATGAGTTAATGCTGAACTTACCCGTGTTCCGGAATAGTGTTCTTGTACTTTTCTCTTTTCATTTCCACGTGTTTGTTCAGAGTGGGCGCGTTTCACTGTTCATGTCACAACACACAGCACACACTGTACGGTTCATTACATAAACACTGATTATTATCACTTTGTCAGATTCACTTTTTTCACCAGTCCCATGACTTTGCGACCTGCAACAAAGATATCGGATATTAGTGACGCATGAACACATCGGTATTTTGACTGTGGGAGTTGTCTCGAGAAAGTGTGGTCTATAGACAAAAGCTTGTTGGTAGAGTAAATGATAAATGATATTTATTTTGTAAGTAGGAGTAAACATAACACTTTTACACGTCAAATATTTCTGGTCATTTTAAGCTAGATGAAGCCGGTGTTTCCTAGCCGTCTACCCTGAGAAGAAACACCGAAACAAACTCAGGTCAAAGCCTCTTTTAAAGTCCATATAATCCGTACTGGTCAAGTCATATGAGAACCATGTAGGTTAATGTCTGAGGTAGCCTTTTGAGGAAAGTGCCACACTTTGAGTGGACCTGTCCAGACAGTATAAGCATTTGTTAGTTACCGTATCGTAGTAGTTGTATCCGAAAATCGCGTATTTATATTTTATGTTATTGCTGATAGCGCAACGTAACGTTGTCACGTATAAAGTGATTGAATTATGTAGTGCTAAAATAGATCATAGAGTATCTTGTGTTACTAACTCAAACATAATCCGACCGTTTAGATTTCTGATTGAAGTAAAAATGATCATCATAAATCCATATCGTAGTTGTAGAATATAGAATTTAAAAGTTAGCTTATATAATGGTCTTATTTCGAAATCATATGCTTATGCAGTTTGGAACTGTTATTATGTCTGATGACATGTCTCCAATCAGCTCGTACACTATCAGATTGATCGATTGCTCACGGACAGCAAATGAATCGATTATCTTATTATATTGTATCACATTTAGGTATTCGAGAGGTTGTTAACGTAGATCATTGTCGTGTATTTTGCAATGGTTTAGTTTTTCGCAACCGACACCTATTATTTAGAAGGGTGATAAATTGCGAGACTGTCCTGTATTATTAAGTCTACATTATTCTAAAATCAAATAATGGCTTCGTTAGTGGTAAGTTTCAAAGATATAACTTGGTAAATAAATCACGCCAATAATATTTAGGACATCGGATACTTACTTCTAGTAATATTTCTTTTTGAAATAACCTGTCTATTGTGTATGTATGACTGTGTGTATTGGAAGTTTTTATCCATAATTCTAGATCACGAAGAGCAAAACACGTCGCCGCTGACGTTCGAGACTAGATCGTGAGAAATGTGTATGTCGCACTGTTTCACAGACAACGGGCATTAAAAGGGAGGTAATATAGTTGATCATGTTTGTAGAGCTAAGACATAACAAGAAGATCTTTCCTTTCATGATGATGAATTTGCTGCAAACAATCAACAAAAAGTAACAGGGATGTCTTTGTCCAATATAATGACGGCTTCAGAGTAATTTTGGGGCTACTGCGCTTTTGCAGTGCGTCGGGGATGTTCGCGGAGTATGGTGTGTCCGATTTTTACGCCATTATGCGCACACGAATAGCATCCCTGATGCGGCGAGTGCGCAATAGCTCCAACAGCTGCTTGGTGGCGACTGTGGCCAGCAGGGTAGATAGCCCAATGATATGGCATTGGATGACGGCATACCGTGCGTCATTCAGATACATTAAATAAGTTGTTTAAGTATTCATATATTTTGTTATATTTCAGATTGTTTGTATTTATGTGTGTGTTTATAAAATTTTAAGCTATGGACTCTGGTCTGAAAATAAATTATTATTATTTGACTTTTATTAGTAAACAATTAACAGATCTTCTCAGAATCAAGCCGTGAAATATAATGTCAATTAAAATCTTTATGGCTACTTAAACAAACCTGCCGCATAAAATTATATAGCCCAGCACCAATTAATAAAGTAATGAACGAATCACAGTGTCAGTATTGTATGTATTTTACGTTCTAATCCTTGACGCGTACCTAGATATATCCTTTATCCTAATTGCAGTTATTTATAGCTCAAATGTTATCTGCGGTGTTGCAAGTGGCCTTCGGGGCTTCGGTTCGGGTCCTGCCGTGGACAATCACTCGATGTCTATAATTACTCATTACGCTAATGGATGTTCGATCTCAGCATTATGTGCTTTGTCACGACTCGATCACACGAGCGAGGCATCAGCGGCTCATCGCTCTTGTACGCGTGATTTACTGAGGGAACCTGCGTCTGTACGGGAATCTTGATTTATGTGTGCGATATGTGGGACACGATGATTATGATAGATTGCTGCTGGTATTACACGTTTAGGGCATGATTCAGGCAAGGATATGCCCATAAGTGTGGGGTCTTTGCCCGTGGTGGCGTGGTTGGTACCTAGGTATCCGCTGAAGTTCTTATAGTCAGCTCCTAAGGCCGGACTAATAATATTCGACGACTTTTTTACTCGGTGGTTATACTCGGTTTTCCTTTTGTTTAACGACAGTATAAAACAGTGCAAACTAGTTGCCTTAGAAAAGAAACTCCGTTCTATCTAAATAGTGTAATTTTACGACTGAGAGAGATCTAAGAGCCTTAGCGCCGGCTCTGTCTTGGTTAATGACATTTCTAAATTATGCTATGCGAGCGAGTAAATTGCAGTAATAGCTTCAGAACAAATTACTATGTGCCGTCTGTTTGTATGAATTAATGTGGCTCTTTGAATGGTGAATGTTTAAACAGCGACTTCGTAAGAGAGTGTAAAATTATGATGTCGAATACAGTGTTACCTCTATAAAGATCTGGCACTAACAAAAGATAAGACGCTGTCGTTCGTACTTCGTCTGAAATTCGAAGGGGCAAATCAAAGGATCAAACAAAAATAACAATTTCCTAATGCCAAAAACTAATCCTTGAGTTACAGCTCTTAATCAAATTCTAAGCTTTACTCGAGATAAACATTTATTGAGCTGACGACTGCGGAATAAATTACTAATCTTTCGAAACACCAACTACATAACTTTTTAAGTAGGATTACTTACTTTAAACACGCTCTGTGCGGAGAAGGACGTTGAAATTAACATGTATTTAATGTAAACACGAGGAAAATGAAAATGCAAACATGGTGACAGTGTCATCTCTGCTGTGCCCACAAAGTGCCGCGCGAGATATTTGCGCAAGAGTTTTGCACAGACATCCATCGTGCGACCTTGCCCGAAATTCTTCTTTGACCATTTTTATCACCCTTTTCATTGGGCAGTAGGCTCTATTGAAGTAAAACCACATTCCGCAGAGTACGTACTAGTTAGTACATACTGCAAAGGTGTCTCTGCATAAAATCGTTTGTGATGATGATACTTTCATATCTTCATCTCGTCCATATAATGGTATATATAACGAACCAAGGTTATGTAATTCAGAACATGATTTAAAAGAGTGTCCGTGGAGTTTCTTGCACGTTCTTCTTCATTGGGATCTACGCTTTGGAACGTGCATATAACTTCACCTCTTTCTACTTGACAATTCAAAAGTGCCTGTAAAGGGTTTAATTGAAATAAATGCTTTGAGTTTTGAGTTCGAATGTCGAAGTTACATTAGAACTTTTCCCGGATACAGGAGAAATCTGTAGGTGGATATCAAAAACTTGTTTCTAAAGGTGAACGGTAGATTTAGTATCTACTAGATACTTTTTTGTTGTTGTTCTGTTATAGAATTTGTATAACTTCTTAAGGCAATTAAGCCGTTCATTTTCACGTATGTGTACTTTTTTAGAACTTCGGATTAATTAATAATATAAATAAAAACATTTTTATAAATAAACGTAATACAATCGTACTAAAGGCAGTTATGTTTTTAGAAAGTAATTATTTATTGGCACTATTGACAGGTAAAAAAGAACTGTCATTCAATTCAATTCAATTCGTTGCTGTTGTTTTGGTTTGTGGTTTGTGACTTGAGTAATTAAGCGAATTATTGTTATTATTGAAGAACAGTGGGATGCTGCTCACGTGTGATGAGTGTTATTTGGTACCTAAGCTATGCTCGCCATGAAGGGCCGCCGACCTGCTCTCTTTTTAGATAAAGTAATACAAAGAGTAAATTAATTATGAGTACAATTAAATAAAATAATGCTTACAAAAACAAAGTACCTATTGTTTTATTTATCTACAATCGACGACCCATCAGAATTTCATAATTATCTATCACATTAACTTACAATTCAAACAAAAAGCATCTCAGAACACGAAATATAATTAGCGGTGCGAAATTCTCATACAAGCCTGCCGTTCGCCTTTCTGTGAAATGTTAATTTCTGTTAACATTTCGTAGATATAAAATGAATTAATAGATGACATGCGGACGTGCTCACTCATCTGGAAAATTCGATAACGTCACGCTGGCTGACGATACTACGTGACGTAGATGGACGATGAATAAGTAATATAAGAAGACGTATGAATACATTGACTCTATGCAAAAAGCCGACCTCGACCGATGACATTGTCTGTTGCATCCTCACAACGATTGTTATTATTATACTGGGCAGTGTTTTCGTGCATAAAATATTTGACCTTGTAAGAGTTGATATTCTAATCAATTTGCCTCAGGTTACTAGGTCAAATGTTGTCTATGGGTGTATCTTAAGTAATGTATCCACTACGCAACATTTGACGTGTAACACAGCTACATAGCACAATAACGCGCGACGTTGCCAGCAGGCGCGGAACAATGAAAATTATACTAAATAATAGTTGCCGTTCAACATGATGAAGCAACATGTTGCGCTTCATGTGGCGTGTCAAATGTTGCAAAAAAAATAAAAACTACTAAATAATCATAATCCAATGTCGTTTGCCTGCTGAAACACCAACCTTTTCTCTACCAGTCCTTGAAAAAGCCACTCAGTCAGTTTCCATTTGTCCTGCCCAGCTAAATTTGAGTTTATTCAGGGCAAAACAGTCAAGTATTTAGCATATGTTATTATGAATCTACTGCTATTATATCTCGAAATAAAAAAATGTTATAAAATAAATTTAAGCGCTTCTACAATGTCCATGTTGATGCAACAGCGCATGCCAATCATGTTACTGTACACATAAGTTTTGCCTAAAATTTCATAACAGTGAATATTTTGCCAACATGTTGGATAGTGTTAATTAGTTCCGCACACAGTCTTTTATTTCATTCGTAGATGTGTAATTGTTGAGTTTGATAAACGACACTTGTTGCAATGATTCGTGGTGATAACGTGGACACGTGGGTGAATGAAAACAATTGGATTTGTGTCACAAGTACCTATGTACATGTAACTGACTCAGGTACCGTCGTAGATATTCGTCGCTAGTCGTACGTGTACGTGTGAAACTGTACCACAATGTGTATAAACTAGGTATGTTTGTATGTGGAGGTTCTGTGTGAACAGTCTGCGCTTGCGCCCTCACAATAGCTAGCTAGAGTCACGCGCTACTCTCCACACTATTGTTAGGGAGATTTGATCATAAAAACAATTTACAATCAGCTGTCGAGGACGTCTATGTATAGTTATATAGTTAGGTGCGACTGCCTTGCCCCGTGAATACGTCCGCGTTTTATAACATGACCTCCATTTAAGATCTTATAATTTTATTAGAGCTGAGAAACCAAGTTTGAATGTCGTTACGTTAGATTCTATCGACTTCTATCTTGCAGTGTCGAACTGTTCCACATTGACATCCCGCAATTAATCACTCTGGGTAAACTATGATTCACTGGACATATGGTGTAGAATTTATAAAAAAAAACTTGTATCTGGCCTGGCGCCAGATTTTCTCCTGTTTTATAGTTGCGTATCGATTTCGATTTTCAATCCAAAACAAAAGGTGTAACAGTTTGGCTTATGCACACCTGCGTACTCCTTCACATCGTACCGGCGGCGTGATGTTTTATTATGAACTAGTCAGGAATACCGGAAGATTTTTTATATTGAAGAATTCCGTTGCCTATCTCAGTTTCCTTCTTCATCAGGTCTGCATCAAATTGTACCAGACGGGAAAATACGATTTTGGCGAAAATATCGCTGATAGGATAGTCAGATCTCACTCAAATTAAAATGGGACCATATGACAAGCACCAGCTTTCGAATATAAAAAGAAACATTTTAATCGGTAGAACCAGTAAAAAGATATGAGGTAACACAAACAATAAAAATACAGTCGAATTGAAAACCTCCTATTTTTTTTGAAGTGGGTTAAAATTGAAGGACGTATCTAAAATAAAACGCTTCCATAGACATTTGACATGTTAATTGAGACTATTATAGGAGCAAAAAGTTGTTTTAAATCATTTTTCTTTGATACAGCCACGGGTAGTAGGCGGACAGCTGATTTTTATCCAGTCACCAAAGAGTTTTAAATGCTTATCTATTAATTTAGGTTGCGGGCGTTCTTAATGTTACTGGTTACTGTCAGAACGATTGTGTTATGAAATCTTTAGTGGACCTACCAACATTTAATTAGCAATAGACGATTGTTGATAAGGCAATTCAGTGATGTACAAAATATCAAAATCAATAACGATACGACATGGTAGAAATTTAAAGGTACCAAATGGGATAAATACCGACAAGGAGAAAGTTTAGAGGGCATGTTGTACTTTTGGCATTTTAATACCAAGGGCACTTGTCATAACAATATGTTACGTGCTTATTGTTATGATTATTTCCTTTATGTGGCTGAACTATGCGTGGAATATTAAGCACTGCCGATTCTAAGCAGTAATTCTGAAAGTAGTTGATGTTTGTAGACAAAGGTGTACGATTGTGCAACGGTGGTTATTGTAATATCCTTTTCAGGAACCTTAATAATAGCGAATTCAACAAAAAAGTAAATGTTTTGTAAGATGTTCAAAAACTATGCGTGGGCTATTCCTACTTGTTAAGTTTGTAACAAAATGTAACCAGTAGCGCCATCTATGATAGTCTGTTATGTCTGTACTATGTAATTTGAAATTTGAATAAAGAAGTACCTAGTTGTTGTCAAGCCATCACCGTGTATCATTATACTATTCAACTATCTTTGAAGGAATTCATGGATTGGGCTTCACTAATCTTAAAGAACTTAGCTGAGACAACTCCAATAACGATCAGTCTAAAAGTGGAGACAGAGGCTCTAAACAAAGTGCCATTCTATTAGAGAATGTCGAATGCGATTGTCGAAATGCCAAAATGCAAGGAATTGATCAAGTGATATTCACGCTTTTCAATTCCATAAATTTTTGACGTTTTAACAATCGCCTTCGAACGCTCCCGCTGATGGAATGTCACCATTATCTAGGAATCACAGGGTGTTAAACATAAACCATCACTACTGTCACTCAAAAAATTGCCAAAGAGTACTCCTTAAGGCGGATTAAGTTGGTACGGTTAAATCTCGGTCGGTGATTGACAGATAGAAAGGCCACAAGCTGCTAATAGTCACGTTGATTTCCAATTTAGTATTATAGAAAGGTGTACGCAGTTAATGATAACTTAAGATTGACTTTCACATGTGAAAAAACTTGGTCGACTATACATAGTAGCACAAGTTTATAAAATATGACTTATAAATCATATTACCTCTTAATATTCTCATAATAGCTCTTAATATTATTATTCATGTGTGAAAGCATTTTGGTTACTATCACAGGCCCTTGCAGTTGGTCTAGCTATATTAATCCAGTGCGTTTTTAATTTGTTACACAGATTGTGAGTAGGAAAAAGTTCATGAGCTTTCCGGAAACTGCAATACGCTTCAAGTTTTTCTTGACTGCCAGTAGTTAAGCCGTGCGCCCGAGCATACTAATAGTGGTCTGAACTGTTACACCAAGAGCCAGGAAACCTACCGTTCATGGACGAAAGAAATAGGCAAGATTCGTAGCACATTTCTGTGCCCTTAAAATATTTTTAAACCACTGTCTTATTTGCTGTGGTATGGAGTCTATAGAGCCTATCATTTTTGTATGTGTTTAGGATAAGACTAAAATTGTTTTACTGGTAATATTTGTAAAACATTTCTATGAATTATGTTAATTGTCGCGGTTCAGCTGTGGGAGCCAACATAAAAAAAAAACATATGCGTCGTCACACGAATACGATTTAGTAAACAAAGTTTCGTATGTTTTAACCAATGTTTACGTTTTATACGTGTCTAGTATCCATTATCCGTCTCAAATATCGTTTGCGTGAGGAAACGCCACGTAAACGGCTCACCAGCTTCAATAACGCTTTTTGTGTTATTACTGTTACGTGTTGTTATATAATTTTAATATAAATATAGTGTTTGTGCATGCTATGTAAGAGTTATATGAAGCGATCTGTGGATGAGCTAAGAACTTTTGAAATCTACTGAGATCGACTTTGTAACCCTTTAATCGGTTTTCCATTTTGCCCCAGTATTGAATACACATGTTCAACAAAATGTATTGTTTGTACGGGGCGGACGTGATCGACTGGACTGTAGGGTGGCCAGGGTAGGTTATCCTATTCTTCAAAAGTGGACTGTATGGTGACAACCCACCTAGGTATAAATGATCCAGACGCGTTGACGCTCCGTCTATAAGCTACGGGCCATGAGGATGCAACCCTTAGCTGAATACTTGCTATACTTGCTGTTATTGACACAGTATATAGGGGTAGGTATAGAGGGCTTACCAATAAAGTCACAATAAAACACTATTTAACTTGTTCACTATTCACTTAGCGATTTGAAGGGTGGAATTCGCGACTATATGATTCTACATTTAGGTATAAGTTCAAACTATCTTGCAAATGACTACAAATTTAATAAACTTCCTATTTTACTATTGTACGGCGTAACTGTACCGTATCGACACCCAAAAAATCACCGTGTGTGATGAAGTTTATTAACACTAATTTTCACTATGTCTATCCTAGAATTTAGGCTATATCTAGGCTTAGGTCTATGTGAGTAGGGGTTGTCGTACCTCTATGGATAGCCCTCGGTATGCTCCATGCAGAGGAGACGAATTCACCCCTTCATCCCCCT
The DNA here is from genome assembly GCA_905332915.2 of Hecatera dysodea. Classification (NCBI taxonomy): domain Eukaryota; kingdom Metazoa; phylum Arthropoda; class Insecta; order Lepidoptera; family Noctuidae; genus Hecatera; species Hecatera dysodea. Next base: position 13,400,774 of record HG995299.1, on the reverse strand, counting down.
CCATGTAGGGGTGGGATGCCGAAAACTATACAAAACTATAGTAGGCGCGAAGCTATTACCTACTTGGGGTGAATTTACCGTAAAACTATGCTAGGAGGTCTATACAGCTATATGTATCTCTGTAGATACGACAACCCTCTACAAAACTACATATGTTTCAACCCTGTCACTTAAGGGGTTGCAACTCTATAAGCGTATATGTTTCAGGGGGATAAAAATAAACAGTTTTATTTAAACCTAAATTACGGCTTTATGCCTGCATACACTATAGACATCTATATATCCCCTGAAAGGATTTTTCAAGGCGGTTCTATTTCAGACATTTAGAAGTCTAGAATCTAGACTTGTATTTTCGGGAAAGGAAGAGGGTAGATGCAAAGTGTTTTATTTTGTGCATACCTTCACCAGGGCTATTTATCAAAAACTGTTGACCAATCACGTACCAGCACCCTCCTGCTCTGTGATTGGTCAGTGTCGCTTTTAGCTATGCGACTACCTTTGACCTAATATTTCAGGTCTCAATTACCAAGCCCTTTCTATTTACCTATGTATGTCTGTCTGTGTGTGTATATACCTCGATTACCTTGTATACCACCGATTACCTTTTATATACCTTGATTACCTTTATATACCTTCGATTACCAGGGTTACCATGTGTTTACTGTTATGTGTAAGGGACAGGATACCCTACCTAACTATATTCTATTTACTTGGAAGAAATAAAGGCTCCAAGGGCTTATATACTGCCTCTTGAGAGCAAACAACTGTAACGAATGTGTTTTATTTCAATAACAAACTATGTATCAACTATAGCTACCTATAACTATCTATACTATGCAGCTTTATTTGTTACAGCATTCTATGTACTAACTAACTACCTATAACTACCTATACTATGTAGTCGCGGTTTTATTTGTTGCAACATTCTATGTACTACTATAGCTACCTATAACTACCTATACTATGTAGCTAAGACGCATCGTCGCGAACATCTCTCCCGCCGTGCAGTGCAGCGATGACTCGGTGCGATGACGTCGCGGCGCTGCAGAAACCCGGTGAGCGACGCCTGTAGCCACGTCGCCCGCTGCGCGGCGCCGGTGCTCGATGCCGGTGCTCGACGCAGCTGTGCAGTCGCCGGTCTGCCGCTTCCCTGCTGTGGGTCGCCTGCAGTCGCAAGGCTGTTGCGTAGGCTCTCGCAAATGTGCGAGCTGTGGGCCGGATGGCCCGCTGTCTGTGCGAGCTGCGAGTGTGCGCAGCATCGCCTGCTGCGGTGGCAAGCTGTGTAGGCAGCATTGCCTGCTGTATCGCCTGCTCAAAGCAAGGCGGTGGCGGGCCGAATATGCCCGCAATGGGGGCTGGCTGCGCCCGTGGGCGGCATCGCCCGCTATGTTGGCGAGCTGCGTGAGCAGCATCGCCCGCTACTGCTCGCTTGATGCGAGCCGAATGCGGACCGAACATGTCCGCGGGGGTGAGCTGCGCCGGTGGGCAGCATCACTCGCTATGTTGGCGAGCTGTGGGAGCATCGCTGGCTACTGCTCGCTTGATGCGAGCCGAATGCGGACCGAATATGTCCGCGGTGGGGCGAGCTGCGCCTTGCGGGCAGCGTCGCCCATCTATGGTTGGCGAGCTGTGAGAGCAGCATCGCCCGCTACTGCTCGCTTGATGCGAGCCGAATGCGGACCGAATATGTCCGCGGTGGGGTGAGCTGCGCCTTGCGGGCAGCGTCACCCATCTATGGTTGGCGAGCTGTGAGAGCATCGCCGGCTACTGCTCGCTTGATGCGAGCCGAATGCGGACCGAATATGTCCGCGGTGGGGTGAGCTGCGCCTTGCGGGCAGCGTCACCCATCTATGGTTGGCGAGCTGTGAGAGCATCGCCGGCTACTGCTCGCTTGATGCGAGCCGAATGCGGACCGAATATGTCCGCGGTGGGGTGAGCTGCGCCTTGCGGGCAGCGTCACCCATCTATGGTTGGCGAGCTGTGAGAGCAGCATCGCCCGCTACTGCTCGCTTGATGCGAGCCGAATGCGGACCGAATATGTCCGCGGTGGGGTGAGCTGCGCCTTGCGGGCAGCGTCACCCATCTATGGTTGGCGAGCTGTGAGAGCATCGCCGGCTACTGCTCGCTTGATGCGAGCCGAATGCGGACCGAATATGTCCGCGGTGGGGTGAGCTGCGCCTTGCGGGCAGCGTCACCCATCTATGGTTGGCGAGCTGTGAGAGCATCGCCGGCTACTGCTCGCTTGATGCGAGCCGAATGCGGACCGAATATGTCCGCGGTGGGGTGAGCTGCGCCTTGCGGGCAGCGTCACCCATCTATGGTTGGCGAGCTGTGAGAGCAGCATCGCCTGCTGTGTCGCCTGCACAAAGCAAGGCGGCGGCGGGCCGGATACGCCCGCAGTGGGGCGAGCTGCGCCTTGCGGGCAGCGTCGCCCATCTATCGGTTGGCGAGCTGTGTGAGCAGCATCGCCTGCTATTGCCCGCTGGATGCGAGCCGGTTGCGGACCGAATATGTCCGCGGGGGGCGAGCTGTGAAGCGTCACCCATCTATTCGGCGAGCTGTGTGAGCAGCATCGCCGGCTACTGCTCGCTTGATGCGAGCCGAATGCGGACCGAATATGTCCGCGGTGGGGCGAGCTGCGCCTTGCGGGCAGCGTCGCCCATCTATGGTTGGCGAGCTGTGAGAGCATCGCCGGCTACTGCTCGCTTGATGCGAGCCGAATGCGGACCGAATATGTCCGCGGTGGGGTGAGCTGCGCCTGTGGGCAGCGTCACCCATCTATCTGGTTGGCGAGCTGTGATAGCAGCATCGCCGGCTATTGCTCGCTTGACGCGAGCCGAATGCGGACCGAACATGTCCGCGGGAGGTGAGCTGCGCCGGTGGGCAGCATCACTCTCTCTCTGTCCGCTGAAAGTAAGTTGGTAGCGGGCCGGATATGCCCGCACGGGGGGGCGAGCTGCGCGTGTTGGCAGCGTCACCCATCTATCTGTTGGTTGGCGAGCTGTAGGAGCAGCATCGCCTGCTGTTGTCTTACTTGGGTAGTGGGACAAGTTTCTTTACTGGACGCTTTAAGGTGCCGCCGGATGTGCGCACCTCAGCTGTCCGGACCTCTCCATCAGCGCCCGGGAAAACTGCGATTATGCGGCCTCGCGGCCACGTGTTGCGAGGCAGCTGGCCGTCTGCGATGAGTACGGGATCACCCACCTGCAGATTAGGGCCACGGCTATGAGGCTCCCGCCGGTGTTGGAGCTCGGGTAGGTACTCACGTACCCAGCGGCGCCAGAACTGGTCGGCGAGTGCTTGTGAGCGCCGCCAGTGGCGCTTGCTGTCGATGTCGTGCTCTGTGAACACGCCAGGCGTCGGCAGCCGGGCTGAACCACCCAGGAGGAAGTGGTTCGGCGTGATGGACTCGTCATCGTCACTGTGAACTGAAACATGGGTTAGTGGTCGACTGTTGACCGTATATTCGGCCTCACACAACAGTGTGTGTAACACCTCTTCATGTGGGTGTTTTTCGTGAAGTATAGTCTGTAATGCTGTCTTCACACATCGGACTAGGCGCTCCCATGCGCCACCCATAAAAGGCGCTGACGGAGTGATGAAGCGCCATACTATGCCTCGGCGACTTGCCTCTTCTTTGAAGGCGTCTCGGAGCTCTTTGTCGGCACCGTGCATGTTGGTGCCGTTGTCTGAATGTATTTCTGTTGGACATCCTCTGCGTGCAGCGAAGCGGCGCAGTGCTAGTATCGCGGAGTCTGCGCTGAGGCTTGCGGCGATTTCCAGGTGTACCGCTCTGGTGGTCAGGCACGTAAATAGAGCCACGTACCTCTTCTGATGCTGGCGACCGACTGTAACGGATAGCGGACCGAAATAGTCGAGTCCAGTGAATGTGAACGGCCTCTGATGATGAGCTAGACGCGTTCTGGGGTGGTCGCCTGTAGCTGGTACTGGTGCGCACGCCTTCCTAATGCGACACGGTAAACAACGTGTCACTACCATCTTCGTTGTGGGTCTCATTCTGACGACCCAGTAATGCTGTCGGACTTCATTGATGGTCATCTCGGTTCCACTGTGTTGTAAGCTGCGGTGTGTCCAGTCTATGTAGAGCTGAGTTATACGATGGTCGCCATGTAATATGGGTGGGCGCTTGACGTCTTCTGTTATTTTGTCGATTCTATCTATACGACTTCTGAGGCGTATGACGTCATCCTTCAATTCTATTTGCAACGGTCGTAGGGCGCTGTCCTTGTCTATTTCTTCGTTTCCTCGCAAACTTGTCAACTCGCGGGAAAACATCTGTTGCTGTACAGCTTGCACGAGTAACCTCTCCGCTTGTTGGAGGTATTCGGCTTCTATTATAAAACTATATTTTGACGTCACTGGGGGCGTCACTGATGCTGTAGGAGGGGGCACTGCCGTCTTTGTACGTTTCCTCCAATCCGGATCCGCTTCTGTATTTTCTTTGGGCGGCCGACATTTGGCGACGAAGCGTAGTACTGTCGCCGTCGCTCTCAACAGTCGTTCCCATTTTGAAAATCTTGCTGGATCGGGTATGACTTCTGTGAGTCTTCTATCTATATTTTCTATAGCGACTAAGGTTCGCTCCTCACCCGTCTGTTCCTCTAGTGGAGGCTTTTCTATTGGCCATGTTGTCGACTCTTCATACAGGAAGCTGGGGCCACAAAACCACTCGTGTCTCGAATCAAAGTGCTGTGGTACGTCACGAGTGGCTGCGTCTGCTATATTTTTCTTAGTGGGCACCCATCGCCAGTCTTCGACTCTACTATGCTCTTCTATGGCAGCTATGCGGTGCGCGACGAACGGTTTGTAAACTCGAGCTCCTTTTCTGATCCAGGTCAGCACGGTTTTGCTGTCTGACCAGTACGTCACGGAGGCCGGCTTGACTCCGTGTTCTCGGATGACAGCTGCAGCGACGCGGGTCCCCATCACCGCGGCCTGCAGCTCGAGTCGGGGTATCGATTGGAGCTTGAGTGGCGCCACCTTTGCCTTGGCCATGACGAGGCTCACGTGAGTCTTGCCATCTTCTGTAGAGATACGCCAGTACACCGCTGCGGCGTACGAAGTTTCGCTCGCGTCCGTGAAAACGTGGACTTGCGTTTCTATGGCGTCGCTATATCCTGGGTAACATCTTGGTACTGTGACTTGTGCAAGATTCTGTAGATGTTGAACCCAACTTCTCCATGCTGTGGCCAAGTCTGTGTCGAACGGCTGGTCCCAGTCGACTCCTCTTCTCCATGCTTCTTGGAGTATCTGTTTGGCGCGAATCGTTACGGGTGAGGCTAGGCCGAGTGGGTCGTATAGTGACATCACTATTTTCAGCGCCTCTCTCTTTGTGGGCACTTCCTTCTGTAATACGCCACTCGGTAATCGGGCTAGGCTCAGATTGAAACCCAGCGTATCTGCTCTTGGTCTCCATATTAGGCCAAGAATTTTTTCTGTATGGTCGCCGATGTCGACGACTTCTGTCTCTATAAGCGACGGTTCTATATTCTGTATGACGTCGATGTCATTCGATACCCATTTCTTTATTTCGAAACGAGCCTGTTGGTGTATCTTCTTCACCGCTGTTGCTATATGTGTCGCTTCTTCAACTGTTCTATAGCTATCCAGATAATCGTCCATATAATGGTTCTTCACTATTGCTTCTACTGCTTCTGGATGCTGTTCTATGTGCCGGTTCGCGTTCCAATTCTTCGCGAATATGGCCGTGCACGGTGAGCTTGCCGCGCCGAATATGATTGACGTCATTCGATACTCGTCGGGGGCTCCTTCTCTTCTATTGCCTCTCCACAAATATCGGAGGGCGTCTCTATCTTCAGGTCGTACTTTGACCTGCATGAACATTTCGGTAATGTCACCTGAAATGGCTATCGGATGTCTACGAAACCTCATCATGACGCCGGGCAGCGACTGTAACAGGTCCGGTCCTGTGAGTAGGAAGTCGTTCAGCGACATTCCATTCGATTTAGCTGCGGCGTCGTGTACTATTCGGAACTTCTCCGGCTTCATGGGATTGAAGACGTCGAAATGAGGCAGATACCAGGTTCTTCCTGGCGTGGTCTGTTTGGGCGCTTTTTCTGCGTACCCTTTTGAAAGGAGCGAGTCCATCTGTTCTATATATTTATTTCGAAGACTCGGATCTTTGTCGAGCTTCTTTTCTATAGAGATCAGCCGCTTGTGTGCTGTCCCATAACTATCGGGCATTTCAAAATTGTTATTTTTCCATAACATAGCTGTTTCTATATGCCCATCTGTCAACTGTTTGGTATGTCTTTTCAAGATGTCTTCAGCCTGCTTCTCTGGATCAGAATCTGGACGCCGAGGATTAACTATTAGGGACTCGAGTGCGAAAAATTCACGAAGTTGCTCGTTCAGTCTATCGTCTCTATTTTCTCTATCTTCTCTGCATGCGCTGACGTAATGCACCTGCTGACCGAGTATTCTAGTGTGCGCGCCATGTAGCGTCCATCCAAGCGTTGTAAGTGACGCTATTGGCTGGTGCCTGGGGCCTCTTCTGACTTCACTGGCAAGGAGAAGGTGCCAGTTGTCTTGGCCAATCAAAATCTTGGGCGCGCCAACATCATAGACTAGCTGCTCTTTCAAGTCGATGAGATGTTTGCAATGTGTGACATCTTCTTCACGGACTGTCTGTGACGCGAGATTAAGCTTCGGTATGGTGCGCGCTCTGAACGGCACCCTATTTCTATGCTGACTCGCGAGTGTCACTGTGACTCTTTTCGAACAAGGAGTGTCGATCATGGTGTCACCGATCGCACCAATCTTCAGTGGGTCGATCTTGCCCTCGGCTCCGACTTGGTCGGCGATGTCTTCATCGATCAACGATACGGTCGATCCATCGTCGAGTAGGGCGAACGTAGATGCCTCTCCCGCCGGTCCAATGACCCGGACCGGGATGATCTTTAAATAGGCGTGATTCGACGATGATCTTGAGCTGGCGACTGTCTCCTTGGGCTCCTTTTTGACTTCGGTCTGTCTGGGCTTTTCGGCTGCCACCGCAGCAGGCTTCTTGTCGTAATGAAGTAGCCGACTGTGCGTGGCTGTACACCCCTTGACGTCACACTTCTTCGCGTTGCATTTATGCCGCTCTCTTCTTGGCTTCAGGCAACGGAAGCACAGGTTTAGATTCTTCGCAATTTCCCATCTCTTGTTACTATTACTATTCTTGAACTTCGAGCAATCGCGTTCTATATGGCCATCCTTCTCACACAGTCGGCACTTGCTTGCTGACTTCTCTGTTGTTGTGTGAGTCCTCTGCTGCGGTGTGCGTCGGTTGGATGAGCCCTCTGTCTTGATGTTTTCAGCAGGAGCGAAAGCGCTGCAGTATCGAGCTTGTTCGGTAATGAATTCGCTAAACAGCGACAAGTCTGGCAAGGACTGGTATTTTTCTGTATATATACGGTACCACTGTACACGTATCGAGTTCGGTAGCTTCTCTGTCAAGGTTCGCATGAGCTCGGCGTTGATCAGGTAATGATCCTTCTTCAATGCTCGCAGCGTTACTATAGCGCACCTCACGTGGCTTGCGAATGAGCAAATATCCTTTGGATTTTCACTGCATCGTGTCAGTCCTCGCAATCTATCTGTTTCGGCCTGTGCTATCGAATCTGGTCGGCCGAATTGCAGCTCGAGTTCCTTCATGATGTCATCTGGTCTTGCATGGCCGATGAGTTCTGAACTAACTGTTTCTAAAGCGCGTCCATGCAGGCTTCTTCTAAGTCTTGCTGTATTCTCGACATCGTTGAAATATTTTCGAGTTGTTTCATAAATGGCTCGAAATGACAACCATTCTGTATGCGCACCACTGAAGTTCGGTAAAGTCATAATGACCTTCGACGCCGAGGAGGAATTCTGTGACTGCTGTTCTGTTTTCTTGTCAACTAAAGATGCTATAGCAGCCGTAAGGTCCGTAACGAATGGACGTAAATTATCCTCGCTCCTATCGTCTTCTATTTTCTTCATAGGTGGTGGCTCTATCTGTTTAGCACTATCTGGATCTATGTGCGTTCGACGAGAGTCCACTATTGGTTCGAAGTCCACAGGGGGGGGCGGTTGCTGTCGACTATCACGGATGTCCCCCTCGGCGGCGTTGGTCTCTCTCTGATCAGGAACAGGTTCAGGCGCCTCTTCCAGCCAGGAACGCACGTACTCTTCATTTGAGTTTCTATCGTCCAAATATTCTTCGTCCGACTCTTGTTCGGCTCTCTGAAGTGCTAACTGGGCAAGCTCCAACTTAATCTTCAATAAGTCTTCGCGAGCCTTCTGTAATTTTCTATATGACCGCGGTGACCTGTCAATGGTCGACGGCGGACGTCTATGTTCTATACGGGCGTCACCCCGGGTAGTCATTGGCAAGACTCGGCTATCTCTTCTATTTGACGGCTTCATTGTACTATCTTTTTTTTTTTTTTTTTTTTTTGGATGGGAAATCATCAAATGACTTCTCCCGCTCTGGGCGGAGCGGAAGGGAGTGTCAGACTCTTACTGACTAAAACCCACCCGTGTTCCTGCTTGTGCCCTTTGCGTTCCAGGGCCGCGGTGACTCTTTCGAACAAATTCCGCAACCCTAGCAGGCACTGACCCTATGGGGCCCCGTCTTCTTTGCTGACGGCTCTTTGAGGCGCGCGTGGAACACGACGCGCCGTCGACTCGGGCCTGGTTGCTATCGGACGGCGAGCCACCCATAGCTCGCCATCCGCAGGCCCGCGCCTACGGTGGCCGGGAATCGCCCTGCGTTTCCCGACGCCCGGGGCGTCTTCTCCTGTTGCGGCGGCTGGAGCGAGGGGCTTCCCTCTCTCGCACGCGCTCCGCCTCCTCCTTCGCTTGCATTACTGCTTCGCAGAAGGAGGCGACCGCTTCCCATGCCTCCTCGCTCCGGACCATGGCTTGGACCAGGGCCGGCCGCGAGAGGTCGCCGCCGCCGATCGCCTCCACGAGGACACGGCGTTGCTCCGCCCAAGCAGGGCAGACCTCCACCGTATGCTCCACCGTGTCCTCCGGGCGATCCACACAGTGATGACACCCGGACGTGTCCTCCCGCTGGATCCGACACAGGTACCTCCCGAAACAGCCGTGTCCGGTGAGCACCTGCGTCAGGCGGAAGGTGAGGACGCCATGGCGTCTCTCCAGCCACTCCTCAAAGAGGGGACTTACCGCCGCAATGGCGGCGTGCCCAGCGCTGGGTTGCAGCAGTCGCTGTCTCCACACCTCCGTGAGATCCCGCCGGAGCTCCGTCCGCTGCGCAGCAATTTGCCGCGGCAGCAGAGTTTCACCCCGGCTTAGCGCCTCCACGCGCAACGCGTAGACGTGCGCGAGGGCTCTCGCCTCTAGATCCCACGGCAGCAATCCGGCAAGGAGGTTCGCCGCCTCGCCGGAGACCGTGCGGTATCCCCGGATCAGCCGGATGGCCATGACCCTCTGGGCCGAGACCAGGTGGCGCGCTGGCAGTCGCCTCAGCGACAGCGCCCACACCGGGGCCCCGTAAAGGGCCATGGACCGCACGATCCCCGCGTACAGCCTCCGGCAGGAGGCGTTTGGTCCCCCTAGGTTGGGCAAGAGCCGCTTGAGGGCAGCCCCGGCCCGCCCCAGTTTGGGAGCCAAACGGCGGAAGTGCTCCGCGAAGTTCCACCGGCTGTCGAGGACGAGACCCAAGTAGCTCATCGTCGACCCGACGCCGATGCAAACCCCTCCCACCGTTATCTGGGATCCCGATGGTGGCCGGTTCCGAGGGCCGTGAAAACACATAGCCTCGGACTTGTGTAGGGCCACCTCGAGACCCAGTTGCCGGATCCTCCCAACGACTGCTGCGACCCCACGTGTCATCAGGTCGACCGCCGCCTGGTGCGACCCCCCCTGCGCCAGAACCAGCGTGTCGTCAGCGTAGCAAACAACACTGACGCCGCAAGGGAGGTCGCCGCGCAGCACATAGTCGTAACCGATGTCCCACAGGAGCGGCCCCAGAACCGAACCCTGTGGAACACCGCACGACATCTCTCGCCGATTCCACTCTCCCCGGTGACCGGGGTAGATGACGGCTCTATCCGTCAGGTAGTCCTCGACCACGCGACAGAGGTAGGTTGGCACTCGGTGATACCGGAGTGCCTCCCCGATGCAACTCCAAGGCAGGGTGTTGAACGCGTTGGCGATGTCAAGAGACACCGCCACCACCACCCCGCCCCGGGAAATCGCTTCCCCCGTCGTGAGGGCTCTCACGCGCATGATGGCGTCCACCGTCGAGCGCCCCGCGCGGAAACCAAACTGGTTCTCCGCCAGATCCGGCCCAACTCTCACCAAGTGCTTGACGAGGCGGTTTGCAATGACTCTTTCAAAGAGCTTGCCCACCTCGTCGAGCAGCACGATGGGCCGGTATGCGGACGGAGAGTCCGCAGGGCGCCCTGGCTTCGCAATGAGGACCAGTTTCCCCGTCTTCCAGCGGCGTGGGAACTGGCCCCTCTCCAAGCATGCGCTTAGGAGCCCACGTAGTCGAGGCCCGAGAGCCTCCGAGGCCAGGACCCAGGCTTTCCCAGGTAAGCCATCGGGTCCTGGGGCGGTATTTTTGGCCTTCAGCCTGTTAACCGCCGCTCTCAGGTCTACCTCGGTCACCTCCGGAGTATCGTCGTCGTCGTTGCCGTCGTCGGTGTGGTCCGCATCGGGCACCACGGGTAGCGGAGCCATAGGCGGGGGAGCATGGTCCCCTCGCGTAGGGAACAGAGCGCTCACCACGTCCTCCACCAGCTGGGGCCGGAGACTCTGCGTCAACGGGGGGGCCCAGGTGCGGAGTTTGTTCCGCACCATTTTGTAGGGTCTTCCCCACGGGTCCCCGTCCAGAGACTCCAGCAGCTCTTTGCGAGCCAGATCCCTGGCCCGCAAGATCCCCGCTTGGAGGGCGGTCTTCGCCGCTCTGTACTCCTCGTACAGCTCCGCCTCCCTGGCCTGCGCATCCGGAGGGCGGATGCGGAGCCGGCGATGCCTGGTGTACGGGCGACGCGCAGTAACGCACGCTTCTCGCAGCGACGTCAGCTCGCGCGACCACCAGTACACCTGACGGCGGGCGCGTCTTGGCTGGACCCGGGGCATTGCCACGTCGCATATTTCCGACATGGTCTCCCGGAACCGCTCCGCCTCGTCGTTGATGTCAGCAGGCCTGTCCGGTGATGACACCCAGGCCTGCACGATCGAGGCTTCCAGGAGAAGCTCCCGGTCCAGCTGCTTCAGCGCCCACCGCGGACCACTCGGGGTCTGTCGGACCGGCGCGCTTGAGGTCTGGGCGGAGACATCGAACCGGATATACCGGTGATCGGAATAGGTCTCCACCTCCTCCACAACGCGCCAGTCGACAACACGCGGTGACAGAGCGGGGCTGGCGAACGAAATGTCCACCACGGAGTCACCCCGCATCCGCACACACGTGGGGACAGAACCCCGATTTAGGACGACCAGGCCTGTCTCCAGAGCCCAGTCCTCCACCATCCTACCCCGCACGTTGGTATAACGGGAACCCCAAGCCAAATTCTTGGCATTGAAGTCCCCGAGAACAAGCACGGGGAGGGGACGATACCCGACGACGACGATACGCAGCTCCCTAAGGGAGTTGTGGAACTCGGCGAGAGTTCGGTTCGGGGAGAAGTAGACTCCCACTACTACAATCTCCCCGAACCGTGCTGCTACGCACCCCTGTCCTCTCCTAACACACTCGAGGGACGGGGTACCGGCGGCGGCCGACGAAATAAGAGCCACTGAGCCGTCCAGGTCCTTCACCCAGTCATCCCTGGGCGGGACGTAGTACGGCTCAGCGACCACGGCGACATTAATCAACCACTGCGCCATGCTCTGGACCAACAGGTCCTGAGCGGCGGCGCAGTGATTGATGTTCGCCTGGAGGAGGCGTAATGGAGCCGTTATTGGCATTCCATTTCGGCCTCCTCCCGGACACCCTTAGTGGGCTCCGGTGTAGCAGCTGCCGCTGTTGCGGCGGCTACATCAGCGGCGGTGGCAGCGGCGGCGACGGATGCGGCGGCTGGCACGGAGACGGCGGGTGAGGGTCTCTTACCCCCGGCTTTTGTGGGTGGAGGGCAGGCTTTGCCCCCAGCCCAGTGCTCGGCTGGCTTGCCAGCTGCCGCACATGCAGTGCAGTGCGGCGTGGCGTTGCAGGAGCCAGCCTTGTGACCGGGCTGGCCGCAGCGGAAGCAAAGCCCGCTGCGGTCAACCTCCGAGGTGCAACACGCCCCCGTGTGATTCCCCACTTGGCAGCGGAAACACCTCAGAGGCCTGGGCTCCAGCAGCTTCACCTGCGCCGACACCCAGCCCACCAGAAGTCTTCGACCCTCGGTGATCTTCTTGGCCGCCGTCACGGGGCAGCTCACCACTACGGTGCGCATGCCCGTGTAGTCAGGACGTATGGTGCCTGCCTTAACTTGCTCGGCAGAGCACCCTCCCGTCCTGACCACGGCGGCCACGACCTCCTCCTCCGTGACGGAGTCGTCCAGGCCCAAGATGCGCATATCAGCGCATTTGGTGGGCCTGGACACTCGGGCATCTTCCGCGTTCAGGGACGCCCTGAGCCTCTCGGCCAGAGCGTCTGCGGTTGGGCCGCTGGCTTCCCCGGGGATCTCCAGCATACGGGCACCAGTCATGGTTACCCTCAGCCGGAGGCCCCCGACGATGCCGAGCTCCCGGAGGTCTACCGTCTCCTTTGCCTTGGCGAGCACGTCGCCGTACGACACGCCCCTCTTGACCGCGTCTGGCTGCAGCGTCAGCACTACAGCTGCGGTCTTTGGGGCGCGGAGCATCGCAGCGACGCGTCGCTCCTTTTGCCGCCGTTTTCGCGCCCGTTTCTTGGCCGCCCTGGCTGCCTTGCCCGCCTTCTTTTTCTCCCCGACCACTTGCCAACCGGCTTCGGCAGAGGAGTTGGAAGGCGGGTCGGAAGGTGAGGGCTGCACTGCCGGCGCTGGAGCCTGCGCCGCCTGTGCAGCCGCTCCGCCCTTCTTCTGCTTGGCCGGCACCGGTTTACCCGATGCCGGCTTTGCAGGTGCCGACTTCGCCGGCCCGGCCCCTGCGTTGGCCTGGCCGGACGTACCCGGCTTGGCAGCCACGGCTGCCGCGTACGACGCCGCCTTCTTGCCCTTTTGGTCTGCCGCTAGCGGGGGGCGCAGAACGATGCCCTCCAGGACGGAAAATCGTTCCCGGAAGGCAGCCAGCTCCTGCCGCACCAGGTCCAGCACCTGGTTCTCAGGCGCCGGAACCGACGCAGGCAAAGGCCGGCTTTGCGCCCGCTCCTGCCCCCCTGGAGGCTGTGGTGACCCCCGTGAACCGGCTCCTCGGAGGCTGGCCAGGTCCGCTCGGAGCCTCTCATTCTCCTTATGGAGAAGCTCCGTGGTGGCCGCCAAGCGGGCGACCTCCTTCCGCAGTTTGGACATTTCGTCCGTCGCAGGCCTGCGGAAGGTGGCCTCCGCTGCCTCCAGAATAGAGGCCGCCGCCTCGCTTATGGCCCTGTTTTTAGACGCTATCGTCCTTTTCAGGGTCACAGCGCGGACCACGGCCTCAACGGCCTCCGCGAACCCGGCCTTTCGGTCCTGTCCACCATCGTCGGGGGCACCAGCCGCTTCCGACTCGCCACCTGAAGACCCCGGGAGAGGTCTGGGATCACTCATCCCGGGGTGCCGCCCCTCTTCGGCGAGCTTCGCCGTTCGACGAGCCTCCTGGGCAGCGAGCCGTCGCCCCTTGCCTCCCCGACCTTTACCTCGCTTGCTGGTGGGGACCTTGCGAGCTGAGGCCAGCTCTCCCTCAGAGGACGACCCCTGGTCATCCTCCGGTCTCGGACGCTTACGGAAGAACTTGTTGTTCTCCGCAGCCCCCGCAACCTCCCCACCAGCATTCTCCTCGCTCATGGCACTTCCGGCAGACGCGGAGTCGGAATCCGACACCGCACCCTTCCCGCGCTCGAGCGACGGCTTCCTCCATAGTTTGGAGGGTGGTGCACCCTGCACCAGCATCTCCTCCGTGGGCTTGGAGCCGGAGGGTCCTGGGTCATCATGTTTTCCATCATCATTCGTTGTCCGTTTGTCAGGCCTGTGGTCGTCGTTTGTGTCCAAAGGGACACATGGGAGGCGTTTGTTGCCCACCCCAGAGTACGGAGGGCAGCCCGCCGAAGCGGGGTGGGATTCCCCGACCGCTGAGCAGTCGGGACCCACCTGGGGACTCATTTTCCAAATGCCTTTGTCCATTGTTTTCCTTTTTGAGGGTCGGTCCCTTTCTCCTCCGCCCTTTCTCCATCACAGGGCCTCTCCTCCCACCCGCTCACTGCCTTCACAGCCACGTCTGATGAACAGACGCGTACCAGAAGGCAGCGAGCGGGATTCCTCGCGTGTGTGTCTCTCTTGGTCTGATCCCTCACTTGCGACCTTCCGGCATGAGTGGCTCTACCGGGAAAGCTCGCAAGATCATTGGGACGCTCAAGCCCCACCACGACGACAACGTGGAGACACATTCGGTGGGGTTCATTGTACTATCTGAAGTCGTCTCAAAGCGGGTTCCCTTCCTTGAGGTCGATGGCATCTGTTTCTGTACTGTTGTCGGCAATGGTGCAGGTACTCGTTCTATTGCTGAAGCTTCTATCTGTTCTATTCGTTCAGCGGCAGCAGGCGGAGACACGTCTTCACTGCGCTGCTGCATCGATCGCGCCGTCCCAGACGATGAAGGCGAACGCGGCGGCACCTGATGATGGATAGCAGGAACCCTCTCGGCTGGTTCCTGTATCGGAACTGTCCACGCCTCGGATGATTTGCCATGCGACCTCGTGATCGGCATTGTTGAAGTCTTCAATGAATCTTCAAAACTATTCGGTAGTCCACTGGTAAGCCTCAGGTGAAACTTCAATCCAAGTTTCCAAAAAAAAAAAAATTTTCAAAAAATTTTCAAAATTCTTCAAAGTCCCCAATCTTCAAAAAATATTCTAAGTTCGGATTGACTGAAACTTTTCTAAGTCCCAGACTGTTCAAAATCTTCTATGTGTGAAGTCGATCGAAATTCTCTAAGTCCAAAATTCTTCAAAAATATTCTATGTCCCGTTTGATCAAAACTTTTCTAAGTGTCAGGTTGTTGAAAATTTTCCAAGTTCAAAAATCTTCAAAAAATTTTCCAAGTCCCGGATTGTTGAAAATTTTCTAAGTTCAAAATTCTTCAAAAAATTTTCCAAGTTCAAAATCTTCAAAAATATTCTAAGTGTCGGGACCCCTCCAAATTTTCAAAGTGTGAAGTCGTTCGAAATTTTCTAAGTTCAGCTTGATTAAATTTCTTCTATGTTGTTGCTTCACTATTTTTCAACATCAATCTGCCTAGGGGTAGTTTTCTTGAAGGGATGATTTCTTCAAGGTCCGACTTCTATTTAGCTTCTAGGGACACCCTTCGTGTCTTGAAATGTTGAAGGGTAGTTTTTTCTTCAAGGGGGTGCGACTTCACAATAGGGGTTGCGCCTTCAGGGTAGCTGCGTGGTTCTATAAATCCAACTTCCAAATAGCTAGATCAGGCTATCTTCAAAATATCCGGCTCCGATGGACCAGAAAATGTACGGGGCGGACGTGATCGACTGGACTGTAGGGTGGCCAGGGTAGGTTATCCTATTCTTCAAAAGTGGACTGTATGGTGACAACCCACCTAGGTATAAATGATCCAGACGCGTTGACGCTCCGTCTATAAGCTACGGGCCATGAGGATGCAACCCTTAGCTGAATACTTGCTATACTTGCTGTTATTGACACAGTATATAGGGGTAGGTATAGAGGGCTTACCAATAAAGTCACAATAAAACACTATTTAACTTGTTCACTATTCACTTAGCGATTTGAAGGGTGGAATTCGCGACTATATGATTCTACATTTAGGTATAAGTTCAAACTATCTTGCAAATGACTACAAATTTAATAAACTTCCTATTTTACTATTGTACGGCGTAACTGTACCGTATCGACACCCAAAAAATCACCGTGTGTGATGAAGTTTATTAACACTAATTTTCACTATGTCTATCCTAGAATTTAGGCTATATCTAGGCTTAGGTCTATGTGAGTAGGGGTTGTCGTACCTCTATGGATAGCCCTCGGTATGCTCCATGCAGAGGAGACGAATTCACCCCTTCATCCCCCTCCATGTAGGGGTGGGATGCCGAAAACTATACAAAACTATAGTAGGCGCGAAGCTATTACCTACTTGGGGTGAATTTACCGTAAAACTATGCTAGGAGGTCTATACAGCTATATGTATCTCTGTAGATACGACAACCCTCTACAAAACTACATATGTTTCAACCCTGTCACTTAAGGGGTTGCAACTCTATAAGCGTATATGTTTCAGGGGGATAAAAATAAACAGTTTTATTTAAACCTAAATTACGGCTTTATGCCTGCATACACTATAGACATCTATATATCCCCTGAAAGGATTTTTCAAGGCGGTTCTATTTCAGACATTTAGAAGTCTAGAATCTAGACTTGTATTTTCGGGAAAGGAAGAGGGTAGATGCAAAGTGTTTTATTTTGTGCATACCTTCACCAGGGCTATTTATCAAAAACTGTTGACCAATCACGTACCAGCACCCTCCTGCTCTGTGATTGGTCAGTGTCGCTTTTAGCTATGCGACTACCTTTGACCTAATATTTCAGGTCTCAATTACCAAGCCCTTTCTATTTACCTATGTATGTCTGTCTGTGTGTGTATATACCTCGATTACCTTGTATACCACCGATTACCTTTTATATACCTTGATTACCTTTATATACCTTCGATTACCAGGGTTACCATGTGTTTACTGTTATGTGTAAGGGACAGGATACCCTACCTAACTATATTCTATTTACTTGGAAGAAATAAAGGCTCCAAGGGCTTATATACTGCCTCTTGAGAGCAAACAACTGTAACGAATGTGTTTTATTTCAATAACAAACTATGTATCAACTATAGCTACCTATAACTATCTATACTATGCAGCTTTATTTGTTACAGCATTCTATGTACTAACTAACTACCTATAACTACCTATACTATGTAGTCGCGGTTTTATTTGTTGCAACATTCTATGTACTACTATAGCTACCTATAACTACCTATACTATGTAGCTAAGACGCATCGTCGCGAACATTGTTTAAAAGTGATTATCGCAATTGTGCGGTTGTTATTTATGCATACTAATAGCCCGTATGTTGTTATTAGCAACACTAGTTATTTTGTTGAACATCATTTCACTAATTTAATAAGTAGGTCGTTAAGTCTTGCCAAGAAGTACCTACCGTGTTACCTAGTTGATGGGTTGTGGAGTTCTGGTAGGAAGCCGTTCCACGCTAAATACTGGTATTCAGCAGAATCCGGTTTGACTGGGAGCCGACCCCAATATATGTAGTTGGGAAAAGGCTAGGCAGATGATTAATAACTAGGTCGTTACCATTAATTTGTTATCCTACTGAACATGTGTGTATTATTTAAATAACATCGCGAGTGCGTTTCGTCATATTTACCCTATATTTATTATTACATCACTGCTGATGATGATCACCATATACAGCTGATGATGATTAGACATGGTGATTTTGCAGAGTCGTAATCATCACGTTTCGGAAACGGATTGATGAAGGCATCAGCTGGTGAAGGACGTATTTTCTTCACCATGAATATTAAATAGAGAAATGAAGTCCCCAACTGGACTCTTATTCCAATAAATTATTGTTTCGACATATGGAGATAATTTAGTAGTTTGCTATATAACCTTAACAGTGATAAAGGGAACATTTTTCAGTACCAAGTCGTACAGCGAATAAAATCATCTGTTCCCTACATTTTTATCTGACTTCCAAAAAAGGAGGAGCTTGTCAATTCCTCATATCTTTTTACTGGTTTGTACCGATTTAGATGATTCATTTTATAGAATGCTGATGCTTGTCATGTGGTCCCATTTAATGTGAGTGAGATCTGACGACTAGTATTTGAGTTATTCCTAATAAGCGTGGCTTCGTTTACGTTGATGATGTTCTCATTCTCCCTTTTTGATGTAAAATGAAAATAAGTCGGTTAAAAAATAAAACTGTATACCATGGTTTGGAAGAGCATCTTAGTATTTCGAAGTGGTCCCTTTCTTGTTTGGTGAGGATCTGATGAAGAACGGAGATAGGAAACCGAATTCTTCAATAAATTATAGCAAATCAATGGGACTGCTGAAATCGCATTTTAAATACTTTGTTTTTATTTATCTAGGTATGTGATTATATTATCTTATCTAAGTAGTGACATCGTTGACATTATTGAAACAGAGGTAAAAAAGAAGAAGAAGGGGACCACGTCGAAAAACTAAGATGTTCTTCCAAACCATCGTACACAATTTATTTTTTTTTAGTTTACATCGACAAGAGGGAATGAGAACGTCATCAATGTACACGGCCGAACCCAATAACCGATCTATATCGATAATTTCATTTTACATCAAAAAGGGAGAATGGTGAGAACATCATCAACGTAAACGAAGCCACGCATTATTAGGAATAACTCAAATACTAGTCGTCAGATTTTAATCAAATTTACCACACGACAAGCGCCAGCTTTCGAATATAAAAAGAATCATCAAAATCGATACACCCAGTATAAAGTTATGAGGTAACACACACAAAAAAAAATACAGTCGAATTGAGTACTTCCTCCTTTTTTGGAAGTCGGTTTAAATACGTATATTTTCCCAACATATTTCATGTAGATGTTTCGACATCGTTTGTTACGACTGACATTTATATGTTATCTACCATTAGTTGTTCCAAGGTGCATTAGGTAACATAATGGGCTTATGAACTACACTTAATTTTGAAATGTTGCTCATCTCTTATCGTCCCATCATTACTTAAATTGAAAACACAAAGCAGGTACCTACATCACCGTCACGCTCTCGATGTTATCGGACAATTAAAGCGACTTTCAAGTTTCAAGGGATGAAATGTGTTACGGAATTTGTTCGAAAGAGTCACCGCGGCCCTGGAACGCAAAGGGCACAAGAAGGATCACGGGTGGGTTTTAGTCAGTAACTCCCTTCCGCTCCGCCCAGAGCAGGAGAAGTCATTTAATGATTTCCCATCCAAAAAAAAGTGGTGAAATGTGAATGTGAAAATGAAAACCTGCCATTTTAAACAAGAAAAATGGCAACTGGGTAACTCAAATTTTTTCTCTACTACTCATTCGTTCTGGTAACATATTGTACTTATTTGAATACCGGAAGACTAACTCGTTTAGCAAATCCAGTAGCCAGTATTTCCAAACTACCAACACAGTTCAAACTGTGAGTCATCCAAAGACTTCCATAGTAAAGTAAGTAGCTTTATTAGCTATAATTTCTTTTTTAAAACAAAAGTGTTTTAGTAATGATTTTTTGAAAATTGCACAATATTTGGAGTCACGTTTGATGTGACGTGGTTGATCAATTTCAATAATAGGACACAGAACACGATATTATTTTAAACACGCACGTCAACTGAGGGTAAATAATGTAGATAAACCTACATACCACACTACTACTGGTTGTCCTCGCTTTTTCTAAACAGTATATTTTTTAAGTGACTTTAAACTTTCCGTGATCCAATCTTAGAGTTTCAGCCACTTTGTTGAACATATCATAAGTATTTCCTGTCATATATTTGTTAGTTAAGGTAGTTGCAAAATGTCGAGCTTTGAAGAAGCTAGACTTCTGCTTCTTATTCAAGTATTTCAAGAAAACTTGAATAGAAGACTTCAAAGGTACTAGCATCTCGAATATTCTCGTGGAATAACTCAAAGTTCTTGCAACTTAGTAGATAAATATTTAAATAGTTATATTCACGAATATACGATAAATTTAACTGCAACTTGCAATATTCAGCGTTCTAATTAACGGCCATGTCTGACTGTCGGTGTTACCGCTTGTACGCAGTTCTCCCTGACTTGAACTGATTGCGTACACTCCAGCCCATGGGCCCAGTTACGACAGTGTCGAACTGATAGCATTCTTACAAAACAAACCATCGAGTAGATCTAATCTCGAGTCCGTCGCATAAGTTACAACATTACACTTCGATTAAATCATATTAGTTTCGGTTGCGGTCAGCCCGGCCTGACCGCCTGGCACGCTGCTGATGCGAACTAAATTGGATGTCGCCTCACACCGTGCGCAATCGAGATTGATTTATTGACTGTACTCTTGCATTTCGAGATTTCTAAGGCGAATTGAATTTGTTTGATCAAATTCTCAATTGCTACTTTGTGTAACGTCGTTCTTATGTCGATCATATAATTATTATTATTGTTATACATACTCTGTACTAATAAGGCACTTCGACCTTTACTGAAAAATTAATAGCTACAATGTTCCAAATCGCTTCGTCTACGAGCTTAACGAATGCTCTTAAGCACTTCACAATTACTATAATTATCCCCTTTTTAGTGCAATTGATCAAAAATAATTGTAACTCGCTTCAAGTACAAGTAATCGTAAATTACAAGCTTATTGCCACAATAATATGATTCGGGACAACAATTGTAAAATTCAAACAAGAACTGCCGTAAATTGTTTTAATTGAGGACAAGGATGTCGAGCTGGGGCCGAGGCGTGCGACTGCGGTCGCAGGCTCCATCCACAGTTTTAATTGATCTTATTCACCTGCCGAGATCGGCACTCCGATGCCCTTGCGGCGTCTCCCGGTGACGTTACAGCGGCACACGTTATGTGGACTTCCGACCGGATAAGTTTAGCACATCACTAGCACTAGGAAATGTGTCGAGTTGCGAAACTTCGGAGGTCGCCGGCAGAGAGCGCCGTCGCCGCGCGATCACTGAAAACTAAACCCGTGCTCACTAGCGCAGCACGCCGCGTCACCTAGCCCGAGCCGGCGCAGCGACGAAAGCGCGTTAGAAAGGGACGAATAGTCATTTCTTTCGTTTTAGTCAGGCATCGATAAATGAATAACAGCTTTCATAATTTGATGGCTGATAGATAGCTAATTAGCCAGCGAGCGCCTGCAAGCTGGTTTTACATGTTTAAAAAAATACATTTAAATAAAGGAAACCCATAAATAACTCCATCGAAAAAAAAACAAGTTATAAAGTAGCAATTTTGTACGGAGTTAGAAAGGATTGGCCAGATCTGTAAATGTTGAAAATGACTTCAAATGAACGTTCCTTAATAACTCACTGTAAGCATCAATAACTCTCCAGTATCTGTAATTTTCAATTAGCTTCCTCGCGAGAGAGCGTATAATCAGGAAGCGGGCGAGGTACATCAGCGCAGGCGCAGACGTACCCGTGCGGAACGCGCGGCTGATTTTCCGCCAACTTTTCACCAACACGTAACGGGTCGCGGATGTTAGACTTCGATGCAGTCTGCTAGTATTGTGACGGTTATGTAAATGAACCATTTAAAATAGATTACGTCATTTTTTTATAGCAGTTTTTCGAGAATGATATGAAAAATATAAACAAGTTTAAATACATTCACTTCACAAACATATCTATGCATTAAAAATAACTTCCATTTTATTAATAGAAGAACTTGAATATTCAATAATTAATTACAGAAACAAATAGAAAAAAAGTATCTGAGACCATATTTCTTTTTCTGACAAAGGTCACAGCCAAAACCACTTATTAATTGACCCGTATTAATTTGCATTACTGACTACAAAATAAATGAGTCTAAATTATATAAGTTTATGTGAGGGAAACAGAGCGTGTGTCTTATGAGAAGACACGGACCGTTGACTTTGTTTGAACATTATTAACTGAGTAAATTGTACCTTAGACCAATCTCGAGGATAAATGTTAATAATACATTGTGAAATGGTGATCCAATGCTGGAAAAGTTAATGTTCAGCCTGCATTTAACATTTGTCACTCCAATGCACAACCAAGATAAATCAAAGTATACAACAGTGATCTCGTCCGTGTCAAACTTTATTGTATCAATAATTTTAAATGCTAAATTCGTATTGAATAATGTAGTAGTAGTACAGACAAAGACAAATGTGAACGAAAACCGTATTTTCTGTTTTCGTGCCATTTATGATCCTCGTCTTTTATTTGTTAGCTCTTGTTCACGTATGGCGCAACCCGTAGCACATTTACGTGTTCACTATTTTATTATGATTGATGTGAAACTAGCTTACTCAGACAAATAGTAAAGTACGTTGGGAAACTGTACTTTGGCATTGATGTATTAAAACCGACCGTCGGCGTCTGCGTCGTTCTTTGTAAGAAGTATGAAGAATCGTGGATGTAGCTGTCTCAACTGCCTAAAATTCAGATGTTCGTATCGATGGTGACTGACAGTTCCAATTATTTGCAACATGTTCTGTTTCTATACAAAACGAGCACTTTAATAGGTCAGGGATCAATCGGTTTATTGTTAGGATCAAGAACCTTGTGTTTGATTAGATTTGTTATTAACCTTTTGTGTGAGAAGCCCGTAGGCTGTAAAAGTGAGTTAATTTATGCAACAATCATGGCTGTAGTCATGATAAATTAAGTTAGTGAGCCCTCTAGGTGTGCTGTCAGGCTCATAGTGTGCCGTGTCAGCGAGGAGGTTAGATAACTGCTGGAGCGCGGTACGTGACTCCACCGTAATTAACAACAATTATGTAGATATCGTCTGCATAACGCACCGCTAACAGCCTCCACCACTATAAATAATGAAGCAACGAGAATGAAATTGTGCATGTCATGTTAATTTACCAAGTCATTATTCTGTGTACTTGAGAATTTGCAAAGAGAAATTTTAGTCCGAAGACCTTTGCGCGTTGAACTCTATTGTACGGAAGTTAAGAGCAGCTCAGACGTGCGACAAATGTAGTCAATAAATTGTATATTATTGTCCACTGTACCATTCAGTTTTTGGTTTTGTTTTCACCCAGTTTTAAACCGATAATAATTTAAATACCGTTGTCACTTAGATTTGTGTGCCAATGGCCTAACGCTGCCTTTACAATGCCAATGCTAAATTTATTGAGAAATATTAAACTTAAATAATCAAGTTGAAAAGAAAAAAAAAAAACAAACTAGCAAGAGACATGATAATTGAGTGCTTCCTGGCAAGTTGGATTGCAAATACGGTCGTCATTAAGTGCACAAAGGTAAACTTACTGATTACACTATATTTTATAACCACATTACCTACTGGTTTTGTAATGGATAGCATAAACTGCTGTTGTTATCTAAATATCAAGATATAACATTTACATACGTACAATCCTACATTAAATCAATATTGAATGTACTGGATATGATTGGCATGTGAATTAACATGAAACTAGGTATTGCCAGCGGCTTCGCTCGCTTGGGAGTCGGAATTCATCACAAAGGAACGTACCCCAAAGGTCAAACTAATGTCTAAATCTAGGATATAGGCATCCCTTATGCTAAGTTTTATCCGGATCAGTCCAGCCGTTAAAACGTGATATGTTAAGAAACAGAGAGAGTTCTCTTTCGCATTTAAAGTATCATTATGGATTGGAACGCCACAGCTAAATGTTGTCAAGTCCAAAAACACTATATGCATAATCTATACTAATATTATAAAGCTGAAGAGTTTGTTTGTTTGAACGCGCTAATCTCAGAAACTACTGGTTCGAATTGAAAAATTCTTTTTGGGTTGAATAGACCATTTATCGAGGAAGGCTTTAGGCTATATATCATCACGCTTAAGCCAATAGGAGCGGAACAGCGATAAAGAAAGTTTTAAAATCGGGGATTCCACGGGGACGAAGTCGCGGGCAGCAGCTAGTACTATAGAATAGCACAACCATTTAGAGAGTGCAGTCATAAGATATAAGAACAAATAAAACATTTTAGACGCAGCCGGCTGAAAAGAAAAAGTAGGAGGCTTTGTAATGTCAGCTAATCACACCATTCGCTGAAACCACAGCAATACATGTTTTTACTAAATTCGCTTTAGTTACGAAGTAACGTTACTGAAATAAATCGCATTAGTGCGTTATGAAATACGTAAAGTAACAGTGAAACCACAAGAAAACAGGTGCAGCAATACTATAACTCACGAAAATACTGAACCCATAATTGAGATCCACAATAGAAACATTATAAATTATGAGCATAGTTCAAATAGGCGATGATGATTGCCACATTATTCTGAAGGCAGCAATTTACGTTCAGAACTTTATTCCATTTACTATGATTTGAGAACTACTCAAACTAGATACTTTATTTTGTTTTTAAGTGTAGTGCAGGTTGCAATGAACGAAGGGAATGAAGGTTGTTGTGCAAAGTTGCGTTGTGGTGCAACATCGCGATTATAATACGCTGTGCATGATAGGCTGCACTGACTATCATGCACAGCGTGACAAAAGCCTGTCATCGCATCATCTCGTATCAAAAAGGAACTTAGGCCCAGTTTTTTTATTAAAAATTATCGCAAATATTATTGTGACCAAGTGTCTAACGCATGTTATTTGGCTGTAATTGATTGAATGTGTTTTTTGTAGTTAATAGGATCACTTTTCTTGTGTACAATTATAATAGGTCAATATTTTTTTCCAGAAATCAAAGAAAGCGTTGAAATGTCTCGTTTCAGCGCGAAACAGTGCGAGGACAAAATTATATTGTGCGCTTTTTGGTCGAGCGGTCACAATCTGTGCAATATGATATCTACTGTAAGTTTATGGCCTTAATGAGTTGCAGAACCGCAGTGATTTGTTCGCACGCGCCGTTCCTTTATAGAATACATACAGATGTTCGTGTTGGATCACGTATTTCGGGGCTGGCATACTGTAGTACCAGAGTGCCAATTCTATTTTTTTTTAGCAAAGTTCGCATCGCATGTCAGTCGCAATCGCGCAGTTCCAGAACGTGTCAATTTCTGTCAAATGATAGATTACAACTGAGAAGCGAATGCGAACGTTGCTTAAAATTTAGTAGAATTTGCCCTCAGGTGTTATTAAAAAGTTAAGAGATTATATAAATAATTTCTGATAGTTCGAAATGCGTGACTTAACACTCTCCTCGTACTTCCACGCGGAAAGTTGAACAAATTGAATATAGTAACACCCTGTTAACTAATTCAAACCGTACATTGATTCAGTGTTGAACGCACGCAAACAGTAAAGTTATTCGTTTTATAAGGTGTAAGTAAAGTATAAGGTGGCCAAATCGCATGTATTCAATTTTGTTTTTCCGCCTTTTCAATGTAAGGTCAAGGATTGCACTTTAAAAAGCCACCATTTTGTTTTGGACATTTTCAAGATTGATTATTGCATTAACTTCAGTAATTGTATTCGAAAATTCTAATACAATTCAAGAAGTTCCAACTCATAAGCATCGCTGACGGTATGAAAAGGCTTTCAAATTCACTAAGACTTGTTCAGTGGACGGACTGCTTTGGAGGCAGCGGGATGGACGCGGTTTTCACATGATTGGCGAGTAGGTACTTTTCACCATTGAAATCGGCAGATGACATCGCAAACTTGCAGCAGAAGCTGGACGGCCTACTTGATTTATTTATATATACTGTATTGAAAATTTAAAAATAGACACAGAAACTCTCAAATGAACTATACACAATTGGCGGTTTATTGTATTCTGCGACCTCTTCCAAGCAACCTGGAATGGATAGAGATAGCCTGAACACAAAATGGGGTTGCACCCAAATATAAAGTTAACATAGCAAAAAACAATAAAGACAAATAAAGCTATACAATATACTAAAACAGATACATACATACCAAATATATAAATAAGTCTTTATGCAACAATTATAAAAATTGCAACGAGAAAGGAATCACAGTGACAATTAGTGTTCATTAACTGTTACGATAACAAGTAGCGATCGTGTGCGTTTAATTAATGCTGGCAATGCATTCCATAGCCGTGCGGCCTGGTCTGTAAAAGACCTATCTAAAAATGTCGTAGAACGCATAGGTTTTTTTTTTAAATTTGGAGTGTCGCAAAGAAACTTTGTACGTTTATTTTTCTTTTTCCCTATTTTAAAAGATTTTAACGCAGTATCGAAACGAACCCGAGGCTTTGAAATGGCAAGCTTTTTTTACTTATTGATTCATTTTGAAAAATAATATTATAATTCTACTAATATTAATCAGTGGTATACCGCAATAACATTCTAAATACAATAATAGACATCAAATCATCTAAATAAAGGCGTCTATGTCTGAAAAAATCACAAAAAAGTATTTTCGCGGTTGGAATCAATGAGCGGCGATGGCTCTGAAGACACTCAGAATCATGAAAGAGTAAAATTATTATCCAGACTAACAACTATTTCAATGATATTAAATATATAGATATTATATTTATATATTTCTTTTCGTTCTGAAAAGAAATATATAAATATAATATCTAAAAGGGTATTTGACTAAAAAAAATATTAGTCCGTCAGATAGACTTCCAAAAATATTGGACACGTATTTTTTGCTTTCATCATCATCATCATCAACAGCCTGTTTCAGTCCACTGCTGGACATAGGCCTCTCCAATTGCACGCCACTTAAATATATTTTCGGCTTCTCTCATCCAGTTTATGCTAGCCGTCCTGCGCAAATCGTCACTCCACCGTGCCTGAGGACGTCCTACACTACGTTTGCCGAGACTCTGTCTCCACTCTAGAACTCGATTTATGCTCGATTTAAGATTTTTTGCTATAACAAATCTATAAAAAATGACGTAAATAAAAAGCATCAAAGATCAGGGTCTTAAGTCTGCTATTACAATAATGTCAGAATGGTCTATAATTGATTCCATAATGATTGATTTTTCAAGTTTGGTAATCTACTAATATAAAAGCGTCATTATGACTTTCCAACGGTCAACCACTGACACTCCATTGAATGAAATGGCATAGAATGGTAATCTCGTACATAATAACAAATGAATGACAGACGTAGGTTTGCGGTAATCTGCTAAAAATTATGCACGTACTATTGGCGTCCTTGCAACGTCAGGCATTGAAAGTCCGATCTCTTACTCTAACTTCATAATATGAGTGTATGTATCATCATACAGTATCTACATAAATCACAATCTATGAATCATGATGACCTCATTCTACTGTAAGGCCAAAACAGACCAGCTTCAAAACAAAATCAAACTAAATAATCACACGAAATTTGGTAATCGAAGATGTCAATATAAACATGATACCGTGTTCTGCCTCAATCAAAACTAGTGCACGATCAGTGTTCGGCGCGTTCGTGTGTCACGAGCCCGCAAGGCTATTGTCTGCACCTTTTACTTTGAATTAAGAGCGAGGAGCCTCGAATTACAATCCATAAATAATCCAAGAACGACTCTTAAGGTCTAAGAGTAATCACATAGTGGAACTGTTATTAAATATTGTAACGCACTACTGTTCAGTCAAGCATTTATAGCGCGCCACCATTGCAGTTAATGCTTTTGATATTTGGAATAATTTGCAGTTTGTGGACTACTCTCAAATAATCTTGTGAGTTTTTACTGTAATTGCTTGGAATCTCATGATTGTTCATTACGGATAAGATTTTAAAAAAATGATGTATTTTCAGCAAAAACCAATGTATCTTTGAAGAATAACAGTATTCATTTAAAGGTGGACGATAAAATAATGAATATCAAAGTTAAAGCGGACACGTATTAATTCAGCGAATTCATTGCGTTGAGTTGAAATTTACGTAGAAACACAAAGAACAATAAAAATAAAATGCATTACCAAACTGTATTTAAATATTTATTTACAATCGATTCAACGTAAAAATAAAAGGACACTAAAGCCAATAAAATTTATACATTATTTACAATACAACTCTTCGGAGCTCCGTCGTATAAATAATACAATTTAGATTGCAATGAGTATTATAATTTATAAAATTACTACTATTTAATGATCTTTTGTACATTGAAATGCGCGATTGATGTTTTGTACTACATCATTGTTAACTGATTTATAAAAGCATAGAAAACTAAAAATAAATAAGTTATGTTAATCTAAGTTATACAGGTATGTCTAAATATCCGTATTTGGTAGCATTTCTATCGGTTTACAAATATATACTATATATTTTTGTGTTTGTATTTGAAATCAATAGGAATGCATTTGTGAACACGAATAAATCTTCACAAGCGATTTTGTATTTAACTAAATGTAGGACGAAACAGCCAATAAATTGATTGATTAACCCCTTACTCAAAAGAATGTCATAATGTAACGTTACATAAAGAATCGCTTCATAACTTCATAAAAATGACGTTTTAATTTTTGCGAAGAATAATGACATGATTTCGAAACTTCATATGAATTTTTATAAAACTTTCTCACGAAATGGCAGTGCGTAACATTAAATGGACAAATATGTAAAAAAAAAGTTTTTACCCACTGATGTCATATATATCATCTACAGTGGTACGGACAGATAGGTCACTTTTGATTCAGCTCAGCTGAAACTTTCTGGTAACTTTGGCGAAGTAGTAATCACTACCCATCTCTTATTTAGTTAAAAAGAACATTAATATAACTAATAGCTGGCAGAACTTACCATTAACATATATTGCTAGCGACACACTAGTAGGGATTAATAGACGTCTAGAGACAATACAACGATTGGTCCATTTCATCCTACATTTTCTTGACGACTCAAAGCCATATACAAAAGGTACATAATAAACGGTGAAAGATTGTATTATTAGCCGAAGTTCTCGAAGTGGTGTATGAAGTATGGCAGACGTCTCGTCCTGTTCACTTGTTCACACGCTGACATCACAGACTTAGTGAGTGGGCGAGGACCGCATGAGAACACGCCGATCTTAGATACCTGCATGGGCATACACAGTGTTAGCTATTTTATGATTAAAACGTTTACGAGAATGAAAAACTTGCCTGCCTAATCGGTTGAATATACCCACTGTAAAGTTTTGAATTGGAATATCTGGGAAACTTGTCTAGAGGTCAAATATTTAAGTCCGCCCATGTGTTACACAAACTATTTTTTAAGTACTCAAGGTGTCCTAGAGTAGATCAATCTTTATTTTATCTTAAAGTTAGTTAGGCAACGTACATATATTCATAATTTCAAACCTCATTTAGGTACTTACATAACTATGTTTCTTCTGCACGAACTTGAGGAAAGAGGACATGTCGGGCCTTCCGAAGTGGTTGACCGCCTTCAAGCCCGTGAACATCGACGTGCGCGACAGACGCTGGAAGTGATTCTCGCAGATGTACTGTAGGGTATAATAAAAGTGTTATACATTTTCCGATATTTTTCAAAAATTCTTATGCACTAGGTACTGCTAAATGATGTTATTTTTCTGACTATCACTTTCCTATTTTTTATCGGAAAGGTGAAGCTTGATGAAAACAGTTGATATTGCTATCAACTTTATTTATGGATATGCCATCTCATTAGTTGGAATAGTCTGTGTGATAGATGATATGGTTAGAAACTGACAAGATGACTTGGAGAGAAGTGTTGCGCCGACAATCATGACTATTTGATTCTATTACAAGCTAGCAGATATGCGTACAATCCAAGAACATAGGTACTAAATTAATATATCCCACACATTTTGTCACTGAGAAAAAAGGTAACGTCTGGCGGCTATGGGATCTTGCTGTATTCGTTATGTATCCTGTTGAGGCAGCTTACCAGCATGGTGGTCCTGAGATCGAACTTGTGGAAGAACTGCGTGATGAAGATGTGTATCTCGAGCACGTTGGTGACGTCCTTGCGCTCCACGTCGCGCAGAACGTCTATGAACCACTCGAAGTGCTTGTGTGACGGACATATCCACAGGAAATATACCTACGAGATAGGTGTAGAAAATCACTACATAGTATAAAACAAAGTCGCTTTCTCTGTCCCTATATCCCTATGTATGCTTATATCTTTAAAACTACGCAACGGATTTTGATGCGTTTTTTTTAAATAGAGAGAGACATTCAAGAGGAAGGTTTATATGTGTAGTACATGCTTATTATAGTAGAGGAAACATTAGTATCTACATTGCACCCTTGCGAAGTCCGGGTGAGTCACTAGTATAGTAGGTATAATTCTAAGCTCAATGAATAAAGCCATAAATATGAGATAGACGGGCTCAGTTTTCTCTTACGAAAATCATCACACAATTATTAAGACGAATTTCCAAATGCGTGTTATACAGCCGAGATTGGTTTAATGAGTTTTTAGTAATCAACCGCATCACTGTACTCGTGAGTTTTTTTTTTCCAGAATTAAGGGAAAGGCTTTTTTAATAAAGTTTGTAAGTATAATAATAAAAGTTTTACAACGAATTGATAGTCTGATATTGTTCTTTAAACTTCTAGCACAAAGGGAAACTGTATGTTTCACATTAATATGATAGAGGTACTCGTAACTGCAAGTTAGTTTGTATGATTTCTGTCAACCACGCGCAAATAATAGAATATAATACTTTTATTATTTACACCATATAACTTTCAGAAAAAAAATATAAAGAAAACGTTACATAAGGTAACACAATGGGCGACTTTTAGTTCTAAAGTAAAGTGTGCAAGTCCTAAGTGTCATGCAGAATGTGTTTAGAGGAAACAGGATTCTAAATAATGTGTCAACTAAAGTTTTCTTTCAAAAGCCTTTATTTATCAGTCCTTAAATATAAGAAAACAAAACTTGCACTTCGTAATTGCTATTAAGGTTTAAATGGTGATGCAAGCCGTCCCAACATTCTAAAGCTTCACAGAAAACGGATGCTTATTTCGAAATCACTTATGCAGTTTACATCTAAACGCACTTAAGGAAACTCGAACTGACACAGAACGTAGTGCCAGTTAGTAGAACATAAAAACTCTTCGCATAGTTCTTGCGTATTCGGTACATAAGGCTAAAATATTTAACTGATTGCTAGGCATTTATTTCGTCACGAACTCACGATGTATTTATGTACATATTACACAGAAGCCACAAATCCCTAGTTAGAGTCTATGTCATCACTTTACATAAGAACTAAACAGGCATTGTAGGTCATTGGTCAATGTTGTAAACGGTAAGCCACGTGCTAAGTCACGGTAAGTCGTGAGCAAGTGTCGATCGTTCCCAATTCCTAAGAATAATTTATTTTCTATTGGACGAAATCGTGAATTTATTCAATGAAATTATTTCGTTTTATATTCGTGGTTATTAGAAATAATGACGGTTATGACATTTTATTGTTAAGTTAAAGAGTCTTCTCGGTTTATTTCACGGTTTTATTGTTGACAAAAAGATTTTGGAACCTGTTGAAATTAAATTGCACAAAAATTAAAAATGACATCATCAATGATTTCTGGAATAGGTTGAGGTTACCTAAGTTTTCTACACTAATTTAACGTGCCCTTGCTTTCTCACATCCATACTTGTGTGGCAAATTAAATAACCTACTTAAACTTATTTCGGAATATTATTTATTGATTTAAGATGCATTTGTAAATCAAAGTCGCCCATTTTCTAATCGATGCCAATAGGCGGCTTTTGTCCAATTTTACGCTTGTTAATCCCATAAATTTTTGATGTTTTACAACTGCCGCCATCGCTAATTCCAACTATTCTGTTGTAAGTAGCGATGGCGGCAGTTCCAAAAGAAGTGTTGACATACACACATTCCAGACAAGTAGCATACGCTTCTTGTCTAGAATCTCAGGCGTGCAGTTTACCTTCTTGCAGGCGACCCCGGAGTACCGGTTGGTGGAGGTGCCGAACACGAGGTCGTTGAGGATGGAGGCGTAGGGCGTGACGCCGATGCCGCCGCCCACCATCACGGCCACCTCAAACTTGTACCAGTCCTGGTTGCCGCCGCCAAATGGACCCTGAATCCTGAGAGAGTCAATGTAAATTATAAAATAAACTTTAAATAGTGTGCCTTTGTGATGTGTACGAGTCGATAGTCAATAATAACGCTTTAAGCTGTGATCTTGAATGAGTGTCGACGAGTGATAAACATGATGAATGTGTAAACTCTACCAAAATTACTCGGAAAGAAAAACAAAATAGCTATGTATGTATAACTTATTTAAAAAAGAAAGTAACATTTGTAATAGTTCTACTTAGTCATCATTTTCTGGTTATCTAGCACTTACAATAGATACATACAGACAAATGGCTATACCAATTTAATACCCACCTGTGGCCGTATTACGAAATGCCAATGCTATCATGATTCGTATGAGGGAAAGAGATAGTGCTATTCGTCTTGTGTAACTCCGTCTCTCTCTGACACAGAAATCATGATGGATTTAAGACGTCATAATAGGTCGCCTGTAATCTGTCAAAGTTACCTGAAGATAACTGGGTACGTTCACATTAACACACCTTATTTTGGGATGATCTTCAGTATTATAATTGCAGGGATCGAAATAGTTCCTGAGCTTCCAGGTCCAGGGTCCCTGCGCCTTGATATGACACGACAGGAAGTTCTCGTGCGGAGCTGATGTCAGCGTGAACGAGTGGAACTCTTCCTTCTTGAACGCCGTACATGATAGGCGCACCCATTGACCTAGGTGGAAGGAAATGGATTTAATTATTTCACACCCTGTATGAATTGTACGATTGCTTTGTGAGTTAGTTATTTTATGTTACTTTGTTTATTGTATCCTATTATAAATGTACATCAATTTTGAGAACGTATGAATGTTTGTTACTCTTTAGATACTTACTACTGAACGGTTTACATATGCATAAAGTTTATAACCTAAATTAAAACATACTTTTAGCTATTTTATGCGAATCTGAGGCTTTTACAGACGAACCCAGGGGCTAATAATGATAAATAGTCAATCGAACCAAAGCTAGTCAATAGTTGTTTAAAAATTGTGCCAAATGAAAGTAAGAAAACAATAAACATAAGTCTTAAAGACTGAAGTTTGTGGGCCAAGGATGTAGTATATGTAATTTAGTAGTTAATGACGTTTATAATTACCTGATAAGTATTTTAGATTAGGAGGCCTGTAGAACTTAATTTTGATAACATCCGATGGTAACATTTCCGTTTCTAATACATCCAAGGCTAAGTACTTCGTTCGTAGTGACACCACCTGATGAAAAAATGATGTAATAAAAGCGTTTGTACCGTTATTTATCATTTTAAAACTGTCGTTGAATCCCACAATAGCCGGACTGACACCACCATCCCAGACACAAATTTGCTGTTCAGTAGATTTTGTCGACTTATGCACACATGACATATGGCATGGGACAGGAATCTTTTTTCACGATTTTGGGTTCCATTGTTATTATCGAGTTACACGTTGTATAAGGACACACATTTATTTTTTCTCTGAAATCTTGCCGAATACAATCTTCACCCATTAAGGCTCACCTTATCAAGAGTATAAATTACGGCAGGTCCTAGGAAGAAGATCCAGAACCGAGGTGCTCCAGTGAGCCTGGCCAGGCCGTGCACGAGACACAACGCATACAGGAGCACGTGTAGCGAGTGCGCGCGCCAGAACCACGGGTACGCGCGCTTGCGGATGGTCGGGTGCGCGAACACGAAGATTATGCACATTATCACGAACAGTAAGACGCCGCTTATACCTGCGACAAAATAAAAGTATATATTGGTCACATTAGAAAGAAAAAAATGAAAAATTATTTGATTTCTAAAAAACGACATACTTACATACATTAGTAGATGTTGCACTAAAATCTAAAAGCGTTAGTAGTTCTTAAATGATGTCAGATATTTATGTGCTCTGAATTATATTCAACAATGAAAAATTCAGCGTACGAATCTACTCTAACCTTAGGTTCATCATAATGAAAACGCACATGGTGAAAATAAAAAAAAAAGAAGCCTTGGGTGTTTTTGCTGCAACATGCGTGTTGTGGTAGCTGGATTCGACTCTGATTTTGAAGAATCGTAGCAGTGCTTCACTAAATTTTTAGGCCAGTAAAAAATAAAGAGCCCAGTGAATCTATAATGGGCTGCGGAATTTGTTCGAAAGAGTCACCGCGGCCCTGGAACGCAAAGGGCACAAGAAGGATCACGGGTAGGTTTTAGTCAGTAAGAGTCTGACACCTTCCACTCCGGCCAGAGCGGGAGAAGCCGTTTGATGATTTCCCATCCAAAAAAAAAGTGAATCTATAATATATGTACTATATGACAAAGTTCCATGTTAAGATTTACGGAATCCTTTCGATTTCGAAACATGCTCTTCCCTTACCTGTAACAGTTTGAAATACCCAGTACGTGATGCCAGGTCTGAAGTCCGAAGTAAAGTGCACCTCCTTGGTAAGACAACGGAGATTTTCAACAGGTTGAGTCGATACGTGATAGAAGTTCACCATGTGCCCGGCCGTGTGGAGAAGCGAGAAGAATAGAGCGGTGCAGGCCACGATCTTGTGAAACTGGATGCTCGAGTCTAGTGGTATGTATTGTTGGATGCTGAATTCCTATAAAATAATGAGCTATGTGAGTTTTGTCAGGAACTTAAAGAAATTGTCAAAGGAAACTTATAACAAATTATAACAGTTATCAAAGGTAATTTATAACAAATGAAAGTAATTTTTAGACAGACAATAGTTGTATTTTTTCTATACAGGCATTTTTTTAAATACTTTCTCGAAAAGTGGCTCTTATTTTTCCTACTGTTAGGGTCAGACTCCTGTGAATTTCACACATTTAAGTAGTTATGTTTGCTTCAAAATCATAGTCGATAAGTTGGTCTTACATAAATATGGCTTTCTTATTGGAAATTTTGCGTAACTGGAACTTACTTTCAATTTGGTCAACAGATTCCTCGACATGGTCAACAACAGCAGACTATAGCAGAAGGACAAAGAAGCAGCGGAGCCCCTGGTGATGGCGATGCCGACGCCCATGATGTGCCTCAAGTCCAGGTGCTCCGACATGAACGAGTAGTGCGCGAATCTTTCCACAAACAGCCCGATGGTAACCACGTAGAAGACGAAAAGGTAGAATATGTTCTGTCTGTTCTCCTCTAGGAAAGTCGTTAGGTAGTCCCATTTTAGTAGGAAGCAGTGCCTGAAAATTATTAAGTACGGTAAGTGACACGGTAACACGAGGATAAAATATCGAATTTATGACGAATTGATTAATAAAATGAAGAGTGAATGTGGCTCAATCCACATTCACACTTCATTTTATTAATCAATGCATCTACTAACTACATATTAAGGAAATCAACGAAGAAATCAAAATTGGAATATTGTGTCAAACATGGTGTGGTTAGATGGCTGAGAAAAGAAAATAATGTTTCGCCGTCTTATAAATTGACATATAGACTGCTAGAGCCCACGAAAGGTATACAAAGAAACATTTATGATCGACTTATAGAGTACCTAAGTATTTCACATACCTGGACTGCTCCATAGAGGGTTCGATATGGAAACTAGTCATCCTCGCAACGTTTGTCGAAGTATCGAGGAAGTTTTGCTTTGCCCCCTTGCAGTCCAAACCGATAGCGACGAATTCACCTTTGTATTCCTTCATCATTACTTTGAAGTCTGAGTACGTAAGGTGGTCTTTGTGTTGGAGACCGGCATCCTATAAAACAGAATAAAAATGTAAAAGAGCCGACTATCCTGCACTGTTCAGAAAACTTTGGAACTATAATTTTATTTTATTTATCAATAGATAATTTCGGGATTCATCCGCATAAAACAGGCTGTTATCAACTCACAAAAAATGCAAACACAAAAAAACAGTATAAGAAATCTATTTCACTAACTAGATATTTTGCCTCAGCACAAAACTACGGCCGGTATAACAGAGTCCTACTTAAGACTAACATAATCAACTAGTCGGTATCAACTGTTATAGCTTAAGTAATGTATGGAATTTGGTTTCTGTCATGCCTTTAAGGTGGTCTCAACATATTTTTTCTAATTTTCAAAAATTCAGTACGTGATACTCACAGAAAACATTCCATCAATAAGTTCAGTGACATGCTCGTCTCTGAGCGACGTGGTCCGGGCGATCTCGACGAGTGAGCGAAGCATCTCGCTCAGCTCGCCCTTGTCGATGACGCCGTTGCGGTCGTCGTCGCACATGTCGAAGATGATGCGCAGCTTGTCTTCTGTGGCCCCGCGGGAGAATAGGACTACCGTGTCCAAAAATTCCTGGAGTTAGAAAACTATTGAGATACTGTCCGTGAACTAGTGACTGGAAGAGCACACGCTTACAGCCGAAACCAATAACCGATCTATCACATACTGAAGATAGAAAAACAAATGAAACAACAGAAAACCTATATAATTTTTCAGTTGTTTCATTTGTTTTTCTATCTCCAGTATGCGATAGATCGTTTATTGGGTTCGGCCGTTAGTTGCAGGTTGAAAGATAAGCTCGAGCGATTGAAAATTTAACTGTCATAAGTATTTAAATAAAAAAAGTTTGCTCATAAAATGCAATTACAGGACTAGCAGATGTTGAAAATCATTACCTGGAAAGAGATTCTACCGTCTCCGTCTTTGTCGACAATGTTGAACATTTTTTTGACGAAAACAGCATCTGCTTTCATTCCGAGTGCACTTGCAAATTCACTTTTTGATAGTGACGTTCTCATTACAATTGACTGAAAAAATTATACATGATTAATTTCTTGACAATCCAAAGTTTTGATGTACCTCTCCCATTTATTTGGTTGGTTACTTACTTCTGGATCTGCCTCTTCATTCCTTCGGTGCCTTTTTTCTCCAGGTGCTAAACCGAATGTGATGGCATAAGCTTCTCTGAAGAAATGTTCCAGTTTTCTTTGGCGACGTTCTCTTGTTTCTGCTGTAGCTAGAATTTGTTCTCGGTGACCCTGAAATTAAACAATCAATAAGTATAATGCTATATGCATTTATATGCTAAGTTAACCAATATGTGACCCTTCTCCATCATACATTTTATTTCTTTGAAGAGGCAACAGGAATTTACTCCGACAGACTGACTACCTAAGGTGTAAGCACACTTTCAAATGGGGGTTTTAATCAAGTTTAGCACCATGTGTGATTTTATATATATTTCAATAACATATCGCATTACATATGCTAGCCTAATAAATAACTTGTGCTAATATGAAAGAATTAGTTTTTGTGTTACCTGTGTTAGATTAAGTGCTTTCTTATGATTTGCCAAAAACGTGTCCAGTTTGACAAGGAACTTGCGTCGTGATGCAGCGGAATCCATTTCTAAAACCAGATCATGTTCTCTAGGTGCACGGATCAGGACTAGAGGGCGCTTGTTGGTTCTACTTTCCTGAAACATTTAAAAATATTTCGAAACACTGTGACCTTTATAACATTAATGTGTAACATTATATGTACGTGTGATTTTAGTTTTGAAAAGTGCGATTTATTCTTTAGCTCTATGTACAAGCTGAATTATAAAAAAGGGAGCCAAAATAAATCAAATTATTTTGGGAGTCCCACAAGGATCTGAGTTGGGATCGTTGTCATTTATTATTTCCATTATTCAAAAAGAAAACGCTATGTTTACGTTTCGACAGATAGTATTTATACGTGATATTTACCTGACTTTCAAGAACCGTTAGTTGATCTGTGTGATCCAGCGGTATTGTGCGTAGTTTGTCTCCTTTACGGTCAGTTACATGAAGAGCTGGTTCTGGTCCCAAACGTAACTTGACCAGTCGTTTGTGGGATGCATGCACCCATTCACGACACACCATTTTGTCTACCGAACCTTAAACAGAAACAAGTTCATTGGTATTATATTTATTCGTCCATTTTAGTCTAGCCTTTCTCAATGTCTCTCATTATTATTAACTTGTGGTGTAACCTGATGGGTATTCCAAAAAGTCTGATTCTAACCTTTATATTGCGCATTCTTCAGGTGCTCTTGTTGGATCTTGAGTTTTCTTCGCCGGCTATTTTGCAACTTTACCACTCCATAACCTGCGCCAGCGCAAAGTATGGGAACAAAACCCAGAATCAGGCAAGTGTAGATGTATGCGAATTCATTGCCCTAAAACAATAACAGATGGCTTAATTATGATCTTGCAGTTTCGTGTATGAGGAAAATGTGGGCTGTGCGCAGGTCTGACGATATTTTTGTTACAAAAATAAAAGAAAGGTCCAACCAAATGGAACGTTGGATACAAGTAATCGATGGATGTCCGC
This sequence comes from Hecatera dysodea, assembly GCA_905332915.2. Taxonomy (NCBI): domain Eukaryota; kingdom Metazoa; phylum Arthropoda; class Insecta; order Lepidoptera; family Noctuidae; genus Hecatera; species Hecatera dysodea. The sequence continues at coordinate 13,362,650 of HG995299.1, read as the reverse complement.
TAGAACGCGCTGCGATTGTCAACTAAGTGATTCTCTGTTAATCCACTTCACCCGTATGATATGTTGATAACTCTCAACTGAATCTTATAAAATCCAAGCTGTAATATGGTCCTCGCTTTAAGCGAGTATTGTTCAAGTATAATATTGCGACCTTATAGTACCTCGAAGTAGTCGTAGCCCCGGAGGTACTTGCAGGGTGGTAGTTTGGAGGCGTTGAGCTGGTAGGGCTGCGGGCACGGGTCGCCGGCGCGCCAGTGGAACACGTCGCGCTGCAAGTCGCGCGGGCCCAGCGACGTGCTATTCACGATGATATCCCACATCGTGATCTGACGCAGCTCGGCGATTTCTTCCTTTGTAAAGATGCTGAAAGAAACAGAAGCTTCAGTTAGGATTTGATTTCCATATACAATTTTTTTCTGAATTATTTCAGTGTTCCTCTGTTTTTATTATTAAACTAGCTGTGCCCGCGACTTCGTTCGTGGTGTGTGTGATATGTGCGTGTGTAGATAAAATGTACGTACAGTAAATACCCTGCATTATCTGACCCCGTTTAGAAATAAGAAAATGAAAAGGTTACACAGGGCTCTCTTCCATTTAAAATGTTGACCAGCCCTGATATCTTCTGGTATCTCGAATCTAGTTGATTCTCAATTTCACACTACTTCAAATGAATTAATAACCTAGACCAAATTGAAACAATTTTCCAAAACAATTTTTTTACGACTCAGAGATTTGGATAAACTCCTGGCTATATAATATAGGGATCGATGTTCTAGGTCAAGCAACGCTTGCCGAGGTCGGTCTGTGGATAGGTGACCGTCTGAACATACCAAGACTCCTCTGTGTCTCGAAAAGGACGTCAAGCCGTTGATCCCGGCTGGCATTTGAAATTGAAAATCTTTGGTAGTCGGTCGGTACCGTATTACCCAGTTGGTGGGTATTCAGCTGAATCTAGGTGTACTGAAATCCGACCCCAATATGTAGTTTGAAAAAGGCTAGGAAGATGATGAAGATTTAGAGCATAGATAGACACCCGATATAATTCAACAGTTGAACACCTTTGTCTTAGAAGTCCCTACGGGCCTATCACAGCGCGTGGGTCAGTCATTGATACCTGCAAGTGATTTTGGCAGCCCTAGGCCCCTAAATACGAAACTTATGCTGCCAGATTTTCGCATAAGGCCGGACATAGGCTTTTAAGACCAGCTAAATCAGACGTGTCCAGCCTGACTAGATTGTGTTAGGGTTTATTAATATTGAGAATTGCATTGCTTTTCCATCATATGTAAGTTAAAACGATTAATGATTGGTTTTGTGTAAAATAAACTTGGATTTATTTATAATGCTTCTTAATATTAATCAGTAATAATAACCAGGGCGTTACTGGCCTGCCTTGAGGAGCTGGCATGGATCGAATAACATGTTTGTCCCCTGACCTTACGCAAAATGCACGATTGGACGTGGAGTTGTGGACACCAGCCCGACTTTTATCTTTTTAATACCATATCGTTCATTTGTTACAAGTTCGACATGTCTCAAAATTGATTTTTTAGTTAACAATGTAGTTGAGTTTACAAAATTGTGCTTCGTTTACTGTAAAACCATATTTTTTCCAAGCTCTCTTACTATAGATGGTAAGAGAGAGAGAGAAAGAGCAGATATTCTCCAAGAAATTACGTTTTTACAGTAAATGGATCGCAATTTTTTAACATACCTATATAATATACCAAAAAAACATCAATTTTGAGATATGTCGAGCTAGTAGCAAATAAGCGATATGCATACTGTAATCTGCCTAGCCTTGTCCCAACTATTTTGGGGCCAGTCAAACCGGATTCAGCTGAATACCAATATTTTACGTGAAGCGACTGCCTACCAGATCTCTACAAACCATTTAGGTACTTAGTAACGCGGCACTGCTTATTTGATAGGACTGGTATTAGATTTTCTGGCTTTTGACAATCCGTAACGACTGCCAAATATATAAAAATAACAGAAGGAACCGACGGCTTAGCGTGCTTTCCAAGGTACGGAGGAATCTCGGTATGTTAAGATGGTCACCCATCCACAGACTGACCTCGGCATGTTTTGATTAACGTGCACATCCACGTTAAGCAACTCTTGCCGAGGTTTCTCGACTCCACGTAATGAAAGTAATCTTATTGAACCCTTTAAATTCAAATATCTGTTGATAGAGTGAAGCAATTGCGATGAAACAATAACTAAGTAATTCTCTCAGTTATGCACAATTTTAATGTATATAAAAGTTTTCTATGTTACTTTTATTCTTTCTATATGATGCGTGCACATTTAAACAGACAAATAGATGAACAGACATACAGACAAAATTTTTCAAAATTATAGAACTCGGTTCTGTTCGTTATTCTTTAACTCCCTGGCTATTTTTTTGGAAATTTTGTAATGTACAAAAACGACTCTTCTACAGATTTATTATATGTATAGATATAGATGTAAATCGAGTCATTAGGTACTGAGAATACAAAATGACTCAATTTAAAAGACAATGTTTTTAGATGAGCCAGCTATTCATTACTTGATGTTTGTTGTAAATCATAAAACTTACCCATTCTGTTCATTTTCAAACCAAAATCTATCAGCGTCTCGTATTCTGGTAAATTGGTCTATAATGATAGCTCTGAACAAATCCCCAGGATGTCCAGTAGATTCCAACATGCCACCTGAAAATATACCATGAATTTAGTTACAAGCCCTTCATTGTGTACAAAACAGTAAGGTATAACTACAGTGTTTTTATTGAACTTACCGATATAAACGTCAATGTTGTCAAGTCTTCCATTGTAAGCTTGTATTAACTTTTGCAAAAGATCCGGGTTGTTCTCAAATAGCTCAGGGTTGATTTCATTAAACGTTTTAATTTTCTTCAGTCCGAAATATTCTCTGAAATAAATAAAATAGTTCAATGACGCCATCAGATACACTACGTTGACTTTATTTATGTTTTTGGTCATACATTGAGTTACTTGATAGCATGAAGTGTTATGTGTGTTAGGGCGGTCCACTTTTGAGTGCCAGAGACTGCGTGCATGATTTTAAAAACATTAAAACGATCTTAAGACAGTTTAGCTATCGGGTATTATAATCGACGAAATCTTATATTCTGAATCTTTGTTATTACCTGGCTGTATTATAATCGGGGAGTCCGTTATCTCTCCCTCTCATGATATTTAATGCTCCGAGGTCTCGTCGTGAGAACTCCATGGGGCCAAACAAATTGTCTCGAACGTCAGAACAAAGTAATGCGTCCTCCCGCTCTGATACTTGTGAAGCCATTCCTAAGAGAACCTCTTCGATTGGCACTTGAGACATTACATCCTGGAAACATTAGTTGACATATTTTAGAACAACCTTCTTTGCCTGGGGATAGCGAACAATTAGCCATGGAGTGCTTTAAGCTTCACATTGAAGAATGTAAGAATTAATGACAATTTCGGAGTGATGACAGCTGATACTAGCAAAGGGAAAGAATGTTTAGTTAATTTGTTAACGATCCATACTTTTGAAATCAAGAAACATCGGAGCAAGTACATGTTTTTCAGAACCATTCAACCTTACAGTTGGTTCCATTTTGTCTATCATCTTTCTCCTTCCAAATACTCCGTATACAATGATCAGATCGTCACATCACCTTCGCCGTCGTTATCGCCTTCATTAAAACAATCAGTTACTCACATTTCCATCCCACCAAGTCTGACACAGCCTGATGGCGTCGTGTCCGCCGGGCGCGCGTCCATATTTACAGTGTCTGTCGCGCAGCAGTATGGCGGGCGGGACGAGAGTGTGCCCGAAGCGAAACGCGGCCACCGCAAAGGAGTGAGTAACGCCAGGGGCTATGTCTGCGCGGTAGCCTTTGTACGGAGGCAAGGGAACTCCTAGGAAGGCTGGTACGTACTCATTGAGGATTATATTCTGGAAAACACAAATGATTATTTAAAAGCCTGTTCATTAATGGACATTCATTCACATGATGTTCATTAATCGAATTATCCAGATATAACAAACCTTGTGAAATAATGTTTTGAAGAGTTAGCTCATTTAAGGCAATACCATAGGTAACGTTATCGCAACTCAAGAAATATAATGACTTCTATTGTTTTACGAGCTGGTTGTACGCTCTTTATCTGATTGCCACTTATATCTTTCAGCTTGTTTTCCCCAAAAACTTTTCCAAAAAGGCGACACTCCAATTTTTATCGGAGACAACAATCCTCCCAGCTCGCTGGACAACTGCTCGTTGCTCCACTCAGGATGCTTTCGGCGCACGCTTGCCGTCACTACATTTTGGCAGCGGAGCAGTAGGATACCGAACGTTATCAACGCTGGATTCTTGTTTGTACGCGGGTCTCTGAACACCCATTTAAGAAAGGCTCACATGAGATAAGACTCACTTGCAAGCTCGCGATAACAATCCTCCTAGCGCGCTGGAACAGCTGCTCATCGCTCCACTCTGGATGCTGGCGGTGCACCCGCGCGGCCACCACGTTGTGCCAGCGGAGCAGCAGGATACCGAACGTTACCATCGCTGGGTTCTGGTTCGTACGCGGGTCTCCTAGTACTGGGAAAAAAGTAAAAGGACTTTTAAGTAAAAAAAGTTAAGGTCGTGGATCGACATGTTTTTAAATGAAGCAAAACCTTGTGATTTTTGAGCAAACGTCAATAGTAACTTTCATGATCCTCAAAAGCGTCCGAGTTAACTGGATGCGGAATGCGGGAAACTTAGTGTCGTAGTGCAGGTTGAGTGCAGAACAGTGACTAATTTTATTGAAAGATATTAATTAAAAGGCCATGAACCTGAATAGGCTCACAATAAAATTATAAAAACATAATCAGGATCTTTATTGATAGTTGCACTCAGATATGAATAACTTTACAAGACGAAATATGACAGCGACGAAAATAAAACATCTGTAATAACTTACAGAATAGTCTTTCAGGACTGAGCATCCTCATATAGTGAGGCACGGGATTGTTGAAGAGAGGAACGCGCTTGGTGTTGCGCAGGGGCATCCCTCCTTCACTCGCCAGGCTTCCGTTCTGTGCGCACAATGGTATACAGTTAGTCGAAATTGGTAGAGGGCAGTTCCATCTAAATGTATTTATTGCTCATTGTGTTTTGTGTAAACGTAACGTATTAGTCGCAATTATAAAATTTTACGTCTGTACTCGAGCAGTAAACGCGAGGAGCTCGTGGCTAAAGAATAACAGCCGCATAGGTCGATCTTCAAGGTTAAGCAACGCTTACCGAGGTTGGTCTAAGGATGGGTGACCGTCTTAACATACCGAGTTTCCTCCGTGCCTCGGAATGCATGTTAAGCCATTGGTCCCGGCTATCATTTGTAGATCTTTGGCAGTCGTTATGGATTGTCAGAAGCCAGAAAATCTGACACCAGTCTTGCCAAGAAGTACCGTGTTCCCTAATTATTGGGTTGTGGAGGTCTGGTAGGCAGCCGCTCCACGTATTATGGTATTCAGCTGAATCCGGTATGACTGGAAGCCGACCCCAATATAGTTGGGAAAAGGCTAGGCAGATGATGACTCGAGCAGTAAACGTTGCTTCGAAAGAATCTAACTTGATATGGTGAAGAGGAAATAAAGTGTATTTTTGGATAGCATGGTAGCTGGTAGCAGCTGCATGTGATAAGAGAGGCCATTTCCAATAGTGGGCTGAAAGAGACTCATTAGTTACTTGAATAGGATACAAACATGTTTTTTTTTTTGTTGTGAATTTGGCCTATTTCTCACAATCTATGATCAAGGCCGAACAAGGAAATAATAAATTTAGAACGCTAATTAATCAATGAAGCTTAAAATGTGTTTAATGTACGCATTACATACAAGATTTACGTGACCTTTAGCACATAAACCTAGCCCGCTGTTAAATGAAGAAACATGACTGATCGCGAACAAATACGTGTTTCTATTATATTGTGCAATAAGATAACTAATATTACAGTGTTTCAAAGTTAAAATTGATGGATGCAAATGAAGATATTCATTATGGTGATAGATATTTGAATACAAGTGTATTGAAGTCGATTTGTTAGACTGATGAAGCGTCTGAAGGAGTACTTGGTTTTGTTGCCAAGCTATGCAAATGATGGTTGAGTTCACAGTGCCAACACTGCATTGGACATTCCCGGTCAGTGGTAACGAATAGTAAAAAAGTTTTTTAATACACGGGAACTTTAACACAATTATCTACCATCTTCAAAATAACATGTAGCTATTATCTTATTACTTTGGTTTTACATTTATCTTATGAGTGAAGACCGATCATTCAGTTCATTAGAGCAGCTATATTTATTCAGTCTATGAGGAGTCTCATGTTCTTGCGAAAGTACACGGGCTGATAAAGTGAAAGTTGTTGCTGAACAGGTACTTAGACGTAGATGTGGGTATGTGATACCATATGTAGTTATAGGAAAGTACGTAAAGAGGCAGGCGTGGCTGCTGGGTGGCACCTGAAATGACCTCATTGCATTCACCCACGCCTCGCTCGTGCTGTACACGAAGCTGCCGTCGATCCACGAAGTTATTTGGTTTATCTGCAACAACAAATAAAATGTCACTTATGTCATACTCAGGGTCAAACGCAGTATGTTTGCATTTTAGAAGTAATTGAGTCGTGCCCAAGCAACTAATACATACTATTTAATCGAGTAATTGGGTCAAATGTGTTTACTTTGTCAGAGCCACACATGTCCAGTTTGGCATGCAGATTATTCAAGTTATTTTAATTGATTGATGTGCAGAGGTATATTGACATATTAATATGCTAGTACGCATACTTAGATCCTCTGAATAGTACGATGCGATGTCTTATACTTAAAATTCCAGAGAACTGCATTCCTTAATTTGAAGTGTAATGCAAAGAATTGACAGCTGAATAATGCAACAGGTATGGGGTTATTGCTAATTTATTCATTGATACATAAATTCAACTGAAATAGCTCTTATTCGAGCCAGGCTTATTTTGTAAGCTAATGTCTCCAGAGTATCGTGCAACCTCAACAGAATTAGATGTTTGAGTTACTATGTGGCTGATCGGGCTACTTGCAATTAAACGCCAATTAACATTCCTATTGCGGCTTGTAGATTTAAGGTAAGGTTCGCTCGTAGGGACATATTTGTAGGCTGCCGCTGCATTCATGTGATGGGTGTATCTGGGTTATACTACCATTAAGTTTTATTGCCTGGAATTTGGCCTTCGATGAGCACGGCCCGTCGAGGTTAGGCCGAGTTTACATTATACACAAAAATCAGTTATTTCGTCATTAGAATTCGCAAACATTGTAAATGTTTTATTTAAAAACAATGCTTAGAATCGGTGAGCTTAGTTGTTTGTATATCAGGAGCAGTGTTGTCTTATCTTATTTTTGCAAAGCAAAAACAATACAAAATAACTAGACTTTTTTATTAATTTGTTTATGGCGAGAACCTACTTCAAAGTTGTGGAACTTTAGTTGATAAACAGTAGACAAGTTTAGAAATTAAAATTCTATCTCATTGAATTATTAATACACAACACATTCATCAATTATGTCCGATGACTTTAGTAAAGTTGAAAGCTTGAACGAAACAAGTCATGTGTAGGTGGACGGACTCTAACGTAACGATGATGTAGCGACCAATATCTATCTATTACCACTGAATACTAATGGCATAACTGAACATTCTGACATCATGATTTCGGTACATTTAGGACAGGTTCTATGTGATCATCACTTTGTACCTATTAAACTACTGTTAGTCTAATATGTATACGTGGGCATATAATCTACAACGAGCCTCTCGTCGACAAAGTCATCATAAATCATTTATGAGTTCCAATTCCTCTACAGCCAGTATTTAAGGATGATAAAAAAATCAACTTGATGGATCCATGTTTACAGAAACATTTCACAGTGTGGGGCAACGTTAAAAAAAACTGATGTGTCTATAATTGGAACTACATATTTTAAATGCTGTCATGACACAAATTGCTTAATCAGAGATCCTAAAAACGCAGATCGTTACTCATTACAGTTTACATATTAAAGGTAGGTAGTAGAATAATAAGTCCGTGTCACGTGCACTTTAATTTTCATGCATCCAGCCGGTCTATTCTGTCAACATCTCATCGTGTATCCTTCACTGAAGTGAACTGTCATTCCATTTTACTTCCATAGATTGACAGCTCACTTCAAGTTAACCTCACGTAACTGCTTATATAGTGAGATGCTTACAGAATCGCATTGCAGTATCCTGCCTTGAAAGAAAGAAAGAAAGAAAGAAAGAAAGAAAGAAAGAAAGAAAAATAAAAATGATTTAATTGCTACAAAATGACATACATACATTAATCGTTTTTCTAATACAACCTAAACGATAGTATTAGTAGTACTTTAATTATGTTAGTAAAGACAAATTAAATTTTATTAAGAATAAGTTCAAATAACAAAAGTGATTATGTGAGTATACATAATTATAAAGTAGGTATACATGTCATGGTTGTGGCAAAAAGGCTTCCACTCAGCATAATGTCGTGCCGTAGGGGACCCTCAGCACGGCGCTGATTTTCAGTGGTCGCCAAAAGTAATTCTTTACGAGCGAACAACCATATTACGGCCGCATTCCAATTTGTTAAGATGGGAAATCATCAAATGACTTCTTCTGCTCTGGGCGGAGTAGAAGGGAGTACCATACCCCCCCTGACTAAAACCTATCCGTATACCTTCAAATGCCCTTTGCGTTCCAGGGTCCCAACGCAGTGACTCTTTCTAACATATTCCGAAAACCTGGCAGGAATTTTTTAGTCTAAAAGTATAAAAAGTGATTCGATACCTGTTCTCTGGGACTGTTAGGACTCTGCCCAGTATTTCGGTCATATGCAGCTCTGAGGAACGGCATGTGTTTGGCGCCTTTGCACTCTGGGTCGTACATGTGGTCGCATTTATCCACCGGTATGCGATGGTGTTCGATTGGACAGCCCGACTCGGATGCCATCACTATTTCGCCGGTCACAACCTGGCCTGTAACAATTAATCAGATTATAGAAAGGAGGACCGGATACTGGCATTATATTGAAGTCTCGTCGTAAATCCTTAAGACAAAAATCTGAGTTACCTTTTAACTCCGAGTTAGTTGCTAGCAAGAGGTTTATATGAAGTGTGTCAATATTGTACTTTGACAGAACCCATTTTTGAAGAAAATAGTCTTCTTGATCATAACTAAATATCTACTGTTTGCGCAAACGACACATTGGCGCAAATAAACTCTTTATTTCTTCATTGGGAATGGTAATAAGGAGTAGATATAGTTTTGTAAGTGTTAAATTATTTGTATAGAAAAACCTAACAGAAGATGCTTCTCAACATTCATACAGTTCGAAAATCGTGAGTTTCATAATATTACCAAAGAACGCGAGCAAGGCAGTTCTGTTAGCCAGTGAAGGCAGTCCGTCCTGCCCTCTCATGAAGAGCTTGGAAAGCGTCCTGGCACCAGGCCGGTCCACGCCAGCCATCATGTAGACTCCATCAGCATAGGACGCCGGCGTCTTGCGCGTGAGACGGCTACCTGTAAATAAGGGATTGTGTTATTGTTTTTGTAAATGGCATGTGAATAGAGTGCGAATATTAATGGAGGCTCTAGACAAAGTGACATTCTGTTAGCGGATGCGATTATCGAAACGACATGGTTAGTGACATTTCTGAGACTATGCCATCTAGTGTTCCAAATCTGAAACTTTTACGTTGTAAATATTTGACCTGTGCTGCCACCTACACCCTCCGTTTAGGGGAACGTGCACAAAGTAGACTGTGCCATCTAGCGTTGCAAATTTGAAACTTATAAGTAAAATATACTTGACATTGACGCATCTATGCTGCCACCGATAGTTTCTGCAGGTTCCCTATACATTTTAGTCGTTTTGACAGTCGTCACGCTACCTTTGACAAAATGGCACCTGTCTAACCTATGAATGGTTAAAGGACGTTGGGAATACTGCTTGGCCAGGATAAAAATAGTAGGTATTTTTAATTTGTAGCTTCTTTTACGTAATTATGAATTTATGATTTTTTAAATCAGTTATTTCTCGATAAACTAAGTAAACATGTGTGTGCTGCGTCAAGTGTCGTGTTTCTTGTTACATTTAAGAGTTGAAAAGACGAAAACCGATTAAATCTCCGAAATGCATACCATGCTCATGTAGGTAATCAAGAAATAGGAAGTGGTACCGAAATGTGATTAGTAATCAATTTTATTTTACTACTGTAGTTACACGTAAATTCACGTAATTACAGCTATTAAGATTATTTAATGCATGGATGTAATAAAATAATAAACGCTAAGATCGATGATGGACGATTCGTGGCACGCACACTTATCGGTAGGCTTTTATTTAAGCGATATGAGAAGAAGTCGGTGTGTCAGTTGCGACTTCATCTTGTTATGACCAAATTTATTTCAACATTTATGTATTTCACTACCGTATTATAAATCAAGTTTCCGTTCCTGTGGGAATACGGGGATACAATTTTATTTATTTGTTGTACACCTACCACATTGTTGTCTTTTTAAACCAAAGGTTGACTAGTAGAGAATGCCTTGTTGCATTAAGTTCACTCATCTATAACTATTGTACATAAAGTTTAAATAAATAAAGAAAAAAAGAAAGAAAAAAGGTTTATTTCGGACTCACACAATACAAACAATAGTAAATAAAAAACAAAATAAAATTGATAGTAAAATAAATTAAAAAAATAAAGCTAACAATATTAATTTAGTCGTGCGAGGCCAGAAAGGTTCCCAACAGTGAAATAATGTTTCAAATCGGTTCAGCAATTTCGGAGCCTATTCAATACAAACACACTATCAAATCTTTCCTCTTTATAATATTAGTATCGATATTCAAAATCATTTGGTCAAAAGTAACGTGTGTCGAAACGAAAGTTGTTTGCAATATATCATAAACAACAACATTCGATGGACATTAATTTATTTATAAGCTTTGATAGTGCAAAAACAGCAGTTTTAGTATTAGACGAAAAAGGCAGTGCCGAGTGTGTTTGTGTGTAGTGTTCGATTTGTACTCATGAGTTATTTATTACTTAAGTAATTGTAATTAGGTTTTGAATGAATATGGAACAGTATGCTACTGGTAGACATGAATGTTATTTCGTCAGTGAAGTTTGTACGTAAGTTATTTAACATTTTAATGCTAATCGATGCAGAGGATTCGCGCTTTTTCGACTATTAAAAAATAGTAGGTGACCTGACTGATATTAAATCCTTTTTCTATACATCAAAGGTTGCTAAAGAATATTTTATACTTTTGCTAGTTTTTGCCAGCGACTTCGTACGCATATATCCCGCCTTTCCCGTACCCGTAGGAATATCGGGAATCTTAGTGCTCCCCCTATGGAGTCTCGACGAGTTTTAAATATGTACATATATTGATGATGTTATGTGCCATTAGTTATTAGTTATTAGTCGGTCATGACACTTTATTGATTTAGTCTCCTGTAAAGTAGACTTTTTTGACTTACGCATTCTTAAAACTTTATTGACCTTTTGTGTTTGTTAAAATACATAGTTACGTTAATGGAACTGGAGATTACATTGAAAGTTACAGCGAGGCTGGGTCAGTTAAACGCCATAATGGGCAGAGTCATAGCTACCAGAAGTGAATGTAGCCATTCACTCTCAAAAATCAAAGCTATCGGAGAATGCCCAGTGTTGGGTAATATCCTCTCGGTTTTATTCCTGTAGACATTCACTGTCGATGCATTTATCTGGCTTTTGTATTGTTCTTGCACATAATCGCAATTGTTTCTTAATTTACGGTAGGTTTAAAGATTCAATCTGGAAGGGACTGGTTAGTTAATTTTATCTTAAATAATCTGTTGATAATATCGACCATAATAATATGACACTGAATCTAACTGATTAGGTATGTGTTACTAGATACTCTTTTCCGTATTTTAACATGAGCAATGTTATGAAATAAAATCTAAGTGAGCATTAATTTACTGCATCTCCAAAATTCATGGTTCTGATGATCTTGACTCCGTTGCACATATGTAAGTAACAAAATAATTGTTTCTGATTTTTAACGTATTATTTATGCGTGTAAATTTTAAATATCGTCTGTCGTTACGCAATTCCTAAATTATATTTATTTTGTATGTAGGTTAAACATAACATTTTGGTCATTTAAAGCCTGATGAAGCCGGTGTTTCCTAGCCGATTATCAAAGTCCCTTTTAAAGTCTATACAATCCTTACTGATCAAATCATATGAGAACCATGTAGGTTAGTCTGAGGTGGCCTTTTGAGGCAAGTGCCACACAGATTTGAGTGGACTTGTCCAGACAGTGCAAGCATTTATTAGTTACCGCGTAGCTCAAACTTAGAACTTTAAGAACGATTTAACGAACTTTTTTTAGTTTTAGTTAGTTTAGTGTTTATTTAAATGTATATATAGTAGTTATTATTCTTATTAAACTTATTTAACGAACAATACCAAAGTAAGGATATTTGTGTAGGCCGCATAAATAAGTCAAACTGATAGATTAACTGAAATGAGACCCTAATTTATGGCGATCTACATGGTCTTCACATTCAATACGTTATTTAAGAACCATGCGGATCTGTGTCTGAAACGATCTTTTGAGGAAAGAACTACACACACGATCTTTTGAGAAAAGAACTATCTACACAGATTGAAGTGGGCCTGTCCATTCAGTGCTAGCCTTTGTCAGTAGTCGAGTAGCTCATCTTACAAACAATAAGGGGTACAACGACCCGCTGAACAATGCCAAAGAAAGATCATTTAGGTAGGCCACAAAAGAACTCAAATAACAGACATCGTTAAATATACTTGAAAGATGAACAAACAAAGCAAATAATACTTAACCCATATTTACAAAAATGTTGACTTTACAAAATAAGCTTTTGTGTCAAATATAATAAAAGAATCTGCTACAAGAATGAAAAATTCTTTCAGTGTTGGAAAGCTATAATATCCCCGGGTGACAAAGGCTATATTTTATCCATATATTCCCACAGGAACGGGAACTACGCGGGTGAAACCGCGAGGCGCTGTTAGTGTTCACTAAATAGGTTTTTAGAACACTGTATATTTACAATATTGAGTGTCGCATAGCTTCTTTAAGTTTATCTGATTTAAAAGTTAATATATTTTCACATTTTGGTATCGGTTACGAGTCCGCATTAATCATTCTGTATTTATTGCCTTTCCATAGTCGTTAGTATAACATTATGGTTCAGCTCAATACTGTTATTCGCGTCAAATAAGGTACTACATTAAAATTTTAAATGCAGTTCACGACACATTCGCGATGTGAGTAGTATCAATATGGTACAAATTTTAAGTCGCGAAGGGACAATGCGACAACCTTTTTTCTGTTCAAAAAGTTCTGTTTTGTAGAGATTCGTTTCATTCGCTTTAATTGGGGTGCTTTTGTCAACGAGTACCTAGTATATGTAGATCAAGTAGGGTTATTGTAAGTAACTCAGCTAGGTATTTCATTTACTTTAAAATATGTGTCTTTAACTATAATGAATAGTAACAATTAAGTTGAAATTGCCCAAAATCAAGTGTGTCGTGATTGGCAGGTCATGGAAAACGGCGCTTTTAACTTTGCTCTGATTAATTGACGTGTCTTTCTTTTAAGAGCGCCACTGGGTAGGTAGCAATTATCAATAAATAATTTTTAATCTCTCACATATTTTAAAGTAAATTATATGGTCAGTCATGATTTAAACTGTATAATTACTTTTGTAGTATTTTTTGTGTAAAACAATATTTTGCGAGACAAATTCGTATATCGTTGGAAACATTTAAGACCAACTACGAAAAATGTGCTAACCGACCATAACATTTTGAAAAAATATGCTTATTAAATAACTTGGAGAGGACAACACACCAGGAAGAGGTTATGGGGGAGACCTTCGCCTAGAAGTGGGACAACACCTACAGGTTGATAACGTAAGATTATCAAAATACTTTTCTATTTTGATAATCTTACGTTTACCCACAAAATATATTAATGAATATATAATATTTGTGAGCCGTGGTCGACGAGCTAATCAATATCTTTTCTAACTTTCACATTACGTCATTGAAACAAAGTTAGTTGTTTTGTATCAGTGAGGATTTACATAATTTTAACACTAATTTTGCTAGTACATATCATATCTGTTAACGTTTATTGACAAGACATTGGGATCTGATGAGGCGTGAAATTAATTAGAACTTAATTATTATGCGCATGTTAATTATAATTAAGTGGAGGGTAAATAAATTAGAGTGAGATTACGTGTCTAACATTAGACGACTATTGATACCAATAGTTTTTTTGCCTGGGAATCATGATTATTAGGTACTCCCGCTCGGGGCGGAGCAAGAGGGAGTTTCGCTCTTACTGACTAAATCCACCCGTGTTCCTTCTAATACCCTTTGCGTTCTAGGGCCGCAGTAACTTTTACGAGAAATTCCGAAACCCTGGCGGGCCCTGTACTAGTTCTTAATTACGTTTCACGTGTAGGTGGTGATAAATCTAATAAGATATTAATAACTCAATGGTGTAATTTCAAAGCAACTATTGAAATGGATTTAGTTAGATATCTATGTAGATAGAACAATCTTTATTGAGTACCTTATACATTACAATTAGAAACTATTAGAAAGTAAGAAAACAATAGGCGGTCTAGTAGTTTATTTTGAATTACCACGTTAGAGGAACTGAGACAACAGAAATTTCATAAAATAAAGCTATGCACCAGGTCTGCCCGTCGCGTTTTTGTTTGCTTTTAGTGCTCTCTATGTTGCGACGAAAGGAGTATGTTTAGTTTATAGCCCTGAAGCCTTGAAGAAGCATTTTATGGTCTGGTATCCCACGAACATATGTATATTTATGTACATAATACGATTAAAAGAGAGAAATCGAAGAGTTTGATGTATAAACGAGCAATTTATTCCAATGTTTTATCATATGTTACTTACCTTTATTGTTCATATTGATTTCTTAATATTTAAAAGCTATCAAGAAGCCTGTGACTTTATAGGGTAATTAAAATATAATCGTAAAATTTAAATCGCATAAAGTTTATGTCATGTTTTAAATGAATTTATGTAAACTTGTATATATTTTGTAATCGAAAGCGCTTTAATTTATTTTAAATTGCGTTCTTAGTTATAATTTTGATATGTTATGAATTTAAAGTTTTGTCATAGATTAAATGTTATTGTGAGCAAATTATTCGCTACTTGCTGGAGGGATGCTAAGAATGTATTTCGTAAAATGGCAAAGGTCTTGAGCTTGCAGTAGTTATTGATCGTACACCTAGCGTTGTACTTCGAAATAAACTACTAGACCGCCTATGGTTTTGTTACTTTCTAATAGGTTCTAATTGTAATGTATAAGGTGTTCAATAAAGATTGTTCTATCTACATAGATATCTAACTAGATCCATTTTAAAAGTTACTTTAAAATAACACCATTGAGTCATTAATATCTTATTCGAATTATCACTACCTTCACGTGAAATGTAATAAAGAACTAGTACAGGGCCCGGAATTCGGAATTTCTTGAAAGAGTTACCGCGGCCCTGGAACGCAAAGGGCATTTGAAGGAACACGGGTGGGTTTAGTCAGTAAGAGTGACATTCCCTCTCGCTCCGCCCCGAGCTCAGTACCAATAATCATGATTTCCAGGCAAAAAATCTACTGGTATCAATAGTCGTCTAATGTTTAGACACGTAATCTTAGTCTAATTTATTTACCATCCACTTAATTATGATTAAAAATGCGCATAATAATTAAGTTCTAATTAATTTCACGCCTCATCAGATCCAAATGTCTTGTCAATAAACGATTGGTTTGCTTATTGTGCAAGAAAATTTTAGACAGGTTAGAATGAGGATTTATTTTCTTAATTGCTAAACAAACAAACGATAGTCACTGTGAAAAACAACAATGCTTTATCAATGCGAGAAGTTGGTCCCACGAGAGATTGAACGCGCGCGTGACGCGACGTGACGTGACGTGACGCAACTCAAACTTCATGTCTATTTGCATGAGCCACGAATTAGGGACGAGGAGGTTTCGACTCACACCAATTACACCGCGCCTTCGTAAACTTTGCTCATCATAGTCATTATCATTCGATAAATAATCGATAGACGATAATCTAAATTGCTCACGATACTATAATAATGGATTTGAGAGACTATTATTTAAAAGTCCTATCATCATCATTTTTTATCACATGTTTAATTGTAATACAATTATTTGAAGCACCACAGTATTTCGCTATATCATTTCAGTATTATGTTTTTATTTTGTAACATGAAATAATGGTTGATTATTTTAATAGAGGTAATAATAAATGTGTTGCTGTTTTTTTTTTTTAAATTAAGATATTCTTATGAGGAAAGAAAGCGTGTGAACTGAGTGAATGTTATCTTTAATCATTGACAATCTGATAAGAATCGTGGCAATTTTTTCGTACTGCATTTTTTGGGTAACATATGATTATATTTTAAACTCACGCTAGTATATTATTTTTATTCGTAGTAATTGTATAGCTAAGCATATCTCTGCCCTGTGGGGTTATAGATAGACAGAACAAATGAATAAACTAGTCCAGATAGATATAGATAGAATCAAAAGATTTACGATCTAATTTAATTTATTATCTTGCCACGTATAATTAATTTTAGTTGAAATGAAAGGCAATATGTCGGACAATCGATGTCTGATTGATATAGACAAGTGAGTGAGTGAGTATATCCTGCCGATAAGCATCGCGATTGCAAAACTTTTGGTGACAAATCAATCAGGTTATATATCTCCATATATGTACGTATAGCTGAGGTAGGTATGGTACCGTTAATTGCTGATTACACACATGCGTCATATTAAACACTAGCAGCGCCCCGCGGTGTCACCAGCGTTTTTCCCGTTCCCGTGGCAATACGGGGATAAAATATAGCATATGACACTTCATAATAACGTTGCTTTCTGTTGGTTCAGTAGATCCAGAGATTACCCCTTACATCGTCACAAACTCACAAACGTTACCTCTTTATAATAATATTAGTATAGATTAACATCACGCGTAGTTTGTAGATTTTTTGAATTGGTAAGTTGGGATGCTGTGATCAGTGCGTCAGCTGAACAAATTACATGTTCGGTACCTACGTGCTTGCCCACACGTTGTAGCAGTTTGGCGTCACCGGGTACCCCATCGTTTATGAAGATAGGAAGTATGAAACCTTTTCTATGATTGGTTGGTTTATCAAGCTTAGTCACTCATTGATCCTTCTATCAATTACCACACGTCCTTTAGCTTATTGTTATAAAATACTAGCTGCTGCCCGCGACTTCGTCCCCGTGGAATCCCCGATTTTAAAACATTCTTTATCGCTGCTCCGCTCCTATTGGCTTAAGCGTGATGATATATAGCCTAAAGCCTACCTCGATAAATGGTCTATTCAACCCAAAAAGAATTTTTCAATTCAAACCAGTAGTTCCTGAGATTAGCGCGTTCAAACAAACAAACAAACTCTTCAGCTTTATAATATTAGTATAGATTAGCTTGAAGCAATATTTCAACTAAACATTTGGTTGTTTTTTATGAATAAATCTACACGAATCTTGTCAGTACGCATCATTTTCACAACACTGGATGACAAATTAATAAGACCTCTATGGACGGTATCTCGGTGTTAGTAGATTCACGAGTCGACCGCATTACGCAAGAGGTCACCGCGGCTACTGAGCATCGTGACTTCACGCGACCTCTTTTACAGTTTCAGTAGGTCAACCACTAATCTGAACAATTTTTTATCTGCACGAGATATTTCAAATATCATAATCCTGACAAAGGTGTTGTTATCGCTGATATTTAATTTTGTTGCACGTTATTTAATAGTTTTGAAACAAAAAACGAACGAGTGTTTATTAATAGTCGTATTTGATGTGGAACATATAATTAATACTAAAGTATAATCTGAAGAAATTATATTGAGGTATTACTAGAAATGATTTTTATAACGTTCGTTCGTTATATTTATTTGTGTAGGTATATTTGTTTGTATGCTTAATTTGATTAAATATGTATAAATAGTTAATAATATGTTTTAATTAAGTTAGTACCTACCTATAGTATATTTTAAGTTTCTTTCTCTGTCTCTTTACACACTGTGTCTACGTTTCTTATCCCACTCTACTGTCGCAAGTCTGCTGGAAGAAATTTCTATTGAAATAAGCAGTCACTTTGTGCACTTAAAAAAAATGTACATTTTTTTTTAAGTATCTTGTGTATAAATAAATAAATAAATCGACATTAAAAATGTATTTGATGTAAATTACACTTGGAGTAATGCAATTCTTTATAAGTTGTTTTTTCTTTTAATTTCAGACCAAAGTGGTTCGTCCCATTTGAAGACCAACTCTACCACCGTGCGCACTTATTGGTCAAATCAAACAGCCCGCGCTCCTGGGTTCCTATTACACACTTCCGACCCATTTCACGAAACCACTTTCATCACAGATTGCAGGAAAGCGAGACATAAAGCATAAACTCACTAAAATTATTTTTTAAGAAGCTGTTATTATATTCCTACGCAAAAAAACCATTGATAAATGACTACAAAGTTCGCTTAATTGCATCAAATTCACATAAGTTTTTTTTAACCCATATTTTTTAATATTTCATCATCATTTGTATCTTCTAACTGAAAGTTTTTGAAGAGCTAGTAATAAAGCAACTTCAATCTCGGCACCAGTCACGATTTAAGATGACTCGATAAAGTGGTACAATAAATATCACAATAGATGAGGTAATCTCAGGTTTGCTTTAAATACATGGAAACTAAAGTAAATTCACAAAAACTAAAGTACTAGTAAGATGTTGATAAAGTATCAATAACTATTATTGATACTTTATCAACATCCTACTAATATTATAAACACGAAATTTTGTAAGTATGGACGGATGGATGTTTGTTACTCTTTCGTACGTTACGTAAAAAGGTCTGAATGGATCCTCATGAAATTTGGCACATAGGTAGATTATAGTCTGGAATGACACATAGGATACTTTTTATCCCGAGAGTATGTTCCCTTGGGATAATTTTCGATATTCACGCGGACGGAGCTGCGGGCGACAGCTAATACTTAATATTATACACTGGGTACGCAGTAGCCGCGCGTTGATGTCTTTAATAAGAGAGCTTTTCGCTTCGCCATAACGCTGAAACGTATTAATTAAATTTTATTGAAATTAGGTACTTATAATGATTCAATTGCATGTAAAATTAATGGACAGTTATATATAATATATACAACGCATAAACTGATATTCAATAGATGCATGCGAATAATAAATCTTACAAAATCTCTATTCAATGTAAAATAAATTGAAAAGATACAACCCGTTCGCTAAGCTCAGAGATGTATTGATTCTGACATTGAATTGATTATGTATGAACATGATCTCGAAAGACAGTGGCCAGATATAATTGGTATTATCCAATAGACAAGTTATTTGATTTATGAATGTTATCAGCTTCAATGCTTCGCTGAGTAACTCCAAAAGAAGCGAGCAAATTACTTCTTCTATGGCAATTGAAAAACAAATCGTTTTGTTAGTTAGTCATTCAATTATTTATATTCAATAATCTAATTAGCGATAAAACTACCCAAATACTGTTATAACGGTCGACTTGAAATATAGAGATAATACATTTTTTTTTTATATTTAATTAAAAAGACATTCGCCTCGCGTTTCGTGGTATGCATGCCTTACCCCTTTATGAAAGTTTCAATGAATCAAGCTGCGCTTCAGATATTAAAATTTATAAGTTAATTTAGGGTAAACATCCTTTCAGTGGTATTTTTTACTTTTTAAGACCGTCGATGGCGAACTACTATGTAAGTGACCGGTTTTATTTTATACTAGCAGCGCCCCGCGGTTTCCTCTGTATACTTCCCGTTCCCGTGGGGATATGGGAATAAAATATAGCCTATTTCACTCGCGGATAGTGTAGCTTCCCAACATTGAAAGTTTTTTCAAATCGGTTCAGTGGTTTCGGAACCTGCCGTGTTCAATACAAACAAACAATCAAATCTTCCTCTTTTTAATATGTATTAGTATAGAAATAGCGGAATTTCACAACTCTTACTATCTATATATTATTGTTTTATTTAGTAAAAAGTCGAGGTACAGTGATATTTTTTGGCCTGAGACACCTGTTTTTAGAAAATAATTATTGTATAATATAAAAAAAATACTTATTTATGGTACATTATCAATTCAATTGTTACTCTTGCTTGTGCGTAAAAAAAAACATCTAATTCAAACTTGTCGCCCACATATTCGAAAAGGTAGTTAATAAATATTGAAGTCATACTCAACAATAATGGCGCTTACCATTTACGTAATTCTACTCCATTATTGGCACACAAAAAAAAAATAAAGCAGTTCCCACTCACATTGAAGACAAGTTTCCATAAATTGTGTTACAAATATGATTATATCGAAAGTGGTTCAGGGACCACAATACAGCTACTGTCATCTGATAAAATGTCATCGGTTTATAAATAAATTGGACAATGTACTCATGTTCTCGTTGTGTAATTATATCGAAATAACTAACTAAGAGAGCTAGATACTTAGGTTACTGTAAAATCTACGTTAGCGCTGAAACACTCGCAGGGAACTAGAAAATGTTCAATCAAATCTTCGAACAATGCCAGCTTCCTAAGCATTCGTTTGATTGTTGTAAAACAATCACGTTCGAATTAGGATCATCATCCACCTGATGCAATCTTCCAAGGACAGATATATAAATGCGGATGTAATTAAAGCTATCCACTACACATAAAATTTAATGACGACCATTCATAAGGAATCATATTTTAAATACCAGCTTTATCGTTATGTTCTTTCAAGATATGCGCAACATTCAGCTTTATTACCACTCTGAATAAAAAGTTTCAAGTGATAAAATGTGCTTAATACCTGTATTAAGCCCAGAGAAATGCGGACTGACACCATAATATGTAATAATAACTATATTTAAGTGGTAAATGTGCACAAAGTACATAAATTAAAAGCGTTATAAATATTAAGCGAGAGCCCAAATGATAAGTATTGTATTTAACTTTAGTATCTGTTCACTTGATCAGTGTGCTAAAAGCCTCTTAATGGCATTCTGATAATTTCACTTCTTATCGGTTTCTTAATAATTCAGAAAGATCAAAGATATTTGTTGCAGAACAACGTGACACAGAGTGGATGCTGAATTAGGTATATTTTTCAAACTTTTTGTACGCGGACTAGTTAGGTAATCAAATTATACTCGGTCAAAAACAGTTTCTGTAGATATGGACATTACAATATTATTCTCACGCCGCAGTATATTAATAAAAAAAATAAAAACCTGTAACAAATGGACAGACAGACATAAATATGGGTCCGCTTTTCGGATCCTTATTCGAACGTACGGAACACTAAAAAATAATGAAAAATAATCTTAATACTAAAAAGAATTAAAGGTAGGCCTACTTATGACGACAAATATGTAACGTGGTACACAGATTAGAGCAAGGTTAACTCGATAAATCAAACAGCTAAAGCAAATCGTACTTGATTAACGTCAGTTCAAACAATGACAGCTGACAAAGAGGTTGAATTTGACCGTGTGGATTACTCGATATATTATACCTAGTGTGTTACAACACTACTCAGGTTTCTATGTATACTTTTATGTTTGGACATCGCATTGTTTGATATTTAACGTCAATTTAGTTACTGTTTCGCAAGTCTTTTTGTCTACTGTGAGTGATTTTTATAGGTTTTTTATGTAGACAGTTGTTATTTTTAATTATGTTCATAATTATAACTCAGAAGTTAAATTACTTTAGTATACCAGAGAGTTAGTATTAGCAAATTGTCTTTAGACATTCACTGAACACAGCAATCGAGGACTTAAGTACAGCCATTAGCTAATAATTTTAAGCTATGGGGTGGAGTACTGCAACGGTCGCTAACTTGGTTTTTGCTAAGCTGCAGTGCTATTCTGTAAGAACTCACGTGCGAATTCGATTCATATCTCATTTTCGATTACACTTCGTAACTCACCTGAAGTGAAAAGTATTTGATATTCTGTCTGTCAAGTTAAGTTCGCTTCACTTATGTTCTCATTTAGTGGCGCTAGTGTAGTTTTCATCAAGTTACAGAGTACCAAATACAGTTTTCACCGCAGAATCAGAAGTGAGAACTGGATTGAGTTCTTACAGAATAGCATTGCTGGTTCCGAAAGTTCGTATGAAAAAACGGAAACCTTCTGGGATCACTCGTTTTCTTTATACATAATGTTGTTGTACTCACCAACCGATCCCCAGTCTGGGTACGCTCTGTTGTTGAACCAGCCATCGTAGCGCTGTTTCTCATAGTACACTTCTGAAAAAGGACAAACAGTTGAATATAATTTAACTTTAGATAATTTTCTTAGTTATTTAGGTAAGAAGTACACTTTTTTTTATGGATGGCAAATCATCAAATGACTTTTTCGAGTGTAAGACTCTTACTAACTAAAACCAATCCGTATTCCTCCTCATGCCCTTTACGTTCCAGGGCCGTGGTGACTCTTTCGAACAAATTCCGAGCCCCGGCAGGGAAGGGCCCTAGCGGGACCCGTCTTCAGTTAATAATGAGATACATTGCAGATATTATTGAAAACCTAAGAAACAAAATATTGAACAAAAAAAAGGATTTTGATGACCTTCAATATCTCAAGACGCGAATACGTGATTATATGAGAAGTATTCAAGTAGCAAGAATAACGGATCCTTCTCCAAAAAAACGATCGTAATTAGCCATCCACTTCATAACGACGCTGCCAGTTCAATCATAAGCCACTCAACATCAACCTGTGTGGTTAACCAGACTCCTACAATGAATGGCGTAGAATGTTTATTGGCAAGCATAGTTAATCAACACTTGCATTGAGTCAGGTGCGGGTATAAAGTCATGTTTTTGCGGATAATGCGGGCCGGCCGCGTATTTGATTTCCCCCATACTCTACGTAGTCTGCATCGAGTAGACGACCCATAATAGGTTATTGATCGTTCACACGATACAGACAGTGCAACAAAGTAATGCAGACAAATGTCGGTGTGATAGAATTTTTTTGCAGATTTCTAAGTCTGTGCAGACAAAAGTTTGTTTGTCAAGACAAGTACTGACTAATTTATTTGGTATCTCAATAATTGACATATAAATTAAACTTAATAATAATCAGAACGTTATTGATATAATTGCATTTTTTTGTTAATCATAATTATATCGCCTTTAAGGGCACGTAGAGTATTAGAGAAATCAATTACGCGGCTCGGCCGTGCCAGATGCGTGCTCGAGCGTTCCTATCGAGGCCTTGCTCTGTCCGCTAACCGAGATGCATCGCAATGAGCTCCTCGTTAGCGTTACGCAGTTATTGAGCTTAAAAGTCAGAAATATACGTCGGAATGTTTTGTTTGATAGCATGTTACAGCGTTTCTAGGGGTGGAAATGAGGTAGAATATGAATATATAATAAACTAGCAAAGCCCTGCGGTTTCACCCGCGTAGTTCCCGTTCCCGTGGGAATACGGGAATAAAATATAGTTTACTGTGTAGGAAGTAATATTTCGCTACTGTTTGATTTTTTCTCTAATTATAAAAGAAAAAATAGTGGGTTTCTATAAAAATGGTGAGGTCTATTAAGATTCGTAAAATAGTGCAGGCGTAGGTACATTTGGATTAATATACATATATAAAGTCCTCTTAGAATTTATTTGAAGCTTTAACTGACTTGACAGTGGACTATTTTGTAATTGCCCTCATTTATAGTCAATATATTAGTATTTAAGCTATGTGGCCCTCAAAGTAATACATAAATCGTGCCATAATAACTCTTTGATGCACCTGCGGCGATATATCTCAATTAATCGATAAACAATCCTCTCTAGGAGAGAAGGCCTGATTCCCAGCAGTGGGAACAAGAAAAGGCCGATTATGCTTATGCAATGCGATCGATAAACATTTTATTAGAGGATTCGAAGAGCTCGTGGCTAAATATGTAATAACTAGCTTCTGCTCGCGACTTCGTTCGCGTAGAATAGTTACTTTACCCCCGATTTTGAAACTCTCAGCCCGATCGGTTAAAAATTGACAAAGTTTCATACAAACTTTCATCCCCTATTTTATCCCCTTGGGGGTAGAATTAATCAAAATCCTTTCTTAGCGGATGCCTACGCTATAACATCTACCTGCATGCCAAATTTCAGCCCGATCCGTT
This sequence comes from Hecatera dysodea, assembly GCA_905332915.2. Classification (NCBI taxonomy): domain Eukaryota; kingdom Metazoa; phylum Arthropoda; class Insecta; order Lepidoptera; family Noctuidae; genus Hecatera; species Hecatera dysodea. The sequence goes on along the minus strand of HG995299.1, from coordinate 13,338,265 downwards.
CAGTGGTTTGGGCTGTGCGTTGATAGATCACTATGTCAGTCAGTCACTTTCATCATTCATCCGCACTGTTCGATCTTAGAGGTTAAACAGAGCTTGCGGAGGCCGGTTCGTGGATGGGGTGACCATCCAGAGCCTTGGAAAGTATATTAAGCTGTTGGTCCTGGCTGTCAATTGTAGATTTTTAACATTTGTGGCGAATAGTCATTTGCCAGAAAAACAGACAAAAGTCTTGCCAAGCAGTACCGTACTTACTGTCGCTCCATGTCCTGATACTCAAGTACATTCGCTGGACTGGAAGCCGAGCCAAACATAGTGGGTAAAAGGCTAGATGTTTGATTTAAACATTTCAGTTTTGTTGGAATGGCAACACATTAGTATTTTTTACAGTATTTAATTTTCATAAAACAACATCAATTTGTCAGTGTGTTAAATTTTTATTGTTTGTTTCACGAGCTTGCAATGAACTAAGTAAAATTTATTTAATAAGAATAATCACTATTATATATACATTTAAATTAAAAAAAAAACACTATACTAACTAAAACTAAAAATAGTTAAAAGATCGCGTCGAAAAATTCCTCCGCATCGCTGGCCACTGGTAATGTACCCAAAAGGCTGGCAGCATCACCACGCTGTATGGCAATGCCTATCTTTTGTCCAAGGTAAAAGCCAGCCCTTGGGTCACGCGAAGTGTCAGCTAAATGTTTTGACAAATATTTATATAAGTTGTGAGCACTTGGACCCCACGACCCGAGAGTTACAACCCCAAACGGCTCGAAAATATAACTACCAACAAGGTTATTATATTAGCTTGCAATTAAGTATTGGAATATCACTTATTGTGAGTCTGAACAGGATCAAGCTAAATCTAGTTAAAGCTGTACCTAAAAAAAAATGACTGCCAGCTGTGATGCTCTATAAAATACTCAATAAAATTGAAAGGGTTTAATAAATTATCGTCAGTTGACACCATAAATCAGTGCAAGCTGTCGCGAGGAGATACATTATCGTATTAAATCTTGAGCTGTGCGAGGACATGCCGCCATCACACTCACACCTACAAGACATTCGGATAACCAATGGGTAATCCATTCACGGCGACCGCGACGTAATTATTAATAATATACATTTATTTTGTTACATACTACAAAATCCGCATTCATTTAATGATCATTCATTTTAATGTATTTATGTTTTTGTGATTATTTGTTAGGTTTAAATTATATTATTGAATAGCCATGAGAGCGAGTTTGGTTTGTGAATTTCCAACTTTATGAGATTACTAGCAGCGCCCCGCGGTTTCACCCGCGTAGTTCCCGTTCTCGTGGGAATATGGGAATAAAGTATAGCCTATGATCACCGGAGATAGTGTAGCTTCCCAACAGTGACAGAATTTTTGAAATCGGTCCAGTAGTTTTTGAGTTTATTCGTTACATACAAAAATACAAATCTTTCCTCTTTATAATATTAGTATAGATAACAAGTCATCAGACACTTCTAACATTTTCTGTTTTAATCAACGATAGCTAATATCATAATTATCATCATCAACAAATAAAATAAATAAAATCGTACCTATTTAATGATTGCATATAGAAACGGATATAGGTACAGATCGCTTGTTGCCGGGACACCTGCGTGTGCGCATTTTTTACAAGATTACCACATGTATGTTTCATGAGTAATTATGGTCGCAATAATCGATTGAAAAATTGTTATAAAATGTCAATAGAATAACTGTGATATTACTTATTAGAATTGTGACATGACATAGTTTAGTATGAGCTAATAATTCATCACGGCTTTAAAACGGACCGTTTGTATGTTTTACCGTAGTATAAGAAAAATTAGTTCTACTTATTTATAAATATCTGCCACCTGCGGCGTATTGCTACGTTTGCATATACCGTAGCTAGATATATTAGGTTTCTAATTATCATAACTTATACTCAAATTGAAAATGTATTATGTTGACATTTGTATTAATGAGTCACTGGATGCACAATTGCACACTTTGTATGTGATGTTTAAACAAGTTAAGGACGGCATGTCGCAATAAGAGAACTAGGCCGATAGAGATTGGGTTAGTTTAGTAAAGGAGCATTTGTAACAAATAAAATTGGCAAGCAAACTAAATTAAACGCTTTATTGATAAATGCCCATAAATCAAGAACCTCTGCAGTTGTGTGATTGGATAAGCTAAGCTAAAGACAAGTAATTGATGAATTGAGATTGAACGAAGTATAAATCTTGAAACACAGGACACAATAAAGTTTGATTAAAGATTATATTTGCAAAGCCAAATGCTGTGTACCACATATTATGTGCACGTGTTCATAAAACATAATTCATAGGCGATTGCATTCTAATTCGTGCATATAAATGATTGCTATCGAGCCGAGATCTGGACAACGAAAGGCTGTACACAAAATGTAAGGTAGATAATTAAAATAGATGTAAACGAGGCTGCAAGTGGACGTCTTTGATGGGCAGTGGGTGTGACAAGAACATCGGAGATCTTTATTTGTACTCGTACGCTCTAGTTTCGTAACATGTATAGTGAATGCGGCGTCACAATCAAATGCTGACATGTCGACAGTGCTGTCATGTTGAAAGCTTTAGAGAGAGTATAGGTAAGTGTAAACAGGGCATAGGTATGTCGTTTCTTTTGCAGACCGGTTACACGATGACATTGATCGATCAAATATCTAGTGATAGAAATAAGTATTTGATTTTATTAGCTTCGTCAAACAAAATTGATTGTTATCGCAAAACTGAGGTTTCGAAAGTACACTGTTGATTCTAGTAGAAGTAATTTCATGCTTAGGTAGGTAGGTTCGTGTAATTAGCAGTTGATATGTTAAATAGTTAATATCTTCATCCTTCAGTTGTAAGTTGCAATATTCCTAGTAGATTTACATAGTGAACGAAAGGAAAACTACTAAATAACTAAATTCTTACCAAACAGTATTGCACAGTTATTATAGACCCAAACCATTCAACTTAGGCCAGATTAAACCAGTTGTTTGTGTTCTTAAATGTTAATTTAGTAACATAAATAGACACTTGAAATAAGGAGTTTATTCGTAATCACGTGGAACATAATAATTTGCAGTAACAGGCTAGTTTAGCTAGGTCTTAACCGCTGACAGCTGATCTAAGTGGGTTAGTTAGGACATATGTATATACATGAATACAATTTTTAGACTAGCTTTTGCTTTAGCTAGATTGTCTTGAAAAGATCGCTTTATGCGTTAAGGCCGCCCAAAGTGTCACCCTATGTAATGTTTTCTTCATCTATATTTTCTGTAACTTATATGGTGTACATAATTAAGAGTAGTCTATTATTTGTTTGTCTTTCTTATTGTTTTTTATTATTTCTTTCTTTCTTTTCTATTCTTTTACTAGCGACTTAGTACGCGCATATCTCGTTTTTTGATGTTCTCGTAGAAATTTCAGGAAATCCTCTCTTGTGAGTTTCCCCTACATTCTCCAAAGAACCTACATGCCAAATTTCAGCTTTCTACGACCAGTAGTTTCGGCTGTGCGTTGTTTGTTAGTCACTCAGCAACGGAAGAGTTTTATATGTCGCACTTCCGGTGGAACATTATCACTTTTGTATTATTAAAAAAAATATATATATAAAGTAATTATGTCAGTAACCCTGAAGTACTTCACTTGGTGCAATAATGTCACGATTATAGTACTTATAGTTTCAACGTGAGGGAGTAAGTGTCGTTACGGTTAGTCTTAGGTATCTTTTTAAGCGCTTCTCCTGAAAAAGTGCATTTTTGCAAAAGTTACAGTATTGCACCAAAAGTGCGATAAATTGATTTATTGAAGTTAAAATTCTAAACTAGGGGAAAATGAATAGCTGTGATTTAGTTGTAATAACTATAATTGATACCGGGTTCAACTATGTCTTTATGGCAACATTTTAGAGGTAAGTACCTTTAGGTTTATGAAAGGATCAGACAGTCCATGACTCTTGGAGTTTCATACACAAATTAATCGTGTATGAAAAATCGTGACTAGCTGAATTCATTTAAAACTACTTTTTATTCGTATGCACGTGTATGTATGCATGTTATGTATTATAAGTAGGCAGTATCAGAACCTCTCATAAATGTCACTGTCTCAAGTGGTAGCGTACCGAAAATCGGATATAATATTTGATCTATGTGTTGATATGCTAGATCCTATTAATTATAATATTAAGAAGAACAGATTTTTATGTTAATTCCGCTACATCTCATTAAATTATTGCTAGCTAAGTTATTAAAGCAAAATACTCGTGATTCAGGCTGGCATTTTTTTTTTCACTAATTATGTGCAGACTTATTCATAAAAATCAATCCTTATGATATGTTTAAGTACTGCTTAGCAGATTTTAAATTAAAATTCTCTAAAGAAAAGAATTAAGGACCGTTAAGTTGGTTGTAAGAGAATGTCTAGGCCCCTAGGCATTCTCTGCTAGACATAATCAGCGTTTGAGTTTCTTCTACTCAAATTCGCATTAAGAACCTACTAATCATTAGTTAAAAAAGCTTTTACGAATATGGCTGGTCGTGTTTGTTTGCACTGCTCATGACGTGTCCTAGCGTTAATTGGTTAGCATAACATAATTTAATCCTGTATCACGTAGTCTCTATTTTTGTCGCTTGATATATATTCAGTTTAGTATTTGGACTAAAACAACCCATTATCTTTTAATTGTCCTATTAGCCGATATCAGTACAAAAACGAACAATTTGCAATTTGTGATGACCGCAGGTTCCGCTTAAACACAAAAAGTAAATCCAGTACACAGGGGTTATTAATATAATAGTTTCATGTGCCACGTTTTTGCACTAATTTAACTTTTTACAATGAAATGAGATCATGGAACACATCAGCTCATCACAATTTTTTTTTTTTTCAAACACTTACCTAATACTAATTGGCATTTTAAATTGACTGGCTTTGTCAAACTAATATGTGTATTTATTTTTATTGCTGCACCTGCACGGTTATTAGAACCCTAATGTAAAAAATACTATAAAAACTTGTCAATAGAAAAAGTCCAATTCATGTTCACTTTTTTAAAGCAGCCAGTTTCAAATATATGGGGTATAACGTCACAGTTGATCACGTTTAAAGCAGAACTTGCGACTTGCTTTTTTGGTAGCTTTATTGAACATGGCCGTAAGCACGTTGCTTGTTATTATGAGTAATTAAATAAAGTGGAGTCAACTAAAAATAGCTTTATTGATATGATTATGTTTACTAGGCTACTAGCTGCGACCGAGACTTCGTTCACGTGGATGTTGGAACAAAATGTACGTACCTTGCACAACCTGATCCCTCTCAGAATTAAGAAAATAGGAAGAGGGTAATGCGGGCCTGTCCGGCATTTGAAATGGAAGATCCCCATCTACCTCGAATCAACATCAACAAAAAATACAACCGACTTCTAAACAAAAAGTACAAAATAACTTTAATTTCGGAACTCGGTGTTTTTTTTTTTGGTTGCTTTTTCGGATTTTGAACACCGAGTCCCGAAATTAAATTTATTTGTACTTTTTGGTTTTTTTGTTTAGAAGTTGGTTGTATTTTTTTTCGTAAAATCGTTTTTTTTTTTTTTTTTTTTTTTTTTTTTTCACTTTTTAGTGGTTCAATCCCAGCTAAACATACCCATCACAGCGTACGTGGCATAAATTGGTGTAAACAATAAACAAACATGCGATTTCAGCTATCCTTTGATATTATTTATTGAAAAGTTCCGTTTCCTATCTCTATTCTTCATCCAGATCTTCACCAAACTAGAAAGGGACCACGTTGAAATACTAATCCTCCTCCTTTTTTTCGAAGTCGGTTAAAAACTCAAATTTCGAACGAGTGATTGCAATATTTAAACTAAGAAGCAAAGAAACTGTTGAATCAGGTTAATTTCATACTTCAAATGAATGAACACTTGATTTCAATGAGAATGATATACTTAGTATAGAACTCTGAGTCAATTAATTATGTTTTTCTATTAGGTATATGGTTAAACAGTTTTATGGAGGCCTAAATTCGAGCAATATTGGCTTCTTCATACTAAATGAGGAATGAGAATATTGAATGAACAGCTTTTGTGTTCTGTCTTTTTCCTTACGTTCCTGAGTTATTTTTAAGCAAAAATGTTCAATGTACAGATGGCTAGTCTACGATTTTAGTATATGTAAAGATAAGCTAGTGTTGCGCCATGCCTCCTGTTCATGACTACATATGTCAATAAATATAACCAGGAAGCAATACACACAATCATTAATAAAATAATCAGCAACAAGTATGAGCACATACCGTTTAATTGTACTAATAACTTATGTAATTACCATTTCATAACAAAGATTTATTTATCTATTTAAGCACGGAATCTTCAGTGTCTTTACTTATTACAAGTATGTGCGATGAGTACATTTACATAGTCCTGCAACAATTCAATGATTATACTAAGTCATTATCTTCATATATGTCACTTAAAGGATTATAAAACAAGCTGGTTATTTATTGTATTTATTTTGTTATTCAAAGATGTCCGCATACGCTCTAACGATATTCCCACTCAGCGGTAAAGTTGTTGAGTCCGTTTTTGCACATATTCTGAATTTGACATAATGTATAATAATAATTTATCTAGAATTGCATATGAGAGCCTAATGAATGGAGTTTTGCTTCCTCTTATCTTATTATGATATTAATCTTAATTCTTTTTTATGGTACCTATTCAAAACAAAAAATAATGCTGATTTCAAAATAGCGTGTATTAATATAACCAAGATGTTTGCCGAAGTCAAATGACTTAAGAGATTTTACTTTGTCATAATGTGCAGATTCTATAGACGGATGACCACAGAGATTGCATTTGCTTCTTGCGTTTGCATATAAGTATGGCCAGTAAACCTCGGTTGCATTCAATCAGACCCAGCCTGTCCCTTGCTGCCCCTCCTCAATGACCCCGCTAAGCCGAGGCCCGTGTCCCACAGGGGATGCCCTTAGCGAGCGGCCATTTAGTTTTAAGTAGTTTAAGCCCCGGCTGGGGGCCTTAGAATCTAAGGCAACCACGGGATTGCCCGGTTGAGCAGTAAAGCCTTAATGTGCTGAACAGCGAGTAGTCCATTCAAAAAAAAAAAAAAAAAAAAAAAAAAAAAAATCGGTTGCATGATGCCTCGCCGTCGCCATTAATAGGCGCTGTCCTCAAGGTCAAATAAACGATTAATGTCATGGTCAAAAATTAAACACGAGGAAGAGTCGATGTGAAACAAGACTGGAATATGAGTTCGAATGTGGTTCAGTTTATGACCGGTTTATTTGCGAAAAGGTACCAAGCAAAGCCGGTAATCGTAACATCCTGTTTGATCCTCAGGCAGGTGTAAAATGATTGGGTTTTTCTATTGTGGAATACCAATTACAATCCTTGCATTGGAATTCGCTAAATAGCTGTAGGCTCGCCCACTATTGTTTGGAAGTAACCGTCATCGGCTACGTATGTGTGTCGAAATCCCTCGTGGTTTGGCTAAACCCTTCACGTGATTCACATGTAACACGCGTGGCGGTTATCTCTACTAGTGAATAATTAGTTTACAGTAAACGGAAAACTCTTTGAGCGTGCTTTACCGTTTTAGAGTGATTATCCAAATAGCAGTTGTTGACGGAGGAGTTACGTTAGTCAGCGGCCTTCAGCTTTCACTATCGCGACATGTAGACTCGACGCGACGCGCACTGCATTCGCTCGACCTGTGCGCACGCGCCACGGTTTACGTGATCTCACGTTAATTTGAACTGTTTTCATCTTCAATTTGATAACAATCACCCAAGATGTGGGAGACTTGCACTTTCACACATCAATACGGCGTCAAATGAGTATGTTATGTATGAATTTGGATTTCAAATAAACAATCTAAGCAACACTATACAGTTAGTATTTCCGAGAAAGTTTTCAATTCAAATTACGCATACAGTACAATACAATACAGTACAAGTGCTACATTTCTAAAGATATACGTGCAATTACCACATGTAAAATATCAACCTTCACGTATAGGAAGCTAGACTATCAAATCAATTATCATTACTTGAAGCAGTTGTGGTGTGCAATGACATTTAAATGTCAAAAATTGTCCCGGAATTAAACGATTGCTGTGTTAGCGGAGCAATATTTATAGATCAGGTAATACGACTTATTAGTACAGATGTGTGTACAGTATGTAGCACCCACAACATCTGTTGTCCTCACCTTTTGTGACCCCAGAAGCTTTTGTCTCTAAGGCCTTTCTTTTCCAGTTCGAGCACCCATTCATACTTTTGTGCTTTGGCTTTTGGGTTTTATAAAATTGCGGGCTCGATTCACAATTTATTTCTGGTTTACCTCTTGTAAGAATCTATCATTCTTAGTGAATAAGTGGCAACTCATGTTTAGGAATTCAAGATTCAGAGTTTCACGTTCAAGAGTTTAGGATTCCAGAAAATGATAAAGGTATCTCTAGATCAGGAAGGAGTGCATATGATTATAGCTTTTCTCTATATTATTATTTGTTAAAATTTATTAGGTTCATAGGCATTTGTCTTTTGATATAATGAGTATAATATAACTTAGGCAAATAGAACGCATTTTTTTTTAAATTCGATTTCGTTTTTAGTATTACCGGATGTAAAGCCAATGACTAAAGCCGTTATAATAATACACATAAAAACATTATTGGCTATATTACTGTTTAGCAAATTACTTGGATTTATAGAGCTTCAGTTTTTGTTAGATGATATTAACATTTTCGATTCGTGATTACTTGTAAAAAGTTGGAGGATGGAGGAGCTCGTGGCTAAATTATAACAGCCGCATGGGTCGACCTTCAAGGTTAAGCAACGCTTGCCGAGGTTGGTCTGTGGATCGGTGACTATCTTAACATAACGAGACTGGTTGGAGGAGTTGGTTCCGGCTGTCATTTTGAGATCTTTTGCAGTCGTTACGGATTGTCAGAAGCCAGAAAATCTGACACCGATCTTGTCAAGAAGTACCGTATTCCTGACGTAATGGGTTGTAGAGATCTGGTAGGCAGCCGCTTCACGTAAAATACTGGTATTCAGCTGAGTCCGGTTTGACTGGGAGCCGATCCCAATATAGTTGGGAAAAGGCTAGGCACATGTAAAAAGTTAATAAATTAAAACTGAATTCTTCCTCAAAATTGTAAGTGTAGTTAATTAATTTGCTTAGGTATGTGTGTGTGAGGTTAAGTTTTTACGCAAGTTCAGTGCGAGTCAAGGGCTCTGGGTGCATTTATCAAATTATAACTTACGTCACGTAATACCACCAGCCTTAACATTAAACCTCGCGGGGGTTCGAAAGCGGTTTTACAAATTATTAATTACGCGCGTGGCGAGATTATTAAATGTTTCTAATAAAATGTTGATTAAAAAAGAGAATTCTCTCTGGAAAAACTACTGATTTATATTTTTTATTCATATCTCAACTAATACTCGTATTGTATTTTGCTTTCAAAGCTTGGTTTTGATAATGTAAGTAGGTATTCCTTTTTATGAGTCATGCTCAGAATTTTCGAATTCTCTCGACATACTTTCACGTTATAACTTAGCCGTTTTAAATATTGCAAAATTACCTAAATTATGTATGTGCCGTTCTACAGATAGAACGGCCATTTTTTTTCCAAATAAAACAAAGCGGGGCTCTACACAACATTCCAAGAGATCGATAAGTGTGAAGCTAGCAATTTATAATTAATAAAAAAAAAATGAAACATTATCCTATACCTAATTCAATAAACCGTATAAACTGATCATTCTTAAACACGTAAAACGATTGAACCTTGACCCGTAGGAAGCGGAAGTGCAGTCAAGGTCGCGGGGAAATGATCGGATTATGTCGGCGGGTGTCGTGAGTGCTGAGCTGCGCACGCGCCGAAAATGTCAAGATCTCGACGTCACTACAATGAGTTCAAGCGCTATTGATCGTGATATCAAAGTGGTTCATTTTAAACTGGAACTTTTACAAACGCCTACGTGAAACTGGTTGTTTCCGTGTATTCCTATTTGGTAATCGCTATTCGGCTCTGATTTTTCGTTTGAGCGAGTTCACAACACACGAAGATTTGTTGAGCTTATATTATATTAATAAAAGTTATACAAATAAGAGTTCTCGAAAATATTTCAGAATCTGGCATGTAATTTTACGCAAAACTACCTTAGTAAACTAACATGCGAATATAACCTACACCTAATGCTCAATTTCATTCCCACAGGTTAAAAATATTTAATTGGCTTTTATTGTATCTAAATCGCTTGCAAAAAATAATCCGTGATTCATAAGCACCACGCCACAGGGCACCGCGCACGATTGTTGTGAAATGCATCCAAGGATCTCTAAGTAAATGGTCATTCGTTGCAATAGCTTATCTATTGTCTTGCTTATATATCTTTTGCTTCGAACAATAGGATGTGATTTGAAGAAAAGTTGAGGCTAGAAAGGTGTCAATTAAATCTGCCTAACCTTTCCCGACTATGTTGAGGTCGGCCTTCACTTTATCCGGATGCGGCTGAGTTCACAAATCTTACAAGGATCAACTGCCTATCTATGTAACTTCCATAACCCAGAAAATTGGTAGGTAGGTACACCCTTTTGGCAAGAATCGTGTCAAATTTTCTGGTTTCTAAACTTCTAACGACTGTCAAATATCTACGATTGATAATCGTGATCAACGGCTTGACGTTATTTCGGAGGCACTGTGGACTTTTGGTATGTACCTAATGAATGAGCAACCATCCACATACTGACCTTAGCAAGCGTTGCTTACTCTTGAAGGTGCGACCCATGCGGCTGTTGCTATTTAGCCACTAGGTGTCTACTGTCAGACCATTTTGTTACTAAAGATCAGACGTATTCTGCAAATAATCAGTTACTGTCGTTCAGGCTAAATTTAGACTTTATATCAATACTGAGAATCCTGTTCACGTTCTATGAACATTAACGCTAAAGTGTACCAGCTCTTAATCGCAATTCGTGACTGATACACACGCGGGATGTACTCGGTGACAATAAAAACACATAGGAACTGGTACACATCCTTGTTGCACAGATACACTATTATTCCACCAGTTTCTTACGTGTATGGTAATAACGACCCTGGGATGTTAAGTGAAGGACCAGATTCCTTTGTTCAAATATGACAGATAGCATATTGAGTTGCCAACTCCGTGTATGTATGCACGCGTGTTTTACACATCCGCCTGTAGTGTCTTTAGCAATAATATTATCGTTTTCTTCACAACTGGAGTCAATTAAACTTTACATAAACCTACAAAATTGTAGATACATGTAAATGTTACGGATCCCATGGTCAGCGCTTTTCTACTAATCGTCTAGAAAAAATCTTAATTTTCGATTCAATTAAGAAGGCCAAACTATGTCATAAACTTAAATCTCTATGATTTTCATTCCAATTATTTTTCAAGGTTTAAAATTAATGATCGTATTAATTTTCTCGCGAATCGCGATGCATGGTAACATTCTCTGGTTGAAGCGTATATATTTACTACTTGTTCAAAATGATTTGTAACAAAACTCTGTAAATGCCATTTACAAGAACAAGAAGGCAATGCAAGTTTCATCTGGTAGAAACGATTTTTACATCCGGATGTTGCTTTAAACTTTTGTATTATTTTTGCTTTCGAAGTGTATCTACATATTATACTAATATATAAAGCTGAAGAGCTTATTTGATTGCTTGCTTGAACGCGCTAATCTTAAGAATTACAGCCCATTTATTGAGGAAGGATATATTATTACGCTAAGACCAATAGGAGCTGAGCAGTCATGACAAATGATGCGCTGGCTCGCGCATCATTTTGACTCATTGTCGAGGCGTTTTATTATTAAACTAGCAATAACAATGAGTGAAAATGGTGTAAAAAAGGACGTATTAATTTTAGACCTTGAAAAATAATTGGAATAAAGATCATAGAGATTTAAGTTGATGAGTTGATGCATCATATTTATTTAGAATAGATGGTAGACCGTAATCAAATGATCATACTTATTTAATAGGCGTATATTTCACAATATTATTGCTTTTATATTATTTAAAACTGCCTGTTAAACGCTTTTCTTGTAAACAATTATTATTTTACGATGAAAACATAATTTCTGAGACTTCCGTAAACATACTGATTGTACCTCATGTTTAGATATATATCTGATACGGGCTAGGATTACAATAAATAAACTATCTTTCGCATTTTCTAGTTAAATAAAAACATGGCTTTTTATTATTGTTGTAATAACTTGTTGTAAAGTAGGTAGAATTTATCTAAGATTATCTAAAGCGTCTGGCTTAGAGGATACTCTGTCAAATATACATATATATATTCAAAGGGGTTTTACTCGGCGCAGAAATCGACTATTTTCTAAAATGTTTTATTTATAAACTTACCAGGATCGCAGAAAGCATGTGTTATCATCTGTAGTACCGCAGCCAGCATCAGCAGGAGCCAGGTACGACTCCGCACAGTGTCCGGTGCGGCCATTTTGTTTGTTTAGAATCTGAAATAAAACAATACACCACTGAAAACTTTGATTTTTGATAGCTTTATCAAAAACAAATTAGAATAAGTAAGACGTTGAGAAATTATTTGTATACTCAATACTCAATACATTTATTGCTTCCACATGTGAACTTAGGTGGTAGGTTTTACAAAATATGATCATTGTGGACCTTGCCGGGCACAGCAAAGTAGGAGAGAGGAAGAGTGTATCAAGTGTGGGAAATGGACTGAATCTCCTTTAATCGTTACATGTGATCCAAAGAGATCGCAATTAATTTTACTACAGAGTATTATCAGGCTCCACCAATAAGCTTAATATATTCGCTCAGAATAAATGCGTATATACGACTTCTATAAGGATGCTATACCATCGCTAAGCAGTTGCTACGCTGCTGATATTGGACTGAAACGTAATACCAAGACTGAGCCCTCACAAGACCAACGCGATTTCTAAGTGGTTCATACGATATACGGTCTAATTTCTATTGGCAGACGCAAAATGAGTAGACATTTTCAAATGAGCATTTAGCAAAACAACTGTTTCTATTGTAAAATACATAAATCACCGCGCCCGCGCCGTTGAATTAAAACACACACAGCTCTTGTAACAAGGAATGGCAAACTTAAACTAAAACTCATAGCACGTACCTACTTGGAGATAAGAGTATGTTGGTGGAGAAATAATATACTATGTATAAAGATTCTCTTTGTAATGTTGCCGCAGATTTGATGGCGGTGTGCCTTTCAAAACATGTCGGTGCCCAATATGGTTTTACCAAATTGATACAAAATCTCTCTGACTGAAGATCTTTGACTGAACTGTCTTTACGATTTGTCCACATTATTTTAGAGGGTAAACAAATCTAATTAGCTTTTGTTGATGTAACTTTTGTTAGGCCCCAAGAAAGACGATATTTTGAAGTAATGCATTTATCAATTTAAAGTATTAATTAGCTTGGCATTTATCGTCGAATAAATTAAACTTTTTTTAATTTTATTTGGAACTGTACCATGTATCAAATGAAAGACACGTCGTAAAGGTTTCTAAAGTATTTTATTCATAATTTTAAAATATTAAATTTTGAAGTAATTAAAGAAAATTGACCAACCCTACTCTTATCTCCGAAACTGTGGAAAGTATAAAAAAAAAACTTTTTACAAAAAAATACAACCGACTTCCACAAAAAATCAAAAAAGTACAAAATAACTTTAATTTCGGAACTCGGTGTTTGTGGTTGCTTTTTCGTTTTTTGAACACCGACTTCCGAAATTAAAGTTATTTTGTACTTTTTTGATTTTTTGTGGAAGTCGGTTGTATTTTTTTGTAAAAAGTTTTTTTATTTTTCACTTTTTAGTGGTACCTACACCCCCTCCCGTCCCCCACCTAAACGAATAAACGAACCAATCACATTGGTGTAAAAAAAACGTACAGCTCCTTTGCAGAGTAAACTAAGAGGTCGTCAAAGTAGACAAATTACATATTTTTTTTAGATTTTTCGAAAACCGCTTGGTCGATTTCGATAAAATTTTCATGGGACCATTTGGGAAGTATACCCCTTCCAACAAAAAAAGAATTTTTCAAATCGGTTGACAAGCGACGGAGTTATGCGCGAACAAACATAAAAAAAAAAAAAAAAAATACAAACATCCGAATTGAGAACCTCCTCCTTTTTTAGAAGTCGGTTAAAAAAAACAAGTTCTAGTTCTTTATGACTTAAATTACAGAAAAACCTATAAAGTCTTTAGTTATAAAATAATATGTTATAAAAATTAAATTCGTTCGGAACCCTTCGTACGCATGTCCGACTCGCACTTGACCAGTTTTTAAACAACGTTCGCTTTCGCATTCACAATCTGAAGCCCCCTTTGCAGCCATTTTTCAATGCTGTCAATGTCAGATGTTCTAATGGAAAACATGTGAGACCAATGACTACAAGAAAATCTTTTTTTTTTTAATATATTGTATGATTTGGTTGTTTGAAAAGAAGGTTAATGACGAATTGCAATAAAAGTCTTGAAGGGGTAATACCTGTTTAATGCAGCTGCTGAGGAATGCTTATCAAATCGTAAGTACCTACAACCTTAACCCCGCACCATAACATTTTAGCTAAAAGGTCAATGAACTGTTTAAGTCGACGAGGTGTCACTTGTTTTTCGCGGAAGTTCACACAACCAGCCTACTATAATTTTCTGAGTTAATAATTTTAATGGCATTTCTGCTTGTGTCAACAATTTCTGAAATGATTAACGTCCTTAAAGGTATGTTAAGCTTCGTTAGTGTGAATTTATTAATGATATTATTTTATATATACATATGCACTAATATTATAAAGAGGAAAATTTTGATTTTTGTTTGTTTGCATTGAATATGAAATAGGCTCCGAAACAACTGAACTGATTTTAACCATTTTCCCACCAATGGAAAGCTACATTCTCAGCAAGTAACATAGGCTATATTTTATAACCTTATTCTCACGGGAACAGGAACTACGCGGGTGAAACCCGCGGGGCGCTGCTAGTACTTTATATAATTATTTACTAGTTTCTGCCCGCGAATTCACCCGCGCGGAATTTGGTTTTAGTTTTTTGCAGGTAACTAGTTATATTAAAAGTAGCATGTGTTCCCTCCTTACAGCATAAGTTATCTGCCAGTGAAAGTCCCTTCAAAATCGGTCCAACCGTATCGGAGATTAACCGGGTGGAAATAGGTATATTTTTCCTTTTTTGCCCTCAGTACCTTAATTATTGTTTTGGAAAATTATATTTATATTAATCCATCCGCTCCCTGGCGTTTCGGAGATAAGCCGGAACAAACAGAGAGATAGACAAAAAATAACTCTCATATGCATTTTCACAGTGTAGGTTTAACATGTTACAATTACCTTTTAAGCTTGTAACTAGAGCAAAACGTGTAGTTTGTTCAAAAACCTTGCGTTAAAGATGGAGTATGCAGGATAGGCGATGTAGATAATATTAGCAATAAACAGTTAACCTGATTACATTACACGATGTAATATCCCATAAAATGTGGCCTCTGTTCGAGATTTGCATATGTATCAACATTCAACAGTTACTTATGTGAGTATTACAGGGATACGATATCTTAATCTAGATTGAAACCTTATGTTCTGTGGGTAAACGACTTACTTACCTACCTAACTTGGATAAGTAGCTTTAAGCCCACATTCGAGCAATACTTAATAGTCTATTAAAGATTTGAAATAAAAGTTATGCCTCAGAAAACTTAGGAACTGAAGGAATTTACGAAAAAGTTTAACCATGTTGAACTAACTTTGTATTTGTTTTTGAGTTTCGGCTATTGAAATACATACCTACATATTTCGCAGGCAAGTAGCTTAATCAGCTGTTTAATTGGCAGCCTAGCTTTTACAATGAACGGCGTCTTAGTGGTAGCACAGATTACTAAATGGTTACTACTGTAGTAGCCTATTCTATGGCTGATAAAGCCAGTTGGCTGCAACACATAATATGTACATTCATAAACTCACGCATAATCTTCTAGGTACACTTTTATACACCTTTGCATCGAAGATACAGGTCAGTGCGTTAGATAGACCGATAGATCATTTGTCTATTTAGCATGCTACCGAATACGTTTGCTCTTTATTCATGTGTGCCAGTTGATGCTCACATTTATGCCCGTTTTATAAGTATATTACCAGTGAACGCAAATAAAACATGGAAGCATTCCTAACTCAAAAAAAATGACCCAAAGCACATTGCGCCGCGGTAGGCGGGGCTTACCGATTGCGCCGCTCACGTGTTTATTTACACGGCCTATTCGTTACATGGTAATTTAAACCCAAATACTTGGGAAATAAGGTCAATTTTTAACTATGCATCGTATTAGCAATAATGTTGTTGGTGTGGTTCGGCGAATCAGCGACGAGGTTTTGATGTGTGAGTTTGTTAGGATTTTTGGGTCACGACTCGCGCTTAGATCCCTTGAAGTAATGCTTCCATGTTTTATTTGCGTTCACTGTATATTACCTACAACTTTTTCGAACACGTCTTCTAAAACAAGCTAATATTTTTCTATGAATACTAACCTAACCTAACCTACTGAACGTTTCGACACCTGTTCATACGCGATCTCTGCCTACATTATTCTACTTAGGTATACTCTAATCCTACGCGAGTCATAAAATGTAAATCGAAATACAATGCTTGTTTACTAATAATAAACAAATAATGTTATTATAACGACCACGAAAAGTCTAAAACGCAGTGTGTAAATCTCGCACTGACCAGTTTGAATCGTAATAGTAGAGGTTGTATCTAAGCAGGGACGTTCACTTGCCCCTTGAGAAATGAATATTAATAAAACTTGAGAACGATCCACAACTCGCTGCGATTAAAGCCATCTTTATAATTAAAAAGTGACAATTTGTGGTTAAGGAGGTCTTGCACTATTAGCAGTTTCTTTGATTGAGCCGGCCGGCAGCCGTAACAATAGGGAATAGGATCTATTAGACCCACACATATCAGGGCCGTGTGCGGTACGTGGACGGACCGTAGTCAGACACGGACGGACGAGTGTGAATGAAATATTTTGAGCTTCTGACAGATCACGGTCCATCACCGTCCCGGATAAGTATGGATTGTCCTTTAAATCGCGCCGAACGGGTGCAAGAAATTTCGCTCTTACATTCTGCACTCTAAATTCTTGAGCTATGCTGTATTAGTCAACAACTAAACATCTTAACTAACAAAACATTGTCATCATAAAAAACTAAGCACAAGTGATGGAAGAACATTCCTAAAATAAATCTGCGGTAACCTATGGTTACCCACGCCTGCCGTCACCTGAAATCGCTCTAAGCCACCAATATTGTCACCAACAGCGTGACAATATTTATTAGTAACTAGCTGCTGCCCGCGACTTCGTCCCCGTGGAATCCCCGATTTTAAAACATTATTTATCGCTGCTCCGCTCCTATTGGCTTATATAGCCTAAAGCCTTCCTCGATAAATGGTCTATTCAACCCAAAAAGAATTTTTCAATTCGAACCAGTACTTCCTGAGATTAGCGCGTTCAAACAAACAAACAAACAAACAAACTCTTCAGCTTTATAATATTAGTATAGATAAAAAATTACCTTTCTGGGGTAACACTACAATATATGCACCGGATGTCACCCATGCTTACTACGTCGCTGAATAGTACCTACATGCATGCAACATACGAACAATGCAACTTTTCGAATAAATATAAATGTGACATTTTAACATCTCGACGTCAGGAACTTAGGACACGTCTATGGATAATTTTGCGCTTTGTAAATCGGCCTTTATTGCGGATACATATACCTACACATTTGCTAAAGTATTACATAAAACTGGTATAAATAGAACTGAACTGGTCTGGCTGTAGCATAGACAATATATTATACCTGGAGTGTTTTATACACAAAGATATTATTTGTCATTTAAACTTTGACCTTTTCTGTCAATCGCTTTTGTGTGGCAATATTCTTGCTATTTCAATACAGTTAGATGCTTGCAGACCTGTTGACCGGTACTTTTTTTTGTAAATATTGGCTCTGTTCGCGACGATGCGTCTTAGCTACATAGTATAGGTAGTTATAGGTAGCTATAGTAGTACATAGAATGTTGCAAATAAATAAAAACCGCGACTACATAGTATAGGTAGTTATAGGTAGTTAGTTAGCACATAGAATGCTGTAACAAATAAAGCTGCATAGTATAGATAGTTATAGGTAGCCATAGTTGATACATAGTTTGTTATTGAAATAAAACACATTCGTTACAGTTGTTTGCTCTCAAGAGGCAGTATATAAGCCCTTGGAGCCTTTATTTCTTCCAAATAGATAGAATATAGTTAGGTAGGGTATCCTATTCCTTACACATAACAGTAAACACATGGTAACCCTGGTAATCGAAGGTATATGAAGGTAATCAAGGTATATAAAGGTATATAAAGGTATATCGGTGGTATATAAGGTAATCGAGGTATATACACACACAGACAGACATACATAGGTAAATAGAAAGGGCTTGGTAATTTGAGACTTGAAATATTAGGTCAAAGGTAGTCGCATAGCTAAAAGCGACACTGACCAATCACAGAGCAGGAGGGTGCTGGTACGTGATTGGTCAACAGTTTTTGATAAATAGCCCTGGTGAAGGTATGCACAAAATAAAACACTTTGCATCTACCCTCTTCCTTTTCCGAAAAAACAAGTCTAGATTCTAGACTTCTAAATGTCTGAAATAGAACCGCCTTGAAAAATCCTTTCAGGGGATATATAGATGTCTATAGTGTATGCAGGCATAAAGCCGTAATTTAGGTTTGAATAAAACTGTTTATTTTTATCCCCCTGAAACATATACGCTTATAGAGTTGCAACCCCTTAAGTGACAGGGTTGAAACATATGTAGTTTTGTAGAGGGTTGTCGTATCTATAGAGATACATATAGCTGTATAGCCCTCCTAGCATAGTTTTACGGTAAATTCACCCCAAGTAGGTAATAGCTTCGCGCCTACTATAGTTTTGTATAGTTTTTGGCATCCCACCCCTACGTGGAGGGGGATGAAGGGGTGAATTCGTCTCCTCTGCATGGAGCATACCGAGGGCTATCCATAAAGGTACGACAACCCCTACTCACATAGACCTAAGCCTAGATATAGCCTAAATTCTAGGATAGACATAGTGAAAATTTAAGTTAATAAACTTCATCACACACGGTGATTTTTTGGGTGTCGATACGGTATAGTTACGCCGTACAATAGTAAACTTGAAAATTTATAGAATTTGTAGTCATTTGCAAGATAGTTTGAACTTATACCTAAATGTAGAATCATATAGTCGCGAATTCCACCCTTCAAATCGCTAAGTGAATAGTGAACAAGTTAAATAGTGTTTTATTGTGACTTTATTGGTAAGCCCTCTATACCTACCCCTATATACTGTGTCAATAACAGCAAGTATAGCAAGTATTCAGCTAAGGGTTGCATCCTCATGGCCCGTAGCTCATAGACGGAGCGTCAACGCGTCTGGATCATTTATACCTAGGTGGGTTGTCACCATACAGTCCACTTTTGAAGAATAGGATAACCTACCCTGGCCACCCTACAGTCCAGTCGATCACGTCCGCCCCGTACATTTTCTGGTCCTTCGAGCCGGATATTTTGAAGATAGCCTGATCCAGCTATTTGGAAGTTGGATTTATAGAACCACGCAGCTACCCTGAAGGCGCAACCCCTATTGTGAAGTCGCACCCCCTTGAAGAAAAAACTACCCTTCAACATTTCAAGACACGAAGGGTGTCCCTAGAAGCTAAATAGAAGTCGGACCTTGAAGAAATCATCCCTTCAAGAAAACTACCCCTAGGCAGATTGATGTTGAAAAATAGTGAAGCAACAACATAGAAGAAATTTAATCAAGCTGAACTTAGAAAATTTCGAACGACCTTACACTTTGAAAATTTTGAGGGGTTCCGACACTTAGAATATTTTTGAAGATTTTGAACTTGGAAAATTTTTTGAAGAATTTTGAACTTAGAAAATTTTCAACAATCCGGGACTTGGAAAATTTTTGAAGAATTTTGAACTTGGAAAATTTTCAACAACCTGACACTTAGAAAAGTTTTGATCAAGCGGGACATAGAATATTTTTGAAGAATTTTGGACTTAGAGAATTTCGATCGACTTCACACATAGAAGATTTTGAACAGTCTGGGACTTAGAAAAGTTTCAGTCAATCCGAACTTAGAATATTTTTTGAAGATTGGGGACTTTGAAGAATTTTGAAAATTTTTTGAAAAATTTTTTTTTTGGAAACTTGGATTGAAGTTTCACCTGAGGCTTACCAGTGGACTACCGAATAGTTTTGAAGATTCATTGAAGACTTCAACAATGCCGATCACGAGGTCGCATGGCAAATCATCCGAGGCGTGGACAGTTCCGATACAGGATCCAGCCGAGAGGGTTCCTGCTATCCATCATCAGGTGCCGCCGCGTTCGCCTTCATCGTCTGGGACGGCGCGATCGATGCAGCAGCGCAGTGAAGACGTGTCTCCGCCTGCTGCCGCTGAACGAATAGAACAGATAGAAGCTTCAGCAATAGAACGAGTACCTGCACCATTGCCGACAACAGTACAGAAACAGATGCCATCGACCTCAAGGAAGGGAACCCGCTTTGAGACGACTTCAGATAGTACAATGAAGCCGTCAAATAGAAAAGATAGCCGAGTCTTGCCAATGACTACCCGGGGTGACGCCCGTATAGAACATAGACGTCCGCCGTCGACCATTGACAGGTCACCGCGGTCATATAGAAAATTACAGAAGGCTCGCGAAG
The DNA here is from genome assembly GCA_905332915.2 of Hecatera dysodea. Classification (NCBI taxonomy): domain Eukaryota; kingdom Metazoa; phylum Arthropoda; class Insecta; order Lepidoptera; family Noctuidae; genus Hecatera; species Hecatera dysodea. The sequence goes on along the minus strand of HG995299.1, from coordinate 13,317,347 downwards.
ACTTATTGAAGATTAAGTTGGAGCTTGCCCAGTTAGCACTTCAGAGAGCCGAACAAGAGTCGGACGAAGAATATTTGGACGATAGAAACTCAAATGAAGAGTACGTGCGTTCCTGGCTGGAAGAGGCGCCTGAACCTGTTCCTGATCAGAGAGAGACCAACGCCGCCGAGGGGGACATCCGTGATAGTCGACAGCAACCGCCCCCCCCTGTGGACTTCGAACCAATAGTGGACTCTCGTCGAACGCACATAGATCCAGATAGTGCTAAACAGATAGAGCCACCACCTATGAAGAAAATAGAAGACGATAGGAGCGAGGATAATTTACGTCCATTCGTTACGGACCTTACGGCTGCTATAGCATCTTTAGTTGACAAGAAAACAGAACAGCAGTCACAGAATTCCTCCTCGGCGTCGAAGGTCATTATGACTTTACCGAACTTCAGTGGTGCGCATACAGAATGGTTGTCATTTCGAGCCATTTATGAAACAACTCGAAAATATTTCAACGATGTCGAGAATACAGCAAGACTTAGAAGAAGCCTGCATGGACGCGCTTTAGAAACAGTTAGTTCAGAACTCATCGGCCATGCAAGACCAGATGACATAATGAAGGAACTCGAGCTGCAATTCGGCCGACCAGATTCGATAGCACAGGCCGAAACAGATAGATTGCGAGGACTGACACGATGCAGTGAAAATCCAAAGGATATTTGCTCATTCGCAAGCCACGTGAGGTGCGCTATAGTAACGCTGCGAGCATTGAAGAAGGATCATTACCTGATCAACGCCGAGCTCATGCGAACCTTGACAGAGAAGCTACCGAACTCGATACGTGTACAGTGGTACCGTATATATACAGAAAAGTACCAGTCCTTGCCAGACTTGTCGCTGTTTAGCGAATTCATTACCGAACAGGCTCGATACTGCAGCGCTTTCGCTCCTGCTGAAAACATCAAGACAGAGGGCTCATCCAACCGACGCACACCGCAGCAGAGGACTCACACAACAACAGAGAAGTCAGCAAGCAAGTGCCGACTGTGTGAGAAGGATGGCCATATAGAACGCGATTGCTCAAAGTTCAAGAATAGCAATAGTAACAAGAGATGGGAAATTGCGAAGAATCTAAACCTGTGCTTCCGTTGCCTGAAGCCAAGAAGAGAGCGGCATAAATGCAACGCGAAGAAGTGTGACGTCAAGGGGTGTACAGCCACGCACAGTCGGCTACTTCATTACGACAAGAAGCCTGCTGCGGTGGCAGCCGAAAAGCCCAGACAGACCGAAGTCAAAAAGGAGCCCAAGGAGACAGTCGCCAGCTCAAGATCATCGTCGAATCACGCCTATTTGAAAATCATCCCGGTCCGGGTCATTGGACCGGCGGGAGAGGCATCTACGTTCGCCCTACTCGACGATGGATCGACCGTATCGTTGATCGATGAAGACATCGCCGACCAAGTCGGAGCCGAGGGCAAGATCGACCCACTGAAGATTGGTGCGATCGGTGACACCATGATCGACACTCCTTGTTCGAAAAGAGTCACAGTGACACTCGCGAGTCAGCATAGAAATAGGGTGCCATTCAGAGCGCGCACCATACCGAAGCTTAATCTCGCGTCACAGACAGTCCGTGAAGAAGATGTCACACATTGCAAACATCTCATCGACTTGAAAGAGCAGCTAGTCTATGATGTTGGCGCGCCCAAGATTTTGATTGGCCAAGACAACTGGCACCTTCTCCTTGCCAGTGAAGTCAGAAGAGGCCCCAGGCACCAGCCAATAGCGTCACTTACAACGCTTGGATGGACGCTACATGGCGCGCACACTAGAATACTCGGTCAGCAGGTGCATTACGTCAGCGCATGCAGAGAAGATAGAGAAAATAGAGACGATAGACTGAACGAGCAACTTCGTGAATTTTTCGCACTCGAGTCCCTAATAGTAAATCCTCGGCGTCCAGATTCTGATCCAGAGAAGCAGGCTGAAGACATCTTGAAAAGACATACCAAACAGTTGACAGATGGGCATATAGAAACAGCTATGTTATGGAAAAATAACAATTTTGAAATGCCCGATAGTTATGGGACAGCACACAAGCGGCTGATCTCTATAGAAAAGAAGCTCGACAAAGATCCGAGTCTTCGAAATAAATATATAGAACAGATGGACTCGCTCCTTTCAAAAGGGTACGCAGAAAAAGCGCCCAAACAGACCACGCCAGGAAGAACCTGGTATCTGCCTCATTTCGACGTCTTCAATCCCATGAAGCCGGAGAAGTTCCGAATAGTACACGACGCCGCAGCTAAATCGAATGGAATGTCGCTGAACGACTTCCTACTTACAGGACCGGACCTGTTACAGTCGCTGCCCGGCGTCATGATGAGGTTTCGTAGATATCCGATAGCCATTTCAGGTGACATTACCGAAATGTTCATGCAGGTCAAAGTACGACCTGAAGATAGAGACGCCCTCCGATATTTGTGGAGAGGCAATAGAAGAGAAGGAGCCCCCGACGAGTATCGAATGACGTCAATCATATTCGGCGCGGCAAGCTCACCGTGCACGGCCATATTCGCGAAGAATTGGAACGCGAACCGGCACATAGAACAGCATCCAGAAGCAGTAGAAGCAATAGTGAAGAACCATTATATGGACGATTATCTGGATAGCTATAGAACAGTTGAAGAAGCGACACATATAGCAACAGCGGTGAAGAAGATACACCAACAGGCTCGTTTCGAAATAAAGAAATGGGTATCGAATGACATCGACGTCATACAGAAAATAGAACCGTCGCTTATAGAGACAGAAGTCGTCGACATCGGCGACCATACAGAAAAAATTCTTGGCCTAATATGGAGACCAAGAGCAGATACGCTGGGTTTCAATCTGAGCCTAGCCCGATTACCGAGTGGCGTATTACAGAAGGAAGTGCCCACGAAAAGAGAGGCGCTGAAAATAGTGATGTCACTATACGACCCACTCGGCCTAGCCTCACCCGTAACGATTCGCGCCAAACAAATACTCCAAGAAGCATGGAGAAGAGGAGTCGACTGGGACCAGCCGTTCGACACAGACTTGGCCACAGCATGGAGAAGTTGGGTTCAACATCTACAGAATCTTGCCCAAGTCACAGTACCAAGATGTTACCCAGGATATAGCGACGCCATAGAAACGCAAGTCCACGTTTTCACGGACGCGAGCGAAACTTCGTACGCCGCAGCGGTGTACTGGCGTATCTCTACAGAAGATGGCAAGACTCACGTGAGCCTCGTCATGGCCAAGGCAAAGGTGGCGCCACTCAAGCTCCAATCGATACCCCGACTCGAGCTGCAGGCCGCGGTGATGGGGACCCGCGTCGCTGCAGCTGTCATCCGAGAACACGGAGTCAAGCCGGCCTCCGTGACGTACTGGTCAGACAGCAAAACCGTGCTGACCTGGATCAGAAGAGGAGCTCGAGTTTACAAACCGTTCGTCGCGCACCGCATAGCTGCCATAGAAGAGCATAGTAGAGTCGAAGACTGGCGATGGGTGCCCACTAAGAAAAACATAGCAGACGCCGCCACTCGTGATGTACCACAGCACTTTGATTCGAGACACGAGTGGTTTTGTGGCCCCAGCTTCCTGTATGAAGAGTCGACAACATGGCCAATAGAGAAGCCTCCACTAGAGGAACAGACGGGTGAGGAGCGAACCTTAGTCGCTATAGAAAATATAGATAGAAGACTCACAGAAGTCATACCCGATCCAGCAAGATTTTCAAAATGGGAACGACTGTTGAGAGCGACGGCGACAGTACTACGCTTCGTCGCCAAATGTCGGCCGCCCAAAGAAAATACGTTCTATAAAAGAACGAGGAAAAATATAGAAGCGGATCCGGATTGGAGGAAACGTACAAAGACGGCAGTGCCCCCTCCTACAGCATCAGTGACGTCCCCAGTGACGTCAAAATATAGTTTTTCAATAGAAGCCGAATACCTCCAACAAGCGGAGAGGTTACTCGTGCAAGCTGTACAGCAACAGATGTTTTCCCGCGAGTTGACAAGTTTGCGAGGAAACGAAGAAATAGATAAGGACAGCGCCCTACGACCGTTGCAAATAGAACTGAAGGATGACGTCATACGCCTCAGAAGTCGTATAGAGAGAATCGACATAGTCATAGAAGACGTCAAGTACCTACCCGAGCTCCAACACCGGCGGGAGCCCCATAGCCGTGGCCCTAATCTGCAGGTGGGTGATCCCGTACTCATTGCAGACGGCCAGCTGCCTCGCAACACGTGGCCGCGAGGCCGCATCATTACAGTTTTCCCGGGCGCTGATGGCGAAGTCCGGACGGCTGAGGTGCGCACATTCGGCGGCACCTTAAAGCGTCCGGTAAAGAAGTTTGCCACCACAGCGGGCGACGCTGCCCACAGGCGCAGCTCGCCCTCCCCGCGGACATATTCGGTCCGCAATCGGCTCGCATTTAGCGGGCAATAGTAGGCGATGCTGCTCTCACAGCTCGCCAACAGATGGACGGGTGACGCTGCCCACCGGCGCAACTCACCCCACGCGGACATGTTCGGTCCGCAATCGGCTCGCACCTAGCGGGCAATAGTAGGCGATGCTGCTCTCACAGCTCGCCAACCAATAGATGGGTGACGCTTTCCAGCTCGCCCCCCGCGGACATATTCGGTCCGCAATCGGCTCGCACCTAGCGAGCAATAGCCGGCGATGCTGCTCCCACAGCTCGCCAACAATAGATGGGTGACGCTGCCTACACGCGCAGCTCGCCCCACCGCGGACATATTCGGTCCGCAATCGGCTCGCATTTTGCGGGCAATAGATGGCGACGCTGCTCCCACAGCTCGCCAACCAATAGACGGGTGACGCTGCCTACGCGCGCAGCTCGCCCCCCAGCGGACATATTCGGTCCGCAATCGGCTCGCATCCTAGCGGGCAATAGCCGGCGATGCTGCTCTCACAGCTCGCCAACCAATAGATGGGTGACGCTTTCCAGCTCGCCCCCAGCGGACACATTCGGTCCGCAATCGGCTCGCACCTAGCGGGCAATAGACGGCGATGCTGCTCCCACAGCTCGCCAACCAACAGATAGATGGGTGACGCTGCCAACACGCGCAGCTCGCCCCCCCATGCGGGCGTATCCGGCCCGCTACCACCTTACTTTCAGCGGACAGCGAGAGTGTGATGCTGCCCACCGGCGCAGCTCACCTCCTGCGGACATGTTCGGTCCGCATTCGGCTCGCATCAAGCGAGCAATAGCCGGCGATGCTGCTCTCACAGCTCGCCAACAATAGATGGGTGACGCTGCCTACATGCGCAGCTCGCCCCCCCCCCGCGGACACATTCGGTCCGCAATCGGCTCGCACCTAGCGGGCAATAGCCGGCGATGCTGCTCTCACAGCTCGCCAACCAGATAGATGGGTAACGCTTCACAGCTCGCCCCCGCGGACACATTCGGTCCGCATTCGGCTCGCATCTAGCGGGCAATAGCCGGCGATGCTGCTCTCACAGCTCGCCAACAATAGATGGGTGACGCTGCCTACATGCGCAGCTCGCCCCCCCCCCGCGGACACATTCGGTCCGCAATCGGCTCGCACCTAGCGGGCAATAGCCGGCGATGCTGCTCACACAGCTCGCCAAATAGATGGGTGACGCTTCACAGCTCGCCCCCCGCGGACATATTCGGTCCGCAACCGGCTCGCATTTAGCGGGCAATAGCCGGCGATGCTGCTCACACAGCTCGCCAAATAGATGGGTGACGCTTCACAGCTCGCCCCCCGCGGACATATTCGGTCCGCAACCGGCTCGCATTCAGCGGGCAATAGCCGGCGATGCTGCTCTCACAGCTCGCCAACCGATAGATGGGTGACGCTGCCCGCAAGGCGCAGCTCGCCCCACCGCGGACATATTCGGTCCGCATTCGGCTCGCATCAAGCGAGCAGTAGCAGGCGATGCTGCTCACACAGCTCGCCAACCGATAGCTGGGCGACGCTGCCCGCAAGGCGCAGCTCGCCCCACTGCGGGCGTATCCGGCCCGCCGCCGCCTTGCTTTGTGCAGGCGACACAGCAGGCGATGCTGCTCTCACAGCTCGCCAACCGATAGATGGGTGACGCTGCCCGCAAGGCGCAGCTCGCCCCACCGCGGACATATTCGGTCCGCATTCGGCTCGCATCAAGCGAGCAGTAGCAGGCGATGCTGCTCACACAGCTCGCCAACCGATAGCTGGGCGACGCTGCCCGCAAGGCGCAGCTCGCCCCACTGCGGGCATATCCGGCCCGCCGCCGCCTTGCTTTGTGCAGGCGACACAGCAGGCGATGCTGCTCTCACAGCTCGCCAACCGATAGATGGGTGACGCTGCCCGCAAGGCGCAGCTCACCCCACCGCGGACATATTCGGTCCGCATTCGGCTCGCATCAAGCGAGCAGTAGTAGCGGGCGATGCTGCTCACACAGCTCGCCAACCATAGACGAGTGATGCTGCCCGCAAGGCGCAGCTCACCTCACCGCGGACATATTCGGTCCGCGTTCGGCTCGCATCAAGCGAGCAGTAGCCGGCGATGCTCCCACAGCTCGCCAACATAGCGAGTGATGCTGCCCACTGGCGCAGCTCACCACCGCGGACATATTCGGTCCGCACTCGGCTCGCATCAAGCGAGCAGTAGCAGGCGATGCTGCTCACGCAGCTCGCCAACATAGCGGGCGATGCTGCCCACGGGCGCAGCCAGCCCCCATTGCGGGCATATTCGGCCCGCCACCGCCTTGCTTTGAGCAGGCGATACAGCAGGCAATGCTGCCTACACAGCTTGCCACCGCAGCAAGCGACGCTGCGCGCATTCGCAGCTCGCACAGACAGCGGGCCATCCGGCCCACAGCTCGCACATTTGCGAGAGCCTACGCAACAGCCTTGCGACTGCAGGCGACCCACAGCAGGGAAGCGGCAGACCGGCGACTGCACAGCTGCATCGAGCACCGGCATCGAGCACCGGCGCCGCGCAGCGGGCGACGTGGCTACAGGCGTCGCTCACCGGGTTTCTGCAGCTCCGCGACGTCATCGCACCGAGTCATCGCTGCACTGCACGGCGGGAGAGATGTTCGCGACGATGCGTCTTAGCTACATAGTATAGGTAGTTATAGGTAGCTATAGTAGTACATAGAATGTTGCAAATAAATAAAAACCGCGACTACATAGTATAGGTAGTTATAGGTAGTTAGTTAGCACATAGAATGCTGTAACAAATAAAGCTGCATAGTATAGATAGTTATAGGTAGCCATAGTTGATACATAGTTTGTTATTGAAATAAAACACATTCGTTACAGTTGTTTGCTCTCAAGAGGCAGTATATAAGCCCTTGGAGCCTTTATTTCTTCCAAATAGATAGAATATAGTTAGGTAGGGTATCCTATTCCTTACACATAACAGTAAACACATGGTAACCCTGGTAATCGAAGGTATATGAAGGTAATCAAGGTATATAAAGGTATATAAAGGTATATCGGTGGTATATAAGGTAATCGAGGTATATACACACACAGACAGACATACATAGGTAAATAGAAAGGGCTTGGTAATTTGAGACTTGAAATATTAGGTCAAAGGTAGTCGCATAGCTAAAAGCGACACTGACCAATCACAGAGCAGGAGGGTGCTGGTACGTGATTGGTCAACAGTTTTTGATAAATAGCCCTGGTGAAGGTATGCACAAAATAAAACACTTTGCATCTACCCTCTTCCTTTTCCGAAAAAACAAGTCTAGATTCTAGACTTCTAAATGTCTGAAATAGAACCGCCTTGAAAAATCCTTTCAGGGGATATATAGATGTCTATAGTGTATGCAGGCATAAAGCCGTAATTTAGGTTTGAATAAAACTGTTTATTTTTATCCCCCTGAAACATATACGCTTATAGAGTTGCAACCCCTTAAGTGACAGGGTTGAAACATATGTAGTTTTGTAGAGGGTTGTCGTATCTATAGAGATACATATAGCTGTATAGCCCTCCTAGCATAGTTTTACGGTAAATTCACCCCAAGTAGGTAATAGCTTCGCGCCTACTATAGTTTTGTATAGTTTTTGGCATCCCACCCCTACGTGGAGGGGGATGAAGGGGTGAATTCGTCTCCTCTGCATGGAGCATACCGAGGGCTATCCATAAAGGTACGACAACCCCTACTCACATAGACCTAAGCCTAGATATAGCCTAAATTCTAGGATAGACATAGTGAAAATTTAAGTTAATAAACTTCATCACACACGGTGATTTTTTGGGTGTCGATACGGTATAGTTACGCCGTACAATAGTAAACTTGAAAATTTATAGAATTTGTAGTCATTTGCAAGATAGTTTGAACTTATACCTAAATGTAGAATCATATAGTCGCGAATTCCACCCTTCAAATCGCTAAGTGAATAGTGAACAAGTTAAATAGTGTTTTATTGTGACTTTATTGGTAAGCCCTCTATACCTACCCCTATATACTGTGTCAATAACAGCAAGTATAGCAAGTATTCAGCTAAGGGTTGCATCCTCATGGCCCGTAGCTCATAGACGGAGCGTCAACGCGTCTGGATCATTTATACCTAGGTGGGTTGTCACCATACAGTCCACTTTTGAAGAATAGGATAACCTACCCTGGCCACCCTACAGTCCAGTCGATCACGTCCGCCCCGTACAGGCTCTTTACATCTGAAATCTCCGTGTATTATCTGAAGTGGCCTGTTAAAAAACGGCAGTTTCTGATTTTTAAGAATAATATCTAGCAGTTGCAACTGTAAACTAGGTTTACAAGACATAAAATGTGCATACTATTTAAGGAAGTGCCTTACTGCTTATGCCAAGGACTTTATGATGAGGAATCAATAGTTTTTTCATACGAACTGGTTTAATGTTATTAAAATTAAAATCATTTTCCGCTTATTAATATGCTTATTTGTGTTACTTATGTAGATATTTGGCCTAATATCTTAAAAGATTTCTTGCACAATAATAAATAATACTAAAATTATGTTTTTTATATCTTTACTATTTAAACTAATATTATAAAGAGGAAAGGTTTGTATTTTTATATTTTTGTATGTAACGAATAAACTCAAAAACTACTGGACCGATTTCAAAAAGATATTTTCACCCTGAGTAACATAGGCTACATTTTATCCCTGTGTTCCCACGGGAACGGGAACTACATGGGTAAAACCGCGGGGCGCTGTACTAAATAAACTTGGTATCGTATCAGTGTTATCTTGTTAATAACGTTTAGTGAGTCTTTGAAAAAAAATAAGTATTCGATCAAACCGGGGATCAACCTTGTCAAAGTATTACGAATACCTATATTGATTAAACTTACCTAAGTATACCTACTCAGACAATATTCAAGTACTCGCAAAATCTCTCGAATATAGAATTTAGAACGGACAAACCGGCTCCAACAGTCAAGTGTACGATTTAGCCAAAAGCCTTTATAGATTGACAACCCACCTACGGGACTCATTAGCTTTTATAATGACAAGCTATCACAAGGACGTCGCCACACAAGCGAAGACGTACGCCGAGATGTATGGCCTACATTATCATACAGACTTGTGCAATAGCAGATTCATTCGCATAGTCACCCAGTAACTTAAGTAATGGCACACGAACGTATTACTTACGTGAAACTTGCTTTGTTCAAAGATAAAACACGTCGCGAATAAGAACTAAAAACACAAAATGAAATCGTGAGTGATGATATTTAAGACCTATTACAGAAAGGACGGATGCTACCTGAATACCAAGCAGAAAGGTTCGACCAATTAGCATTCCAAACAGACCATAGATTTAGGTATTCCCCAACTTGAAGTTCAAGAACTGGTTGAACATGGTAAGCTTAGCCTCAATCACATTGCTGGCTTTATTAATAAATCAGAAGAGGTCGGGCGAAACAATGACATTCCTTAAATACCAAGTCTTAAATGAAGTGTTTTGGACAACTACAGTAATTACAACAAAGCCATTACATATCATTTTTCTCATGATGGTCCGATAAGTGTTTGAATTATTAAATAAAATAATGGTCGGTCATGTATAATTGCGCTTGGGCAAGCGGCGCGTGAATTTGACCCATTTGCAGACAAGGCCGACTTGCCAAACCGTCAGCCAGCATTGTGCTTATAGTGCAACTATATCTTCTGCCGCATCAGATATCTATGATGCTCTTTGTGTTTTTGCACGGTAGTTTAGTTCGCGAATTCCTTCAATCATGACTGAGTTAAGATTAGTCATCTTAACTCAGTCATGATTGAAGGAATTCGCGAAATTCTTCATTGAGTCAATCAGTAAATTGGCATGAGCATGGCATTTTTTCGGGGAACTAAGTAGCAATATGTATTTAAAAATACATGTGTTTGGTTGATTTGCTCAAATGTGGCTATCCAATGGAATCAGAATGCTGAACTAGTTAAGGACTGACCGATGAGATATAGAATTAGGCCCTTTACAACCAAATAAGCAGCGCAGCTGATATGAAGACCATATAGCTACTGAGTTGCTAATTATGTAATTCCACAACTTAACATAGAGGCAAACATTTAAGTTTAACTCTACTCCAGAGTTAAACTTAAATGTTTGAAAATGTTCTTTCAAGGGCTTACGGCGAACTGATACATTATGTTCAACACGGTTCAAGGTCATTTTCTTAGAGTTGGAGTCAAGTGGGTCAGCAGTTGTAATACCACGTCACCTTCGTTTCTTCGATCGTCCGCCATAACTCTAATTTGTCATACAGCAAGTTTACCTGCCGAGGCCTTTTATCGTAAAATAGCTTTTTTTTTAATTTGATTTTCGTTAGTTACACCGTATAAGGAGTTTTAATTATGTTTAAAAACTATTATTAACTTATTCCTGAGATTTTTTAATTCAGAAATTTGCCAAAATTGTTAAAAATTTTTAATTTGAAAGACTAAGAATATTAAACCGGTTAAAACATAACATGCCAGGATGATAATAATCCTATAATAGATTTGTAATTATCTACTTCTTCACCATATTCAACAGTTATAAAAAAAATAACAACAAAGGTATGGCAAAAAAAAGTAATGAACAGGCGTGTCGCTTGATTAACCGGTCAAGTGCGGGTCTGGCCACGCGCACTAAAGGGTTCCGTAGTTGTTCGTCCCATAAACAATGGCCAAATAATCAGTACGAACGAATTTCACTGTAAGAATACAAAGTTACAAGTGCATGTATTTTTAGGTCATTTTCTATGGAATTATTACGAAGTGTTTTCTTATCTAGTTTAATTTTATAAATTGTCGACTCTTACTCATTAACTTCTTGAGCCTAGTTAGCTGTGGTAGTTTCCCTTTTATACTAGTTATAATATATGTTACTACCATGACTTTTTTCACATCTCGTGGTACCGTAAAATAACAAGATTTTAATATGTATACCCATAACATATGTATTCCAACATTCTAGTGCTAAGAATTTCTGAGCTAAACCGCGGACAAACAGACAGACGGACATGGTGAAACTATAAGGGTTCCTTGTTAACTACGGAATCTTAAAACGTCCGTGTCTACTATGATTTCGTGATTAAGTGTGACATAAGACATAACTGTACATGGAGGTGCTGTATAGATTGTTTATGCATCGTACGACCTCCGGCACCGCATGCGCCTCTTGTATTGTAATAGGTCATTGGCAGGATGTCAAAGAGGATCCTGCCATCTCCGTGACTCATTCGTTTTCACGTCGGATAATCGTTGACGTTCGGGAAACACGAAGGCTCATCAGTGAACTCATGCGGAAACTACACGGCTAGTAACGTCTTGATCGTCTAATGTAATACTCATGAGTAGTCATTAATAGTTCCGTCTTCTTATTGAACGTATGAACATCCTTGGTAAATAATGATGTCTTTACCATGTGGCAAATGGACGAGGGAGGAATGAGTGGCGAAGTATGTGTACGATTAAGAATGCCTGAAAAGATGGTACTGACGTATAAACGGCCGTATAAAAAAAAGTGACGTATAAAAAAATGTGAGTGTGTATACTGAAATAAGAAAATAAACAAGTCAGCATTATGGAACTTGTCCTTAGAGAAGAAAGTGAAGTTGGTAAACAGGGATGAAACAGTAACGTTCTAATGGTATAAGTAAATTATGTTTGCAGTTGCACAATAGATATTGACAAAATCTAAACAGATTAATAAGTAAAAATGTGAGATCATTCCGAATACAAGCGCATTGCCAACAATGGAAGGTATCCAAGAGTTATCGGGACTTATCGATGGGACTGATAGTATAAGCCAGATTTCTTCAAATAAGAAAAAAGTTAAAACACTAAATTATTTTCCTGTAGCTGTTTTGAGGTTACCAATAACATCACATGTATTAAAGAAAACATTTTTCCATTCATTCCGCACGGGAAGTCAAGCAAAGTTGTACAACTATCGGCTTGTGTTGTGACTTACTTTACTTGCTTTTTGTCACGTACCTTTGTTTCTGCTCGCTGTGACGCAGAACACTTTTGGATATACCGAATTAGAACAAACGACCCACGATAACCTGCTTTATATTTCAGATATTCCATAATTGCAATTTGTATTACTCATCGGTAAGTCATCAACCTTAAACTCAAAGGGGCATTAAACATCAAATTCTTGAGTGTGGTCACTTGTAGTGTAATAACTTACAAGTGCGATTTTTGTGTGGCCTTTACACAATTTTGACAGGATGCCTCCATTCATGCCAGCCTTATCTTCCTTTGTCAGACCAGCTGATCTCTAAAGGCGAGCCGTACTCAGACCAGTCCGTGCTTAACTGTTTATCTACTGTAACTGTTTAGTCAAATATTGTAAGTGTGTGGAGCTAACGTAAGGAGGACAACTGCAACGACTGTTAAAAAGATTTCAATTAATATGCTAATTGTTATGTCTTTTCTCCTGCTATGAAAAACGTGTGTATCTACTAGACAAATGAAATAGGACGATGACCGTTTGACGGTGACTCCGAAGTCCAGTCTGATCGCGTCCTTGCGTTCACTACTAAAGTTTGTGCACACCTTATCATCGAATGTCATCGTCTAACACAGAATAGACCAAGTCTAGTAGAAAGGTAACAACACTCACCTCTTAATTCCAAAAAGCATCACTTTGATGTTCGAACTCGATAGTTTGTTTCAATCAAATGCACTGTCTCCGGTAGGATGTTGTCAATGTACTAACACAATATAGTTCACACGAAAACTGTTTACGGAGCGAAAGCGGTTTATGTTTGTACGCGGAAGTGTGGGTAGGTAGTGTAGTGTCGGTGGTCGCGCCAGCGTCGAAGGCGGTCGACTCGCGCGCGGCTGCGTCTGCGACTCGCCGCAACGCTCGTTTCACCGGCAGAGGTGTCGCGAGGAGAAAGTCGCGGCCGTGGTGCGCCCGCGTCGGTTGGCCGACGGCGGCGCCGCGACGTGGGGGGGTTGTGACGTCGCCTTCTCTAAACCAACAGCCACCTGAGCATCACCAGCGATTGCTTCACCACTCACGCAAGTCATTTTTGGTTGCGTTGGGATGAACAGCTAATGAGGTGTATGATAGCAACTATGGACTTGGTAACTATGTATGATGTGTCGAAACCCACCTGTAGACATGTGTGTGGCAGGTTAAAATATTATCGTGAGCGAATCAATCAATATTTAGGTACAGATAGACAGAATTTGATAAATATTCTTGTAACATCAGACCACGACGTTGATAAAATATATACATATATTTAAATAAATGCAGTAGCCGTTTAAATTTCATATACACGAGCGTATAAGCTTGCGAACGACAGTCTTCATAAAATTTGTAGTCTTTGGTGTCGTCTATTGTTTTTTCATGTGAACTCTGTAACTGTTGTAAATGAATACGAATGAACGCTGTGGTCGACATATCGTATAATTTAACCAATTAGGCGATGTTCCCACGAAACTGCTCACATCCCCTCGGGACGTGAACATACGCGAACATGTTGAATGAATTGAACGACTAGCTCAATGAAAGAAACGTGAGATAAAGGCGGACATAGCCCAATGAGATATAAGAAAACAATTAATTAATCATGATTTATAAGCATGTACTTAACAGTGCAATTATTCACAAACGGTTCAAAAGGAATTAGGGCGTAGTTCCTTTAGTGAGGTTATAATTATTATGGTATGAATGATTACCATCCCAAGGCTTTGTAAAAACTTCATCAAGAGAAATGCCCAACAAGATAAAGCTCACGATAAAATCAAAAGCATAAACCTTACATAGACAGGGATACATAGGGAACATAGGGAACCATGTCTTATATATCAAGTAACAAATTAAAGAAAAGATTCAGTTTGAGGAATCATCGAGGTCATTAAAAATATTTATTGCGGTAGTTAGCTTAAAGCAACAGACAAAGCTCGGGGGAGACGCGTTTTACATTCTTGATGACAAGTCACCCATTCGCCAAACCAGGGACGAACTGAGATAACGCAATTCGAATATATCAAAAATTCCCAACGATATCTAATAATAATAATAATAATAAGGATTATCCATCAGCAACTTGCCCTTAAATACAATCTTGTGGAATCGGAAGTACCATACTATAGGTATGCGCCCGACCCAGTTCTCGAAAATGGCAATTGCACATTGTACTGGGATCGGTCTATCATCACTGACAGGACTATTGTTGCCAATAAGCCTGACATAGTGGTGATAGACCGACTAGAGCGTCGCGCAATGATTGTAGATATAGCAGTCCCGCATGACGAGAACCTCGTGAAGGCTGAGAAAGATAAACAATCGAAGTATCTTGACTTGGCTCACGAGGTTGTCGACATGTGGAATGTGAACACAGCAGTCATTGTGCCGATAGTCGTGACGGCCAATGGCATAATTGCTAAGAGCCTCGACCAACACCTTAAGAGGCTCTCGTTGGGCAGCTGGATCAAGGGCTTGATCCAGAAAGCGGTACTCCTGGACACGGCGCGTATCGTTAGGAGGTTCCTCTCTCGGGAGCCCTGACCACCGGTAGCTTGGACCCTGTTCCCGATACCGGTGGGCTACTATTTTTTATATTTTTAAATGTTTTTTTTTTTAATAGAAATATTTAAAAATTTAATAAATATGTATAATAAATAAATAAATGGAATAATAATAATAATAGTTGTTTATTTCTCTCAAAAAGGTACAATTTTGGTACATAGTATGTAGGTTACGGGATCTCACGATGAGAAAGAAAATCTTAAGTAAAGTTAAGAGAAGACATGATATTTATAACAGTAGGAGAAAGAAGGGACATGGGGCCTCCCACTCGGACAGGCTAGGTTAAAATTCATGGTTGTTTTTTTTTTTAAACCCTTGTGCACTGCGAAGCGCTACTCCGACACGCTTTTTAAGCTACTTTTGAGTGTTTTGAAGTTAGGTTACTAAAAGTCGATTTTCTCTGAAACGGTGTGTTGAGTTTTTACAGGAGTTGTGCCGAGACGGAAGGGTCACCCCCCTCAACTCCTACCAAACAATGCTAAACCTTTACCAAACTTTAAAAAAAAAACGTATTACGAACGTCGTCGAAACGTCGTTTTCCGAAATTAAAGTTATATGGTACTTTTTTTTGCTATTTTTTTTTTGGTTTTTGTTATAAGGTTTTTTATTTTTCACTTTTTAGTGGTGACAGCTAAACGTACCCATCACAGCGTACGTGTTATAAACTGGTGTAAACTACAAACAGACAAACGATTTCAGCAATCCCAGAAGAGTTGCTAACAGTTATTGAAGAGTTCCATTTCCTATCTCCGAAGTTCTTCATTAGATCTTCACCAAACTAGAATGGGACTACCTCGCAATACTACGATGCTCTTTCAACCATCGTATACAGTTTTTTTATTATTATTATTTTCGTTTCGACAAGTAAGAATGAGAACATCATCAACGCAGTCGAGTCAAAGATTCAAAGATTCAAAATTTTTATTGCTCAACACAGTACATAATAATAGCTTTCCAGATGTCAAGTAAATGCGCAGTCCACTGTGTTGCACCAATTTAGGCATGCAAAATTATTTTCTAGATTATTACATGTCATAACTTCTGATTAATATCTTCTAAAATGTCATAAATTCCAAATATTGCTCCATGGATGTCATAAAAAAACACATTACTAATTGCCTACATATTGTCAATATTAAAATTAATAAGATATAAAATATAAAACTAAATAAGTCGTGCATTATAAGGGGTAAGAGTCGCCGCATTATTAGGGGTAATTCAAATACCTACTACAGTCGTCAGATCTGAAAAATTAGCAACTCTTGAATATAAAAAGAATCATCAAAATTGGTACAACCAGTAAAAAGTTATGAGGCAATACACGCAAAAAAAAAAACTTCAGTCGACCTGAGAACCTCCTCTCATTTTGGAAGTCGGTTTAGATAGTAAATCATAGTATTCGCTTGCATTTTATACTACAAAACTGTAATAGGTAGATAAATAAGAAACACTTTCTCACATCCCGAGTGCGTCCCTGCGACATCGGCAGCCATCTGTTTATACAATTATCGGTTAAGAGCGAGTCAGTGGCGCGCGCTGTTCTTCCTAAATGACTCCTTCATGAGCGATATCCATCGGGATACTTATTAGTGGGCCCCTATACGTCCCCGGATTAGTACACATCCTGCATCCGAACTCATACTATTACTGACACGCAAATTGTCGTAATATCTAAATTTTAACATAGATTTTCAAACTCCAAAGTTTCATAGCCGTATCTCTAGTATAGCTTAATTAAACCATACTGAGAAGTTTTGTAGCTGCATTTGTACTCCAAATGGACAATTTCCTTAACTATCAGTGTGCAGAAGAAACATGGGAACAGCATATGTTCTCAGTGACTTCTTACCAACATTCGACTGCGCAGCCAGCGGCGAAGCAAAGGTGCCAGGCCAACGCACGCGAGAGGGACCGGACGCAAAAGTTAGTACCTATATTGCATGCGGAAGTTACATTACTGTTTTCACTTCCAGTACTTTTTTTTAGTAAATAATGACTTCTTGTTACATACATAGTGATTGTTTTTCTGCCTAAAATAAATTAATTTACAATATTTGTAAGTATCTACCTTATTCCGTAATTTCTTAGAAAAATGCCACACAGGAAATTACTAATTTTTTGGGTGTCGTTAGTGAAATATTTTTCTGTGTCGCTTTTTCTCTCTATTACTCTCTCCTTTTATAATCTAGCGATAGTTCAGTGTTATATTATATTCAGTATTATGTTTGTATGGGGTCTCTGCAAGTTGTACTAGTGCAATGATCTTTTAACGTATCGCTCAATCTGTGTAACTCCGATCACTTTCAAATATTAGAACTTACAATAAATGATGCTAAATAATTGACAAGGTTCTTACGATTACTCAAGTAAGATATCTTTTGTCAAGATAAGATCGAGCTCCTCTCATTTGGCACCTGCAGGCTACTGGGCTAAAACGACTACTGTGTTTTTAAACTTTAGATCTGACACAATCATTTTGTTGCAAATGGCAATTAGTTATCTTCATGATTTGCGAGATAGGTTTTTGTATCTATCTGTCTTTACGTTATAGATATATAACGAGGTGAGGTTTCATTTGAAATAGGTATGTACCTACCTATTTAGTTTAAATAAAAGCTTCTGAAACAACAAGCTAGAAATAAGTTTCTAAGTGTATATGTATGCCACGGTCTACTTGAACATATTATAACCTATTTTTAAGTAAAGAGTGGTATTATAAATGTGAAAATGACTTTTTTCAGTTACGTTTTCATGCGTCAGTCGCTGAACCGATTCCAATGTTTTTTTTTTGCAGCCTTATATCTTAATATTATCAAGTTTCAATAGTCTTTACAATTTCACTCAGTGACAGTTTTTTCGTTGACTTAAACGTGAAAGGCCAATTCTCATTATTAATAGAATTGTTATCAAAAGATTTGTATTTCCAAGCAGCGTGAACATAGCGTTCAACACGCTGCGCCTGCTCATCCCCACGGAGCCACCCGACAGGAAGCTCAGCAAGATCGAGATCCTCCGCCTAGCAGGCAGCTACATCACGCACCTCGACAATCAACTCTATACCGGTAATGTAAAGTCCACTATCCCCTAACAACTTGCAGATCCGGCTTTCAAGAACTTCAATATTTTTGGTGGTCCGAGGCTAATTGTAATCTGATGCAATAAGAGCGGTTTGTGTTCAGTCTCAAAGGCTAAATTGATGTGGCCTTACTTTGGTATGTATGTAAAGCACATTCCATTATTTGTAGGTACACCATATTAGTCGATTTCCTGGTATGATATTGATTTGGATCATATTTGTTCTAAGACTTCATTATTCAATTAAATAGACCGGTATGATTTTACGCAATCCGAATATAGGTTTTTGAATAGAAGGCTGTTTAAACTTTGACAGCCTTGATTTCGATATATGTTTTATACAATTAATGTTATTTTCATTTCATGTTTAACAGGCGAACTGGAACAGCCCTGTTTACAGAAGAATGACGTAAGCGACCAAGATAAATCACTGTGTACTTTTTGTTGGTCGGCCGTTAAAAAAGATGTAAGTGCTAAAACAGATCTCAAGTAAAAAACTTTAATTACTTTTTGTATCAGGAATAAAATAATTAACATAAGAACTTTGATTAAATATGATATGGGTAAAAACAAATAACTATATCACGATTTTCTCACAGAATTATTACCTCAGTACCTTCGTGACCTTTTGGTATGTTGACTCAAGGGGAATGCTATCTTAGGATTTTAAAGCTGATTCAACTACCACGTTTTTAATTTTGCAAAATGAAACAGTAAGATCTAAGATCTCTAACTCTTATACCGACGGTGTTCGAAACATGTCAAACGCAAACGACAGATTTTACCTAAAACTGGAACCGTACCTACTCAGCGAGTGTTATACCCAGAGTACATACGTCGATCCTTTGAATTTCAACTATTTAAGCACGTAAGCTTAAATAGTATCTATTAACCGTAATTCGTAACAAAAGGGTAGTTGATTAAAAAAATCTAATTAGTCCGTCAGATTGATTTCCAAAAAATATTGGAAACGTATTTTATTTTTTCACGCAAACAAAACACGAAGAACTCGTATGACGTCACTACATGCTACATTGTTTACCACAACGACTTGACGTCACAGATCCCATCTTTGATGCTTTTTATGTTCGTCGATTTTTATAAAATTTAGTAAAGCAAAAAATAGCTGTATACGTGTCTGCTATGGTTATCACTTACCTAGCCTTTGTCCAATAATGTCACATGTGACACTAGTGTCAGCTTTCGGTCTAAAGGGATCCTGCTGAATACAAATACTTAGCAGGAAGAAGCCCTGCCTTCATGACCTCCACAACCCAGTAACTGGGTAGATAATAATTTAAAAAAAAATCTACCAGCACGTACAAAGGGCATTACGAGGATCACGGGTGGGTTTTAGTCAGTAAGAGTCTCACACTCCCTTCCGGTCCGTCCGGAGCTGAAGGAGGCACTTGATGATATCCCATCCCAAAATAACCTTCCTAATATTATTGCGTATTTTTTTCAGAAACCGCCGGCACCACACGTCAGTTACTACAAGCCTCCACGTTGACACACCGCTTTCATTCGAGATGCCAGACGCAGCCTAGTCCTAGTCCAACTATTATTAATATTGAAGAGCTTTACGTTAAATGCATTTATAACTTATTTTATTGTTATTTCCAATGCTTTGTAATTAACATTAGATATGTGAAAGTATATTTAATATTTATCAGTGTGATTTTACTGTCTTAAAACTGCGGTAAACAGTATTTTATTAGTACTCAAAGGTAATATTTATAGATACATTAACTCGTATTTAAGTTCTTCATTAAAATTATCTTTTTATGTGCGGCTATTAATCTATGTAATTGCACGATTCCTATTAACTGAACCAGTATCTACTTTGCTGGATAGGTTAATATGGTATGGACCAACCTGTGGGGCAGAGTAGATGCCTACTTAAAACCAGATTTTAATTTTAGCCAGGTTTATTATTATCTGCTGTTATTTTTTACCAACGTACAATCAATATTAAAAACAAAGAAAATCTTCATTTACTCTACCTATTACCTATGAAAGTAACTGACTTATGATAATAAAACCTTAAGTTAATTACTACGTCAATAAAATCACACTCATCATTTATAGCTGGCACGTGCTCAGGCTGATCATAGAATTGGTAACCGTGTAACGAAAACATATGAAATATTTCATTATAGGAATTCTATCTTCAACCATCATTCAAATTCATCATTCTAACCTCGATGACGGTTATTATCATCGATCCTATTTCTATCTGCAGAGTTTAAAGGAACCTAACATGAATGCTCGCTTCATATAACATTCGAACCTAATCTATCTGTGTCGGGGCACCCTAAGCTCCCTGTGCCCTATTTATTGCAGGTTCTAAAGTAACCTAAAAACATAAGGAACCTAAACATTAATGACATGGGCGATTGCTCGATTCGCACTTTATTACTACTTGGTCTGTTATAAATTTATTACTAGGTATGTAACAAAAAATATGAATCGAAACATATTATATATTTGTAAATATTTATAAAAGTAATTGGCTTGTTCTAGTCTCATATAATGTAATTTTTATTCAAATTTTCCCGTCAAAAAAAAACATACAAACATCCGAATTGAGAACCTCCTCCTTTTTAAGAAGTCGGTTAACAAATAGGGTCAGTTTCGTTAATGAATGACTAGGTGTTTGGGATCGAAAGTGCTTCATCTACCAACTCAATTCCTCTTATCATCGAATTTTCAGAATATATTACGCCTATTTTTCTGTACTTTTTGTTTGGTTCTCATAAATGATGAAATTTTCGTATATACGAATGGATACTTGACGATACTTGATAAGTGAAGAGAACAGTTGGGCAAAATTTTGTGTAGATATTTATTATTTTTTGGGGAAATGACATTTTTTCATGGGATTTTGTTTTGTCCTCTCATATATTTATATAAATTAGTTATTACTTTGTCTTCATGGAGCTGATGATAACGTAAAATTACAATAATATTATAAACCTTAAGAGTTTGTTTGGTTGAACGCGCTAATCTCAGGAACTACTGGTTTGAATTGAAAAAAAATATTGTAGTGATAGTCATCCCATTTAAAGAAGAAGGCTACAGGCTATAGCATCACGATAAGGGCTGTAATGACCGGGGTTCTAAGTAAACTATTAATGAAAAATAGACAAAGGTAAACACACTTATTTACTTAACTAATAAAATTTCGTTTGACAGTACAGACGGGTGAACCTTATACATATGTTAATAACTGTCATTAATAAACAAAACAGTACAGAGAAATTAATTGCAGTAACAAATAAAATAAAAACTTTATACTATGGAATAAGCAAAAACAAATAAACTTTACAAAAAATGTATGCAGAACAAATAAATAAAAACACAAAAAACAATCTCCAAGCCAGGATCGAACTCGCGGCTCGAGTTTGGCACTCGGTTGTAACACCGTTACGCCACTCAGTCACTTGTGTACCGTGGCGAATATGTCGTTCAGTAGGTGGTTGGTGACGGTCAACAAATAATGTTAATTTGTTAATCGGAAACCGGAACTCGACCCATTAATATTGTTTCCGGGCTATAGGGGCGTTTCCGTGGGCCCGTTACTTCCAATGTCACACACAATTCACAATATTCACCGACAATAAAATGTAATATTTTACCGTTATTTCGACGCAATGGCTTTAATTTCTAGAAATTACAATATAAATTCGGAGCAACCGTTCGTCTCCCGTGTCGTTAACCGATCTTTCTTTCTGGTCCCACTTTTTTTACTCCCACCGTCATTTGTCGATTCTCAAATTTATCATGATTTCAAACGACACCAATAGCGCCATCTAACTTTGGACTCACGAATTGATTACTCGATCACTACAATATCCCCTCTCCTCTAAAGAATCTGACCAGATTCAAACCAAACGTTTAAGGTCACAGGAATGCCATTTTCCCAGATCTTTGCCTCTGAAGCTTTTTAATTTGTAAACGTCGTCTGATATTTTCTCGGCAATGACTGCTTTCTCGAATTTTGGTGCCAATTTGGACATAAAAGCCTTGTTAGCATTGGATAGGGGTTTAGTGCGTTTCCAGACCAGGTCACCCACTTTATAATTACATATGCGACGTCTCTTATTGTACTGTTCGCTATTGATCTGATGTGATTGCCGTATCCTTTCACAAACTTCGTCATAAATTTTACTTCTAAACGCCATATTTGTTTCGAATTTGTCTTTATCGAAGGTTATCGGTTCGTCTAGTTCGAAACTATAGGGTTTCATGCCCAGGATGGCTGTCTCGCGTCCAAAAAACAAGTAGGCTGGTGTTTTTCCCGTCACTTCATGAACCGATGTTCTGATCGCATGTCCTATGTGCGGTATATACTTGTCCCATTCTTTGTGATTATCTTCAACGTAAGAAGCTATAGCCGAGCCAATGACTTTGTTTACCCGCTCAGTAGGGTTAGCCTGTGGATGGTAGTATGGGGTATACCATAGTTTTACACCGTATCCTGAAACTAGGTCTTTAAACTGGTTGGATACAAATTGTTTTCCATTGTCACAAACTATTACACTAGGGGTTCCAAACATTAAAAATATATTTTCCTCCAGTATTTTAGCTATAGTGGAAGATTTTCCATTTCTGAGCGGGTACAGAAAGCAGAACTTGCTGAACCAACATGTTATGACTAGCAGCATAGTATTGCCATGCTTTGATTTCGGAAAAGGGCCCATTAGATCCATGGATATGATTTGAAAGGGTTCTGTTACTTCCCGTTGCTTTCCCATTAAACCAGATGGCTTGTTATGTGAGTGCTTGTATTTTGCACACACTTCACATTTCCGCACGTAGTTTTTCATGTCATGAATTAATGTCGGCCAAAAATAGTGCTGTCTCGCACGATTGACCGATTTTTTAACACCAAAGTGACCAGATGTAGGATCATCATGACATTCCTTTAGAATCCCTTGGCGAAGTTTTTCCGGGATCACCAGTTTCCAACTGTCATTTTCATTAGGAAATTGTTTTAATTTCGTGTATTTCCACAATTGTCCTTGACTGATTTCCCAACTCGGGTCATTTTTTTTAGCTAGCACCAAGTTTTCTTTTGATTTATACCATTCATCTTTATCTTCTGGTGTTATCTCTAATATGTTAATTTCATCTTCAATGGCTCTTGACAAGGCATCCGGTACAGTGTTATATTTTCCTTTGCGATGGACTATCTCGTAATCAAATTGTTGTAAGCGCATAGCCCACCTTGCCAAACGCCCATGAGGGTCCTTATTACGGTGTAGCCACTGAAGGGCACTATGGTCCGTAATAACCTTAAAATGATTGCCTTCAACATATGGACGAAATTGTTCTACTGCATGCAGAACACTTAATAGTTCTCGCTCTGACGCTGAGTACTTGCATTCCCTTTCCGAAAGTTTCTTGCTTGTGTAAGCGATGGGTACTTCCAGACCATCGGCTATTTGTATTAAAACTCCACCAGTTCCTCTGTTAGAAGCGTCACATTGAACAGAAAAGGGTTTTGTGAAGTCTGGCACTCTTAATACCGGTGTCGACGTCAGTGCAGTCTTTAGATTCAAGAAAGAGTCTTCCGCCTCTTTATTCCATATAATACGTTTACTCTTCTTGCCTCCCTTGGTTAGTTCATGAAGTGGAGCTGCAACAATGGCAAAATTTTCCACAAACCGCCGGTACCAACTAGCTAAGCCAATAAAACGCTTTAACTCCGTGTAAGTTGTAGGCCTGGGATAGTCGAGTATAGCTTTTACTTTGTCCGGGTCCGTACGTAACCCTTCCTTGTCTACAATATAGCCTAAGTATTTTAAGGATGATCTCGCAAATACACATTTCTCCAGGTTAATTGTCAATCCTGCTTTCTTTAGCTGATTTTTTACGTGTCTCAATGATGATAAATGACTATCAAAGCTGTCGTCACATATGACGATGTCATCTAAATATGTGAACACTCTACTCTCAAATTCCGGCGTGAACAAGCGATCCATCAACCGTTGTTGTGTTTGTGATGCATTGCTCAGTCCAAATGGCATGACTTTGAACTGATAAAGCCCTTTACCGGCGAGTCCAAAAGCAGTCTTTTCCTTGCTTGATTCTTCCAACGGTATCTGCCAGAATGCTGATCGTAGATCAATAGTTGACAGGAACCGAGCGTTTTTTAGACTGTCTAAGATAGTGGTAACTCTAGGCAAAGGATAAGAGTCTTTTACTGTTACCTTATTTAACTGACGACTGTCAAGGCATAACCGATTCTTGCCCGACGATTTCTTCACGAGTAATACCGGAGAGCGCCATGAGCTAAAGGAGGGTTCTATTACATCATTGTCCAGCATATCCTGGATTTCCTTCTCAAGTTCCGCCATAATTGGAGGAGCAAATGGATACTGTCTATGTTTGATAGGCAGGCTGTCACCAGTGTCAATTCTATGGTTGATCAACGATGTTCTTCCTAAACCTTTACCAATCTCTGTTGCCATTTCTTCTAACAATTTGTCTAGACGCTCTGTCTGTTGAACAGAAAGTTCTTCCCGCGAAATCACTGGTTGCGAGATGTTAATTTCCGTAATGTCAGCAATCGATGTCCCAGACCCTATAGCTAAATTAAATGTCTCAAAAAAATTCATACCTAAAATAATATCATGTTTCAAGCAGTCCATGATATAAAAATCTACCACTTTATATTTCCCCGTAAACTCAACAGGTAAATGAACAATGGTATCCATTGTATGGTAGGTGCCATCAGCCGTTGAGACCATTTCTTTATCGACTTTATGTCCTGAAAACCCCAATTTCATTATTTTCATCGCAAATCTCTGCGACATCACTGAGACGGTAGCACCAGAATCCAACAATCCCGCAAAAGACTGATTTAATATTTTTATCTCAGCATAATATCGATTGTCTTGACTATGTTTATTAATATTACAAATCTTCCCTGTTTTAAAAAAACTTGAAACCGTATGTAGCCATTGCTGCCAGTCATCCGAGGTGGAATAACTTAGTTTCTCGGGGTGCGATCGGCCGGCATCGACTCCGATTTGTCGTTTCCCTTATCGGTGGCACTACATGAGCATTTACTAGTCGTCTTCCCGAATCGTCCACATCTGTAGCAAAAGAGTCTTTGCTTCGGCAATTTACATTCCCTGAAACGATGTCCCGGTGTCCTGCAGTTCCAACACTTGGTAGGAAGTCCTTCTTTATCCTGTAGGGCTGCCAGCTCTGCTATGTTTTCATCCCGTGATATCTTCGAAGTACCGCCCTTATATGCTAGATCTCTTTCCAACGAGTGCTCACTATGAGTTGGTTCCTTGAAATTATCACAGTTTAACTTAGTGCGTTCAATTATCCTTAGTACAGATGTTAATTCACTCACTGAATCAAATGTGTCTCGGCATATAGCCTTCTGGAAATAGGGTTGTAAATTCCTTCTAAGTATCATGAGTTTTTGTGTTTCAGGAATGGGAGTCGGTAGCCGATTAAACATATTCTGCATAATGGCTATATAAATCACAATGCTTTCCTGGTTGCTTTGGGTTCTCCGTTTAATCTCTTCCAAAAGCTCCTCTTGATAGTACGGTTGCTGAAATGTATCCAACAGTAGTTTCACTAATTGAGACCAATTTGATACTGCACCTTTGTTGGCCCTAAACCATATTAACGCTTCTCCTTCGAAGAAGTCTATGGCATATCGAAATAAATCTTCATCGGCAGCATTCCGAGCCTCTTTCAGTTCCTCGATTCTTTCCAAGAACGCATTCACCCCCACGGTACCCTTACCACTAAATTTAACTCCCCAATCTTTAATGGGTACCAACTTCCGTTTGTGGAAACCATTATCAAAAGTAGAAGACCTTTGTAAGCCTGGACGACGTGAGGGATAATCAGGTCTCTCTAAGGTTGTTCGTGGTACGTCAGTATTTACAGGCAGAACAGTGGATCGCGAGGCACGATTCCGATGAGTTTCCGTGTCACACTTTGGTAGAGTGGTCTTTCGACACTTTTCCAATTGTCCCATTATCTGTATAGCCTCATCGCCCAGAGATTTCTGTAAAATGTCTTTATCGTGTTCGGAAATTACATCCTCTTCCTCATCTTCCTCTTGCTCAAGCTGTCTTAATGATGACATGGTATCCTGGATGTTTTTCAGCAATGTCAGGTGTTTCTCAATGTCACTGGTCTCCAAAGGTATTATAAGTTTAGTGCGGTTTGATAAGTGTGTCAAACGGGAGTGTATACGTCTAAAAAACGAATGTTCAGGACTGTGCGATACTTCAGAAATAAGTACAATTATTTCCGATAACTTACTTTCACAATTTAATATTTCCTGACTTGGGTTATCAATGCAGGAAATAGGAACCTTGAAGGAAATGGTTGACTCACCCGATAGCTCTCGAACTAAAATCTCCCGTAAAAATTTTCGCATAGTCGCCACGGTCCTACAATCCGAAATCCCTCGACAAGCCAATTCAAACTCAAGCTCATCCTTATGCAATGCATTAACATCCATGATTATACACAACAATAGAAGTATGTATATCTCTGAGTTATCTTTAAATAATACAACAATAAAGTTTATGCTCTGAATTAATAATACCACATTAAGTAATACCACAAAATATGTCGAAATTAAGGGATTATTATTACACAGGCGTAATAAGTATTCAGAACACAGAGCAACAACAAGGTTATAGACCTTGTCTATCTTTCATTCAGTTAACCCGTGGGCGCCAATGTAATGACCGGGGTTCTAAGTAAACTATTAATGAAAAATAGACAAAGGTAAACACACTTATTTACTTAACTAATAAAATTTCGTTTGACAGTACAGACGGGTGAACCTTATACATATGTTAATAACTGTCATTAATAAACAAAACAGTACAGAGAAATTAATTGCAGTAACAAATAAAATAAAAACTTTATACTATGGAATAAGCAAAAACAAATAAACTTTACAAAAAATGTATGCAGAACAAATAAATAAAAACACAAAAAACAATCTCCAAGCCAGGATCGAACTCGCGGCTCGAGTTTGGCACTCGGTTGTAACACCGTTACGCCACTCAGTCACTTGTGTACCGTGGCGAATATGTCGTTCAGTAGGTGGTTGGTGACGGTCAACAAATAATGTTAATTTGTTAATCGGAAACCGGAACTCGACCCATTAATATTGTTTCCGGGCTATAGGGGCGTTTCCGTGGGCCCGTTACTTCCAATGTCACACACAATTCACAATATTCACCGACAATAAAATGTAATATTTTACCGTTATTTCGACGCAATGGCTTTAATTTCTAGAAATTACAATATAAATTCGGAGCAACCGTTCGTCTCCCGTGTCGTTAACCGATCTTTCTTTCTGGTCCCACTTTTTTTACTCCCACCGTCATTTGTCGATTCTCAAATTTATCATGATTTCAAACGACACCAATAGCGCCATCTAACTTTGGACTCACGAATTGATTACTCGATCACTACAGGGCAATAGGAGCAGAGTATCATTAATAAATGTGGCAAAAACGGTTTTTTTTCCTCTCTTACATGACGCGGGTCAGCTAGTATTTTATGGTTTAAAATCAAACAAAGAAGTCAAAATGGCACAATTTTATTCAATCTAAAATGTACTATTAAGTAGGATGTAGTTCATAACAGAAATAATCACAACCAGTATTATTTAGGTAGTCAAAATTGTATTAAAGGTATATAAAATACTAGGTGATGGGATAGTTGGCAGTGTTACTGGGCGATTTTATAAAAAAAACGTGTAAAATTCATGCCTCTACTTGCAATAGAAAATTTTGTAAAAAATCTAATGACATGGAACAATAATATTTACAATTTAATACTTATAATTATGAACCCTAGTTGATATAACAAATTAATTATAGCACTTTACTCCATAATTCATGCTTGATAATAGTGAAATGTGTGTAATTAGTTATGATATAAATTGTAAAAAAAACGTCATTAAATATTTAAGTACCTACCAGGACTTTTCTAAAGCTCTTTTGAACATTTTCAGTAGTTTTAGTGTCCAAAATAATTTGTGACCGATTTCACTCATAATATATAATAACTATTCCCTACACATAAACTATAACATTATTACAATTATTTTGTGACTAGTGAAAAATCTAGTCAAATTAAGTAGACATTTAAACTATTTATAAATAAGAAAGGCAAGTACGTATTTACAGAAAAAAGGGTAATATTAATACATTATCCATCAGAATATATAAACAAACAATCTGAAACGTGTTCACATTACGCTAGAGAAATGCAATTACAATAAAACAATCTATCGTGCGTCAACATCAACAAAACAGAACATAACTTTAGAGCATCACATACACACAAATTCCTCTAAGAAGACATCACAGTCAGAGATATTACATACTAAATACTTGTGCACATACAGTCGTTTTTATTTACACTGTGGCAGCAGCTTTGGGGCTGTGAAACGTTTCTATCACTTGAAATGTTCTTAGTATGGGCTATCGAACACTGTTCCTATCTCTCCCAATGAAGGGGCTAGCTTCGTGGTTGTTCTTCTCCAGGTTCCCGGAGAGCGTTGGGTCTGGTCTGCTGCGCTTGAAGAAGCCCAGCTTCCACAGCGCGATGATGAGCAGGACCAGGACTATGAGCCCCACTATCACTGAGATGATGATCACCCACAGTGGGACTTCGGTCGGCTCGCTTATCTTCAAGTCTGGATATGCGACTGTATCCACCTGTATGGGAAAATATAACTTGAATACTTATTCGTTAACTAGGGTTACCGTTACTTGTAGTTAATTCAGCGAACCAGCCCTAAAGACCCAGATTTCTTTGGTAGCCTACAACCTAATGAAGTCATTGAGTTTGCAAATCAGTAATAATTTAAGTATGATCGTTATGCGTTAGACAAAATAAAATGATGTGTTTTTTTATTATTTAGTTTGCTAAAGCTCACCCTCGACGAGTCAAGCTCTTTAAACGATAATCCTGGATCCGCCCCTGACCACAAGTAGCAACCTGTTAATTGGTACCCGATTTAGACCACGACAGTCTTGCTTTGAGTTTGATAAAACAGTTTAATGTTAAAGCGTGACGTGGATCATCCATCTAAAGATTTTTGAATGCTACATTAGCCACAGGTCCAGTCAATCATCAATAGGGATGTTGCCTGGGTAAAAAATATATGATTATGTTTAGTCCGTCAGTTAGATTATAGAAAAAATATTGGACACGTATTTTTTCCTTTATCAAATCTATAAAAACTGACGAAGATAAAAAGCATCAAAGATCAGGAGTGGGAGCGTGTGACGTCATGCCGTGGTAAAAATTGTAGCGAGAAGTGACGTCACACGAGTTTTCAACGCACCGCGTAGGTATCTCTCTTCATTTTTTGTTTATGTGAAAAAAGAAAAAATACGTGTCCAATATTTTTCTGAAATCTATCTGACGGACTAATCAGATTTTTTTAGTTAACTACCCTATTATTGGTTTAGAATTTTGTAATAATTATTTTTTGAAGCCGTTAATAGATGCAAAACTGGGCTATTTGAAGATACAATTTAATCTTACCGTAGTCCTATCATCAATCTGCTTATTCTGATGAATATTGAAGTGCGCCGGTATACTGATATACGCAGTAGAAGCTATATTGACTCTGGCTGCTCTCGGGAACTCCTCCACAAGGGTCACGTTCCACAGCCGCGCGCGTACACTGATGGTGCTGGTCTTCATACGTCCTAGCTTGTAGATCACGCATTGGAACTGGATGCATTTCGCTGTTTTTTGTTGGCAGTTCTGGAATTAAACGTTATGGAATTCAAGTGATGGACTAAACTAGCTTCTAGAGTGAGAATATGTCGTAATAGGTTATTTAAGATTTTTTATGTTAAATGTTGGCTGGCAAGTCACTTGTGGACACTGGAAAATTACTCCAGTAATAAGGAGGATACAAAAAAAATGGTACATCAAAATGTATCCCCAATAAAAGTTCCGAGTGGCAGTCTCGTAGTTAGGGACAAAAGTTTTAGATTTTCGGGAGATTTGAACAGTTTCCATTCATATATCCCAAAAACTGACGTAATGAACACAGTGACCCTATCTAATGTAGTCAATACTAAACACTGGAACATGAAAAGCAGGCAAAGTTTTATCCAAAAAAATGCTCGTACCATCTCCATCAATATAAAAATACAGAAGAATATGAAAGTCGCAGCTATAATAAACAAACCACTTACCAAATTAATAACATGTTTCCTGTCAGTGTAAGCCTCAGCCTTCACAGCATCCTCATCTCTCTTTCGTCTTACTTTATTACTACTACTGCTAAAAGAACTAGAACTGGAACTAGTGTACTCTGTGTACTTTCTTCTCGTTTCGTTGTGAGACTTCTCACTGGAACTGACGCTCAGTTTGCCGGTCGTTAGGAATGGATTGATTTCTAAGTTCTCAAGGGGTTCTGCAGCTCCTGGTCGACTTGTTAGGTTTAGTGGGTTGGTCTCTCTGGCGAAACATTCTCCGTTTTGATCTGAAATTATTATATTTTACATTAGGATAGCTAAGGAAAAGTATGCTATAGGAATTGTCCTCTAAACGAGGGTAAGGTTAAAGTTAAATTAATTTAGCTTGAATTTATACTCCTTTTTGCATACCATAATTTCCAAATAAGCTACAGTTATAATAATAGCCTTTATTTCAGACAATTATACGTTACAGTATTTATCTTAGTTGTTCTATATCTAACACTACAATTTATATATTAATGTTATACACTATGCTTAATTATTGTGCATCGACAACTCTGTCTGTATGCCTTTATTGGCAAAGGCCTCCTCCAACCTTTTCCATTCCTCTCTATCCTTAGCAGTTCTCGTCCATGTGCCTCCTGCTACGGCTACTATGTCATCTTCCCACCTTCTACATGGTCTACCTTTTCTCCTTTTCATGTGACCTGTAAACCAGTTAATTACCGATTTGGACCATTTTTCCTTTCCTCTAATTGTATGGCCTGACCATTTCCATTTTAACTTTTTTATTGTTAATGTGACATCTTTTGTTTTCGTGTGTTTCTTTATGGTTTCAATTCTTATTTTATCGGATAGACTTTTTCCCATCATACTCCTTTCCATGGAGTTTTGGCAAGTTTCTAATTTTTTAATGTGTGCTTTAGTGAGTGCCCAAGTTTGGCAACCATAAGTGAGTATAGGTAGTATGCTGGTATCAAAGAGTTTGCGTTTGATGTTTATGTTAGTATCTTTGTTTTTCATTATTTCTTTCAGGCTCCAAAATTGTTTCCAAGCGTTTCCAATGCGTCTATCGATTTCTTTTGAGGTTAGATTAACAGGAGAGATTATCTGGCCTAGATAGATGTATTCATTGACATATTCAATCGGGTTATTATTAATTAGAATAGGTTCTTCCTTGCCATTGGTCATAGCCTTGGTCTTTAATGTGTTTATGACCAATCCCACCTTGCCACTTTCCCCGACTAGGTCACTTAACATTTTCTGCAGCCCGTCACTCGATGACGAGAGGATTATCAGATCATCCGCAAATCTCAAGTGTGACAGGTTTTCTCCGTTAATGGACAGTCCACATTTCTCCCAGTCTAATTGACGAAAGATTTCTTCCAAAACAGCTGTGAATAGTTTCGGCGATAGCGGGTCTCCCTGGCGTACGCCTCTTCCTATTATAATATCTTTACCTTCTTTCTCTAGTTTTATCTTAGCCTTGCTGTTGTCATAGATATTTTTTAGTATTCTGATGTATTTATTTTCAATACCTTGGTTTTTGAGTGCCTGCCAGATTTTATCATGTTCTATTGTATCGAAAGCTTTACTGTAATCCACAAAACAGCAGTAAAAAGTTATGCCGTATTCCTTGGCTTTTTCGAATAGTTGCTTGATGACATGAATATGGTCTAAAGTTGAGTATCCGCTCCTGAAAGCCGCCTGCTCTCTGGGTTGATTTTCATCCAACGTGTTAGTTATTCTGTAGAGTATGACTTTTGCAAAGACTTTATATATATTAGATGATAAACTTATAGGCCTATAGTTATTAATGTTGTTTTTATCTCAATTTTTGTGCAGAAGTACTATCGACGACGTTGTCCATTGGTAAGGTATTGTCTCACTTTGTAAGATTTCATTAAAAAAAAAAAAAAAGCTACAGTTGCTTAAACTTTATCACTGCATTCGATCCGGGATCGTACTATAAATAAGCAACCATTTTTATTTCTGATCACTTTTTCCCCATGGATCATAATGCTGTGATCAAACACTGTGTGATTGTTTGCAACAATCTCATTGTTTATAAAAAGTAGCCCAATGAAAGAGTTTGTGGAATGGAGTATACTGACCAGCTTCACCATCTACAGTGGGGACGTCTTCTGGATAGAGCAGCCACTTTCCCTGGGACGTGTCGGAGGCGAGCTGGTGAGGCCACTGTATCACGACCTGCACCGACGACACGTGCCAAGGACCCTCGTTGAACACCTGACGATGGAATACATAAAGGCGTTGTTAATTATTTAGAAGAACAGGAATAAGGTGACATATAACCAGTCAAAAACCATATAGGTAATTTCTTGAAATAACTTTTGACTTATATCTGCTATCAACAAAACCTCATATAAGATGTATAGAATTGCATCTATGAGTAATAGAATTCAATCAATCATTTTCAACACAAGTTAGTTTTTGATGTTTTCCATTTTAATCGTACAATCATACCTGATAGGTATGCACCACCCTGGTCCCGATGTCATCAAAGTACTGCATAGCAGACTCTCCCTTTATTCCGCCGCCATAGAACACCTGTTCTGGACGCGCCACACTGGAAAAATGACGTTGCAATGGTTAGCAACACTACTCAATCGGAATCTTTTAACTCTAAAACAAACTTCGGAAAAAACAGAAGAATCAAATTATAAACAAAAGGCGCCAGCAATATCTGGAAGTAACAAGTAACAACAAGAAGACAAAGAACCCACTTTCAACTTTAGGAAAATACTGTGTTAAATATTTTGACTACAACAGATTTTTTAATTTATCCAAATAAATTATACGAATTAAAAAATATAAGTATAAATCAAAGTGTTCATGTGTTGAGTTTATGAAATTAATATTAGTCTATATTGCTTTTTATTTATTCAAAGATCTATCAATATGCTCTTACCCCTTAATCAGCAGCTCAGCATTCTTGATGACCAATGCCTCAACCTGCACAGGTTTCTTCCCAGCGTGCAGTTCCTTAGACGTGGAGTTAGCCCACACAGTGAACACCACTGATTGGTCGTTGTCTTCCAAAGCGCGCGCGTCGAAACGCATCGTAATTGGTGGAGAGCCTTCCGCTTGCTTCTTGAATGGATTCTCCAGCATGCAGGTTACCGTTGTCTTGTTTAGGCTTGTGCAGATTACGTGCTTGTCCTAAAATATTATTGAATAAGTAAATGTTTAACCGATTTTAAAAAAGGAGGAAGTTATATGTATTTTTTTCTTTGGTTTATTCCGAAATGGTTATATTTCAATTTTGTAGAGATCTGATGCAGAACTTAATTATAAGGTTATATTTTTTTGTATTAAAGTAGATTGTAATGGTTGGTGTGTAATGGCTTGGTTCGACACAGTCAAAGCCATGTATGTGACGGTTGTGATGGTAGTAATCGCTTGTGAAGATAGATGGCAGCACTGGTTCTGAAGTTGCCTTAGGTTTGCTTGTGGTGTGGCGGGCTGGCCAGCCGGGGATTACGGATATCGTATATATGTTCCCGCGGTCCCCGGCGTAGGTGAGAGTTGGAACACCGGGGTGGTTTTAGTCAGTAAGAGTCTGACAGACCCCTCCGCCCGCCCCAGGGTGGAGGACATCCATGAGGATTGGCCCCCCCCAAAAAAAAAAAAAGTTTTGCATGTGGTCGCGACTTTTATATTTTACTAGCTGCTGCCCGCGACTTCGTCCCCGTGGAATCCCCGATTTTAAAACATTCTTTATCGCTGCTCCGCTCCTATTGGCTTAAGCGTGATGATATATAGCCTAAAGCCTTCCTCGATAAATGGTATATTCAACCCAAAAAGAATTTTTCAATTCGAACCAGTAGTTCCTGAGATTAGCGCGTTCAAACAAACAAACAAACTCTTCAGCTTTATAATATTAGTATAGATAGGCTCGACGTTTTTACAAAAACTAGATTGAATTAGCTATCATAATACATACACTTTTCAGACTGATTGATGTTGTTTTCCTGGATTAACTGTTATATAACTTGTATATACTTACGCTAATGTTAACTGCAATGTAGTGTAGACTAGGCGGATGGTTGACAAACAACTGCGCTTCGTAGGCAGACTCTCCGTAGTTGTCCACTGTTATAGACAGCTTGATTTCTTCCTCCTGTCCCAGAGTTAGTGCGTTAGTCTTATTGTCCTTTGCTGAAATGGAAAAATGGTAACATTAGGATTTTGGCGTGCAAATATGATAGTTTTATAAATTCATTTAAGCCACTCTCTTCCATTGTATTTTCCCAGTGAAGATTAGTTTTTCTAAGTGGTCGTCTTTTTGGTGCAATAAATATGCAATCAAAACTCATGGAAATATTATTCTAAAGAGAGATGGATTCATCATAAAATGGTCCAGCTACAGTTATTTATCATACGGTTATAGTTACACATGCAATAACACATGCCAAATTAATCCCTGCAGTACTTACTTAGCGGCAGCAAAAGTTTGGGTTGCACAACCAGATCACTGATACAGACAGCATCAGATCCGCAGTCATTTAAGAAGTTAGCAGTAAACATAGAACTGGCAGTAGCGTTCAGTACTGGATACTGGTCTACGTCAGGAAGAGTTCCGGTCGGAGAGTACCGAGGTTCGACATGGACGAGAAGGTAGTTCAACTGGAACTGTAGATAAAGAGATGATTGTTAAAGGGACAGATAGAACACAGACTTTAGCAAAGAACGAAATGATAGAAAGTAAAAGTTTGGTTAGTGGTGGCACTTCAATCGGGGTATTTATTTGTCAAAATAGTCACATCACTTGTGAATTAAAAAATAAAAATTTTGCTTTTCGAAATAAGGTTGATTTCGTATCGACAGCGAAACGAGAATATTTTAACAAATAAACCAAGTGAAGTGCCAGGATTAGAAACAGTTATTGATACAGTATGTATAGCTGTAACTACAACAAATATAATGTGAATTTTAAAAACCTAATATAGAAAATAACAGTGAACATTCTGAGCCTACGCTATTGATCTGTTCTGTAATAGAGTAAAATAAGATGTGCTTTACGAAAATTTTATTTCTATGTTATAAACAGAAATCGAAAGAAAAATCTTTATTTGGGACTCACACAAGACTAAACAAAAAGCAAAATAATTATGTGTATGTATGTTTCCATTCATAAATCAAGAAGCGCAAATAGTAACTAACATAAATAAGAAGTCTATCATATATAATAAATTAATCAAACATCTACAAAGTTAATACACATCAAAATTACCTTAATCGGCGTCTGTATATCCCTCGTATTATTTTTCAAATACACGATATGTTCTCTACAATCCTCAACATCTCTTCCGAGCATAATAGTCTTATTGACAATATTGCTTTTATCAGAGTCGAAGAACACTCGAGAGTATTTCCTCCCACCGGGGAAGGTTTCAGCTTCAATGACGTAGTTGAGTTTATGAATAGTGGATTGAGTGGTCTTGACTAAGGATTCGATGGTGCAACAGGCTTGGAAGTGGAAGCAAGTGTAGTTGGAGCCAGGGTCGCGCTCGCAGCCCTGGGTAGTGGGGTCGATGTTGATGATGGTGTTCGACGGCCGGATTGAGGTCTTGATGTCGATAATCGGTCTTGTTCGTATTAATGCAACGCTGCTCTGAAAGTAGAAAAATAGAAGGGTAAATTAAGCATTTCAATATGGCACAAGAGAAAAATGGCGGACCAAACGTTAAAATATTTTTTTTAAATAATCTACTATAGATTAAAAAAAAATCTAACGCAGAGATTTCCTGACATAGATATGAGACTTTCGTCCAATAGAAAATACGACTTACATTTTCGTATGCGCCAACTAATAAATCAGGATATCCATTGGCATCCAAATCAACTCCTCCAGATAATGCATAGCCGAACGTCTTCATCAGAACTGGCAATGCTTCCGCAGTAATCACTTGATCAGGTTTGGTGTTCAAACCCTTTTCTCTGTCTCCCATATAAATGTATACCACTCCATTCCCTTCATAGGGACTTCCTACCGCTATGTCTTGACATCCATCTTTATTCAAGTCCCCTGCATTCGCGATAGCAATGCCGAACTGGGATTCTTGCTTGCCCGTCAACTTGACGTTGTATTCTTGGTTTAGACTTGAGTTTGTGTTTAGGTACAAGTAGACTGCACCACCCACGTCTCGGGAAAAGTAGAAGGGAGCACCGACCAATAAGTCTGGTAACCTGGAATTATTAAAATATTGAGGATTAAAATCATTATAAATCGCATCATGAATATTTTATGAATACTTGTTGTAGTCTAACATGAATGTTTTATGAGTACTTGAACTGCTTGTTATAAACTAAAACTACTTATGCTGTGGAATGTTGCACTTCACACGGTCTATATTATTATCACGATTGCGGTAAGTACAAGTAAATATGGTTGTCGAATACATATTATATTTTTCGTATCTAAATGAATCTCTCCAATATCTGGTTACCAAACTCAAACAACTTATTTCAATTATACAATTAACAGGCATTAATTTATTTATAATTAACAAAAACTAAGAAAATCAACACACCCATCTCCATTAACATCAGCACTGGCTACTTCATATCCGAAATTAGAGCCGAACTGTTCTCCTTTCAGCAGTAGGGTGAAGTTCAGGATGTTCAAGTCAGTCCGGCCCCAGTCTTCAGTGGCGAGTTTGCTGAAGATGACCACTTGACCTGTACCGTGCGCACGTGGCGCTCCAGCCACGTATGAGGATTTGTCGCTACCGAAGAAGTTGCCACTAGAGACGGACATGCCTGGAATGACAAAGAATTTGTAGTGAAGGAAACCTAATTAGGTACTGAATTTATTCTAGACCATAAAGTTGCAATGGGCAAAACTTTGGACTGTGGTTCTATTCCCAAAGCATTCTAAATTTACAACTTTGCGACGTATTCGCCTTGCTTTATACTAATTGGTACTTATCAATATATTAAATCGATTCAAACCGTAAAAAGCTCTGAATTTGCCAAACCACTCCACCTTTCATAAACATGTATAAGCATAAGCATAATCAGCCTTTTAATGTTCCCACTGCTGGGACACAGGCCTCCTCTCTAGGAGAGGGAATGGGCCGTAATCCACCACGCTGGCGCAGTGCGGGTTGGTGAATGTCACATGTCTTCGAGTTTTTGGTAATAGGACATGCCGGTTTCCTCACGATGTTTTCCTTCACCGTTTTGAGAGCAGTGGTGATGAAATTAATTACAAAAAGTAATGCGCCTGTCTGGGTTTGAACCCGCGACCTACAATTCGTAAGTCGGGGCCGTTACCACTTGGCCACCACTGCTCCTAATCATCATCATAAACATGATTTTACAATAAAATATCTAGCTTGAAACCTACCTAAATAACTATATTTCTCAACAGGACTAGCTCCATCCTGCACAGGCGCCATATACACGACGTTGTCTCTCTCCAGAACATCGTCTCTGGTGTCTTGCGCGAAGATGGTGCCTCTCCAGGTGTAAGGGCCTGGACTGCCCATTAGCAGCGTGTCGTCGTCTAAAAGAGAACTGCTGGTTCCTACTTGACAGAACCCGTATTCTTCGTGCTCTCTGAAAGTTGAAAAAAAAAATCCCCATTTGAAAGCATGATTGGTTGACAGATTGAATTGCTGTTGTCTATGGCTTATTAAAACGAAATGCTAGCCGACGGCCGAGTGACGATAAATTGCTGCCTGTCTACAAAATATCTAGACCGAAATAATTATAATATAAGACGATATATCATGCCCTGAAATTATAGGACATAAATTACTTAGTGATGATAGTTTCGCTATCGGTATTAATGTTCTAGTTATTAACGATTAGGTACTGATTTTAGGAACTGCTTTGAATTCTAGGTAGAAGATTATTTCGTGATGAAGGTTCTTTGGGGTTATTAAAATCTTGACAAAGTCAAATTTTCAACAGTTAAAAGCTGTACCTACATCATAGACCAATATTACAATAACCTACATCTTAGTGAATGGCTCATAACTATCATGGTGAAATGTAAATGGCATTACCTAACTACTGATCTTCCTCTGCAAGGCTCCATAACATCCACTAATTCCAATTCGTTGCTCAGTGTGTAACATAGTCCTTGACCGAATTGGAGCTCTCCCTGTTTGCGGATATATCTGAAAAATATTAAATTTTATCATTAGATAATGAGTAAAAACACAAATCCCAAATCACACAAACATCTGGGATCTAGGTCGCATAGAACTATTTTACACTGCATTCGCAAAAATAAACGTGTTTTTTAGCATTTGTCGCGCGTGTAAGATTATAAATGTAGGATTCCTTGTGGTACACATTTCTGCAATCTACGCCTACATGGTTTTTGTCATCTAGCTACATTTGATTTGAAGAATACATACCATACAAATGACACTGTAAGGTACCTTAGTTGCATAAAACTTGTCAGAACAACAATTTAGTCATTTTTCCAGAACTTCATATGTTACGAACCTGTGTGCGCAGACAGCTGCCTTCTTCCCAGGACCCTGGCTTCTCACAGACACTCCCAGCCATTGCCCCTCCTTGATCTCATCCGAGTAAGGGGCAGTCAGTTGATCAGAATCCAAATCTGCACATTAACCATATCATCAGTACGTGACACTCAACCAAAAGCAGTTTTCTGTTAAAAAAGCATCGAATTTTAAAATCATAGCAAAAGTAAATTATTTAAATGAAATGAATCACATATGTTATTTCATATGGATTATGTTTAACTAAGGTGTTTAGCACAAGGTCGCTCAATTATAAAAGCTCAATTAGACACAAAAACAAAACTAGGGTATAATTTCTTAGTTTTAACGCAATTCTAAAACACCATGTTATATAAACTCAACCCGAAAAAACTGCAAAAGAATATATTAATTAGATGCGTTAAACAAAGGCAACTTGTTCGAAAGTGATGGCTCGTTGCGTTTGCTTTCAAAACAGAAGTTCAAACTCAATCCCAATAAGAAATTGAATCGGTGATAATCTCGGCAAATGCGAAGCATTGCAACCAGGCGTGTGTATGCAAGAACATAGTTCTCAACTAACAGCAAAGGAATCTTGCAAATGCATCAGAAAATGATACTCTCTGTATCACGTTGCACAAACATCGTGCATTCGATAGAACATAGCATTTCGTATAAACATGCATCCCCTACTTGATAAGAAAACCTGATTTATAAGGTCATCAAACTAAAGTGATACAACTCTTTATTTTTCATACTTTCAATATCGGTACAAACAAAACCACTTTAAAACGTGCTTTAATTAAAATGATAATAAGGATACATACGTTATTTTTACGTGGACAGACATTGACTTATTGAGTAATTAGC
This sequence comes from Hecatera dysodea, assembly GCA_905332915.2. Classification (NCBI taxonomy): domain Eukaryota; kingdom Metazoa; phylum Arthropoda; class Insecta; order Lepidoptera; family Noctuidae; genus Hecatera; species Hecatera dysodea. Next base: position 13,277,652 of record HG995299.1, on the reverse strand, counting down.
CGAATTGGTATCATCCATCGTTTAGTGGTTCTAATGTCCTTATCGATATTAAAAGTGTCAGTATAAGTGATCAAGGTGTGTTCGCTAAGGTGACGATATACTCCTGCAACCTGTAATGAATCAAGGTGATAACAACGTGAAGATACGGCTCAAACTTGTGGTCTCGGGTTAATGGACGTTATCGAAGACTACGTATGTTAATTCATTAATTAATATATAAGTTATTTTGCCCAGCGTTACTTTGTAGTCTTTTGTTAAAGTTATCATTACTCAAAACCAGACATAGATTGGTTTTGACCATATTATTAAGTAATTAGAATTTTGTCAGTGCAATGTTCTCCGCACATTTAATCCAGATGTGTCGTTAATATATTATAGCCAGTCACCTTTAGTTTCATGTTACGAGTTAAGACGTTCATGTGAATTTTCACCTATTAAGATGTTCATGATATTAACGGTAGATTAAGATTTCAAGGCCTAACATATTACTAAGCTCTATCTTACACTAACAAGCTCTAGGTCTAGATATAAGTTCATCGGAGTCTACACTAAATACATTGCGTTTGAGTTTCCTCCATGTATTGTAAATTGAACTGAATTTACTCCACATAACGATCGGTACTTTTATACGTATAAATAGTAAATATATAAGTTGTACTATCTAAAGTGCTGTGTAGCTCAAGCATGTGATTTTGGTGCTGTTGCAAGCAGTTAGTGCTTTATATTATCGTAACTAGGATGCATTTTCTGTCAATTGAATTCCTCAAGAGTGTTAACTGGATTCCAATGTATATTATCAGCCATATCTGTTTGAATCGGAGACTCAAATAAAGTGAAGAAAAATCCAGATTGTGCGTTTTCCACAGTAGTCTGATTAAAGGATTTCTGTCACAGAAAATGCGTCCCGCATACGTAAAACGTGAATGTGATGTGTTGCAAAATAAAATTCAATCCACTAAGTTAGTGATGTCATGCGTTGCGGTATCATAATGCCGGTCCAGCTGGAACTAGAGCAAGAGTTTACAATTAGTAAATCAAAAAGTACAATACAGCGATTAGTCGATTAGTCGAATGATTAAGAATAAAAGGAGGTTGAGACCACAGCTCACTTACTCGTGTCTATCTTGCCGTACTTCGCTGTTTGGGGCACCACCGACAAAAGACAACATTTTAGTTAAAACTTATATCGATATTTTTATCGATTAAATTGATGCTTCAGTATCGATGAACGTTCCAGCGATTCCTTCGTTCGTATCTAAATTGTGAGGACACGCTAGGTACTACTTAGCAAGTGTTTTGCCCTAACTACACAATCATCTAGGTAGTACATATGTTTGTGTATTTGACAAATTCATCTATAGTGATTTTAAAAACAAAACACAGTGTGCACTAAGACTATTGTTTTGACTAACTCAAACTAAAACTAAATTTAACACTTCACTATTTTGTGAGTAAACCTTCATCCTGCTTGAAGTACGTAGTATGTACAACTAAATTCTTTGAAAAGTGTCTGAAAAAAGGAATAGGTATGATGTAGATCAGATTTCAGATGCAATGAATCGATTTTCAGATGTTTTGAAGTTTGCTAAAAGGTTCAATGCATAGGTCAATGGTGTTCTAATGTTTCTCTGCGAAGTATCCCCTTATAAATGGCTCTATTCGCAGTTTACTCACTCCTTTTCCCATCAGTGATGATTTGTATGCAGTCGGTGGGAGCAGAGGTCACGCGGCACTTCCACAGCGCACCCGACTTGGTCGTGTTCGGCTGTAGATTTTGACCCAGCGGAGCACCAACCAGCAGCCTGTGACAAAGAGGACAACAGTTAATAAGTAGCAAATATAATCATATCTAATAATATAATACGTTTATTTCAATTCGTTTTTTTTCCGTGTTACAACATATTTGTAGGCAATATTTTTACAATAGATACAAAACAATTAAAAATCTGTAGACATACTATGCAAAAGCCTGTATTTCGGCTATCAGCGCCAAATCCCCTCAATCCCCTCAATAAATAAATAAAAATATTTAACAATTTAGAGAAACAAAAAATATATTTAAAAAGCATAAAATCATTCAAACTATTAAAATATTATAATTACCTAATAAGAACGATAAGACATTAAACCAAAATCTACAAATAAGATTTCATTACATATACCTAACTCATTACTATAATATAAGTACCTCTAGTATACACTTGTTTGAAGTAAGTATGTATGTATGTATGTAATTGATGACAAATAACTTGCGGGCCGGTGTGAAAACCTTTTTCGACCCATCCAAAACGCAGTACCAGCGTGGAAGGCTTCCTGCCATTTATGTCCAACCATCTGTACCTATGTATCTATGAACGCGGCTAACGAAGGAGCTGCCCAAATATCTAGGTATATACTGGTCGGAGAAAGTTTGAGACAGAGTCAATCGACACTAAAAGTTGACAGAGACATCACCTATTTCAAAAGAAAGCATGCGGTGAAATGGCAATCGCTACGGATTACAAAAGTTGTAGCCGCGTAGCGTAGCAACCTTGATCCATGTTCAGCAGTAGATAATTACTATCATCATAATAACGCAATTAATCATATTAATGATGTAGCAAACCTAGCAGAAACGAAGTAACTCGTCATAACCTTTGATTTACATTATTAGATAACTTCATTCTACTAATTGCAGCTGAATCTACATACAAATTATTACAATCAAATAATAAAGAGCAACAGGTCATCTTAGATGATAACTGTTGGTATCATAATAATAATTTATATCCTGACTACAAAGTAACAATGAAACCCATAAAATAAAACCCAAAACTGATAAATAACAGATTACGATGCATCTCTGTTCGGGAGGATGTAATAAAAACGATAATTCAGATGATGAGTGAACACTATCATTAAATTATCCTTCCATTCATGAATCAAAAGGAATGAAGTTGAATAAAACCGTCACTGTCCATTGAGTTGGTATAACGAGGTATGATTGCGGTGCGTTAGTAAGCTTTCATTACGTCATTATGTCCGTAATGACACGCTGATGACGGGATGACGGTGTCACGGGGAGTACGGGCACACGTGGATCCTTCGTAATTACGTAGAGATCACAGATTACCATGTTTACAAGATCCTCGATAAGGAAGTAACGGGCTAACTCAGTGTGACGCAATTAATATCCCTAACGGTTATGTTATGAGATGACGAAGTTGAATAACGTGAGAACAAAATTCAGTTCCATGAATTGAAACACATATTGTGATATAATATTAATTGAGTAGTGGAATTATTTTAAGAACTTGTCGGTTCCCAAGCTTAAATCGTTATTCTATTTCGGGAGTCGGTTTTATTTAGGGCGGGAGTAACTGAGCATGAACACTCAAATACCATTTCGGAGGCAAAACAATCGAGTTTAGTGTTTGAATCAATATTTATTGTACTAATGAACGGTAAACCAGTATTTACTAAAAACCTAGTAAGTGGGAGAGCTATTTACTACGAATGACATGCGGAAACCGTACCTGTTTAATAACCGGGTGAGATCTTGTTAACATCAAACGAATAACTATTGACTGATTTGAATATAAAACTGCATATTACAACTCCCAACAACAATATTGTGGTAATCTATATAAAATTAAAATGCATATAAAGTCATCAACCGGCTTTTGAACGCATTAAATAAAGCAGTAAATAAACATGAGATGCACGAGACTAAATTAGCGTAAATAATTACAGGTTCGTTCGATCCTTCCCTCCCGAAGCCAGTCATGGCTTAATTAGAGCCGGTACATTTGCATGGTAATGCTTGTGGAACATTCATTGTTTTCCCGATAAGGCTAGTTAACATTGCAGCGGTCCTGCACTCTAATGCATCGACTCACCACTAGACGTTCGATTTCATCACTCTGCTAAAGTGGCCATAACTTATTTGAATACGCATAGCTCAACATTGTTATCTTTATTGCTTATGTTTCTATAATTAATCTTCGGTTGTCATCGGGCTTTTAATATGAACAATTACGAAATGTATAAATAAATAATGCAGGCTGAGAGGCAGGCGATCGACGATCGATCGTCATCGATCATCTCGCAACGAATCGATTCGAGCGCGCGCCGTGTTCGATCACTCGATAGCAAATAGCCGATTCGTATTCAATTTAACATTGGTCACGGGCAGCGGCCTCTGTGATTATACATACGTATAAGCTTCGTCTAATACTACATGCCCTTATGCATTTAAATGAACATAAATCATTACTAACCCCGTCGCGTGTCGTCTCTAACTTGACCGTATTAACAAGCGACTTTCGTGCCTATTAAGGGAATGTAACTTTAATGACTGATGTAAATCGTCAAAAATGATAATTTAATAATCAATAATATAACTTAAACTCAGAAACCAGATTTTAAGCTTGCTTTTTTAACAATAGTAGAGGTTCTCAGGTTCAGGGGGTCTCAGGTATCTGAATATTACAACAATTTGTGCATTATTCCACCCACGCACTGTAAGGGTCGACGCACTCGTAAGTAAGGAGTAAAGGAAAGCTCTCAACCATTAACAGCTCTTTGTTTTGCTTGATGTTGCGACATTTTCTTATCTAAATATTTCGTTAGGAGCAAGAAAGCCCCGCGTTCTAAATTTGAGTTGAACAAATAGAACTTATGCAGCGCCCTGCACGCCGCCGGCCGGGACGCTCGAGACGTGCACGGCGCTAACAGCTCCAGAATACTTCCGCGTGGCTATCAAAGAGAAGACGATTAGTATTTGCTATGGTAAAAGGCAATCGGTCAGACCCTCATGATCAATTTACAGCACAAAGGGCTCATTTATGGTGAAACGGTGTTCCGCGCCCACATCGCGGCGATCGATCGTGCCCTCATTGGGGTTACCCGCAGAGTGCGCCTACGCTGCGTGCTTATTACTTCATACAATAGTTGAATTAAATATATTGTAAGACAATATGCTTGCGAACTTAACCCGTGGCTTCCATTAACCGTTAAAATGTAAACAACGTCAACGTCTATCCAAGACCGCTCCTAGTTAGTGTCTCGTGTTTCGTATCCTTGGCCGCGCCCAGCACTGTGAAGGGCGATAAATTCCCATCAACAACCTATCTATCCTTGACATCGGCCGATAATACCACCATATTGCACAACCATTTAGATAGCCAATACAATAAAAATGCATTCCGTGGGTGGCCATCAATCTATCTTTGAGAGCTTTACGGTTTCTTGACTTGTAAAGAATGTCTAAATGTCAAGTTGATGATATTTGGGGGACCAGATACTAAAATTAACGTTGACGACGAATTTGTAGGTGCGTCCGCTCCTCAAAATAGTTTAATAGACTATTTGTGGTTGTTAAAAAAATAATGATCAACCAATCTGCTGCAGTGTACTTAAATAATTATAATTAGATTTGAAAAGCAACCACTCATTTGTAATTAAATAATAATCATGAAGCGTGCTGGTCAATTGACCGCATGTCCAAATTAAATCTAAACAGATGACTGGCAATGTCTTTATGAGTCCAGGAACTCGAGAAAACTTTGATCTATAGTCAGTGGTATTCGATTAAGTCAATTGTGGTGGTCAAAAGAGCGGCGGCGGAGCTTCAGATGTTGTGATAGCATAGCGCTGAATGGAATGCCTGCACGCACATTACGTGGGTATGAGATGCCCGGCGTGATCATATGCGAAAACGGGACAATGTGCACTTTGTGTCATCTCAATGTATTCGAATCAAATTTAAGTAATAGTTTAGTCACCACAAAATGTCTATATTGGTTGTTGGTGTCCATTTTATTGGTAATAAATAGCAGGTTTGATAGTAGGATTCTTAGTCTGGCTTTAGTTGTGAACGAACTTTTTAAAATGGGTCATAAACTCCATTGTACCCCAACATGAATATTAGAAATTGATATTGCCGTGGTTTATACGAATCATTAAAAGTGTCTTGGTTATGTGGTTCATGCGGTATGAAACAGGATATTTCACATTAAAACTACATGCCATCGACCAGACGAACATGGAGGTAAAAAATAAATGTGGAACCGGACTAAATTCTCTTTTTATTCATTTAAGTGAGCGACTGAATATTATCTTCACAGTGAATGATAAAAATTCAGGCACATAGTTTATTCAAAATCGCTCAAGCATTCTTTCTCCGTTGAAGTTTAATCAACATAGCTCGGTAATACCTTGAAAGATACTGATTAATTATATGAAAAGGCTTATTACCATTCTAGCATTTTTAAATCGAGAAAATAAGAATATGTTGGATGGAATGACAACTTGTTTTTTACGCAAAATAACTCATGAAGCAAGTTTTTCGTTCGTGCGTTCGGGGCATGTAAATGTACATATGTACATACATATATTTTGGTTCTTTAGGTTTTTTGTTAGAGTTGATTTGTGCGTGTAGCACGGGACTCGCGCGGTGACAGGCCGGGCCTAGAGTGGCCGCCGCCGGTGGTCCACCGCAAACACAGCCCGCCTCCATTGTCCAAACTTTATTGTCATAAGTACCTACATGAGGTCGCTCCCATATTTCTTGTAAGATCGACCCGTCTTCACAAACAAACAACACAACTCAGTGGCTATTAAAAGCTGTGAAAGAATAGAAAGGTGCCACTTTACTTTTTGTAAACCATCAATTATTTTTTGTGATTTTAGTCTTCCGAATTTTCAAACACATTCCATACATTACATTTATGCGTTTTAAATACCCTGTTAATATTACTGTGTAACTGGCCATAAATTCTGTCCAAAAACATTTTAAAGTAATTGAGCTCATAAAACGTAGAACATTTGAAGTACCAGAGTAAACGGCTTTGGTTGGGACTTCGGAATTGTTCGCAAAAGGAGCGTGCACGCGCCGCTCCGTGTGTGGCGCAAATTGTATGGAAATAAGCGGACAAGTGCAATGAGATTTGTTCACTGACCAACAGACAAACAAATTGCTACAAAGAGTACACAGCTATTATCATCCCCTGTATTTACTTTGAAGTTGGACTGAGACTCCCTTGAGAGTTTACAAATAGGTTATGCCTGCATTAACAATTAGGGGGGAGCGCCATGAGGGTGATAAAGTTAAAATACCAAGTGACCATTAAAATTCTTTACACATACTAAAAAGGTGCCCGGATCCTGTCTGACTCACGTCACACAGGACGCCAAAAATTTAGCCATCCACGGTAACTGAAGCCAGGAGACGATCCTTATTGCTCAGTATGAACAACAATGCTCCTTTTTATTCGCTCATCAACTCTTCATAACGGACAAAGGATCAACACGGCTTTATAAACAATCGTTTTTATCACCTGTCTGTCTTGTTCGTCCGCTTTCCCGATTGTTCGGTAAACCTCTTTATTAGCGGAGAAGGTAATTACTTGGCTATGTAAAGCCTTCTGCTGTATATTTTATGGCTGCGTGAATGTTTGAGTTGAAAGGTATTGTTTCTTAACTAGATGTTGTGTTGATTGAGAAATTTGCCAGTATTATTTTAGACACTAAGCACACGAAAGCTATGATGTTGTTATTCAAGAGACTTTCGGTGTAGTTTTCGCAAGTACGCTGATGGATATGAGGTTCTGGTCCTGATTCCCGGGTCGGGTAAGGGTATATTGGGTTTTTGTTTGGCTTCGCGTGGCGGCAATAGAAAATTGCATTATGCGGGTAACATCATCATCTGACTAGTCTTTTCCCAACTATATTATGGTCGGCTTCCAGTCAAACCGGATTCAGCTGAATATGTATGAAACGTACGTGGAGCGGCAGCCTACCAGACCTCCACAACCCATTAACTGGGTAACACGATACTTCTTGACAAGACTAGTGTCAGATTTTGTAGCTTATGACAATTCGTAAACACTGTACTGTAAATCAATCTTTGACTTATCATATGGGTACACATATAAACGTATCTAATGGTCTCTAGTGATTCTAAATCTATGTATACTTTAAAATATATTACATACTAAACGAAAATTAAAATAAAACATTTGCCATTATCCCTTAGGCCTCAATTTGTTTGATCGTGCCCGAAGTGACACCTCGCGGCGCAGAATCCATTATGCATCATCTTCGTTGACATTTAGAATTTATTACCGTTGTCTTGGTGATGGAGGAGGTCTTACCTTAGTACTGAGCAACTGAGCAACTATGACGAAACACAAGAAAGTATGAAAGTGCTTAGATTGCAATGTCACGACGCCAAAGTAACTTACTGTGCGGTAAGTAGGTGCCTACGCACTGTACTTGTTTGTCTTTGTCATTAAGTTTGATCGTAAGTTGGAAACCTTTCACACGGTCACAAATTTTTATTGCTTAGCAGAGGGCCAATTCTACTTTTTTTGTTAGCAAAAAAAAACCCTAATTTTTCATACTTTTTTGATAGATTGCGACTGAGATGCGATTGCGAACGTTGAAAATAGGCTTTCAGAAGTTATTTCCACTGCAAGTTAACACAAAAGTATATGTATATCTCAACCACTATACTACTTACTTAAAATTGAATGAAAACAAAAGAATTATACATTCATTCTAAAATCATCTTGTAAAAAAAAAAAAAAAAAATTTTTTGAAAAAAAAAATATTAGTACCTACTGGCTGGCTATGAAAGACAATGCCTGAAGCAGTGGCGAGAGTTTTAGAAAAAAAACCTATTTACTGCTCGCCTACGCCAATTAAAAAGTAATGTGTATTGAACAAAATCAATTAAGCAGAGGATGTGAGAGAACATAAAATAATATATTTCTTGCGAAGTAGTGGCGGTCTGATCGCCTGGCGTCGGTATCGGTGCCGAGATCGCTCATTAGCGCGGCTCGCGATACCCGCGGTTCGTGACTGAGCCATGTTCTTCGTTACTGGCTGCTCTAAGTGTCACGGCCGTGTTTTATAATCGTTCATATATCATGCACGCCTCAATAGGAGGCCTTTGACCCGCTTTCTCAAAGTTGCAATGACATGAACTTATTAATTTTCTAAACAAAGTGGCTCTATCCTCTATGCTTCTTCTGTGGATTTTGTTTGCTGGTAATTCCAATTTTCTTCTGTATTTATTCGTCTTTAGAATTTAGAACAATAACGTTTACAAACAAGTAAGGTAATCTTGGTAAATAATAATGAGTTTCCATTCACAAAACCCGAACCATCAATTACAACATAAACTAAAATCTATTAACACACGTAGTTAATTAAAACATGAGAAGCATGCTCACGCGCACGTTCCAGTAAGTCACCGTATCTGAACATCTACACCGGTCGGCCACAGACTAACAAATAACTAACAATATTAAGCCCGAGTATGTAGGTAATCTGTGGCAACGGTGTCGACCAACGATTTATTACTCTTGTCTCACAATTTCACTACAAACTTTGTTCAACTGGCGTTATAGCTTGCCTGTTCTTTTGTTTTGTGTTTTAACTGCATCTTGTATGCCTCGTTCTTTATGTTTATTGGTGTCAATTCTTGCAGTCCTCTCATTGGAATGTATTATTGTAGTAAAAGAATAGCCTGTCTTTCCACTTCTTCTTAGAAAGCATTTTAACCTCTTTCATGGGCAGGAAAGAGCTTGTACCAAAACTCTTCGTAATGTTTAGACCACCCGGTTAATTGCTCAAATTGATGAGATATACCATCACAAGTTATATTAATTAATATCAACTTATCTACTTAAAAGAAGTAATTAAAAGAATGACTGCAACTTCAGCTACAACATCATTCTAAGTTATTCAGACGTTTAACATAACACAGCGCACTTAATGCGCCTTACTAATGGTGAACATAACCATTTGCCTTTCACTAAGCAGAGATAAATAATAACAAAGTTGTTCAAAGGGAGTTGAATCAGTTCCCAGTACTCCGAGGGGAAAAGAAAACAAGACAAAATAAACTTGGTTAGCTTGTAACCTGAAGTTATGTGCGGTTTGCGAACTTTGTTGTAGTCGTAAAACGTTCTTTTGTTTTCTGACATGTGCAACTGAAAATTATATCTGTATCAGCCAGTTTCCAGGGGTGATGTCAAGACACCTTTCCCGGAAGCTATAAAGGGATATTCTGTAATTGTTTTTATTGTTTGAAGATTTAGACGAGTAGAAATTGGTATTTTTCATTTTTATACTTTTAAGAGGTGTAATCGGTGAAGAAATCCTATCTTATTATTTCTTTACGTTCTGAATTCATTACATATTAGTAAGTAGTAGTAGTAACAGTAGTAGTTATTATTATTATTTCGTGATCATCACCAATAAATTTGTTCACTTTACTGTAACTGAACAATTAATTCTGGAACGTAACTCATTTAGTTTCCAGGTGCAAGCAACACACCCTCCTAATACAATATCTGTCACCAACGGAAATTAATTTGGCGATCTATTCTTAGATCATGCTTTGCGTCATTGGCTCCCGTTGTAAACTAAAGTAATATTAAAGTAAGCTAAAGTAAGTTAAAGCTAAGTAATATTAGAAAATTTAGTTTTAGTTTTGAACTTTGAAAGATTTTTTAACACAACTAATTTTTGACACTGGTTATTATGATTGTGGAAGTCGAAAATCATATCAAGGGAACGTAGGTACTACAGAGGTAAAAGTATCCCATGGCCCTCCCCAGGTTCCAATTTCTCTTTAGCTGAGCTAAAAATTATCACAATTGGTTCAGCGGTTTTAGCGTAATAACTTAACGATCAGACAAAGTTAGTCTCCCATTTATAATATTAAGTATGGATGTGGGTAGCGTTATTGTAAGCAGTGAAATGAGAGATGTCGCAAAGGCTCTACTGTCCAGTCGGTTCGCGACCGTTTCTTCTATAAGTACGAGTTACAACGTTTACCTCGACTTTCGCACGTAACCGTTTGCTATTAGTTTACTGGGATTGTTGTTTGTTTGTATATCTTTTAGAAGTATTCAAATAAATCTATGGTAAACTGAACACATGTTGCTCGTCAAACAATTATAATGTAAAAACTTACAATCAACAGTTAGTAAAAGCAGAGAGAACAGCAAGAAAAGAGAGTTATGACAAACCCAGACAAAGTTTTAGATTTCTAAACCCAGTGAAACGTCGAAGAGATAGTTTTCATACAAATTCAAATAAGTAGGTGCTTACAACATAAAGTTTACAGCAGAATGCAAACACAGTTGCACTTCACTGGTTGCTGTTATTAATGTTCCGTTTCCTTGACACCCAGAGCTGGTGTTGTTCGCACAAACAAACAATACTGGATTATCCGCGGAACTGCTTCACGACAGAATTATGTAAAACTATAAATCATGATAGGGTACAAAGCTGCACGCAGAGGCAGCATCGCGCTGATTATCGCGAACCTGTTTACCATGGAGTGATAATAAATGGAGTGCACACTCACTTTTCCAAGGAACGGTCAAAAATAGATACCTAACTTTACAAACAAAAATGATATACCATCTTGTGTTTAAGGGGAATTTGTCGCAGCATTGGAAAACTTTTTATTCTATGCGTTGTTGAAATTATACAAATTCCAGCAGCATCGAGGTAAACTAAAAGTTAACTCAAGTAGGTAGGGTTCGCCTTTTTAGGGTTCGAAACGTCCGTATGAAAAAATGAAAATGATATGAAAACCCTTATTAGAAAAAAAGGTTTATTTAAAAAAAAAGAAGTTTAACATTGAGGATCCTGCTGATGATGACATTTTGCTCACCAGCCTTTTCTTCAATCGATGTTTACGGTAACAAATTACAGGTGTGTTTGGAAAACATTCGACTCTCTAGCGTTTTGATAAAAGTCGTAGTTTTCTCGCTCATCATCCCTCCATTCGCTTCTTAATCCTCGTATTCCTCAGAAGAGTAAGTAATAGCCGACGGAGTGCATTAGTTACAGGAGCGTGGGCGACCAGCGGCCCAGCTCGGTAAATAAGCTGGACTAATCGAACTGGAATTACTGTGCTTTGTAAATTCCGTTTGCATACTTTAAATGACTGGCTTCGGCCTTAGGGCTAATGAAAAGAACAATATAAACTCACCAATCGTTATGAACTGTCACTGCGTCAAGCAATCAGAATTAATTCCAGGGCAAGTACTCCTTTCGCCAGATTTAGGGTGATACTACTACGTCCTTATCTTGCATTCTCACCACAGGGTGAAAAGTTAAAGACGGGGCCCCATAGGGTCAGTGTCTGCTAGGGTTGCGGAATTTGGTCGAAAGAGTCACTGCGACATTGGAACGTAAACGGCAATATGATCACGGGTGGGTTTTAGTCAGTAAGTCTGACACTCCCTTCCGCTCCGCCCAGAGCGGGAGAAGTCATTTGACGATTACCCATCCAGAAAAAAAGGGTAGAAAGTTTAAAATTTTAGGGTTTGGCCCATATTTTCAGGACATATTTTGACACTGAAGAAAACTATGTGTATGATGAAACATTCTAAGCACTAAAGTTTATTTAATAAGCTTTATAATTATGTTTTATTCCATCGTAAAATATTTATTAAGCTGCAACGATCAACATGCGCCTGAGTCGATTGTTTTGCTCAAGTGTGGTGTACACAAAACTGGTCGCCATTGTGAAGTACACAGTACCCACTAACATTTACACCTACTCAGAGATAAACTGAACAGAAGACCCGGAACACACACACAAATTAATTCAGTTGTACCAAGCCTGGACATTCTATTTGTTTTCAACGAACATTAAAACAAATTAATGTGTAGTAAAATAACATTAAGAAAACTCTGTGGGCAGAGTCGCGGTCTAAAACTGTGTGGGATATCGTAAAACAGAACACCGCTCATATTAAACGGCATGTTAGAACTGTTAGAAGCCATTTAATATCAACAGCACAGTCGTATTTGTAGTAAACGCGGTAATTTCTCCTTTTGACTCTAAATTATGGTCCGTTATGGAAATAAACGGACTGGCAATGGCAGCGTGTTTATTTTCTATCTAACTTCTCTAGTCTGGTTTTAAAGGAGTTGTAATTTAGCAGTCAGATATGAATACGAAATATTTGTAGCCTTAGATACCTTCGAATTTATTGATCATATTGAAGCATTATATTCCTCTTATCTTTGTAGTAGTTTAATTCCGACAAATATTCTAACGCCATAAATACGGCTAAGATTTGATACTGAATAGCCGTGATACAGGTCATTTGCGGTTACAATTTCTAACATAAAGCAAATCTAAACATAGAAATAGCCCAGCAGTTACCACAAAAGATGCAATCAGGCTACGCGCAATTCTCTCCGCAAACCGTTTGTGCGAGCATTGGCCGGTGGATGCAGATCTTAGCGTTTGCTAAACGCTATCGATTAGCCCTAACACAAGGCACATTTAACGTAATGAGAGGTACCGGTGGAGTGTGGAGTGTGGGCAGTGGGAGTCGGCCGCGGTATGCCCGGGACAGTATTTACCCAGGCCGAGGCTTTCTCACGGAGCGGCGCGGTACGGGACACAGCGATCAGTAAGAGTCAATAGTCCAAAATATTGTTTATGTAATAATTTCGAGAGTGTGATAATGACTGGTAGATGTTATGTATCGCTTTTGAGTTTGTTTTCTTTTGAGGTTGGAAGCCAGAAAGGTTACGTCGATATGCGAGAGAGTTTTGATAAAAGAAGAAACTAGTTGTTTTGCTGCTGGAGTTTACTGTAAGATTTGATTCTACGAATGTCAAATATATCCAGTTGCAATATTACTTCTTATTAAAATGCCCATGCCTCCGACAGTTGGTAATAATAAGAGTTTACTTGTCTCAGGCCTATTATAAATTCGCACTACAACTGCTTATACTAATTTTAACTCGTGTACAACTCGAGTGCAGTGACAAAAATACCTCCCTGTTCTAACGTCATCCCTCCGAGGTATAAATAGAAGGAGTGCGCGAGAGCACTCGCGATTCAGGTCGACGTATGCGCACGCAACTTGCATTACACGTGCAACGTGCAAGAAACCAAACCATCTGCTTACTTAACAGATTTATATTTATGTTTATTTGAAAAGAGTATTAAAACATCATCTTTTAGGCAATGTTTTGATCTATTTCAATCAAGGAATTCACTTTAATCCTGCGGTTAAAATGAATTCCTTGATTGAAATACAACGTTATAACTGCAGAGCTATTTATAACGTTGTATTTGGTAACATCTGCGGCGCTGTCAATAAATAAACTGCATGATTAATATGCACTCTACATAAACCAAGGATTATTCCTCTTCATTACTCCTTATACAAAATCGTCATTTATTATTTTCATCGCTGTTTATGCTTCATTAATCACGAGAGCAACACAGAACCTCATAAGTCAGACTGTACCAAATTAAACAAGAAAAAAATCGGTCAAGAGCACAGGCCACAGCCTAGTCAATATAAAAAGTATAGAAATAGTCGGCCTTGTGCTGGCAACATTGTCACAAGCAGGAAGAGGCAATTGAGCGAATGAGTCGGCGGGCGCGGATCTGAAACGTTCAATGGTCTGATCACGTGTGAACTAGGCCAGTGGGTAAGTCAACGACCCCGCTAGATGACGGAGAATGTCATAAGGATATCGATCGTGGTTTTGTAAACATAGTGGGAATAGATACAAGATCTGCCTTGAGGATAGAAATTACCACCTCCACGAAGAGTTCAATATGTCTGCCTTGACTAATTCTGATCTTGAACTTGAACTTTAAAAGTGACAGATTACGACATTATTTATTTGAACAGAGTCTAAAATCATGTTTAAGCATAATCAACCTATAATGTTTCCACGGGCTACCACTCTGTGAGAGGAAGAAATGCCAAATGCCAATATTTACTGCCAATAACAATTTTTATACTAACAGCTAGTATCTTATAAATTGTAATAATTGTGCAAGGTTGTTCATTTTTGCGATGTAAAGGAGTTTTTTTTTTGTTGTTAAGACTACGAAACTGGAATGTGCAAGTAAAGAAATTCATAGAGTTAGCAACTAGTACCTACATCATAACTGCGTAACCTATAAAAAGTCAGATGGGGTAAACTATTTAATGAGTTTCTTAAGAGATCGGCTAGACTAGAAACTTAGCTATTCGTATTAGGTGTTCATCATATTGGTCCCACACGAGCACTTATTCGTGAGGTAGTGAGGTACGCCGTGGTAGTTGACTAGTTGTTCCACGCAACCGTCATTTTCATTCGTCATTTCAAGCCATCATTTTAAGAGTTACTTGTACCGTTACAGCTTCTGAAAGCTCATCATATCTTACATGCTTATTACCCTTCATAAAAACGCGCGGCCCTTAAGATCAGCCAGCTTCATTTATCATCTCAATATGATGACATTTCAGCCAATTAGTGGATGTTTTGTGCACGGTATCGAGATAATACGGCAGGCTGCCTTATATGGCGCATCCTTATTGGGTGAAATTTAAACTGATTGGTGGGGAACGTGACTGGACAATACACTAAGCACCAAGAAACATAAGTATGGAGTAAGCACAGAATTAACCCTTATGTGCTCGCCACTAATTGGGTCCTAACTTGGATATCTCGGTATTTCGACGAAAGTTCTTAATTAATTATACCTAAAATGTAAGGATTGTTCGATTGTTTCTTGAGCGCTCACGTGTGCCTTATGGCCATGGGAGATACCCATGGTTGACCAGTTATTTAATTATTCGTGGCAATGATAACTTTTTGCTGCATACTGGTCATCACCAGAAATTGAAGGAATGTACGCGTATAATTTTAATAGTATGTCCTGCTGTGGTGGGTATAAGAGATTCCTTGTCTTGCAGATTTATATGTCAACATTCAACAATGACTATTTAGAAGCATACAAAACATTGTTCATAAAATAACAGAATTTCTACATAATTTTAAAGGTTAGCTCAAAAACTCATCCGTCACCCCGGTAAGTTCAAGACAAACGTCGGTTACCAAATCTCAGGCAGGGATTGTTCGTCACGATGCTGCCATGCCGCTTACCATAACAATAGCAGGTACATTTTACAAGAAGGTAACACCGCTCTCTATAATTTATGGA
The DNA here is from genome assembly GCA_905332915.2 of Hecatera dysodea. NCBI lineage: Eukaryota > Metazoa > Arthropoda > Insecta > Lepidoptera > Noctuidae > Hecatera > Hecatera dysodea. The sequence goes on along the minus strand of HG995299.1, from coordinate 13,261,673 downwards.
AATGACCGCAAACAAAAACACACGACAAAGGTGTCTACTCGAAATTAAATAGATGGGTTGTGTATCGTGTTCTTCATTGTTTAGCTATTGTTCCCTCGCTTCATAATCGTAAATATCATCCCTTGACCCTCCGCTGTTGAACCGATACGTTTTACGGCTGAAGCTATTAAATGTTACGACGTCAAAATGTGACCGGATACACACAAAGTGTTGGTTTTGTGTGTTGGCATTCCGAAAAAGGAAAACAACATAAAATAAGAAAGCGAAAATTCGTTATCGCGTATATCGTAAAAATTAAGCTATCGTCCGCGAAAATATTCTGAGAAAGAGTTGTATACTCTGTAAGCTAATAATCATATCGTCGTATTTTTATCGTGATGTATCTGTATGGCGGGGTATGTGGAGTGCCGGCGCGCGCTAAGTGCCCGCTTCGCTTTGTCGCGATAACGCGGCGCGCTCGCTAATTGGACGCGATTTATTAGCCTGCGCGTACGCCACAACTAAATCGGAACTCACCTTTAATTTTAACCAGCACTGTCACTTTGTTCATGGACTAACTAAGCACACAATTCTGCTAATTAACAGACTATTGTATTCTGACCCAACCGCGGTTTCAATGTTCTGTTGTTCATGATCGTTCCCTAGCTATTTCCTAACCAGATGTCTTTATCTCCCTACGTTGGTTACGAAACGCGTTCGCCCACGTCCGAATTTCGAATCGACTTCGCTATCGAAAAATAGAAAGTCATAAATTACCGAAGGGCCGCTTTCCCACTTATATCTAGGTTAATGCTGTCGGGTAACTTCGGAACTGAACGATACTGGAAGGAACTGCCGATGACTTGGTGTTATTTTTGTTCCGTTCACTGATACCTACCTATTTTCCACTTTTGTTCCGGTTCTCATTCAGCTAAAGAAAAGTTTTAGTTATAAAATTCCGTCCATTCATGAATGGAAATTATGTTATCTTACGAAAATACAATACAATACTTCTATAGTTTTAGTATTTTTGAACTGAAATTTAATACAGGAAGCTTCCTCAGATCTATGCAAGCAAAGCAATCTTACTCTTGATTGGCAATTCCATTCGATATCTTCACACAAACCGTAACATAGTCGTTTCTAGTGTAACAGAATCAAAGAGTATCAATAAATATAGAATGGATTGAGTGGCTGTCGGGCATGTAAACAAAGCAGATGCCAGCGCCCAGCATGGCCTAGCGTGGCCCACATAAGCGTACGATCATCTCCACTGACGTAACCACGTAACGCAGTGTTGCAACCAATCGGCGGTCAGTTTGCATGCTTGTTTATATCTTAGTAAACATATTTCTATTAGCAAGAGATTGTGGACTTGTGTTTTTTGTACGGAAATCTGTACAACAATCTGCCAATCCATATTCTAAACACGCAAAAATGTTAATTGTCTTTCACGCATTAACATTTCGATATGCATTTCGGGTTTTAGTTGAGTCGAGATAATTCATAAGTGAATTGTGAAGGGAAGAGTTTTAAGTCTTAGAAGTTCACTTATTTGTAAGTTATCTAACTAGTATCATGGCTAGTCTCTACCTCACAGTAACTAAACTGTTACACAATTTAAGGCACAAGGCAAACGATGTAGTAAACTGTCGATAAAAATGTAATCTCCTTCCTTTTTCCGGATTTATGTGCCCATAAGCATTAATACAGCGTTCATACAGATTTATCAAGCTAGTTCAGAACATCAAGGTACAGATTTATCAAGCCAGCTCGGACAAGCAGCTGACATCGTCTCTAACACCAAAGAACATGTTTGTAACTGAAGTATTATTTAGGTAGGTACCTATATCTGATGAAATTCAAATAAGGGCACCGCCCTATTCCGATATCCGACATAGATTCTGATTAGTACACAACTTCATTTATAACAATTAATTTGGATGTAATGATTACTAATGAATGCTGAGCGGGCCCGATTTCTTAATTATACTCTTCCAAGTCGTAACTCGTCGCTACCGATTACCGCGGTCAATTATTTTTAGTTAAATGACATCGGAATTAGAACTACTAAATTAGTAGTTCTAATTCCGATGTCATTTAACTAAAAATAATGTTATTATCTACAGGGAAAACTTCATATATTAAGTTGTAGGTACATACATATATAGTTGTAGTTATATCTGAAGCAATAAAACCTACTCAGTTAGTCATAAGAATTTGGTCATGAAGCTTAGCAAATAGGTATGACTCACACTTTATTTTGTATGTACAAAGGTGACCAAAACAGGAAAGTATAGGTTTCCGTTAATTGTTTCAGTATTCAAAATTCAATATTCAAATGAGACGTCACAAAATAACACAGAGCTTTTAATAGATGAGTCCATATATTAGAACATATCAATGATAATGCACACAGTATTTGCATACAATCGCGACACTTATAAAGTTGTGACCAGAATTAAACATGGACATGTCAATTTAAGACTGCCTGGCGAAAATAGATATAAAGAAATATAATAAAAAAACGATCGAAGGGCTAAGTGAAAAGAAAAAGTAAATATCTACGAGGCAAAGCTTAAATGAAAAAAAAAACTTTGAATGAAAGAAATGTTTTGCTTCTTTAATTTTTTACGCTGATGTTCAAAGATAACCAACTAGAAAACATCCACAAAAGCGTATTACTTTATAAATGATGATGGCTGTCATTAAGTTTCAAATGCACGGCAGTATGGAAACAATGTAGGTACTATGTGTTGAACTTCATTCACAAAGACAGACTCCTTTTGATTCCGACCTTTGATACAAATGCCACGCTGCTATTTAGGAGTATTTAGGGGACTTTCCATGAATTTTAATGACGCTTCTGTGGGAACGACTAATAAAAATGTTAGACATGTAAACGAATTAGAGAAATATTACTAGGTTCAAACTATTTCTGGGTATTATTCCTGGCTTTTCTGAATCACGTCTATTAAATTGGTTAACCGTAATAAATAAGTCTGTCATATTTAGAGAAAAACACAGTTATTATGGTAAATTTATATATAATTGTAAATAGAATGATTCATGAAAATAATGCCATAAATCGAATAATTTGGCAGACTTAAAATCATCATTTAGCAAATGTCACTTGTTATTCAATAACTAAATAATAATTTTATAAACTAAGGTTTTTAACGATTGTACTATCGGTTTTAATAAATAAAATATAACTGATATCTATTGTAAGGTGGAGCACTCAATTTGCTGCATACAGATAGTGTCATGCGCAGAAACCATGTTTCAATAAATCTTTACGAACGCATCTGTTCCTGTTCAGATTTCATCTACAGTTCCAACTTCAACATTGGCATAATTTCCATATGCAAAGTAAACTCGATCATCACGCTGAGTGCGAGATTCACCAGCAGAGCGATGACCTCATAGAGATTAAGTGCCAATTTGGCTCCGAAGTATAACGGAACTAAATTAGCCATAAAACGCAACAGTGTAGGTACAAAAAACATTTTTTATTGGATTTCTTCATTCGAAAGATGAGTTGAGAATGAATGAAAATAACAAATATGACAGCTTAACAATAAAATGTTTTCTTCAGTGTTACAATACTAATCGCTTAACGAAAGATAAACGGTGATATAAAAATGAAATCTTATCGAAATTAAAGAAGCAAACGACATAATCACGTCGGCACATCGCGCCGGGCTCCAAATGAAACGGATTCGACATTTGAATTGTAAAACTGTTAGATCGTCGGTAGTGGGACGCGCGACCTCTGACCTGCGCCTGCGCCGCCGCGCGCCGCGCCAAGCAGCGCCAACCATGCCGGATTACGATGTATGTACATGCATCTGGTTTACAGATGTTAATCGCGGACTACTACTCTTTATGGTCGTATTAATATGCCGCCTGTAACTTTTTGTTTTGATGTCATATAAATAGCTTATTATGGCTACCATTCGCCCTATTCATAACCAAGTTATGAAGAAAACCCGTGTCAGTTCCGTGTTAAAAATGTTACTAAACCGTTCATCGATGTCCGCTCCAATTTCCCGTCCGTACGTAACGTTTGACTGTAACGCCTTGTTTAGGTCAGAATGCGTATTGAGGTCGGGATGTTTAAAAATCTTTCAATTGTGGGGCAATTAATCACTTATGCAGCGGGTGCTGAGGATCTGTTGACTCACAGTTAAATTAAAAAGAGCATAAAAAATAAAGTTAAGTGCTGTGTCGGGTCTCGTTTCTTGAATAATGAATCACGATGTGAGAAAAGAGGCAATTACTCTCATTATTGCCGCATATGACTCATGCGGGAGAAGCGGTATATCACACGCGCTGCCGAGGGTGGCAAACCACTGCGTTTAACCGTATACCGCCATACATTATGACCAAGAATTTTGAGGGAAGTCAAACATGCGGTGATCTATTCGTATTTCGTACACATGACTTCTAAATGTATAACCTTACTTAGGAAACATAAACTTCAAAGTCTACTTCTTCTTCTTTTAACCAAAAGTGCCAAGAATGTAAGTTTACTTAAAATCCGTGAAAACTAATAGATGTGATCGATTGATTAACGCCTTGTAGATAAGACGCCAGATGAATGTCTATTTAGTAGTTAAGCTTCGCATTACCTAATGCATACTTTTACCAGTTTATCAGATAAATCAATGAGCGTGTAGCCAGGCCAAAGGATTGATTACTAATTAATTTTAGCTTAGCGAAACTTGCTCATGTTGTTTTAATTCATTAAAGACGCTTAAGTACGCAGACTAACCGTTAGAATTTCACTTACATAAAGCGTGTGAAACTGTGGACTTATTAGTGCAAGATAATTTCAGCATACACTACGTAGCAACTTGCTGTTTTTGGTTGTTTCTTCGTTTTTTGAACAGCGACTTCCGAAATTGAAGTTATTTTATTGCTTAGAAGTCGGTTGTTTTTTTTTTTGTAAAAAGTTTTTTATTTTTCACTTTTTAGTGGTACAGATACAGACAACGATGACAAAACACACTGATACAAGACGCAATGTATCACACACTGATGCAAAGGTTATTTCTTCTGTAACTTGGTGGAGGCGCTCTTGTTTCGTGTTTGTGTACCACATTCGAAGTCCAGATTAGAGAGTACAAATCCACATACACATGCAACGGATATGAATAGCGTACGACGAACAAACACACGGTTCTAATCACAACAGCACACAATAGTATTGTTTATTCCACCCCGCGAACACGGAAACTGTTTCTTTGATACCGAAGTGGGTGGTCGATAACCGTCGTGATAGAATGCATAGTAGAGGTCTTAAATATATCAATAATATGCTTTATTAACTGTAACTTTAGAGACAGATATTTTTTGTTTCATCGTCTCCAAATTCTTGAAAGCCCCATTGAGAGTTCTTTGCCGGCGATTATGAATTAAATTAAGATGATTCTATAGACACTTTTTAAATTATATTCCTACACTTCACTTGAAAATTCACTTGTATTTTTTTCTCTTCATTTTTCTAAAATCATCATTATCCTCAAGAAATAGGACCATAATCGCCTTACGAATAATTTTACGAATTTCTTTCTAGATTATAACGGACTAAGCAATCAAAACTCACAACAAAAGCCGGCCGGGTTCAAAATCCTTATTCATAGAACATCTATTAGCTTTCAGTACCACACTTAACCGGAAACACTCGAAGTCTGGTAGCTGATACCGATACCAACCCCACTTCAACACCTCAAATAGACCAAGTTATTTGATCTTACCACTTAAAACGAAAAACATAAAGGATCTTAAGATGTCTGATGGAGCAAGGATGAAAGATAAGCCAGATGACCCTACTTCCTAATCTTCTTTTAAAAAATATTTATAATTATAGACTATAAAGTATCTCTTGCGTAAGATTAGTCGATGTGCTTAACTTAAATATTATTACTGTAAACAGACTTCTAATTACATTGCGTGTTCATTCATGCTGAAAATGAAGTTTTCGTATTATATTCAATCAAAATTCTCTGAACATTGTTGAAATCAGCTAAGAGTAGATCCTGACTGCGATGAAAATAATTTTAATCCTGAGAGTTTTCGAGATCTCTGGTTCTCAAAATTTAAGGCGTCGAACTTGTGAACATTTTTAGTAGAGCCATTTTCATCAATTCCTCAACGAATGAGTTAATTTCGAACGCACATTACTAAAACATACTCTATAATAGACTTCGACCAGTCGATACTCAGAAATCTTCGTACCACTGCTGCACGGCACAGAACCGCACGATATGATGCTGGTTGTACTGGCCTGTAAGAAATTAGTCCACAAATCCTGAAAGCAATGGATGTCGTGTAATGCTGTGCGTTGCAACATGGTGCCTTGCACTTGGTGGCGGTTGCTCGTGTAAAATAACGAGAAGTCGTAAACTGAACCGCGACGTTTATGGGCCTGTTCTCACAGTGATCCGGTATCGGGACAGTTTTGCACAGAATTTCAATAAGAAACAACCATTTTATTAAATTTAATTTAAAGTAATATCTGGGAATCAGAGGGATTTAAAGGGATTAGTTTTACATCCACAACACAACCGATGAGACGTAAAAATGCTGTAAAGTACCTTTGATGCCATCAGTTTTCAGAAAATTTCAATACGATATTAATGTTAGCGCTTTTTCGGAACTGGATGTTGATAAGAGAAGCATTAAATAAAAATTCAAGTCATAATTCCAACTCAAAAAAGATATCAACATTCTTGACTAAATATAGCTCAGGAGCCCTACATGATGCATATAAACGCATGATCTAAAAATAAGTGGATATCATACCGGTCCCAGGTAACATAAATATGTAGAGTATCTCTAGTCAGCAGAACTAATAGCAGATAGCAATAACATGATTCAAGGCTCTGCGGGCATCTCGACTTCATACATAAATTATGTTATGCATGTATCCAATATCTCATTACGTAGCGATAGACTCCTTAGAAATGTGGCGCCTACAACTAATGATGCACCAACTTGATGTAAGCTTCACTTTACCGCGACGGGTGACGAATCAAGAATGCAATTTGAGATGAAACGCGGATGTAAGGCTTCGAATGTGCGGCAAATTGCATTAGAAATTGCGTTGAATAAATCCAGAACCACAAGATTTGATTAAACTCAGCCAGAGGGGTCTTTTAATGATGATGTATAAATCGTGTTTGCATTTGTATTTAAGTGGACTTAAGATTTCTAAAGAGGTTCATTATAAATCAGTGACTAAATTAGGGTTACCATGTCTTAAAAAAGACAAGCCGGACAGGCCAGCCAATTTAGCAAGACAGTTCGGTAAAAAGGCCAGACACTTAGTTTTATGGTCTTAGTATAACCCAAAAACGGCTTTTTATCATTTAACATAAAATCTTAAATTCTAAAGAATTAACAAGATAATTGAGTGGCAACGCTAGACTAAATAATCCGTTGACTGGTTTACCTTTTCAATTTACCTAAGTGAATTATCGCTGCATCACCGTGTGATTGTAGATGATCGCTTATTTCCGTACCTCAGCATTATTTTGGTCAATTTACGTACGTTTTGGGTACTCCTTCACAATGCTGCGTTCACGGCAACAATAACTATTGTGTGCGTTCCGAAGAGTGAATTAAGTCTTGCATGACTTGAAGTTTTACAAAATGATGAAGATTACTTTCAAATTCTTCGATTCAGAATGTTTGTGTTGCATTGCTCTTGATCTTGATACTTGAGCAGTTGTGCAAGTTGTTCGTACGCAACTGCGCCCACGCACATTCCGCAGTAAAATTGAACATTCGATCGATTTTATTTACCTTTGACACCTTTCTTGATCCATTTCTGCTCGGGATTGGGGTTTCGAACTTACCTGAAAAATAAGAAAATATTAATTAGTACATGAAAAGTCTTGATGCAAAACATTTTTATATGATTCCAACTTTGTACAAATTTTTCCTTTTAATTAAAGAAACACGTTAACGCTAAACTAGAACTATTCCCACAAACGCCTAATTACAAGTTGCGAGCTATCTAATAAATAGTTACTTAGCTCTAATTAATTCAACCTTATGATGCAAGTACTGCCAATACAGTTAACACAATTGTAACAAATTCTCCGATAAACGAATAATAGGTTCGAGCTAATTGGCGACGAGAGTACCTAGTCTCCTTATGTTCTTGAACAATGCTATTGACCTCGTTGCAATTAGGTTTACTGCTGTTTAATGAAATGTCTCTCGCAATTGTGTCAAAAGGGCTTAGGTTATCGAGATAGTTGGCTACTTGGCTATCACTCTTCAACTTTGCTGAGTACCTACAGCATGGCCTGAGTCATTGTAAGTACATATGTATAAGTCTCTTTAGAGATCGTAGCCTTAATCGAAGCTAACTCTGTCAGATTCGGTTAGTTTCGTCCATGTGATTCACTGAAACTTTAAATGAACTCTTTTCCGAATTGCTTTGATGTCATACGTTTACTCATCAATAAACATTTTTGTAAAAAGAGAATTCTCATTTTAAAGTCTAGGCAAATTCTACAGACACAAACAATTTTTTATACTGGCAACATTGAAAAACAAAACCAAAAGAGTGACAGCACAGAAATCAATTCCATCTTTGCGTAGGAGAAGAAAAATGCTTCATGTCGTAAGTTAGGCGTTTGATTGACTAAAGCGTGCCTTAGGAAGAGTAATATCAGCGCGCATAATAAGCCCTTCTATTTTAATCTTAAGTGTTTTACCGCTTATCGCAGCCCCATTAATTACACGAAATGGAGTCGGACGCCCACAGTACTTAGGTACATGCACCAACACAAATATAATTATAGTAATTGATTTAAATATCATAATAGTAGGGTTGTCGCGAGATCCAATCAACAGATTTCGATAGTGTGTAAACAGCGTAATTGAAGCGCTTTCTACACAAGTTTGTTTAAACTTTTACTATCCAATCTTCAAGCATCCATCGACGGCGCTGATCCTATCTTGCTTATTATTTTTTTCTTACGATACTTGTAAACAATGGTTAATATTGAATCGATAAAGAACGCATGTTTTTATAAAAGGTGATAATTTATAAAGATAAGTACACATTCAGATAGATAGAGATAATTTTACAGGTACCAATTTATTTTTAAAGATATACATGACTTGTTTTAGCATAGTAACTACGAACTTAATCTCTTGTTATGGCAGGTCCTTAATTTTTATTAGGTAAGGATATTAAAGAGAAAGGATCATAGATAGTTGATGAGAAACCGATTTTAAAGTCGTAAACGTTAACTGCATTTAATGTGTTTTCTCTACAGCGATATACCCGTGTTACGTACTCAGATACCGTAGGACCATAGCATTTATCCTGACAGTAAATTCTTGAATTTACGACACACAAAAACACGTTAGGTTTGTAGTTGCTTTTGGTCGAAGTATCACATTACGGTAGCTCAGCGTTATTAAATTGTCCTTCAAAAACGGAGGCTGTTCTATACATCCGTCGGCATCTTAATAACCGACTTCACAAAAAAAACGAGGTTCTTTCTTGCCTGCACCCATCGGTAATACGGCAAGCGAGATGAAAGACAGCATTCATGATCTCCGGGTGTAGTGTTACCTAAGCTAAAGAGGGTAACACGATGTTGTTTATATTGAAGCTAATTTAAATATTTACCCATTACATTTAAGCAAATAACGAATTCATAGATAAAACATGTGTGGGAACTTTCTTGTCAAATATTTGATATGGGAATTAGCATGTACGGTTATTAGACACACAATATGGTAGGTCGACTTACAAACGCAGCGATTGCGATAAGCATAAGGAAAGATGATAAATATTGAGAACAATGGTGGCACTCAATTCGGGTACCTATTATCTTTATTCTTTGGCATTCATAGTGCAGATGGTACCTACAGGTCAAATCGTTATGGCGTATTGCGTTTTGTACTGAGAAAATATAACCCTGTTTAGGAAAACAGAAGTAATCTTGGTAACATCATTTTACAATACAACCTCAATGTTTCTGTTACAAATAGTACACAAAGTTTACTACGAGAATTAGTATTACTTTGACCGGTTTCAAAAACAAAAGTGGCTTGTACTACGGTGTTCATAAATAAATCGCACAGCGTTTATACTACTCCACCTGAAATAAGATGAGATGGGGCTGAGTAAGCACTGACGTCAGCGGTCATCGACCCCCCGCCTGTAAAACTTCAGTAATATTCGCAGTCAAAACAAACCGTACACCATAAAAAGAACTTTATGAAAGTAACCCTCATTCCTCAAGATTTAGAGTTCTATTTCCATTCGATGAACTCAACTCCTGACATCATTATTTTGTGTAGTTCCGACTTGCACGCAAACACTCCACGCTTTCCTTTTAGTACAAATTTCGGACCCAATTCGGGATGTTTATTATTGGTTTGCCAAAATTATGTATATTTTCTTCGTTTTATTACTATGTTATTAACTCTTTACATAGTTATGGACTGCTTGATTGTCATTTATCTTGGTTTAGTTAATAACGGTGCATTCTCTTTGAAATACAAACATCAATCTGTTGAGTAATATCGCCCACTCTCTTTTCTCTCATTTAGCAACTGTCAGAGTGTGGAGTGAGGTCTCTGTCATACCCACGTACAGTAGGAATAAAGGCAAGTAACTTATTATACCCCATTTACTTAGTAGCCCGTTTAATGCATCACAATTTATTTAAATTAATTATTCAACGAATGTACATTTCCTTTCCTCTTATTAAGTCATGATTTCAGTGTAACAGATATGACTCATGAAAGATATATCCTTTTGAATCATGTAACGATTAAATTAGGAGATACGCCCTTTAATTTGGGTCAGAGCCCATTCGTCCCCTAAAATTCGTCCCCCAGCATAAAAGTTGTAGATTCGGCCCCTATATAGGTGCCCATTGGTCTCCTGGTAGGGGACCAATTAATATTTTAATAAAAAATATTATTTTTAAGGTACCCATTCGTCCCCTCTAATATATATACAATATAAGTTAAAGATTCGGCACCTATTCAGGTGCCTATTGGTCCCCTGAGATAAAATTAGCTATATTTTACATAAGAAACGGTTAACATAGTACACTTGTGAACAGTTTATTAACGGAATTAATTTAATAAATCATAACAGATCATTGAAAAAGAGCTATGATGAATGATAATCCGTCATGATAATAATATAACCTGTCGATAGGCTTACGATGTAAAACTGTCTCACTACGAATGGCTTGTTAAAAAAACGGGTTACAAATAATAGATAAGGTGTTTAAAATTGGTAAGTACTCTCCAGATGTGCGCGGGGTGTGGAATGCCGAAGCGGGAGGGATAATTATTATGATTTTGCATGTATGTAGTTGGTAAATATACAAAAAAATAAGAAGTGATTATTTACTGTTGATATGTGTTCTATTTTTTTTGCATATTTTATATTTAATGTTGATTTATATGATGGCCAATCAAGGCTGATTTTTGTATAAGAGTTGTATTTTGATAGTTTCTAGGACATTGTGATTTTGTATGTGTTAATCCTATTTGAAATAAACATGATATCTACCGAATTACTATATTTTTTATTTTAGCCTTTTCGGCGCGACTGTACCAGGACTACCAAGCTGCAGTATACACATATACATGTACTTATATTAGAAGAATGAATAAAAATAAATATTCTTCAGGGGACGAATGGGCCCCTCAAAAGTTCCAGGGGACGAGTGGGCACAGGGTGCGAATCTTAGGGGACGAATGGGCTCTGACCCTTTAATTTCGCGTCCCAGGACAATACCGCCAGCTTTGTCGCAAGTTAATGATTCGTGATTCGCAGAAACTGCCAAGCCTAGTCTGGGATTTTAATTACTGTCGGTTTCAAAATAGCTGCGCGTAATGTATTACATTAGGCATGTGACATTGTGAGCTGCATATGACATCATAATGAGCGGTTCAGAGAAATAACCTACGGGCAGAACCGGGAGCTTCTTTTGATTAAATTTAATGGACATGAAGTTCGTTAGGAGAACTGGCAAGGGAATTAGGAAATATCGTTGTTAAGCAGCTGCTGTATGATCAATCTACCGCGTCGCTGTACGTGGTTGCTTTAAGAAGATATTTCCCAAAGAATAAGTAATTGATAGCCACCTGTTCACTCATTACTGTTTTACGATGATCCTTCGAGACTCACTCGTATAGTAAGTAGCATAATAGGTAAGCCCACGTTCAGAATTGGACATTTACGGGCAAATATGATGAAACTGTTTGCAGTATAAGACGGAAAGCATCCATAAATCCAAAGTAAGAGGCACAGCTACAGTTTAAGATTTACGTAGGCTTTAAAACAGGCTGCTCTATTCAATGGTGTCTATCCGTCTGACTTCGCACTAATCTGATTATAGGCGCATAAACAGAATACTCAAGCATGGTCTATTGTTATTCTACGATGATCGTAAGATACGTGAGATCAATATCTTACTTTATAGACGTCATATTGTGACGTTTAAGCTTTATGCTCCTTACAGCCTTTGAATACTTGGCTTTGACCATAAACTTAGATGAGTTAATCCACTCTTAAGGCTCGGCCATGCTAGCAGCCGCCAGGTATCCTAGTTACTAAAAATTTTTTCACTCATGAAAACTTCCTCATTCCTGTGTGGGAAATCTTCCAAATCTCGGTCACGAACACTTTAAACAACACAAACGGGAATAAATAACAACAGCCTTCTCGTCCGTAACAATTATCACTATCACGATACAATAAAACATTATTTTAGTGAAGGAGAAATTATTGAATTTAAATTACAGTGCACAGGTTCCGTAGGTACTTATTAATAAAAGGTAATGTGTGTGTGTACGTTTACTCAAGTAATTGCAACTGGCCACACAAGTAGACGTAATTTCATTGGGCGTGCTTACACCGCCCGCAGGTCTCTTACTAGCCGCGCCCAATCGTAATGTATGCTTATATTTATTAATAATATAATAATAAAAGGGCTCCGGTGATTTATTTTAAAACAGACTTAATAAATATGTCAGCAACGTAATGTATATGACCATGTGACCAAACCATTTGCGTAGTCAATAAATCTTTAATCGGACGGTCAGTCTTAATTTACTTAGCTTCGAGCCTTTACTGACATTTCATATCCATGTAAACGAAATAATTAACTATGCAATTTAATTTGCGTACGTTGTTTGTTCGAACTCGGATTTCAAAATAATTACAGAGGTAACTGTCGATGCTCCTTTGTTTGCCACTTTTGACTTCCTTTGTTATTTTACTTTTGTTCAGGTCAAGTTCAATGGTAGAAAAGGCGTGCTAGCTTCTACGTTTTTTTTTTAATTTACTATTTCACAGGTATTTGAAAAGCTGCGAGCAACCGTGCGTATCGGCCATTGTAATGCGTGGTGACTGGTGACTGCTGCGCGTGCCTGCGCCGGCGCAGTCGTACGCACCATTTCGCGGATCACTGCCCCCAATAATTACATAGCTTACGGACCTCACAATTCCATACACCTATTGAGGCCCATTCATATAAAATAACCTGTTGATACCAACTCATCACTTGATCGATACAATTTGGGCATCGATGATTTATAATTTAATCGAATGCTATTGAACCTTTTAACCTTGAAATCAGAAATTGATGGCGCGCGGCCAACCGGTACTGATGGAGCACGACTGCTGGGCTTTGTAAAATAATTTGTTATAGGTATATGATTTTGTTCAATACAGACTGATTTAGTAATAGCTAAACCACTTTTTGATTTAATGTTATAACGTAATGTTCATTATATGAAATTGGAGACCTTTGATAGAATCCAAATATTGGAGTGTAGAAAATTTTTGTTAAATTATCTGAAAAATAATTATCTGTTTGTGCTCTAAAGTTTGTTTGTGTGAGAGAGAAGTTTGTGGTGCTATCTGTAGTTAGTTAATTTAATAACGAAGCATTGTTCTTGTGTAACAATGATGTGTACAGTGAAGAAGATGTCTTGACGCATACGTGTCCACACACCTGTTGTTTAGCAAATAATTGATGCTGAACTGAAAAAAAAAAAACTTCAACTGAGGTCTATTGCAGCCCTGTGACTAAATGGAGACATTCAATACAACATTTTAATTAATGACATTTGTAATTTAAATAGTATGACCCTAAAATTATTCATAAAGAAAATGACAGTTAGGTAAATTGATAGAGCCATTTATTTTTGCTGAAAAAAAAACAATATTTAGCTATAGGTACATAGTATCAACATATTCATATGCGAAAATTGCATAACGTTCCTTTACAGCTATGCCACTCAATTATGTTATGTTTTACCGCCAAAACCCGTATATGTCAGGGTCATCACCATTGCTTGACGAGTGTAGTGACCTCTCGTAGCCTATGTTTATTTGAACAGATTGGCACACTTTATCATTACGCCACAAACTAATGAGACACGCACGATTTGAAAGTAAGCGCTATTTACTTACATCGTGAGATTTGGAAAACTTCTCACATCAACTAACACTTCAATAAACATGGATTTTGTTTGAGTACCTACCTACCTACATGCATAAAAGAAAATAAGGTTGTCATGGAAATTTGATGAAAGTTGCGCTGGCCATTAAAATCGAAAATCGAGGAGGAAAACAGTAGGTTAATGACCGCGGAACAAACCTCTACCATTTTTCCAATGAAAGTTGACTGAGAGCCAACCCTTACTACATTATCATAAACCACAGTATATTTTTAAAACAATTGCAAAAGTTTTGTTCGAAAAATAATAATCATATTTCACTCAAAGCATGATATCCTAACTGGCAATAACACGCATCTCGTTTCAAGAACGCAGATTATACTCTCTCCTTGTCCGAGACGGTTTACAGTGTAGTCACGGCCTTGTTTGCCGACACTGCCACATATTTTAAAGCTAATCAAAGCAAAAAAATAACTCTGCTTGTTTCTGAACGAACCTGTCAAACTCATTACGGTTTTTGTGCACGGCGCTGTCACAACGCCTCTGCAAATAAAAATCATACTTTGGCATTATGTTCATGTTTGTTATGTTCCTTCTATTTAAATGTACGTTCATAAACGATTCGCAATCTAATTAAATTGAATTATCGAGAACTTATTGACTTCCAAAATGGAAAGGGAACGCGCGATTCGGATATGCCGCAAAAAACCGCGTTCGGCCGTTGATGGGACAAGTGTCAAAGTGAAAACTATTTCAAATTTTTTCAACTTCAACTGAACTTTACCAAACACGTTTCGTAATATCCATCAAAATTGCATGCAAATCTAAAATTTGTGATGGGCAAACGAAAAAATAAGGAGGAAGAAGCTGGAAAAATCAAACGTAAACTGAAAAAATCGCAGAAACGATTTAAGAAAAACGAGGAAACAGAAGAAGATGGACGTCTTACACCAACAGACTCCCCTCCTAGAGAGAGGGCCGCCTCGGTAGAACCACCAATGATGAATTCTGACTTGGACTTGCCCCTGGAGATCTGAGGTACTTACTTAACATAATATATACTTAATAGTTACCTATTGAGATAGGTATTAAGCTTCAAACGCATGGGTGTTTGTACATGGGTACCTTTTCTATTCACTACACCAAGTACCTACTGGCTTAAGAGCTACCACTTTAGCGGGTAGACAAAGCTAGATTCAAATAGTGAGCTATCACATACAGCGGATAGACATGCTATTACACATTATTCAATATTACACTTCAGAGCTATCACTTAGAGGATAGACCAACCAACAAAATACAGTGCTATCACACAGAGGATAGACCAACCAACAAAATACAGCGCTATCACACAGAGGATAGACCAACCAACAAAATACAGCGCTATCACACAGAGGATAGACCAACCAACAAAATACAGTGCTATCACACAGAGGATAGACCAACCAACAAAATACAGCGCTATCACACAGAGGATAGACCAACCAACAAAATACAGCGCTATCACACAGAGGATAGACAGCAAAATACTTTATATCTGTAGCTTACACTGCATATTAAACTTTCAGACAGTGAAGAAGTGGCCGAAGAACTTCTGGCCTTGGGTCTTGAAGGTGCGGATACCAATGAGATAAGTGAACCAATCCGTCCTTAGTTAGCATCAAGATGGAAAAATATTATGAGAGGTTTAAAGAAAGAAACCAGGGAAGAAATCTTTAAAAAATATCTAGACCCAGAAAATTGTAACAGCACAGCACCTTCCTTAAACCCAGAAATAAAGGCAGTCATGTCAGATGCGTCTTTTAACAGAGACAACAGACTTGTAATAAGGCAAAAATGACTGGGAAAGTTTTAACAGCTATAGGAAAGGCCATGACAATTGTCATGAAGGGAAACTTCAACTCGAAGCAGTTGATTGAGTACCTTAGTGATGCTGCAAACATTACTACCGACATATATCATCAAGACTTGTCATCAAGGAAGTACTTTGCACTCGCAGGCACCAGTTCACTGATTAAGGATCCTATCAAAAATGAAAAGTCAGATGAGATGCTATTCGGAAGTACTTGCTCTGAGAAAATTAAATTAGCTCAAACAATTCAGAGAACTGGAGTCCAGATAAAAGAAAAATAGACAAACTTCAGGAGCCCGCTGCTACCTCAACAGAAACCTTGCAGCGGGCAAATACCAGTACCGTCATCCAGTAAAGCCTTACCTGAGAACACAGAAGAAGAGGCAGCCTCAGCAGAGAATACGATCTCCACCACGCTAACAGCGTCACAATTACAGGTGCATGCAGGCAAAACTAGATATTTTAGTTTGAACTGGGAAAAAATCACAAATGATCCTATTATCTTGCAGTGGATTAATGCACCTCCAACTGAAGCCCATGTGCAAAATTGGTCAGCAAATGATAGAATTGTTATTCAAAAAGAAATTAAAAAGCTCCTGTCATTGGGTGCAATTTCTTCACATATAAAAAATCAGTATGTATCCCCATTTTTTGTTGTACCTAAACCATACAGGTTTATACTCAACTTAAAGGGACTCAATAAGTACATAGACACCCAACATTTTAAGTTAAAGGATTATAGAACAGCTTGCAAGCTAATTGAAAATAGTTACATGGCAAAAATTGATTTAAGAGATGCTTATTTCTCTATTCCCATTTCTGACCACTCCAAAAAATATCTTGGATTTAACTTTGAAGGCAAACTATACCAGTTCAATTGCTTACCCTTCGGATTATGTACTGCTCCATTGATATTCACAAAAATCATGAAATCCATTGTTACATACCTAATATAAAAATATAATAATGACATATTACTTAGATGACAGTCTATACATTAATAATGACAAAAGTACATGTGTTCAAATTATGAAAAAAGTATTTTTAAACCTAGTCAGGCATGTGACTATTTAGGATTTACCATAGATTCCAGGGATCTAACTATTTCAATACCTAAAGAGAAACAAGTCTCAATTCTTAAAAAGTTGCACAGTTTCAAAATAAAAACTGTCTGTGAAATTAGAGAATTTTCCCAACTTTCAGGGTCTTTAGTATTACAAGATACCAATGAAGATTATGATGAAAAAATGTCCCTTATATTGACAATAGAACTTAATCAAACAGTACATATTCCAACTGGAAATTCACACAGATGCATCTCATATGGGCTGGGGTTCTGTCTGTGAAGGAAAAAAGGCTTCTGGGTCTTGGTCTTCCAAAGAGTTGGAGTTTCACATCAACTATGTGAAATTAAAGGCTGCTTTTATTGGCCTTCAGTGCTTTGCTAAGAATTTTCAAAATTGTGAAATATTACTCAAGAGTGGATAATACAACAGCTATAGCTTATATTAACAAAATGGGGGAGTACAGTTTAAACATCTTAACAATATTACAAGGGAACTATGGCAATAGTATGAGAAAAGGAAAATTTGGTGTTTTGCTTCATATATTAATACCAAAGACAATTTTGAAGCAGATGCTGAGTCCAGGAAAGTAAATATTGAATGGGAGCTATCTGAAATATGTTTTGAAAAAATTAGGGGAACCTTAGAGGAGCCTGAAATTGATTTATTTGCATCTAGAATAAACAACAAATGTCAAAAATTTGTCTCATGGAGAAGAGACCCAGAAGCTTTAACAGTTGATGCATTCACACTGGACTGGAAAACTTTTTTCTTTTATGCTTTTCCACCTTTTTTTCCCTAATCTTAAAATGCGTTAATAAAATAATGTCTGATAGAGCTGTAGGCATTTTAGTTTTCCCTTATTGGCCTTCTCAGCCATGGTTTCCGCTCATAGAACCACTTCTAGTCAAAGATTTACTTATTTTTCCACCTAACAAATTAGGAACCCCATCCCATGTATCAGCATCTTATCCTGGCTGCAGGGCTGCTATCAGCGAAGCATTTGTAAGGCGTGGAACTCCACTCCACTCTTGGGATAATGCTAAATTCCCTTTCAATCAACACAATCACGCAATACAACTGTTGTCTCAAGTCATAGTGAAAGTTTTGTAACACTCACAATATTGACCTTTTGTACTAAAATTTCTAAGTGACTGCTTTCATAAGGGTGTATCGTATGGTTCATTAGATACCACTAGATCTGCTTTATACATGTTAATGTGGCTAAAAATTACTTCAGATGACAGATTAAAAAGATTTGTCTAAGGGGTATTTAGGCTGAAGCCTCCCAACCCAAAATACAGTGTTACATCCGGGTTAGGTATTAGATTATCTAGCATCCAAGTACCCAAAAGAGAGTCTATCATTAGATATTTTAACAAGAAAGCTAGTCACAATTCTGGCGTTAACATCAGGTCATAGAGTCCAGACCCTATCACTATTAAAAATATAACATTTTTAGCTGATGGAGTACAAATAAAAGTACCCGATAATAAAAAAAAAAAAAAATAAAAAAAAAAAAAAAAAAAACCTCAAGAAAAAGTTCACTTCAACCCTGTTTACATTTAAAAAGCTATACTAGTAAATTAGAAATTTGTCCAGTACACACAATAAAGTAATATTTAAATGTAACTAAAGACACTAGAAAAGAAATATATAACCTAATAATTACATACAAAAAACCATACCATAAATGCC
The DNA here is from genome assembly GCA_905332915.2 of Hecatera dysodea. Lineage (NCBI taxonomy): Eukaryota > Metazoa > Arthropoda > Insecta > Lepidoptera > Noctuidae > Hecatera > Hecatera dysodea. The sequence goes on along the minus strand of HG995299.1, from coordinate 13,242,611 downwards.
TCCTCTCAATCTCTAAGTATATGGATAAAACTAACATTAAATGAGGCAGGTATAGGTACTTCCGTCTTTACTGCACACAGCACCAGACACGCTTCTACTGCAGCGGCAAGTAGGGCAGGTCTTAGCATAAATCTTATTAGAAGGATGGCAGGATGGTCAGCCACATCCTCAACCTTTGCAAGGTTTTATAATAGACCATTAACAGAAGACCCCCTAGGTTTTAGTAATGCAGTTTGCAATACTTTAAATAGGATCTAGTACCTAATATAATTTTTCTATAAATATTAATTTATAAATACTTAATTGTAATGTTTTGTAATTTTCCAATAATTATTTTTAAATTACAGTAGCCTTTCATTCACAACTTGACTTTAAACATCTACACTGTAAACCGTCTCGGACAAGGAGAGAGTATAATTAGGAGATTAAACGAACTTACCTGTAAGTGAAGTTCTATCTCAATTATACGAAGCTCCTTGTCCGAGACGGGACTCCCTCCCAATGTTACCCTCCCTATAAAGAAAAATATTCGTTGTTCATGAAATGTGCTTTAAACGAAATGAGTTTGACAGGTTCGTTCAGAAACAAGCAGAGTTATTTTTTTGCTTTGATTAGCTTTAAAATATGTGGCAGTGTCGGCAAACAAGGCCGTGACTACACTGTAAACCGTCTCGGACAAGGAGCTTCGTATAATTGAGATAGAACTTCACTTACAGGTAAGTTCGTTTAATCTCCTAATTATACATATGTTAGCATTTAACTGGTTTGCGTTTATAATACCTACTAGAGGCCATTGCTCCCACTCATCCGACCAACACATGTGCTCTGACGTTATAATCTGTCCTCTTATTATCTGTTACACAACACACACAAAACAAATATAGCAATAAATTACATCGAATACAAAATTCATGAAGGAAATACAATTCATTCATAATCTCGGTCCATTCTTCAGTTTAATGCGGTACACGGCCGAGTATCAAGATTTCTTACAAAGCATTGCGATTTAAAAGTTTAATGTTGGTATCTTTGGTCGGTGTGCGGACACAAAGTATTGTAATGTTTATTTATTACGTACAAACAATCCTCTTGAGACAGTTGTTGACGGGCACATCCTGCCCACTGACATTGTCGCGTCGTTTAAATAATATCAGAAGCTCTCACAAGCAGCCATATCTTATATTAACATCTTCAAGTTATTAAGTTTGTTTACTTTGATTATAAAAAGTGGAGCAAACATCCTGTGAGGACAATGACAGAGTATTAATGCGAGAAGAAGTATAACAGTGTAATCTCGATATTAAACCGTTTTAATGGTCTTCAAGCCAAACATAAGATAAAATCTGGACCGACAGTAACAATGCCTTCTATAAAGCTACATTTCTGCATATACATATTTCTTATTTAACTAAAAACAATTATTTTCTTGCCAAGGTGAGTAAATCTGGGTACACCACAAGATGAATAGATAATTATGATAGCGCCCCGGGCCACTCGCAGCAATAACTTGCCCAGGTAAAAGATCACAGAATTACACAAAGTGCGGACAAATTACTAGTTATTTGCCTATGAGCAAAACACATAGAGCAATAACTATAAATTCTTGAAATTGCGGAACATTCATTATTTAAAAGTTATTAACGGACTGGAATATAAACATTCCCTTGAAATAATGCGACACAATTTATTGTGCTCTTGCTTGCAACTTACAGTCTCGTAAACTTGATGGTTTCTGTAAATTATGTAATTTACAGAAACCATCAAGTTTACGAGACTGTAGCGATATCAGTAGACACATGAATTAAGTAATCATTTAATCATGTACGTGCACACACAAGGTACATTATTAAATTAATTTTAAAACCTATTATTTTATTTTAAATTGGCTGTATTCGGTAAAATACGCCAACACAGAAAAATAACAAGCTTATCAAGTTTTGATAAATTACGGGTTATTTTGAATAGGACATGAAATAATTAGCTGCTTTGTACTGATAAAATTGTCCCTAGCGAACCTAAATAACTGTGTTCATACGCAATTTGAATTTCAATCCCGCTTCTCGCTTTATTAAAAAATAAAAGCTCATCGTGCGTAATTCTTCACAGGCACAGAGTAGTTAATTTGGGTTATAAATCAAAAGCACCATTACGCTGTGGCACGGCGCGCGGCGTCGCGTGCGCCAAGCCTTAAAGAGTCGCGCCCTGCAGCAGCTACAGAGACGATGTTATACAGCCTGGACATGGACAAAAAAGGGTGTGCGAATTAGCTACTGGTCCTTGAAACACGCGATTTCATTTGCTGAGTAAAAACTGTAACATGAAACAAACATCACGTTTGTGTTTCATGTTATATGATGTACACACTTAATTTCTCACACTCTATGACATTGTCCTTCATCTAAATAGTAGTAAAATTTGGCGTAGAGATAGATTATAGTCTCTTTTTATCCTAGAACTAGCAGCGGCTCGCGGTTTCACCCACTGGAATTTTTCATATGGGAATACGGGGATAATAAAATAAATAGCCTATGTCGCCGGGGGATAGTATAGCTTCCCAACAGTGAGTAGTAGAGTAGTTTCGGAGCCTATTCAATGAAAACAAACAAACAAAAAAAAAAACAATCAAATCTTTCTTCTTTATAATATTAGTGTAGATGTAGATTATGTTCTCTTGGGATAATTTCCGACATTCACGCGGGCAAAGCCACTAACAGAGGCTAGTTACTCCATATACGGAATGTGTTCAATTTCCTCGTTAATTTTATCGTCTCTATACAATTTACAGTCTAGCTATGCAGTCTTATGCGTTTGTAACGTATATCTGATTGTATACACTCTGCATTTTAATTAGTGAAAAGGTGAAAACTTGACATTACCTGTTCCTATTTTTACAACTTTGAGGTTAATTGTAAAAGGTATATTACCAGCTTTTAATGTCGTAAAATGAGCGTTAGTATGTTTTTATACTCGTCTTATTGAGGTAATCTACTTTAAAAGCCATTTATGCATTTATAAACTCGTAGATTATATTTAAATGTAATGTCTACATAAATAAGTGATGCTGATTAGGTACCCCAACCACAAATTAGGTAGTTCATTTGCCTGTTACAAACATAAATGTATTAATAAGAATTTATTTTAAATAACAACTTCATTTCGCATTACCTATTAGTAGGTTCCTGTTACAGTTTATCTATAAATATAACTGACGAATAAAATATAGTCGATTAAATTAGGTCTAAAAATAGAGTTGCGTTTTTTTAGTTTTCCCCATGTTCAATACAAAAACGTACCTAAAGTGTATGCAGACTTTACAGAAAAAACCAGCAATTCATTACATATAAATTGTTGGTGTGGCTTCGATCCCGACTGTCTCAAAAACCAGAAATAGTGTGTAGCTTACTATCACTGACAGAATCTATCTCCAGAAGCAAGATTCCTTCAAAAACAAAGGCCAGTTTACTTTTCGTGGGAGAATTTCCAAGTACTGAAAAACGACTGCGTTACTAAACAATAAACCGTTATTATTATTACTTACTATATGCGTCATGTTGTTTCCTATAAACTACACAAATATATAAGTAAATATAGCAACACCATACACCATGAAACTCAATACCTATTAGTTATTACGCACTTAATAGATCCAATGTCACAAACACTCACATTAACGCACCATATCGTTGTACATTATGTAGGTAGGTACTATATCCGTTGGTTCCTACCTACTGTGGCGCCTATTATCATAGCGGCACACTTTGGCTCGAAAACATTAAAACGATTGTTGCTCTATTCGTAAAAACGATCCTAAAATGTATGAGTAATCACTAATCTCTCAATAAGTAGGCAGTCAGGAGTGCATGACTCTACTATTAATTCTACAGCCAGCTAAATAAATAAAACTATAACCTCTTTAATTATGCTAAAAACGTTTTCCGCCTTACTCGCCCAATAACATTGAGGAAAACAGCTGTTCTAAGTACTGATAGCGCAGGAAAATCCAAAGCTAGACAGGCCTGTTTGAATAATTAAAAAATGTATTAAAATAAAAACTTAAATTAATCAATTACTGTTCATAAGAATAATATTTTAAAATATGTTTACTATTCACATTTCGTTTTAATTATCCATAAAGAGTTTTTGAAAAGGTACCAAACACTTTTGCCGTCTGTACCAACGTGGGACGATTCACGCCAATAGCCCCAGAACTAAAGTGTAGGTTACCTCATGAACCTGTTGACTGGCAGTTTAAATTAGCCGGGTGTTAGCCAGTGACATTAGCACCCGCTGTAATTACCGGCTGACCTACATAGGGCTTAGTTTAATTAATAATTCGAGTTGCAACGAGCTGACAAGCATACCGACCTTATATGGAGAGACCAGTACGCATATTCATCGGAATCGAGACTATAGCTTGGAATATAACAACTTGCTTTGTATAGACGACTTATTTGTAGATCTTAAATAGTTGTATGTTGGGGAATTGACCGTCATTTGTTTCTTTATTTTTTGATAGCCTTGACAATCAACTTTATGTGCTACTTATCATTGACTGGAAAACCTTGTTATCTGACTTCTACAGTATAATGTATCAAGGAGTTTATGATAAGATTTTTACAATTCTTATGATATTATAAATCCTGTCTTATCTAGCATTCTTAAAACATATTACGTGTCACCATTTTCTCGTAAAAGACTCGGTATTAAATTACAAACAAGCCCATATGACGTGTTACTTAGTATCCTTATATCCCTACATTACTGCTAATGCAATTACCAAGAATCCTTTTATCGTGTAGTAAAACTAGAAAGTAGGCGTACACACATCGACTAGACCAGCCAGAGTAGACCTAACCAAATTAACTCGCCTCGAATTCTTTCCTGATTGGCACGGATCGTGACTTCCATTCAAAAAGTAGAAAGAGTACCTACTAATCCTTGCTAATATTATAAAAGAAAGCGAGTTTCTCCCACTTTCGCAAGACCTTGAAATGTTGCATAGGTAAGCTACTATTCCAATGTTCCTGCATTGGAACTGGATTTAGAACTGTGTTTTTTTGTTTTCGGGATGAAAACCTCACAGCAGCGAGACCGCGAGGCACTAACTGGAGCGAACTGCGAGACTGCAAAGTGCGAGGCTAGCTGAAGCAAGTGTAAAGCCTTAGCTAGATACTGTCTTCCGAAACCCATAATAGTCCATAGCAGAGACCTCACGCGTCGTCCGGTCACGTCTCTAAATTATTGGCAATGTCATGTGCGAATGATAATGACAATCAGGCGCCATTCTGCGCAGGGAATTCAAATCGAACAGTCGTTTCGGTGATAAATGTCCCGTCGAAAAGCTGACAACTTTTATAGGCAGCGGGTAACGGGGGAATTCAGAAAACTTCCAATTGTTTTACTGTGGAGTGTGGGATATTACTACGAGGGCTGCCTTTTAAGTTGTGTCTTTTGAAATAAGTATAGACGACCTTTTATTGTTTTTCAAAGAAATCTTCGCGATATTTAATACACTTTTGAATGCGTTCGAACCAGTTTTTAAAACATTTATTCCACTCCGAAGCGGGGGTAGTCAAAATGGCCGATTTGTATGCGTCAACAGCTTCATCGGGTGAGTTGAACGTTGAAACGAAGCGACCACTAAGACTTTGCTTAATTTTGAAAATCATTAGGGCTCAAGTCAGGGCTGTAACGCGGGTGATCTAAAATATCTTTTTATCGCATCGCATATATCCAAGACTCGTCATCACTAACCATATCATGAACATGTTTTGATTTTCCTCTGCTGAATCGCTGCAGAGTTTTGTGACACTATTTAACACGGGCTGCTGTTTGGTCATCGCTAAGCAAATGTGGTATCCAACGAGAGGTCAACTTTCTTACGCCGAGATCTTCGTGCAGGATTTTTTGGATAGCAGTCCCTGAAATGCCCACGGCTGCCTCTATTTCACGGTATGTCACATGACGATATTCGACAGTCAGCTGCCGCAGGGCGTCGTTATTCTCTTGCGTCATGTCGGTTTTGAAGCGATCTCCTCAATGCACTGAAGTCGCGCTAATGTTTGATAGTTGTAGAAAATTATCGCACGTATATTTTCCTTTGATATTTCCATTTTTACAACCGACTTGTCACCTTTTAATAGGCGCTACAATAAAACTATTCGACCGATCAAAAAACATTCTTTGGTTTTCGAATTCTAAATTCAAAAAGATGAAAAGCCATATACAATATATATTTTTTTAATAATTGCGGGAGGCTTGCAACTTTTAAGTCGTGTGACTTAAAAGGCAGTCCTGTATTGTACTAAAGTTCTGGAGATTTAGAGACAAACGACGGCAAAGGTTGTTAGAAAACCGTTATTTCTTTGAAGAAAACATGAAACTGAATACTTGATACGTGCTATAAAGTTTGATATACGACGAGCACTAGGCAATAAAGTCATGATAGCGCTGTAACAGTAGGCGTCAAGTGCTGCGATGCATTGTTGCCGGTTTACTGCCGCTCCTAAATATCGACCGGGAAGTAACTGCTGAGTGGTCTACTTCATGTAAAGCGCTGGACGACCGTAAACTTGCAACTTCCGTAATATAATCCTTAAATGTATTAGTAGTTTAAAGGGTGAAGTCGTAAATTAAAGACACTTAATATATTTTTTCCTGTGATATATCTTAATTAATGAACAGAATTACCAATACACATGTTACGTTTATAAATTCAGTCATTTGAATTGCACTGTTTACATTTCCATCCATTGAATTTTCCTCGTCCATCAATTAAAAATCCCACTTCTGATGCAAACAATCGTTTGACATTATGTATTCATTGAAATAGCTGAGTCGAAGCAATCATAGTCGAATGTTGTGTTCCAACAAAGGCATAGACAAAAGCGTGTAAAACAATAAAGGAACACGCAATCAAAATTCAAAATTGAGGCGCGCACAATTAGAGTGTATTCACGCCCCAACGCTTGTATTCAAATCGGAACATTATGATGAGTGGTTTTTTTTCTGTTCTGCCCTTTGTTTCCATGACTTTATTTTGCTGTCGCCCTGCACTACACAGGAAACTGTGGTTTCATAGCGCGTATGATGACATAACTTCCTGTAGCTCTCATACCTTTGTGTCAGTGGCGTAACTATACCATCGGGGGCCCGTGGCAAATTCTTTTGATGAGGACTTCCCAGTTTTATTTTCAAGAGCATAGGTTTATTCGTGCCACCGGAAAATGGCAACCTCAGCAAATTTGATAGTCTATGATCTACGAAATCATTCCTAGAAATTCCAACGGATCTTGGAGACGCTCATCTTCAAACGGGGCCCTTTCGGGTCGGAGGCCCGTGGCATTTTGCCAGCTCTGGCCTGGCACCCTATAGTTACGCCACTGCTTTGTGTTCGCAATTCATGTTGATAACAGTACCAAATATGTTCAGAGATCAATAAAATAATTTTGACACGAATCGTAAATGATATGCCACACAACTCTCTTTGGAAAGGCGTGAAATTAAAAAGCAATCGTACTGGTGGGTCCAATTACAGATGAATAATAAATCCAGCTTCACGGATGCAGAATGACACATAATTTATTTTCTGCGAGGATGAACGCATGTCAATCGACGCGGGCGGCGAGCGAGGTGAGGCTTGTCATGTACAAATACATCGCACATGTCACCGATAGCCCGCTACGGCGAGACATCTGCTTTTACTGACTCATAATAACAGAGTACACGCATCTCTTGGATTAACACGTGGATTGAGCTGGTAGATGTTAAACAACCATTATATAGGACTAGCTGTCCGCACAACTTCGTTTGTGTCACATTTTTCATGACTGCTCCGCTCCTATTGGTCTTAGCGTGATGATATAGCCTATAGCCTTCTTCCATAAATGGGCTTTCTGAAATTAGCGCGTTCAAACAAACAAACAAACAAACAAACTCTTCAGCTTTATAATATTAGTATAGATAATATTAGTATAGATTGTAGTAGATGCGGGAAGAAGTCTTCAAATTATACGCAACTAAATGGACGATCGGAACGCCTCTATCACATTTTTACTAACTGGAAAGTTTTTCTTTTAGAAAAAATAGGAGAAAAAGTCTTACTAATAGCAATATTTGAAGCTGCTTCTAAAAGTTTCATAAAGCAAGTAATCTAGTAGCAATGGAACTTTTCCGGAAGTCTCGGATCGATTATACCTCACACCTTACCTAGACTCATTAGTCTAGGTAAGGTGTGAGGACAAACTGGTGCAATTAGGACTATTCTAGGTAATGCATCAACTTTTCAATTAAATGTAATTGAATTAGCTACTGCATTAGTCTGAAAAATGAATACGTCGCCTGCAATATTAATGATTGTTTACTGTAAGCTTGACAGGTGTCATAGAACTGACTTAACAAAATGGGTAGATGGATAAGTCATGAACAGAATGGTCAAAGAAACTGTGAACATATTCTATTATGTTTTGTAAGAGATCAAGGCATGTAATACTCTCAGTCACGTTTTTCTATAGAAATAATTGTGTATAAATTACTTAAAATCGAGTACATACTTAAATGAAAGCTTTAACCTTTTTTTGTTACACGGTTATACTCTTCTCTCTTCTTCTTCTCTTCTTTCTTCTTTTTTTTCTCTTCTTTTTTACAAAATTATTTTTATTATACATAATTTCTTTTTTTTTTACATTTACTTGGCTATTGTGAACCATAGTTTTGTATAAAGTAGAAGCATTTAATTTTCATATGTTGTAAATGTGAGTGGAGCCATTTACATAATTGTGATAAGTCATAGTTAACTTTTTGACTTGAACTAAAATGGCAGTTGAGAGCGTGTCATGCTCGCTCAAATGTCTCGCTGATGGTGGCGCGTGTGTTGGATCATTCAGTTCCCTTCTAAATGGTTGAGCTGAATGGTGCCCATGCACGCATCATGCTCATGAACGGGCGCCGTCAGTTGAGACTGGTCACCTCTTAACTGCCACTGGCTTGTTTTAATCTTTATAATTTTGAATTGTTTATGGTTTCTTTTATCATCTACTAAGGTAAACGGCCCAATAACCGTGAAGTTTTGAACTTCACTGACTTTGCAGGTCTGCTATGCTTAAACTAGAAGACTTACAAAAAAAATGATTACATGGCTAGAGAGATAATTTAAGCTAGTTTTAGTGTAATATTCTTTTTTTGTATTAATATGAATTTTCTTTAACAATAATATAGAAAAAATAAATAAAGGGCTAATTGTACCAGTAACCGGTAGATTTGTACGAGTAATCGTTAAATTGTCCCTGAATCCGGTAATATTCACCGCGAATTTGAACTCTATTACTTTACGTTAAAGTTCACAGAAATGCTATTTTTGCATTTTGTTGTAAAATAAATAAAAAGGTCTATTGTAAAAAATATATTGTTTCTTATAAAAAAAAGATGATCATAAACAGAAAATAGTAAAAAAATATACTTCTTCAAGTCTAAATTAAAACATGGAAAAAGGATCTAGATATCTAGTCCTGTTACTATTATTAATTAGGTAAAATCAGGTAGGTACTTTTTCTTTTTTTTTCTGGATGCAAAATTATCAAATGACTATTGCTGACTAAAACCCACCCGTGATTCTTCCAGTGCCCTTTGCGTTCCAGGGCCGCGGTGACTCTTTCGAACAAATTTCACAACCCCAGCAGGCACTGACCCTATGGGGCCCCGCACGCGTGAAACACGACGGGCCGTCGACCCGGGCCTACGGTGGCTGGAAATCACCCTAGGTTTCCTGACGCCCGGGGCGTCTTCTTCTGTTGCGGCGGCTGGAGAGTGAGGTTTCCCTCTCCCGCACGCGGTCTGCCTCCTCCTTCGTTAGCATTACTGGTTCGCAGAAAGTGGTGACCGCTTCCCATACCTTCTCGCTTCGGACCATGGATTGAACCAGGGCTGGACGCGAGAGGTCGCCGCCGCCAATTGCCTCGACAAGGACACGGCATTGCTCCGCCCAAGCAGGGCAGACCTCCACCGTATGCTCCACCGTGTCCTCCGGGCGATTCACACAGTGTTGATACCAGGACGTGTCCTCCCGCTTCATCCGAAACAATTACCTCCCGAAACAGCCGTGTCCGGCGAGCACCTGCGTCAGGCGGAAGGTGAGGACGCCGTGGCGCCTCTCCAACCACTCCTCAAAGAGGGGACTTATCGCCGCAATGGTGGCGTGCCCAGCGCTGGGTTGCACACAGTTGCTGTCTTCACACCTCTGTGAAACCCTGCCCGAGCTCCGTCCAATGCACAGCAATTTGCCACACTACACCGGGACTCCGTAAATGGCTATGGACCACACGATCCCCGTATACAGCCTTTTTTTTTACGGGGGGAAATCCTCATGGATGTCCTCCACGCTGGGGCGGGCGGAGGGGTCTGCCAGACTCTTACTGACTAAAACCACCCCGTTGTTCCAACCCTCACCTACGCCGGGGATCGCGGGAACATATACGACATCCGTAATCCCCGGCTGGTGCCAGCCCGCCGCTGCGGGCCACCTCGTGTCTGCGGAGGGAGTGAGTCCCGACAGTCGACGCAGTGGTGACACCGAGCGTCCGGCTCCCTGCCTTTGCGACACAGGAACCTCCCAAAGCAGCCATGCCACGAGACGACTTCTATCGAGCCAAAGGTCAAGCACTGGCCGGATGGCCTCGATAGTGACGAGGCCGGTGGAAGGGCGTGATAGCCTGTCCCGCCATTCCGCCACTAGGATCTCGCGCAACTGCGACCGACGCAACTCAATGTGTCGCTGCATCAGTCGCTTGCCGCGCGCCCGCGCGTCCTCGCGCCACCGATACAGTGACGCGAGGACTTTTGCCTCCAGGTCCCATGGCGGATATCCGACCAGTGCGCAAGCCGCCTCGTATGAGATCGTGCGATAACCCCTGATGACTCTGACGGCCGTCACCCTCTGCGGCCTCCGCAGAAAATTGATGGTACTGGCCGTCAGGTCAGCCGCCCAGATCGGGGCCCCGTATAGGACCATCGATCGCACGATCCCCATGTACAACCGCCTACAGGCGGTGCTCGGGTCCTCAGGATTGGGAAGCAGCGTTGACAGCGCCCCAGCCGCGCCCATCAACTTGGGCGCCAGCCGCCGGAAGTGGGGGCCGAAATCCCACCGGCTGTCGAGCACCAATCCTAGGTACTTCATGGTGGACTCGACAGCGATACGGACCCCCCCGACCACGATGTGTGATCCCGGCGGCGGTGCCCGCCGGGGGCCATGAAAAGCTATGGCCTGCGACTTGTTGAGGGCCACCTCCAGGCCCGCCTCGGCCGTATGCGTATGTGGCTCACCACCTGTGAGACCGCAGCCGTCTCCAGCAACTCTGCCTCCCTGTACGAGCTCCCCCGGGCAGTGACCAGCGTGTCGTCAGCGTATCGTAACACGTTAGGTCCACTCCCGGCTGGAGCTCGCCCCTCAGCACCCAGTCGTACCCGATGTTCCACAGGGGCGGGCCCAAGACCGAACCCTGCGGAACGCCGCACGACATGGGGCGCTGGTGCTCCCCGCATACAGCCTCCGGCAAGAGGCGCTTGGGTGAGGGCTTAAGGAAAATAGAAACTGCATTCTATTGATTCGAAGGAAAAGAGCACATAACACAAGGCAATAAGAACGACGTCGGTTTAAATGCACCTGTCAATGCTGCCGGCACGAATATATTCTACAGTATTAAAGGAAAATGAGACCTATTTCAAGGCAATACAATATATAAGTACACAATAACGGGTTTCTGTACAACGTATCTTACAGGGTTGATCGTGTACCAATATCCGGTAAAAAAAATACGATTTTAACGGGTACTAGGTCAAGTAGGGGTTTGTTAGTACCAATAGATGTAAACGGCAATATTATTTATTTCTCAATTAGATACACCTCAATTTATAGGTTACATCGCAAAATAATATACTCAAATATTTTATAAAATTAACTCTCTCACTTTAACGTTATCCGTCGCAGTATGGCTAGCTGATCAATGCGACGTGGTGGTTTCGTAGTTCGGTGACAGAACTTTGGACTTACATAATATTTTCTTAATGCAAACTTTTGTAATCTCTCAGTTTTGACGCCATTAAACTTTTTGAACAATGTTGACATTACAATTATACAAAATATTACCGAGAAGGTATTGCGATTCGCAAACTTTAATTTATTATTGTTAGAAAAGTGCAATAATAAAAAAACTGACTTGTTAACGGGTATTGGTACACTAACGGGAATACGTACTTCTACCTTAGCTGTCCGCACAACTTCGTTTGTGTCACATTTTTCATGACTGCTCCGCTCCTATTGGTCTTAGCGTGATGATATATAGCCTATATCCTTCCTCGATAAATGGGCTATCTAACACTGAAAGATTTTTTCAAATCGAACCAGTAGTTCCTGAGATTAGCGCGTTCAAACAAACAAACAAACAAACTCTTCAGCTTTATAATATTAGTATAGATTATAACATATATGGCACTGAAAATCTTTCCGCGATAACCGTAATGTTAGACCTCATAAAATGTTTAAACTGATGCCATCAAATTATAACCTGTCAACATGAACGATCATATTCTATTACAGCGATACCACAACAGATTACTATATAAGCCCAACACAAGAATCGTGAGCCTCATTTTCAGGATGTTAAGCGAGACGGACAAGGGAAATTATGAATGGGCACTGCGCAGCACCGCGTCGAAACAGATTGAAAATACAAGTTTGTCGTGTTAGGGAGCCGTGCATAATGGGCAGGGCCCGCTTTCCTCGGCATCTAGGCCACAATAACAAGAGAGGCGATCGCTAAGTGAAATTAAACACAGCGACGAACGCCGCGGAAATGTAAGACATCGGAGGTAACGCGATGCGATAAAACTCGGGGACCGCCCCGATTCGTGTTTGTACTTTGTCTACACTTCGTGTTAGCTGACTTCGGTGTTTCTCGGCTTACTTCGACACACATCGGCACCACTCATCTCGTGTTTCACATTTCTAAACCTAACGGCTCGCATTTGCATTCGTCTTTATTTTGTACGTTCGCCACATTATCATCTCACAACTAAAGCTCATTATTGTTAGTAATTTATACGTACTTATGGGCAGTCACGTTTCCCTACAGGTGGTACTGTGGATAACGCTAAATATCTCGGTACCGGTGCAGCAATAACTTTTGCTCTTTAAAGTCGCATTCATGTCAAATAATAAATATATGGCCTACTGGCGCCTTGTTACAAACGTTTTAATACAATTAAATCTTTCAGCAGTCTTAGCGATAACTTTACAGTATTGAGGTTATTCACTATACTTACGTCTGAATTAAATATATAATTAAGTTTCCATGAAAATTTATAAACAATCCCTTTAGTTTCAAACAGTAAATTTTTCTACACAACAAAATCTTCATACAAGTTTTCACTATGATCCATTAATCTAACTAAACAAACAACGATCATTTCCAATAAAACATAGAACGACCGTTTCTGTTATAAACCCGTCAGACTCCGTACATAAAATAAAACACACCGAAAATCTGAAAACGTAAACATAGTGCGAATGATCAGAAAAAGTTTACACTGTTTACGCTGTTAGCTTCGCACCGAATAGCTCCTCTACACGCTATTAGGAAACATTTTTGTACCGAGGTGAGGACACAGCGATGTGTCGACAAACGAATTTACACACGCTACATATATAACATACATACTCGTACATAAACGGATGAATGAGTTAAGAAAAACACTGGCCAGCGCTGGCTGGAGATTGTTAAACTATGATGTGCATTAAATTTTATGGCTGTTACATATTATTCGACTACAAGCGGTTATTGCTCTGTTAGTATTCTGTATAATCTATGGCATTCTAGTGCTATTTCGAACCAACGTGCTATGTCGCGAGTTTGAACATCGCCGTCTATGAAGCTTAGTATGAATGTGCTTTTCACACGCATCGCTGAAGTATTAGTTATGTCAAAGTTACCTCATACCTAATGTTGTTAACATGGGACTATTGTTAACTCTAAAATGTTTTTCAAATCGTAATTTTCAAATATTTGTCAATGATTGTGATCAAATACTCTACAAACAATAGTCTTTTTGACCTGCATCACATCAGTCTACATTTCAAATTTTTTTCGGTGTGACATCCCCTCCTTTTATCTTTCCACAACACATCCAAAAATAACGAACAACCCCAATTAGTAAAAACAAATGTCCTGTGAAACTGTAACTGTGAAATGAACCGTCAATCCGAAAGCCAATCAGACATTAATATATCTCTCAAGCACCATTTGATGCACGCGTCCCCCTCAAGTGGCGGCACGTGGTCACACGGACGCACTGGAGCGGAAAGTAGGCCGGTTCGGTCCTGGCTGGCTCGAAAACTTACAGTACAAGGAAGTCAAGCGGAACAATCTCTTTGCACTTACAGTACCCGGCCGATAAAATGACGCATCAGATTTTGGGATAAGAGGCTCCTAGCCAAGAGTCATATTAGCGACAGCGTTAGAGGTTAATCACCATTACATGACATGTCTATAGTACCTGTTAATTCCATACATTTTGACACAGTTATACATTTTTATTTATTTATTTAAACTACGTATATGTACAATAGTGGTACATGGACGGATTTAATGCAACAAGGAATTCTCTACCAGTCAATCTTTGGGTTAAAAAGACAACACAGCTTTACAGCAAATAAATAAAACACAAAATATTTACACTTGGGGAATGAAATTCCAAATAATATATATAATAATAATAAAATTCATATATGTATATGCTAAAATAATAAACTAATTAATATGATTGTTTATAATAATCTTTATGTACATAAAAGAGAACTTAAAATAATTATGACGAAGACCAAACTAAGAATAACAGGCTTTTAAGTAGTTTTTACGGATTTTACGCTTAAAGGAAAATTTAGGCTCTGCCTTCTTGATGCCAAGATTTTTGAGTTTTTGGCAATCGCATCGCTGATAGAATGTCCTGTCTAGAGCATACGTTCTTCTAAGTAAAGCGTCGTCGTATTTGTGATTTGTGCGCATTCAAAAAAGCATCGTATATACATATGTAACAAACGTGATGTTTTAGAGTTGTTGCCAGCAACAGCGATTTGAAAAAAAAAAAAACGAACCGGAAAAGCGCCTGGTCGTATCTTTCTGAAGCTCAATATGTCATATTAACGCCAGGGTACCGTTCAGGGAAGTTCACTGATGCGGAACAATCTCTTTACACGTTATATTGATGGAGTGATGGCCGACCCACCAATAGGGTCGGAGAAAGTGCTAAATTGGACGAAAGTTATTTTTATGATGCGTGTTTGTGTTTCTGCATTAAATTAAGTGATTTTGAGGGTAAATTTATGTTTTTCTTGAAGTACCTATGCTTTATGTTTGGTAACATTTAGATTGGTAAATGCATCAAATATTTTGATTGCAGTGCAAGCCAAGGACATGGTTTTATAGAGCTGCGCTTTAATCTATCCATTTCTCTAATTTCCGTTCAATTCAAACACATTTTATAGAAAAATTCTACAATATATTAGCCAGTATTATTCTTTCTATTCCTGCAATTTGAAGCTTCTTTCCGTACAACAACGCTTTGTAGTCTCGCCCATTCAAATCACAATGGCCCAAATGACAATATTCAAGGACTCCCATTGAAATACCTTTATTCAGAGATGTTGGCGAATCTTTTGTGCGATCCCCCACACATAACATCGGAATTATGTAGTGTACGCGTACGACCATCGGGCATTCGGGCCAGTACCACGTACAATAAGTGACTTGATATTCCAACACGACAGTTTGACACTGAAAGCTGATAAACTTAGTACACTTTATTTGGAACTTTCTCATATTTTACCGAGAACTTATCGGCTACATAAATAAGTGAACAGATAAAGTCTGTCGACGTGTTTACTCTACTAATTCGTCTTCCTCTTGACGCGATATATGGCTTCTATTTTTGTATATTTTATTTCGTGTGTTACACAGAACTATATTTTACGATGTCACTTGCAACGTACCAATGCGTAAGTCTTAGAAAGCGGGGTAATTGTTCTCGATTAAGAACAAGTACTCTAAGACCCTAACTTCAATTTCTCTTATTTTATCGTTCCAAGTAAAATGGATTCATTGTGCTCGTCACGGTCATGCCCTTTTTCTATACAAGCAGTTTAGTAATAATTCTAACTGAAATAACGAGAACCTCAGTTCAAGGTAAACCTCAATTAATTACCTAATTCAAACAAAACATCAAGTAAGAACACTTAACGTTCTACAGCAGGTTTCAAATATCAGCCGTCGATTGACCTCTGAGAGCCAGGTGCTTGGCTAAATTCTCACAAATAGGAACAAAGCAGGCTGTGTTCTGTCGTCTAAACAAATTGGAACAACGTTGGACTTGTTCCAGGCTGTTGTATGTACCACAGCGACCACAGCCTACGGGATAAACATACCGACATACGTACCATGACTGTATCTTGATCAGACGAATAAATTATAACCATGAATATTAATACTCGCCACGTGGGTTGCCAGCTCAAGGATGAATAACTGTTGCATGCAGACAACTTACCTAAAACAAAGGAAATGGACTTTAAATAACAATTCATTTATTCTACAGTAAACTACAGTTTATACAACGAACGTGGCTGTAGCATAAACAAAAAGGTTAAATAGTTTTCGTAATCGAATCTGCAGCGGCCGGGGGTGAAATGGAATGAAATAATTAAATTCTCTTTCGTTTTCTGTCAGAGTGACGTTAATTTATTTGATGTGACCACCCCGAAGCGCTATTGTGCTGCTCTTCACGCCAGTCATGGGACGTGACTGGGGGAATCCAATCCGGGGAGACATTGTCCGTCCATGCTGATTTAATGGCGCTCCTATTATTTATTTGATGATGGTGAGTATAGTCATAAGAGAAATGAAACACAAGAATAAATGCATAGCATCGACGATTATATCAGCAAAGATATAGGTTTTGGGTTTTTGCAGCCAATTCTTCTATGACTGATTCCAGTACAAAGTTTCTCCGCCTACTCCGCAAAGCCTCAAAGAAAAGAAATGAACAACACTTAAGCATAAAGCACTCGAGAAACTATCTAAACTTCTCCAATAAATATCCATTCGCTACTCAAACTTGAATGAAGTAAGTACCGCACAGTACCACTGCACCATCAATAAATCTTCTTATCTAAATGAAACTCATAAAGGGCTGCCGTTTCATAGCTTTTAAATCGCTTTATTAAGAAGCTTTTACACTAATTAATGATCAAGCGCCGGTATATCTCTCAGGAAGATTGTCGGATCATTGTAAACCGAGAATAGGCCGGTCCTTGCCCATGGCCAGTGAATTAGTGAGACATTTTCGGGGCCGTGACGAGAACAATGACGTCGAAGTTGAAACGAACCCAAATATAAACGCATACGAAAAAACAACACCTTCTTTGTAAATGGAATGCGTTTCTACGTAATTCCCTTTAACTAAGCATTCTTTGAGGACTCCACATTCCTTGGCGAAGTCAGAAATAGTTTCGTAGCTTTTTACTGCGGATTAATGAAACCTATCCGGTCTTTAACTCTAAATTATTGATACACTTGAATCTAGAATAACGGCGCTCTTACATTACGAGACGTATTTAGGTTATATGTAAACCACGCGCATAAATATTTCAAGAACGTCAAGACATCAAGACTTTGTGTCGAATTAGGGAAAGTCGTAAAGCTGACAATAAAATTCTGATGAATCGCACACACGCTAGCGTCTTGCGACATCAAAATAGTTGTATAAGTTACGTTACAACAAAGATACTAATAAATTACGATTCTGCAATAAAAAATGCAGTAAAATAATAAGCATTATTAACGATGGCTAGCAGAATTTAATCGGCAAACAATAAATAAAGATCATGGAATGTCACGCACGTCGAAATAAAAATCTGCGATGCCTTCAATTTAAATGCGTTTGTTTTGTGTTTAATGCCGAAGAGATAAAAAATGCCAGGGATAATAATCATAGCATTAAAAGCTTGTAAACAATCCTGTCCACAAAAACCAAACTAAGGAAATAATGACGTGATTACAGTGGTCGACAACAAATACGGAGAATAAACATAAGTAAATGTGGCTGCGCCTTCCTCGGCTATTTTAGTACAAGTTCAATTATTACCCGAGGATAAATTGTGTCGGGACGCGCATTAAGTCAGTTAATTTACTTTTATATTTAACTCGCCGCTACCGAGGATATCTCGAATTACTCCTGAAGCTGTTGTTGGTAATGGAAAGACGATAACAGTAAAACCACTTGTTGTTTTAGTCCCAGGGGCTATTATGGTGTACCGCTTAATTGTAACAAACTACCAACCGTTTCGGGTAACTTTGAATTAATGATATCGGAAGTTATACTTATAACATCTCCAGTGTACTTTTGACATGAGAGAGAATCGATAACAGTCATAATTTAAAATAACTTCTTCTCAAATTCATATCTCAATCCAACACATTGATTTAACATACTCGTAAAAGCAATCAGCGTGCACATTGTGCGAATTTCCTTGAAGACATTGGCATGTGATCGTGTCAGACAAAAACACATATGTTTAATTATGAAAGCGATTCAGCCGTAAATGTTTAACATTATCAACGCTATTGCTATTTTTACGGCTTTTGGTGGTACAAAAAACTTGCTGGTGTACCGAGAGCGATATTTCACATGTTATTTCAGTAATAAATCGCTGTCCGCAACTTATTACGGATGGTAATATTGTAGTGAAGTCCTTATAAGTGCGTGATTAATTATCCGATATGGCGGTGTGCGCGCTTCTTCGGCAATCGATTATTACAGCCACCATCAGGATTGAGGAGCGTCTTAATGGGGATTCCGAAAGCATCGTTGTCACTTTTTGCGGCGAACATTTAATCACTAAGCGGCACAAGTAACGTAATTGTGGAGATAACACTTTTGGCGTTTTGGTACATGGACGCACTTAATGCTGATGTTGGTTCGTGTTTAAGCTCGTTTAAGCTTTTTTCTTGCGAAATAAGCAGTGCATTCTGGTGAAAAGCTTATTAAATTCATCAGTACCTAACTAAGAGACTTTTAAGGTTCGCGGAAGTCTCTTATTCCTTGTCGCCTTCTTAGTATAAGCGGCATAGGTAACCCCAAGAACTTAGAAATAAGGACTCCACCAAAGCAAACCACAAAAGATATCGGATAACATTTCAAAGATATAGATATCACTGTAATAAAATTAAACAGAAATCAGTAAATAGAATGATACGATACGTAGGAGGTGCTAGGGCGTGTAATAATCTGAACTGCATTCGATAGTGATTCCCGCAAACGTTGATACGGCCGATTTACGACACGTAATTACTAGCAACGGTCAAATCATAGCCGCCTGTCTGTAGGCCGACATTACTGCACCTAATAATGCGTGGGATTAATACCATTCATTTTGTATGAACTTTACTCAACGATAATTCTGGGCTTTGTAGAAATCGTCTATCTTTGTAGAAGATATGATCGATGTCTGTATTTTGAAAGCGAACAATGCGGTTTCACTGACGCTCATTATACCAAAGTCTAAGGTAAGCTGTAGGTACCTACCTTAATGTCTTCATAAAACGGAACATAACTATCGACTTAAGCATGAATTGAAATTAAACGAATTATTTAGTGAAACTTATTGTTAGTTTCAAAAGAACACCGCAGGCGCTCAAACCAAAATTAAATTAAACCATTTTATTACTATCCACGATTTCAATTTGCATCGGGCCGATTAGAAAAATACTTAACGGCAACACAACAAAAGGGTCCCAGTTATTCAATCGAAAAGAGAACATTCGAATATCGAAGCGAACGAGGCGTCAGAAAAACATGGCGACGACAGCACAAACGGGTTTACCTCCCACGCAAATTCCTGACAGGGCACAGTTTGCAGTGCCGAGGTGCCAAGATGCTGCAGAAATAATGCACCTGCCCTAATAGTAGCTTTACGTACTAACCACACGCGTTTTATCGACACCAACGACGGTTTTATAAGGCGTATTACCTTACTGAGTAAGAAACATGGCGCATGACACGGTCACATATCTTAGTAACACCTTATCTTCAATTTATTTAAAAATAAATATGTTTATTTGCGTATCGCTACGGTAAGTATAAACTTTGAGGTTTTGTTTGATATCGTATCGAAGCGTGTGATCCATCAAATTCTGTCCAACGATATTCTTGGTCAAGAAGAGCCGCTTTGGGTTTGAATCAGACATTGATATAAGTAATCGCGATAGTATCGTATTTTATTTCAAAGCAAATCAAAAATATTAATCAGTCTCCACACGGAGAGATTATTTTAAACATGGAATGGGCACATGTTTCGCGACTGTTTATAAATTTAGCACAAAACGGATGCACTTATTATGATAACGACCACTGAGCAAGCGAAACACGATACGTGAAAGTTTGCGTTTAGGAGTTTTCTTGAAAATCGATCGACAGTGGGCGAAAAAGGGCCAGCTATTGTAAAGTTTTACCTAATACTTATTTACATATTTACATAATGTATAAAATAACCATCATTTCGTTTTATTCCATAGAAGACAGTCGTGAGGTCGATATTCAAATCGCCTTGCGCCAACTTGACGTGCAACATAATTGAAATGTATTATGCTAATACATTTATGCACATAAATAAAAGCTGACACTCATGTACCGCGGGGTGAATGAACCCTCTCGCTGATTCATCCACAAATTCGGGATTAGGACACGCGTCCTACAAGTTACTATAATAATATAGAAAACGTATACAGAACGGGAGAGCTTGCTTCATGCTTTGAGTTTTTCACCACGCCATGAAAAATGTAGGTTAATGTGCTACGAAGGAGAAGTGAGTAATGTATATTCTACGTGCTCTTAAAAACGTAGTACTATAACTAGAAAAACACTACAGTATGACACAGAACCATAAACATGCCTTATCTAGCTGTAAAAGTAACCTTGGCTGAAGCGAATAAGCTCTGACTATTCAGTTTACATCGAGACTGAAATATATATGTACATATGTACATGGAAAACTATAAACTTTAACTTTATGTACTTATTCAATATTAATTAAATTGCAAATATAATTTTATTATTCAACTAGCTTCTGCCAGCGACTTCGTCCGCGTGGAATAGTTACTTTACCCCCGATTTTGAAACTCTCAGCCCAGAGTATTATAAACGTAAGAGTAAACAAATATAATCAGCAAGCTCCAAACTGCTAAGCTATCGGGAGTTACACGTGCTATTGTGAGTCAACCATAAAAGATAGACATATGCTGTTGAGGGATATTTTTTAGATAATTATATGTAGAACATTTCCGTCATACATGATTTCTATGTAACTTTAACCATAAAGACTACACACGCGACGGAAGCTTAAAAAATGGAGTAACTTATCCCGTTTTCCCAACATTTCCCTTCACTGCTCTGCTCCCATTGATTGTAGCGTGATGAAAAGTATACTATAACCTGCCCAGGAGTATGAAGAATAATTGCACCAAGTTTCGTTAAAATCCGTCGAGTAGTTTTTGTTTCTATAAAGAACATACAGACAGACAGACAGACAGACAGATAGACAGACAGACAGACAGACAAAAATTTTACTGATTGCATTTTTGGCACCAGTATCGATCACTAATCACCCCCTGATAGTTATTTTGAAAATATATTCCCTGTACAGAATTGACCTCTCCACAGATTTATTATAAGTATAGATAATAATAATTAAATGGCAAGTTGCAAAATTAATTGATCGACCGCTATCAACAATAAGCGTTTATAGTTCTGCGTTTGAATAATTATTCATCGCAATTAGCAGCAGCGTCCGTAACCCAATGAAAATTAAATTAATATTAAATAAACGGGAAAATTACTTGTAAATCATGTGAATCATGCTGAATTAAGATCACGGGGTGATCTCATCTCTATTTCCGAAAGACCGCCAAGTACCTAATCCTCTTTTCTGAGAACAAATCCTGTAATAACATTCACAAGTAATATATTGGTTTATATAACCAACAAATACATTATGTATGAGTCAATTATTGTAATTTAGAAATGTTAGCTCCCCTATTGATATAAATATCCGAATCCCAATATCGTTGGATATATCTAATTATCATCAGAATCTCATGTTTTAGTATTAGTGTCTGAAATATTGTTTTAACCAAAGAAAAAACAATATTTTTTACTACTGTTTGGAGATTATTTATCTGCCATACTTATACAAACCAGCCTAGATTTTTTTTCTATATATAAAAGAACGTATGTATATAACACCCGGGATACTTGAAGAGTAACACGGGGCCTGCTATGCGGTCTTACAGAGTTATCTAATAAAGTCACGATGCACCTCAGTGGTCACTATGTTCAGGGTTCTTCCGTTATTATTTTAGATTGTTTCAAACCATATTTGTAAGCCAGGCTAGCACCACGGTGTTATCTTTTCCTTACAAGAAAACTTCAAGTTTAATTTTGAGATACATCGCTCAAAAGGTTTATGATAGTTACAAAAGCATATGAAGAAATATGTCGTCACATTTCCTTATATGAACGCATTAAAACTGCAATAACACAGATTATTGTCAATCATAACGTGAAAAGAGTAATGCTTAGGTATAAACTTTTACAGCACAGAGCTCGTAAAAGATACCAAATGATGTTGAGCATTGTAAAAGATATTATTACCGTAATCCTTAAAGTTATGCAAGCGTAGCATATGATAGAGTTTAACATTTCTACGCTATATGGGATTATAAAATGACTGTAAATTACTTTTGGGTCGTTGCTACAGTAGCTACAGTGAGGAATAAGCTAACGATGTGAAATTATAGTAGGACGTTATCAGTAGTATATTATAATATTGAACAGATGACATTGTTGCTGTAAGTACGAACTTACACTTATCAACCACATAAAATTATCGTCCCTTAGATCTTCCAGTTTACAGTATGGTATATGAAAGCCAAAAAAATACTTTGTTCTTTCAACATCCAAGAAAAAATATCTATTGTTAATCTAGCTAAGACAAGATGCTTATCAAAACTGCATTTAAACTCAAACCACACAAAAACAATGCCCATATATAGCCCTCTTAACTAACCATAATGAATGAACAAAACACAAACATGTTCCTTCACAAAGTCAGCCCATAGCAGGCCAGTTCTTTGGCTCTTTGATAAAAACTGCCAAAAATAAAAATGGAGGCTCCAGGATGACGCAATTGGGCAACCGGTCTTTTTAATTGCAGCATTCCTTTATGAAGCGTGTCCTGGCAATAAACATATGAGCTGATAGCCTCGAAAAACAAATTTATTTTTGTACGAGTATGGCGCTACATCGCATGCATTACGTATTTTAATTTACGAAAAGGGATAGTGATGTTAATACAAGGAGCGTCTCAAGAATTGGCACTTAATTTATGGTTCCAAATTATTATTTATGCTTTTATAAAGTGGTGGAAAAGACAGACAAATCCAAGGGAAGATTCAATAAAAGAAAAGCCAGACATAAGACAGTGCGTAATGAAAATCTATGTATATTTCCTTAACGGAAAAGTGTCTGGAGATCTAGACGTCTTTGTTAACAGATCAGAACGCAGCAGTTTATCAAAGAAATTTTCTTCTTGAATTTTTTTATAAATTACAATGAAATTGTATCGTCTATCAACCTTTACCGCTAGAAGTTCTCTTCTCCGTACTTACTGAATGCGTAGGTATTTGTGTTTCATCAAGCCTGTCTCCATAAAATGATATCATACGCACATCATTATGAGTAACGAGGCACACTAATGCATACTAATCTTGCGCATACGCCGCCGAACTAATGTTGCGCCGCGGCTACCTTGGGCCTGCCATGATTTATTTAATACCGCTATAAACCGACAAACTAAATAATGATGAACCTCCGCAAATGATGATGAAACGTCATACTACGAACTCGACAAGTAATTTGTTTGAAGTTTTATTTTTAATAGATAGGAAAGTACAGCATGATAACAATAACAAATTTAATATATTTATTGCTGTCGCACCAAGGCCACGCAATAACGCCACAATCATAACGCTGAATTAGAACCATGACTATCGAACAAAAAATGATGAAAACGTTACGGTACAGAGCAATCTTCATGTAATCCGTACAACATGTGATCAATTATAGATGCGCCCTCGATACCGGCCAGGAAAAACATACAGCCATTACAAGCACAGTTATACAAAACGAATAACATTGTACAAATGTGGTAAAAAGTTAAAAACTAGTCGTCGACTAACGGACTGACTCGGACCGTCAATGGGATGGAAAAACTAGTCGGCTTATGGCAGCCGCTGTCGATGGCGACTGAATCGAATGTGATGCGATGGGCGGATTACTTTCTAAGTTTTTATTACGTAAATGTGTTTTTGTAAGTCAAGGTGAGCGGACCACCTGTGTCAATATAGGCCCTAACATTACATACGATCTTGTTGTATTGTAATGAGGACGTTAAAATAAATAATAAGTTATGACTACTAGTGGAGTGTCCCACTGTTTTGTTCCCGCCAATATAAATTAAATAATAGAAATTCTTCTATAAGATCCAAATTAAATGTATGTTAATCTAACACAAAGATTTACATGTCAAGAAATCTTAATAAAAATAAAATCTTTGAAAAATGGCAATAGCAGCGGACCAGATGGCATACAAAACGAGGCAATCAAAGCAGGAAGGAAGGCTTTAGTACCGCTTTTAACCACGTTATTCAACAAGATATTAGATGATAAAACTATTCCTACAGAATGGGCGAAGTCAGACATAGTACTCCTATATAAAAAAGGAGACCCTACTGATATAGGTAACTACAGACCGATTAGTCTACAACCTAACATCTATAAGTTATTTGCCTCCTGTGTGGAAGAACGTCTCGCGCGCTATACGGAAAAAGAACAACCAGTAGAGCAGGCAGGCTTCAGAAGAAATTACTCAACTATAGATCACATCCACTCTCTAGATCTTGTAATAGAGAAGTACGAAGAAATGAACTGCCCACTCTACATAGCGTTTATAGACTACGCAAAAGCATTTGACTCTATTTCGCACAATAGCATATGGAGAGCTTTGGAAGAATGTGATGTACCCTCAGAAACCATTGAACTTATTCAAGATATATATAAGAAGAGTAAAAGTAAAGTTATATTAGATTAATCAGGATCTGACATAGATATATGTAGAGGCGTCCGGCAAGGGGATCCCCTATCACCCAGAATTTTTATTACCGTACTCCAAAATATTATGAAAAATTTAAAATGGAAGAACAAAGGTATATACAGTGTGAAATCTTAATGGTTGTTTTCCCGCGGCAGGACGATTACCCATCAGAAGTACTATCGAAACACAAAGTTAAACTAAAAAAATAAATGTTTTTTTTTTTCAATTCATTAAAAAAGTGTTCATAAACTCGAAAGAGCGAGAATCAATAGTAGTGCACTAGACATAAAGTAGGTAGATATACCTACATAAGACGCACGTACCGCCGCGTACCTACATATCGCGCGATGCACTACTGTTGGTTCAAGTCGCTTTCGAGCTTTGTTTATCACAATTGTTAATCTGCCATTTATGGAGTCTAATATTTTTTATATATATAAATCGATTGTATTACCGATACAAACTCATTTCGCTTCGGGAAAACAACCATTAAAATTTCACACTGTATATAAATGGCAAATACTTAAGTAACCTCAGGTTCGCAGACGATATAGCTCTGTTTGCGGAAAGTGCATCACAACTCGAATCTATGATAAAGGATATACACAGTGTCAGCTTTGAAATTGGTCTACAGCTAAACACTTCAAAAACCAAAATTATGACAAACAGTAGAAATATCCCAATTAGTGTTGACAATAAACCAATAGAATATGTTCAGGAATATATATATCTGGGCAAAGAAATATCTTTCAAAAAATCTAGGCACCGAGATGAACTAAGCAGACGAGTGAACATGGCCTGGAACAAATTCTGGAGCCTCAAAGAAGTTCTCAAGTCAAATATTCCACTAAGAGTGAAGAAAATAGTCCTGGACTCCTGTATTCTGCCTACTCTCTCTTATGCATCACAAACATGGGTATTCAACAAATTCACAAGAAATAAAATATTAACAACTCAAAGAGCTATGGAACGAAGCACTCTGAAACTAAAACTGAAACATAAAAGAACAAATACCGATATCAGATACATGACAAAAGTAAATAATGCTTTACAACACTGCAAGAAACTAAAATGGAAGTGGGCCGGCCATGTTGCTCGTATGGATGATGAAAGATGGACAAAAAAGATAACCACATGGAAAGGTCCATTAGGCAAGAGAACTAGAGGAAGACCGATAGAGAGATGGCTCGACGAAATCCTGAAAATAGCGGGAAAAAACTGGATAGAAAAGGCAAAGGATAGAGACAAATGGAGGAAAATGGAGGAGGCCTTCACTCTGTAGAGGGGTCCTTAGTAACACCAGAAATATTTGCATGCTAAATAACAATATAACACATAAATTTTATTAATTATTTTATATTCTATTTGTTCGCGACGATGCGTCTTAGCTACATAGTATAGATAGTTATAGGTAGCTATAGTAGTACATAGAATGTTGCAAATAAATAAAACCGCGACTACATAGTATAGGTAGTTATAGGTAGTTAGTTAGCACATAGAATGCTGTAACAGATAAAGCTGCATAGTATAGATAGTTATAGGTAGCTATAGTTGATACATAGTTTGTTATTGAAATAAAACACATTCGTTACAGTTGTTTGCTCTCAAGAGGCAGTATATAAGCCCTTGGAGCCTTTATTTCTTCCAAATAGATAGAATATAGTTAGGTAGGGTATCCTATCCCTTACACATAACAGTAAACACATGGTAACCCTGGTAATCGAAGGTATATAAAGGTAATCAAGGTATATAAAGGTATATCGGTGGTATATAAGGTAATCGAGGTATATACACACACAGACAGACATACATAGGTAGGTAAATAGAAAGGGCTTGGTAAATTGAGACCTGAAATATTAGGTCAAAGGTAGTCGCATAGCTAAAAGCGACACTGACCAATCACAGAGCAGGAGGGTGCTGGTACGTGATTGGTCAACAGTTTTTGATAAATAGCCCTGGTGAAGGTATGCACAAAATAAAACACTTTGCATCTACCCTCTTCCTTTCCCGAAAAAACAAGTCTAGATTCTAGACTTCTAAATGTCTGAAATAGAACCGCCTTGAAAAATCCTTTCAGGGGATATATAGATGTCTATAGTGTATGCAGGCATAAAGCCGTAATTTAGGTTTAAATAAAACTGTTTATTTTTATCCCCCTGAAACATATACGCTTATAGAGTTGCAACCCCTTAAGTGACAGGGTTGAAACATATGTAGTTTTGTAGAGGGTTGTCGTATCTATAGAGATACATATAGCTGTATAGCCCTCCTAGCATAGTTTTACGGTAAATTCACCCCAAGTAGGTAATAGCTTCGCGCCTACTATAGTTTTGTATAGTTTTCGGCATCCCACCCCTACATGGAGGGGGATGAAGGGGTGAATTCGTCTCCGCTGTGTGGAGCCTACCGAGGGCTATCCATGAAGGTACGACAACCCCTACTCACATAGACCTAAGCCTAGATATAGCCTAAAATCTAGGATTAGCATAGTGGAAATTTAAGTTAATAAACTTCATCACACACGGTGATTTTTTGGGTGTCGATACGGTATAGTTGCGCCGTACAATAGTAACATTGAAAATTTATAGAATTTGTAGTCATTTGCAAGATATTTCGGATTTATAACTAAATGTAGAATCATATAGTCGCGAATTTCACCCTTCAAATCGCTAAGTGCATAGTGAACAAGTTAAATAGTGTTTTATTGTGACTTTATTGGTAAGCCCTCAATACCTACCCCTATATATTGTGTTGATAACAGCAAGTATAGCAAGTATTCAGTTAAGGGTTGCATCCTCATGGCCCGTAGCTTATAGACGGAGCGTCAACGCGTCTGGATCATTTATACCTAGGTGGGTTGTCACCATACAGTCCACTTTCGAAGAATAGGATAACCTACCCTGGCCACCCTACAGTCCAGTCGATCACGTCCGCCCCGTACATTTTCTGGTCCATCGGAGCCGGATATTTTGAAGATAGCCTGATCTAGCTATTTGGAAGTTGGATTTATCGAACCACGCAGCTACCCTGAAGGCGCAACCCCTATTGTGAAGTCGCACCCCCTTGAAGAAAAAACTACCCTTCAACATTTCAAGACACGAAGGGTGTCCCTAGAAGCTAAATAGAAGTCGGACCTTGAAGAAATCATCCCTTCAAGAAAACTACCCCTAGGCAGATTGATAGTGAAGCAACAACATAGAAGAAATTTAATCAAGCTGAACTTAGAGAATTTCGAACGACTTCACACTTTGAAAATTTTGAGGGGTTCCGACACTTAGAATATTTTTGAAGATTTTGAAATTGGAAAATTTTTTGAAGAATTTTGAACTTAGAAAATTTTCAACAATCCGGGACTTGGAAAATTTTTTGAAGATTTTTGAACTTGGAAAATTTTCAACAACCTGACACTTAGAAAAGTTTTGATCAAGCGGGACATAGAATATTTTTGAAGAATCTTGGACTTAGAGAATTTCGATCGACTTCACACATAGAAGATTTTGAACAGTCTGGGACTTAGAAAAGTTTCAGTCAATCCGAACTTAGAATATTTTTTGAAGATTGGGGACTTTGAAGAATTTTGAAAATTTTTTGAAAAAAAAAAATTTTTTTTTGGACACTTGGATTGAAGTTTCACCTGAGGCTTACCAGTGGACTACCGAATAGTTTTGAAGATTCATTGAAGACTTCAACAATGCCGATCACGAGGTCGCATGGCAAATCATCCGAGGCGTGGACAGTTCCGATACAGGATCCAGCCGAGAGGGTTCCTGCTATCCATCATCAGGTGCCGCCGCGTTCGCCTTCATCGTCTGGGACGGCGCGATCGATGCAGCAGCGCAGTGAAGACGTGTCTCCGCCTGCTGCCGCTGAACGAATAGAACAGATAGAAGCTTCAGCAATAGAACGAGTACCTGCACCATTGCCGACAACAGTACAGAAACAGATGCCATCGACCTCAAGGAAGGGAACCCGCTTTGAGACGACTTCAGATAGTACAATGAAGCCGTCAAATAGAAAAGATAGCCGAGTCTTGCCAATGACTACCCGGGGTGACGCCCGTATAGAACATAGACGTCCGCCGTCGACCATTGACAGGTCACCGCGGTCATATAGAAAATTACAGAAGGCTCGCGAAGACTTATTGAAGATTAAGTTGGAGCTTGCCCAGTTAGCACTTCAGAGAGCCGAACAAGAGTCGGACGAAGAATATTTGGACGATAGAAACTCAAATGAAGAGTACGTGCGTTCCTGGCTGGAAGAGGCGCCTGAACCTGTTCCTGATCAGAGAGAGACCAACGCCGCCGAGGGGGACATCCGTGATAGTCGACAGCAACCGCCCCCCCCTGTGGACTTCGAACCAATAGTGGACTCTCGTCGAACGCACATAGATCCAGATAGTGCTAAACAGATAGAGCCACCACCTATGAAGAAAATAGAAGACGATAGGAGCGAGGATAATTTACGTCCATTCGTTACGGACCTTACGGCTGCTATAGCATCTTTAGTTGACAAGAAAACAGAACAGCAGTCACAGAATTCCTCCTCGGCGTCGAAGGTCATTATGACTTTACCGAACTTCAGTGGTGCGCATACAGAATGGTTGTCATTTCGAGCCATTTATGAAACAACTCGAAAATATTTCAACGATGTCGAGAACACAGCAAGACTTAGAAGAAGCCTGCATGGACGCGCTTTAGAAACAGTTAGTTCAGAACTCATCGGCCATGCAAGACCAGATGACATCATGAGGGAACTCGAGCTGCAATTCGGCCGACCAGATTCGATAGCACAGGCCGAAACAGATAGATTGCGAGGACTGACACGATGCAGTGAAAATCCAAAGGATATTTGCTCATTCGCAAGCCAAGTGAGGTGCGCTATAGTAACGCTGCGAGCATTGAAGAAGGATCATTACCTGATCAACGCCGAGCTCATGCGAACCTTGACAGAGAAGCTACCGAACTCGATACGTGTACAGTGGTACCGTATATATACAGAAAAGTACCAGTCCTTGCCAGACTTGTCGCTGTTTAGCGAATTCATTACCGAACAAGCTCGATACTGCAGCGCTTTCGCTCCTGCTGAAAACATCAAGACAGAGGGCTCATCCAACCGACGCACACCGCAGCAGAGGACTCACACAACAACAGAGAAGTCAGCAAGCAAGTGCCGACTGTGTGAGAAGGATGGCCATATAGAACGCGATTGCTCGAAGTTCAAGAATAGCAATAGTAACAAGAGATGGGAAATTGCGAAGAATCTAAACCTGTGCTTCCGTTGCCTGAAGCCAAGAAGAGAGCGGCATAAATGCAACGCGAAGAAGTGTGACGTCAAGGGGTGTACAGCCACGCACAGTCGGCTACTTCATTACGACAAGAAGCCTGCTGCGGTGGCAGCCGAAAAGCCCAGACAGACCGAAGTCAAAAAGGAGCCCAAGGAGACAGTCGCCAGCTCAAGATCATCGTCGAATCACGCCTATTTGAAGATCATCCCGGTCCGGGTCATTGGACCGGCGGGAGAGGCATCTACGTTCGCCCTACTCGACGATGGATCGACCGTATCGTTGATCGATGAAGACATCGCCGACCAAGTCGGAGCCGAGGGCAAGATCGACCCACTGAAGATTGGTGCGATCGGTGACACCATGATCGACACTCCTTGTTCGAAAAGAGTCACAGTGACACTCGCGAGTCAGCATAGAAATAGGGTGCCGTTCAGAGCGCGCACCATACCGAAGCTTAATCTCGCGTCACAGACAGTCCGTGAAGAAGATGTCACACATTGCAAACATCTCATCGACTTGAAAGAGCAGCTAGTCTATGATGTTGGCGCGCCCAAGATTTTGATTGGCCAAGACAACTGGCACCTTCTCCTTGCCAGTGAAGTCAGAAGAGGCCCCAGACACCAGCCAATAGCGTCACTTACAACGCTTGGATGGACGCTACATGGCGCGCACACTAGAATACTCGGTCAGCAGGTGCATTACGTCAGCGCATGCAGAGAAGATAGAGAAAATAGAGACGACAGACTGAACGAGCAACTTCGTGAATTTTTCGCACTCGAGTCCCTAATAGTTAATCCTCGGCGTCCAGATTCTGATCCAGAGAAGCAGGCTGAAGACATCTTGAAGAGACATACCAAACAGTTGACAGATGGGCATATAGAAACAGCTATGTTATGGAAAAATAACAACTTTGAAATGCCCGATAGTTATGGGACAGCACACAAGCGGCTGATCTCTATAGAAAAGAAGCTCGACAAAGATCCGAGTCTTCGAAATAAATATATAGAACAGATGGACTCGCTCCTTTCGAAAGGGTACGCAGAAAAAGCGCCCAAACAGACCACGCCAGGAAGAACCTGGTATCTGCCTCATTTCGACGTCTTCAATCCCATGAAGCCGGAGAAGTTCCGAATAGTACACGACGCCGCAGCTAAATCGAATGGATTGTCATTGAACGACTTCCTACTTACAGGACCGGACCTGTTACAGTCGCTGCCCGGCGTCATGATGAGGTTTCGTAGATATCCGATAGCCATTTCAGGTGACATTACCGAAATGTTCATGCAGGTCAAAGTACGACCTGAAGATAGAGACGCCCTCCGATATTTGTGGAGAGGCAATAGAAGAGAAGGAGCCCCCGACGAGTATCGAATGACGTCAATCATATTCGGCGCGGCAAGCTCACCGTGCACGGCAATATTCGCGAAGAATTGGAACGCGAACCGGCACATAGAACAGCATCCAGAAGCAGTAGAAGCAATAGTGAAGAACCATTATATGGACGATTATCTGGATAGCTATAGAACAGTTGAAGAAGCGACACATATAGCAACAGCGGTGAAGAAGATACACCAACAGGCTCGTTTCGAAATAAAGAAATGGGTATCTAATGACATCGACGTCATACAGAATATAGAACCGTCGCTTATAGAGACAGAAGTCGTCGACATCGGCGACCATACAGAAAAAATTCTTGGCCTAATATGGAGACCAAGAGCAGATACGCTGGGTTTCAATCTGAGCCTAGCCCGATTACCGAGTGGCGTATTACAGAAGGAAGTGCCCACAAAGAGAGAGGCGCTGAAAATAGTGATGTCACTATACGACCCACTCGGCCTAGCCTCACCCGTAACGATTCGCGCCAAACAAATACTCCAAGAAGCATGGAGAAGAGGAGTCGACTGGGACCAGCCGTTCGACACAGACTTGGCCACAGCATGGAGAAGTTGGGTTCAACATCTACAGAATCTTGCCCAAGTCACAGTACCAAGATGTTACCCAGGATATAGCGACGCCATAGAAACGCAAGTCCACGTTTTCACGGACGCGAGCGAAACTTCGTACGCCGCAGCGGTGTACTGGCGTATCTCTACAGAAGATGGCAAGACTCATGTGAGCCTCGTCATGGCCAAGGCAAAGGTGGCGCCACTCAAGCTCCAATCGATACCCCGACTCGAGCTGCAGGCCGCGGTGATGGGGACCCGCGTCGCTGCAGCTGTTATCCGAGAACACGGAGTCAAGCCGGCCTCCGTGACGTACTGGTCAGACAGCAAAACCGTGCTGACCTGGATCAGAAGAGGAGCTCGAGTTTACAAACCGTTCGTCGCGCACCGCATAGCTGCCATAGAAGAGCATAGTAGAGTCGAAGACTGGCGATGGGTGCCCACTAAGAAAAATATAGCAGACGCCGCCACTCGTGATGTACCACAGCACTTTGATTCGAGACACGAGTGGTTTTGTGGCCCCAGCTTCCTGTATGAAGAGTCGACAACATGGCCAATAGAGAAGCCTCCACTAGAGGAACAGACGGGTGAGGAGCGAACCTTAGTCGCTATAGAAAATATAGATAGAAGACTCACAGAAGTCATACCCGATCCAGCAAGATTTTCGAAATGGGAACGACTGTTGAGAGCGACGGCGACAGTACTACGCTTCGTCGCCAAATGTCGGCCGCCCAAAGAAAACACGTTCTATAAAAGAACGAGGAAAAATATAGAAGCGGATCCGGATTGGAGGAAACGTACAAAGACGGCAGTGCCCCCTCCTACAGCATCAGTGACGTCCCCAGTTACGTCAAAATATAGTCAATTAATAGAAGCCGAATACCTCCAACAAGCGGAGAGGTTACTCGTGCAAGCTGTACAGCAACAGATGTTTTCCCGCGAGTTGACAAGTTTACGTGAAAACGAAGAAATAGATAAGGACAGCGCCCTACGACCGTTGCAAATAGAATTGAAGGATGACGTCATACGCCTCAGAAGTCGTATAGATAGAATCGACAAAATAACAGAAGACGTCAAGCGCCCACCCATATTACATGGCGACCATCGTATAACTCAGCTCTACATAGACTGGACACACCGCAGCTTACAACACAGTGGAACCGAGATGACCATCAATGAAGTCCGACAGCATTACTGGGTCGTCAGAATGAGACCCACAACGAAGATGGTAGTGACACGTTGTTTACCGTGTCGCATTAGGAAGGCGTGCGCACCAGTACCAGCTACAGGCGACCACCCCAGAACGCGTCTAGCTCATCATCAGAGGCCGTTCACATTCACTGGACTCGACTATTTCGGTCCGCTATCCGTTACAGTCGGTCGCCAGCATCAGAAGAGGTACGTGGCTCTATTTACGTGCCTGACCATCAGAGCGGTACACCTGGAAATCGCCGCAAGCCTCAGCGCAGACTCCGCGATACTAGCACTGCGCCGCTTCGCTGCACGCAGAGGATGTCCAACAGAAATACATTCAGACAACGGCACCAACATGCACGGTGCCGACAAAGAGCTCCGAGACGCCTTCAAAGAAGAGGCAAGTCGCCGAGGCATAGTATGGCGCTTCATCACTCCGTCAGCGCCTTTTATGGGTGGCGCATGGGAGCGCCTAGTCCGATGTGTGAAGACAGCATTACAGACTATACTTCACGAAAAACACCCACATGAAGAGGTGTTACACACACTGTTGTGTGAGGCCGAATATACGGTCAACAGTCGACCACTAACCCATGTTTCAGTTCACAGTGACGATGACGAGTCCATCACGCCGAACCACTTCCTCCTGGGTGGTTCAGCCCGGCTGCCGACGCCTGGCGTGTTCACAGAGCACGACATCGACAGCAAGCGCCACTGGCGGCGCTCACAAGCACTCGCCGACCAGTTCTGGCGCCGCTGGGTACGTGAGTACCTACCCGAGCTCCAACACCGGCGGGAGCCTCATAGCCGTGGCCCTAATCTGCAGGTGGGTGATCCCGTACTCATCGCAGACGGCCAGCTGCCTCGCAACACGTGGCCGCGAGGCCGCATAATCGCAGTTTTCCCGGGCGCTGATGGAGAGGTCCGGACAGCTGAGGTGCGCACATCCGGCGGCACCTTAAAGCGTCCAGTAAAGAAACTTGTCCCACTACCCAAGTAAGACAATAACAGGCGATGCTGCTCCTACAGCTCGCCAACCAACAGATAGATGGGTGACGCTGCCAACACGCGCAGCTCGCCCCCCCGTGCGGGCATATCCGGCCCGCTACCAACTTACTTTCAGCGGACAGAGAGAGTGTGATGTTGCCCACCGGCGCAACTCACCTCCTGCGGACATATTCGGTCCGCATTCGGCTCGCGTCAAGCGAGCAATAGCCGGCGATGCTGCTCTCACAGCTCGCCAACCATAGATGGGTGACGCTGCCCGCAAGGCGCAGCTCACCCCACCGCGGACATATTCGGTCCGCATTCGGCTCGCATCAAGCGAGCAGTAGCAGGCGATGCTGCTCACACAGCTCGCCAACCGATAGCTGGGCGACGCTGCCCGCAAGGCGCAGCTCGCCCCACTGCGGGCGTATCCGGCCCGCCACCGCCTTGCTTTGTGCAGGCGACACAGCAGGCGATGCTGCTCTCACAGCACGCCAACCGATAGATGGGTGACGCTGCCCGCAAGGCGCAGCTCGCCCCACCGCGGACATATTCGGTCCGCATTCGGCTCGCATCAAGCGAGCAGTAGCCGGCGATGCTCTCACAGCTCGCCAACCATAGATGGGCGACGCTGCCCGCAAGGCGCAGCTCGCCCCACCGCGGACATATTCGGTCCGCATTCGGCTCGCATCAAGCGAGCAGTAGCCAGCGATGCTCCCACAGCTCGCCAACATAGCGAGTGATGCTGCCCACTGGCGCAGCTCACCACCGCGGACATATTCGGTCCGCATTCGGCTCGCATCAAGCGAGCAGTAGCGGGCGATGCTGCTCACGCAGCTCGCCAACATAGCGGGCGATGCTGCCCACGGGCGCAGCCAGCCCCATTGCGGGCATATTCGGCCCGCCACCGCCTTGCTTTGAGCAGGCGATACAGCAGGCAATGCTGCCTACACAGCTTGCCACCGCAGCAAGCGACGCTGCGCGCATTCGCAGCTCGCACAGACAGCGGGCCATCCGGCCCACAGCTCGCACATTTGCGAGAGCCTACGCAACAGCCTTGCGACTGCAGGCGACCCACAGCAGGGAAGCGGCAGACCGGCGACTGCACAGCTGCATCGAGCACCGGCATCGAGCACCGGCGCCGCGCAGCGGGCGACGTGGCTACAGGCGTCGCTCACCGGGTTTCTGCAGCGCCGCGACGTCATCGCACCGAGTCATCGCTGCACTGCACGGCGGGAGAGATGTTCGCGACGATGCGTCTTAGCTACATAGTATAGATAGTTATAGGTAGCTATAGTAGTACATAGAATGTTGCAAATAAATAAAACCGCGACTACATAGTATAGGTAGTTATAGGTAGTTAGTTAGCACATAGAATGCTGTAACAGATAAAGCTGCATAGTATAGATAGTTATAGGTAGCTATAGTTGATACATAGTTTGTTATTGAAATAAAACACATTCGTTACAGTTGTTTGCTCTCAAGAGGCAGTATATAAGCCCTTGGAGCCTTTATTTCTTCCAAATAGATAGAATATAGTTAGGTAGGGTATCCTATCCCTTACACATAACAGTAAACACATGGTAACCCTGGTAATCGAAGGTATATAAAGGTAATCAAGGTATATAAAGGTATATCGGTGGTATATAAGGTAATCGAGGTATATACACACACAGACAGACATACATAGGTAAATAGAAAGGGCTTGGTAAATTGAGACCTGAAATATTAGGTCAAAGGTAGTCGCATAGCTAAAAGCGACACTGACCAATCACAGAGCAGGAGGGTGCTGGTACGTGATTGGTCAACAGTTTTTGATAAATAGCCCTGGTGAAGGTATGCACAAAATAAAACACTTTGCATCTACCCTCTTCCTTTCCCGAAAAAACAAGTCTAGATTCTAGACTT
Organism: Hecatera dysodea; assembly: GCA_905332915.2. NCBI lineage: Eukaryota > Metazoa > Arthropoda > Insecta > Lepidoptera > Noctuidae > Hecatera > Hecatera dysodea. The sequence continues at coordinate 13,206,046 of HG995299.1, read as the reverse complement.
CTAAATGTCTGAAATAGAACCGCCTTGAAAAATCCTTTCAGGGGATATATAGATGTCTATAGTGTATGCAGGCATAAAGCCGTAATTTAGGTTTAAATAAAACTGTTTATTTTTATCCCCCTGAAACATATACGCTTATAGAGTTGCAACCCCTTAAGTGACAGGGTTGAAACATATGTAGTTTTGTAGAGGGTTGTCGTATCTATAGAGATACATATAGCTGTATAGCCCTCCTAGCATAGTTTTACGGTAAATTCACCCCAAGTAGGTAATAGCTTCGCGCCTACTATAGTTTTGTATAGTTTTCGGCATCCCACCCCTACATGGAGGGGGATGAAGGGGTGAATTCGTCTCCGCTGTGTGGAGCCTACCGAGGGCTATCCATGAAGGTACGACAACCCCTACTCACATAGACCTAAGCCTAGATATAGCCTAAAATCTAGGATTAGCATAGTGGAAATTTAAGTTAATAAACTTCATCACACACGGTGATTTTTTGGGTGTCGATACGGTATAGTTGCGCCGTACAATAGTAACATTGAAAATTTATAGAATTTGTAGTCATTTGCAAGATATTTCGGATTTATAACTAAATGTAGAATCATATAGTCGCGAATTTCACCCTTCAAATCGCTAAGTGCATAGTGAACAAGTTAAATAGTGTTTTATTGTGACTTTATTGGTAAGCCCTCAATACCTACCCCTATATATTGTGTTGATAACAGCAAGTATAGCAAGTATTCAGTTAAGGGTTGCATCCTCATGGCCCGTAGCTTATAGACGGAGCGTCAACGCGTCTGGATCATTTATACCTAGGTGGGTTGTCACCATACAGTCCACTTTCGAAGAATAGGATAACCTACCCTGGCCACCCTACAGTCCAGTCGATCACGTCCGCCCCGTACACTATTAAATTAAATTATTTATTCGTTACTGATTTATGTAAAACAAATAAGTAAGTGCAAATGTAAATCAATATTAAGTTATACTTTTTTTGTTATTAAGGAATAAACAAGGCTTTCATTATTATTATTATTATTAATCTAACATGCATCCTTTTGTTTTTTATGGAATTAAGTTCAGTTTCTTTCCGAAACTCTTGAAGCTAACATACATATTCCGCTTTCTAGCTTTATCTGTATTGAACAGCTGAATCTAAATTAATGGTAATTACGTAAATTGCTCCTCATCTTATAGGTACCCTTTTTAATAATTTCATGGAGATGGGTACTAGATGCGCCTGCGCACCGTTAGCGCCATCTAACAGTACATAATGTGGACAAGTTATTTCGACCGGTCACTGGTCACTAGTGGTCACCCGTCCTTAGACGAACTGACAACTTAATAGAATCGCGACATTTCTGCTCAGCACATCAACCTACAATACGGCTTGATAAACTTTACGTTGAAGATTAGCTATTTACTTGCGTACCTATACCAAATAGTAAGCTTTTAGTAACTATGTTAACCAATAACCTGTTGAAAAAGTGGCAAATGTAAGAAAAATGGCAATTCTGCAGGAAAGTACAGTATTTTAGAAGTTGGGATTTGCAAATGCAAAGTTCACATTCATGTCATTTTGATGTTAATTTTAACGGATATTAAAAGACGGAACGGAATGGAACGGATATCTAGAGAGCCGGATAGTTTTTTTGCTAATTCAAACGTACTTTATGAGGATAAAATACTTTTTTTTGCCAATCACTTCTTCATCTTCTGCATCTGGGCAATTCCAAGACACTCATCGCTTAATAATTCCACAAGGGTCTAGGTTGGAATGAAGCTGGGGTTTTCCACATTCAACCATAAATTAGTCTTTACAAAGGACACAATTACGATCTGGGTTTTTCGAAATAAGAAAGCGATAACCTCATCTCGTATCAAGACCTATACAATCAACTATGTTCTGTAAGTTAAAATTAATCATTTTAACTTACAGACACAACAAATACCTAATTAATTACTGGCCATGACATAATATCGGTCGTAGCCTTCACCCTCACAGGTCATCACTTCCCATGGGTGCTGTGAGAGGTGATAAGGAATTATGTCAGGAGGATATGCAGTACCTACTTACTACGAATTGTCACAATGTAGGTAGTATATTCAGCAAATCACGGTAATGTATCGTGTATCCCAAAAACTGGATTGGAAAAAACAGATGGCAGTCGTTTCATGTAAAGTGGAACCCCCCCCCCCCCCCCCGGATAACCTGGCAGCAGACAGAAAGAAAATAGGTATGACATTCCTGCAATAGCTGACTCCTAACAGAAAATGGGGGGGGGGCTAACAATAAATATCAAATACTATGTCCTACGTTTATATGACATTTACATTCTCCGAGATGCTAAATAATAAATAGAACATTATCTTTCCAATAGACTTGGATGATCGCGTTCGTATTCACTTCACATTAATATTCCTGCATTTGAATTTAATCTAAAAGCAAACCTCTGAAGCAGCCAAGCCGTCGCAGCCAATCCTAGCACACGACACACCGTGAGCACATCAGATTAGCAAACGCATCCTTGCATTAACAGCCAACCTGCGCAGACGCAGCCTGTCTACTTTACTCGCTGTTCAATTAAACGCGAATTCCTACATTGAGGTAAACTAGAGGTATAACCAGTCCGGTTGCTGACCAAGTGTTATTTACCCCTGCTACAAGGTATTTCGTCGACGGACAGCACAAGGGCTCCGTAGTGACGTGCGCTTGCGACGCTGTTACACGCGTTTAGGCGCGACGCGCGACGGTAGCGCATTAGAATACTAGTTGGTTGTAGCTTATTATAAAGATGGAATAATACATCTCTCTCAGAAAATGTTCTGCCTTCAAGTGAATGTTTCATAAACTTTTTCGGGCCTGTGTCTAGGGGATGCCAAATACTTTTCTAGTCACATGATCTTCAGGAATTTATGGAATTAATAAAGGCAGGCATTGTGTTTTGATAGTCTATGTAATGGCAATTAGACCCGTTTTTAGCAATTTGACACTTTATCCAATGACGAAATAAGCGAAGTTTCTTTTTCTTGTTCAGCAAATGTGAACAAACACCTGTTCGTGACTAAAACATGAAATTTTTAGTTCACAAAAGCCGGTTAAGGCAAAAAAAAAAATCGAAATATTTATTAAATCATTATAAACCGTTGTCTACGAAAACTTGATTTCTCACTGACCACAGGGTCACAAGAATACTTTAACCTTAGCGAATGATCAGCCTTGAAAAGTATTCTTGGAAAATATCAGGAGATGGATGTGTCATGCACAAAAACATGTTTCATACAAAAACCATATTGTTGGGTAGTGGGTAGGTACCTATAGCAGAATATTATTGCAGAATGCAGATGGTATTGGAATTCTGAGTAATTGAGTATCTTAAAGCCGAGACCAAATGACCTTGCGCGCATTTGTCTTCGGTAATCATGAAGCTAAACTAGGTAAGGCAAGTATTTCTGATTGACAACGCACCACCAAGTTCAAAGTTCACATAACGAAAACAAAACATTGATAAATTATGCAGAATTGAACACCACAATTTATTTGCAATGCATATCTTAATTACGTAAGGATGAAAAGAATCCCAACAATGAGTTGTACGTTACAAACACTTGTACGTACGAACATAAATAACTCCCATCAGACCAGTCTGTGTTACTAATGGTCTTAGGATCAGCATTTGTTTAACATAGGATTATTTTAAATTACACTACTATACAATCTCGAGGAGTGCGCTTAAGGTCAATCGCATAATGGATGATTCTGACTCCGCTAACCATGATAAGTCAAGCCTTAAAAGGTTAGACAGAATACTTCGTCCAATTACGAGCAGATGTGACGTAGTATAGGACCTTAGAGTATTAAGAAAAGATTTTTTATAATGACCGCTAGAGATAGCCTATATGTCTACCCTATGTGGAATACCATACCCTGAAAGGTTTACTTTCATGATAAAGGATTGCTCAACTTAACTGGGTGTAATTACCTTTTCGTTTATTTTGATACCGAATCAATCAATCAATCAGACTACCTCTAAAGGGTAACTACTACATGGCAATATGCTGTCGTTGACAATATCAAAATTGGAATAAATAAGATCACGTTTCTTGTAACAAAGAAGAAGAATAATAATACCCCACATCACAATAGCCAACTATTTCTCAATGTTATATATACCTATGACACCGGAAAATTACAAACGCCGTAAGATTGTAATTTTTGTAAACTATTTTTTTTTTTATGTTATATTATACCTTTTTCCATTTTTATCGTTTTTTTTTCATGTATTTTTGTGGTTCTTCCATTTACTGGGGACGTGGGACAATTTTACAAGGACCATCATTCTCTTCTTAATGTACGCGCTCTATATGCCATTCATCTCCCCAGACGGTCCATCAAAGCTGCCTTACGAAAGCAGTCTAGTTACAGATATAACAAGATTCTTAACTTATCTGTGACAACCGGCAAAGACGGCTAATGAATGAACATCCGCTGTTAATCATGTAAGTCGAATAATTGCGATGCTGATTGACAACTCTCCTTCCATTTATTAGCTACTAGAAACTTAGAAAACTAAACGTTAGAAAATGGGCTTTGGACCTTAAATCGTGTGGAGTAAAACTTAAAATGAGAAACACTAAAACCCCATGACAGTAATAAACTCATTAACAGGTAAGTAGATGCTGTATAGGTTTTATGAGCTTATTTGATTTAACTTGACTAACAACTTGCAGCTCATAATCAAATAGAAATCATGAACAATAATGAGTTCAAATAACTGAATGAGAAATATTCCCGTTTGATTCCTGTTTGCCATTCTATGTTTCTTAGCTCACTTTGTCTAAACCACGCACGCCACAGATTCTAATTACATGTGACTACGAGTACCTAATATAATAAGAGATTAACGAAATTTGCACCCGTGCGAAGTCGCGAGTTTGACGCTAGTCCAGAATAATAATGAATTCGAATAACCGAATGAAATTCACATAATTGCTAATAAGTTGAGGGCAAATGTTGAAAGTTATCTGTCTCATATACCTATAACTAGAAGTTGCAACATTGTTTTGTAAACAAGCTTATCAATGAATCATCGACTAGAGGAATTATTAACGAAAACTTATAGCAGATGAATAAATAAACGCATCCTCACTTCCTGTGCTTGCACACAAAGAAACACACACACGGGCAGTCAAACATACATGCATACTGAGCTGGCGTCATCCAGTGTGGGCAAACACTCGACTTACTTATAGACAGAGATATGATAGTAACAACACTGATTAAACTCATCATCACATTACTTACCTTTTTATATAGAATTACATTATTTTATAATGCCCTTGTAAACCAACAATGATATACAATTTAATAGATTGTAAATTCTATGAAGTGATTCTATAAATCAGCAATATGGCGGAATAATTTAGCAGTAAGCCATTCAACAAATTGATTTGTGTTGGTTTTGACTTGGAGACAAAACATTGTCTCGATGTTGTTGCATTCATTTACTTTGAAATCTTGTTAAATTATTTGACCGAATAACTAAGAAGTTCTATTAATAGACAATCCGTAAACAAATTCAGCAGTCAATTGTATATAAAACGCTTTATCTTGTCAGTTTTTGCACCCTTGCGCTTGGTCTGACATTCACGGTCTACTTACGTTTAATCATTCATTATAACCAAAGTTTTGGATAAACAGCCATATAATATTTTTTAAGTTTTTTTTTTCTATTTATGTACAATAAAAAGTAAAGTAAAAAAAGTCGTATTTGTCGTAGAACTCAGGGACAATTTCTACCATTTCTAAGTAAACTGACCCGTGTTAACAATGTCGACACCACAGCACACTCAAGACGATTTAAACCTCAAATCTCGATCCCAAAACTGGAGTCGGATCATCTCGTAAGGGGTTTACCTGGCCCTATTGTGTTTGGCAAGGTGTTACTCGAAAATGGTGATTTATTCACGTCACGTAACTGGCACTTTCGTTATTCCCTAGACGTAGATCGAAAAAGAAAGATAATGTTTTTACCAAATATCTGAGTAAGTGATTAAAATGGTATATTTATATAAATTCAGGTTATGACAAGGCTTAGATGGAACTTAAAGCAAGTGACTCATACTTTCTAAAGCTATCAATAACGGCCACGAACTAACAAACAGACTTCTTCACAAAGCTCCTAATACATTCTCAAGCTCGCAGAGGTTTAACAATCGCCACAATAATAATACCATTGAAAACACTAACAAGTCTTAGTGGCCGCAATCACAGGGAGGAGGCCTGAGGAGGCCCGAGGCCAACTATTTACCATAACAAGAGGGGCTCCACACAATGGCCACCGACGGTAGGAGAAGCCGGCCTAACTAGGTGTAAAATGAGCTGATACGATATGTAGGCCCCTTTGTATCGTGGACTAGAAATCTTATTATTGTTACGTTGGTCGCTCGCTCCGGATTTTATTGTTCTTGATATCCAGTTCGTAAATAGTATTTACGATGTGATGTTACTCTGATTTCTATTTATTCACGAACCAATACATACCCCACAGGTATGCTGTATATTTATTATGATATTCTTTACATAGGAGAATCGTCTGAACTTCTGAAGTGTTTGAAAAGTCAATGACTCGTGGACCAACCTTGAACTAATACGAATCGAGAGCGAAACAAAAACTCCTGACAATAAAGCCACGGGTTACTGCTCCTTCAAGTTGTTACAATAACATACTATTGTTTCTAACTCCGCTTCAACCACGAACTGCGTCAAATAAAATAAAAATTAACAACCGAATAAATGTAGCCAATGAATTTATGGTCCAGGTATATTTCGAAGAATTGTAACCGCTGCATCGTTAGGTACCATAAAAACAAAAGAATTTAATAACTTCTTTAAAATCTATTATTTTAGGGTCTACACAAATCGCTGTTTTGAATTATAGCCCAAGAGATACAAAGAAGCAACAATCCGGATAAGTTATGACATCCTAACGTTTTCTATCAACGTTTTATAGCATTCCTCTCATATCTCAAATTAAAACACACAGTGGGATAATCATTTCAAACGAGTAAATAAGATGTGAGATTTTAATATTAAAATACCAATTCGAGAAAACATCACCGGGTGAAATGCCGTATAAATAATATAATAACGAAAGGCAGGCAATAAAATTGGGGTACTCAATTCAGATAAGTTTTTACATTAAATGTTTATGTAAGTTTGTATAACAATAAATTAAAATAAATGTTGTTTTATGGGTCAGTAAAAATCCAGTTTTATTTCGCGAAAAAAGCCGAAGTATGAGAGTTAGCGAAAGTGGTCAGCGTCGGACAGAGGTTCGATACCATACTGGGAGACTGCGCAGACGTCCAATTAGAGGGAATGTACGCTGCGCCCCTCGGGAGGCTCAGCCACACACAGGGAGTTGCGATTTATACCTCACTCCCACACTTTATTGCCTGGAGAGGCTAACTCTTCGTCCGAGATTATAAGGCTCCACAGCCAACCTATTCTTAAACCACGAATAAGGCATCATCGGACGCCATTTACACTCATATTCCCTGATATTACATGCACGGACGGATGTATGCAAAAATGGTTACGTTACCAATTTTGATCACGTTTCGGTAAGTGGTTCACTTTAGTTCGAAGTTTAAAATTACAAATAATTCTGTAATTATAAAAATGTTTCAACAACTTTTTGTATATGATTTACCCAATTTTTGTGTCTGCCCATAATTACAGTGTCGTCCAAAAAGGAAAACTTTACATGAAATAACTGCGATATAAAGTTATCAGCGCTAAGAGTTGTCCGAAAAACGGGTGAGATTAAACATAAGAATCAGGTTTGAGATCCGCCTGTAGCCGCGCCTCTCCTTAAAAGGCGGCCTGTCGACAATAGCCTGGGAACTCAGCTCATTTGAGGAGAAAATATCATGTCGTGTCGCGCGCCTCGCTAAATCGCATTTTAAATGGGACTTTGTTGGCGACGCGTCATGAACAAATATGAAGTGAAGATGAATCCCTGTAATTAGTTCACAGTTTATTTGGAGAAAGAGAAATGCCGACGTTTTTACAAAAGAAGCAGTAATTATAACTTACGACTCATATCATTATGGACACAGAAATGTGTGATGAGTTGACAACCAAAACATTAAAAAAAAGTTTAAACGCAGCTTACATAAATTAAGGAGCATGACAAGACAATTTACTCAATTAACTTTGGTTTTTGGAAGTGAAGAATATTTGAATTGATTTTTTTATTATTTGACTTTCCAACATTAATGTGTATTTACAATTAATATCTATACTTATAATAAATCTGTAGAGAGGTCAATTCTGTACAAGGAATATATTTTCAAAATAACTATCAGGGGGTGATTAGTGATCGATACTGGTGCCAAAAATGCAATCAGTAAAATTTTTGTCTGTCTGTCTGTCTTTCTGTCTGTCTGTCTGTCTGTCTGTCTGTATGTTCTTTATAGAAACAAAAACTACTCGACCGATTTTAACGAAACTTGGTGCAATTATTCTTCATACTCCTGGGCAGGTTATAGTATACTTTTCATCACGCTACAATCAACAGGAGCAGAGCAGTGAAGGAAAATGTTGGGAAAACGGGAGAAGTTACTCCATTTTTAAGCTTCCGTCGCGTGTGTAGCCTTAATGGTTAAAGTTACATAGAAATCATGTATTACGGAAATGTTCTACATAAAATTATCTAAAAAATATCCCGAAACAGCATATGTCTATCTTTTGTCAATTTTAAACCGATCGGGCTGAGAGTTTCAAAATCGGGGGTAAAGTAACTATTCCACGCGGACGAAGTCGCTGGCAGAAGCTAGTTAACAAATAAACTAAACTTACAACAAACTAAAATATAGCATCAAACAATTCGTCCTCAACGCTGTCAGCTGGTATTGTGCACAAGAGACTGGCGGCATTGGCAATGCTTAGCTTCTAGTAAAAGCCAGCTCTTGGGTCTCGGTAAGAGTTAACCAGCCGTTTCGATATTTCTTGTAGTAAATAAAATATATACCTACTTAATAGAATGGGTAAGTTCATCATTATCTCAATTTCCTCGAAATTTTAATAAATGTAGCTCACATCATCTAGGAATATTTTTAAACTATTATGTAATATTTCTTCTTTACAATCTGTCCCTAAAGGTTCGCGATAGCGTCATACCTACGTTTTACCTTGAGTTATACAAACAGGGGGCGACCGCGGCTACGCGATATCAGTGGAATTATCACTACTAATCTCTCCACGATAACAGATAAATTAACGAAAACTCCACGTTTTTATATAATTACCAGCAGTAACTGCCGCGCCCCGGTTATTAAGATCGAACAAAATTAATAATTCACTGTATAATATTAAGCAATAATGTGTCTTCCACTATCGCCATCGTTTTCTTTATCCATAAACCTATACGGTTTTACAAGCTTTTTATTTTATCGCCTTGTAAATTATTTAATTACTGTAGGACAGGTTTCTGGAACGATCAAGACGAATCAACTAAATTAATGGTATGGACTCTAATGGGGAATGTCTTAAGTTGGCTACTAAATTTTACTGGTTCTTGGTCTACAAAGCAAAACATGTTATATCGGATGAGAGAGCAAATGGCGGTGACCTTGCACGCGCTAACGAAGGCTACAGGCCGTACAAGGCTGGACTCCACAAAAAGAAATAAACTCGCCGCGTAAAGACCTGCCACAAAAAATAAACTAATAAAAGAACCCGGCGATGTTTGGAGCGCGAGCAAGCCGCTCGAAATATTCCGACTCTACGTTTTCGCTTTGGAACAAAGAGCTGAGTGTAGTTTGACAAAAACCTTTACTTGTCTCGCTGACAGGTCGGACAGTCATGATGAATTAAACGTAATTATTAGAGTCAATCAGTTTAGTTCCACCATTAAGCACACCGTTAAAGTAAAATTTGACATGTGTGGAATGTACCTATTAAGAAAACGATTTGCTTTATTTGTAATTTCAAGGAAAAAAATCCTTGAAGTAAAATTTTTATTTAAAAAATAATGTATTTATGAAAGACAGCTAAAATAAGTTCTTTTTATATTAGTGGCCTCTCGCGTTTCGACCTAGGAGGTTGTCGACTGCTTAACCGGACATACATGTGTAGCGGCCTTAATAGCCAATGCTTATAAAAACTTACAAACTAAGCGAAAACACGCTAAGGGCACCCTCTGTAGGCCACCTCAGCTAAGAGCGCCGTTGGGGGGAGAATAGCTGAGTAGAGCAAGCTGGGTAGAACGGGCTGGATAGAGCAGGCTTGGCTTGTACAGTGTGCTGCTTTTTCAACGGTTCTCCATGAGGTGGGTGTCATCGGGCACTGGAATAAGTTCTCTGCCCTAATAATAAGTACTTAGTTTCCCCCTCTAAAATATAAGTTACTGTAAAACCCCCACTGATATAGTGGGGGTTATACAATTTTAAAATTGTATAACCTTTCAGTAGTTTTTTTTTACGAAAAAGACTTATAAGAACCACCATCGCAAACTTCGCACATTAGGTAAAGTAGCATTATAATAACTTGACACCCATAAAAATGTTAGTGCCATTCAAGGTTTCACAAATGGGTTTCTGCTTTAGCAACAACATTTCATATATAGTAACATATCAGGGCGCTATCTGTCGGAATAGGGACAGATGTGCCCGAATTGGGTTACTTCGATAACGCTATCCAACTATTGCACGAATCAGACATTCAATCTGAACCGAACAGTTCACTCAATCCGGAACGGATTTTTTTATTGAATTAATTTGAAACTGCCTTTATACGGATACTGGCATCGGTTTTTGCACATTTTTTCGTGGCGTACGTGATAAAATGCAGTCCGAAGATGGTTGTTTCAAATAAGATTTATTTACTTTGAAATTAAGCCCATGGTTTGTTAATGTAAAGTTTAACATAGCTGCAAAGAAAACATTAACATTTTAGATTACTTTTTAAATTAATTCTGAAGAAACGCATAAACTGTAGGTACCTGCTGCACAATGTTAAACGCTGTAGCCATATTTATAATTTTGTAAATTGTTTACATAATATAGGTACAAGTCCTAAAATATAATAATTTATATTTATATACAAATCTACAAACCAAAATTTAAAATTTAAAAAAATTTCAAAGTTCGTAAGCTCCATATCTTAACAAATTATGACTCTCAGTAGCTTGTAACACCCATTAACTGTAACGAACGACGGGTTGTAGTTCACGTCAATAGTGATGGAGAAGAAATCTATATCGGTACCATATCGAGTCAATAACGATTATATTTTCCTATGTATATACTGAAAGTAGGGACATTAGTTTCTTCTGTGACTTGACCTCTGTGACGTTATTAGGTTTATTTATCAGTTGTTTCTTTTGTTGTGGTAATTTATGTAGTTATTTTGTTTCAGGCGCTTTTGATTCTATTTTTAGAATAATAATATGTTGAAATACTGAACTGATTCCAGCACAGAACAGATAAAAGAGGACCTCTTTTATCTGTTCTGTGGATTCCAGTGTCAAGCCGGTTACAGGCCAAGACTAAGTGTGTTTACGCCAGCTTTAAGAGCTTGGGCTTGGCTAAACTTACTAAGCTTAGCTTTTGCTCTGCAAACGCCTAATACATACCCATAGAGAATATAATATTTGTACTCAGCACATATTTTGATTTATTTTTGTGCTTTTAATGGTGCCGTACCCAATGGGTGACAACAATATCCTATTGCTAAGCCTCACAAGTCCGCCTGTCTATCTGTCAGCGGACTGTATCTCATGAACTGATACTATTCGTAGGTACTTGGCCGGTTTCTTTAGAATTTCAGGTGAGCTTAGAACTCAACTAAACTTAGTTTCATAGTTGTTTTTGTATCACTACACATACTTTACATTTTAATTAAATCTCATGCGCAAATATGTCTCTCTCAAGTCAAGCATGATGTTTACCCTCTCAATAGCACAAAGTAGCTTTATTCATACAGTGTAATAATCAAAGTGATTGATTAATTCAATGGAGCAGCTGCCGTGTGATTGAGTCGCATTCTGCATATCAATTGCTTTCAATGAAGCGCGGACTTTGGCGGCAACTCACTGCCTGCATCTATGCAATAAAATAATCTTTGTAGTCGTAAATCTCTCATTTTTATATGCATGTTTTCATTGTCATAATATTATATGCATGTTTAAACCTTTTAAATTTAGTTGAGTTCAAATGTTAATGTTTACTTTTGTTCGTGAGCTCATACTTGCAAACATAGTTTGAGGGCTTGAGGCGCTGCATACTGAAATACAGGCTATAAACCTAGTTCGGTAGCAGATGCTAAAAATAGACACAATTTACCGAGATGTTATTTTTAAGATTAATTATAAGTAGCTTGCTGACAAATTGTGTGAACATATGTATATTTTTCTGGTCTAATAAAGATTATTATTATTATTTAAACACATGGATCGCGTTAAATGTATTGCGTTAAATGGTAATGACATGTTAATTGATGTAATGACAATGGAATGACATTTGTAATAGTAATGACATGATATATAATCTTATGATACTGATCTATTTTCCTTTTAATACAAACATATATTTTTAATAGCTGACGATTTAAGAAATTTTAACAGTAATTTATAAATTGATCTAAATAAATGTAATAATAATGATATAAATAATTTTAAATGTTTGCATGCCGACTGGTAAAATGTGGCTGGGCTAAATGTACCTAATCTTAAGAACTATTATTATTACCCATATTTGCAAAATAAAATTCTATTCTATTCTATTCTATTCTATTGCTAAAATCTATATTATTGTTTGCGTACATCTAATGATGCGATTCGCATCATACTAATACATAATTTTCTTACACATGTTCAATGTACACAAAGCACTTTTGATTTGTTAACACGCATAATGACTACAATCAAATAAAAGTCAACAGTACGGTTAACTCACATTTTAATTAAATTTTATTATCAGTAACCGGTACTTAAAACACTTCCCGCATGCGCGCCGCGTTAACTTACTTAACTCAAATAAAATATCTTAACCATCAATTACGGAGCACAGGTAGAATGTCAGAGGCGGTTATTACGGCGATAATACCCATATAGAGTGATAATTAGCCGGAGATTGCGACATTTTGAGACTGGAGATCATTGCTCTATTTGATGCCGCTACCGCTGACGCCCGTAAATTGAACCCAGTTATGCATAAAACAGTAATGTCGGGAAAAAGTACAAACAGAGCCATCGACACCCATCGACAGAAAAATGCTCGGATATCTGTTTGTAATTTTTCGACATGGCTATTTTATGCTTAACTAGATCCAATTTGAATAAAGTCTATGTCGATTCGTTCGTGTGAGGTTCGAGGACTGGTTGAGTGCGCAGTTGGTGGCGACATCGACAGCGGCGCCTACGCAAGGTGGGCGGACGTACTGCTCCATGCACTTACTTGATCTTGAATTGTTTACTGCCTATGTCGCGTATTCGTCATTACGTTTTATAGTCGGGTGTAGTGCTAGTCTGTCAGACATTCCTTCAGTTTATATTGTTAGCAATAAATCGACGGGGATTTACAGGTGTCTAGAATATCTTATTTTAGAAATCGGAGTAAGGGCAAGATTCATAAGACTGTATGGCGTAGTAAATTAATCCAATTTTAGAATAGAACTCCTATAATGTTAGCCAAAAAGATGGCACCTTTTTTTTTCTCTGGATAGGAAATCATCAAATTACTTCTCCCGCTCTGGGCGGAGCGGAAGAGAGTGTCAGACTCTTACTGACTAAAACCCACCCGTGATCCTTCTTGTGCCCTGGCACCTGCAGATAGACCAACCCAATAAGTCGCCACAGTAGGAATAGGATTGAAGAGAATAAACAATATTTCGGCAGAATAATGTGTAAGATATTTATGAATGAAATCAAAGCTGAATGAATATCTTTGATTTCTTTCATAAACATCGTCAACTTCATAAGTCTACACACCGGAGGCTATAAACAAAGTGCCATTCTATAAAACGAATGCGATTGCCAAAATACAAGGGATTGATCACGTGACATTTCGACAGCGTTTATTAACGCCATACATTTTTGGCGTTTTGACCATCGACTTCTCTTCGCTACCGCTCAGAATGTCACTTGTCCAGAGCCTCAGCTGAATACTGAATTACATAAACCAAACCAGAAGCAAACAATAAAAACTTACACAGTCCACTAAACTTCTTACATGCAACAGTTACATACGCTGATAAGCACACAATACTATACACAAGACTGCAATCTCAAATGGAATCTAAATGTTATCTTCCATATCTGCAATAAACAATACGAATCGCGGCTGTAACGTGGGCGCTCTATTCACAAGCAGAAATACTCGGCCTAATAACAATGTATGTGCACAGATTTACGTTTTATCCTTTGATATCTGAAACATCTAAGCTAACTTTATCTTTATATCTTATAGTTTAGTTATTGACCGCGACTTTGTCTTCGTATCTGGCGTCCCTTTTTTTCTGGATGGGAAATCATCGAATGACGAATGATGAAACGAGTGTCAGTCTCTTACTGACTAAAACCCACCCTTGTTCCTCCAAGTGCCCTTTGCGTTCCAGTGGGCCGCAGTAACTCTTTCGAATAAATCCCGAAACCTTAGCAGGCACTGAACCTATGGGGCCCCGTCTTCTTTACTGACATCGCTTTGAGGCACGCATGGAACAAGATGCGCCATCGATCCGGGTCTGGTTGTTATCGGACAGCGAGCCACCCATAGCTCGCCATGCGCAAGCCCGCGCCTGCGTTGGCCGGGAATCGGCCTACGACTCCCGACGCCCGGGGCGTCTTCTTCTGTTGCGGCGGCTCGGGCGTGAGGTTTCCCTCTCCCGCACGCTTTTGCTTCTTCCTTCGCTAGCATTACTGCTTCACTGAAGGAGGTGACTACTTCTCATGCCTTCTCGCTCCGGACCATGGATTGAACCAGGGCCGGACGCAAGAGGTCGCCGCCGCCGATCGCCTCGACGAGGAGTATTTGGCGTCCCTTAGGGGTTTTTCTTAACCTCCGTTTATACAACGTGTAACAGAATAAACGCAGTACTTGAAAAGGGGCTCTTGTACTCCTCATTACATAATAACTTTTACTATGAGAACAGAGGCGAAACCGCGAAAAAAAGTTAGGCATTCAGTACATTTTGTCCAGTTATGCGCACAGAAATGTATGGGGCAGTCGATGTTTTTTCACGATTTCAGTGTAAGCCCCATAGTAAAAGTTGTTCATAATGATGAGTACAGTGACCCCTTTTAAAGTTGTGCTATAATTATGTTAGCCGTGATAGTCAAATGCATTTTATATTCATTTTAAGATTTCGATACTCGTTTAGTAGACTAGTTTCAATTTTAGAAATGATCAATATCGTTTTGAAATGTTGTTTTGTGACTGAAACTATTCATGTCTCAATAGCTAAATATATTTTGTTATCACTACTGTTTCTTTTTGTGCTTCCAATTTTATATTAAGTAACTACTTGTCAACGATTGTTCTAGAGTTGTTTGCATTCTTGGGGAGCCATAAGATAAGGGTCTTGATTTTCCCTTCAGAATCAGAATCAGAATCAGAAATCATTTATTTGCTGATAATGTAGGTATACATATAAGTTGGAATATTTATTAAGTGTCCCGATACATTTTACCTTACGGCATGCAACATATTAGGTTTGAACTACATAGTAATATGGATGATATTATTATTAGCCATAGTCAAATTTAATAGATAACTACAATCAGATTAAAACAAAAAATAATAATAATAATAATAACAATCAAAATAATCAATTAATTAAATATAAATCTCTGGAAAATCATACAATGAAGAATATGTCATAATGTTAAAGAGCTTTATGTCAAAATAATCCAAAACGTTAAAAGGACAATCACAATTACAACTAGTTATAAATTTTAATGTCAAAATCTGTTTGTCAAATTACAATAAAGCAGCAACCATAAAAAAAATCAATAAATAACTAAACACATCAAAAGTATCTAGGGATCAACATATATTTTTGCAATAACTTTTCTCCTGATTGATATTAATTAAAATTTTCTTTAAGGATTCATCAAATAAAGTGTTTTCGTTTGTCACAGTAACGATAAACCAAGTCACCTTTGCATTAATAAAGAAATTTGCCATTTTCCTAATAAAGGGATTTTTGACATTTGAACCACTAACATTAAAGTTCGAAAAAAAGACTGAAATAACAGTTTTCTTTAAAATTTTATTGGGTAACTTAAACAATTAATAATCCGTGTTTCTACCGCGAACACTAACAACACAAGAACATCGGTTTGGCATACTCAAAATGAGTTCATCCAAATCACGCTGTGGAATGGCCGCCCATGTTCGTTGCAACAACAAAAAAAGGTCTTCTTGCGACTGGATACCCTCCATATTCGGCAGAGCTCTTCTCTGTAGCATATCCCATGCATGCTCAATCGGGTTCAAGTCTGGCGACTGAGCAGGCCAGGGCAGGACATTGATGTTAGCTGCGGCGAGAGTCTGTCTTACAACTCTTGCGGTGTGCGGTCGTGCATTATCATGCATTAACTGAAATAAGGGACCGATTTGCACTTGTAGAGGAACGATGACGTCTGATACAATCGTCTCAGCATAAATTTGAGCGTTGAGGTTGCCTCTGATCCAAATCAACTCAGTTCTTCCGCCGATCCAAATACCCGCCCATACTATGATGGTTCCACCACTATAAGGATGGACTTCCTGGCAGGATTTTAATCGCTGTTGGCGTCCAGGGGTTCTCCAGTGTCGTATACGTCTTGTATCCGGTCTCATACCAAAACGAGACTCATCAGAAAAGCACACGAAACGCCATTGTTCTTCTGCCCAATTTCTGTGTTCAAGAGCCCATTGATATCGAATCCTACGATTGTGCATTGCTATAGGTGGTACCCGTAGCGGTCTTCGGGAATGAAGGTTCACTTCATGCAAGCGGTTTCTGACTGTTTGGTCGCTAATTAAGTTCCCTGAAGAGTGATGAAGCCTCACGGCTAACATCATGGCGGTTATTGTTGGAGCTCTTCGAGTTAAGATTTGAATGTATCGGTCTTGTCTCCGTGTGGTGCAGCGATACCGTCCTCCATGGCGCTCAGCCAAGGTAAGCGAAGAGCTCTGCCGAATATGGAGGGTATCCAGTCGCAAGAAGACCTTTTTTTGTTGTTGCAACGAACATGGGCGGCCATTCCACAGCGTGATTTGGATGAACTCATTTTGAGTATGCCAAACCGATGTTCTTGTGTTGTTAGTGTTCGCGGTAGAAACACGGATTATTAATTGTTTAAGTTACCCAATAAAATTTTAAAGAAAACTGTTATTTCAGTCTTTTTTTCGAACTTTAATGTTAGTGGTTCAAATGTCAAAAATCCCTTTATTAGGAAAATGGCAAATTTCTTTATTAATGCAAAGGTGACTTGGTTTATCGTTACTGTGACAAACGAAAACACTTTATTTGATGAATCCTTAAAGAAAATTTTAATTAATATCAATCAGGAGGAAAGTTATTGCAAAAATATATGTTGATCCCTAGATACTTTTGATGTGTTTATGTCACTATTATAATCTAAGACACTCGAAATTGCAAAGACAACGTACATTCATCATTAAAAAAAAAAAAATTATATAGTTTTGTCATTTAAAAAGTCTTTAATTTTGTAATAGCATTTTTCCAACAATAGTTTTGTTAATTGTTTTTTAAACATTTTTATGGGAAGGTCTTTTAAATTTTCAGGTAATTTATTATATACAAGCGGTCCCATGGAAAGGATACTATTTTTTAATAAGGCTGTTTTATGACTCCCTGTGCACAATTGGTTTTTATACTGGGATCTCATTGGTGCTATGCGTTGTCTTTTGTCAATCATCGAGGTAAATAGGTGTTTATTTAATTTAACGAATAGGGCAACTTCTAATATATATAAACTAAGTAATGTCAGAATGTTTAGGGATATAAATACGGGTTGACAACTTTCAGTAAACTTAAGACCTGTCATTGATCTAATACATCGTTTTTGATTCATTATATGGCTTAATGGTTTTGCGATAATATCAGACACAAATTTGACTGCAACTGTTGAAAAGCCATCGAATCCGACACTTTTTTTATTCTTTAAGTTTTGTATCACACGTATAATATCTTGGGGGACTACCGGCTGCATAAACAAAGAATTACGGGTTTTGGTAATTGCAGCTGTATTTCCCATACAATTACTGGAAACATCATGTATTTGGTCAACAAAAAAGTTATTAAATGATTCTGCAATCTGCTGAGGAGTTTTTATTAGTTTGTTTCCTTCCTTAATTTGCAATATTGGTTCTTTAATTAAATTATTATTATTATTTATTATTTGCCATGATGATTTTGATTTGTTTATTGAGCTATTAATCAAATAATTATTTTGGGCTCGTTGAGTAAGTTTTACAATTTTTTTAAGTTTTTGTGCATAGTTTTGAAATTTATTTTTGTTCTCGCTTGTAGGTGATCTTCTGTATTTCCATAGCATATTCCGTTGTTTTCTGCTACAAATCCTAATACCGCGTGATAGCCATTTAATTTTTTTATCAGATTTTACATTTTTTAATTGCATTGGGAAGCATAAGTTATATAATAGACGAAAGAGATCTATAAAATTATGATATGCATCATTAGGGTCATCTGTTTCAAGTACTTCTGAGAAAGATAGGCACTGAAGGTGCTTTTTAAACAGCGTTAAATTTTCTCTCGATAAGTTACGCTTTTGAGTACGCCAGGAATTTATTGTACATGTTTTGCTTACCGGTATTTTTAAAATTTGAGCGGTATGGTCCGATAAACCGAAGTCGACTACTTCACTCATACAATTTTGTTTGAAATTGTGTGCAAAATTATCTAAACACGTGTTGTTTGAACCCTTTTGTTTCTGAAACATGGGGCTGCATGTCAAGTGTCATTATGATGAAGCAGGAAAAGGTTAAGCTCAACTTCAAATAATTTTGAACCTTTAAAACCGTCACCCTCATTTTCGAAGTGGGATAGACCAGACAATAACTTTTTTCAAGTTTTTTAGAAAAAACTATGCGATAGTTGTCCTCTCATTATTTTCAAACGCCAATATACAGAGCATAATATTTTGATTGCATATCAACATATTAGATATATAATATTACCTGAGAGTTCTTCAAGGTGTCACTAAGGTACCTATTGTAGGTCCACCGATCTTTGTCTGAACATAACTGTACAAATCATTGCACCGCACATAATAATTATGAATTAGATCTGTCACATAGATAATAACTACGATTCTAACGGCAACATTTGCTAATCCTAGTTTTAATTGCATTTGATCCAATAATTGTTAGTATTGGGAAACAGCATGGAGTCCGTGCCAACAATTATCTAACGGTAAATTATAGAACAATTTAAATATCAATAGGAGTGCATGCCGCTATTTATCTAGTGAGTGCTAATTTGCATAGCATGATTACTTGTAGCTGACTAAAATAGTGTGCACTATCTTTAATAGTTACTGGAATATGCGAGTTGTGCATTATCGTATTCTCAGGCAATTTTATCTTTGATATGCTTAACTGGTGTGTGATCTTTATTTTCTTTAATAATTATGAAATAATTTGTACTGATCCCTAGTTCATGTCTTAAGACAAATTAAAAATAAATTAGGTATATAATTTTTGAGTTTGTTTCTTTTTTCATGAAGTTTTCCGCCACCTCTTATAGCTTGTACAACCATTTCTTCAAAGTCCTTCAATAGCACTCGTTTGTTCTATAAAATACATCGCTAGACATTAACCATCAATGCTTAGTAGAGTTGTGAGAATCGACAGACAAACGGATGGCAATCGTGGTCCCCGGCGACAGAGCAGCGAGTTGTCACTTCAGGGAACGTTACGAGCTCAAAGCCGACATCTTATTACCGAGCTCCGACGTAAACCTGCTGCGTTTCCTCACTTCGTATTCTGTCTATCCCGTTACGAGAAACCGTGACGACGCATACATACATAATATTACACAAATACATATTTACATTAGAACAGGATAAAGGATCATCTGCTACACATAAAGATCCTGGTGACATTTCAAATAACCAATAAATTCCACACCTGACTACAGTTTGTTTGGACGTTTTATTTTTGACAGTCGCCGGTCGTGCCGGGCAGTTTACTACTAGTTTATAAATACTGTACGGGTAAATAAACATGACTAGTCGTAGCTGCCGTAACTTCCGATAATTGGAACACAATTTCTGGAGTTACAGCCAGTTACGGTCTGTTCAGGCGCCATTATGAGGATGTTAGAGCGATTACAGATAACGCCATGGACAAATAGTTTACCTTCAACGTCTCGTAAATCATGGGTAAATGCCATAATTGGATCTTCACGTTAAGTCAAGCTCTCAGACGATAATCAGGAATGTGGAAGCAGCTCGAGTTTTTTGTGTAATCGCGGCTATACGCTGTAATAGGCAATAACCAATAACCATACTTGTCTTCCAACCTTTTTAGATCAACTTTGTGAAATACATAAACCACTTTATTGTCTGACTAGCAGTGCCCCGCGGTTTCATCCGCATTGTTCCCGTTCCCGTGGCAATACGGGGATAAAATATGCCATTCCATGCCTATGATATTCAATAACGTAGCTTTCTATTGGTGAAATAGTTTTGAAAATCGGTCCAGTAGATCCAGAGATTACCCCTTACAACGTCACAAACTCACAAACTTTAGTTACTTCTTTATAATATTAGTTAGTATAGATAGATTCAGCTTTACTTTAAACAAACAAACTTTCTGTGTCTGACAGGTTTCATAATTCAAAAATCTTTTTCCTAGTTTTTCAGTTTTCTAACTAAACATGATCAAAATAAAAATTAAGTATAAAGCGTAATAAAAGTGGTGTTCTCCTTCACTCAATTCCCCTTCAAAGTTCTAAACTTTAAATGACCAACAAAACCGCGTGTGTACCTACAAATAAATTTAAATTGTAACAAATCGTTTCTCAAATATTTGTGTTATTGAATTTCCCGCATTGCTCCAAAGATTCTCTCATCAGCGTAGAGTCGTTACTAACTCCCCGCTGAGCTCGACGTGTGAACAATTTAATTGGAGACCGGGGGACCAGCCCCCCTCATACACACGGGCTTATTGAAACGAGACGCACGTCATTAACCACTATTTACATACAAAATAAACACTTATTTATTTACAAGATATAAAACGTAAATTGAGTGTCAAACAATCTTGAAACTTTTATTACTTTCTCACACTAGAAGTTCAATGTAACTATTTTTCATCCAAACACAATAAAATTCTGTATACATACGTTTGAAAGAGCACAAAAACACGTATTTTCATAAACAAACACGATTCAATATCACGTCGAACGGTGAGAAAATGTCTCTATTTGTGTGTAAACTACTAAAGTTACGTATTACTCCCACGTACAAGGTATTAGTTCAAAAGCTTTCGAAGTCGAGTCCGTATACGAAGTACATGCATTTACATTCACAGCTATAAAGTACACTGACTAGAACTAAGATGTATTCTAACCTTTATTTATGGTGGTGGCATACATAAAGATTGACGAATGTGGAAGAAACATTTCATAGAATGTGAGAATACGGGATAATCGGCACATACGAAGACCATAAAAGTACGAGTCCTAAAAGAAAATAATGTCGTAATCTCTGTGTAAACCTTTTGTATAAGTCTTCTTCACACCAGTCTGTCACAGAGCTTTAAATATTTATTCAGTCAGCATTATTTTGAATACATAAAGTTTCTAGCTTTTGACCGCGAGTTCGTAAGCGTTTCTAAGGAATCTTCTGCCCAAATTTCAGTTTTCTACGAGCTGCCGGCTGCGCGTTGTCTGTCACTCAGTCAGTCAGTAACCGAAAAGTTTTATATACTTACGTCACTGGAAGATTGCAAACTGCGTAAGATTACATTATTTTTACAGGAGATTATTAACTATTGACAAATTCTGATGCGTAATAAAATAATCCAAATAAACATTTGGAATATGTTTTTACGCATCATATACGAGTAGATAGATAGTTGACAATTTATCGAGAGTTTACAATCTCTCAAGATATTTTAAATCTTACGGCGTTAACTAGCCGGGATAGTGGCCGGTTATAGGTAGGTACTAAATGTGTGTAAAATTACAAAAAAAAAAAAACAATTTTTAAAAAAAGAACTACTGCAGTTGTAATCCGTAAGTAATCGAACAAGCTACTTATAAGGACTTTGCGGAGACTATTACCTAGTAATAACAGTGTCTGGTGTTAGACAAAATGTTTGCTTTTACGGTCTGAGTATATACAGAGATGATAATACGTGATCTGATAAAGTAATAATATACAAAGTGAATATCAATATTGTAATGTAAACGATTGTCAATAAAATGGCTGTCGATAAGAAAACGCAAATATTTTGTGTTGCGTCGCATTGTCTCACGCTAGATATCTCTCTGAAGGTTAAATCACTGTTTATTATTTTACAGATTTGATAGTCAACAATATGTTCACCTTTACCCTGAGATACTCCTGAAAGTATTGACTATGCTGGTAACAAAAGCTAATTTATATGTTATTTTGTTATAACACAGGAGCATAAACTCATCGTCAAAGTAATTAATAAAACAAAAACTCATTAGAGGAAGATACATAATCCTTAATGAATCCTCCATGTGCGTCTCAATTAAAACATTAAGTTCTCATAGAACATATTCTTAGAATCATTTTTTGTGCGTTGACATCCGTTAAAACAAAAACAACGCCGACGTCTAAAAAAACTATCGCGACAAGATCTTAGTACAATCAGACAGATAGCGGCAATTGGTAAAACCGAGACATAATTAATGTTGTGACTATAACACGCACTTCCAATTCCTTATTGCACCATTTTAAACCTTAATTCTTGATTAAAAGAACTTCTATTCTAAAATATTTGGTGAATTCAAGCGCAGTGACATCTCGGTCAGGATATAAATAAAGAGTGGGTCGAGGATATATCGCCACCGCCATGCGCCACCCGCGAGCTACGGGGAGATGTTGGATATCTTCCAGCTTCAGACACACTCGAGCTTGTCTAGTGAAAAGTAAACGAGACTGAAATTGTGACTCATAATGACTTGCGTTCCTTAATTTCCTTTTCGATAAGGTCTGCTCTTGAAAAGTTCGTTGAACTGTTCATGTTGAAACTGAAATTGCCCCAACCAAGTAAGCTACATTAGTTACATTACACAGCAGAAATGTTCTTTACGAATAAGAACATTTTATTTGCGTCTAGAATCAGTAGTAATTTACGTTGATGTGTTGAAACAAAAACTTAGTTGAAAGTTGAAACAACCGTTAGCTAACTAAGATGGATTAAATACCTAATAAACCGGCAGAAACATCAAATACCTACAGTAGGTAGTGTGTAGTATAGTGGGCAAGAGTTTCTGTTAACTACCTACATATATGTCGAATCGCCGATATATTTTCATCGCTTCGATGCCTACGTCAGTAATAAGGAAATATTTGTACAATGTAGCCTTTGAGTAAATCACATCTTCTTCCGCCCAGCGCCCCTTGCTTAGTAGGTCACCATCCGATCTCCCAACAGAACCACACTCGATCCATGTTCATGTTTTGCGTTAATATTTTCCTTGCCGATTCATCAATATCGAGTGTCTATGAACATGACGTGTCAGTATTTATGTATGCTATGCTATGAGACAGCAAATTCTAGGAATTTTATTCGTTGAGCTAATCTCAAATGGAATGTTTATTTCCTAACGGAAATTAATATTTAAACAGTCAAATGTTAGAAACTAAAAGTTAAAGCAGAAATATTTTCTGTCAATGGCAAAGAGTTCACGTAACATAATGCGGTATGACCTGGCTGTATGTGCCAAGTGCATTTCCGTCCTGGCAACTGGAACAATTCCTTTGGCGACGACCCTAATCACTTGCATGGTTACAACGATGTTTTCGACCTAGACAATTTACGAATGAGAGTCTGTTCTTGTTTAAAAATTTCTAAGAGTTCTAGTGCAGGCTGAGTAAAAAGAATATCAGGATCACGGGACAGTTAAAGATTTAGCACCGATTGAGACAGGCAGGATACCACCTTTGCTGATTGGCAATTTATAAGCTGATAACATAACCTAGCGGTAGAATAAATATCAAATAACCTCGCTAACAAAAAAGATGTACCTATTAAAAGTATGTGTTTCACCATATCGGGATTAATAAAAAGCGCATCTAATGAAATATGTACCTACTTACTAAATAATTTGAAATGCTCACAAAACTGTTTTAATAGAAAGGTTCTTATTTCTACCAATAGACTCCTTTGAAACATCACGTCCTTCTCTGAAGATCTCTGTTTATATTATAATTAATTTCACAATCAATTTTCATTTCTTCGGGTGACAACAACTCTCACTACTCCACTATCTCAAAAACAGAAGCAGTGATGTGACATCGGTGACATATCGATCAGTATCTGTGACAGACACGTGATGATGCAGAATTAGCTCCGCCAGCTGAGTGCAACGCTCGGCCTGGCGCCGCCTCGCACTAGGTCACAGCCCTGCTCTCGTATCGAGATGTATTCCGCTCATTCATTATATATTCCGCAGTTCTATACGAAACCATTCATGATTCAGATAGAGAATACGGAAGAACTGCAAGTGAACTAATTTAGTCCCTTTATACGTTCTATGTTGCCAATCGCTCCAAAGTTGCCAAATCTTTCACTGTTTTGTGGACCATACTATGCTTTCACATACATAAAATACTACGTGATACTCCTTTCTCTCTATAAGGGTTATTTAATGAATACGTAAAAGTTTTTTTTTTGTTTGACCCAAACTTCTCAGGTAAGTAATTTTACTGACTCCTTTAAAATGCGCCCTGTACGACAGGTAGGCACAGGGCTCACACAGGAGACACCTTTTTGTTGATCAGTTACGCTCCAAGTTAAAGCCCTTACAGTACCTTTGTATCATTGGTTTTTTAAGAGGCTATTGTTTCAACCTCCAAAAGTGCTCTTTGACTGTAGGTACTTCCAAGGAAATCTCCACGTGATTTATTTCTCAGTCTTGACTGTTTTATAAACAAAGTACCAACTAGCTACAAGTTACATAAATTGTAACTCATTAAACAAGTTTACTTAGCATTAACATGAGTCGAGCTCGGCACATAGGCACTGCAAATTACAATGGCTTCATAAATTCTTGATAAGCATTTCTGATAATAATTATATCACACTCGAACATAAGTTTTCGTACACTGCGCTCAAAGAAGCAAAATCAACAGACCGATAGAGCATATGGAAGGCCGACCTTCACATATGACATCATAACGTCTCATTACTTGAAGATAAGTTGCGCTTTAGAAGATCAGAACTCACCAACTTATGTTTGATCCATCTCCGTTGACGGTGAGGTGTTCCGCAACAGAAAATCCAAAATAAGAGCCTGGCTCTCCGAACTTTATCACAGGAATCCTCGGTTCTAGATTAAAACTTGTGACACTGTATAAAATGCACATAAATAAAACACTAGCGCACCTAATTTCAGCCATGGTGTTCACCGTTCGTAATATATTCGTATTATAAATCGTGTTATCGCACCAATTCACTGTCTCCCAGTTATTATTTGGCACATCGCGACTTTCGTATAGTTGTGTCTTGCGACGTCGAGACCCCCAGCACGGTTGCCGTCCGCCGGCCGAGTCAGGCAGTGTTCCCGCTAAACTCAGCTCGTATCTGTGTCTCTATGTAGTCATAACTTGTTCTATACGGCTCAGCGCTCGCGAGGCGCGCTCTTGGTAGAGGCAACTGAACTCATAAACTTTGACTTTTTGTCAGAACAACGCCATCTGGTGAAGTATTACTGAGTTTTGAGCAGGGTGAGACACTTGAAAGTCACTAGAATCCCTGCCATGTCTTTGTTGGTAATAGCGCCATCTAGTGTATAGATCGTTAACTGATCAGCTTAAACAGAGCCATCTAACGGTTTCCATATTATAACTTACTATACATAGTGAACTTATCGCAAGCAATTCCGTGCATTGCTGAAAGGTGTCGGACTTGTATTTATTCATTATTTTCTTGGCCTTTTCGGCATAGTACCAAAAATCACTAGACTTTTTATGTAAGGCCCCTTTTGTTTTGGAGAAAATTCAAGATTTGAGCTCCTACTAGGGATGAGCTTTGGGAATAGGAAAATAATATGATAAATTCAATCAAATAGGCTGATTTATTGATTATAGTATTACATTATTCGAGAAGAAAATCACAAAATTAAATTATGTCCTGATACGGTAAATTAATCATTATAAACTAGTCTTTTATTTCTCTCCGGTACATAAGGTCAAAATTCCAATTTGATTGTGATTGTATTACATATTAACAAATTACGAATTAATAAAATTAAAATACTTTTCTATCCTTGCTTTTGGAAAGTACTAATAGTAACTTCAATTACCGACACAAAATGCCTTAGGATTTAGTAGAAGGCTGTAGACTCCACCAAGAAACTGCACAGACGTGTATCTCATTAATGATGCCTATGTTTGTGTCGTTACTATAGCAGTCTTCTCAGCGCGATGGTGACCCGTGAGCTTGATGACGAGCAGCTCGTAAGTATACTTGTCAGCTAGCAGCTGAAACGAGTATACAACCGAATCGCAAGCAGCATCGGTCTAACGTTCAGACCATCTCTCGGTTGCAGACTCGAGACCAATCGATTGGCATTTGACGAAACCTATGTCGCGCCAGGTAGGTTTTTAGTATTACAATACCTTAATGTGAGATGACTATCGTCACAGGTATTGCAACACCATTCGGACCTCGTGATTTATTTAGGGCAGGGGATGGAAGGTGAGCTCGGTCTGTGAGTGCGCGAACAGCAGGTTCAACTGTGAGTCCAAACCGACGTTGAAGACCTTCACCAGCTTGGCGGAGGCTTGACCTGGCTCCTTACGCACCAGGGCCACTCCCGACACCTTCATGAGATGCACCTCAGAGTCCACTGACCCACCACCTGTAGTGGCCAGCTTCACATGGCAAGTGACGTCCACGTGGACATATTTCTCAACTGCCTTTCCTCGCTTGCCTGGTACATCCACGTATTCTGTCTTTTCCTCAGCCTGGGGTAAATCTGCACGGAATACGCTAGCTTCTCCCAATAAACCCTGAAAAAATAAACAAATAAACTCAGTATAAATAAAAACGAATCCCAAAACAACCGCCAAGGTTGTTTAATCAACTCCCATTTTCATGGCTTGAAGCCAAACAAAACATGTAATTAGAAATTGTCCTTCTGCCAAAGTATCTTGAACTTTGACACCGGTAAAAATAGACAGAAGTAAACAAATCAGTCACAAAAATGTTTTATCGTATGATCTGTCGCAGCTAATATATTCATGGCCATCATCACCACTGGCCAAGAGGATGTTACCAGGTTTTATTATTATTCAGCTGTGTCAAATACGTATTGGATGAAATGCAACTTGATTGCAACATCATAAAGATCGTACCAGAGATTATTTGTAAATAATAAACCAGATGTTTGGTACTCACCCCATTTCCTGTAATGGAGAATTTCATGCCCGGATGGATGGCACGAGTTTCCACGCCGAGGCCCTCTGGATGAGAGTCTGACCAGAAATAGTTCTCTGGTGCATTAAGTGTGTCGGGTTTGAAGGTGATCCGCTTTCCGTATCCCATGCCGATGGACTGCAGCAGCATGCTGCGCCCCTCGAAGAGATGCCTCCTGCTACCGGCCGGCTTGACGCGGTAGTAGAAACCAGGAATGATACGAGGATCCACATAGGTTCCTGAAATGACCAAAAAGTTTAAAATGATGACCTGTAACAGCAAAGATAGTCGACATAAAAAATAAAGAAGTAACAATTACCAATAACTGGAAGTTCATATTTCTCTAAGCCAACAATGCAGTACTGGCAAGGAATGTCTTTAATTTCACCACCATTGACGGTAACCCTTCTGGAGGAGGACTCAATGCCAGGCTTGAGTTCGTAACCCTTCCTGAGCTGTTTGATGCCGATGGCGACGTTAAGCACCCTGGACACAGTAGCGTTTCCTCGGCCCTTCTTCAAGATAGCCACACCCGTCACGGGCACCAATTTAGTAGCACCATCATTTTCGTACCACTCAACCTTGCAAAGTGTGTTGATTTTAACCTTCTTGTCAATAGATCCATTATCGTGAATCTTCTGCTCAATTTCAATTTGATTTTTCTGTGAATAAATAAAACTATTTCGTTAATATCTCACAAAGAAAGTAAACAGACACTTGAGTAAATAAAGATTTAGCAAAATCTTGGTCATTACCTGCTGTTGAACCACTTCCAAAATACCCTGAGGTTCATGGTTAGCATCGTAAATCGTGAACTTGTCCCCAACGGAAACGGCCTCGATCTCAAACACAAATCCTTCAGGCCTGGAGTCAGTCCAGAAGAAATTGTCGTTCTCATTGAGTTTAGATCCGACGGGCTCGAATGTGAGGCGTCGGGCGTAGCCACGACCAATTGATTGCAGGGTGAGAGCCTTGCCTCCGAACAAGTACCTCGGCTTCACTGATAGGGGAGGAGCATCCACAGCCTGAAAAATTATGGCCCTACATTACTCATCGAACTTCTAAAATTTACTAAAGATTCATAAACTAATTTTAATTAAACTGATAATTAAGGCACTGTATTAGTTAATAAATAAAAAAGAAAATTATTTACATTTTGAACTTTTATAATTTGGTTCATTTATTTATTGCTTCTCAAAATCAAGTTCGTGATCCGTTATGACTATTTTTCCGAATCATCATTCTAGCGCTCCAGGTACTTTTGTTATAAAATTAGTGAAAAATGTGTTACAATGTATGAACTCTTGAATAATTTAATATTTCCCATATTTGCATTCACGATGAAATGAAAAAATAATCACATCAAGACCACCAAAAGTAAGTTTTTGAAACAGAACATTGATATGATTAACAATGGCGTAACGCCTTTATGAATGATACTTATGGTTTACCTATTATGGACATAACATGCTGCCAGCCAGTATGTCACTTTCGACCTGTCGGGTATCTGCCGGTTCTTGAAGTTTGTATGTCAACGCCGCTCTGGGCGAGGGTCTGAAAAACTGGACGATCCACATACCATCGCCTACAACGGTGCACACAACCAGTGGCAAATCACGCGAGTTAACAGTGTTGATCGTTGATGATATTTTCTGAAAATGTCAGCAACGGACACTGCTACTCAATGAACTAACTCCCCAGATATCTAAGTTTTCCAAATTCCCCTGGACTGCTGAAATCGACTAGCGAATGTTCCAGAATTCGATTTGCACAAAGATAGGTCGACAATCAACATTAGATCATATAACAGCTCCTTTAGACATCAGGCAGAAGGTTGCCATCACAATATTAAACTGCTTCAGAAAAATGAAATATTAATACAAAACCATTTCCATTGCAAGATAAATAGTATAATTAATTGGAATAAAAAAAAATTGTAGACAAAATCTAGAGGCGATATATATAACTTCGTGTACGAGTTTTTATGTTTGCGCATCAAAATTATAAAGCTACTACTAAAGGTACTATGACAACCTTATGTATCGCGCTTGTTGAGGAGAAAAGTTTATTATTATAGACAACTTACTAATATGAATAAGTATCTAGATTATCGATTGTGGTTACCTACAATGGAACTTTGCGAAGATTCTTATATAAATTCAGTTTGTTATAAAGCTTATAATTTACGAAAGGACGCATGAAAAAAGAGCCAATTAGTCATCAAGAATGTTCGTTTGTTCCATGAACATTTCTGTAAGACTTGTAGAAACTCACCATCCTCTTGATTCTGAAAAGGATTATTCTTACAAAAATGATCTAAAATCTAACCACAACCGATTTATTTGACTTGTTTCGCAAAATTAAAACAAGTTAATAAAATTAAAAGGAAAGGTTTTTTTATTATTTATATAATTTTAAATACGGAATGATTAGTGAAACCATTTAAAAAGTAATGTTGGAACGCGATAGCATGTCTAAAGCCAGCTGTTACGACTATCCAAATTCAACTCTCATAGCATTCTTCCATCGACATAGTCGTTTCTTTTGCAGTCCAGTTTCAAAATTTTGCCCGATTTTATGGATCTTCGTCGTTTTTCTGTTTCCCAAGGGGAGCTCGATATTGGTGTACAAAAGCGATTCCAGATTGGTTCACATTACAGATTTGTCGATGGTTAAGCAACATTCAATATGATCATGTGTGGAATGGTCTTCATTGTACAGTTTTGTTATTACTTTAGCTTCTTTTAATAAGCTTTGAAATGTGGAGGATTGCGTGCATTTGGTTAGCCAACGCAATCATCAACACTTCTTCTATTTAAATGAGACAATTTCCCACAGATCGCGAGTCGAAAATGTATTTGCGACAATGTTTAGACATAAATTAAATTACTGGTCTCACCTGCATGGGTCTGACTTTGTAACGGAAGCCGGTTCTGACGCGGGGGTCGATGTACACGCCAATGACGGGCATGTGATGGGGCGCGGGCTGCGGCACGCGGTACACGGCAGGGACATCGCCCAGCGTGCTCGCGTCCAGCAGGACCTCCTTATTGTACGCACTCACAGACCAGAAACCCTTGCTGGGGACATCGGTTGCCTCCTATAAAATTGACGACACATCATTAACACTGCTTTCTCCAACACCACTTATAGACTATAAGACATGTGTCACTTAATTCAAGTTATTCGTACATCAGGCCAGTCTGGATCATCGAAAACTTCATCAAAACTCTCGCGGTCATCATAAGGTACTTTGACTGCAAGCATTTCAGCGGTTTATTTATCGATTAGATTTATTGGTCCAATTAAAATTAGTACAATGACCGATCTACTGGCCGTCAGATGAAACAATAAAGGAATCAAGTCTAAACATAAAGTATACCTACACCTAGTTGGCAAAGCTTAGGCGCCCATGTGACGTGTCATGTCCCAATCTAGTGCCAATAGCGTGTAATTTATCAAAAGTTACGTCGTACTTGTTGTTTGCTTTTATTTCCGGCCGTGTCGGTCAACAAATGTTTTTCGGTTGCATAGTTTGTAAAAGAAAGAAAAACCTAACCTTATCAAAACTGCCAGTGATATTGTTAGAGATAAGTCAGTGAATCGCAATCGCCATTTAAAACTGTTTAGGAATAAAAATGTACAGCGTCTATCAACAACGCCATCATTGTATTCCAATTGAACCCATAATTGAAGCTCATTGGCTGCCATTACTGCGACATGGGGTGGACAGCAGTAACTCATGTTATATAAGTAATGGTTTGTGCGCCGACGCTATCAAGTCAAATTGATTTGTTGATCACATGTATCAACTAGGAGCAAAGTCCGTTCGTCCGTTGATATGCAGAGTTATTTTTAGAGACATTTCTTCTGAGCTTTTTCGGCTATTAGTAGATAGTGATCGCTGCGAATTCCTCTGCGCCTACGCAATTGTTTGGTACGGGAAATAATATAGGCAGTTTTTTTAGAGACTCACGTTCTATTTCATTGTTGAAGGCTATAACCTCCTAAAATTTGATGCCATCGGAAACCTAGCAAGTTTATGTGATCGACCTTATCCGCCGCATGAATGAGCCACTGAAGCGTGATAAATGCTAAATCAATTTGAAGACACTCAAATGTATAGAACGTTTGTCTATGACTAATTTTGTGACAATGCCGACTCCGAGAGGTGTTATCAATTATGACATCTAATTATACCGGTGTCTAGACGTAGGGGAGTCGGCGTGAGGTGTGACGTCACACGACGTTGATAAAGCGGTAAACGCGAGAAGGAAACGTGTGACATACTTTACGGAATTAGTAAACATCGGACTAACAAATCTGTTGTAAATGTCGAAATTCCAAACATTATCGTTTGCTCCGACATCCGTCCTTTATTTATCAAACATGAAAGCGTAGAAGCTCTTGGACTTGAGTTTCATGAAAACTGTGGCACAATTTATATATTCGACGTCGTTAGTGTTGTAACTTGTACGTAAACTCTTCCGCCAGGTCACGCCCTAAATCTTTTGCCAAGATTTTTTTTGCCAAACGTCACAAGTCACGTTAAAAACAGAACCGTATACTTACAGGAATTTCTAGCTCCGGGAAAGCTTCTTCACCATCGCTTTCATAGTCACTAGGAGCTGGGAACGAGGCTTTCGGTGTACCCTCAAACTCCTAAAACAAAACGATACCCATAAGCATATCGCCTGGCCAATATCCTCCATAATTCATTTATTAACTAAATGACTTGTTGATACAAGATATAGGAATTTATCTTTAATAACTTATTGAGACGAACGTATGTTTGTAGGTATATCAGTGATAAGAAAAGAGGACAGATTAGTAGTAGCCCTTGACTCACTGCGTGATATTATATTATTATAATTTATATACATATGTATATCACCGGAAAATTGCAAACGCCTTAAGAATTTAAAATGTCGCGTGAAATTGTATGCTATTTTTTCTCAATAATACACGGATATATTGGAAACTATGGTATTTGGATAGGATTTATTCTATACAAAACGATTTTTAAGGAGAAATTATAATCTAATAAACATTTATAACAGTCGTAAGACTGTAATAAATGGAGTCAGTTTTCTAGTGATTTAAACGAATACATACATATGTATGTATATCATGATTAATTCGTGAGAAATCTATGGTCTAGGAATATTCCGACTATAAAATACACAAAAGCACAAGTACGTCTGTATTTATAATTTGAATGTATGTCTGCGATACTGGTATAAATAATTATGCAATTATGCAATTATTATTGTTTAAATGTAGTATTGTCGTATTAGTATGGATTGCGGGTGTGCTCGTAAGTTATCATTCAGACACTTGAACAAATTTTGTTTTATTGCAGTAGTCAACTCAATATCCAATTTTACACCTGAAACCGTTTGTCAAACCATTAGTTAGAATCTGCATTTTAAAACTGTTATTTTGAAATTGTATTTTTTACAATAATTAACCTTTTTGTTAGAACACCGTCTCATATATTTCATGCAAAATATAAAGATAGAATTATCTATATTTTGGAATTACATTTACCTGAGCCGGTGGTAAAGATTCTCCAAAAGCTGGTTCCACATCTAGAGCGGTGGAGGTACCAGCGAGACGCGCGCGAGTCAAGTTCCACAGGCGCTGCAGGGCCAAGGGAGTCTCCTCCGATTGCATTTCCATTGCTGGGCTGGCGAGCATCTTCTCTTTAATTAATTATTCTCAAATCTGTTAAAGAAAATGTAGAATTTTTATCCATTTTTATCTCAAAAACCTGTATTTGTTTAATATAACTTTCTTCTTAATTCATGCAGCTATCTTAAAAATTGCGACATTCCTACTTTCATCCTTGATCTAGGCGACTCGGTCAGTTGTTAGAAGTAATCAAAACAGATAAATGGCTTAATTGTTATTCAATAGTAGATATATTGCTCTCTTGTCCTCTATTGTTATCATAATATCAATAAAAAGGACACAAAAG
This sequence comes from Hecatera dysodea, assembly GCA_905332915.2. Lineage (NCBI taxonomy): Eukaryota > Metazoa > Arthropoda > Insecta > Lepidoptera > Noctuidae > Hecatera > Hecatera dysodea. Next base: position 13,172,406 of record HG995299.1, on the reverse strand, counting down.
GTTCATCATCAAGCCATGGCCAAGCAAAGACCGACAAATAGGCAAATCAGAAAAAAAATAACTAACTAAGAAAAACGACATTGCTAAATATATTCTCATTCATCTGCAATACAATGAGAAGAAACTTCTGAAGGTTAAAGAATATCTAATAAAGAACATAGTAAAGAAGCATAAAAGTACAACGTCTATTACTCTAATTGCTCAATCTTCATATTCTGTGGCATATTCCATTCGGGTATTCTATATGATTGGATTTGGAGACGAAAAACAGACGAATATTTGATATCGGCATGATTGAGTCTATTGGTTTCCTCATCCTAAATCGTACCAGCGTTATCCGAGTTTACGACTGTTTCATAACAAGCAGCTGCGTTGGGTAATAGATTTGAAAAACGTTCACGTGTTTTGTAAAAACTATTAAATGTTCACATGCTTTACCACCCGTTATTTTGTTTTACACTAGTTGTTTTTTAGTTTCGTTAGACTCTTCCAGATTCGTGACATTATTCATGATGGCTCCTTCACAATTTTTTGCGCAAACAATCCGACAGCGGTGACCCAGATTCCGCAATTTGATTTATTTCCAACAGTTATTCTTCTGTTTTTAGTGAGCATTTGTTTCTAAATCAGAGTTCACATTATTCATGGTAGTTATTTTTATACCATCTGTGTGGTCTATGTCATAATATTGCTTCCTCGTGTGAACAGTCGTAATTTAAAGGTCTCGTGACGTCCTTATTTGATCAGCTGCTGAATTCGTGAGGACGTCAGAAGGACATCTAGTTATTTCAATTTGTGGGGAATTTCCATTTGCACAACGCATGAAAGGAAGGTGATTCACCTGTCCTACAACATGTTTAAACAGTGCAAATGACAGAAGGTTTCGGAATTAATCAAATTACTTACATAATTATTGCAAAATTCATTATGGTTTTCCTGTATGAACAATTGTAATTCCATTTGTTCATAATTTTATTATCTGTAGCAATGATGCTGCATGTTGAAAGAAACAAACCTTATTTCGGATGATAACCTGTTTGTCGATTGTCACTACACTGTTACAAAAAAGTAACCCTCACTTCTCAAAAAGGAGCAGGTAAAAGCTATAAAAAAAAAACTACTGAATATCAACTTGAGCGACACGATTCGAAGGATCTCAGTGATTACACGGTCAGCCAGGCGTAAATTTTAGTACATTCTTCAAAAACTAGTTAAAAGAATGAGGACTATTATGAAAACGTAGAAACAATTATCACCAGAATATAAGAATTTTAAAAAAGATAGATACAAACACAATTATGAAAGTTGAATTGAAATATTGTTTCGAGATTGTTCGGGTAAATGTGGTAAAATGTAAACTTTGGGATACCTAGATACAGAACATATTTTACAAAAATTGGATAAGTAGGTGCCATAGATGCACTTAAATAATAGGGCGCCACCTAAAGGAATGCTCATGTAATGGAAAGTGATTTAGTTTGCCTGACGTAGCTAAGCCAGCGGCAGTGGACCCGTCGAGAGAGAAAGCGCCGCCGATGAACAAGTCGGCCATTTGCTGTCCATTAACCGTTAGTTACACTAGAATGTTCTTTGCTGTATGTAATCAACTTCTGCTATCCTTATTCGGTAAAAATCCTTTACTTTTCCGCTTTACATATTCGGTAAAATTCATGCATTCCATAGATTTTGTTACTTACCTAGTCTCAATAAAAAATTCTCAACAGCTGTAGCTGACGGGGACTCAAGGCTTCAATCTAGTTAACAGTCTCCACGAATCTACAATACAAAAAGTAGTCACAACAGTTTCAGCGAACGTCACACGGTGCAAGACTTTCAACTGTACAGAAGCGCAGCTTGGTCACCACTGAGTGCTAACCCTCGCAACGGTGGTATTTTAAACTTACCGATGCTCCCCGGCCGCACCGCGCACTTAGAGCAGGATGCAGATATGTGGTTCAAGCGAGACAGAAAGAGGAGCACGCTCCGACCGCGTGCTCCACAAGACACACACACACATCGACAAATTGTTACGCATGCGTCGAAGCTATCGATACGTACGTCTAGGTCTGTTTGAATACGTCGAGGTCGACGTCACTGTCCCCTTTTCAGTAGCAAGTACAATCGAAGGCGGGGGATCCACACCCGCAAAGTTTGGCACGTTTGCCAACAGGGGCTACCTGTGCAAACTTTATAAGAAGTCAAGGGGATTCGTGAAAGGAATTCTCAAAAATGGAAAATAATGATAGAGTATGTCGTCACAGAATTACAGTAACTACTAGAAAAAAGTAATTAGAATATTATAGAACGTCTAGCGTAGTAAATAAAACAGCTAATCAGTAATGCTAATGTAAAAAATGGAACACGTGACGGGAATCGTGAAATTATGACCATGCCCCAAACCACGCTTATATCAAGGCTTAATTCAGCAAAACAAACTTAATTTTAACTCGATGGAAGCTGAATACCAACAAACTGATGCACTGGTCTAAATCTGTAGTCAAGCATGAGCGGTGACTGTTTCATAAGCTTAAAGGAAGACGATTCCATTCTATTCTGTATTAAGATTATTTTTATCATTGAATCGAAAAAGACAACTATTGTTACTTGTTATATTAATTCATCTAGTAATGCCAAGCAATCTGTTCATCAACCTAATAACTGAGTGTCTATGATAGCAATTAAAATTAATTTTGTTGCGCTGAAATGGTCATTGTCGATTGGGAATTCTTAATACAATCTTAACACATACCTCATACCATCGAAATCATAATTCTCCTCATCACATCGATCAAAGCCTTCAATGTTTTCCATTTATTATGTATTGCTATCCATAACCGAGTCTATTTACCTATGCTATCGAAAACAACAAGCAGCTTACATAATCAAAAATCGTCACCTGAAATAGGTTACGTACAGTGGGTATAACAAATCGGAAAGAAATCGATAAAAGGCTCACACCAACGTCACCCACACGAGTTCAAGGTTAGCTGCAGTTATGAATTCTAATCGATATGGTGTTCCAACTAAACTGTGTTACTCATGCATTTCTTTACTTTATTTGATTACCATAAATTGATATCTTTCGCGGAATCCTTTATAAATTAGTTGAAGCAATTCATGCGGAAACAGAGATAAGATAATGATTTGAGTCCACAGAGCTTATCACTGAAATCCAGACACAGCTTTAGATAGTAACCAAAATAAACAAAGAAGATAAAATCTTACATTTTACCGCCACGTGCTACACAGTCTATTAGTAACTTTGGACTTGACAAATAATAATATTAGACACAGAGAGGACTGCAAAGAACACACAAAAGTAATTAAGAAAGCTTTAAAATAATCTGCCATATAAAATCGTAAAATACTGTCGACAAGGCAAATTCAAGATTTTCTTAGTATGATTAGACGGTAAAGAGACATTACCGTCTACATATTATACTTAAAAAAATCTTTGGTTACTCAGACAGAGTTAACATTGGTCGCCATTTCGCCATTCGTACACGTTGCACCAACCTCATATATAGAATTTCTTGAAATGCATCGAGAAGCTTCCGTACAAATTTAATTTCGTCGTCATCTTTTCATAATAAACTAAATTGCCGTAAATGTTATAAACAAGTGATATGATGACGATGTGTACAGTCGGTGATAGCAATTAGCTGACCCCCCTAAAAATTACTCGATTTTACACCCTATGCTCATAACATTAAACGTTATTCAATATGTCTGAGTTTATCAGACTGTTCACCTATTTTAATAAGTGGGTAGTTAGACGTCAATATGCGTATTCAACCAAAACTGCTATAGATATGACATTAGGAATATGGGGTAGAAGAATAAATTGAACAAGATATTCTATGCACAAATAGCAGTGAATACGCGCGAACATTTTTACCTTGCCTTACTAAATTGTAAAAATCCACGCTTTTTTCCTTATTATTAATTGTTATCAGTTTTGATAGTTTAATCGTCATGTCCAAGTTGAGTTGAGTGATTACTTAAAATACAAAATAATCTATTTGCATGAGGATAATGTTGGTATTAAAGCGATTGCTACGAAACTTAATATAGCGGTAAGTGTATTATTTTTTATGCTTCATTTATAATTATAGTTATTCCTTAATTCGTTAGTTGGCATAAAAGCCGGTGAATGTAGAATAATAAAAAAATAACTACCTATGTTTCATTATGAGTCTAATTTGAGATCATTTATAGGTCTAACTTGATTTATATTATCTAAATTGATAAACGTATTTTTGCAAACTTAATCGATAAATTATGTTTACCTATTCGTTACTAAAATTATGCTTATTGTGTTGCTTCAGAGAAATACAGTCAGATTGTGGCTAAGACGTTTGACGTGTGGTTTTAATATTCAAAAAGATCGTCCTGGACCAAAACCATTCATGAGAGGAAGTGATTGTTGTTGGATATGGTGCGCCGTATGCGGGAACGCTTGCAACAAGTAATAGAAAAAAATGGTGCTCCACTTCGCTATTAAAAGCATAATTATTATAAATGACTTGAGTAACCAGTGTTGGTCACAAACAATACTAACGTATGTCAGTGTGTGTGTTGAATTAACTATTGGTATAATTTCTAACGAAGTATTTCGAATACCTAGTTTTTTGTCAAAACCTTATAACTAAAATAACTACTCACAAAACAAATTGATATATAGTAGGTAGAACTTCAACGTATAATGCCGTTTTATTTAGTTAAATGTTTAATGTGGTGATGTTATTGTTATGAAATAGAAATACATACCTATATTTCTAAATATTATAACATGCTGATTCACTACATTAAACTCAGTGCTTATTAGTAAAATAGTAAGTAGGTAAATATTATCATCTTCGTGTCGTCATCAATATCATTTATGTTATTGTTATAATATTTTTTTTTAAAAATATAATCGTTTTTACCATCATTTTGGTTTTTTATTTCTGTTCGTTTTTTTTTTGTTGCTAAAGTTATAATTTATTATTTATAACTTAAAATAAATTTACAAAACAGAAACAAACGCGTCAATCACGCTGGTTACGAACTCACAACCTCGATTTGTCAGCTCACTACAGTTACCACTAGACCACTCGAAACATATTCAACGTAATTGAAATTACGTATTATAATACAAGTTAAAATAATATTCAAGATCATACCTACCTTAACACTGCGTATTAAAGATCAAATTCGAATAACTATTTTATTGATCGTAGACGTTGAACCAGTTGTCTTACTGCTAACAAGCAAAAGGTTCAAATTCGTTTAATTTGTAGGGGGTCAGTTAATTGCTATCACCGACTGTACATGAGTTAATATCAAAATATTGATAAGTCGGCCTACAGCAACGGCTGCTATTCTATTTGCGAACCAAAAAAAAACAGGTACCTGGAACGATTTGGGAGAAGCCTTTGGCCAACGGCACAGTATTATAATCTGTAAAAAAAATAAACAAGTGTTTCATTCATATAAATAAACATAATGTGAAAATAGATAGGTATCTATTTTGAGCTGCCTGAACTCATGTTCACACGGATGTTGAGAGACAGTTGGTTTTAAAGAAATTCTCAATTACGATTTAGGTTAGTGTAAATAGTGGACACTATTTACACGAACTCTGAACCATGTTATTCACCTGATTGTCTTCTTAGCCTATCAATTGTACTTTAATATTGAAGCCGTGGGATACAAAGGCTGCCTAGATCCATTCTCAGTAGAACAAGTCTGCAATACTGAGACTTTTTCTAGGGATCCAGTGTTTAAAGTATGTGATGAGAGTTTGTGAGAAGCTCCGTAATATATTAAGAGTACATACAGTATTCATTATTGTTTCGCTTTAATCCAGGGCATCATGTTACGGACAACAGTTGTCGCTATGCCTACTGTTTGAATTATAAACTGACATCCATTCGATTCTTAGAAGCCAATGTTTAACAAACATGACTCCGGTAACACTCTCGAGACCAAACGGTGATAATTGACCACAATCAGCGAATGATTGCCATCACAAGCTCAGATTAACAGAAACAACTGCAGCAGAGCAGCTATTGTTATACAGTTTTTACTTCTTTCTTAAATCTACCGACATCATTATTCTAAAGCAAGCAAGTTGGTCCCTCAACTTGAAATACTAAAATGCTCTTCAATGCAACCATCGTATGTAGTTTATTTTTTTTCATTTTACATCGACAACGAGAGCATGAGAACATCATCAACGTACGAACATTATAACTCAAATAGTGGTCGTCAGATCTCAAATTTTAATGTGACCACATAACAAGCACCAGCTTTCGAATATAAAAAGAAACATCAAAATCGATACACCCCGTAAAAAGTTATGAAGGAACAGTTACACACAAAAAAAAATAGCCAATTTGAGAAGCTCCTCCGTTTTTTGATGTCGGATAAAAAGAAGAAGAAATTCGTTATTAATGGAAAATTGCTAAAAATTGTCAAAGCCTACCAAGGTGAATGTTGGAGAAGGCACGCCGAGATTTTTTCTCAACTATCAAAACAGAAAATACACAAGGCATAGGCAAAAATAAATTAAGCAGCATGCTCGCTATGCCCGCATACTTAAAAGAGATCGCTAGGTACCTATTTTTGCATAGACACACCCTGATTAGATGCGTCTGACCCGTGACTATTATCTGCTTTAACGTCGATAGTTGTTAATTTGACATAATCGTCTCCATGTCATGCAAGATCATTACAGAAAGTCACGTTTTCTACAACTGCACGTGGAGTTGTATGTGGCCATGTGCCTCGTTGTTCTAGACTAGACGTTGCTATGTTAGCAGTGGCGTAGCTTGCCTTAGACGAGCCCTGAATCAAAATGTGTTGGGGGGGCAAAGGAAGGCTATTTTTTTTTTATAAAAGAAACTAAAAATTCTCCAATTATATTTAAATAATTATAATCATATTGAATATAAAAATTAAAGAGTAACTTTTGTTTTTAACTAATCTGAATTAAATTCGGTGTATTTTTATTTTTAAATAAAATGGTTGGCCCAGTCGTTATTCTAAAAAAAGGTTGTTAATCTATCTAATCTTAGGATTTTTTGCTTACACACTTTCGGGGCCCCTGTAGCCTGGGCGCCTCGTATTATTGATACGGCTGATACGACGGTATCTACGCCCTTGTATATTAGTGAATATGTTACCGGCTAAACCCGATTTCAGGACAAACTAGTTTTGCCTAGGCTAAACTAGTTATTCCTATACGCGACAGGGTTAACTAGTTTAGCCTAGTCCAAACAAGTTCATCCTAAGTCCGGTAGTATAAACCAGTTTAGGCTAGGCCAAACTAGATGATCCTGATAAAAATACGCACATTCCAGGACAAACTGGTATGGCCTAGTCTAAATATTATAGTATACCTAGATAGCCAAAATAAATAGATAAACTGATTAAAAAAAAACTCCGTAATTGGAAAAATAATCACTTTTATTAAAATGGATAATTGGTAATACAAACAATCATACTATAACAAATAATAAGTGTTTCTTTGAATAAAAGCAATAATTATACCTCAATTATTAAATTTATTATTTATTTTTACATGGTGTGCTTTGGTGACACTTCGTATTGCAGAGTATCATTGCCTTTTTGCACTGGCGTCTGTTTGTGGAATAGTTTTTGTTGCAGCTGTATCTCACAAAACCTTGGCCTGATCCAATGACCAAAACTGAATGTTTCGTAGCTGCAGTCCTTAACAATATTTCAGATAAAGAATCAACAATCAAGTTTGGACTGGGCACCAATTAATCCTATCGCGTATAGGAAGAACTAGTTTAGACTAGGCAAAACTAGTTTGTCTTGAAGCGTATGGGAAGAACTAGTTTAGCCTAGGCAAAACTAGTTTGTCCTGAAATCGGGTTTGGCCGGTAACAAATACATAGATACCCGTGCCAACACTTATGTATGTATTTAAAATTATTTCTAGTGTTTCATACAGGTTAGAAGCAGATGCGATTATCAGTACCTACTACTACGTACCTACTTAATTATTCCTGTAGAAATTGCTTACCTACTTAAATAAAGTCAAGTCTGCATATGATAATTAAGCACTGATCAATGTTTGGGAATTGAAAATGAAAGACATATCTGTTCCACCTACATCAAGTCTTTTACAAAGTCGTCAAGGGTACTGTGGTATTAAGGGTTAGTCTCCTAATCAGTATTTTAGCATAGTTATAAGGATTATTTTTTTCATTTATTTCGTATAAGTTCGTACACACATTTCAAATAATTAAACAAGTACCTATATCGTCTGAACAATGAAAACCATCAAGTAAGCAATACCGATATCAGGTTCAGTCTGAATTCCTGTTATGATGTTACATGACACTTTGATGACAGCCTTCCCAATGACTGTCCCAGTCGCGCAGATATCATATGAAAAATCACAGCCGCGATGTCCTGAACTCTAATTTACTATAGATTTAAATAGGCGATTAGCAATTAGCGGGGTACGAGTCTGTCGCGCATATAATGACTAAACAATCTAAATAATCAATCGTTAAGAAGTAGGTACTACTTTCCTGCACAGCAGTATCTAAAAGTAATTTGTCTAGGTACGGAAGGAATATTCTTTCACTATTCACCGTTGGTAATTCAAGTTTATAAACTTTGAATGGGTTTTTCTATATTAAAGGAAAAGGCGTTGAACATTAATTGACCTACACAGTTACGTGAGTGCGGTCTGTCCTTCATCATGCGTTTGTTGTGACAGTTACCGTGCGTGCTTATGGTTACTTAAGAGGGCTGGTATTTTAAGTTGCTGTTTGATTGTCCTAACAGCCAGTTCAGATGCTGATAGTGTCATTTATTGTCAATTAAATTAACGTTTAGTACTTCTAAAATAATGGACCAAACTGCTATACTAGAAGTTCCTTGCCCTTTCTTTACTGCTAAGACGTTGGCTTCCGCTGGATAGCAATATGTTATCTGTCCTCCACGATTTTTTTTTTTTTTTTGTAGTGGACCACTCGCAGTTCAGCACGGTACTCCCTTACTTCTCATAAAATTGTTTGTCCGAAAATCATTATCCATAACACGTTTGCTATAAACTACAATAACCATAATGTTCAAAACCCCGAAATTTTGGTTAGCATAATTATCTTTAGTTCTAAAAGTATTCTGTCATAATATCGAGTACTATAATAATTCAATCTCCTAATTTTAGATGCCCTAAAGTCATATGTCCTAAGTATTGTGTTGAATAATGTGTATTATTCCGAATGTTCATTTATAATAAATATTTTAATCTTAAAACATTTGCTAAAAATAGGTTTTAGTGACAGAAACGAATCGCTGTAAATCCGACTCCACGTAGTCTTGTCTGCCCTACCCCTAGAGTGTAATTTAAAATCGCGTAGGCGCGGAGGGGCGAGGCGGCCCCCGAGTTGAGGAGCAGGTGGTTGTAACACTCGCCGCCGCGGCTGAGGTTGGCCGGCGAAGCCGGCCAGCAAGCGGAAGCTGCGGTGGTGAGCGTTAAACCCATCTGCGACGATAAACTCGCGTGGGACCGCCGGAGCCCCGCAGCGCCGGAGCCGTGACAGAAACCATGCCTGCTGCATGTTGCGTGTTTGCTTGCATGCTGCATGCTTACCTGCATGCTGCTTGCTTGCATGCTGCTTGCTTGTATGCTGCTTGCTTGCATGCTGCTTGCTTGCATGCTGCTTGCTTTCATGCTGCTTGCTTGCATGCTGCTTGCTTGTTTGCATGCTGCATGACTCCTTGCATGCTGCATGCTGCATGACTCCTTGCATGCTGCATGCTTGCTTGCATGCTGCATGAGTCCTTGCATGCTGCATGCTTGCTTGCTTACAAAAACCACAAATGTTCACAATCAACTGCTTTATTAAGTACATGTATAATATATTTATTTACGTAATCTATATATATAAAACAAAGTCGGGTTTGTTACAACACTTATAACTCGAGATCTGCTGGACCAATTTTCTTGGTTTTTGATTCGTTGGATTTGCCTCCGCCCCGAATAGCAGAATACATCTTAAAAACAATGAAAACTCTATTAAAGTAAACGCAGTGGAAAATGGTTTTAGGTGAAATATATTTAGTGCGTTGTAAATAATTCAAAATTAACAAGAGTGTAACCTAGCAACCAAAACAAAAGTTTAATAAAATCTAGAAAGGTCGCCTTCATAGAATAAGGCTGGAAGTGCTTTCTTAATAAACTCAACGAATACATAATTATGAAAGATGAATCATCTTCTACTATATAAAAATAAGTCGGGTTTTCCTTCCTGACGCTATAACTCCAGAACGCACGAACCGATTTCCACGGTTTTGCATTCGTTGGAAAGGTCTCGGGATCCGTGAGGTTTATAGCAAAGAAAATTCAGGAAAAACTTCAACAGAAAAGTGGGAAAATCTTTTTTCATTTTTTTTATATATGGCAAAACAACGTTTGCTGGGTCAGCTAGTATATAATAAAACAATATAATGAATCATCAAATATTTTTAATTATAACAAATGAGAGAAGCTCATAGCAATTGCTTTGTTATACGTTCTAAGAATATTATTTGTTTATTTGTAATTTGAATTTAGGACTTATAACTTTTATTGAAAATGGTTTTATATATTTTGTATATTATTGATTGTAATATTTATGACAAACGGGTTTAGGACATATTATATTTAGAGATTTTAATTTTATGGCATGAGATATTAGGTGATATTAAGTTCGGGTATCATTCGGACAAATGATGATTAGGACAAAAAAAGTTATGGCTCTTTAAATTATGGATAAAAAAGTTAGGTAATACAATAGAGAACCGTTCAGCACACTAAGGCTGATTACTGCTTAACCGAACAATACTGTCCTCCACAACACAGAAACTGTGTATATATAACAATATCCCTTTCTAGTAATCGTGTAAATTTCCGTTCCAACTTCTCTCTCTATCTCGTCTCTCTGTAGTCTTCCGTTTAAACAGATGGTCCGTCTAAGTGGGAACGGGCCCTTATGGCCCTGTTTAGCCGCGGTTAATGGTTGACATTGACGTTATATAAATAAATAATTCTAGTAGACAGCCCTTTCGCATAATACGAGTAATTAAATCATTCTTGGTAACTGAAATTAATTGGGTTCCTTAAGTACCTAGTAGAACATTCCCTTTCTGTGAGTAATTTGTTATTGCCTGAAAGTTAAATAATAACAGCATTACTGAACAACGACTAAGTATTTATCCCGACATAGAAGGGAAATATAATGGTAAAATATTAGGCATGAGGTAACTCGTATATATGTACTATTTTAGGGGTCCAGTAACATCCTGATTTCAGTTTATCCTGTGAGGATTTCGTCATCAAATCATGCAGCTGTAGTATTTGTTGTTTGTAAATTATGATGAATATGCGTGTTTTTATTTATTACCGTTATTTTTATATTTATTGAAGCAAAACTAAGTATTAAAGAATTCGATTTTTTTCGGAATCTAGAACTTGGCTAAGAAAAAAAAGGTTTCTTTCCGATTAGTACCTAAGCCATTTAGTACCTAAATGGTTTCCTAATGTAAAGTTGGAAGAATCTATTGACAGTAGGTATATTTTAAGAAAAAAAAACAAAAATAAAATACTTAAGATCTTATCTCACGAGATTCATCGGTTTATAAAGCATTTAACAAAAAGACGTTAATTAATAAGTCATAGAAAGACGATCGTGTTTGATACATTACCTTCTTGAACAAATCCTTTTACTGGCTCACATCGGGTTTACACCGGCTTTGACAACGGTGACTCTCTAATGAAAACCTTCCAGTGCCGGGTGATAAAGAGGCATGGTGCAAATAGCGTGATGTCTGCGTGATCCTTGCGTGACACTACTTGTACAGTTGTGAGTCACGTAGTCACGACACTCATCAGGGAAAAGTATACATAGGACTAAGTCAGAATCAAATGCATAATAACACCTAAAGCTGTGCCGTTCTACGGCTCAGAAGCCGTTGACACCAGCTGTCTTTGTAGATCTTTGAAAGTCGTTAACAGGATATGAGTAATCAGCTCAAAGGGCTGACAACCAGTTTTGGCAAGGGGTGTCTAGTCTTGTCATTCAGTTAACGGGTTTTAAAAATAAATAGGCAATAACTTCATCGAAAGGTCATGAAGACGTCCCGGGCGTCGGTAGTGGCAGATTCCCGGCCACCGTGGTCATGTGCCTTCGGATGGCGAGTCACCCAACGCTCGCCGTCCGATGGTCCACGCCGATAACAACGAAACATGAGATATCAGCATAGCAGACGAGGCCCGCTAGGGTCAGTGCCTGCCAGGGTAGCGGAATTTGTTCGAAAGAGTCACCACGGCGCTGCAACGCAAAGGAATTTTGCAGGAACACGGATGGGTTTTAGTCAGTAAGAGTCTGACACTCCACTGAGAAGAGTCTGACACGAAAGAAGTCAGTTGATGAATTCAAATCCTTTAAAAAAATTGTTAAGAAACAGCTTGGCGGACAAACAATTGGTTCTCCTCTTACTTATGTGAAAACCAAACCCTATCCAATCCCTTTCAAAAGTCGATACAGAAAGAAGACATTCTATGGTGGTTCACATCTATGGCATACAACAACTGGTCTACTATTCTGTAGGTATGATCTACCACGCATCTCAAAATAGATCTTGCTTCTGTGTTCGGAAAACTACAGACTGACACTGTCCGTTCATAGTGTGGAACCAGTGACGTGAGATCGATTCGATTATGTATCTTTACAGAATAACGCAGGCAAAACCAGGCAGAAGATCCATGAAGACTACACAGAGCATGTGTTGTTTACCCTGAAATATACTGTTACACAATGGTCCATTTACTAGCCAGCTCAGCAACACCATGCCGCGCAAACATTATACATTCGCATCCAGAGTCAAGTGAACTGAGATCTAGATTGATTTGATAGTTTATTTAATTTTGATATTGATGTTTAGGCAGATGTTACAGCTAAGAATATATGATGGTAAACCAGGATCCTAAAAAAAAAGAGATCTGCCCGTTGATTTCAAAATAATATTTAATAAACTCAATGTCAATCGGAACTACGGATAGCTAAATAATGGGATAGAGTGCAAGAAAATATAACCATTTTATAATAGTTCCCTCTGCAGGCCAGCTTACAAATACTCGTAGAAGTCGATGGAGAAACACGCATTTGCCCATGTGCTGTGCATTGTATCCTGTTCTCGTCACGCAAACTAAAACGTAGCAAAAACAAGCTTCTTGCCAACTTCTGAATTTAATTTATTGGAAGCATGTGCCAACACCCACCACCACTTTCCTCAATGAAGTATATTATTCAATTGCAAACGTAATATCAACACTACTCCACTTTTAGCGACGCACGAGTTAAATGAAACGCATGCCAAAGTAAATGTGCAGATAAAATCACATGTGGATAATATTGATCGATTTTCTTTTATTTTGTAGTCAGCAAACAAACAATGGGTAGGTTATTAGCCTATCCATACAAAGAATAGTACGTAGTAGTTTTTTTCTTTTCAGATACATGGTATCTGAAAAGAAAAAAAAAAGAGGTCACCTGTATATAGTAGCAATAAAAAACACAAAATAAGTTTACCACCAGTACCACCACCTAATAAGGTAAAATTAAATAGTATTGCATTCCATCTTACACTAAAGACTAGTGGACCTATTTTATTTTACCATTTTGCTCTGTCTGCACGGATGGCGCAGTGGTTGAGCGATTGGCTAAAGCGCTGCGTCAGCTGCGTGTCGCGGCTTCGATTACCACACGGAACAAATATGTGTATGGCCTGCAGATAGGTGTTCCGTCTCTGGTTGTTTGTGTACAGACACCCAAGATACTAGAGGAATTCCTACTGTGGTCAACATTATAAAAAAAAATGTCCACCATATTGAACTTTGGTACTAGCGATACCTACGGGCTCTCTCTAAAACGTCACGGGTTCACCTTTAGCGCGAATATTTAAAAGAATAGCAAGTGCATCTTACCTAAGTCAGCCATCTTAAGCACACTTTCCGTATTAAACTACCGATTTACCTTTATGTTTTATTCATTTATTTACCTATATAACAATGTTTTATTTTGTCAAGTTACCGCGAGGTGGCAGTCAAAACAAGTAGGTAGTCTATGGCAGACAGAACTGACACACAGACTTTCAATCCTTGATATATAAAGTCTTAAATTCTTAATTGACAGAAAAGTTTTAAAGCGATAGAATTATTTTCAGTATAAATATCTAAGTATTTTAGTATAGGTACGTAAATAACAGGACAAAAAAACATCTACTGTTACAGTTGTATGTAAAGAAGTAAGTCCAATCATTTGTAAGTTTCCATTGTTTATTATTTACATCAAGTCCCGCCACATTTTTTTTCCCGATAACCTCTGGCCATTCTAATACTTACTATATTTTTACTTGACTTTCAGACTTTGTTTCTATAAATATGTTCAAGATTTAGGTACTACCTATAGGTAGGCAAAGGCTATTTTTGTAGATTTCGTTAATGGCCACCCTTCGAAATAATTTCCTTGTGTGCGCAATATGCTGTATTTTATTCACAACTTATTTACTTACTTACACAATAAATATATACCTAATCCTCCTTCCTTTTTGTATTTAGATACTTACATGGTGATGGTGGTGTGCTTTCAATAACCAAACTTTACACAGAAATCAACTGAAGATAAAACTAATCAGAATAAAATAGATACCTACTTAGAAAATTAGCAAGGACCTGCGTATCTATCAGTGAATACGCACCTGTATGGAAACTAAATAAATTAGGTAGGTACCTAGCTATTAATAAAAAACATTAAACAGCTCTGCAATGATTTTCCTCTTTGAAATCTGAGTAACGTATTCTATAGTTTCTGATGTGCTGAATACGAGAAAAATAATATTAAAATTCCTCCACTTTTTTTGATATTTAATATTTTGCTGTAAAATGTCTGAGCGCCTACATTTTAAAATTTATAAAATGTCATTAAATTACTTCAGCTTAATTTTTCTTGCATTTAATTAGTGTAAGGGGACATACAAATTAATGCAAATCAGAAATTTGTTAATTAGTACATAATGAGTATAAGTAATTCGCATTAACCATGTCGAAAACAGGTAATTTCGGCTTAATTTATTAATGAGCTCATTAATACATAATGGTGAGGTAGTGTAACTAATTGTTGTAAATATTATTAGAAAAGGGTGTTATAAAGATAAATCAAAGGGTTTTTGTATAAGTACCCGCTCTGATTTAGAAAAATACATCCTTTAACAGTTGACTTGCGCATCTTGCAACATAAAGTTTAAAGTTGTTTAAATTCTCCGAATTGTTTTTGCAATATTTGCGGGAAATTTATAAAACAACGAAAAAGCGTTACAGTTAAGTAAATTCTAACGAGTGTCAGCTCTTTTTACAGTCACATTTAAACGACTTGACAAGAGATATGAAACTCCCCAAAGATGCAACGGAACTCCTCGGATCACGACTAAAAGAAAGAAATATGCTGATATTTCATTTTCATGGTACCGTCACAGAGAAAAAGATTTCCTTGGCTAATATAGCTTATGAACAACACGGTTGGATGTTGTGTGGAGATTTGAAAATCATTAGCCTAATGCTTCTAGGCCCACAAGGTGGTGATACAAAATACCCGTGCTTTCTTTGCGAGTGGGATAGCCGGGATAAACAACGTCATTGGACCAAAAAGGAAAGGCCTCCAAGAACTGAACTCTCTCCAGGAATCGAAAACGCACTTAAACAAAGTTTGGTTCCCAGAGTAAAAGTTTTACAGCCACCTTTACACATAAAATTGGAAAATTGATTGAGTCAGGCGTTACTTTGCGGAAATCCATTTTAAATTTGAAAATGAAAACAATATATCTAGTTTTAATTTCCGCGAATATTAGTGGGTTGCAGGTATGCACCTCCCTCCCGCCCGCTATATTATGCACATGCAAGATTACTGGGCAAATGCAAGGATTTTAAGCACATGCAGGAAGGCAATGCAAAACCCAACACCATTACCGACACGTGTATATAGTTTTTTTTTTTTTTTTTTTTTTTTTTAAACAAAAAAAAAAAAACTAAATGCTCAGTCGCAACTTAACGGTCAGCGAGTCAACACGTCCCCTGAGGATGCCTCGTGGAGAGGCGAAACACGTGTCGGTAATGGTGTTGGGTTTTGCATTGCCTTCCTGCATGTGCTTAAAATCCTTGCATTTGCCCAGTAATCTTGCATGTGCATAATATAGCGGGCGGGAGGGAGGTGCATACCTGCAACCCACTAATATTCGCGGAAATTAAAACTAGATATATTGTTTTCATTTTCAAACATAAAATTGGGTATAATGAAGCAGTGAAGGCTTTAAATAAAGATGGGTAAGGTTTTAAATATCTACATTCAGTATTTCCATCTTTATCAGAAGCTAAGTTAAAAGAAAAAAAAAATCGTCGGCCCTGATATAAAAAAAATGAATGTCTGAGGAAAAGTGTGATGAAAAACTTAATGATATCGAGTTGCAAGCATGGCACTCATTTAAGGAAGTGGGGAAAAACTTTTTGGGAAACAATAAAAGAACCGACTATAAAAAATAGTGGCCAAAATGATTACAAATTTTGGTGTAATGAGCATTAAACTTAATTTCTTAAATTCGCACATTGATTACTTCTCAGAAAATCTAGGAGCCGTTAGCGTAAAACAAGGCGAAAGATTTCACCAAGATTTGAAAGAGCTTTTAGTCCGGTATCAAGGAAGATGGAATACCTACTAGCATGATGGCGGACTATTGTTGGTTATTAAAGCGCAACGATCCAAACCGGAAATTCAAGCGAAAATCGCACAACTTCAGGAAAAGGACCAGGTTCCACAAATAAAATTTACATGTTATTTAGACTAGCAATAAGTTGTTACTATATTTAATGGTTTTAAAGTTAAAAGTAATGTAGTTTTTTAAATATATACTTTTTATGTGAAAACTTTCCTATTTTCTATGTGTACCTTTTATGAAAAATCTGGAGGTGATGGAGAAAAACTAAGGTACATATTACGAAATAATAATCAGCTATCAAACTCCCGAGAGGAAGTTATGACCCTCAGTTTGCAAGCCTGTGATCAAAACAAGTTTTTACTGGGACTACCTACCTATGTAAAATTTGCGATTCTGTACCGTTCAACAATGAGGAGTTGCATCGTCCGAAACCAAACAATTGTCAGGCCATAGGTATCATTAAAAAATATTTTGAGGACTGAACCGACATGAAATTTTTAAGCTATACTACGTTAAAATTTCAATTCTGTGGGATAAAAGGACGGTCCAAAATGAGCATGCAAGATCTGACCTTTTTACGGGGGAAATCCTGATGGATGTCCTCCACCCTGGGTCAGGCGGAGGGGTCTGTCAGACTCTTACTGACTAAAACTACCCCGGTGTTCCATCTGCCATCTATGCCGGGGATCGTGGAAACGTATGCGTCTTCCTTAATCCTCGGCTGGTGCCAGCCCGGATCTGCGGGCCACCTCGGGTCAGCGGAGGGAGTGAGGCCCTCGACTCCCGCCGCAACGTCAAAGAACACCACGCGCCGCCACCTCCGGTACCCACCGGTGCAAGATTTGACCTAAACTAAGTACCCACCTACCTAACAGACAGTGGAAGTTTTATGAAAAAAAAAAACTTAAACAACAAGATATGAAGCAATGTTTTTCAATTCATTTTTACTGGCTGAAAAAAACTCTTTTAAGTATATTCCTCACCACTGCAAAAAACAATAAAAGTCCTACCTACGCTCATGTGTTTCAGAAATAATTTATGGCTTCCGAGAACGTTCAATAATGTAAAACAAGGCTACGGAATCAATCGAATGCACCCACGAGTATATCAGAATCGATATAGAATAATTTACCATGCGGCACATTCGACCTCTATTTAAACTTGAGTTGTTATGCTACAGCAGATTATGATGAGTATTTTCGCCAAATTATTCAATGGGTTGAGGAATGAAGTAGTGACGCGTTCCTACATACAGAGCTAGTTGTTGCACTTGCATGCATGTTTTCGTCTTCCTGTCGTTTCGAGTGCGTGACGTCTATTTCCAATCTATTAGATTCAAGATTGTTAACATAAAATAACATACTTTTGCGCGAAACTTTGGGCAGAGGTGTACCTATACATATACCTAATAGGGCTTGCCAGTTTCCATCAAACGGCAGATGGAAAAGCTCAATAACACTCTTTACTCAACCCAGCCGTAACAGTTGTGATTTTGGCGAACCAATCACAACTCAAACATTTAAGTTACATAAGATTGCATAGGTGCGAGGTAACAATCCCGGAAACATCCACGTCAACATCCACGATCGGCCTTTCAGAAGCCCGCAATAAGTTCTTACTCAGTGTACTTTTAACTATTTTTTATTTATGAACTAGCTTCTGCCAGCGACTTCGTCCGCGTGGAATAGTTACTTTACCCCCGATTTTGAAACTCTGAGCCCGATCGGTTTAAAATTGACAAAAGATAGACATATGCTGTTTCGGGATATTTTTAAGATAATTTTATGTAGAACATTTCCGTAATACATGATTTCTATGTAACTTTAACCATTAAGGCTACACACGCGACGGAAGCTTAAAAAATGGAGTCACTTCTCCCGTTTTCCCAACATTTTCCTTCACTGCTCTGCTCCTATTGATTGTAGCGTGATGAAAAGTATACTATAACCTGCCCAGGAGTATGAAGAATAATTGCACCAAGTTTCGTTAAAATCGGTCGAGTAGTTTTTGTTTCTATAAAGAACATACAGACAGACAGACAGACAGACAGACAGACAGACAAAAAATTTACTGATTGCATTTTTGGCACCAGTATCGATCACTAATCACCCCCTGATAGTTATTTTGAAAATATATTCCTGGTACAGAAATGACCTCTCTACAGATTTATTATAAGTATAGATTGATAACTACGAGTACCTATCAGCTCTTTTCCATGAAGTCCCTCAATATGAATAAAACCATTCATGCTAGTCTCTACAGAGCTGCACTGTATAGCTTCCGCACGAGTAAATTAATGATATAGTCTACATACCTACTTTCATTCTCAGTCGCCATTCTCCATGTCGGTACAAGCTATACGAAAATAGCTAGTGTTATTATGAAAAGAGAGATTTGAGAAATTGATCTTTAAGCACCTGCCGGAGTTTGTATTAGGTCCCCGGGTCCCTGAACTCCCTGATAGCTACAAACTGAGAGTTTTTTAAGTCAACAATGAATAGGTTAAGTACTTCCGGGCAAAAGTGCTCTATCGATAACCACATCATCCTTTTCATCAAGCTTTCCATTAGGTAAGGATGTGCTCAAACGCTATCCTCGCGATAAAAAATGGCGCCGATTAGTACATGTGGAGGAACTTTATTGCGCCAGTAGACATTATAAAATTTCAGCTTACTTAAGTCAAATATTGATAATATAAATTGTATAAGTACCTATTCTTAATTAAGCTTTTAATTATAGCTCATGGACACAACATAACCCCTGTATCAAAAGGTACCAAACTATCTACACACTATTTACGTCAATGCTCTCTGAAACGGTTTAATTAGGTAAAGGCGGATGTTATCAAGTACACACGTTAAGTACTGATAATTTGTAATTGGTTTCTATATATTTCATATTTAGTTTGAGCCAAACGCTAAGCGTGGGCGGTTTGTAGGTACCTAATCTATACTGCGCTGTACAACGGCTTCAGCGGCGATCGAACCCAATCCTATATGAAATTGTGGTTGCGATGGTTGCTTTATCTAGATAGTAGTCCGAAGACGTAGAAAGTTACTATAATTCGCATAGAACAAAACATTGGTACGGATGTTGGGAACACCAATAAGTAGATAATTTAGTACAATATTTTCAATTCATATCCGCTGATCGCTAGTGAATTAAACATTTCTATTCTATTGGGTAAGTTTACTGAAAGCCATTAAAAAGATTTATTACGTTCTAGTTCATACAAATTAATATGAACTCACTTAGACAACTACACTACATCTATTTGCATATAATACAAAACAGATAAGTAGGTTAATATAAAATAATCATTTCAAGTGACCTTCCAATAGTTCAAACTTTTACAATATTGTCAACCATTCGTCAACCTATAGGATTTGCTTACGAAAGATCTTTCTAGATCTATTGACCAACCTAATCTGATTCCTAGGTCATCCCGCAAACATCTACTTACTACACACAATAATTTTGAAAACAAAACAGATCATACATTAGCTTTTAGAAGACTTTAATCTAATTTGAAAGTAGATTTTGTTTTGAATAGACCCATTTTACTTTCTGATTTAAGCTCACCGTGTTTCACTCAACGTGATCTATGAAAATTATATACAACAGCACGATTCGAAACACGTGCTTTTTGTGGATTCACTACCTTGAGTGAGACGGATGTCTTACTAAACTTGGTACCTATATGCTAAGGAAATATTTAGTAGGTTGAAAGTTACGATGACGGTTTTCCAAAGTGTCGAGCGAAAGGACGACTACTTGCATTCAATGGGAGAAGGGGTTTATGTAGGGTTGCCATCCGTCCGGGTTTCCCCGGATTTGTCCTAGTTTGGAGGGCGTCCGGGGAGCGTCCGGGCGGGGTTTTCAAAGGTGTCCTGGTATTACCCGGACATTTTTTCTGTCTTGGAATCCTCCATTGATGGAAAATTTGGAAGATAAGCAACAAATTAAAACAATAATTAGATATGTAATAATTCATTCGTAATCGTAAGCGGGATACGATCTACTCGTAAATCAGCAAAATTGCTGGCGCGTTTATATTGAAAACACGCTGTAATAGATTATTAAAAAAACAAAAGTTTATCCTTTTTTATATATTTATAAGGCTTTTTTTTCGGGTCTGTTCGGGAAAAAAAAATCAATTTCACTCAATTGTCCGGGGTTTTAAAGATTTTGTCCGGCGGCGTCGGCAATTTCTATGATGGCAACCCTAGGTTTATGGCATTTTTTTTTCGTTTTGAGATATGGGTAAACAGCTGCTCCTCTGGTTGGGGGATCCTTCGTTTTCAATGGAGATTGAGGAAGTTTTCGGCCTTTTTATTTCTGAATGGGAAATCATCAAATGACTTTTCCCGCTGTAGGCGGCGCAGAAGGGAGTGTCAGACTCTTACTGACTAAAACCCACCTGTGTACCTCCTAGTGCCCTTAGCGTTTCAGGGCCGCGGTGATTCTTTCAAACAAATTCCGCAACAAACTTTCCTACTTTAAATACGTAGATGACCCCGAATTTATAGCGCAAGACGGGTCTCAATGATCGGCTGGCAGGACACCATTCATATTAGTCACGTCACGTCGTATAACACAGAGAAGTCATAGAAACAGCGCCGAAAAGCAATTTAATTCGAGGAATAGGTTTTTTCCCAACACTAAAATTGTAAACAATAGATAGCTCGTAACTCGTAAATACATTTCAATTATTCGGAATCGGAATCGACATGGGAAAATTTAACAAGCACTTATTTGGCTTTGTCTACATATGTATGTGGATGTAGTAACGATGATAGGTTTCTTGCCGTGTCTCGAATACGGCGACAGACAAGTTTATTTGCTTTCCTGTAACCGACCTTGGATTTGAAGTGTTACTTGTTTGTGAGACTTGCTGTTCGGTTGCTATTGTACTTACTATTCATATACTCGGATGAAGCAGTCGGCGGTATAGCAAACTTTGCGATAGGTATGAACTGTGATGAGAAATAATTATGTTAGTTCTTTAGATAGAAATAATAACAATCATTTGTAAAATAAAATTTATTTTAGTGATAAATAGTACAAAACTGTTATAAATATCTTTCTTATTTCATCTAAATAAAGCGTAAATTATTTTTTATTCGCAGATCATATAATATATCAAAGCGAAGTGAATTTCTTACAATGCCTACGTTTACAATGTTTACATAGAAAATGCTTTCATTTGTTCGGCGTATGATGTACATACGTTGTCATTCCCTGAGAAAAAGAAATTGCTGAAATACTTATCCAAATCGTATGCATCACCTGTTATGGCAATTAACTACAGAAATGGCTAAAAGTCACAGCATCCCTTTAAAAAAACTTATTGAAATAAACCGCACACGAATGCAGCTATAGATTTAACATGGAATTCCATTAACTACAGCCAGACTAAAGCGAGCTTTTGCTTTAACATTGACCTTACTTCATTCAAAAAGTTTTATATATGATAGACCCATCATGTTCACTGGAAGGTGAAATATTTCGGCGCGATTGTTACGCTTTTTTGTTTTTGACACCCACTTTGCGCATCAGTTTATCTGGTGTACGGTGCTCTATTGTTGACTTGGACTTTGCCCTGTTTGCACAAGTACTTTTTATTCAGATGGTATTCATTTATCTAAGCTGAAGCCCATTGTGATTGAAAACTCGTAGCCGCTTATAAAATCAAAGATGAAAAAAAATAATGCGCATCACAGTTTGTCTGGTGTACGGCGCTCTATTGTTGACTTGGACTTTGTCCTGTTTGCACAAGTCATTTTTATTCAGATAATATCCATTATTACATTCAGATATATTAAGATAGTATCAATTTATCTAAGTTGAAGCCCAATAAGGAAATAGTTAATATCTATCCTCTGGTACCAACATTAAAAAGTGGCATACTATCTATTTGAACTAAACTGTTTTATTTATCTGTTTTGTGATATCGAACAGGATTTAATTAGTCTGTACCCCGATTTCATGTACTTGTTTATATTATTACCACTGGTTTAGTAACCAAAATTGGCATAGTAACTAACGAATTATTATGCCCGGATAACTTAATTATTTGTTACAAAAATAAACTAAGTTCACTCGTGTTATCAATTTTATTTATAACAAGGTGCTGCTAAAATTGTGACGTAAGTACTTATAAATAAAACTGCTGTGCAATATTGAAAACAAATTAACAAACATGTTTGTTACAAATATTATAATACCTTTTAAAAGAGAGTGCATTACAACACCTGTGCATTTTTTGTCACACTTATTTCATTTTACGGAATCATCACATTTAAAAAGATAATTTATTACCAGTTTAAAAAAAATGATATCTGGAAATTTAAATCCTTAACCACTTAAACACTCTTAAGAATTATAGTATAAATTAATGTAGGATAATATTGGTTACATGCAGCGCCCCGGGTTCACCCGTGTAGTGCCCTTTACCGTGGGATTACAAAAATAAAAATAATCTATGCTACTCGCTGATTATGTAGCTTTCCATTGGTGAAAAAATGGTTAAAGTCGGTCCACTAGATTCGGAGCTTATTCGGTACAAACAAAAAAAAAAACACATTATAATATTAGTATTTTAGTGGAAAATTCCTGTACTTCTTAGTCGCGATACATTAATAAGAAGAATAGTCTCACTAGTTAAAAGTATCCTCCTGGTCCTCTGGTTCACATACATAGTCTTAAATATCTACATACATAGTCTTGACCGCATTAGTTTATAATCCCTAATGAGATAATCCTAAGATTTAAGCAAACATGACTCATTATAGCCTGACTCAGTTATTTCTGTAGTAAAATCCATTCTAGCTTTACTATTATTATTACTTCTATTCACAAAACTGGCTTGTTGCTGGGCAAAAGGTCTCTCTCTATCTTCTCCATCCATTTTTGTGACTGTCTGTTAGCTGACATGAGCCTCACGTAAGAGTACTCTAAGTGCAAAATGCTGTAGCATTCATTAAAGCCTCTAAAATGCAGGAGTATGGACCTGCACTTTAGAGGCTTTAATGAATGGACACCGATGCTGCAATTAACGTACTCATCCAAGCGCAAGCCATCTGAGGAGATAACCAACTGACAGTAAAGGCCGATCCTTAGGCGTCAAGATCATCTCTCCTTCCTTGTCTTGACCGTGGTGTCTGTTACCATCTACATGTCCCAAATAAAAATATCTTGTAACATACTCAATGACTGCATCTGCATTTCATTGACCGCAGTCAAATCAACGGTAACGTACTTAGCTGCCTGAAGGATTTTCAGGCAGGAGGCGTTCTCTGGAGGAAGTTTGTGACAGACTTGTGTAAAGGTAGCCTTAGCGCAGTCGTAATGGAAGACGAGAGGGTCCAGGATATCTGTTAAGTCCGTTTGGGTGAGTAAGCAGCAGAGGTGGGCTAGAGTAACGCAGAGCTAGAACAAAAAACACCTCATATTTAATACAAGATAGTGGAATTTACAAGATTTAGCTCGTAATCGAAGAGGATTTATGCTCAGAAGGGAACTGGCACATACTGTAACTACTTGTTCTCGCATCGCTACAAGATAGACGAGTAAACTATGCTCTTTTGAATGGAAAATATTGATTTGCCAGTCAAAAGGTTATTAACCCTCCCGACTACTTAGGATACGCCAGAGGAACGTACAGTATCATCACGCATAGTGAGATTTCAAAATGCGAAAGAATAAAAATACTATGAGATATCCCCACATCATCCGGAAGACATGCATGCGAGACGTCCAGGACCGGTCCACGTGATACCAATTGGAACCCTATGTCTAGAAGTGGAAGTCTTTCATTTCGTTTAAAACGATGATGATGATGAGTCCTCACCTGTTCAATAAGATTATCCTTATGCTTATACTCGTTGAAGTCATCGACATCGGCTGCATTCTCCATCGCAGCTAATACCCCCCTCCACACTAACGCGTAATGTTCAGAATAGTGCGCCCGCGCAGATGGCGCGCGCAACGCTGTTGCTGCGTTGATACGGACCTTTAGGTTCTTGCACTCTTTGGTTAGGGTGCAGAGGCTGGAGTAGACTTGGCTCTAGAGAAGGAATAACATAATATATCATAACTTCTGTATACATCGAAGGTTTAGGCAGACGAGTTTAGCATATATTTCAACAGTAATGTTTTAGTCTTACGAAATAATGATTGCCATTAACTAATCACAAATCCTTCGGGGCAGCTCCTGATACATTTTTGGTGGGAAACACCACTAAAAAAGGTCTCTATTACACCCGCTAAGCCTATGATGTTCAAACCTCTGGAACCTCCTTTTTGTGTGAGGGAGCGGTCAGCAATCCGCACCAAGTGCGAGTTGATAGATGTGATAAGGATACATCTCGACGAGAAGAACCATTGCTGAAGTCGCTCATTTGTTCAGAAATTGGCAAGTACCTATATATTTTTTTTATTACGCTTCATGATTATCTTACCTGCCATCCGTTAAAACAAGTGAACAACTGCTCATTCTTCATTGCATTGCCCATCGCGTAGCACGCGTTCCACCGCACCTTCATATTATTCACCTTACACGCGCAATCCAAAAGCTTCCCTATTGCCGTCTCGCATAAGGTCTTCAATTGCGTGTTTCTGACTAGATTCTCGTTCTTTATTAAGCGCAGTAGATTTCCGAGGCCACGTGTTGCACTCATTTTTACCTTTTGAGCAAAATATTTATAGTTATTCAAGATTACTAAAATTACCAATTCATTATTTATTGTACATTATATAATTAACACTTAAAATAAAACTAAAAGAAGGATGCCCAGATATGGCCCAACTCAGACACGTTTAGAAAGATAACACAAAAATATAAGTATTTTAAATAGGAATTATCCATCAAAGCTTTATCTCAAACTAAGACGCCGTGATCATAACAAATAAATAAGTAATTTTACTTATTACGCAACTTTTATTTTCACGTGAAGTTTGGGGTTGCCATTTTATGGTCAATTTAATTTAAATTCATATACATATTATTTAATAAATCTAATCGATTACGGAAAAACTAAACGTTAGTCAGGTTTCAGTTTTTTAATCTGAGAAAACTGGCAGCCATTTTAGTTTTTTTTAATGAAACCCACTTGACTTTTAGACCAATTATGTTCATAAATACCTCAGACCAGAGATACTATACTTTATAATGATAAAACCACTGTTTGGCTTTGCCGTAGTTAGATATAAATTAAATTGATAAAGACCAAAATCGGATGCAACTCATCGATATTTCTTTTTAAATATGGCCATATTAGCCTTTGACAAATGATAGATTTGACATTAAACTACCTACTCAAGCTTACTCCCAGCCTGTCAAAGTGTCAAACAAGTATAAAAGGAGCTATAGCAGTTTACACTTAAAGAAGATTCCTATTATTCATAAGGTTAAAATGAGTTAATAACGTTGAAATCAATAATTATTGTGTTCAAATGAAATACTTTCCATTCGAAAGTGGTTGAAAGTGTGTAGGATGAGTTTGTGACTGTGAAAAAATTAATGTTTTGAAAAAATAAAAACTGTTTTATTTCCAAATGGCGACTTATTTTCTTAACTGGTATGTACTAGAAGGTGTTCATAATAACTTAAACTATAATTCCATAAACTATTTATCAGTGTTCACTGTAGGCCAAGGTTGTTCTAATATGTGGGCATTGTTCTTTACTGCCTTTCTTGGTCAGAGTAAGACATTGAACCCTACAGTTATTAACACCGTCATCTGGAAAAATTACACGACAATGTCTTATTATGTTTCATGTCGTGTCCAATTGTTGTTTGAATTTTAAATTTACACCAAAGCAAAATTTTTGTTGAACCATTGTTCTAAGAATAACGGCTGAATATAAAAAACTTTTTACAAAAAAATACAACCGACTTCTACACAAAAAATCAAAAAAGTGCAAAATAACTTTAATTTCGGAACTCGGTGTTTGTGTTTGCTTTTTCGTTTTTTGAACACCGACTTCCGAAATTAAAGTTATTTTGCACTTTTTTGATTTTTTGTGTAGAAGTCGGTTGTATTTTTTTGTAAAAAGTTTTTTATTTTTCACTTTTTAGTGGTACCTACACCCCCTCCCCTCCCCCACCTAAACGAACCAATCACATTGGTGTAAAAAAAACGTACAGCTCCTTTGCAGAGTAGACTAAGAGGTCGTCAAAGTAGACAAAGTACATATTTTTTTTAGATTTTTCGAAAACTGCTTGGTTGATTTCGATAAAATTTTCATGGGACCATTTGGGAAGTATACCCTTTCCAACAAAAAAAGAATTTTTCAAATCGGTTGACAAGCGACGGAGTTATGCGCGAACAAACATAAAAAAAAAAAAAAAATACAAACATCCGAATTGAGAACCTCCTCCTTTTTTAGAAGTCGGTTAAAAATAAACTAGAAAGAAACCGAAAGGGGGCCTGAGGTTAACACTCCTTTAATCAAGACCTAAAACCTTGACCAAAAAACTAGTCCAACACATCAGTAATCCATCAGATACCTAATATTGAGCTATCTCTTCAAGATGGCTGGGTTGTATATGGAGTGATAATAAAAGAAAAGGGATTGCATGACCGTTGACAGAAAAGAAAATAGGAAAAATGAGTGAGCTGTCAGATGTAAATCATCGAAATTATTTTTGAATATGTAAATAATTTGTATACAAGGATAGTTTATGAAAAGAAATACATATAGCATAAACATCTATCGGTATACGACGGTGTTGGACGAGCTGAGTGCGTCGAGAAAGTCGCTCTGTCACTTGCGCTTGGCGACGCGTTTAACACATCCTGTATGGATAACGGTCCAGTTAAACTTTCCATTAACGTAGAGATAACGAATGTTTTAACATAAGTGCCAGTCATAAACTGATAGCGTTGTCCACGTGCGGAATGTTAGGGACCTCCACCTCGTGTCGGTTTAGTGACCCGTGACTCCGATTAGCTTTCTAGATTTCCATAGTAATTATAATATTACAATATGTTACTAGAAAGAGTAAGTATTGGATAAGGAACCGTGTGAGTTAATCACTTGTTTTACAATTTTATGATTTATTGCCGTTATCAAAGCCGAGATTAAGTTAAACACAAACTTGATAAACTGAATGTAAAGGTCTTTACACACAGAGAGCTCGTTAAAGAGCTTTCACATGGTTGCGGAAATTAACTGAAAACCATTCAGCCGTTTTGCAAACTAGGTAACTTTTGACTTAGCTCACAAATCTGTTAGTGGACGGGTAATTTAAAGCTTTTTAACTATAAATACTTCCATATTCATAAATTATAAATGCTTGGGTAAATCTACTTGTTATCTGTTCATATATTAACAACTGAACGTATTTTGATGATGATGTCACCAGGAGTAGGAATTTTAATAAGAATACCTACTTATATCCCGGGATTATGTTCCCTTTGCTTAACGTCCTTCTTTCACGCTGCCGAAGTCAGCCCAAAACATATTAAGGACTATTTGAGTTAAATATGAATAAAATCCTCTTTTTATCCGTCAGTAATATGTAATTGTGTTGCAACCGGGAGCGATAACGTCACCCCATGAGATAAGGAGACATAATACCATTACTTCTTCCGAGCTGAGAGGGGCAGAATTATTTTATGGATAACTTAATATTGTTGTATTATGTTAAGTAGGTAAGCTAAGTATATTATTAGTTTAAACATGGGTGTACATGATACATTGCATGCAAGATAATAATGAAATACCTACAGACTCTGAGAAATTCTAGCATTTCACTTGAGATCAGCTCGACCATCGATTTGGCAGTTTTTTTTTTCTAAACTAATATTATAAAGCGAAACAATTTGATTGTTTTTTGTTTGTTTGTTTGTCTGTTGGGAAGCACTATCTGCGGTGAACATAGACTATATTATATCCCCATATTCCCACGGGAACGGGAACTACGCGGGTGAAACCGCGGGCGATGCTTATAATATAATCCGGACAGTGCTTGTACGAAAGTAGTAAAGTATTTTTTTTTATCCATCTGTAGTTAAATTGCATCCGTGCAAAGCCAGTCAGTAGTATAATTTATAGAGTATGAAATCTCAAAATGTTGTATTTATTACTCTTGTCTATTATGAACTACTTTAATACTAGAATAAGTCGGTAGTGGCTTAACAAGCCGCTTAACAAAAAAAAACAGTTTTTTTTTTTGTTAATTATTGTTAGTTAATACGGAAAGCAATCAGCCAAACGTGTAAATTGAAACATCATACACTATACTACATTATACTTGAAAGTTTAAATCCTATCAGACCCGAACCAAGATCCATATGACCTTTATCTACCATCAATCTAAACACGTACAGATATCGCTAGGCAAGAATAAGAAACATTATTATGTAAATAAATCTGAACCTTAACCCCTTAGGTTTAAGACGCCATCCCAGTTCCAGCCTAAACAATCATGAGTCACCCGCGTGATTTTATAATTATTTTTTTCATAATGTCATTCAAAACATGAATGGGCTATTTTCGCGCGTAAAACAGACACAACTGCGTCGAGATATTGCGACTGGCGCCGAATATTATAATGTAGTTATACATATATAGTTACCTTATCATTGTCGAGTGCGCACTGAATGCTGACCTCTAGCAGACGGACCAGCAGGGCATCGTCTATGTCGTCGCACTCCGGGTCCTCCCTGTTGTAACAAGAAATAATTAATTTTAGTAATTAACCGTTTCAAAATACCACTTTCGACTCGGATGTCGAGTTCTGGGCACCGAAAGTGATACTCAACCATTTACTACATTCCACACTGTAGACTTATGTAGGTAAAAATATTAAGCTGGTTTCGTGTGTATGAGTACAGTACGAGAATGATCGCAGACCAAAGTAGAACTAAAGACTGATAGTTAATTCTGAGTCAAGACTAGAGAAATAAAGCGGATAATTTAGACTGATTCATAAAAATAACATTAAATCAAGCCTTTATTCCCAGAAAAGTGTGGCAGTGGTGGATAACCTATAACCTACTGAACTTATATATTATCTATTTTTTTTAAACGTTGCCCCACACTTGGAATTCTTCCTGTATCGTAGGTGCTTCTACAAACTTACATACATAAACAGCTAAACCCAGCACGATATCTGTAGGCCATACAAATATTTGTTCCGTGCGGAAACGAACTCGCGACACGCTGCGCAGCAGTCAATCGCTCAACCATTGCGCCAACCGTGTCGTCAGTCAAAGTGAATGCCAATTAATTGGGGCTAAGGGTAGAAGTCTATTGTATGCAACTGAGCACAAGTCCTTGAGATCCTTTTTTCTATAAATTTTGCACGATAAATTTTAAATATCGGGAATTCGGGACCCCGGTGTCCTGTCCATAATAATATATAGATTTGAGGTCGTTCCCGTTATAGCTCTTCCCACTGGATCACCTGGTTACACTGATTGCATTAAGTTTTAAAATTCCAAATAGTTTCATAAAACTCCAAGATGTTTTGGGTTTGCACCGCTATATGAAAAAAAAATGTGTGTAAATATCACGCGTAGTATCGATAACTTTTTGCGATTCGCTCATTTGTATAATCTTTGACATTTATTTGGCGGCATTTATTTTTTCCATTATATTGACAAATACGTCATCAAACAAATGTGTGAAGATGTCATATGTAGGTACATAGGTTGCGCATCTCAGTTAAAGAGTGTTACATAGCGGCATTCGTTACCACTTGCGCTATCTAATATTGAGTCGCAGAACTAGTTGAATCAAGAGTTTTCAGGATTTTTCTATGCTAGAACATTCTAGAATTCTCGAAATCTAGTCAGTCGCGACCGATATGGAAGTGAACTTTCTAGATCAGTCTACAATGGAAGCCGGATGGTTCTGGAATTGACTGAGCCCCAAAATAAGGCCTGCATTGTTCGCGACCAGGCAGTATTGGATTAGCGATACGAGCGATAACTCCTGAAGCGATCTTCACCTGCGAAGAAAAGTGATAAGTATTGCAATTGTGTGTTATAAATAAGTGTTCAAAGTTATAATTATCGTTGTTTAATTAAACTGCCTATTTTTGGTTATGTAATCGGCTGTTTTACTGTAACGAACGAACCCTAAACTCGTAACAGGTACATATTTATTTTCGTCCATATCTGTTGGAATCCAATCCCAATCCGCAATACTATTCGTGGTTTACTTACTCAAATGTGATTAACAAGCAAATATCCCACGGAAAATTTTGAAAAGCTAATACTATTGAAGAACTTGCTCAAATGTTTAAAGTCAATATGTGACCAAAAATCAGACTGCCAGACAAATTAACCAAACAATGCCAGACCTAAGTGATGTGAAATTGACAGCAATTTATCAAACACGATAGTTCACAGTGTGGTCCTAAAAAGTTTCTCGGTTTGCATAACTGATACTGTCTCTTGTTGCAATATTTAATGTTATGCTTCGTGATCAGCTCATTAATTGACCTATATTGCATCCGTTTTATTACAGTATTTATCTATTGAAATGATTTAACATAGTTTTTAGTAAAACAAAAATACGTTAGTGGGCAGAGTTACCGCGGCCCTGGGAAGTAAAGAACAATTGAAGAAAACGGATTTTAGTCAGTAACAGACTCACTTAAAGTGGGAGAAGTAATTTGATGTTTTTTGATCGTTTAAAAAATATTCATTTGAATAAAGAAAACATCATCAAACCTACATAACTATGGGTCGAATACTGTACCTCCTATTTAGGGTTCCGTAGCCAAATGGCAAAAAACGGAACCCTTATGGATTCGTCATGTCTGTCTGACCGTCCGTATATCACGACCGTTTTACTCGGAGACTATTAAAGCTACATAAATGAAAATTGGTATGTAGGTGCAACCTGTTAACCGCTATTCAATAATGCTGTAATATTATGGAAATAATAATTTTGGGGGTGGCACTCCATACAAGTAAGTGAGGGATGAAAATAAATTCCAACAAACATAATAGTGTGAGTTCTAAAAGTTTTTATTTTTTTTATTTAAGGCAATAGTTTTTGAGATATGTGCTGCCGAATTCGTAAAAAATGTCTCTAACCTTTAAACTATGAAGTTAAAAATTCTAAAAAAATTGAGGAAATAAAATTTCACAAACACGATAATTGGTTTGAATATCACAGCTTATATAATGTTAGAGATATGAGATTTTAACAGTGAACTATACGGAACCCTTTACTATGCGTGGTGTAGAATAAACGTAATAGGTACCTGAAAAGGGGTCCTTGTACTCATCAATATGAAAACGTACTGAACAGCTAACTATTTTTTATCGTCGAATGTAACTTAGCTGGACACAAATACCGTAGATTCTCAAGACGTTAATTTTCACGATAGTAATGATCTGGATCTCTTGGTGGGTAACTTGGGCGCTCTCAATGAGCTCCAGTCAACTAAAAGTAAATGGGGCAGACTATATTGCGAATAAATTATAATAATAGCTTGAATTGTTTATGTGTACTTTGTTTTTATTCTTTAGGTAAATTTAATTTTTAACATCTTGGTTTTCATGAGAAATAACGTGTCGCAATCACAATTTTTATTTTATACATCTTAGTTCATGATCTACCTGCACGTTTTTAATTATTTTATTGTTTTTATTTTTTTGGCATTATGTTTATTAGTAGTATGATATTGTGTTCCACAGTACATTTATACCATTCTGGCTCTGGACGTGAAGACCTATCTATAATTGGTTGTCAGATTATCAATTTTTTGTACATCAACATTATATTCAGCTGTAAGTCTTCCAAAGTATTTCAATAAATTAATTAATTAATTCCTTAATTTATTTACTAAGATAACTTACACGTTCAATACGAGAGCATCACAGAGGTTGCCGAGAGCCCAGGCCGCCTTGGTCCTCACTACCAATGTAGGCTCGGCTAAGGCACGAAGAATGTTCTCCCCGCAGTCACTGACGAAACAAATATCCTATAACAAAAGAACGGCGTTGTGTAGTCTGTTAAGTGACTGTCAAAGAGAACGCGGTAAAGTTTATGTATTTTCGACTTTATTCCAAAAAAGGAAGGTAGAAAATCATTTGTAAGTTAAACATGCTTGAATCATTGATGAGACCAAAGTCACGATATGTATGCCTGCAATATTTGAGGAGTTCCTCAAAATTCCTCATTGGTCCCATCGGCAGGTCCAAACTTTGGCAAAACTTAGACCAATCTGGAAGTACCTATGTACTTCCAGATTGGTCTAATTTTTGCCAAAGTTAAAAAAATTGTTGCGCGCCAGAATTAAACAACGAAGATGGTTGCATTCGGTACTACTATCGCCATCTAGTATCGAGTAGCAGAACTATTGAAGTCAAGGACCTTCGCGATTTTTCTATGCTAGAATTCTCGGACCTTAGTCGGTCGCGACCGATATGTACGCGAACTTTCCGGAGTTCTACTCGGCGCTCTATATAAGGCCGGCACATGAGCCGACCGAGTCAGTATTGGATTTGCGATACAAGTGATAACTTCGAGAGCGATCTTCGACTGCGAACTCAAGTGATTAATAGTGCGATTGTGTTTTGTGATTAGTGAGTTTATAGTGTAATTAGTGAGTTTATAGTGTAATTAGTGTGGAGTAAATTAAAGTGTCATTTTTGGTTATTGAATCGGCTGATTTTATTGTAACGAACCCGAAGCTCGTAACAATTGGTGTCAGAAGAGTGGATTTAAAAGATGCCGATTCTACCGAAGGACGACACTGAGGGTATCCGTACCCGTAGTCAAAGCCAGCAAGAGACGGACCAGAGGCGTTTTGGAGGTGTAACGCCGCAGACGACGGAGGGACAGTTGCCGACCTTGGAGGCCGGCTCGTCAGCAGTAGCTCCAGCATCATCATCAGCACCAGACTTTGCTGCTCTGATGATGATGCTGCAGGAACAGGCTCGTCGTCAGGAGGAACAGGCTCTTCGATTGGAAGAACGGCTCCAACGTGACAAGGAGGAGCAGGCGCGTCGCCAGGAAGAACAAATGTTCCTTATGAAGGACCTGCATGCCACTTTCGGCAAAGAGATGAAGCTGACGGAAGCTGAATCACGAATCGACCAAATTAATCATCGGGTTGACAACGTGATAGTTGACGTGAGGAAAACGCTGGACAACCTTAAAATAGGAGATGGAATCGCAACCTCTGTAGCTACTACACCTTCTCTACGTGGATTCAAAGTGCCGCCGTTCGATGGAACATCTTCCTGGTCGGCATACAAAATGCAATTTGAGGCTGTTATGAAGGCGAACGGTTGGAGTAAGGACCAGGCCATGACTGCCCTCACCCTAGGCCTCCGCGACCAGGCCCTCACTATCCTGGAAGCCCTCGGTAACGAGGTGACTTACGAGCAGCTCCTTGAGGCACTGGAAGCTAGGTATGGCGACGCTCATCTGGAACACGTGTTTCGGGCGCAGCTGAAGGATCGCGTGCAACGCAGCGGTGAAAACCTGCAGCAGTGGGCCCTTGAGGTGGAGAAGCTTGTTAGAAAAGCATACCAGTCTGTACCTGCGCTCATTCAAGGGAACCTGGTGCAGGCATTCATCGACGGCATCCGCGACCTTGAAGTTAGAGCTGCCGTGAGGCTCGGGCATCATGAGAAACTTAAAGACGCCTTGGCCCATGCACTAGAGGTGGAAGCTGTGCGGCAAGATCATCGGTCCCATCGCGTCAGGGAGGTTGCAGCGGCTACTGTTCGCGACCGGTTTAAAGGATACAGCCCTAGATGCTATGGCTGTGGGGAAAGGGGCCACCTACGGTCCAGTTGCCCTAAGCGAACTGTAGATAGGGAAGATAGTCGATCTCCGGAGGGCAGGGCGGTTAACAGCACCGCCCAGCAACTGCAGGGAAACGAGTAAAAGCCAGGACTGCGGGGCGGGTGCTGGCTGATGTTCAGAGAGCCCCAAGGATTTCGATCTCACAAACCCATGATGGGAACAGCCTAATCATCAAGGGCGAGGTCAACGGAACGCCATGTAAACTGACGATTGACACCGGAGCTTCTCGTACGGTTGTCAGTTCCCAACTAGTAAGTCGGTTCCTTGGGGACTCCGCATACAACCGAGACCGCATAAATTTGGTGACAGCCACCGGCCAGCGTATACATACACATACGTCCGTGGAGAGAAAGTGATGGAGTTACAGCTAGGCAACAGAATCTATCTTCATAATGTCATCGTGGCTGATATAATGGACGATTGCATCCTGGGCCTAGACTTTATGAGGAAGAATTGTTGTGAGATCGACGTTAAGCAAGGAGTTTTGAAATGTGGACAAGAGGAACTTTTCATGGAAGGGGCGTTACCAGGAAATGTGTACAGCCCAAAGAAGATTGTTCTTCCTCCGAGATCGGAAACGATTGTGCCGGTTAGGCTTCCTCGAAATCCTGGGCAGACTCATCGGTGTGTACTCGTGGAGAGGATAGATAATGACCTTCCGTGGAAAGTGGCACGAACTTTGGTCAGAGCCACCGACATCGCAAGAGTACCTGTGCTGAACCTCTGTGATAAGGAACAAACGATAGATAAGGGCACCCTGATTGGTACATGTGAGGAAGTGGATTGGTTACGTCGAAGCCAATATGTATCGACTGGGAACCTTAGCAAGGATGCACAAACGAAAGTGACCACACTTTTAGACGACTGTCGCAGCGTTCTGTCCCAAAATGAAATGGTCAAGGCGAAGAGAATGTTACTGAAGTATGCCAATGTTTTCTCTTCAAATGATGCTGACATCGGGAAGACTGATTTAGTTCAACACAAAATAAACACAGGAGACGAGTTGCCTATCCGGCAACGACCAAGGAGATTGCCGGTAGCGCGTGAAAAGGAAGTGGAAAGCATGATTGAGGCAATGGTTAAGGATGGTGTCATAGAACCTTCATCAAGTCCATGGTGTTCACCTGTCGTACTGGTAAGAAAGAAGGACGGCACCATGCGGTTTTGTGTTGACTATCGTCGTCTGAATGACGTTACGAAGAAGGACAGCTATCCTCTGCCAAGAATTGATGACACGCTGGACATGCTTACTGGAGTAAAGTGGTTCAGCACGCTGGACCTAAAAAGTGGCTACTGGCAGGTTCAAATTGATCCTAAGGACAAGGAGAAAACTGCATTCTCGACGGGAAAGGGTCTGTGGCAATTTAAAGTCATGCCGTTTGGTTTGTGCAACGCTCCGGCAACGTTTGAAAGGTTGATGGAACTAGTACTAACCGGGTTAATTGGCGATGCTTGTCTGGTCTACTTGGATGACATCATCATCGTAGGCCGTACGTTTGATGAACATGTGCAAAACCTGGAACGCGTGCTCAAGAAGATCCAGAGTGCAAACCTCAAGTTAAGTCCGAAGAAGTGTTCATTCTTCAAACGGCAAGTTAGCTTTTTGGGATACGTAGTGTCGGAAGAAGGTATCCGCACGGATCCAGAAAAAATCGCCGCAGTCAAGGACTGGCCAATTCCAAAAGACAAGACGCAGGTCAGAGCATTTTTGGGTTTGTGCTCCTACTATCGGCGATTTGTCAAGAACTTTGCTGACATAGCGAAACCCCTTTTTTTTTTTTTTTTCTGGATGGGAAATCATCAAATGACTTCTCCCGCTCTGGGCGGAGCGGAAGGGAGTGTCAGACTTTTACTGACTAAAACCCACCCGTGATCCTTCTTGTGCCCTTTGCGTTCCAGGGCTGCGGTGACTCTTTCGAACAAATTCCGCAACCCTAGCAGGCACTGACCCTATGGGGCCCCGTCTACGTTGCTGACGGCTCTTTGAGGCGCGCGTGGAACACGACGCACCGTCGACTTGGGCCTGGTTGCTATCGGACGGCGAGCCACCCATAGCTCGCCATCCGCAGGCCCGCGCCTACGGAGGCCGGGAATCGCCCTGCGTTTCCCGACGCCCGGGGCGTCTTCTTCTGTTGCGGCGGCTGGAGCGAGGGGCTTCCCTCTCTCGCACGCGCTCCGCCTCCTCCTTCGCTAGCATTACTGCTTCGCAGAAGGAGGCGACCGCTTCCCATGCCTCCTCGCTCCGGACCATGGCCCGAACCAGGGCCGGACGCGAGAGGTCGCCGCCGCCGATCGCCTCGACGAGGACACGGCGGTGCTCCGCCCAAGCAGGGCAGACCTCCACCGTATGCTCCACCGTGTCCTCCGGGCGATCCACACAGTGATGACACCCGGACGCGTCCTCCCGCTGGATCTGACACAGGTACCTCCCGAAACAGCCGTGTCCGGTGAGCACCTGCGTCAGGCGGAAGGTGAGAACGCCGTGACGTCTCTCCAGCCACGCCTCAAAGAGGGGACTTATCGCCACAATAGTGGCGTGCCCAGCACTGGGTTGCGATAGTCACTGTCTCCAAACCTCCGTGAGATCCTGCCGGAGCTCCGTCCGCTGCGCAGCAATTTGCCGCGGCAGCAGAGTTTCACCCCGGCTTAGCGCCTCCACGCGCAACGCGTAAACGTGCGCGAGGGCTCTCGCCTCCAGATCCCACGGCAGTAATCCGGCAAGAAGATTCGCCGCCTCGCCAGAGACCGTGCGGTATCCACGGACTAGCCGAATGGCCATGACCCTCTGGGCCGAGACCAGGTGGCGCGCTGGCAGTCGCCTTAGCGACAGCGCCCACACTGGAGCCCCGTAAAGGGCCATGGACCGCACGATCCCCGCGTACAGCCTCCGGCAGGAGGCGTTTGGTCCCCCCAGATTGGGCAAGAGCCGCTTGAAGGCAGCCCCGGCCCGCCCCAGTTTGGGGGCCAAACGTCGGAAATGCTCCGCGAAGTTCCACCGGCATAGCGAAACCCCTGCACAAGCTAACCGAGGAGTAGCGTCATTTCTGCTGGGATGAGAGTTGCGACATTGCATTCCAGGAGCTCAAGGAACGTCTGTGCAAAACACCTATTTTGGGGTATCCTGATAGCGGCAAAGAATTTATAGTTGACACAGATGCAAGCGACATAGGACTTGGCGGTGTGTTATCTCAACGGAATGGCGATCAAGAGGTTGTGATAGCGTACTTCAGCAAATCTCTGTCGAAGCCAGAAAGGAATTATTGTGTCACGCGACGGGAATTACTTGCTGTGGTCAAGTCATTGCAGCATTTTAGCAAATATCTGCTGGGGAGGAAATTCCACTTACGAACTGACCATGCTGCGCTAAAGTGGCTACTGCAATTCAAAAATCCAGAAGGGCAAGTTGCGAGATGGATTGAACTACTTCAGGAATACGACTTTGTGATTGAACATCGCAGCGGGAAATCTCATGGCAACGCAGATGCATTATCAAGAAGACCTTGCCCTGAAGACTGCAAGCATTGTACTCGGTAAGAGGGTAAAGAATTCGTACCTGTGAGGATGATCAAGACAGATCTTAGTAACGAGTGGAAGGAAAACTTGGAACGTGCACAGCAGGATGATTTGGACATCAAGCCGATCCTGGAGTGGATGAAGGCCAGTGCTCCGAAGCCTACGTGGAGTGATGTCTCAGCGATGAGTTCAATCACAAAAAGCTATTGGGCCCAATGGGACAGCTTAGTGATTCAGGATGGAGTTCTGTGCCGTAAATGGGAGAATGCTCGGGGAAACAACTGTCATTTGCAAATGGTTGTCCCTAAAGCTAAAATACCGGATGTTCTACAACTGTACCATGATGGTTGTTCAGGAGGCCATATGGGAGTTAAACGGACTCTACTGAAGATACGGGAACGGTTTTACTGGGTCCACTGCCGTGACGATGTTGAGGACTGGTGTCGCAAGTGTACAAGTTGTGCGGCTGTAAAAGGACCTCAGACTCGTAGCAGAGGTGCATTGAAATTGTACAATGTTGGTGCACCATGGGAAAGGATAGCGCTAGACGTTGCGGGACCGTTTCCGGAAAGTGAAAGTGGTAACAAGTATTTCATGGTGGTTATGGATTATTTCACTAAGTGGCCGGAAGTCTTCGCCATTCCAAACCAAGAAGCTTCAACAGTTGCGGATAAACTAGTTCATGAAGTCTTCTGTCGTTTTGGAGTACCCTTGGAGATTCACAGCGATCAAGGAAGGAATTTTGAGTCTCAAATATTCCAGGAAACTTGCCGAGTTATGGGTACTCATAAAACGAGGACAACTTCTTACCACCCACAATCGGATGGGATGGTAGAACGATTTAATCAGACATTGGAGAGATATCTGGCCAAAGTTGTGGAAAACCGGCAACGAGATTGGGACAAGCACATACAACCGTTTTTGCTGTCATACCGAAGTGCTGTTCATGAAAGCACGTCAGTGACACCAGCTTTCGCAAACTTTGGAAGAGAATTGCGGCTGCCTGCAGACCTGATCACCGGAATACCACCTGATGCCCCACGCAGTATAACCGATTATGCGAATGACTTGCGGAACAAAATGAACGACATTCATGAGCACGTCAGACAATCGGGCCAGCAAATGTCTGAAAAGATGAAAACCCGCTATGACCGCAAAATGAACAATAAAGGGTTCGAGGAAGGTTCACTAGTGTGGTTGCACAATCCAGTTCGCAGCAAAGGGAAATCTCCTAAGCTTCAAGCTAAGTGGGACGGACCGTACCGGATTGTGACAAAGATCAATGACGTAACCTACCGTATACAGAAAAGTACAAGAAGCGTTCCTAAGATTGTTCATGTTGATCGTCTGGCGCGTTATTATGGCGCTGATAATGCTCGGGACGAGCATGTCTTAGGAGGGGGCAGTGTTGCGCGCCAGAATTAAACAACGAAGATGGTTGCATTCGGTACTACTAGCGCCATCTAGTATCGAGTAGCAGAACTATTGAAGTCAAGGACCTTCGCGATTTTTCTATGCTAGAATTCTCGGACCTTAGTCGGTCGCGACCGATATGTACGCGAACTATCCGGAGTTCTACTCGGCGCTCTATATAAGGCCGGCACATGAGCCGACCGAGTCAGTATTGGATTTGCGATACAAGTGATAACTTCGAGAGCGATCTTCGACTGCGAACTCAAGTGATTAATAGTGCGATTGTGTTTTGTGATTAGTGAGTTTATAGTGTAATTAGTGAGTTTATAGTGTAATTAGTGTGGTGTAAATTAAAGTGTCATTTTTGGTTATTGAATCGGCTGATTTTATTGTAACGAACCCGAAGCTCGTAACAATATTAAAAATATTTTCAAATAAAATAAATTTTATCCTAATCGGCTTTTAATTATTGAAGGAGCTTTAAAGCAACACACATAAAAATACACACGAATTGGGAACCTCCTCCTTTTTTGAAGTCGGTTGAATATATAGTGAGCTGCAGATTGCAAAGTGTGTTGAATCTCATAAAGCAACTAAGTAGATACTATTTACAGATTAAGTATTGTCAGATAGTGGGAGGAACGTGCCTCGGAATTATAGCGGATCAATTGGCCAATTGACCTAATTTTGTGACGATGCGTTGTTTGTTTACATGATATATCACTTATCCTGACATGGATAACTCATTAAGTATCTATATTAGCAAAATACGTGGACAGATTAACAGACAGATATAATCTTGTTTGTTATAAAACACACGTTATATCAGTAAGAAACCCATGCAAAAACAGTTTCTGATCTTTGTATAAAACGATCCAAATCTTTAGAAGATAATTTATATACTATCGCCTCTAGAGTATAGCTTATACAAAGTATATAATACAGAATACGGAATATTTATGTGTAAGCAAGGGTATTTACATAAAGGTGTTAGGTTAACATATTTAGCGCTATGTTTTGCCGGCTTTTCTGGTTAACCATAGCTAGCGCCAGATCATACGCAGTCAGCTCCTTGTTTACCAATGACGTCATAGAATCATGGTCAGGTTAATTTATATCCTAACTATCTTGAACCTAGCTTGTTTATTTTAATATTATAAACTAGCTCCTGCCCGCGACTTCTTACGCGTGGAATAGTTACTAACTTTTTTTTATGAGTGGCTTCTCGCAGTTCAACCTAGGGTTGTCGACTGCTTAAACGGGCTTGCCTGTGGCGGCTTCAATATGAATATTAAAGCTTCCAGCCAGGACTTATAAAGACTTACAAACTAAGCGACTGCGCGCTGAGGGCACCCCCTGTTGGGTACGGACCCCGGTTTAGGGCGTCACTGGGGGGGAGCAGCTAGCGACGGGCTGGATCGAACAAGATAGTTACTAACCCCCCGATTCTTTGTGATATTGATTCGTTGGTGGTAGAAGTGGTGGGAGGCGCCCGATATGACGACACAGTGGTCGCATGCGCGTGAGCTGCGCGCGGTACTGGACAGTACTTGGACATTGCAACATTACTTTATTTTTCTAAAATAAAATATTTTTTTCTAAAATAAAAGTGGCCTAAGTTTCTCCTTATTTCATCAGCTACCTGCCAATAAAAGCCGCCAAAATCGGTCCAGCCATTTCAGAGATTAGCCGGAACAAACATACAGACAGAAATTGTAAATAATGTTATTTTGGTGTATGTACTTACGTCTATATAAATGCATATAGTATTAAGCGGAAAAAAAAAACAATATTATAACACACGCTCTCATTTTATTTATAGGTATAGATGAAGAAAGTGAGTTTTTATGTTACAGATATTAATTTTTGCTTACTTCTCTCAGACTCCTGTACATGACGAGCATAGCCAACGCTCGCACAGCGGCCGCACGTACCGTAGCTTCTTCGTCACTGCATGAACCAATCAGAAGCGTACAACAGAGCACCTGCAGATGTCGCTAAAGAGAAAACAAAAAAAAATCAGGTATGTTGCAGTTGTGGCAAGATTCGAGATCATGTCCTCTCATCACAAAGGGGTATGCCAAGCCGCCATAGTGATTTAGGCCTTGAGTGCCCACAAGTAACATCGGATGTTAATATTAGTATGCCCCACAAATAATATATAGATAAAAGAAAACTATTTAAAAAAACTTGGAGTTTCCAAATTATAAGGTTCTT
The DNA here is from genome assembly GCA_905332915.2 of Hecatera dysodea. Classification (NCBI taxonomy): domain Eukaryota; kingdom Metazoa; phylum Arthropoda; class Insecta; order Lepidoptera; family Noctuidae; genus Hecatera; species Hecatera dysodea. The sequence goes on along the minus strand of HG995299.1, from coordinate 13,130,703 downwards.
TTAATGTGCCCTACACAAGTATTAAAAAGTTATTGAAAACTCTTCCTACATAACATATTAAAGCTAAATTGTTGTTGGTTGTCATTATCAGAATAGGAGAATCGCCAGTCAGTATTCATGGTCAAAAACGTCGATTTTAATAGCAAAATACACGCGGCGAATCACTATGATGCAGATGCAAACAAAGTGACAATAAAATTCTAATATTACATTTGATTTGACAATGACAATGACATTTGTAATATTTGAAATTGAAAACAATATATTAATAATATATATAATATTGTCAACTGACAAGTTTTAGTGTTGCCATTGCACAAAGTATCGATCGGTGCATTATGTAGATCATTTTAAAATCATTATATTATATTTTTTAGGTTGATTACAAATCTAAATATATTAACATAAAATGCTTTGGGACTTCTATAAACAAAAGAACGAATAAATAAAGTAAAAATGTGTAAATGTTTTGCAACAAATCTTTATTTTGTACAGTTTTTAAATTGGCAACCTAGCAAATGTCTGTTTATTTCGTTGTATCGTTTCAATATTTATTTTTTATTAAAAAATGTTGCTAACTTGTATCGCGTCGTAAATAGAAGGGTTAATCACGTAAAATTTAAATATTTTTTTTTAGTAAATTAAGTTTCTTGGGCATTGCAAGGCCTAAAATCGGCATTCCCCTTTTGGTTCCGCCCAATATTGTATCATTTTATCCCTTTTTATGGTCGACAGAAAAAAAATACAGTCGAATTGAGAACCTCCTCCTTTTTTGGAAGTCGGTTGAAAAATCCGAATTACGCGAGTGCCTCACAAGAATTCTTCCAATTTCTAGAATTGAGGAGTCCTAAATCACTTAAAGTCGACCCAAATACCTGCAATTATTTCGACTGTGTTACGAGCCCACTCACACTACTACTTTTCAAAATAAATACTAAAATATTTGAATTCTTAACTTTTACATAATTCTACTTCACGGATCTATATTAAACGCAGCGATGATTGATAATGATTCCAGTTACTGCGATGATATTTCACAATTACATTATTACGAAATATTACTACAAAATAATATGACAATCGTTCCATATGTCAATTGCACACTCATAATTATGTTTGTCATTAGTAATTTAAGATAGTATGATTTAACTACGTTACCTCTGAACCCTGGACTTCTGGACCTTGCATCAAGTCGCTTTAAGACTAGTCCGGATAAACGTTATGTATATTTGATAAAAGTTAAACTCGAGTCACTTGAGCATAAATAAATCAAGCATAAATCAACTTGCCCTTAATCTTTGGCTTCCAAAGCCAAAGATTAAGGGCAAGTTGATTTATGTTGTCAGTTTTTGCAATAAAAATAGGGTTCAAGTAGGTTATCAACTTATCATCTTCATGGATTATAGGTACTTATAATTGTATTTTTGCTGTCCTTTCGCCCTTTGTCCCTTTTTGTGAGGTATTATTGACCGAAGTTCTGCTCCATCTTTTGGCTTAGCGTTTCTAATCACTCTTAATAACTTTGTGAATGAATAGCTCTTAAGAATTTAAAGTGAATCTCAGAAACAGGCATCAGGAACGGAAGAAATCCAGTCTCCATTATAATGCATTCTCTATAATGGTTTATAGAGGAATGCAGAACACACGCTGTTCTGAAAGTCCCGCAAACCTCTATTGAAATCGGCGTTTCGTATTGAAATTCCGACCGTCCAGTTGTATAAGTTCAAATCGCACGGTAAACTCCGATACCGCAATGCAGGATGTCGTTAGTAGTTCGCTGTTGTCAGGATAGATGGCGTTGTGGTTCTTTTTGTCGCCGTACAAATTTGCTTCACTAGCTTTTCTTATGGCGGCTGCAAGTTTACTACCAAACAAAAAACAGTTTCTCGATGAGACAAAAGAGTTTCAGTAGTCGGGCTTCACACTTACCGGCAACTCCTTGAAGGATCTCTCGCCAATATTGGCAATGCAGTCACAGACGACTGCTTTAGCCGGTGAAGTGTCGTGGCACTGCAGAACCGTAGACAGTGGTATTACCAGCTTGCCCCACATGTAGACGCAATAGGCCAGTAGAGGAGCTCGGTCAATTTGCTCTGTAAAGATGAGAGGTAATAGAAGGTTTTATAGGTTTTGTGTTGCTAGCTGATATTTAATGATGATATAATATGGGTACATGTTGCCAATAAGGAAAAATTAAAATAAGCTTAATAATATTAGAAAACTTATGCAGCTTATCTTTTTGAGATTGTGGTATGTGACTGCTTTCACTACTCTTAATATTGAATACGTGCATAGAAGAGCTTTCGAACTAGGCGTCACATAGATTTTTTAAATTAAATAATATGAGCTGTAATTCCAAGCTTTGCCTTACATAGCTTTATTTATTGTTTGGGAAAGTAATGTAACCACGTTTCTATTTTAAATAGCAGGAAGTGAGAGATGATGTCTACCTACCTAGTTTCTGAATCCCATCTCCAATAATACTGATGGTACTGGCCGTCTGCAGCACCACATCCTGATGCTCATGCTGCAGCATTTCGCTCAGAATGTCACCGAGCAGCGTGATGTGACTGTACAACAGATCTTGAAGGTGGTGGAACGCCACTGCAGACAACACTTGTAAGGATTCCAGGATTATCGGAATCGCTGCGGGCTTGATCCTCTGCAAAAATGAATTACTTAGATTATATTTTTCGGACTCAGAACGGAAAAAAAAATATTGAAACAAACTGGCCGTATTTCAATATTTGTAAGCGTTGTAAGCAGTAGAAGTTTTATAACAAAATACTATTTTTCATGCTCAGATTTTGGGGAAAATTGCTACTGTAATCCGAATCGAATACATATTTGAATGATGTGCATTACGTTTTAAATGTGTCGTTTTGGTAACAAAGGTTGTTGAAAGACAAGCGATAAATAGAAGGAAAATAAAATGCCTAAGGTCTTTGTATATGCATAAGGTCATTGCATACTTTCATTTTTTATTTAAGAACATACTCGTATTATCTTCAATAGAATAAGTTGTTTACGCACCAACCAATACCGTTTAATAGTGCACAATTTGTAAGGATAACAACAGTTCAATTGAGAGTATTGCGCGTGAAATAAAGTCCAATGCGTTGTGATGTAGCAGTCGGGCCTCCTGTTACTTGCTCATTAATCAATCATTTACTTTAAGTGGGCAATCGTCACCTAATAATAAAGCTGTTATGATCAATCATTGAAGAAGCCTTGCTATTTTTAAACATATTGATATACCAGCTCCTGCCCGCAGTACAAAGTATTTTCCAGGTTTTTTTTTTTGCACGGTACCCTAATTCAAAAAAGTTACTCCTTATAACAACAGCTATCTGCTAGTGAAAGTCCCGTCTAAATCGGTACAGTCGTTCCGGAGAACTTCTACCCCTCTTTACCTCAAGGGACATTTTCAGTTTATCTGTGATTAACACACTACATTTCTGAGGTCATCAGATAACTTACGACTTAAAATGCCAATGCGGAATGCATTGGGACATTCATTTACTATCCAGGCTGCTCGTTTGTGGAATGCATTGCCAGTCTCAGTAAGACGCGCTCAATCGTTACCTGTGTTCAAAAGGCTCGTGAGGGAACATTACCTATTGTGATATCGATATTCGTCATTTATTTATTGCCTATATATGCGGCCCATTGTACATGTGTTTTAGTTTGTAGTTCTCTTTTTTTTGTTACTCTAGGTTTAAAATTAGTATGTAACTTATAAAAAAATCAAAATAATACATACTTATTTATTTATAAAAAAAGTCTATTATTTTGTTATTTGATCTTTTTAATTGGTGTGCACACCAAATTGTTCTAAAATAAAAAATATTTACAATTACCACCCTGTTTTTACAGATAAAAGGCAGTGTGAAGTAAAAAACCCGGATTTACAATACGGGAATCCGGTTTAAACGAGAACGAGTCGATAACAAAGTTCAGTTCAACAAAATGTAGGCATTCGACTCATTTTATCAAAGCGAGTCTTACTTACCTACTTATAATTTCTCCTTTGCCACAGAAATGTTTGTGTGTGTGTAATATACAATTCTAAAGCATTACACCTAATAATTTAAATTAATTTAAAAAAATGTTTCAGCGTCGCTCATACATTTTTTTTTTGCAGATGTGGTGGGTACATGGAAAGATGCTAAGTAGGTCGTTAACTTTCCTAAAACCGCTCTCAGCGATGTGCTTCGATTTCTGCCGCTTAGACACGTTACGTACTGGACCATGCTGGACTCATTAGTTTTTATATCAGGTCAGTCCAGCGAATTTGTGAACAGCCGCGTGCTCTCTTGCCTTCCTGGCCCTGAATCACCAATCTCTTCATCGAGTTCTCATTTCAGCATATGTGACCAAAGAACTTAAGTATTCGTGTTTCCACAGTGGACGAAAGTCGGTCTTAAATAAAGAGCTCTTTGATACCGGAGACATTAGTGCGAAACGCTGGAATCTTCAGGAGACGTCTCCACTTCTCAGTTTCGGAATCATAGAGAATGATAGGAGACAAAGCATTTCATCAAACTGACCTTCGTCTTCTTGATTATTTTCCTATCCTTCCAAAAATTCCGCCGATCTTATGAAATTTAAATGTGAGGATTTCGGAACTAACCTTTTTCGAAAAAAATACAAAGAATTCTGCAAATCCGTCTATTGTGAGTAATGAAGAAATAAAAAAAAAATAAAAAAAGTTCAAATTGATCCTCGTTTTTTGAAGTCGATTCAAATTTTGTTGTACCAAAGTGCTCCCAAATTTATCGGGCGGTTAAATAAAAAACCAGACTTACCACCACTTCGCTTCCCCTAAATATCCAACCCATATTCTTGAAACAAATATCCAAGATCCAACTCCTGAAATAATGGCCTTCTTCTATATCTTTATCACCACTCTCAAGTTTTGGCTTCTCAACAGCAGTGAACATTTCATCATCAGAGTACCCCTCTTCAAAGTCATCGCATTCTTCAACATCGACTTTGTGGCTAGTATAAACTATTTTAGAAGAACTCATGGAAGTAGATATTTTTGAAGGCACTGCATCTTTCTCTATGGCTTTAAGGACTTCGTCTACTTTAGGATCGACAGAGAGAACGCATCCCATTGTGATTAAGGCACCAACTTGTAGTGTTACATCTGAAATATAATGTAATGTAATGTAGTAGCAAGATCACCAAGAAATTCTTAAAAAAAAAAATAACCAAACAATACAACCGACTTCCGAAATAAAAACACTACAAAATATAAAATAACTTTAATTTCGGAAGATATTATTGGTTTGTAGCCTACGATGTTACGTTATGAACTGGTGTAAACAATAAACAGACTTGCGATTTCAGCAATCCCTGTGAATTTGCTATCAATTTGAAGAGTTCCGTTGCCTATCTCCGAAATTCTTCATCAGATCTTCATCAAATTTAACTCCAAGAAAATACTGTTCCAAAAAATACCCAATTCGAAGTGTGCTATAAAATTTGAAGAGTTCCCTCGATTTCTCCAGGATCCCATCATTAGATCCTGACCTGATGAAGAGTTTTATAAATCGGTCCAGAGCAAACCGGGAACATACACAATAAAAAAAATCCGACATATTGAGAACCTCCTTTTTTTCAACAAATCGATTAAAAAATCATTTCTCAAAATAATATAGTCAGGCAGATTTGGACAAGACATTAGGCTATATGCTAAACGGTTAAAGGGATCTTAGTATTCATTATGTAATTAACAGGTAACGTGGGAATCCTACCGAATAATATCAGATCAGCGTTCGTAATAAACTAGGCCTTTCGTAAACATCAACACAATGACAGATGCAGCGCTGCCCAAGCCTATATGTGCCTTTAACTTTAGATCTTACCTCTGTGCACCAAGAACTTCCTGGTCGACATAACCAGCTGACTGATAAGGCCCTCCTTCATCTTATGATAAGGTGTCGCCTGCACGAGCGCGGCGCAACACTTCAGGGCTACAATGATGACGGCATGGCTTCTCTCGCTCTCTAGTATGCAGTTGAGGACCTTGTGCAGGCATGTGATCATGTAGCCAAGGGACTCTGAGAATGGGATGAATGAGGTGCTCTCTTTTTTGCTGTAATTAACATTGACCAGTTAATAGCATAAAGTTTCTGATTTTGTATGTTTCTAGGATTTTAACAGCTTTAGAAGTCGGTGCTATCGGCGAATAGATTGTGTACCACGACTTGGCACAAGATAAACATAACACAGTTTACACAGGATATTTTTTAAGCGTGAATACTGAAGAAAATACCTAGAAACAGAATGTTTAAATTCAGAAGGAAATCTGCTCACCTTGACTCAGCTTGAGACAAGTACATCCTTGACCTGGACAGGAGTGCTAGAATGACACTAAGAACACTAGCGCGACTACTAGCAATAGGGTCAGTGACCGCGCAATACGCTAGGGTCTTCTTAGCTGATTCCTCTGCAGACCAATTGGCAGCATCAGGCGAATCCGGCAGAAGCGCCCACCAGTAACCAAATATCTCTCGTTTTTGTTTTACCTAAAAATATACATGTGATAAAGTAGTGGTGGTCTTTGAATATGGGTAATATGGCTGCAGGAAGAATAGAATATAATAGAATACTCTTTATTATGTACAGCATCGGGGGGCACGGCAGTGCCCCCGCCAAGTCGAGCGCGAAGCAAACACTGCCGTACTATCCTTTACTGGAACCATTTCGCCGCATTTTCAGGCCCCTATTTGAGAACCTCTGGATAAGACCAGAACACAGAAATTTTCGTCATCTATATAAGTTACAGAAAATATCGATGATGAAAACATTACATAGGGTGACACAATGGGCAATGGGTATTTATAGGTTTTTATAGAAGACAAAGCGATGGTCGTGAAAATACACGGTCGTTTTATTATTAATTTGATTATTTTGTTAGGCAAAACCAGAAGGCACCCTCTGTTGACTCAACACCGCGATGGATTAGCCCTTCAGGCCCTTGTACTTAAGTTACTCATGCAAGAACTGTGGTTCATTAGCATTAATTCCTCAGTAATACATGATACTCACTTTGACCAAAACCAAAAGCAGATTTGAAGCACCCTGCCTCACTCTGGACTTCAAAGCTATAAGTTTAACCTCTTTGCTATTCTCTACATCAGACATATCAGAGTCACTGGTCAGTGCCCAGTAGTTCTTGCCTTTTTGTGGCTCTAAGTAGTTCCGACTGGCCGGCTTGTATGCAGAGTTGTTCTCAAAGTTATCGACGTCCTTCATGAGACTGCGGTCCGATACTGGGATTTCCTTCTTTAAACTTTCTATTGCATTGTTTCTTTGTTTCCGCAGTTTTTGTTTCTGAAATGTCAGAGAAAAAGATATTTAAATATACATATTTTGCATAACTGAGTAGGTATTTCATATGCTCATGGCTAAATAACAACAGCCGCACGGGTCGTCTCCAAGGTTATGCAATGCTTGCCAAGGTCGATCTATGGATGGGTGACCATCTTAACATATCGAGACTCCTCCGTGCCTCGGAAAGCACGTTAAGCCGTTGATAGCCGTCCCAGCAGTCATTTGTAGGTATTTGATAGTTATTACGGATTGTCAGAAGCCAGAAAAACTGACTCCAGTCTTGCCAAGAAGTACCGCGTTACCCAGTTAATGGGTTGTGAAGTTCTGGTAGACATCCCCTCCATGTGAAATACTGGTATTTAGCTGAATCCGGTTTGACTGGAAGCCGATCTCAATATGTATACAGTGGACCCCCAGTAATCTGACAGCTGCCCTCCCGTGCCCCCCCTCCCCCTGGGTACGCCCATGTGCAATGCCAATTTAATTCTTAAGCTAGAAATATTTAAATAGTATCTCCTACTACCTTTCCACCTTTAGGGTTGGGAGTATGCACAACAGGCATGGCTATTGTCTGCTGGGCAGGCATAATCTTCTCTGGGTGGCCAGTCTGTGTCACCAAACCATATAGTATGCAATGCCTACAGATTCCCATCACTTCAGGTAAAGGTATATTAATGTTGGGGTCATTGAAGTACAGCTGAGATAGTACCCTCAGTGCTGATATTATCACCTGTAACAGAAAAAACGAAAATAGAAGCTTATTTTTTTCTTATTTTTGGGGTTAGCAATATAAAGGAACAATAAGGCCCATATTGCAAAACGTAAGCTCCAACACAATTCCAACACTAACAGGAGTGAGAGCCAGCATGTTTACAAAGCATGGCAGATTTAATTTATATATTTTAATACAGAAAGATATTATTAACTATTTGGACATATGCATAATTATATATTTTTGATTAAAATATATGAAAAAACTGCTTGCTCTGTAAATAGTTATTGACAAGCATGCATGGCTTTAATATGTATATCTTAAAACATATCCAACATGTACAGAAAGGTACATTTGATTAAAGTCTTCATCAAACAATTTTTTTTTAATTTGATGATTACTACTGAATGTTACAAGTGTTTGTGTAAGAACCATCAATTTTTTTTTATATATCTATATTGTATGACACACCAATGACAGCTTTGACAAACATCAATCAAAAAGCTTTCAGTGACATTCTTGTACTCACATTTGAGTTGGAATTCAAGTTGACTTGGATTAAGCTAGACAACAAGTTAAAAAAAATAACTGCCTTGCCATATCAATGACATTACATACCTTACAATACAAAAATTCATCATCACATTTAGAATACCCCTTCATCAGAAACTTCACAACTATTTGCGATATGGATTCTTTTAGTTCAGGAGCCACGATTGTATCATTTTTACTATCGTCTGAAGTGGATATAATACAAATGATGCATTTTAAAGCAATCAAATGTATTTGTAAACTGTTTTGGGACTTCTGCAAACTCTTTGTAGAGTCAATCAGCCTTATAAGGACACCTTGATGACCAATTAAATCTTCAGTAAACTGTAATAAATGTTAATTTTTTGCTTTATTAGACATTCATGTTAGGTAGGAATAGAAGATTAGGTCTATATTCAATTTCATTGTATGTACTTATTTGTACTCCACAATGTTAGTATATTATGCAATAAAAGTTGTATAGTAAGAATATTAAATCAATAGGGTTGTTCCGAGTGTTAAAGGAATTTATCTTTTACAATTATATTTTACAATTGCACAAACAACTTTACTATCACTTGCCTTATGACTTGCTTGTGGATTAGACTGCAAAATACAATGCAGACTATGTAGAATATCAGTTAAAACAATATCCGAGCACTGCTTTAAGCATTCAATGAGCCATGATATCACCTTCCACAAAAAATCAGCATCAAATTGTAAGTTTTGTTTTGTTACAACACTATTTATTAAATGTGAGGTTTTTGCCGCCAAGAAGTCATCAGCAGGCTTAACATTTAAGCAAAGAGCTGTCATTAAAGTTGCAGCATCCTGTAATATGTACAAATTATGTTATAAAATAAAATTGTTTGAAAAGTTTAGACACAGATAACCTAAAAAGCTTACATGTTTCCGCACAAAAAACTCCGCTTTATAAGGCTTGGCGTTCAATTCGTCTACCAGTTTATTAAATTTATCTTTATTATAGTCTTTCAGATAAAGTAAATTACAAAGTTCTCCGCTGATTACAGAAAAACTCTGCGAGTGTGTAATACTCATTTTTAAGTTAAATTTAACGGAGCTTATAAATTAATTTATGGAAATCGTCCAGTTAACCACTTAATATTGCTAGGTACCACATAATTTGATATTTAAATCAAAAGCTTTAATGAAAATCTGCAAAATTCATAACAGATTTTGTTTGATTGGAACATAATACATAAATAAATAAAGGATCAGCAGTCAGCACAACGTTGTCAATTTTGACATTGACATCGATTGGCATTAGGGATTTCGTTTAAAATTCATAAATCCACAAAAAGATGCAACGTTTTATTACAAATATTATAATTATTTTCAATTATGAAAACTACTCATATCATATTCATATTCTAATCATGTGGCTGGTGGAGATGATATTAGTCTGGTTCATTGCTAAAAAATTAACTAGAGGTACTGGCCTCACATACTCAACAACAATAATTTTATTGAGAATAAAAAAAGACATAAAATGAAATAAACAAATCAATGCAAATTGCAAACCTCATACAAACAGAGATGTCGTTTTTTTATCCTGAGCTTGAGATTTCTCCCAAAGAAAGAAAAGGTCCAAAGCATCCGTGGGAAAACATCATAAAAGAAGCTTATGCTGGAACATATAAATATGGTCATAATTCTGCGAAGAACCCAGTTTATCCACCACCCAAGAAAGGCAAAGTTCCTAGTGCAAATCGGATGAAATTCACAGTGATAGGGAGTAGAACCGCAAAGGAATTTATTTACTGCATGAATCTAGTAAAAGGACTACATAAGTATAGGTGGAGATACTTTGATGCTCCAGTCATAACGGGTAAGAGCCCAGTTATTTTTTATTTTTTCACTTAATAATTTGTAATCATGATAGGACAATGTTTAGTTGTCGTTATATAAATAGGTGCCAACAGTACCTTACCTGGTTGTCTCATGTTTTTCAATGATGTCTTGCAACAAAATATTCTGTTTTAGCTGTAACAAGCGCGGCATGGCCAAAAACTTGGAGTGATTTGAAAATTCAATATGGTGGTGAAGCTTATTGTTTGCAAACTCAAGTCGCAGTCATTTTAAACGATCAGTTTCTTGGCGGAGAAAAAGAATTAAAAGAATTGATCGAATCTAAATATATTTACTACATAAAACCCGATTATTTTGTCGAGGCTGTCAACCTGTTTTCCAGTTATATCAACTCAACTGGTGTAAGTTTTCTCTTTTATAGTTCAATCATTTATTTACGCTTGCGTGAAGCACTATTTTATTTAGCAAAATCCAACGGCGCACCCCAACAACCACCCAACAAGCACCCCAACAACGGAATCCCTTTATGAGAGTATTTTACTCGGTGAAATACCCATTTGGGTACCAATAATGTACCAAAACCTACCACCGTCGCGCCGCGCCGCCCCGTGTCCTTTTTTTCATGTTCAGCACCAATAATAGCCCTAATAATCAATACGTCGCCATCCATTCTAAACGTGCTTTCATAAAAGCGTCACTCTAAGGTATTTACTTGCAGTGTAAATGTCTAATCTAATAGATATAAAAAGTCGAAGTCTGCGCGTGTTTCACGCAATGCCGAATCGAAATTCCTAATCAGGAAACCATTTATGGATTTGTGGCCAGCATTAGAATCAATGAAGTCTAAAACTAATTGTAATCATGTTTTTCAGAGACCTTGTGCATTTTTTGAAATAGTGATCGATACAAAATATATTGGGATGTTGATATTTATGGTAAGAAGTTTATAAAAGTAAGTTTTTATCATCATCATCACCTTCTGCTACTGCTATATAAATGTCACCAGATAATAAAATTGTAAAATGCATAAGATTCCAAAATATCTTGAGAGCCTGTTAACCCTCGTCGATGGATTATCAATTGAACATTTGGAATACTTTTTTACGGATCAGAATTTTTATAGTCAATGATTTCTCGAAGTCATTCTAAAAAAATGTAAACCGACATAAAGCGACGTCCCGACGACTTGTTGGCGACCTATCAGTGTACAGTTTCTGGCTAAGCCAAGCCTTCCCGACACCGATTGGTTGGGTTATAATAATGTATATTTTTTTTTCAATTCATGTAAATTTTGCTTAAACCCTGCAGACAGATGTTCAGTTAACAATCTATCACAAAGAACTTTTATATGTTACCGGCTAAACCCAATTTCAGGACAAACTAGTTTTGCCTAGGCTAAACTAATTCGTCCTATACTCTACAGGATTAACTAGTATAGCCTAGTCCAAACTAATTTGTCCTAAACCCGTTAGGATAAACCAGTTTTGCCTAGGCCAAACTAGTTGATCCTGATGTAAATACGCACACACAGGCGTGATTTACATGATACTGGGGGCAAGGAGCAGGCCCGGAATGGAACCCAAAACCGGCCCCGATTTTTACTCTTCTTGAGCTTTCCTGCAACATGAAATTTACTTCTGTATAAGTATTAATAATTAGTAGAAAACCAAACCTATGCCAGTAGGGGTGCAAAAATATAATTAATATTTCGAACGTTACCTACACGTTTAATCTGTGTACGGTGACAGGACAGACTGGGACTATAATTCAATGTTTGAAAGTCCAATCCGACTGTACCTATATTGAACTTAGGGACCCCGGACCAGTGGTTCGGGAGCAGGATTGTATCTGAGTGATTTAGGGTATATAGGTACAAATTGCGGTACTTACACTGATGTGAAAAGACGTCCGCTCTCTATCCTCGTTGAGACTCTTGAGACGAGACTGCTTGACCATTTTGAAGAGGTAACCTTTTTCCAGCTGTATTCTGACCTAGTGCCACGTACTTGCGAGAATTTCCTTCGTCTATGTAAGGAAACAAAAGGGGGCTATTCGGGAACTCCGGTACATCGCATAGTGAAAGACAGCTGGATCCAGTGTGGAGGATATGGACTAAAAAAAACAGACCTGTGCTGCGAAAACTTTATTGTACCGCATGATAGACGAGGTGTTTTAGGCATGTGCAACGATGGCAGGTACGAGTTTGAGAATTTATTAATATAATTAATAGAGCCGGAGTTGCAGAGGAACAATACCTACGCTGAGGAGAACACAACAAGTATAAAATTACCAATAGCAACAATATCTTCGATGTTTGCAAATAAGGCGATCCACCTAAAACTAAAAGAGAGACTGGCAGCCTGTTGAGCCCCGGCGGAAGAAGACGCCCGGGTGTCAACATTGTGTGGATCACCCTGAGGACAGGATGGAGCATACGGTAGGTAGAGGGCTGCCCTCCTTGGGCTGAGCAACATCGTGTTCTCGACGTGAGGATCGGCGCACGGTGGGCCGATCTGAACTCGTAAAAGACTTAGGAATCAAAAAAACGGAATGGATAGTTAAAAAAAACGGTATTGAAATGTTCTACGACTTTTACGTTTTCACCGTTGTTTTCAATGTTATGATTTTTTTGTAAGTATGAAAAAAGACATAACTTCGTGAAAATCTCTAAATTCCCCAAAACTCTCAATAAACGGTTTACATATTCTGGTACTGCGATATGCTGCAATATTGCAGAGATATATTTTTTAATTCTCTGTTCCACACCACCCTAGAGTTAAAGAACCAGGCACGGGGATTCCCCGACTAGGAACGTTCTCTTGTTGCCGCACCAAAACAATTGAACAATCATTCAATCGAAAGTTTGTATAGGGTATCTCTCTCTACCCCACGTTGTCGTTGTGGTGGGGCTTGTGTCTCTCAAAGATCTTGGAGCTCTGCCGGTAGAGTTACTCATGCCGAAAAGGTTCAAGTGAGAGACCAGACCAAGAGGGACACGCGAAGGGCACACCGTTCGGAGACTTGAGCTGTGTTCGGGTTTGCGGACGGTGTATATTTCACAGGAGGGACCTTGCTGCTTTCTGGTAGGCGTCTGATCATCATCATAATCATCATAAATAACTTCCTTCTATATCAAAATTATGAAGACACTGAAAATTTATTAAAAAGAATTAAATAAATACCAAAAAAAAATGGAATAAAGACACTCGCAAACACACACAAACAAACACACCCTACACACAAATACGCCACACACACAATAAATTAATAATGTTGTAAGTTGCAAAATGTACTTACATTTGCACCGCACCGCACTTGCAATGGCAGCTCGATTACGGTGGTGACGGAAGTAACTGGTGCTTATAGCACAGGAGTCCTCCTAGTTTAAAAAGCCCAGCTGCACATGTGTTGTATCTTGCCACTAAGTAAAAAAATCTAATAGGTACAATAATTGTAGATAGGTTTAAGTCTTGAACAAATAAAATAATAATGTTTATTATTGTTTATTATTATCAGACGTGACTAAGAGGTCAATGAGGAAGCAGAGGGTAAGAGTCCCTATCTCCTTCGCCCCTTCACGGGAAATAGGGACCACACCCTTTACAAGAAAAAAAAAATATAATGCAAAACACAGACGCAATAGTATTATAGCCAGCGGAAAACCAGTTGCTGGACCTGGTGCGGCAGGATCTGGCCGCCTTCTGAGAACGGTTTTCCATCCTGGAGGGCATTGTCCTGCGCCCTCCGCTAGCGCTGCGGGGCCGGGCCGCCTTTTGGGCCTGAGGCTAAAACTTTTATCAAATTCTCATCGACTCCTGTGACCGAAGCCGCAATTTCGGCCAAAAAATCTAGCTGTATTTCTGTCATTAGTTTTACCATGGCCCTGTTTTACAACATCAATTAAAGTCATGTTTGAGACTTTAACGCTTCCTGAATATCTTTCTTTCTGTTCTGCATTATATCCTTGCTCACCCTTTAACAATTCACGTCAATTCACATCCAATGCATCTATACTAATATTATAAAGCTGAAGAGTTTGTTTGTTTGTTTGTTTGTTTGAACGCGCTAATCTCAGGAACTACTGGTCCGATTTGAAAAAATCTTTCAGTGTTAGATAGCCCATTTATCGAGGAAGGCTATAGGCTATATATCATCACGCTTAAGCCAATAGGAGCGGAGCAGCGATAAAGAATGTTTTAAAATCGGGGATTCCACGGGGACGAAGTCGCGGGCAGCAGCTAGTATGATATAAGAAGAATGCATTCCATGAAAAGTACCCAAATTAATGTGTAACGACGATAGACCATAGGTATTTATATAGATCATCAACTTTCTTTGTCAATATCAAGGCCAAGTTATTTATGTCCGTTGGAGTAGCTTTACACATGTCACATCTTTGAAATGTGGTATCGCAAAGAATAGCTGTCGCTTTACCATTTAGCTTCGTTAATATTAAATCTCCAATCTCTGTCTTCATTAAATAAAATTCATTCATTAAATTTTCTCTCTGCCTCAATTGCATTTTTCTCCTGTGGAATATACTGATCTCTTTTACAAATTGGAAAAAGAGTGGACACCACTAATGAGCAAAGTGAGGAGAGTCATTTTTCCAAAGAAGTTAATCACCAGAAACCAATTTGATAGGTATAAATCTACCCATAAAAACACTGGAATCATCATAATCAGTCTCTTCTGTGGTCTCAATGCAGGTTTTGCTATGGTTGGCTTAATTAGAAGCACCGTCAAACCCCATTTAGGTACTTATCAATGTCGTTTCTTCATAGGTCTCATCAATTGGGGTTGGGGTTGATTTTAATCTTTTCACCGTAATGAACAGAAGAGCTTGCAATTCTATTCTAGCTGTTGTTTCTTTGACCTTATTTCATTGTACAAAAATTTATTATCTTAGCTAGCTAGCTGCTTTTAATTACACGAACATATCAAGGTTAGCCAGTAAATCACCAAACATTTTCACAAAAAAAAAGAATTGTCAACCGTAACTTCACAAGAAACAAATTTGTAGGGTAGTCCGTATGTAATCGTATATAACAACGAACTTTGACGTTTCCTATCCTCTCGGTGACCAACCTGCATAATTATTTACTGTACGGGGCGGACGTGATCGACTGGACTGTAGGGTGGCCAGGGTAGGTTATCCTATTCTTCAAAAGTGGACTGTATGGTGACAACCCACCTAGGTATAAATGATCCAGACGCGTTGACGCTCCGTCTATAAGCTACGGGCCATGAGGATGCAACCCTTAGCTGAATACTTGCTATACTTGCTGTTATCAACACAATATATAGGGGTAGGTATTGAGGGCTTACCAATAAAGTCACAATAAAACACTATTTAACTTGTTCACTATGCACTTAGCGATTTGAAGGGTGAAATTCGCGACTATATGATTCTACATTTAGTTATAAATCCAAATTATCTTGACAATGACTACAAATTTCTTTAAGTTTCTAAGTTACTATTGTACGGCGCAACTATACCGTATCGACACCCAAAAAATCACCGTGTGTGATGAAGTTTATTAACTAAAATTTTCACTATGCTAATTCTAGATTTTAGGCTATATCTAGGCTTAGGTCTATGTGAGTAGGGGTTGTCGTACCTTTATGGATAGCCCTCGGTAAGCTCCATACAGCGGAGACGAATTCACCCCTTCATCCCCCTCCATGTAGGGGTGGGATGCCGAAAACTATACAAAACTATTGTAGGCACGAAGCTATTACCTACTTGGGGTAAATTTACCGTAAAACTATGCTAGGAGGGCTATACAGCTATATGTATCTCTATAGATACGACAACCCTCTACAAAACTACATATGTTTCAACCCTGTCACTCAAGGGGTTGCAACTCTATAAGCGTATATGTTTCAGGGGGATAAAAATAAACAGTTTTATTTAAACCTAAATTACGGCTTTATGCCTGCATACACTATAGACATCTATATATCCCCTGAAAGGATTTTTCAAGGCGGTTCTATTTCAGACATTTAGAAGTCTAGAATCTAGACTTGTTTTTTCGGGAAAGGAAGAGGGTAGATGCAAAGTGTTTTATTTTTGTGCATACCTTCACCAGGGCTATTTATCAAAAACCATTGACCAATCACGTACCAGCACCCTCCTGCTCTGTGATTGGTCAGTGTCGCTTTTAGCTATGCGACTACCTTTGACCTAATATTTCAAGTCTCAAATTACCAAGCCCTTTCTATTTACCTATGTATGTCTGTCTGTGTGTGTATATACCTCGATTACCTTATATACCACCGATCACCTTTATATACCTTTATATACCTTGATTACCTTTATATACCTTCGATTACCAGGGTTACCATGTGTTTACTGTTATGTGTAAGGGATAGGATACCCTACCTAACTATATTCTATTTACTTGGAAGAAATAAAGGCTCCAAGGGCTTATATACTGCCTCTTGAGAGCAAACGACTGTAACGAATGTGTTTTATTTCAATAACAAACTATGTATCAACTATAGCTACCTATAACTATCTATACTATGCAGCTTTATCTGTTACAGCATTCTATGTGCTAACTAACTACCTATAACTACCTATACTATGTAGTCGCGGTTTTATTTATTTGCAACATTCTATGTACTACTATAGCTACCTATAACTACCTATACTATGTAGCTAAGACGCATCGTCGCGAACATTTACTATCTTCTAATTGGTGCATGTCATGACGTCACTAGTTACTATTTACGCGTCTGCTGACAAGAAAACCGGTTTGATGAAACAAAGGATGACACTGGAGTGGTGTGGAATATCATTGCACGCATACAAAAACATGTAGGTACATAATGTATTTTTTTTCATACAATATTGACCTCTGTAAGCAACGGCTTGGCGAAAAAAGTTGTCGACCATAAAAATATTGTATTGTAAAATGTACATACCAATCCTTAAGCCACACTTCGCGAATCCAGCCCACTGTGCGGCAGCGGCGATCTCTCGCTCCCGGCCGTGGTCCAGAGCAAGGAGACATGAGAAGCGGTCACCTCCTTCTGCGAAGCAGTAATGCTAGCGAAGTAGGAGGCAGAACGCACGCGGGATAGGGAAATCTCACACCCCAGCCGCCGCACCAGAAGAAGACGCCCCGGCCGTCGGGAGTCGCAGGGCGATTCCCGGCCACAGTAGGCGCGCGCCTCAAAGAGATGTCAGCAAAGAAGACGGGCCTCGCCTTCATTGTGTCATTGTCTGCTAGGGTTGCGGAATTTGTTCGAAAGAGTCACTAGTTCACTAGAGTCACCGCGGCCCTGGAACGCAGAGAGTACTAGAAGGAGCCCGGGTGGGTTTTAGTCAGTAAGAGTCTGGCACTCCCTTCCGCTTCACCCAGAGCGGGAGAAGTCATTTGATGATTTCCCATTCAGAAAAAAATGGCTGTTGAGGCCAGGCGCTCTGATTGCACTTAAAATTCAAAATGTATCTACAGTGTTTCAATGATAAACATAATTATATGAAGGTATTATGCAATAGCCAATTACAGAAATTTTGATAATTTCAGACATGTTGATTGTTCAACACAGTTCTTCGTTTTATTGCAACCACAAGACTGGATGGCATCCAAATATGTGGCCTTTGGTCAACTTATTAGCGGCGAAGACATTCTGAAGGAGATTGAACAGGTACCGGTCTGGTACGAGTCGCCAAAAAACAAAATTATCATTGCTAAGGCTGGTATTCTAAACTTAGAATGCCAAGATATAATAATTAACAAAGGAACTAATAAATATATAGAAGGCCACCGAGAAAATCTCTTAGCCATAGGAGAGATCTTTTACGAGGTCAGATATTTAAAAAAAAACTTAAACATAACGTACTTTACACTATTTTACAACACTTCTAAATATTAGTAAAACTTTTCAGGCATTGCTAGAAAAAGTGTTTTTAGAGGTGCAGTTTAGAAGTTTACAACGAATACAAGATGAAATGATTACGCAAGTTGAAAGTGAGATTACTCCTGAGGAAGTAGCCAAAAATTTACGTACAACAGCGAGGTTAGTTATTCTAGAATCTTCTTTAAGTACCTACTACGTAAAAGCTAGGACCTCTGTCAAGGTGTAAGATTTTAGACATACGGGTAAAGTAACGACTGTTGATCTGATCTGCATGCAATATTAGATGTAAAAAATATATATTATGTGATTCTTTAGATTTATGCGTAAAAAAGAAGAAATAGATAAGCAAATTGAAAAAAGTGATGGTGATCGTAGCGGAAAAACAACACCAGCTCTTATCGTTGAAAAGGGCGAAAACAACGATTTTGACGTGGAAGAATATGAGTATCAGCCTGAAGAATACTCTTACCAACAAGTTACTGCGGTGGTGAGTGGCAGCCTAGTTGTCAAGCCAGAAAAGCCTTTCTTTATACCTTTAACAGACGTGCCCTTCCCTGGAGAGGTTAGCTCTGAATACGACCTAAAAAGGTTTGTTTGATTAGTTCCACTTTATTCAACTTTATTAGTTACCTACATAACATGCATGGAGTACTTACTTAATAGGTCCAAACTTCAGGTTGCTTCAAGGAGACTATTGCCTCGAAGCTGATTTAGACCTAGAAGCTGGTATAAAGAAACGGAAAACTGTTGAAGAAAAAAATGTGTTCCGTCCGGAAGTACTCGATGCAATTCGTAATATGCAGTCTTCAGAATCTACATCATCACGTTCATCTGGTTAGTAGTAAAAATATTAGTATTTGAAGTGTCAGTGTAAAAAGATATGCGAGAAAAACACTCTTAACGCGTTGTGGAGAAATAATACGCAAATTTCGCATAGTGGCACATAAGAAAAAGGCTACAAGCAATTGTGGCAGCTGGAAGAGATGTCGCGTTCTGAGCCCTAACTGATTGAATATAATATTGTAATTATATATGAATAATAGATTTAATCACATCGCGAAAAAAGGTCAAATCTATTTGAGTGAACTTAGGCCACCCTTACACGGATAGGTTAGGTCGTTTTAGGTTTCTTACCCTTTTTTTAAGGATGGGAAATCACCAATGACTTCTTCCACTCTGGGCAGAGCGGAAGAGAGTGTCTTACTGACTAACACTCATCCGTGTTCCGCCAGATACCCTTTGTGTTGCAGGGCCGCGGTGACTCTTTCGAACAAATTCGCAACCCTGCCAGGCACTGTGGCTAGCGACTACTATGCATCACACATCATCAACAACCATCTCTTTGAGGCGCGCGTCAAACCGTGGTGAATCGCAATCAATGCTCTCCATCCGCATGTCTGCGCCTACGGTGGCTTCTTTCAACCTTACAGACAGAAATTGGAGAGTTAGGTTTGAGATAACCCATAATATCAGACATGTCTATACATACCTACTTATTTCGCGTGTGCGTAAGTGGTTGCATCAGTTAGGACTCTGAACGCGTCATTGTATTTCTTCATTTCCACAACGCATTGTGGCTTTTTAGACGACTGCCCAATAAAAAGATTATTATGTTTTCAGGGTTCATGTACTTATGTATGTAAGTATATACATAATTATGTAGGTATGCATGTTTGTGAGTTTCTTTATTCCACCATAACTTCTGAATGGCTTAACCGAAATCAACTGTGAAGCGTTGAGTTATCCCGGGTAACATCGGCTAGTGAATATTTTTAATTATAAAAAGGGAGAGCCATGGTTCATAAATAAATAAAACGAATACCTATATCTTGATTTTCATGAAAATTAGACTACGAATACTATCATCGTCTAAGGTTTGCTTAGTACGTATCATGTACTAGGCAAGTATAATGTATAAGAAACTGTAGTATTCAATATGCGTGTTGTTGTTAGTGAGCGAATAGCTCACGACAGTAATAGATTAAGTAAATACACCTAACAGTAGTATTCAATAAATAACCCATAGAAAAACATAGACACAAAATGTCTTATTCGTTTCCACGCTTGCTTCTTAAAAAAAACATCTATACCTACTAAAATATGTATAAAGTTGATGAGTTATGTTTGTTTGTTTGCTTGCTTGAACACGCTAATCTCAGGAACTACTGAGCCGATTTTAAAAGTTCTTTCAGTGTTAGATAGCTCATTTATGATTGTATATCATCACGCTAAGACCAATAGGAGCGGAGTACCAATGAAGAATGTTTAATAACTATTCCACGCGGACGAACATGCGGGCAGAAGCTATTTAAGTATACAAATGATAAGAACAATAGCTTCGCGTTATCTTTTGTACTATTTATTGTTAAAAAAAAGTTATCTTTCGTTGCCCATTGTGCGTTTGCAAAAATATTGTTTTATCACTGACACGTCTGCCATGTCAAAAGTGAACTAATCTACTACTTAACATTTTTGTTTACAGAACCATCGTTAGATTCTTTTGATGAGAGAGCAATCAAGAAATACATAAAGTAAAAAATTGATTTACTTATCATCATCTAGCTATTTTGTATTGATTAGATTTAGTTAATCATACCAAAACAAAAACCGTCTCTGTGCGAGTCGTAGGTAGGGCTGCCATCCGTCCGGGTTTACCCGGATTTGTGTCCGAAGTCGGCAACAAAAAAAATTAAACAAGTAATTAAGAACAACTTCAATTCAAATAAAAAACAAAATGCTACGGTCTTGTGAGGCCTGAAAAAGAGTAGAAAGAATATTGTTATTAACTTATGTTTAAATATTTTTGCGCGCGAGTCTGACTCGAACTTGGCCGTTTTTTTACTAATGGCACCTGCGAAAAATATCGATAGGTACTGTATGTGGAATACCTCAGGTGCCATAACCTCAGGTACCGTTAAAACGGGTACGGGTGCCCAATGTGGCATACGTCGTTTTTTAATCACTTTACGCCTCAACGGTTGAACAGACTTGAATGAAACTTGGAAGTTAGTTCCCTTTGAGTAACTTCCGACTTACGTTTATTCAGAGTTAGAGTCGGTAATCAACCGCTATGTCCTAACAGGACATCGTTTACCCATGTGCAAAGTATCATCTGAATCCGTCCAGCCGTTGAGCAATAGTAGATAGATTAACAAATATCATGACTTTTACATTATTTTATCGTAATAGTAGGATAGACCATGACATTTAATAATATTGATGGTGTAGGTAGATAGATATAAGTACCTATCCTAAAGTTTAACATGACATTGTAGCGATAGGACACTTGAAAATATGTACGTACTTACCTATAGGTAATTCTATAACCGTAAATTTATTTTTCCTAGAGAAAATGTGGATCACGTAAGTTTTGGAGGCGGAACTATAAAGAAAGTGGCTGAAAGGGGCAAACAAAACATTCTTGAAGTCCAGAAAGCGTAAGACCTATTCTTTCTTTTGCTCAAACCTAACAAAGTTCCTATTGTATACGTTTCTTTTCTAATTTCTTTTACCCTAGTAATAGAGTTTGTCATAATAGGCATGTTTCCTGAGTAAAAAATATTTGATTTTGTTTAGTCCGTCAGTTAGATTATAGAAAAATATTGGACACGTATTTTTTCCTTTATCAAATCTATAAAAACTAACGAATATACAAAGCATCAAAGATCAGGAGTGGGAGCTTGTGACGTCACGGCTCGCTAAAAATTGTAGCGAGTAGTGACGTCATACGAGTTTTCAACACACTGTATCGTCTTCATTTTTTGTTTACGTGAAAAAAGAAAAAAATACGTGTCCAATATTTTTTGGAAATCAATCCGACGGACTAGGTAATTAGATTTTTTTAGTCAACTACCCTATTGTCGCTTTTCTTTATTTCTTTCCCAGGCCTGATGTTCTGATTGTCGACGAGACCCTGCGAAAATATAGGTAGGTATTAATTTACCTATTTTATGTAGGTAACCTACTGAGTTTCCAGAAGTGCGTGGTCATATTTCAGGGTGATTAGGGAAAGCAATCCCGCAAAACGGGATCACGCATCCCCGCGGGATCGCGCTGCTTTTATTAATCTGCTAGATCCCGCACCTTCAAAGTGCGGATCCCGCAAATTAAAAATCGCTAGTAGCACACTAGCACGAGCACAGCGCCCGCGCCGGCGATTAGCGGACGGTTGGCGGGCTGTCCTATCAGTTGTTCATAACTAATGGCACTGCGCTGCAATACTTTTGAAGAAAGAAATGAAGTTCTTTGAGTCCGATGGAAGAGAAGGGAAGAGAGTACGAGTACCTGACGCTCATATGTATATGAATATATCCTATCGGTTCAGACTACTAGCGTAGAAGCTGAGAGGGCGTTTTCAAGATTAGGATATATTTTCAGTTCACTCAGAAGCAGGCTCGGAGATGATACTATAAATGTATGATATATGCTTCATAAGAGCGTATTTTCAAAAGTTATCACCATAGGTTGATGTCGTAGACTTACTATCATCTAAGAGGGAGTTGTGATTTGATTAATTAATCATCTATAGCTGCATAAATCTGTAGAACAGACTTTTTTGAACAAACAATTTTTCCAAAAAAAATAGCCACGTAGTTAAAGAATGGCTAACAGAACCCATTTCTAACATTTTTAATTTTGTCTCTTTATCTGTTTGACAGTTTAGATGTGCACGCTTCACGTAGAAAGTACAAAAGTAATATTGACAACTTTTATAAGTACATTAAAATTGTGCGTAAGAGAGAATAACTTAGTGTTTCTTCCATCGCAATCGCTTCACTCTCAAAAGATATAGTGTTTATGGAGAAATTACTTTTACATGAAGCACACACACGCACCGCCATCTATTGAAATAAAATAGTAATAGTTTGGTATCATTCTATTTTATTTCGAAGATATGGAAATAACATAAACATATTTTGTTGTTATTTGTGAAAATTTTAATACTTATCGGTATATCGTCCGAACTACATATGTACATAGGTACATATTATTTTAACAGGTCAACTCTATGGTCGATAGATGGTGACGTCAGCTCCGGATCTAACGGGGGGCAAACCGGGGCACTTGCCCCGGGCGGCAGTTTCATGGGGGCGCCAAATCCTTGAGACAAGAATTCAAAATATCGAACAAATGAAGCCTCTTGTCCTACAATCATATAGGTTTTTAACAAGTAATCGAATCTTAGTATAGGTACCTACCTAATAAGTTTGAAAAACAAACTTTTATATTTCCATACGCCCAGTTAGCTTTTGAACACATACCTACTAAGTTATTTATGAACGCATCATAACAGATCACGAAAATTTTTGAACGCGTGCGTAGTTTCCGTGATGTTTCTGCCAGGGGAATCCCCGTCACATCTATACGAGCCGAGTCGAAAAAATTCAAAAAGTCGAACGTCAGTCAAGTGACAACACGGTTTTTTATGTGGTTGATTACGTTTGCGAGTAAATGGTCACAAAAATACTACTCATTGGGGGCCGTTCAAGTATTACGTAAGCAGATTTTTTGACATTTTTGACCTCCCCCCTCCCCTCGTCAGCAAAAGTAAGCAAGGCTCTTACCCGGGGTCCCCATGGTTACGTAAACATATTTATAAATACTATTGAATCTGTTCTGGTTTCCTTATTGGTTCATGAAGAAGCAATAAATAAATCTAGAAATAGGAATTTACAGTCTGAAATTAAAGTCGCTATTAGGGCGTTGAAGGCCCAGTGGGTAAGACCTCGCCGGATCGCCATGTGTTCAAACCATAATCGACTAAATCGACTAAAATATGGAAAATTAAATAAATCAATATTGCTGATGTAATCACATTCTGGATTCCCCATCCCCCATGTCATCAGAAATAAGTAAATCAAGAACCCCGCAGAAGAATAGCTGTATGTTGTCTTGTGGCTAAATAATAACAGCACGAGTCGAACTTTAAAGCAACACTTGCCGGGGTCGATCTGTGGATGGGTGACCGTCTAATAAGTGGGAGGTCTGATAGGCAGCCGCTCCACATAAAATAATGGTATTTAGCTGAATCGGTTTTGACTGGAAGCCGACAACCCCAATATAATTGGGAGAAAGGCCAGGCAGATGATGTACTTACCTACATATATTGTCTTAAAATAATGTTTTATCTTTGTAGAGTGGCTGAATACGAACTCAAACGTGGACGTGAGAAGTAAGTTTTACCTACTTGATATTTGGCATCTATCTACCGTAAGTTATAGCTTACCTATTCTGTAGCATTCAGTTCCTGTTTTTGAAAAAATCTATAAGTATCGTTTTTATCATAAGTAAACAGGTACTTAGTACCTAAAATGATTTACTTCGTAATTTATTAAAAATACGTGTAGACCTACCTAATTAAAAATAGTAGGTGCTTAGGTAGTAAGATAGAGGTATTTACCTACCTAATCAAAGAACGAATAGGTCAACAAGACGAGGATTTTCGAAATGGTACTTATAAATTGAAATTGAGATTTACCTATATTATTCTTTTTTATTTATTTTTTTCTCTTTTTTAATTTTTTTAGAAAGGTTTCTATCACTCTACCTCAGGAGTCTGAAACTCACAAAGAAATAATTAGACGTCAGACTGGTTTCGTACGTCCGGAAGACTTGACCAGAATGCGCCAGTTCGAACGAGGAGATGAGGATGTCAGCGGGG
This sequence comes from Hecatera dysodea, assembly GCA_905332915.2. NCBI lineage: Eukaryota > Metazoa > Arthropoda > Insecta > Lepidoptera > Noctuidae > Hecatera > Hecatera dysodea. Next base: position 13,105,753 of record HG995299.1, on the reverse strand, counting down.
ATAGCGCTGAACTCGATGATTATCTACCATATACTAGGTGACAGCACCACAGCACTAAATGAAGTCAGGGATTTTTTTTTTTGCTGTTCTTTTTTATTTTTATTACCAACTTACTAAACAAACTTTTCAGTAGTATGAAAAGGCCAAATAAACTCAGCCGAATGACGTAGTTTGGTCAACGAATGCATTACGTTTTTTTTTTCTGACGTTTTGAGTTTTTTTTATAGAAGTATACATACTTAAGTATACTTCTATAGGTACTAATATAATAAAGAGGAAAGATTTGTATTTTTGTTTGTAACGAATACCTAATCTCAAAAACTACTGGGCCGATTTAAAAAATTCTTTCACCATTAGAAAGCTACATTCTGAGTAGGTAACATAGGCTATATTTTATCACTGTATTTCCACGAGAATGGGAACTAAGCGGGTGAAATCATTGATAAAATACCTTCCTTGATTTTTATCCGATGGGAGTGGGATACATAAATTATTATAAAATCCTATCAATCTACTGACTTGATTTTTAGATCTCAGTAGAACAATCCAAATACACCTCATTCGTTGAGCAGTTCTTAGCGTTTATTGTGCTTATTCTTTTGTCATTTAATCTTTTCAGACAAGTGTCAATCCAACATCCTTACTCAGTAACCAACTATAAAAAATTGGAAATCCCACGTCAGTCTTGTGGCGCCCGAACGGAAGACAAAGGGATAAAAAAAATTGATGCTGTGAATATTGAATCTAGCGACGAGCTGCTACTTGATGAAAGCGATGAAGACTTAGAAAAGAGGTGATAAAACTTGATTATTCAAATAGGTAATTAAAGATAAATTTAGATAGGATAGGTAGATAGGGAAGTAAGTAGTGCAGAGCTGGAAGAATACAGCATAGTTACCTAATTATTTTGCGATTTCAGTAATTTTGCGTTTTGTGCAAGTTCTTTTAAGACCTCATTGGGTACTATTATCGACATCGAATCTTTAAATTAATAATGTTACAAGCTTCGGGTTCGTGACAATAAAAGCAGTCGATTAGGTACCTAAATAACAAAAAATTACACTTTAATTACACAACACTAATTACTAATTTACTACTTTTAAATTAGAAATCATAATCGCACTACTAATCACTTAAGTTCGGAGTTGAAGATCGCTCTGGAAGTTATCACTTGTATTGCTCTGATATCCAATACTGACCTGGTCGATATATTTTTTTTATATGACCACTCGCACTCCGTCGGTATATGTGCCAGCTTTATTTAGGGCGCCGGTTAATTCCAGAACCTCCCATCGTAGAATGATCTAGAAAGTTCGCGTACCTAGGTACATATCGGTCGCGACTGACTGACTGAGGTATCATGAATTCTAGAATGCTCTAGCATAGAAGTCTCGAAGGTTCTTGAATTTACTATTTCTGCTACTCGATACTAGATGGCACTAGTCTTCCTTGTTTAATTGTGGCGTGCAACAATAACAATCATTTGTAATTTTAATGGACCTGCAATCTTAAATAAACTTTTTAAACGCGTTGTTTCACCAACATCACCTACAATAAAATTTCTTTTTTTTTTCTTCAGGGAAGAAACCAAATCCAAAGTCCCGGAGGATGAACAAGCCTTCAGAAAAAAACGAGAAAGGTTAATTACTGCTTGACCTATTTAGTTTTACAAAGTTTATTTGCTCTCCGTTATCATTCGTTAGATCTCTAACAGAAACCAAGGGGTAAGTGGCAGAGGTATTTTACACAAAAGTGTTGGTACCTATTGAGCTGTTTCCAACTTCGTAAAACAGGCCAATTGATGAATATGACGCTGCTCGAGTGGCCAGCTTTCGCTTGAGGCAACCTCTTTCATAATATTCCATCTAGCCCTTACATAATATTAGAAGACAGACCGATTGATTGGTATATTTTTTGAAAGCCACAACGCAACTTTTACAGAATTAACAGAACCGGAACAGTCATATTTAAATGGGAGCAGTGGTGGCCAAGAGGCAATGGGCCCGACTCACGAATTATAAGCCAAGCACATTACTTTGTGTAATTTATTTCATCACCACAGCTCTCCAAACGGTGAAGGAAAAAATCGTGAGGAAACCGTCCGTGCCGTCCGTGGAGGCTGCTGCAAAGGGACGGTCGATGTGGTAAAGCCCCTATGTCCAGCAGTTGACGTGTGTTGGCTGAAATAGTGAGAATAATTCAGCTGCTTTAGGTTAAACTGGAATCCGACCGCAACATATGTCCTTGCGAAAGGGCTTGGGGGATAATAAACTCACAATTTATAATTTGTTTGTACCCAACAGTCATGGTGTTGGATGGAAATCAAACTGCAGTCTTCATGCACACATAAGCAATTTTCACGACGATAAACGGGTATCTGTCCTATCTCGACTTATCGATGAAGTTGATACTAATCTGAGCGCAGGACCCACCTTAAAGGATTATAAGTAAGTATACTAAACAGAAATTACCATTTTGCAGATTATTTATTTAAACTACACAGTAGGTAACATAAAACAAGTATCAAATAACTTAAATATTGGAACTCGGTGTTTTTGTTTGTATCTTGTTTTTTGAACACCGACTTCCGAAATTAAAGTTGATAAGTACTTTTTTGTTTAGTATTCGGTTGTTTTTTTTAAAAAGATTTTTTATTATTCACTTTTTAGTGGTACTCTCCTAACCGTACCAATCACATTAGTTTAAACAATAAACAAACATGCGATTTCAGCAATCTCGAAAAATTTGCTTTCATTTATTGAAGAGTTTCGTTTTCTATCATGTCTATTCTTCACCAAACTAGTAAGGGTCCACCTTGAAATATTAGGATACTCTTCCAAACCATCGTACACAATTATATTTTTTCATACACAATTATATCATTTGATAGATAATAATAATTGCATTATCTTTATACTTTTACAGACCAGCATCGGAACAGAAACAACATAAATCACTCTTCCTTCTTACTTATTCTCCGGAAAAATACCAAAACTTAAAAAACCTGAGCGATGATTCCCGTGAAGCGTATTTATGGCGCCGCCACCCAATAAACATGGGCTTGGCGAATCAGCCTGAAAAACCCATCGACCAACTTCTTCTTTTACAATATGGGAAAAAAGTTTACCGCAAAATATCTACGGACTACGTCAAGACTATCGATCAGATCGAACAAAAGGAACAGACGTCTTTGAGGAGTTTGGAATATGCCAAGAAGCGACCAGCAATGTCAGTCACGGAATACCAAAAGAAAAATAAAGAGTATCAAGAAAACCTTGCAAGAACATCGAAGCTTTCTACTTCCAAACTTTCCACTGGTGCAATAACTGGTAAGTCATTATTCTACATTTGACTATAGTTGGATTTTTAATTCGAGTCAGTAAAATGACATTTCCAATGTTGCAGGTTTTTAGTCTCAAATAAATAGTGATGTGGTAAAATCGAGTTTTTACAATTAAAACTTAGTCGAGATTACATTTTTTTTTAAATATCAAATAGCCTTTATATAAATAAAAATATGTAATTTACGGTAATTAAACAGAATACAACACGGTAGGTAATTACATATAACATAAAATACTGTTATATTCTTTGTTTTTGGTTGTTGGATCATCACTTGTCACGCTATGAACGACATCTTGTTTTTCATTCTGCTCCCGAATTCAAAATCCCGAAACCCAACCGTCCACCTCTAAAGAGAGATGTCTCCCTCCAAAATGAGGTGCTGGTATTACATAACGCACCGTACCATTCAAGAAAAGTCGAGCGTATCCCCACTTCAAACTGGCGGAAGGCTGATATTATTCAGTGGTTGGATGAAAAACAAATTCAATATCAACCTACAATGATAAAGGCTCAATTAATAGAAATAGTAAAATTACAAAAACCTGATTACGAACGCTATGCTGTGGAAGAGTTGCCCGGTGAATACGGTGTCACAATCCTGCGTCTACCCCTTTATCACAGTGAGCTCAACCCAATAGAGTTAGTTTGGGCTCAAGCAAAGAGTTACGTCGCCAGGAACAACAAAACTTTTAAAATAAAGTTTCTCCAATTCTCCATGCCATAAAAGTCGAAGACAAAATTTATCAACTCGACCACATCATAGATGAATATATGAATTCATTCGTTATAAATGTAACTGATTCCGATTCTGAATATACTGATTCAGAATCGGAGTCGGAATCAATAGCAACCGTAATGAATAAAAACGTGTAAAATTACTTGTATTTTCTCGACTTTCTAGTGTTAACTCCTCTGAATCTCTTTATACATTTTTTCCCCAGCTTTTGTAATAATGTTGTAGTGAAAATTTTTAATATGTTGGTAAGGTCCATGTTTCTAAAATAGTATTATTTAATACGGTATGTATTAAATATTTACAATAAAAAAAAAACGCTTTGATACCTAATAAAATAAAGCATGACTAAATGTCTAAGTCTATTGATTGCTGAACATCACTATTGTAGCGGGTCACCCTTTTTTGTATCAGTGACAGTTGCACTTGTCATTTTACTGACTCGAATTAAAAATCGTACTATACGTAATTTCATTAACTGAACGTGTTTTCGTAGATTGAATGACTTGTAAGTCTGAGACTTAAATAAATTAAAATGCTTATTTTAAATAAAAAAAAAAACAGTTTTAATAACACTGAAACAGCACATATAATTTCCCATCACAATTTTAATACTACTAGATACAACATAGTTACATCATCACAATGCCAACTATGTACACCATCACGTTTGTTCGGCGAGCTACTGCTTGTGCATAATGTACACAGGATAGAGTTCACGATATTGATACAAACATTAGTTACAAATGCTCTTCTTGAGCAATCTGTCACGTCTCTTATATCTATCGCCCTCGAACCAAACAATTGACACTAGGAATCGATATAAATATTTGAATTCACTGATCCACGAACCGACTAGCACCCTGCTTCGTTACTTATACTGTACACTTAATGTCCATGGCCGTGTCCGAACGTGTGGCCGCCGTTGGGCTGGCCCGCCGGCGGCCGTGGCTCGTTGTTGTTGTTATTGCCCTCTCCATTGCTTTCGTTGTTGTTGCGATTCTCCAGTTGCTGTTGCCACATTGACGCGTAGAAGCCGCCTTGTGCGAGGAGCGCTTCATGGCTGGAATTTAAACACGATTTACATTATATTTATGATAAGCTAAAATATTTTATTATAGTCTCATAGGGGAATTATCTTTTGGGAATTTTATCATGAATAACGAAAATAACTATAGGAAGATCTGATAGATTACCACTTGACTGAAAATATCACTCAAAATGTATTTTTGCAGTTAGTTATACTACATTTAAATCTCAGTTTTACTCACTTTCCTCTTTCGATAATTTCTCCTTCTTTCAATACGAGGATTTCATCGGCGTGTATGATAGTGGAGAGCCTATGAGCGATTATTATTGTCGTCCTATTTGCACATACCCGCGCCAAAGCCGCCTGAAACATAGATATGATATCCTGAACTGAGAAAATTCCCGTATTTTTTTATTAAAACAATGTATCAAAAACACATTCCAAATATAAATGTTTTTAAGCATTGATTGTCCCCGCAAAACACATCCCGATTACAAATGTTTTTGGCATTGATTGTCCCTGCAATGAGTTTGCAACTCGAATAAGGATGTCAAGTTTTTTGTGATCTTGTTACCTGTATATTTCTTTCCGTGTTGGTGTCCAGTGCGGACGTAGCTTCGTCTAGAAGTACTATTGCCGGGTCCTTCAGTATGGTCCGCGCGATTGCTATCCTCTGTTTTTCACCTCCGCTGAGGCGTAGACCTCTTTCACCGACCTGCAAATTAAAAGAGCATGGGTTTTAGGACTTTTATTTTTGTCAGTTGAACCACAAGTAACTTCTAAATAGTTTACTTCTATTTACATCAGAATATTTATTCTTTTTCAGAAAACTAAAGTAACTGATTATGTCCCTGAAAAAGAAATTGTTAAAAAGTCAAGGTAAGTCATCTTGTATATTGACAGTAGGCTCATTTTGTACTCTCACTTATGTGCTCTTTTTTCACTATATTATTGTGTTCAACCAAACGATGCTTGAATCCAATTTAATCGCAGCATAAGCAAAATCGCCTACTTTCGCGTTAACGTGATCGAATACCTAGGCAAGTATGGTTTATACCGGACAAAGATTGTGACCGTCTTACCTGTGTATCATAAGCATCTGGGAATGTGAGGATCCTATCGTGAATATCTGCATTTTTAGCCGCCGATATAACGTCAGCTGCCGGTGCTGTCAATCTTCCATACTGTATATTATACCTGAAATAAAATAAGACAAACATTACTCGCAGCCATGTACGGGAAGCTTGATGCAGTCAGGATCGACGCTTGCAAGTTGCGATCGCATAGTGAACTACAGTCTACTATTTGCAGACATGCACTGACTTTTCGTGCGCCCGCGCTCCTGAGGCTACCTCCGCGTCGCATTCAATTGCGACTTATCTAGCAGTTGAGCTGCTGCAGCAGTTTGACTATGACTGCTCAAGCGGCCCGTGTATAGCCGGCCTAATGTGGTTGATAAGCTTAAGTGAAGTTGTCCTAAGACGGATGCGATAATAAGTACCGATTTTGGTCAAGCCACTTGTTTGGCACGATTTTTTACGTGTCTTATTTTTGGTTTCAGTTTTTATTCAAATACTCCAGTAGTACAAAAGAGCTTGTATGAGGTAAGTTTTCTGCATGGTTTATTACAGATTTTATTTTATGAGGTAAGAGTGAGACCAGTTTCATTGTGTGATGCTACGCCAACCCAGTAAAGCACCATGGCTGCTCCGTTTTTTTTACTAGTCTTTTGTTAATTGGTAATATTATTTTGGATTATAATAAAATTATATGTTGCGAATATTGTTTAACTAAAAAAGGAAAAGTAATGGTAACCGTGTATGTTTTTTCGTCACTTTTTAGTGCTACCCTACAACTAACAACACCACTGGAATGTCACAGGAAAACAAGTTACGCATTTAGTTTACATACTTGGATGACATATTTTTTCTTGCTATTTCGATTTAAAAAACAAACTACTGAACCAATTTTGATGAAACGTACATGGGACCAATCGGAAATCATATCAAATTAGTTCATGAATGACGAAGTTATGAGGTAACAAACATAAAAAAACGAGTTGAGAATATCTCAATTTTTTTAAAAGTCGGGTTAAAATTGAAGCGTTCACCAATACAGGATTATCTTTTATTCACTGCACACTTTGACAAATTAAACTGAAACTGGTTTTACTTAACACGTATTTTTGCGTTTTGATATGCCTTAGTACAAACAAATAAAGTTATTGTTGGCGAAAAACGTTTACTTTGAAACTGACTTTTGGCTACACGCCGCGCATCGGCGCACGTCCAAGCGAAACGAGCTATAGTGCCCGCCTATCAGCCGTGCGCTTGTACGTAGGTATTCAAGTAATTACTATGTAATGACCAACTGTTGGGCACCTCCCTGCTACCCACGATTCTTAACCCTACTCTAACACCGCTGTTTGCGCCGGCCAGCTTGTTATTGTGACAAATAGACATTGTCCCTATTTTGCTGATTTAAAGCCGGATAAGAAAACATTAAAAAAAATGTTTGTACAAATAACGGAAATAAGGTTCTATTTCTGATATGGAACTACCAAAATATTTTTGTGCAATGCTTAACAAATAATCCTTTGTAATAATGGGGGCAATCTTACTGGTCTAAACGCATACGCTCTAATGCACTGTGGAGCTACTGGATGTTTATTATTTTCAACTTTATCCAACTAGCGTATGGTTGATATTCCACGTGATCATACACACACCTGACAGTATTATTGAAGAGCACGGTATCTTGCGGCACGACGCCTATGTTGGCTCGTAGCGATGCTTGAGTCACCGTCCTCACATCCTGCCCGTCCACCAAAACCGCACCTTCGTTTACGTCATAGAACCGGAATAAAAGACGCATGATTGTTGATTTGCCCGCGCCGCTGGGTCCCACCTATGTACAATATTAATATTTTAACTCAATAATTCATGGATTTATGTTATTATATACATCTTTTCTTCTTCATAAATAAAAGAGTATTGGGAGGCCTATGCTCATCAATGTACGAAGTCAGGCGTGGATGATTTGTTGACGTTAGCATTATTGTTTTTATTTATGTTTCAAATCTCAATCATTGGGGCGCGCCGCACCATCTGCCTTCTCCAGCTACGTTACTGCAATTATAGTCTTAGTATCTCACAAAGCAGGAAACGAAAAATATGACAACGTACTAGCGGCGATGCGGATCCAACATCCCGACTTTCAAAACTTCAGACAACAGTAATATGTCAAACAAATTTTAGAAATTGGAAAAGCATGAGAAAAAGGCCGATAACTGACAAAATGTTAGCGGTATAAGGGAAGGTTCATATCTGACGGAACATGCGTCGCGTATCACACTCAACCGATGATACGTTAGTGCGTCGAGTGTGAACGGTCAAGTGTTTTTCTATACATTTGTCTGTTCTGGCGTTACGCGACCGATAATACGCGACGCATGTTCCGTCAGATATGAACCTTCCGTAAAGGTGTGAACATCTTACCAAAGCCACAGTACTGCCAGGCGGCACTTTAAAGCTGATGTTATTCAAGACGAGTCTCTCCGGTCCGTATCCGAACGACACGTGTTTGAACTCGACGGCGCCTCGCCTGACCAACAGGTCCGGCGCTCCCACAGCGTCCCGCACGTCCGAGTCCACTCGCATCAGGTCGAACATGTTCTCCATGTCCACGAAGTTCTTTTGGATGGCTCTGCGAAGGGTTTTTTGAGTGGATTGTTAAGACAGATGAAGGAAAGGTGTTTTCTTTCACGCCTGTTTTGCGTATTCCTGAACGAGCAGGAATATGACGCTTTGCCAGATATTTTGAGTCGAGTCTATTGAACCGGGCACAAACCTAGATTCCAGGTTATGCCCTAAAAAAAAAGTTCCTAATGGTAAAACCCAATACCTAACCCTACCACCGAATCGAAGCCAAGACATCTGGCTCGGCAGCCATTTTTAAGATCACTAGACTAATGAAACAGTTACTAGGCGCGACAAATGGACGATATTGACTCAATAATTTTGTGTAGCTACACATAATAAAAGAGTATCTCGTCCACGTGAAAATATCTTCAGAAGTTAAGTCTACTTCGTCTAGCCACTCGCTGGTCTGGCGTCGGCCCTATTTATCCTTATGATCGCTAAAGCTTAAACTTCCTAAGCAAGCAGTATCGTAAAATAAGGGCCGCAATTTTGCTGCGGTCTTAACAAATGGTGGCGTTATAACGAACAATATCGCCACGTGGCTTGGTTTGTACATCAGATTAGGTTAATCTTTATTATCAAACGACCTCACTGTTGCACTCCATATAGAGCGTATCAACTCACATTGGATATACAGGATACTATCTTGTTGTATACATATCGAGTGATTGCGATAAACAAGGAAGATTACTGATGTAGTAGATGATCAAAAAGTTGAATAAACTTAGCAAAAAAGAAATACGCATAGAACTAGCGTTGTACGCTCCGGTGACACACATACTTTTTATCACTATCAGCTTACCACTAGTTTCTCTATACAGCAGCAAAAATGAACATAGATCCACTAACAATAACAAACGCAAAAGCATTTGAGAAATTCAAGAATTGACTTGAGTTCAAGAAATGTCATTTAATCACACAACAGGAACTAGGATTATGACAAGTGTCTTATCAGAAGAAAATCATAACTTTCCACCACCTCTTATTATTGTCTACTGTCCGAGTGAGATCATCGTAACCGTCAGGGATTTTCATCTCATAGGACTATTAGAGTAAGGAAAGAATGAGAGCATCCGTGACACACACTTCTTTTTTACGTAGTAGCCTATTCTCCTTAGAAACTGGACGTTGAGACCGCAAATAGGTTAGTTAACTAAACAAATCTGATTAGTCCGTCAAACTTATTAGAGATTATTTTTTATTTTTTCCCATAAACAAAAAAATTAAATGAAAACAATGCAGTGCGTTGAAAACTCGTGTGACGTCACTACCCGCTACAATTTTTACTGGGCAGTGACGTCACACGCTCCCACTCCTGATCTTTGATGATTTTTATCTTCGTCAGTTTTTACAGATTCGATAAAGAAAAAAATACGTGTCCAATATTTTTTACTAATTAGAATCATATTTTTTAAAATCAGGAAACATCCCTATTGTTTGGGATTCATTTTAATTATTCACATACCTATAGTAGGTTCCGAACCAGTTGAGCGGCACATAGAGCTGCACGATGTAGGAAGCGAACAGCACGTAGTCGCCCACCGTCAGCTCGTTGGTCTCGACAACCATCGACACGCAGAGCAATGAACCAGCCAGCAGACCTGAACATGAAAGATCCTTTATTCACGTAATCAACCCAATCTTCAAAAACATCAATAAACATTATCCTAATTTTGTGGCGAGTAAACAGTATCAAAATTGGCTCTCTAAATAAACCTCCGGCAGTTAACTTTAATCCATATCCAGGTTACATGGAAGAGATCGCGGAATGCGATAAGGCCTGCACCGCTTTACGTACAATTAAGTATTTCTTTAAATAAATAAATGCGCGGTCTCAGGCAAATACCGCAGGAAATTCACTTTTTTTACTGTCTCAATTTGGTTGGATGTAGTTTCAAACTAGTGCGCACCAATAGGTATGGATTGCTATAGTCGCCTCCCGTGCGACGTTCGCCTAAGTTGAGGCAGTCTTCAAGACAAAATTCGGTCAGGCACTATATGACACTATCTAAACTACAAAGAATGACGATCAACAGAAATTCTGGCAGGTTTTTCCTCTCAGATTAGTCGTCCATAGCTAGAATACTACTTCCTTCTTGCGCCGATCGAAAAAAGAAATCAAAATGGCGGCGAGTCGATATGGTTCCGGTTGTATGCCCTTTCACAACCATTTTACCTTAAACACAGGTAAAGAGGGCAAGGCCATCGAAATCGGAGGAATATTTTACTTGGCCGTCCTAACAAATATTATGATTGCGAAAATGAATTTGTTTATTACGCTTTCACTCCTAAATCATTAAACTGATTTTATATGATGGCATGGAATTTAGCTAACGAAACCTAATTTTTCGAAAATTAGTCAAAACTTAATTTTTATATGTTTTTATGTTTAAATAATAAAGCGAACTTACCGGTGCAAATGATGACATTTTGTAACGTATTCAGCATATTCAGTGTTATCAAAGATTTGAACTCCTCCGTCTGAAAATATTTAACAGCATTACATTGCATTAATTGACATTCTTAATTTCAAAAACGAAAAATAAAGCTGTCCTTTACATCTTCTAGTAGAAAAAATATTTATAATTTATTTTTCGAATCTTTACGAACAGATATAAGGGAAAGGTCAATATAGTCAACTGCAATTTTATCTGGAAGCTGCCACAGCATCCAGTGGATTTCCGCGATTGCTTTCAATTACCGCCCAGTCCCACATACTTAGCAAACAACACTGCTCAAGTCGTTTTTGCCAGTTATTTTACAAAATTTGAAGTGGTGTATAGAACTCTTCCGCCGATCGAACTGACAAACTATACATGGCGATCAACCAAACCTAGGCAAAACTTAAATAGTTTCGTTCTGATATAAATTTATTCAAAATGACTTGAGCGGTGTTGTTTGCTAAGGGACGAGATATGTTTAGCGATAATACAAATTAAAGAAATTATTCATACCTGATAATTAACAATAGCCTCTCTATAAGACACGACCTCATACACCTCAGCGCCGTAGTACTTGACGGTCTCATAGTTGAGCAGTGAGTCCACGGAGCGCGCCTTTTGTTCGTTGTCAGCGAGGTTCATGCGTCTCTGGAACTTGGTCCGCCATTCTGTTACGGCTATCGTCGCAACTGGAATGGTACAACAAAAAAATCTTGTTAGAATTGTCTTTTCTTAAATAACCCGTAGAAAGAGGAAAGATTTTATTTGTTTGTTTGTACCGAACAAGCTCCGAAACTACAGGACCGATTTCAACCAGTTTTCACCAATGGAAAGCTGCATTATCAGCGAGTGTCTTAGGCTATATTTAAGTATTCCCACGGAAACGGGAACTACGCGATATAAATAGAGAGCGAAAATCTATATAACCTGATCAACAGCTAGTATGGCATAGTAAATGGGCGTTATTCTGGCACATCAGGTTGTTGAAAATAATAAGCTGTGTAGTTTGTCTCTGTCTCACATTTTCGTATGGCATCTTCTGTATTAAACATCATTAGTATACTGCTAGAGTAAGGCAATCAATTTTATCAAAACCCTTTCTGATACTTTCACTGACCGACCTTGAACCAATAAAAATGATAGCGCAGACAATCCGAAAAATAATAAAATTAGATTAGGCTAATCAGTGTTGTCGAACACGCGATGACTTGCAATTGATTGTAGCTAAAAATAAAAAAACAAAGGTTTATAAACAGCGAAAAAAATAATTATTTCGTATACCTACATTTTACAGCCATTACCTGCACGCGACCAAAAACCGATATACGATAACATAGACCGATAATTCGACATTAAAACTATTGTTTATTAACATCATTTTTAGACCAACAAAAAAGAATGACTAATTTGAGAGAGTATTGCGATAAAAGCATAGCGATATTTTTGTATCAGCTAAGTGGCAACTTGTTGTGAGATAACAAGCAGTAAACCTCAGAATCAATGGCTACTTCCCGGCGAACGGTTTAGCGATAACACTCGACATATCTACATCGTAACTGAAAATTGCAGACTCTTTATTAGATTATAATTTCTCGATAAATTATGAAAATTCGTTTTGTATACAATAAATGCCATTCAAATTCAATAGTTACCAATATATCCGTGTCTTATTAAGAAAAAATTGTTTACAATTTCACACGTTATTTTACAAACCTACGGAATCTGCAATTTTCCGGTTACATATAAAAGCGAAACTCATTCATTCATTCACTCACAGCGAACAACGAAATAACAAAAATGACTTGACCTATGAAAATGAAATTTGGCTTCAGATAAGAAAGCATTTTAATAAATTCCCCACGCAAAGAGGTGAAGAAGGGGCTGGAAATTGTTTGTACTTAATTTGCGCAGACGAAATCGCGGGCGAAGTGCTACTTGAAAATAACAACCAGCTGTTATCGGTTTACTTGTAACAATAGGAAATAAGGTAAATGCATAATAAGATACTGCCAAGGTCGTCAATTTCGTTGATGTGATTACGTTTTGCGTACAATTTCATCGTGTTTTTACCCGGCTGCCACAGAGGGAGAATTATGTTTTTATCAAGGCGATGTCAGTAAAAGTTTACGGCTCTCAGATAAGCCAACTTCTGCATCAGATCATTAAGATCAAATAAATGAAATTTTTATTCGATAGTACATATTCGCAAAGCTTCACCTTGATAAGTTGAAGAGAATTTTGCCCAAATTAGTATAGTAAAATCAATCCGCACATAGTTAACAAAATAACTATACTTAGTCATCGGGTGATTTGACATGTCGAACTTAGTACCCATTTTATGTCGAAAGTTTACTAACCCTAGCACATTTTCTGTGAAAAATGGTCGTCATATCGGTGTAACACAGTCGTGTCGGATCCGTCTAAGGGAGTAATTAACGAAATTGATTGAGAGTAAAAAATGGTCTCTGTCAAATCACAAAGGAATGACAGAGATAACGAATAGTTTCTAAAAGTTTATGTGAATAAAAGCTTTATAAAAATACTTACTTATATAAAGCACCATAGTAGAAAACACGATGAGCCCGAACCACACGTTGAATTGCGATACGAAGTATACCACAGCTACAATGATGTCTATGAGCGTCGGCGTGATCGAGAACAGGATGTACGAAAGCAGGTTGTCTATGGAGTCCGTTCCTCGGTCCATCACTCTCAGGACCTCGCCAGTCTTCCGCGACAGGTGCCACCGCAGGGGCAGGTCGTGCAGGTGTCTGAATAGCTCTAACTGAAACCGTCAAGATAAAAGGTAAGTTTTCGAGAAAAGGTAGTGCTCGTGCGCTTCACTTGGCTCGTCTTGGCGGGGGCACTACCGTGCAGATTAAGTGATAGTTTCTGAGAATTACTCTTCTACTTCCCTTTGTGGGTCTCATTTACATTTTATTTTTATTTTATTTATTTAGGTAACCAACAGCGATACATAAAAACATTTTACAAAATATGTGTGTTACAGTTATTATGGCCAATTATAGGTTTCCCTGTTTAACTGTGATATAAGTATGCGAACGGACTAATGCTAGATATTTATAATTTTAAACAACAAAATAAAACTGCTATACAATAAAACTACATAAGGTTAAATTTATATCCAAATTTTGAAAAATTTTGACAAAAACAAAAAAAAAATAGAATTATACAACACAGTAGAAGAAGAAGATTGGTTGCCTATCATTCATCTCCCCTTATAGTTTCCACTATTCGCTTTTTAAATGTCAGTTTATTACAGTTAAATAAATCAACTTCAGAAAATTCCGAATTATAACTTCGAGCAATGCGAGTCAGTACACAGTTTTTGGCATAGTTAGTGGAGTGCCTAGGAACGCGCAACATTGGCGTGTGACGAGTGCGCCATAGGGGAGTGTTAAAAGTTATCTGTGCGACCAACTCCGGGCAATCAAGGCGTCCATTGAGTATGTCATAGAGTAGACACATGTCCATCACTTTACGCCTTTCTGCGAGTGTTAACAGGCCATACGTTCGACAGCTATCTTCGTAAGACATCGGAGGTTTACGGAGGCGATAATTAAGATGGTTAATAAATTTTTTCTGAATCCTTTCTATTTGGTTCTTATAAATTATGTATTGAGGGGACCAGATTTGGCATGCATATTCTAAAACGCTACGCACATAAGCAAAATATACAGACTTAAGGGCTCCAATATTTTTAAATACCCTGCATGACCTAAGAACAAATCCTAGGTTCTTATAAGCCTTTGTGCTAATAAGGTCTATGTGATCTGAGAATGTTAGTTTACTGTCAAACATAACTCCTAAGTCCCTCACTATCTGGACTTTATTTATGACAATTCCATCAAAATCATATGAGTAAACAATCGGGTTCCTCTTACGTGTGTTGTAACTAATAAATTGACACTTTTCAACGTTAACAGTGATCTTGTTATTTGCGTAATAATTATTTAAGTTGTTAAGATCCTGTTGAAGGGCCCTACAATCTTGGGGTGATGTTATTTTGTAAAATATCTTTTTGTCATCCGCGTACATTAAGTGATCAGAGTGTTCAAAAGAATCAGTGATGTCAAATAGATATGCGTTGTAAAAAAGTGGTCCCAAATGAGATCCCTGGGGAACACCGCTAGGGATTTCAATAAAGTTGGAACGGTAACCTCCTAGAACGACAGCTTGTGAGCGTTTAAATAAATATGACTGTACCCATCGTAAAAGATCCCCGCGTATACCCAGTCGGTACAGCTTTTTGAGCAAGATTACATGGTCCACACGATCAAAAGCTTTTTCGAAATCTGTGTAGATCACGTCAACCTGCCCCCCCTTATCTGTATTCTCAAGAATGAAGTTAGAGAAACTGGCTAAATTAGAGATAGTCGAGCGTTTCTTTAAAAAACCATGTTGCTTGCAAGAGATTCCTCTGAGAATATACGAGTTTTTCAAATACTTTACCTATTGTGTTTAGTATGGAAATACCCCTATAATTTTTTATCTTAGTCCGCGTACCTTTTTTATGAATAGGAACAATGAGAGCTTTTTTCCATTCATTTGGGAAGGTGCCTTCTTTTAAAGAGATATTAAAGATAGTACTAATTGGAGATGCCAATGATTTTGCACAGTTCTTCCAAAATACTGGGGGTATTCCGTCACACCCAGGGCCCTTATCCACGCCTAATACACTCAACGACCTCTCCACGGCTGACGAAGTGAATTGCAAGTTGGAAATTATGTCAGGGCAGTGATCCTTCTCATCCGTTGTCAATGAATTAGCGAGGCTATAGTCAGAGGGTTCACCAAATACGTCGCGGAAGAAATCATTGAAAGCCTCACAGATTTCCCGACCCTCAGAATAATTGATGTTATTGTGAGACAACATTTTTGGATAATTGGAGCCTCCACGCATGTTTTTTATGTAAGTCCAAAACATTTTTGGATGTTTTTCCAAATTGCGTTCCATTTCCTGCAAGTGTTTACTATAGCAGATCTCATGGACTTGTCGCTCTCTCTTTCGTAATAATGCGAATTCGTCATAATCTAATAAGTTACCAAACCGTTTCCATCGCGAGTGTGCCTTGCTTTTCTCTTTAATAATTTTAATTAAAGAGTTGCTATACCAGACTGGATATTTCCGTGATCCTGGCCTTCGATTAATAGGCACATATTTATCAACTCCTGTTTGAATTATGTTATAAAATGTTTCCACGGCAGCACTTGTAGATGTGCTGTCTAAATTTGAGCGCCAATCAAGTTCAGAAAAATAACGATTTAACAGTTCGAAGTTAGCTTTACGGTAATTATGTCTAAAAGTAAAACAAAACATTTTTCTATATAAGCTTCAACTAGCATTAACTCAATGTAAAGAGACCTACTTAAATATAGGCCGTATTTATATTACTTAACTGCGAACTTTCGCTGCTTCCGAATAGCTACTATAAAACGCGAAGTGCAGCGGTTTTACCTGTTATAGTTTTAGTTTATCGATTCTTGTTTGATGAATACACTAAACAGTGTTATTTTTTATGTATTCATTATAAACAAACCAGCTAAGGTTACATGAGATTAGACACAGGATTAAATTGAAATGGTTTCGGGAAACCGTGTGAGTCTTAACTCATTGCATATGTATAATAGCGTGTTAGTCACGATTAATATAATTAGCAGTAAAGTGAAACACAATACCCGTATGACATGTCATTGTGATGAAATCTCTGATTCATGCAATGCATGCAAAACACAAACAAAATTGAATTGTGTCAATGGGTCATAAAAATGATTATCTACAATCTGACTAGCCTGTGTTCACGCTCCCACAGCAGGGCAAATAGCTTCCTCTCCTCTTCGACAAAACATAAAAATACGGGAACTTATAATTTTCTGGTGCCTAAACCAAACGAAAGCTGAATACGGGGTCATCGACCGATGGTAGTGCATTAACTTGAAAACATAAATTTTTTTTTTTGTTATAGTTATTGGATCTCGTCACCCATAGCGTCGGTAATTATTGATATACAATAGATTCGACAGCTTATTTATGTTGACTTTGCAGAACTTAAAGTATCTTCTGTTAAACAAATACCTGTAACTCTCTAGTAGTATACTGCTGCACTTTGATCCACAAGAATGACCGCATATTGTTGAGGAGTCCCATCCCGCCGGTACCTCCGCCCTGCAGGAACTTGAAGAACACGTAGATGACGACCAGGTCCCATCGGAAGTAGAATGGGGGGATGGAAATACTATCCACTGAAAGGAAAGTAGTTTAATATAGAACAGTCGTCAAGTTGGTTAGTTCGAGATTTTTTTGTTTTCTATATTGGGCCTTCTATTTACGGTAGATGAAGCAGAACTGAGTATGGCCAGAAGATGTTTGTTTATGCTGGCAATAAATTAGTCTTTGGCTTTATTTGTAGGTAAGAAGATATTTATTTACGAAATTATCAACAACGAAAGTGACATTTTTTAAACGCGGATTGTCTACTTGAGTCATGAAATAATAGCTACAACAGAATCTTCGTAAAATACTGTATTTTATTATATATACGAGTAGATAGAATCCTGCCTCCTTAGCTTTTAAATAATAAGATATTCTAAGATGATAGTAGCCACATTTTCAACATATAATAATTTCAATTTACCTATCTTTTTGCTATAAATAGGCACGAAAAGGTTCACAGCTCGTCCAGCGATCAACGCGAGGACACACACGAGTACGTAGATTTGTAGGCATGTGCTCTTCCTGGGCCACAGGAAAGGCAGCAGGGTTCGCAGCTTGCCAAACACATTGCGGAATGTCGATCTGTTTTCATCTGGCTATGGAGAAAAAGATATGAAAATTATTAATTAAAATTATTTTTTATTAATTGAATTATTAAAAAACACATCCATCCAAGGCTTTTCACTAAAGCAGTGCATCAAATCAACCAATAGCGTTCCTCGCGCATCTACCTCGCTATTACGGGCATAGCTTTTGTGGAAAGCCGTCCCTGCTTTCGAGCTGTTTTCCACTTTATTGTTGTTGAATTGAATTCAATTTTGTTTCAAGTTGGATTTCATAGCCTAACCTTCGACACTTAATATTATGTAAAAAAGTAGAATGCGTATTAAAGGAAATGGAAGTTCTATACCGAAGTTTGTTTTACTGATCGAAAGCTAAACTATAGCAGAGAGCCACAGGCTATTATTTTACCCTGAAATAAAAAACACGGCTACTGGAATAGGCAGCGGAATCGAAGTCACACGAAAAGATAGTATCTACCTACGTAAACTCCGTAACTCACTGCACGACGACTAGATGTGGCATCAATAGCGGTTGAGGAAGCCAACTTGCGAGTTGCGACGAAACTTACTATAACCGATACCATGCTTTAAACGCACACACGATAGGCATTGTATTGTTGAAAGAAAAAATACAAATAATCTCACAGGGTTGTAGACGTGAAAGTACTTCCCCATTGCCTCCATGTTTGTTGAGTAAACCAGTTAAACAGTCTGAAAACAAACATCCTTTGATAACATTTTTTTTTCGATTCATCAAAAAGATAAATAATAATTATTGTTTGATATGGCAAGTGATCTGGAAACGTGAAAGAATACTTTTATTTGCTTTCGATACGGGAATTTTCCGAAAACGTAGGTATAACTAAGCCAAAAAAAGTTTAGTAGTATGAAACTCTCTAGTATTTTGATATCCCGTTTGCCACTTTCCATCCCACATAAAACCAAAAATGACGTTTTTTTAACTTATTTATTTTTAATTACTTTTCAGACTGTTTACTTGTAAGTCACTCACCCTATTTGATAATAAGACATCACGTTATGGCAGTTCTAAAACGTTCAAATAATGTTACTGAAATCAATACACTTGATAATTTAATCACCTTTTTTACTTTAAATATATCTTTTTCGCCTGTTTGAACAATTAAATGATTTTGATATGGGCATGACATCTTAACCTATAAAATAATTACGAAAAAATGAATTTGACGTGGATGACAAAAATAATGTAGAATAAATAAAAAATAAAAAAAACATTATCTTAAGTAAAGTTTGCTACAAAAAGTTTTTATCAATTATAAGTTCTGTATTTGTTTGTTTCTGTATTTTGCAATTAATTATGGTCTATCCTATAATTTAACAAACCTTTAATTCCCTCAAGGGAAACGAAAAGCGTACTTGCACCTCAAAAGCCTTGACACAAGTTTTTATAAGGTTTCTTGTAAAATAATAAAGGCATCGTCAGCTAGTAACAGTGCTTTTAGTGCTTCGAGATGGAGCCTTCCCAGCACCGACATGAAGTTTGCGTGTAAGTGTTTACTATTTTACATAATACCTTGAAAAGTACGTGATACTTAACGGCCGAACCCAATAACCGATCTATCACATACTGGAGATAGAAAAACAAATGAAACAACAGAAAATCTATATAAATTTTCTGTTGTTTCATTTGTTTTTCTATCTCTAGTATGTGATAGATAGGTTATTGGGTTCGGCCGTAAATAAACTACTATCTTAGATTGCAGAACGAATGCCAGATCGTTCTCCTTAATCTTCTCTCTCAAAGGGCAATAGGGACCAGTTATTGATATCATAATCAAAGATATTCCAGCTTATACCGTCATCTCCGCCTTCGCCTGTTACGAGGCCACAAAATACGTAAAGTTAAAAAAAAACATTACGCTTACCCGTGGTGGTATATTCCTGCGGTTGTCATCCTCGCCCTCGAGGAATTCAAATTGGTGCATAATGCCGGGGGCCTTCATGCCAAGCACGAACATGATCATGCACGACACGTATCGCCCGACGAACAGGGCCATTTCCAGTCGATCTTGGAGACTGGAGACAATTTTTTTTTTGTTACGATTTAAACTCTTATCTAAAGGATTGGCTAGATAAAAGTGGAAGAAAGAAGCAAAAAAGTGAAAATTAAATTTATTTTTTCGTATCTTCAAAAATCATTCGTATAAATATCGATAAAGAGCGTTTTTACAGGAGTCCGACTGATGACTGATGTGATTTTGATTTATAATAAAAATAATATTTTATTAATTTCACTAATTGCTAGAACTTCACTTATGAAACAATAGTCTCCCTGAATAGGACGAAGCAACAGATAAGTAAATATATCAAGTTTGTATCTACACAGCGTCGTAACTATACAGGAATATTTTGAAGAAGTACGCAAAAAAATAACATTATTTGTTCAATATATTTTTTTAATTTTTTTATCCGGCTGTATGTAAGGAGTACGTGGACAAATTACAACACCCGCACGGGTCGATCTTCGAGGTTAAGCAACGCTTGCCGAGGTTGGTCTGTTGATGAGTGACCATCTTACGTTACGTTACGTCACGTTAAGCCGTTGGTCCTGGCTGTTATTTGGAGATCTTACGGCAGTCGTTACGGATTTTCAGAAGCCAGAAAATCTGACACCAATTCTTACCAAGAAGTACCGTGCTCCCCAGTTAATGGGTTGTGGAGTATGAATACCAGTATTGGAGCGGCTGGCTACCAGAATGCAGGCAGCCGCTCCAATACTGGTATTCAGCTGAATCCGTCTTGTCTGGGAGCCGACCACAATATAGTTGGGAAAAGGCTAGGCAGATGATGATCCGGCTTTGAGTCAGTAAAATATGGACACTATTTATTCGCCATAATACAAAATGCGCGGCGTGCGCCGCCGCCGATCGGCGCCTTCGTTGGTGTTAGAACGGCGCAGCTGTCACGATGACGCATCTTATCGCTATCCCCGTGTTGTAACCGCGAGCTTTATGAGATTGTGAGAGTGTATTTATTAAGTAGTGAAAATCTACGAGCAGCTTGCAGAATGTATGTCACAGAGAGCAAACCTCAACTGCGAGTCCATGGGATCCGTATCTCCGCGATTCGTAATAAAAGTACTACTTTATTAGGGATCGCGGCAGCAACTCAAAGGCTTATTCACCATCACGGCCTAACATAAAAAATACATCTTTAATAGAACATTTACGCACTAAAAATATTCCTGATATTGCGAAAAAAAACATCCTCAATATATTCGGCCTGCTGCCTAATAAAATAAAAAAACTTTAACCTACAAGATATAGCAATTAGCATGTTCATTAAAATAATAGGAAAAACAGAACTCACTCTTTCAAATGCCACCACCATCCTTCCTTATTAAGATTCAGGAAAGAAAGATTTTCCGACACAAATATCATGGCCCAGAAGACAAGCAGTACGAATCCGTGCCCCTTAGGAGGGACGGACGGTAGGAGAAACTGCCTCTCCAGTACTGCTAGGTAGGCCGACAAGGGAAACACGACTAATGTTATCACTAAAGCTAATATCTGTAACAAACATAATAACAATAAATTATATTAAAAACTTGAAGACGCGCGTATGCATCGGCGCTACTCTGTAATGGCGAATGCCGTGGCGCTTTCACAATCAGATTGTTTCTTTTTAGGGATATTTGACGATGTTGCCGAACAGCTGCTAATAATTAGAAACAGCATCAATTTCCGAGCAAATCACTCATAAAAATGTTGGTAGCTTGAGTTGAGTTAGAGGTAATTTAAAAAAAAATGGACAAACCGAAATCGATGTCAATGTTTTTAGCCCAACATCTGAAGGGAGTTTAGAAAAAAAAAAACAAACCATATATCCATAAATAGATCCTCCTTTAAATACAAAAGCCTGTAGCAGAAATCTTATCACAGCCAACACTGGTACAAACAAGGTGAAAAACAACTGCACGGCGAAAAGCCGTGAAGTTCTGACATCCACCACTTCTGTAGCATACCTGAAAATATACAGCTTTTTACTAATTGTACCAGCATAGAGAAATAATGGAGAAACTGAACGCCATTTTCGTCATACATAAATCGCATATACTTTCACATCGAAAGAACTTCAGATCCATTGCTAAAACTGGCAATGAATACTGAATCTCAAAACTAGTAATATAGTTGTGTACTATATATACAATAAGGCTTCTGGAGTTCCAACACACTACATTTTTCCTTAGTTAACCAGAACTGGGGTGCTGGTTCAACTGGTTTAGCCTAGGTTTGATTGACCGCCAATAGGGATGTTTCCTGAGGAATAAAAATATGATCCTATTTAGTCCATCAGTTAGATTATCGAAAAATATTGGACACGTATTTTTTGCTTTATGAAATCTCTAAAAATTGACGAAGATAAAAATCTTCAAAGATCATGAGTGCGGGCTTGTGACATCAGGGCGTGGTAAGAATCGTCGCACGAAGTGACGTCACAAGATTTTTCAACGCACTATATCGTCTTCGTTTTTTGTTGACGTGAAAAAATAAAAAAAACGCATCCAACATTTTTGGGAAGTCTATCTTACGGACGAATTAAATTTTTTTAGGCAACTACCCTATTGTAATACTGTAAATTTCGAACCATGACAGAGTTCTATCCCATAACAATAAAAGTAAAAACCAAGAAAATCAACTTGATCCGTAGTGTTTTCTAAAGATTGGTTTACATGAAATGTATGTACATAGGTACTTTGGTCTACAAACATGATGAATACAGTAAAGATCTCTGGTCAACTTTTCTCTGCAAACATGATGAGATCTTCACACTGTTTTCGCCAGGGTCGACCTCAACCAAAACTTCCTTTTTTCCCCACCATCTATAACTTTAGTCAAGCAGGGCAGAGACAGAGACATTTGTTAGGAGAATGGAGAGGACTTGTCTAGCAGTAAGACAAAAAATGCAAACTTACATAAAACAAAAAAAAAACTTCCAATTATTTTAATCATTTAGATCCTTTTTATGTTAGTACTAGCAGCGCTCTGCAGTATCACTCGCATAGTTCCCGATCCCGTGGGAATATGGGTATAAAATATAGCCTGTGTCACCCGGGGATAGTAGGGGGCAGCTAACCAACAGTGAAATAATTTTTCAAATCGGTTCGGTAGTTTCAGAGCCTATTCCATACAAACAAACAATCAAATATTTCCTCTTTATATTATTAGTTATTTTTAATTGGAAGGTTTATTTTTCATTAATAACCCAACAGAAACATTCTTATCAATGCATCAAAATGTAATCAGAATTCAGATTAATTATAAAATTAACAGTCATAAAATGCCAATATGTTTTATTACATAATATCAATATGGCATAGTACATAAATGGTGTGCATAATAAATTAATAATAGTAATAGATAATAAATAAATAGGCATTGTTTAAATTAACAGATACCACTGTTATCATTATTCGAGAGAGAGAGAAAACACAATTAACATAGATCAAAAATATCCTTGTTTCTTACAAGTCAATTTTTGCAGATTGTTCAAATTATAACACACTAGCTGCTGCCCGCGACTTCGCCCCGTGGAATCCCCGATTTCAAAACATTCTTTATCGCTGCTCCGCTCCTATTGGCTTAAGCGTGATGATATATAGCCTAAAGCCTTCCTCGATAAATGGTCTATTCAACCCAAAAAGATTTTTTCAATTCGAACCAGTAGTTCCTGAGATTAGCGCGTTCAAACAAACAAACAAACAACCAAACAAACAAACTCTTCAGCTTTATAATATTAGTATAGATTTTTTTTTTACATTAATCCCTTAACCGATGATAATAAATTATAAAATGTTTGAAAATATGAAGTTTTCAAGAATGTGGTTTTACTGGGTGTGCTTATTGTATAAAATTATTGGCCCACTAAAGGAAATTATGTATTGAATAAAATTTACATAATTTCCTTTAAAAAATTCTCAGTCAATGTTAGCATTTCAGAATATTTTGTGGTGTTTTGAGTATGAGCAGGATTATCATATTTATTTTGTCAACTCAGAAGAATTTCAATATATTTGGGTATAAAATAGAATCAAGTATTTTTTTTTTCAAATAACTATTGTAGGTGATAATCAATGAATTCGTCTGAAATATATCACGGCATAATCTAATCATAAAAAAACATTTACATACCTTTTATACATTACAATTTGAATCAGTCCAAATACCAATAGGAATCCACCAATGAAGATGGCGGAGACTGTCTCCATAAAACATTGAGATATTCCATGGTCCACCCAAATCTCTCCCAGGGTAACATTAGGGGGGCAATATTCCATCATTTTGCTGTAAACATTTAACAGTATTAAATGTAAGGTATACTAAAACATAGTAAAGTAAATAAAGTTGAAAATTTTAAATTGGAAGTGGATTGGATTATAGTTAAGTAATAACTATAATCCAATCCACTTCCAATTTAAAATTTTCATTTTTTTTTTGAGCTAAGTTTTTCAAATATATTTATCATAGAGACACTACGAGCACGTTACGCGCAGGAGTGATAGTGCAATAAATAGTTTAGAAAAATTACAACGCAAAAATAATTAAAAACTTCATTAAGGTGTAATGCAAAAACAATACTACTTACATTGCGGTTAAGTCTACAGTGCGGGTTAAACTTGAAAATTCCACAAATTACACTGCCGGCTAACTCATATTGCCTTATCAAAATGCCCTAATCATTTCATTCATTGAAATTAGGCCTAAATATTTTATTTTGACAGCTGATGACAGCTCCATTGACATTTAATCCATTATGGTATTTTTTTTTCAACTCAGCTAAAGTATCAGCATTTATTCAGCCGAATTTATCGTTTTTGTGGCATAGACAAGAAAGAATATGACATTACCTAGCTCGTAATATTAGACAGTAGCTTATCATAGGGTCAGCGTAGTATTGACTGTACAGAACTACAGATCTTATGCTAACCGAGAAGCGAAGCAGGATCGAATGTTAGCGAGTAGAAATCACCGTACGCTTGCGCACCTTCATACACCCATCTACGTGTATTCATTCGCATCCAGCATTACAGAAAACAAAAATATTTCATCTGAACTATTTTCACGGCAGCTAGAGTGAGCAAGCGAAGCTAACGAACTCCTTCATAATAGTACTATTGTACTATTAGAAATTATAATTTTAAAAATATTTATTACAATCATACGGAGTCTGCAATTTATCGGTGACATGTGGTTGATTGATTGGCAGAGGGGTTCACGCTTCAAAAGACCGCATGGCTTAGAAACGCGTCGTATGTGGTCATGATCCTCAGCAGTGAGGGAACGTCGAAGAAGCAGTGTTGCCAACTCCAAAACTACCGAGTCGCTAGACTCTTAATCAAAAGTCGCTAGAAAGTCGCTAAAACTAGCTCCACCAGGAGTGGATTCACGATTTTGTCTGGGAGAATACCTATAATTTTGTCGGGGACCGAAAAGGCGGCGTGAAATATTAGAATAAGTGAAAAAAAAATTGTTCAAAATTATTTTTGCACTTTATAATTCCTTAAAATTAAAGCAAGCGAGCAGTCGACTGTTCAATATTCAACTTCGGGGATTTCTCCTGTGTTCCCCTATCTATACAGGGCATACCATTGACCTATTCTCAATGGAGCATACCAACGAAACAGTAGAAATTATCGGAGAACTGGCCGTATTCAATAGCAAAACATAGATTTGAAAGAAAATTGGATGTGCTGCTTTGAATATTTTTTGAAATGTCTATTGCTGGCTGTTTTCATTTGTACTCAAAAATCGCCAGATATGTCGCTAAATAATTTTTGTCGTCAAAACTTTATTTTAGTCGCTAAGACTTGAGCAAAAGTCGTCAGTTCTAGCGACTAAGTCGCTAAATTGGCAACACTGCGAAGAAGAAGAAGAATAGATTGGTTTTGAATCCTAATATTTTTGAGATTCGCAATTTTTTATCTCCTGTTATTAAGTTCAGACAGACATAATGTCGTATCCACATACTGTGTGTGACATAATGTTCATTGTTTTATATTTTTACCACGGGATGCATTTTTTTCTCACTTTATGAAATACCTACTGTTTTTAATTTAATAATCAATTAAAAAGTGGAGAAAAAACAGAGATGAAATGTCAGAAACCTGTTTCTTTCTTTATGGATATCGTATTTCTGAACGAAAAACTGAGCACAATATTTGAGTGTGTGTGTGGGAAACTGTACAAACTTTGTACGTGTTTACAACACAAGATATCATTAGTGTGAGTTTACAATTCCGGATGTGTGTGTAGTCGCGGAGTGACGGGTGTTGGATTAGATTACGTTTTTAGCGATTGTAAATCGTTATTTGGTATAGGTAGCTTCTTTCTGTGTAATATCGTGTATAATTAATTTCAAAGTTAACGTTTATCTGTAATGATAATTTGCAAATAAGTTACGTGGTCCTATGTTAGTAAAAAAATATTCTTCGAATTTGAATGATCAGCATGTGTCACCACTCATCAACAAATTCTGTGAATCGGTGAACAGCCGCGATGTGAGGAAAGTTATGACTATCAGCTGAAATCAACTTGAGTTAGTTAGTGTTTGTGTTGCGGACCAGTGTTATTTATTTTTTGTCTGGTGAAGGTGATAAATTGAGACTCAAAATGGCGGACCTCGAGGCTGTGCTGGCAGACGTCAGCTACTTGATGGCTATGGAGAAGTCTAAATGCACTCCAGCAGCACGAGCTAGTAAAAAGATAGTTCTGCCAGACCCAAGGTAATGTCCCCTGGCATAAAACTACGCCATTCCACCCCGGTCGATGATGTTTACACGATTTTATGAAACAGAATGAACTTGTTTACAAAATTGATTTTATCATGATTTAATATGAATATTGTAATATATGGGGGAATTAATGGGATAATTACTTAAAATTACATTTCCTTGTAAATATTAATCAAGCAGATCAAAGTCTAAACTGGTGAAGTTCGGATACTGTTCTGAAACGAAGTTGAGATAATACAGATAGTAGAACTAAATGAGTATCATGACAAAGTTAATGACTGCTAATGACCAATGTTTTGTTAATTCAATGTTATTAAATAAAACGCAAATAAATGTAGGTCATTAACATCTGTTGAGGTCATTGCACTCAGTCTATGTAGTTATGATCAAATTATATCAGTTTCACTATTTTTTATTAATTTGTTTCCTGGGCAGTATAATGATAAGTTTTATGAAAAATTTGGATATCTTGTTTAATCTTGCTTTTGATTCTACTATCTATGGATATACAGGTATGATGTATTTCTTGCATTTTGGAATTGATGGCTCTTAGTCTTTCATATTGGCCCAAAATAGTAATAATTACAGTATGTTGATTATTAATCATGCATTGAATTGAATTTACTTATCTTTTTATTAATGAGGTGTTTATTTACTTGTTTTAGGAAAATATAACATGCTATATAAAAAAATAAACAAATACAAATAAATTCTCAATTATTTTGGTCTACTTTGTGTAGCCTTGACATAAAGAAGATTTAATTTCCAAGTTCCAAGAAGTGGCACATTTTGAAATGCGTTTAACATTGTGTATCAATTGAACCTTATTTTTTATAAAAAAAATTATAAAATAAAGTAAAAAATAATTACATATAAAATCATGATAAAGGAAATATAAACAAGAATCAACAGAAGATAGAAATCTTATTGTAATATTTTGTAGGTAGTTTCTAATTCTACATGTTCAAGACTAAAATTTAGTAATACCTTGAAATTACATATTTATATATACCTACACATAAATCAAATAATAATAATTAAAATTATTCAAATACTCCCACACTATTTTATAGTCCATGTAAAAAAAATGCAGTTGTATCATTCAGTTCTGGAACTGAGTGATACAACTGCATTTTTTTTTTTTGCCAATCCAAGAAATGAGTCAAACAAACCAAGCTCCAGAGGTTGGTTTAACTCATTCCTTGGATTTTTTGCTTAAACCTAAGTACTGATATGCTTAGGGCTTATAATTTAATGGTTAAATGGCTACCTTAAAAAACAACTACGACTATTTTGATATCAAATCACTGTTTATTCATCATGAAAATTACAAAAATGGTTCTCTCACAAAATTTTATTAAAAAAAAAAAATAGGTCAATAAATATTTTCCCAACAAATATTGCATTATATAGTCCAGGAGCCTGATTTGACTTCTCAATTTTTCAACAGACAATTGGTCTGGTACTCACGATTCTGTTACCCTATGTAAACTGACAACATGGCATTTGATTCATTGAGTGACTCATTCCTGAATTGGTGCCATTAACAGATATTTTGGGTCAGTTTAATTAGATTAGATATTTGAATGATACACTTTTAAGCTGACTCTGATTTAATCACAGGCATTTTTAAAATGCCTTGAGTAATTGTTTATTGTGATTACCACCAAAAAGTATGCAAGATCACATAATAAACATTTAACATAACTTAATCGAAAATTATTTTGCACCATTTGTGTTATTTGCATTCAGTTTTAGAAAGAAAGAAAAGACTTTTTGGTTCTATTTTGTTGTTGTAAATACTATTATTTGATGATTTTGAACTTCAAATAATAATGTGTTATCAGTTTGCTAATCATAATTTACTAACATGTGTGCATTCTGATAAAAGTACATTATTGACATTGTATAAAATGTAGCAAGTCCTTTTGATAATATAAAACAACACTTTTACATATAAAAATATACTTATACCAAACTAATTTAAGTATGTTTATCTAGGTATTCTAACCACAAATAAAATGTTTTGTGTGTGAAATATTAAGTATATATAAAACAATGACTGGATTCTATGAAGTTTTAATGTGTAGAAAAGGTGTGACTATTGAGTTGATGGACTAACAGAGAAGTATGGGAGAAAAAGATAAGTTGTGTATCTCAAATAAATGGGATCAATGCAGCAGAATGATGATGGTGTATGACCACAAAATGTTGCACAGGGTTTGAAAGACGTACCTACTGACAAAAGGTAAAACAACAAAAAGTGCACTTTACAAGAAAGAAAACTAATACGATCAAAACTCGATTTGCCTGTCCAGTGTAAATCTTTTGTTTACTAAATGACTAACTGTTCAATAACAGACTGATTACTGTAAAAACCTTGTCGATCAAACATTTGATACGAGTTCGAGTTCGTGATTTTTACCGGATTTACGTCGGATAGTTGCAAACGCCGTAAGATTGTAAAATAACGCGTAGAATTGGAAACCATTGAATTTATTTAAAATTATCTGTTTAAAAATTCATTCTCGATATACGTATATCAAGAATTGTAATCTAATGTATTTTTAACATTAATTACATGATACGAAGTTTGCGATTTTCCGGTTGGATTATCCCGAAATTGAGTTTGTATATCACAAACTCAATTTCGGGATAATCGTGTTTGAAAGTGTGTCTCTTTATAATCATACAAAACAAACCTACATAGCTTTGAAAGTTTTTAGTTTAAAATCGGATGTTTCGAAACATCTATGCGTCCTCGTACACTACTACGACTAGGTACGCCTTTCTAGACACTGATACAACCACGCAGAGAGTACAGGCACCAGCTACGATCTAAATTTCCTTTTGCTTCATCCACATTCAAATGATGTCTACGAAACTGACTTTTCAGAAGATCATCACCAAAACTGAATAGCATTCACCAGACCTAAAGCTCTTTAAGTTGAGATGTATCCACAATTACAACTTTATATAATAACCGGAGTCCGTTTTGCTCAGCTGTCGTAAATATATTCGCAAATTCGATGTACTATAATTTAAATTAGATCCCTATGCGAAACGCTAAGAAGAACGGCAGTTGCCGTTGGTATTCTTCTTCTTTTCGCATCCATGGTTAACTCCTTAGATTATTTGGGATTTAACGTAACCACCCACCAAGGCTACATTAGCTGTAGCATCGCTAGCTCTCATTAAATACCCCAAAGTTAATGGGTGGCTCGCCGTCCTATAGCAAATTAGCAACCAGGCCCGAGTCGACGGCGCGTAGTGTTCCACGCGCGCCTCAAAGAGCCGTCAGCAACGAAGACGGCGTCCCATAGGGTCAGTGCCTGCTAGGGTTGCGGAATTTGTTCGAAAGAGTCACCGCCGCCCTGGAACGCAAAGTGCACAAGAAGGATCACGGGTGGGTTTTAGTCAGTAAGAGTCTGACACTCCCTTCCGCTGCGCCCAGAGCGGGAGAAGTCATTTGATGATTTTCCATCCAAAAAAAGTGCACTAGTGGCACTCCAACCTGTGGATAATGTCGACGAGTTTATAAAACTCTATTTTGCCAGTTGAGTTTGCAGCTGCCTACCCGAGTGCGCAACCTGATTGAGTATTACCTTACAGCCAGTACTAATAGTAAACCTTACCATAAATTAACAGATGCACAGGTCGCTAAAATGCTTTGTTTAAACATGCGCACGCGCAGAGTACTATTTTTGCCAAAGTTGCGAACATAGTGCAATGGACGCACCCAGTTTACACATGCAAAAGCGAAATAACTTAAGTAGTGGTGAGAAAAACGCGATTATTTTCCACATCATAAATATACCTATGCGGACGAAAATTATGCTTCGAGTAAAGTTTCGGTGTTCGCATCAGTACGACACGAAATTAACTTACTTCAAACATTATGCCTACTCCATTTACTATAGCGTTAGATAGAAGTTAAAAAACCGGCCAAGTGCGTGTCAGACCAGCCATAGTGAAGGGTTCCGTAGTTATCTGTTAAAATTATAACATTTTTAGTTGATATGTTGACTATATACATATTTATATTTTTATGACCTGCCTTAGAGTAGTTTGCATTTATTATTATTAATATTATATTACTGTTGCGTGTTCAAACCAATTTTCGTTGGAAGTGTCTGAAGTTCTATTTGGTCACACTTTTTTTTACGAATTTGGTAGCACATATCTCAAAAACTATTGCCTTATTTTGAAAGAGCTATCCAAAGATACCCCACACGATTATGTTTGTTCGAATTTATTTTTTCATCCTAAGGGATGAATAACTACCCCTAAATGATTTTTTTCCATAATATTACAGCACTAATGAATAGCGGTTCACAGCTAGCACCTACCTACCAATTTTCATTTATGTAGATTTAATAGACTCCGAGTCTAACGGCTGTGACATACAGACAGACGAACGGACAGACAGACGGACATGACGAAATTATAAGGGTACCGATTTTATCCAAGCATCGTGACGAGTAGATAGATAGAATAAATGCTTTATTGTATGCCATACATAATTTATTAAAATTGTTTGAACTAAACTTGAGAATAAAAGGTTTCCTACTTCTGCTTCTGCGATCCTCTTTTTTCTAATGTTATAATAAATGGAGTAAAATTGATTGAGTCAGGCGTTACTTTGCGGAAATCCATTTTAAGTTTGAAAATGAAAATAATATATCTATGGGTTGCAGGTATGCACCTCCCTCCCGCCCGCTATATTATGCACATGCAAGATTACAAGGCAAATGCAAGGATTTTATGAATTTGCCTTGTAATCTTGCATATTCATATATATTATTTTCATTTTCAAACATAAATGGAGTACTTATAGTTAGGTAGGTAAAAAAAAAACTTGGATTGCTTAATAGTAATGAACGATTTATTCAAAATAATCCGTTGTTCATACACTAACATTTATATGATAAAGAAGCTACCCTAAAAGCTCCTGCAGAGTCCTAACATCGGCATGGCCACGTTTCACCTCCGGATACATTTAAGAATTCAAAGAGAATTGCACTTTGCGTTATAAATAAAAAAAAATGAAATAGGTAAGATGTGTGTGTTGGTATAGTCGTGGCAAATCTATTTAAGTAGGTTTCTACCTCTTTTCTTCTCGTTCGTTGCCTAGATTAGTAGACTTTCATAATAACAACACATTATTCTGTAAGCCACTCTCTCAAACCATGTCTTCTCATCTTGTCCTACTAACTTTGTAAATTTGAAAGTTTTAATGATAGTTTATAAATCATGTCTCAAATGCTGAAGGTATTTGGATTAGGTAATTGGAAACACGGGAGAGAGCATGCCCGTATTTGGACATATGCTGCTTTTTATCCCGGAAGTATGCCCCTGTGGGTTAATTTCCGATATTCACGCGCACAGACTAATTTATTGACAAAATAAAAATACAGACGAATTAAGAATCTCCTTCTTTTTTGAAGTCTGTAAATAAATTCCAAGCGTCCAAAGCGTGTTCCTTATCAAAGTCTTGACGAGTCCCGGGAATCGTTTTATTTTCTGTTTAACCAGGAAAATGTAGACGATATTTTTTGCATAATTTTGCTGGTTTTATTTCTTTTCACTTGATTTGTAGATATGTTTTGGTAGTGACTTCTACTAGATACCGAAGACGTACTAGCACACTTATTCTAGCCAACATCTCTATGCAAGTTGCGAACTAAGCACTTTATTAAGTTTACCGCCGCGTTACAGACGAGCTCGTAAATAGTTCAAAGGCACGTCTTCTCACAAAAAAAAAATATGGTGGTCTCGCGACACGGTAAACAAAACGATAAACTTACATTTTATTTAAGTCGTGACTCGTAGCTATGTTATACATTTTATTGGTGAATTTGTGACGAATGTATTAGCTTTAGGGGTCTTTAATATCCTGACGTTGAAGACGATTAACGTCTTCTGATAAAAATGAACAGAAGAATATCAGAGTAAATAATAGGATCGTTATAATAGAAATAATAAATAGCAGAACTAGAAAAAACCTTCTTTCTCGACATCCTTCCCAACAAGAAATGTAATGTTACATTCCTAGAGCATTGTGTAATAACTATCTTTTTGTTTGTTTCAGTGTTCGGAGTGTAATGCACAAATATATGGAAAAGAAGAATGAAGTAAATTTCGACAAAATATTCAATCAAGTCTTAGGTGAGTACTTCCTAAAGATCCAATTGGGGTCACTTTAATTTTAAAAGCATCAACATTTTTAATTATGGATGGATAATCATCAAATGTCTTCTTCCACTTCGGGCGGAACGGAAGGGAGTGTCAGACTCTTGCTGACTTAAACCCATCCGTGTTCCTCCTAATGCCCTTTGCGTTTAAGAGCCGCGAATTTCCTGTCGAACAAATTCCCCAACCCTGGCAGACTAGGCTTCATAGTTCATGGGCGATAATAATTTGATTATTTACTCAGAAAAAATGTTACATAGTGT
The DNA here is from genome assembly GCA_905332915.2 of Hecatera dysodea. Lineage (NCBI taxonomy): Eukaryota > Metazoa > Arthropoda > Insecta > Lepidoptera > Noctuidae > Hecatera > Hecatera dysodea. Next base: position 13,072,480 of record HG995299.1, on the reverse strand, counting down.
GGTTGCTCCAAGGTCTTACAAACTATAGCTTTGACTGACACAAAGGAAGAAAGATAAATGTCATGATTGTGTCAATTCCGTCACTTGCTAACTTACATAAAATTGATGGGTACTTAAAACGCTAACGCCACAAAAAAATATAGTGTAGCTGGAGGTGAATGATTTGTAGATGAAACAGTAAGTGTTCCAATAGAGAAAAAGAAATAAATTGGGCAATTACAGAAAGAATAACGGCCATTCGTAAAAACAATGCATGGTCTTTGTGATTGTTTAAAATTGAGAGCGCTACAGCACGATTATATGATCGCATTCATTATGTTTTGATCAACTGTATCCGTCTTCCACGATCGTTGAGCGGGTAATTACCCCCCATGCTATTTCGGGTACTATTTTGATTAGTTTAACTCACAGTCCATTGCAGGACTAACGGTCACGACTTGAAATGGCGCCTCCTAATATACGCCGCTGCCTTATCTATATTAATGGGTGCAATAGCTGAAACATTTAATTGTAATGATTGTTAACGCACCATGTTGTCTTTAGAAATATATTTCGAACCTACAGTGCAATATTTTTGCGAAAGTAATCAAAACCTCAGCGTAGTTCCTCGTTAGCGTAGCATAAATTGGTACAACTTCAAACTAGGGTTGCTCGTGCACATATTGCACACAGGGTTGGGGAAATCTTGGTGGGTACCAAAGATGCACCTTTTTTGCCTAAAAAAGCCTCAACTCCGCATCCAAACGTAAATTGCGGATGCGGATATGAGGACGCATGTCCAAGCGTATTCTTTGAAAAGATTACATTACAACATTAGAATTTTACCGAACGAAAATAGTATCTACTCCGTCTTGTTTAATCTTTCACGTCTCCCAAGACCCTCGGCAGTTCGGCTTAGATTAGAGACAACATTATTGGTTGGTCGATGCTAAAAGAAACAGTGTTGTGTAAACACGAGGGCCCTTTGAGCCGTTTCTTTTCGAGCGATTTACGTCTGCGCTTTTACAATTGCTTCGTAGATTGAACGAGCACTTATGTCGTCTGATCACACGTCCATGTTTGCTATTATTCTTCTTTGATGTTTGTTTTGTGTTCTAAATAAAAAAAAAACATTGTTTTTCTCTTAGAAAATTCGTTAGTTAAAATACATGTAAATTAAACCTGCAACAACATGAAACTGAGGTTGCCTAAATATTCATTATAAATAATTTCGCTCATGCTTTCTGCTCTCATGCATATAATGTATGCTCTCTGTAAACAAAGGTTTCACACAGTCTGCAACGAAGATAAAAATAGTGCAACGTGCATACTATTTGTTAATCGTATCAGTTTTAACCGGTGTGTGTGGTACGCCATTGATTTAAGTATTCCAGACAAGTTTAATTCAAATTGACTTTCGTAAAAACTTTCTTGCGGAGATTTGTATCGTAAACAAGATTAAACGTAAGCGAGGCGAGTAGGCCGCGTCGCTGGTTCCGCACACAGCTACGCACGCCGGATTATTGCCGCTCTGCGTACAATTGCTTTCCCTCTAATGAAGTTGTCTCATGTCGCTAAGGATAATTTTCTTAGTCTTGGACTTTGTTTGCCGAGTGCCTCTTTCTTTCTGCTAGTCTACTCTAACCTTTATAGAATTAAACTCTAGAATATGAAATCTATTTCATCAATCTAGCATCCAATCTAAAACGCATTGGAGCCTGAAGATTATTAGAAATACGTCACAGGTCTAGTTATTTGGAGCTTGATGAAGGCAAAGCCTGTTGTTGACATAAGTGTCAATCTGTTAGATAGAAACAGATTGCACTGCAACTGTATATTAGACCCTCTGGGGCGGGTACTTCGATATCGAAGATTTCTCTCGAGAAAACATGTAGGTTTATGGCACAGTTACTGGTCTCAAGCTTTACTTTTACGTTTAAACAACCATAGTAACTTTACATATAATTGGAAAACTAGCCTCCATAATGTGTTTCTACAATAAACTACAAATTATGGTAATACAGAAAGCCATTTACTGGCAGTTAAGTGAACACGAAACGTATATTTCTTCGAAAAAATGAAGTTAAATAAATCATTTTTCCTTTTTCTTGAAAGGAGAAATGTTTTACTAACGTCATTTTTAACTCCCGACGCAAAAAGAGGGGTGTTATAAGTTTGACGTGTCTGTCAGTCTGTTTGCCTGTCTGTCTGTCTGTCTGTGGCTCTGTAGCTCGCGAACGGATGAAGCGATTTCAATTTTTTGTATGACAGATGAGTTACGGGCGAGTGTACTTAGACATATTTGATGAAAATCGATTGAGCCGTTTAAAAGTTGTGGGGGGTGAAAGCGGGGAATAACTGAATGTCTGCAAATATACTCGTATGGGGTCTCAAATGAATGAGCACTGAAAGAGGATATTGATGATGACTTAATCCAGAGTGTTCTTATAAGTACGTACCTATAAAACGTATAAAAATTAAATAAAAAAATTACAAAATCCCCGGCACAAAAACCTAAGTTCCCTTTAAAAAGTAAAAAACATATGATAATTCATAATAATATAATTATGTATTAATAATTCTAAAAAAAAAGTCACGTTGGGGGACCGCGCTGCTTAGTTAGGTAATAGACTATTTGTAATTAAATTGTTAGGTTTGGAGCAGTCCCAGGAACAGGTGAATCAGCATTCGAGTATTAGATTAATGCTTTAGTGTCGGTGCCCAGTTAATTTACGAAGTGTGCATTTTCTCTGTATTTTGGAAGCCACGAGTGTTCCATCTCGATATTGCCTCTACTAGTTATTTTACGAGAAAATTGCTTTCTAAGCTTGTTAAAACAGCTTTACCGGGTCCAGTAAAGGTCCCTGCTACATCTTTCGTTCACGTACGCTACAAAATTTCATGTTTTAAACATAATACTTAGGTACACGAATTTAATTGTATGAAACTTAACGAAATACAGTAGTGTATCAATACTTCGTGAGAAATACCTGCCTATCCTTAAAATCCCGACAACAGTTTTCCTCTTAATATATTAGTTATGATTTTGATCATTATGCGCCATGACCGTGGGTCTGATTTTAGTGGATAGAGTTTCTGACAGGTACGAGTAAACTAAGCTGTTCTTAATAATACCTACCTAAATATTTAGGAACTATATTTTTATACTAATATTATAAAGACGTAACGTTTGTGAGTTTGTGACGTTGTAAGGGGTAATCTCTGGATCTACTGAACCGATTTTCAAAATGATTTCACCAATAAAAAGCTACGTTATTGTGGAGTTTCATAGGCTATATTTATATAGATATTTTATCCCCGTATTGCCACGGGAACGGGAATACCGCGGGTGAATCCGCAGGGCGCTGTTAGTTGGAAATATATGCATACATGTATTGCACTGTTACGTGTGTCAGCAACTTGAATATAGGACAAACAGATTCGTCTTTTTTGAGTTTCGAAAGCCTAGGTGATTAGGGGTTAAGTTTACGGAGATAGAGCACGGGGATAATACGAGAGGATCCTTATCTGGCCTATATATCAGTGACCCTCAGCGGATCAAAAGACAATACCATTGAGAGGCATTTCTGTAAGCCAGGAGACTATTTACTCTCCTAGACATGAGCAGTTGCGTTGTGAGTTTACATGCGATGGAAATAAAGATTGTCCTAGAAAATGTAAGTAGTTTAGAATTGCCTCAGAACGCTGTTTAGTTTAGTTTGTTGAATAGAAGGTAGCTGTATGAATATAAATATATAGGGCATAATACCCTATAACCCATATTCCAAAACGTAAACGCAATCTCGAACTCCACACCAACATGAGCACGAAAACGTCAATGAAAGCTCGTCTAATTGACATTATAAATTAAAATTTTCATGCTCGAGATATGAGTTTTAGCTGGGCAACTGCGTTTACGCATTTGCTTGCTCATCCCAATCATCCCTCGAGCACGAAAACTTTAATTTATGACGAGCTTTATTGACAGTTTCATGCTCTATGTAGTTGGAGTTCGACTTGAGTTGAAGTTTACGTTATGGAATATGGTCCTATGTGTGTTTCCAGCTATTTGCTACTTGTGCCAGTATGATCGTGGTATCCGTGCTTGAATGTGATTTTTATTAGGTGTCTATGACTATCGAGTCATAGACACCTAATAAAAATTGTGACGACTCCCAGTGTGTCAAAATGCTCTTGATTTATTGTCTCTCGTTACCGGAATTTATGATATGATGTTACATATTCGCTAGCTCGTACTTTTCGTGCCATACTTAAGTTTATAATCTGGTGCGTATTTGCGAGTATACAAGGAAGTGTAGTAGAGCAGGGAGAAACCAATTATTATCTTCCTTGTCATGCAGGGCCTTTTTGAAATTTTCTGGTATAACTACGACTATGACTGCATGATCAAAGGTCGATCATTTAAATGCATATTCTTCCTTTTGGTCCTCCTACTGTAATGCACAGAACATTATTATTCTAAACATGTCAAACTTCGAGTAAAATTATACAACGCAATACCATTGCCATTGCCACGACTCCACGAGGCAGACCTGAGCTTGCAATGAAATTGCCATTTTAAATGTAATCCAAGCGGAAATGATTACGCCAATTTATTTTTCATTAAACCCACTTGTCCAGAGGCGCACTTTTCTAGAAATTGCAGTAATTTCAATGATAGTCTTGATAGTTGGTTGAGAGGGCTATATTGCAGCGAGACTCCCGGGAACAAGTTACTAACGCAATTTACGGTGGCCCCACTTCGACTTGCAGTAAATAACTTTATCGGCTGCACTGGACTGGACATTGTAGGGGCACGTCGCCGTCGCTCGTTCCCTTCTAGACAATCGCTGTTTGGCTTTTATGAACTCAATGGTTTTATGTCAATTTAAGTGTTTTCTTGGATAATAACAATTTAAGTGTTAAGAAATAATTACTTCTGAAATATGGTAGGCACATATTACGGATGTCGTTTTATTTAAAACGATAGACTTTTTAAATAAAACGACATCTTTAATTCTTCTAGCTTTATGACTTGTTACTTACCTTGACCGATTCCTTGTATCTATTCTCTGACGTCATAATGCATCTTCAACTCTCTACCTAGAGCTCCCTCCGTATAAGTAACAGGATTTTCATTCCAGTTTTACTGAGGACCTAACTTAGTTACAGTGCCTTGAAAATTACATAATGTGAAGAGCGGCTTACATTTAGCGTTACGCAATCACATGTTATTTTACGTCGCGTTCGTATCAAAATGTGTACTTCCCTTTTTTATGAAGTACCCAGTGATACTATTTTGACGCAAACCGTGGACTGCTGTTGTACCTAACGATTATTACATGTTACGCACGCCACTTATGACTAAATTAGCAGATGCCACACAATCAATTGACATCATACGTATTAATTTACATACACATGTTAAAAATACGCGTGAAGCAACCTTTGAGGTGTTACGTAAACAAAATAACATAATTTTAACATATTTCTGTATTGTTCCAGGTTATTTATTATTTAAGGAATTTTGTGAACAGACTTCTGACGAACCAGTGCCACAGTTAAAATTTTATGAAGAGGTAAATATGAGCCATGTAAAGATATTTCCATGTGAAATTGGTGTTATGTGTGCTACATGCGTTTTTTTTTTTGACAGATTAAATTATATGAAAAGCAAGAATGTATTGAAGAGAGACGCCGGATCGCAAGGGATATTTACGACAATTTTATTATGAAAGAACTTCTAGCACATTCACATGTAAGTAAAAGAAAAATGATGAGATCGTTTATGATTAATCGGAAGACGCATTATTCAGACAGTTTAGACTACCTAAGTGGTAATATTTTGTCTTCTACGGCTATTGCAGCCGTATACTCAGCGTCTAGATTATTGTAACCAATATAAAATACAATAGCGGCTACAGTTAGCGTCAGATAAGCCAAGCTAATTTAGCATAGCTGTGTCCTTTTTATATACATATTGCACGTGTCATACAGAATTCTATCTCTGCATTAGACACAATTCTGAGATATTTTTACTTAGTAAAAATATCTCAGAATTGTTTCCTATAGGAGCTATGCTTTTGCATACGTCTGTTTTCCCTTCCAATGTCAAAACAAAACGGAACAGCAATCTTTTGAGCTAGCTCGTTCCATCGTAGACTTCATCCACCGCTTTCCATCGCGCGAGGTCAAGTACTAACTTATTACGAAATTAAGAAAAATACCTTCCCTAGTAATTTCATCTGATTCATGAAGTTTATAAACCTCCTGAGTTTGTTAGTAGGGATACCGAGGAGAGCTCCTGTGCCTCGCCCACAGTCTCGTCGCTCGGCGACCGTTCGGTTTTAATTCTTGGGATTATCTCAGTTGTTCTAGGAGATTTGCACTCGGCTTCACTTGCATAACTATCGCTATGTGGATTTATACCGAAGATATAACAAATATTTAGTTCAGTTGCATAGAGAAATAACCAGAAGCACTTGAACTGTGTTGTTTTTGCGAATAAAGTTTGTATTATTGGAGGTACTAACTGATGATATATCAAAACGGAGGAAAAGTCTGAAACGGCTTAAATAAAGTACAGAATCGTTTTTCGTTATTAACCGTTCTTTATTTTAAATCTTAAAACACAATACAAATACTTCAAAATATTGATTTGCTTTACTTTACCTGGGCTGTGATATTCAGTCCACCGAACAGTCTTTGTAAACCATATTTCAATTATGTAAAAGCTTTTAACCCAATGAAATGAGTGACTACAAAGTGATACGATCTCCGTGGTCCATATAGAGATATGTTCGCGGTTTTCGTTTTCAAATAGTTTCTAATCTAACATCTCTGTATGTAATACGTAAGTTGTAGGGTCCCTATAGATCAAGCCGACAGCGCCTTTGTTATTGGACCTTCTTGTTGCCAAACATCGCCGCATATGTCGGTTATGTTTTCCGACATGCGTCTGCTTTATCTTTTTGTGGTCAAAGTTTTTGATGAAACTGTAATACAAGAGGTTTCTGCAAATGAACATAAAAACAACATCTATTCAGACGTAGCACAATGTTAGTTATGTTACCCAACGTCCAAGCTGTTGTTTGCATTTCAACGAGTTTGTTTACCATTTTAAAAATAAAATGGTTAAAATTCATAATTTGTATGAAGTTAGTATAGAAATTACGAAACAAGAGGTCGCAAGCGTTGTATCCGGCTAAAACGACTGTTGTTTGTATAATGAGCCTCGTTAGTGGAGTGTTGGCGTGCTGCCCAAGCGCGTGAACCTCCGATAAATAGCTTAACGTTGGATACTCATTATTTGCAATGTTACCCTTTAACCCCGTAACTAGATATCATCTGCTTTTTGTTAATAATGACTTGTCCAGTCTTATGACTATCATATGACCTATCAACTAAGGACATTATCTAGGCCATTTGAAGTATTTTCCTGCATAATTAGATAACTTTCTACCTGGTTAATAGAATTCACCGACGATATTTTTTCTCGAAAACAAGTACAAAAGAAAGCTAAATAGTTTCTGCAATGACTAGAGATCGCATTCTCAGCGGGTGACAATAAAACAAATAACGTTCATGAGCAGTGGCGTCTCTATTGATTTCTAATCAGACTAGTTGAGAAACTGTCCGAACTGCTTCTGAATACACGGGATTTTATCACCTCGGTGGTTATTGCCTTATTCGAACATATGCACGTTGGTAGCCGCGGCTTCGCATTCCAGGATAATGGGCGGCTGATCCTTCGGCGTTAAAGCACCCCCGTAGAGTGGACTGTCAGTGGCGGCTATAAAAGAGATGTTGGATTAGGGGGCCGCAATAGGGTATTTTACTGTAAAAATCTAATTAGTCCGTCTGACGGACTAATTAGATTTTTACAGTAAAATACCCTATTGTCCATATTCTGAGGGTATTTCTACTTAGACTGAATAGTCGTTTTGTTAGTCGCGGATGTAGACTATTCGCATTACCATTTCTGCCTACCTGCAGTCTGCCGCCCGTGACCATTTGTTGTTATGAAGTTCAGTTGACCTCTGGCGAATGTACGAAACTGTGGGAAAAGTAGGGGGAGGAGTGGGTACGGGCCTAGTACTGTCATCTCGGTCCCTCTCATTACAAGTCCGTCTATGGCGTCTGGAGGGTGATTCTGTCAGGCATCGATTTACTCTCCAGGGCGAGGTGCCACTCAAAAATGAATTTACTGCTTGTCTGTTTTCTAGGGATTTGAGCACAGCGAAGTTGTCCGATACGAATCTAATTGTGTACTTGCGTATCTCTAGACGCTTTACGGCTGTTGCGGCTTGTGTTGGGGCGACACACTCGCATTGGAATATCAAACTGTTTGCCTAGTGGTCTAAGGAGTGTACGCCAACCCCTGAACTGTTTTGAGTGTTTGTGCCATTTGTGTAGATGCGGTTTTCATTGACTCCTGATTGATTCCTTTCTTCCTCTATTTTTATTCGGTTTATACGATCTATGAGATGTTGGTACTCAATTGCTAGGTCCAGGATGCCAGAGTGGGGACTATAGGTGTTCTCTGGAATTTCAAGCATCCTATCTGTCTCGGCGGCGAGATAAGTTTTTAGCCTCATTGCCCATGGAGGTTCGACGGATTGTTGTATAATGGTCCCAGTCGCCCGGCGACCGTGTGTTCATGACTCTGTTTGCCTTCTCAGACTGCGTCAGTGTCTTTCTAGTTCTGGATCTCACCAGGACTACCTTTCTCCCCGATAACCTTTGGATGGGTTCACTGTACCAATGTACAATGAATCCATCCAAAGGTTATCTTTAAAAGATTGTTAAGGCTAAGCGATAAGGCCGCCCATATTGTCACCCTATGTTCTGTTTTCTTCATCAATCTTTTCTGTAACTTATTTGTTGTACATAATTAAGGAAAAGAGTATTCTCTTATATTCTATAGTTCGAGGGCAAGACTGCTGATGGCTAGTTAAAAGGATTGATGTGAGGTTGTTTACGGGTTGTTCTAAGTTGGTTATAGAGATTTCAGCTGGAAGGGAGGGTAATTTACTAAACTCTACCTTGACTAGCCTGATAAACTTGGATTAATCTGTTTCGAGGAATCCTCCTCGGTTATGGCTTTGGTAGGCTGAAGTTGATGGTATATCGGATCCATCTGTGATCCAAACATGATATTTCGTTGGACACATGCCAAGTCTTGGATTGAGTTGGAGATACCTATGGTTGCTAAAGCTAGGTCTATTACTGTTTATGATCGTGCGTTAATGAGAGTTTGTTCTGAATCTTTCAAGTCATTTCATGACATGTCCATCCCGATCGAGGTGTGTGTCGCTGCCGGTGAGGCTTCGGTCAGACTAGTTAGGTTTCTCTTCGAGGCCACTGTCGCTGACGCAGCCCTAGTAAGCGCATCCATGTCAGCAGCCCGTTGAGTCGCCCCGTACGTGGGCTATACTAGTTCTTGCGTTGTTGACATGATTGTATTGGAGTGCGCAGCCTTCGATGCAGATGGGGTTGGCCAGAACGGGAGGATTAATTTGATAGTTTCCTAGTTGCGCCTAGTTCTGAGGAAATTAGACCAAAAACCAACCAACAAAGGCAACCTCAGATAGGTACACCTGTACACCAGCAGACTTGCTTTGAGGATCTACAAGTTCTCCCTCAAAACCACGCCACCCTACCGCCTCTGAGGGAGGATGTAGGGAGGCCTATTTCTACACTATCAAGCCTGCAAAAGATGTTCAACCACAAAAGCATAAATACAGAATCCTCCCCGGTTTGTTCTGTATCTATAACAGTAAAATATAGATCGTAAAAGTATGTATTTCCATTTTAGTAGCACAGTCAAGTTACTTAAATGACCAGTTTCCACATAAAGGAATGCAGTTTCCGTTACTACAGACCCTGAAAGTTTTCATGATCGATTCCGTTTAATTATCTGAATATTTGGAAATATGTAGAACCGATTATTATCCGATATTGTTTTAGAGTAAAAGTTGTTCGTAGTTGGCCGTAATTACAAATCGATGTTGTTTTGTGATAGCTTATAAACATAATTATAAGTCTCACTATTTGTATGTTGGGCTATGAACTGTCTGCAGCTCTGTTACAATATTATTTTTATATATACTCAAAATAATTATGTCGACGATTGAAGCGATATGCAGGCATTTTTATAAAACATCAGAAGAAGATTTTTTCTTTAGGTACCCAAAGAAAAGGTCTGGATACAGAAGTAGCTTAGAAAATCCATTTCTAACATTAATTTTACACCTAAGTTTCGTACGTTACATTATTCCACAGCATGCGTGATGTATACACATTCCCAGTAACATAATTTATTTATATCTAACCTCGATACCGTATTTGTTTATTTCACTTGTAAATCATATGTGTTTTTTTTTTCAGGATTATTCTAAAGAGTGTGTAGCTCATGTACAAAAATATTTAATGAAGCATGAAGTGCCACCAAACCTATTCGAGGTATGTTACATCAGACTGTATATAGCTTAGCTTTTTGGTAAACTATGACATTTTAAATATCAATGGTTTTTCAGCCTTACATTGAAGAAATCTTCCAACATCTTCGAGGGGAGCCATTTAAATTATTCTTAGAAAGGTAACGAACATTCTGATTCGCTTAAATCTTCATTCTCAAGTTCTATCATGATGACGCCTTCTTTTGTTCTAGTGACAAATACACAAGATTTTGTCAATGGAAAAACTTAGAATTAAACATTCAGCTCACAATGAACGACTTCAGCGTACACCGCATCATCGGGCGAGGCGGGTTCGGCGAGGTAAGAGCGGCCATTAAAATATTACCCGTAAATAAATACACTCAAAGTACAAAGTTAGTTACGCAAGTCTCAATGTAAGTCCCTTACCTAATATCATTAGCATTCTGGGCTTGCAGCGTGAATGTGTTTACTATATTCATATTCATCTCGACGAACGGAAAGCCGCTACGTAGGTGTAATAAAGCCGTCCTGCTCCCCCACTGGAATAGTGATGAATTTTAACGCCTGTATTTTAATATTACACTTATAAGTACAACGTGAACACTCAAATATGTTGTGTTTTACATAATTTTACATTGTATTAAAATTAGAAGACGGGTGTTCTTTGGTGTTCGGAAAAATCGTTTTCTTTGTTTTGAAAATGAAGATTTGGGGCTTCATTCAAGCTGGAAGGGTATGTGTGGATCGCCCGGAGGACACGGTGGAGCTGGAGGAGATACTGCCCTGCTTGGGCGGAGCAACGCCGTGTCCTCGTCAAGGTGATCGACGGCTGCGACCTTTCGCGTCCGGCCATGGTTTCATGGGAAGCGGTCACCTCCTTCTGCAAAATAGTAATGCTAGCGAAGGAGGAGACAAACCGCTTGCGGGAGAGGGAAACCTCACGCCCCAGCCGCTGCAACAGAAGAAGACGCCCCAGGCGTAAAACCGTAGGCGCGGGCCAGCGAATGGCGAGCAATGGGTAGCTGTCCGTCCGATAGCAACTAGGCCCGAGTTGACGGCACGTCGTGTTCCACGCGCGCCTCAAAGAGCTGTCAGCAAAGAAGAAGGGGTCCCGTCTGCTTTAGGGTCCATAGGGTCAGTGCCTACTAGGGTTGCGGAATTTGCTCGAAAGAGTCACCGCCGCCCTGGAAGCAAAGGGCACTAGAGGGATCACGGGTGGGTTTTAGTCAGTAAGAGTCTGACACTCCCTTCCGCTTCGCCCAGAGCGGGAGAAGTAATTTTTCCCATCCAGAAAAACAATGGTGTAGAAAGTATTCTAGAATAAGGTCTGTTAGATATAGTACCTGGGAAAGATCGTTATTGTCGCCGTGGTCTGATAAAGGTTCACGTTCAGCGTTGCTAATCAGCTTGGCTATTAATGTAAAACGCGTACCACAAAATATCAATCATATTTTGAATGCAAATACTACAAATGATATTTCGTATTACTATAAAATACTCACTCATGTGTTGTTGATAATAGCAAGAGTTATCTGATCGACATTTGTTCATTTTTGCGCTTCACAGACGTTTTGCAATATTCTTATTTCGAAGAAAGAAAACCTAAACGTTTCCTTATTCATTCTTTTTTTACAGTTCACCAACAAATAATATTTTAAATAAGTTGTAGCTTTACGTCTTCGTGTGTTGTACGAATCAATTCGAGCACTTATGTCAGGAAGCGACATGAAGTGCTTGTAATAAATCGGTCCTCACGCGACTTCCCATTCAGTTCTGCACTTTACGAAGCTGAAAATGCTTTCAGCTTTTTTCTGTCTTCATAGTCACGCTTTGACTCCCTTGCGACTTTTTATGAGGGGAAATTAGATGGATATTGATAACTGTTTTAATTGTCGACGGCTGTAGTTGGTAGTTAATTTTACGGAGCAGACTGGCAATTGCCTTTCAAAAAGCCCCAATTAAGCGTTTTTGTTCGGAATTTGAAGATCAGAAGCCAAGCTACATCATTGTTCTTCTTCGTAATTAGCAGCCAGCCCAGCGCTTAGAGAGAGTTAACTTTGCCCGATGATATCACAATCCAATGATGTAACGAGCAGACATCCCGAACACAACCTTTTAAGAGTATATACACGTAGGTACAATTTGGCAGCGGCACGTTATGCTCACGGCGCGCACAGATAAATACCTTATTTACATGTACCTTCTATACAGGTGTACGGGTGTCGGAAGGCGGATACGGGCAAAATGTACGCGATGAAGTGCCTCGACAAGAAGCGTATAAAAATGAAACAAGGGGAGACTCTCGCCCTCAACGAGAGGATTATGCTCTCTCTAGTCAGTACTGGGGTAAGTATTTTATTACATTTGTATATTTTGTTTATGACTTTGTCGCCATTTCGACGTTATTGCGTGTCGGATTGTGTGTGTACTTGAAGTTTAGTCGTGTGACGAATATGTTTCGGCAAATTGTTACAGCCGCCTGTTGTTGTGGGTGGACTGCTCACCTTTAAAATGCTGCCGTGGAATATTTTCTTGATGTTGCTAGGCGTACTGTCACTTACTTCTCTATGATTAGGTCTTCACTGGCTTTATAAAACAATGACTGACCTTTTCAATAAGAGAACAGGTGGCTAAGAGAAGGCTACCGGACGATTCGCCAGATTTTGCACAACCAATCGACTTAAAGCTATATGCTACTGGTGTTTTCAAGTACCTACATTATATAACAAATTAACAGTGATGTCCTTATGATCACAAAATTACAAGCTAGAATATTCTCCCATAGCTTTGACTCTTGACCGAGGAAAAGCAAACAGTAATTTTCCACAATGTCAAGTGTCAACTGTCTCCTCTATGCGTTCCAACAAAGATAACGATTGTTAAAACTGACATTGTATACGTGCAGTTTATTGAGGCAAAGAGGATTTTAGTATGGGGAAAGACAACTGCATATATGTACGCTGCTATGAAGGATAAACAGCATGATTATTCCTATAGATATACTAACACACAGTACAGAGAAACGCCCACTCATAACTACGTCCGATGTTTTTAGATACTAGAATGGAACGACGTGCATATTCTACTATTGTGAAATAAGGACAAAGGTTTTTATAGATACACCCATCAAAGAGCCATTGTGGCAGAATAAACTGTTACTGAAAATAGACCGGATAAAAATAGGGATGCTAAAACTGGGAGTTTATTCGTAAATATCAACTGTACAGCTGTTCATGTATAAAATATACTATATGTATATTATATGCAGATAATATGCTGTAGTTGATCGATTAACGTATGTATAAGGAAACCTTGTTATAAAATTGTGTTGTTAGGTTTCAATAGAATCTAAAGCGACACTTCTTTAATTAAATATTGATCAGCTATTGTCGTCTAGACGTAGTATCTATTGAAACACAAGGACGTACCTACTTACCTAGTGTAACTGCTTGATATTCTTTTCGAAAATGATTATCCAGCTGTTTTATGGTAGCATGTTTGTTTTCCTGAATGCATTCGTTAAATCCCTAAAGGTAATCGATATCCAGATAATTGATGATTTAAAATTGCCTGCCTTGGTCGAATAATGTTTTAAATAATATCAGTTTTTTGCCCGTGTAACTTGTTTCACAAACTAAGATAATCCTATCCCCAGATATACAAAGAACGTCTTTAAATCCCAACAGTTAGCCCCACTAGCGTCCTATTTACATTTTACATGTTCAGTTCTCACAAAGCTTTGTTAGCGGTGAATGTGATTTAACGGGTTCCCGAACAAAACTGAATTTAATATCCGCTTGTTAACGTCACCAGTTCACCACCCACGCTACATGCAAAGATACTTCCGTCTATTGCGATCGCCCCCGAAATACTCCAAACTCTCGTATCAATTTTAATTAGTTCCAGCCCCCCAGCCCGGGTAATTCGGCAAATTTCTTTATTATTGCCTTTCTTACCCACAACTCGCAGGCAAAAAATTTAAGGAATGTATTCATTGTAATGAAATAAAACGGGAAGGGATATGGGGTCAGTCCTTTATTGTAAGGGTGTTGTCTAAATAATGACAGTAACAGTATTTTTAAAATATATTCACCAATTCAAAGTTGAGCATTATCCATGATGAATTTATGATTCCATTGCGCATCAAAAGCAATCGACGCGCGTAATGTAATCAATAGATACGAAACATTTCAATGATTCGGAATTTTCTATTGATCTCACCATCGTTGTTATTTGAATAGCATGCATAACGATGTTGTTTGTTTCCGTGCGATGTATACTGCCATGAGAGGGTTGTTCGTTTTAATGAAATCACCGACTCGCGACAAACATACATAATTCTTCATACGTTGGTTTAGTATCACACCACCAAGTTACTGCACAAACAACACGTTTAAATACTCCGTCATAGCCTATTATGTATTTACAGAAATTAATGGCGTCATAAATAGTTGATTTATACGCAGATTTATTATTGGATCAACGTTATCAGTGGCTAATGTGTTACAAATCTATACTTATAATAAATCTGTAGAGAGGTCAATTCTGTACAGGGAATATATTTTCAAAATAACTATCAGGGGGTGATTAGTGATCGATACTGGTGCCAAAAATGCAATCAGTAAAATTTTTATCTGTCTGTCTGTCTGTCTGTCTGTCTGTCTGTCTGTCTGTCTGTCTGTCTGTCTGTCTGTCTGTATGTTCTTTATAGAAACAAAAACTACTGGACCGATTTTAACGAAACTTGGTGCAATTATTCTTCATACTCCTGGGCAGGTTATAGTATACTTTTCATCACGCTACAACCAATAGGAGCAGAGCAGTGAAGGGAAATGTTGAGAAAACGGGAGAAGTTACTCCATTTTTTAAGCTAGCCCAACCACTGAACGGGTCGGGCTGAAATTTGGCATGCAGGTAGATGTTATGACGTAGGCATCCACTAAGAAAATTATCAATAAAATGTGATCGACGCCACACAACGGATAATGCTCTGTTCTGGACATAATTACTTAGTTCTACCGATAAAATTTAAGAACTCAAATAATTACGGGTTTCTTTGTTCCCACCGCTCTCTCCTTCCTCGAGGAAAATACCACATTACTTACAAACTTATTTAAGAAGCGGGTTTAATAGTTCCGATAACTTTCTCACGGAAATTAAAAGAACACATGTTAGCAATACGGAAAAGCTGGCGAATACATTTAATGATGATGATATCATCCACAAAAACAGTAGTTTACGCGTTTAAAAATAAATGGAACAGGTGAAACCGAGCATCTTTTTTAGCTCAACAAATCTGAAACATCTGGTAATAGTTCAACTAGCATTAAACTATCTAATGATTGCAATTGTCGTTATTTGCACTCCTTTAGTCTTGTAACATTGAAATCCATCACGGCTTTGTTTATTCAGTAAATATATGTATAGTCTTCGAGTAACTTTCCTTTTATTCAAGAGTTTAAACAGTCTCGTCTTTGTTCCGTTTTCTTTTCTAAGAAAATGCTTTTTCACATGACATTCTAGGACAAACTTCTTGCGCAACTTGCAATTCAATGCTTGGAACTATTGTGTGCGCGGGATAGACATCGCAGTGATTTCAATAGTAAGTAATCTCAGACCGATCTGCCAAGAAAAATAGACGGATGGTAAAAACGATAATATTCAAAAACAATGGTAAGTGTTGTATACTTGTACATCAGCTGACGAACTGGAATATTTATAAAAGATTGATGAAGCAATGAATGTCCAAAGTGTTCGCTTTGATCTAATATTCTAGCATAATAACCCGATCGACTTCCTCACGTACTCGCAAGTAGTTATGCAAATTACGTTTGTAATTCACGCCAGCACGGAATATTATTACAAACAAGGGCAACATACAGCAACATGGCAAAGTACACATACTTATTTGAAGAGACCGTCGGTTTTAACACCCGATGAGTTTACGTTCTCCAAGAAATTAAACTTGAATCCTGTACGGGGCAACTTTGTATGTAGAAAATGACTTTTCCCGACTAGACAAACTCGTAAAGCGGACAACCAACGTCCGTTTTAAATATAATTGTGTTATCTGTTGAGTTGATATGAGCATTTCGTTTTTGAGGAGCACTTTCGAACGTCTCCTACAAAATAAGTTAAGGACGAAATGGCTTTGCGCAAACTCCGTTAGAAAAGTGCCTTGGTGAGACCACAGTGTTGGAGGTTATCCTTACCATTACTTACTTTGTATAAACCTACCTACATTCTTCATATCTGTTTAGGTGATACGTGTGACCTCTTCTGTCGGCAAAATCTTAAAGCTTTAAACCTCTGCACGATATTGGCGCACGTTAGTTGAACAAGTTCTAATATACTTTGCGCTGCTCCAGGCATCTCGAATAGAAGGGGAGGGAGAAAATACTATTGAATCTATTGATTTGGAAATAAAAGAAATTGCAGTAAATTATCCTAAACGGGTTATTGCTTGAAGTGGCATTACATTGCTTTTGAGGATGGTGTTCGAAACCGTTTATTGACCTTTTGTGAACATAGAGACAAGATAATATTGGATCCTCAAATATGCGCATAATTTTCGCTAACCACGGCTATATCAATGACTATAATATCCGATTGCTTATCGATTGCAAACTGCTTTGATTCGGTGCAATACAGCAGTGATATACCTACGTTTATGTGTGATATGGTATCGGGGACATAAACGATATCCAGCCAATTGGACTGAAACGAATTGGATCGCCCTCAATTTGTCGTAGTACAATCCGCTTCCGCTGCATTTTGTTTCGCCGTTTCATCCCGACGATTAGTGTTTTCCATTTTACATTCAGGGCTGAAGTTATACATACCTTATGTAACATGTGTACAATTTTATTCTTCGTGACCTAAAAGGCTTCCCCAAAGTTTAACAAGGCCGTCGGTTTTCGAACCAAAGTTTATATAAAACGAGAAACTGTCAGTCGTTCTGTTACAACATTTATATGTAGTCAACTTTCGACATGAATTTTCTTTTACTGTGACCTTGTTTTAAAACTTTATGCTGTGCGGTAATAAAACGTTTTTATTTTATGTTTACGAGTAAGAAAACTCTGGTTTATAGGACGGGACGGTCCGATCTGGATGACAAATTTTATCTATTTTCGATTACACATGTCCATCTCAGTATCGATTCCTACTTATTTGTAAACTTTTATGACTGTTTGCTATTTTACGAACTGTGAACCATTCATAATCATTTTATAATTTCTCATGGACTCGTACACGAATGCGATTAAAATAAACGGATGTTAAATGGCAATATGTTTAAATTTACAGCGAGTACGAAAATATATTTATAGCCAAGAGTAGGGCATTCGATAAAATCATGTTTCTTTAATATATTCATTTATTTCTCCCTGTACATCGTATGTTTTGCGGAGCCAATGAATGTAAACGAATGAAATGGCGTTCACGTGGAAAAGGCGGCGCACTGTGAAGGCTTTGTTATCCGCTCACTCAGATATATCTATACTAATACATATTATAAAAGAGGAATGATTTGTATTTTTATATGTAACGAATAAACTCAAAAACTACTGGACCGATTTCAAAAATTCTTTCACCATTTAGAAAACTACATTCACCCTGAGTAACATAGGCTACATTTTATCCCCGTATTCCCACGGGAACGGGAACTACGCGGTTGAAACCGCGGGGCGCTACTAGTATAATTATATATTGTTATTTGAACACGCCCCTTTCCGTTTAAGTTACAACATCACCAACTAGTAAACGTCATAATCACAGTTAACAGAGTGTACATAGATCAATGTATTTGGCATTGTAACTAGCTGGATAATATTATAAGTAGATAGATGCTGCTGGCCATTCATCTACCAGATATAATCCCTGCTCGCTTCTTACGTCAGTCGCGGTAAGTGACGGGTGTTCTGTTCGGCGAGACCACACGGCAATGTTACTTTATACGGGTTAGTTTATCATTTATGAACGCTCGTCTGGTGTCGGGGCGGCGCCGCTTCGTCTGTACATGTCTCACCAACGATTTCTTAGTTCTTCGGAGCACGGTTATCGTTGGAAATGCCTCGTCTCGCCCTGTTTCTTTGTAACACTAACAAACGTGACCGTTATCATTTCAGAGTCCTGGAAACAAACCAGAAAAGTCGCCAACTTTTTTGGTTCTGTTCCAGGACGATGATATCAAATGAAAGTATGTTAAGTAGACCTTAGAAAATGCGGTGTTATTTATTATATTTGGGAACACACAAATACAAATATATAATATAGCTATACTTATTTACTGGCGAGTAGTGACCGACTTACCAATTGTTTTGTACAGAGATGAATCTTATAAAGAAAATATTTTGCTACCTCTTTCCATGCCACTGTAATCAATACGATTCTGAACGTTAAAACCGCACAGCCACCGCGCACCGGTCCGTATAAACAAAGGAGTGCATTAATCACAATATGTATACTTAAATATTTCCGTCTGCCATAATATCGTGGCATTTCCACTGTGGTTTATAGCTTTTAATGCTATTTTACATACCGTATGACTAACAGTACTAACACCCAGGTTATATTTGTCACCAGACCTTCAAACGATTATGCCAATTTACCATTACTGTTAACGTTTTATAAATGCACCCAGCATGTATAAATAAATTTAATTACGTATCGGGATTAATTTTATAAAAGTTAGTATGTTTATTTCCTGTCCTTGTTACAATGCACTGCATAATTAATTAATAACTACGCGGTGTTGCACGCAGGCCTTGTATTTTAGAATGGTAAAAGGTCATACGATGTCGATGAATTTTTCTCTTCAACGCTATGTTTTTTACTAGGTAGTTAATCTTTCTGCACAAATTCGAATACGTTTCATTCGATTCGGGCTAATATCCTTCACAATTCACCCAATGAAAACATCCTTTCTATGGTTGTAAGCAAAACAATACGTCTACGCTTGGAGTGTTTAGCAATATATCATTCCTAAATCAAGAGTACAGATGAATAAATCAAACATTACTTCATTGATCTGGATTTCGAAATACCTTCCAGCTTCACAGCTTACCTCACCGGGTCTAATCTTATTGGCACAGTCAACGTCAGGCTTGGTGACGTCATCTGTTTAGAGTGCCGAATTAAGTCGAGTCCTATTCAACTATTTGTACGAAATAGCTGTATGTCAGGTTGTGTCGGGCCCTAATGTCACATTCTTGGGGTTCATTTTTAGGGTTCCGTAGCCAAATGGCAAAAAACGGAACCCTTATGAATTCGCCATGTCTGTCTGTGTGTCCGTCCGTATGTCACTACATGCTATGAAGTTGAACATTCTAAAAAAAAATAGCAAATAGAACTTCACAGACACTTCCAAAGACAATTGGTTTGAACATATATACTTTTAGAGATATGATATTTTAACAGTGCACTACGGAACCATTTCACTATGCGTGGTCGGACATGCACTTGACCGGATTTTTTAAATTATTTTTATGCACCCACGTTTCTCTATATCACATCTGGGGTTGGCATAATTCGCATAAAAAATCATAGATTGTTGCTGATTAATAGTAAAATTTTCCGACGTGCAGGCATCGATTTATGGTGTCTAATATTACGCACTTCTTATATTATCTATTAGATTAGGTAGATCATCTTAAAAAGTAAACACTCGTTTACGGAAAAAAATAAACGGGCACCTATTGAATTTTGCGTTCCAAGGCCGATATCAGTCAATTCATTGAATATCATTGTTTGACGTAGACAGTTACAATACAAAATACAAACAATAAGAAGTGATCTGCAATGAAGACAAGAATTTTATTTTTTATTCAACAGGTAAAAGAGTGTGATATTGGCAACAGGATTACCAAAATCACAGCTCCCATCCGTTTAGCCATACTTACCACGATATTTTTAGTAACGTTTTGAATACGTTTACGTGGAATCCGTTCGCACTCTTCTGCAATGACTCTATTTAGCTGCAGGTTGCACTGATTCGTCCCGTCTCTTCAAGACATCCCAGACATGCTGGATGACCTCAGTCTGTCCTCCTGACCACACATGGATTGAGGTCAGGACTTCGAGCTGGCCAATCTAAACGACGCAACCTAACTTCTTGCATTTTCGCTTTCACATCGTCGCCAGAACGATGAGCACGAGCATTATCGACCATAAAAATGGAATTATTCTCCATGAGCAGTAAAGGCGGGTTGTGCATGTGGCATTAGGCCTTCCGTTATGTGCCGGTGTGCATTTAATGTCCCATTTTCTATGAAAACTAACTCCGTACGCTCTGTCGAATTACCGCTGCCCAAAACAACGGATAAGGAGTGGTATCTTCGAAATACACGTCCGCATAGCGCTCCTGTGGTCTTCACAGCACACGCCGGCGTTGATCCTCACCATACAAAGAAATTTTACCTTCAACAGAAAACAATAACCTGTCCCAGTCTTCCAGAGCCCATGATGTCCAATTCCGAGCAAGCTAAAGTCTAGCAACTCATTGCACACGGAGGGCGGAAACTGCTGATATCCGCAGCTAATAGCCTCCTAAACGGCCAAAAGCTATCGTCTACTCTTCTTACTTCTATAAGGCTCTTCTATAGGTTCACACTTGACACCTTAAAATTTCGTCACGGCTGACGTACCAAAAACAGGTCATTTGTAATTCTGTGTATCACTTTCATCCCCAACCTGTCTTCTTCTGACGGAACCGGTTTCTTGATACCATTCCCAAGTCCTCTGGACATATTTGAATATCTCACATTTAGCCGCTAAAACACGTATAAGCGCTTTAATTTATACGGCCCTATCATTAAAAGCTTTTAATTTATCCACAATATCAAAAAGTGAAATGTAAATTATCCAAAAAGTTTCACCAATCCACGCCATTCAATAAGCAATTTGACAGTAATCGTTATATTTTGATCATTTTTTTTAATTACTTCAAAAAACATCGTCAAATTAATAAAACCTTTTTCTTGTAATATTAATAAAAATAAAAACTGCCGAGTTTTTTTGCAAAAGGGTTGATATTGGCAAGAAGAAGAAGCCAATGAAATACTACTGATCACGAAGTCTTCCAACTGTCGCATCCTTGACATGAACCCACTCTTAAAGCAAGCATATTTAGTTTACCTATAATGTGGCGTTACTAATAATTTCCACAGTCAAAATATAATAACAGAGATTCAAGCATATTTAGTTTAGCTATAATGTGGCATTACTAATTATTTTACACAGTCAAAATATAATAACAGAGGTTTAAATGATTGTATAGAATTAAAAGAAAAAAACAATTTTGTGCATATGACTGCATAACCAGAAGACAAATATTTTTGGACACCGCTGCGTTCATAAGTTCCATAGCCATTTTTCTATAAGCCACTTCTGTACAAAGAGCCTGCAAGTAAGAGCTCATTCAAAAATGATTATCTGCCTATTTTTATCCCACACCTTTATCTGCAATGAGCTAGTAAGGCCTTTGCCTCCTTGCCCTTATTTCTAGCTATTGCAGTTGTAGTCTTCTCAGCGTGTGATGACGAATGATCCAGTACTACGCTGATACAGTCATTAGGTCCTGTAAACATGTAACAGGCATGCGATACGGCGCTAGTATCTATTAATTTTCGTATAATTTTGCTCCTCAGGTCGACTGCCCCTTTATCGTGTGTATGACCTACGCCTTCCACACACCGGACAAGCTGTGTTTCATCCTGGACCTGATGAATGGCGGAGACCTGCACTATCATCTGTCACAACATGGCGTCTTTAACGAGGCCGAGATGAAGTTTTATGCTGCTGAAGTTATATTAGGTAATTTAAATATGTCATAGACCTATTCTTTACCAGAAAATCAATGAAGGGACGACACGGTTGGCGCAGTGGTTGAGCGATTGGCTGCTGCGCTACGTGTCGTGGGTTCGATTCCCGCACGGAACAAATATTTGTATGGCCTACAGATACTTTGTTCCGGGTCTGGCTGTTTGTGTATGTGAGATTGTATGTTTGTAAACGCACCCAAGACACAGGAGAAATTGCTAGTGTGGGGCAACGATTTTTTTTTTAATCTTAAAAAGTCTAGCTAATTAGACGTGAAGTTAAATTTAAAATCATAGTATAAGTTGTAGATCTGTCTCCCGAAGGAAAAAAGAAACATTTACCAATGTTTCACCCGACTCAGCCTTTTATTTATTTATTATATACTTTATTGTAGCCTTTCTCTTTTTATTGAATACCATATCTATGTATTTACTGAGGAGCTCTTATGAATAGTTGTTCCCATTACAAAATGATAATCCGCAACTGTTCTTTATCCGATGCGATAATCGGATCAACGTGTGACCCATTTCTCTGCCACCCTTGTACTGAATAGGGTGAAAACATTTCCGACGTTTTATCTCCTAACCAGTGTTGCCAGAAGGTTACTTTTGTAACCTTTTAGGTGATTTTTGAACTGCATTGGTTACTTTTAGGTTACACTAATGAAAAGGTTACTTTTAGGTGATTTTTCGGGATTTGTAGAATTAACTTTTAATTTTTTACATAAAAGCAACATGAAACGGAACGCTCGTTTTAGATTTTTCACGTTGGTAAGCTTCGTTAGCAGTAATAGTACAAAACCCTTGAACGCATCAATTTTATTATAGAGGATCAATATGAATAAATCAAGAAATGCGGGCAAGTGCTCAAATACTCACCGATGTTTCTTTAAATCAATACAACTAATATTCTATTCTATCAACTTGTAATACCTTTCCAGTAAAAAAATATGAAAGGTTATTTTTTATACAAAAAGGTTACATTTTTTTATATTTCAGGTGATTTCTGACATGACCGACTGGCAACACTGCTCCTAACTATAAAGAATTATCACGTCATATGTAGCTTCAATTGCGAAACATTACGCTATCCGAAGGCCACCCAAGTAAAACCAGCCAGAGCTACATGTAAATATTGTTATTGCAGTCGTACATATATCAATATGACTCATAATACAAGCACCTATAAAATAATCTATGCAGTATCATCAGAATATAATTTGAGACGCAGTATACTGTATGTATTTAAAAAATTACGGAAGGATATAAATGAATGACGTTAATAGATAAATTAATAATTTTATTGGTACATGATGGATGACATATTATAATCACGCGATTAACATACTGCATTATGAGTGATTAAATGGGTGTTTTATCTGAGTAAACACTAACAAAATATATTTATGACCCAATATCTCAAAAATCCTTTTCTAGGTTAAACAAAGTTAACGGAACAAAATCGCTTATGAGTATTCAGTCTAGTTGCTTCAAATGCCACACTTTATTATTTATGCGTGCTTTGGGGAAGTAACTACACGGTTAGTGCTAACAAAAGTATTTCACCAAAATGTAATGTTATACATACGACGAAAATACACTGGGCTAAGTAAACAACATCATGCTGCTAAATTACCGACAACCATGCCAGTTCAGCATGTAAAAGCTGTATGTGTACGCTGTGGTCTCCTGTACCTAACTGAAGGACCATACTTAAACGACTCTTTTGTTTTTTGTGATTCATGTTATAACTGTGTACTTTGTCGGAGATGCAAGCAAATAAATTAAAACATTTTTTTCCTTCCTAAGGGTTGGAACACATGCACAAGCGTCACATAGTGTACAGAGATCTGAAGCCGGCGAACATTCTCCTCGACGAGCATGGACACGTCAGAATATCGGATCTCGGACTCGCTTGTGACTTCTCCAAAAAGAAACCGCACGCTAGTGTGTAAGTATCTTTAATTTTAAGCTTTACTAGCGTCTGCCCGCGACTTCGTCCGCGTGGAATAGTTACTAACTCCCCAATTCTTTGTGATATTGATTCGTTGGTGGGAGAAGTGGTGGGAGGCGCCCGACGTGACGGCACAGTGGTGGCATGCGCGTGAGATGCGCGCGTTACTGGAAAGTACTTGGACATTGCAACATCACTTTATTTTTCTAAAACAAAATATATTTTCTAAAATAAAAGTAGCCTAAGCATTATTCCTTATTACATCAGCTACCTACCAATCAAAGTCCCGTCAAAATCGGTCCAGCCATTTCAGAGATTAGCCGGAACACACAGACAGACAAAAATTGTAAAAAATGTTATTTTGGTGTATGTACCGTATATATGCATGTAGTAAAAAGCGATTATTTTAATACATATTACAAACAGACGCTCCAATTTTATTTATACGTATAGATTATGTAGACAAAATCTCGTATCCGAGCGGTCGGTACAGATAACGAAGAGTTGTGGGCACACAAACAAATTATTGTTCGACCAATATGCTGAGTTCTTCCTCAACAATGTTGGTCAGCTTCCAGTGAAACCAGATGTAGATGAATAGTTTTTTACATGGCCCAAAGTGAATGAGTGGTATTGTTATTTTCTTCTGACTATCTGTAACGAAGGGCAAAGACATTAATATCACAGCCAGCTTAACTTAGCAACAGCTTAGCATTAACGTGCTTTTCGAAGCACAGGATTCTTGGATATAATGCTTGGCTCCTCGTCCACAGAGCAAGCTATGCTTTGCTGCCATGATAGTCAACCCGTGGGGCAATAGTGAATAATCTCAAATTTAACAAGAAACCTTTCATCCCTGCTACGTTTCCATCCGTTCCATTTTTTGGTCTTATGTCCATAGGGCGGCGACAAATCAAATTGAAAAGAAAAACTCCAGCTAGACTACATTTTATTTTTTTTGTTGTTATAACTTATTTAAATAACAAACGTGATCGCTGCACTAATCGATACGCAGTAATTGAGGATAATATTACTATGTACAGGCAATATAACGACCGTAATATGCTTGTTTAGGAATCAATTGACGTAATGCACTATGCTAATTGATTTAATTGGAACGTATACGCACACCAGTCGCTCAGTGTAATACTATCGTTATTATTCGATTAGCCTTGACTTGTGATTAAATGTTTATAAATTAATTGTTGGTGTTGTTGTCTGTTCTATATAAAAACAAATCGGCTTAGTGCTATAAAATGAAAAATCTAGTTTCTTGCATGGGCCCGTGTGATAGGGGCATTTTATTACTCTACATGTGATGCAGTTACTTAATATACAGACGGACAAAGGCATGGGCTTAGTTACTAGGTTAGGTTAGTTTCCCTTCGAGTACGGAATTCTTAAATTGATCGATTTTCATTTATCGAATGTCATTGGAACTGTTATTCATTTCAGATCTAACATGTCATTGGTTTATCAGAGTGGGCAATCCCCATCTCCCATATTAATGGACCACTATATTTAGCTTATTTAGTGGAAGCTGTCGAT
Source organism: Hecatera dysodea (assembly GCA_905332915.2). NCBI lineage: Eukaryota > Metazoa > Arthropoda > Insecta > Lepidoptera > Noctuidae > Hecatera > Hecatera dysodea. The sequence continues at coordinate 13,046,738 of HG995299.1, read as the reverse complement.
TCATCGATAAAATAATTCAGATTATTGATGACGTGCAGGTTTTACCTCACAAGAACGTTTCTCACATTTTTGTTTTCCGCATTTGATTGGCTCATAAGCTAAGGGACTCCCATATACCCATGGACGTTAATAGCTGACGTAAAACCAAACGGCAGTATTTTATGCTAAAAATAACACTTAGTTTATATTTAACTTGTAACCACAAGATTACCAGAAAGTTTATGGCCACAAGTTTGAATGAAGATAACTCGGGCGAAATGTTTGTATGTACTCGTAAGTTTGCCTATTTATCAGACATAAACAACCATCCATATTCGATAATGGTAACTAGGTACTTCACAAATATATCTTACTAAATGACCTGCGAAACTTCGTTTGTGTCACATTTTTCATGGCTGCTCCGCTCCTATTGTTCTTAGAGTGAGGAATATATAGCGTATGGCTATAGGCTATATATCATTTTATATTCCTCGATAAATGGGCTATCTGACACTGAAATATTTTTTCAAATCTGACCAAGAGTTCCTGAGATTAGCGCGTTCAAGCGAACAAACAAACTCTTCAGCTTTATATATTAGTATAGATTTTGGCAAACTCTAGGAATCCGTGTAAGTTCGTAAGTGAATTTACCATCATTGCATGTTATTTTTTATTTTTGGATAACACTTGATAGAGAGGGATAGAGATTATTACCAATCGATACAAAACCTATCAGCTGCTGGGTTGTAGAGTGTAGAAGTCAGATAGTCGTTTTATAAACTCCTGGTATTCAGCTGCATCGTAGTATAACAACTAGAAAGGAAACTGAACGTAAGAGAAAGTTCTAGACGATGATTACGACTGGAGAATGAGTCACGCATTATTACATTTTCTCCTTGTTTTCAGGGGTACTCACGGCTATATGGCACCCGAAGTCCTCTCGAAAGGCACCGGCTACGATTCTTCCGCCGACTGGTTCAGCTTCGGCTGCATGCTGTACAAGCTGCTGAAGGGTCACTCGCCATTCCGTCAACACAAGACTAAGGACAAGCACGAGATCGACCGCATGACGCTCACTATGGTAACATTCTTTATATTTACGTATTTATGTACAAACTGTCACAATGCACAGATGTAGCAATCTTACTTTCTCCCTTTACCTCTAATTGCTTCTTAAGAGCGTTTATCCTCTGACAAGTTTTTCACACCTAAAATATTATTTTTGTACTCTTCGACTTTTGAATCTATCGTTGTATCTTTTGAAGCAATCATTAACCAATGTTTAGACCTGATTCCATGTTTTGAATATGTGCCAATGATAAAGTTTATCGTAAAAAAATAAAAAAAATACGCGCTTTAGCTCATACACAAACACAGCTACACCATAAGCGCAGATACTCGTAATAACTTGAGTATGACATCTTTAATTGGATTAGCTTACCGAACTACCAGTGAATTTTGTCAAAAGTTCTATGATGAAAGTAAAAGATGGAATCATGTCTGCAATAGAACTACGATGTCTTCCAGAACGTGGAGCTGCCGGAGTCGTTCAGCCCCAGCCTCAAGAGCCTGCTCGAGGGGCTGCTGCAGAGGGACATCAACAAGCGACTCGGCTGCAAGGGACGGGGGTATGTGTGCACACTTGTTTAATTACTATATTTAATGCGGTATTTTTAAGTGCCTTCGCCGAGAACTCTCTCGGTGAAAGCACTTAAAAATAACGTTGATTCGTTTCTAGTATTCGTCACTGTTCTTGAAGCATTTCAAAAACACTGACGATTTAAAGCGAGACGGGCTTAACCCAAGTACCAAAAGCAAGGTATTTTTTTGTGGTTCCGGACTTTCTATTAAATGTGCGTCACATCTTGTGCATTAGTCGACTGTACTTTTCCTGTTACTTTTAAGACTCACACTTCTGTCCCACATTCCGAAAAATCTGTGTTTGTTAAGATCTGTCATCGTTGAGGAAGGACAAATTATTTCTCATACTTATGACGATAGTATAAAAGAATTGTTATAAGCGGATCTTTGCAGCAGTAAATAATTTTCTAATAAATGAATGAAATATTCATGAAACATGAATGCTAATGAATGATGCACACGTAAGTTGATTTTATAAAGTTATGGTAACTAGGTCTAGTTAAGTCAGAATTTAGGGGCAACAAGGGCTGCTTATTGTTAATTGACTATTTTCAACACACTTGTAGCATCCGTCCACATTGCTAGTGTTGCGAAATTGTTCGAAAGAGTTACCGCGGCCCTAGACGTAAAGGGCATTTCAAGGAACACGGGTGGGTTTTAGTCAGTACGAGTCTGACACTCCTTTCAGCTCTGAGCAGAAGTTACATGTTGATTTCCCGTAAAAGAAAGAAGTATCCACCCAGGATTTTTTTTCTGCTTCTTTCTTAAATCTATAACCTTGTTGCACTTTCCCCAAGCTCTTTTCTTCTTTATTTGTATATAACTAGCAGCGCCCCGCGGTTTCACTTGCGTAGTTCCCGTTCCCGTGGTAATACGTGTATAAAATATAGCATATGTTACTCGCTGATAATGTAGCATTCCATTGATTAAAAAAATGGTTAAAATCGGTGCTGTAGTTTCGGAACTTATTCGGTACAAACAAACAAAAAATCTTTCCTCTTTATAATATTAGTATACATAATCGTCATTTATCTGATTCCAGTGCGGACGAAGTGAAAGAGCACGTTTTCTTCGCGGGCATCGACTGGCAGCAAGTGTACCACCAGAAGTACACGCCGCCTCTGATCCCGCCGCGCGGGGAGGTCAACGCCGCGGACGCCTTCGACATCGGCAGCTTCGACGAGGAGGACACTAAGGGCATCAAGGTAATTTATTGTAGTGTATGCCTTCGAGAAACGAGCTCTTCTGGGTTATAGCTTGACCACCAGATTAATCACTTTTTGATAGGTACCATCTACTGCCTTAGAACTTATATATAGGTAAACTAACTGCTGCCCGTGAATGTCGAAAATTATCCCACGGGAACATACTCTCCGTAGAAAATTCCCGACTATAATCTACCTCTGTGCCAAATTTCATCAAGAGCCATTAATTTTTTTGCGTGAAAGACCATAACATCCATAAACACAAACTTTCGCGTTTATAATATTAGTTAGGATAAGTATAAAAAAACTCCTCCATCGAACCAATTCTATATATCGAAATTTTGAAAACAAGCCAATGGCTTTTTATTCTGGATATTGTACATCGAAAATTAAACAACCAATTTAGTAATAAGTTTATTTTACTTAAATGCATATTTTCATTCGTCGTCATCCCACATGGTGCAGATGGTGAAGGAAAGTAAATAAAGTCTGTCATGAGACGTACTCATGACATACACTTATTTTCCTTATGTCCGAGAATCTGCGAACTTTGATCGGCGAACGCTAAAAGTTCTATTCACGCACAACGTTAACGTCATTTTATTAGACAGCAAGTAATCAATAAATCGAAGCTTAATACCAATTAAAGTGCCAACAATCGAATCGATAATCGAAATTTGTCGTTGCTTCAATCATATGTCTAAGTGTTAACTTAACCTTTGAGGTTATTATATTGGTTTATCGGACTTGTAAATGTCATACAGTATTTTGTTGTGATTACTAATCACAACAAAATATTGTTGATTTTCTGTATTGATCACCAAGATGAGAGGTCATTAATCGAGTCCCGAGGACTCGATGTTAACGAGTCCACATTTAACTAATTTACTTAAGAGGGACATGTAATTGGTTCCTCTCTATATGAAGAACTAGCAGCGCCCCGCGCGTTTTACCCGCGTAGTTCCCGTTCCCGTGGGAATATAGGGATAAAATATAGCCTATATTACTCAGGGTGAATGTAGTTTTCTAATGGTGAAAGAATTTTCGAAATCGGTTCAGGAGTTTTTGAGTTTATTCGTTACATACAAAAATACAAATCTTTCCTCTTTATAATATTAGTATAGATTAAGGATAATTAAGAGGAATTAACTTTATAGAAACCAAAATAAGAAATAAGTTCTAATAAGTAGATATCATCTCATGGATCGGGACTTCAAAATAATGTTATAGTTTGCACTTTGAGAAGGGATAAGATAAATAATAAAATGCCTCTCAATTGTAGCTGACAGAAGCAGACCAGATGCAGTACAAAGACTTCCCGCTGGTGATCTCGGAGCGCTGGCAGTCCGAGGTGGCGGAGACGGTGTTCGAGACCATCAACCAGGAGGCCGACAAGATGGAGCTGAAGAAGAAGGCCAAGCAGAAACAGAAGTTCGATGCTGATGAGAAAGGTTGGGATCGGTTGTAATTGAAACGAGATTCATCATCAACATCCACAGCCCACTGCTGGGCATATACCTCGCTTTTCCTGTGCGAGTTTCATCCAGGTTCTACTGGCGATTGCAACAATGTCGTCTGCCCAACGGAACCCACTCGGTCACCCTTTACTCTTCGCTCACCTTACTGACTTACCTTCAAACAGGAATGCTATTTATTATTTAACGTTTATTTGACACCACGTTGGAACGTGCTTAGAACGGAGAGAACAATACAATTTCTTCTAAATTTAGTAAGGAAGCGAAGCTATGCTATGGCAGATACATAAAGGAGGCGACAATTTTAAATTAATCTTCACAGGACCACCTCTGTTCGGAGTTGGTCCCAACCAAAAGCTTTATTATTTATCGGAATTATAAAAATAATGTACCTGTACATTCTATTGTTTAAGCCAAGGAAAGGCCCAATAAACAAGCGTTATTTCAATGTGTGGCAAAGTAGACCTAGTCTGGTTGTCGATTGTCAATTCATAGCCTCATTAATGAAGCTGATTACGATGACGAAATGAGGATACTGGGACAGCTCGTAGCTTGATAATAATAGACACACGGGTTGATTAACTCTTGCCGAGGTCGGGATAGGTGACGGTCTTAACATACCGAGACTCCTCCGTGCCGTTGAAAACATGTTAGGCCGTTGGTCCCGGCTGTCATTTATAGGTCATTCACAAAGAAGCATACATACGCAACGATAAGATAACAAAATATTTAATTACTCTTGCTATTTTAAGTTCCAATAATAACTCAACAATATGTTATTATCGTGCATTCGTTGATCTTATCTTAGTAAGGTTGGTTATCTTTGCTCAATAGACGCTGCAAGTATCTGCAATCCATACAGAAAACTTAATTTCTTCTTGAATTCTTTTAATTAATACATTTTAACTAAAACTACTTATGTGTAAAACTTATCTAGATATTGTTTTCAACCGAATTTGAAAAAAGAAGTAGGTTCTCAATTCGACTGTATTTTTTGTGTGTGTGTCTTACCTCATAACTTTGTACCAGGTGTACAGCAGTGCTATTCTGTAAGAACTCACGTGCGAATTCGATTCATATCTCATTTTCGATTACACTTCGTAACTCACCTGAAGTGAAAAGTATTTGATATTCTGACTGTCAAGTTAAGTTCGCTTCACCTATGTTCTCACTTAGTGGCGCTAGTGTAGTTTTCATCAAGTTACAGAATACCAAATACAGTTTTCACCGCAGAATCAGAAGTGAGAACTGGAGTGAGTTCTTACAGAATAGCATTGCTGATTTTGATGATTCTTTTTATATTCGAAAGCTGGTGCGACAAGCAAGAATTTGATTGAGATCTGACGACTAGTATTTGAGTTATCCCTAATAACACGTGGCTTAGTTTACATTGATGACGTTCTCATTCCCTCTTGTCGTTGTTAAGAGCCATTTCACATTTTCGCGCAGTTTTTTAAGATTTTAGTCGTCTTTTTTACGATCTTAGGTAATAGTCTGAAAATCTAAAATACACGTATAAGATAGATCAGTCTTTAGTATTGTTATTTAAAGTACCATATTTTCAAAAACCAACTTCGTTTCTATGTAGTGGTCAATTTCCCACAACTCGATTACTGAAAAATCGTCGCAGATACAATTTTGGATTCCAAAATCTATCAAAAACATTTATAAATTTGGGTAAAAAAAATATGGTAAGCATCAGACATATCTTTTTGTCGTTACATTGCGTACTATTTTCTCGATTTTTGATTACATTAATTAGTAAAAAAATTAAAACCAAGTCCAATTTTCACGACTTTAATCTAAACTTTATCGCTATTTTTTTAACATAATAAGTATAATTTAAAAGAAAATATATATATCACCGTAAACTATGTTCTTTGAAGAATATGTTTCTATGTTTTCATAACAATTGCTTTATTTAATTAGAAATAACATCGTTTTTAAAACTACTCTAAATTGCAATAAATTACGATGCGCAAGCGGTCACCGATCACTCATTGCCCGGTTGAGCAGTAACCAGCCTTAATGTGCTGAAATGCGAGTAGTCCATTCAAAAAAAAAAAAAAACGGTCACCGATCAGTACGGCGTAAACGCCCGTCGAGGTAGGACCTGTGTCACTTTTTTCCGCGTCCCGATCTTCAAGCGCGCGTGTTGTAAACCCATTATTATATTACGACTACTACGTTTTGATACTCGCTATTATTTTTAGTAAAATGATTTTTAAAGTAGAATACGATTATCGTATTCTGTAGAATAATGATGTTATTTGGTTTATTAGTTTAAGCAATGGGGAGCAAAAGTTCTGTACACCATTGTATCATAAATGGAAACGTAATTATTTAGCTGCCTTATAGAGAAACAATTTATAACAAACTTTGTAATAATTTATTGATTTAAGAGAGTGTCACTGGAGTGTCTTGCACGTTCTTCTTTATAGAGAATTACGCTTTGGAACGTGCAGATAGCTTCACCTCTTTCGACTGACCGACCTTGACAATTCAAAATTGCCTGTACAAGGTTAATTAAAATAAATGGTTTAGGTTTGAGTTTGAAAGCCACGGTTTACTATTTTAATTTATTTGTAGGTATCGAAATTTAATAGCCATGTTTTATTTTTTAATTAGAAATTTTGGTTTTATCATTAGACTAGCTGCTGCCCGCGACTTCGTCCCCGTGGAATACCCGATTTTAAAACATTCTTTATCGCTGCTCGGCTCCTATTGGCTTAAGCGTGATGATATATAGCCTAAAGCCTTCCTCGATAAATGGTCTATTCAACCCAAAAAGATTTTTTCAATTCGAACCAGTAGTTCCTGAGATTAGCGCGTTCAAACAAACAAACAAACAAACTCTTCAGCTTTATAATATTAGTATAGAAGAGACGCTGTGCTGGGTACATATAAAAAGTTAGATCCGGTAATAGAAATTGTATCTTTTATTTATTTATTTTATTTATTTATTTATTTTATTTGGCACTTCAACAATGAGTACACTATTACAATACAAGAAAGCATTCCAGACTTAAGTTTAAGTGCCTCATCACTTAAAGAAGAGCACTACATGCACTAACTTTACGCATACAACGCTATTGTAATTTTGAAAAAACAATAATGAAAAATTACAGTGAACAATTTAAAAAACTAGAAATAAGGAGAGTATACAGTAACAGTTAACAACAATCATTTTGTGAAACACTATTTAAGATTCTTTTTATAGTAGGTACAGATGTAAGAAATAAATCAATGTCTTCATCGTGTTTTTTATAGACAGCATACATTCTGGAAAGTGAGCAATGCTGTCTTAAATTGGTATTGCTTTTTGGCATGCTAAACAGTCTCCTATTATGACTTCTTGGCAAATTTCGTGGAACATGGAAGGATACTTTACTCAGCAACTCAGGACAGTTCAAAGAGCCTGTTACTAATTTTTTAAGAAAGATTAAATCAAACATATCTCTACGTTTCTCTAACGAGACAATCCCAAAATAGTTCAACCTGTCCTGGTACGATTTGAGCCTTTTGCCCATATTACAGTGATAAGTGAGATGCCATAGGAACCTTTTTTGCAATCGCTCGATACGCTTGATATGCACGTTATATTTAGGGGACCAGACAACACTACAATACTCCAGGTGACTCCTGACTAGCGAGTTGTACATAATTTTCTTTGTTTTAATATTTTTAAAATTTTTGCACTCTCTCATAACGAAACCAAGTATTTTTGATGCTTTTAGTGTGATTTTATCAATATGCTCAACAAATTTCAGCGTTTTATCAAATTGAACACCCAGGTCTCGAATAGATTCCACTTCTTCTAGCTGTTGATCATTTATCCTATATGTTGAGGGTATTATATTTATTTTTTTAGTAAATTTAATGTGCTTACATTTCCCTATATTTAAAGCCATTCTATTATGCTCACACCATTTACTCAGCCTATCTAAATCGCACTGAAACTTAACTGAATCAGCAGTAGATCTTATCTCTTTTATGGCTTTAAGATCGTCAGCGAATAGATATATTTTAGAATTCAGAAAGCACTTATGTATATCATTGATGAATAGAATGAATAAGGGTGGTCCTAAATGAGATCCCTGGGGAATTCCTGAAGTGGCTGTGTATGAATCGGAATTGCAGCCATTCACCACAACTCTAAGCGTCCGTTCTGCCAGATATGACCTAAACCAACTCAGCAAGGGATCCGAAATACCGTATAACTTTAACTTTTCGACAAGTAAACCATGATCGACTGTGTCGAATGCCTTGCTGAAGTCAGTGTAGACTGCATCGACCTGAATACGCGCATCAACTGCATCAATAATACTATCAGCATAAGTCACCAAATTTGTAGCCGTTGATTTACCCTTTATAAAACCATATTGGTTATCTATTATCAACTGCGAGATATGTCTACACAATATAGGACATATAAGTGCTTCAAAAACTTTGGCCAGTACAGAGAGAATAGCTACGGGCCTATAGTTGGTCACATCAGATTGTTCACCGCTTTTAAAAATGGGCACAATTCTAGTTTCCTTCCATATACTCGGAAAAAATCCCTGATGCAAAGAACTATTGAATATTATAGTTAACGGCAACGACAAACTTTCTGATAACTTATGTAAAAGCAAAGAAGGAACATTATCAGGGCCAGCGCCCTTATTAACGTCTAATTTTTTTAATTGTCTGAGGATCTGATCTTGAGATATTGTTAACTGGCTCAGAGTATTATTACTCAAACAACCATTCGAATGTACATGCACGTCGCTTTGATCAGTAATATACACTTTGGAAAAGTGAGTTGCAAAATAATTACAAATTTCATTGATATTCTCAGAAATGCTCACACCATCTGTCATAACATTAGGGTAGTTACTAGCCCCACCTCTTTTTATCTTTAAATAACTCCAAAAATACTTTGGATTCGATGTAATTTTAGCCTCTATATTAGCAATGTATGAATTATAGCAAGAAGTAGTCATACGGTTGCATCGTTTTTTAAGAATCTCCAAAGCAATAATGTCTAATGGATTTTTGTACTTTTTTACTCTAAGTCGTAAGCGGTTCTTTTCATTTAATCTTTTTATGAGCTCTTTAGAAAACCAATACGGATACTTGCTTTTTCTAATTGCAACTTGTGGTACGTATCTCTGTATTAAATCATACAATATGTTGTAGAACTTCTCTACCATCTGGTTGATTTGATAGTCTGACAGGACTCTAATTCCCCCGCCCAATCAACTTGCCTTAATGATGCATCAATTGCTACATAATCGGCCTTAAAATAATTTAATTTTGTTCTAGAAACACATTTCTGCATTTTTGTAATACAAGTAAACAACAGCTCACATAGTACAGGCGGATGGTGAGCATCAACTTTAGTGAGGACATCAATAGGCGAACTAACAGTTACATTTTCTAAGTTTGTTAACAACAAATCAAGAATTCTATTATTATGATTGCACAAATAATTATACTGAAATAAATTGTTATGCAAGATTAAATCCCAAAGAGTTTGTTCCAAACTGGTACAAGTCTTCTGAGGTGCCCGTATTACTTTGCCATCGGTTCCGAGCCAGTTAATAGATTTCATATTAAAGTCCCCAAATATGATACAGTCCTCAACATGCTCCAATACATTATTTGCATTATCAACAAAGTGCTCCAACAATCTAGGATGTATTGGTGAGGGAAGATATACGGCACAAAGATAAATGTCCTTTGGTTTTCCACCCACTACAAGGGCTAGCCTGACCCAGAGATCTTCGCATGAACTTTCAAAACTGTCCAATCTATGTGATTTAAATTTATTAGAGACAGCTATAAGGACTCCACCACCGTCGGATTTGTTATTAAAAATATTTATGGTCCGGTCTCGCCTATAAATGTTATATCGCTCATCCATGATCTCTGAGTCAAAGATACCACCCCGTAGCCACGTTTCAGTAAAAATAATAATATCATATGAACAGCAGGCGACTCCTTGGTAAATATCATTTAGTTTTGATCTGATGCCTCTGACATTCTGGTAATAAATTTTTAATTGATCGAAATTTATAATTAAGCCAATACCTTATAAAAAACAACAATTTGGACTATTGTAATTTGTCCAACGTTTCGGTGTCCTTTATATATTTGTAGTCTGCGCCATCCATTTTTCTCACAAATATCCTTCCGCCACGAACCCATACATACTGATAACCCAAACTCTTGGCTTTAACTCTAGTTGCGGCATGTAGAGCTTTGTTTGCAGCAGACAAATGTTCCACAATGTAAACATTTTCTTTTTTACCACCAATTCCAAGCAGAGCAGTGTTGAGCTTCTCCTCTCGAGTTTTATTCTTGTTGAACTTAATAGAAGCAGCTAGGAAACTGTCTCTAACTCTCGGACAGCTAAATTGCACAACAATAGATTTTGGGCGTTTACTAGAAGGGTTTTGTTTTGCTGTTCTAGTAACGTGATGTATGTTGTTCTCTGTTAGGTCACCTGATATAACTCTATTAATATTCAGAACAGTAGATACTAGATTTTCGTTGTTGTGCTCAGGCAGACATTGAATTTCCAAGTTTGATGAACGGGCTTGTTGCTCCATCTGGTTTAATCTCACGCTCAAGTCTTTGACGGTGCATTTGAGCTGCTCATTTTCTTTCTTGATGTCTAACACAACTTTAGTGTTGAGTGAAAACTCCGACTTCATTTCCTCATATTTTTCGTTCATGAAACCCATCGACGCTTTAAGTCCTTCCAATTTATCCGTTATTGCCTTCAATTCTTTGTTAACATAGTTGGCTAATGTTTCGTTGAGGTGCCGCATAAGATCTTCAATCTGCTTCTTCATAATACGACTAACTTCGGTTGAAGTAACAGGTGCTTCCGAGAAAGTTATATCGCTCGATGTATTAACCGATACTCCTTTTTTCCTTACCGTTATGTTCAAATCACCTTGGCTATTGCGAACTGGGGTGTTATCTGCGTTTCGTATCTTTGGCTTACAGGTCGGACATAGCCAGTTAATCTGTTCACACAATTTTAAGTCGGAACCCAGCAAGTTTGCTAGGCATGAAGAATGGTATGGTTTTTGACACGAAGAGCATCTAACAACAGAACTTCCTTCAGTTATAATTGCGGAACAACAGTCACAATTCATGTTGTTGAATGGGTTTCAAAACTTTTATTTTTATATTTGGAATTGTGGGCTTTAATAATAAATTGTGCACGTTAATCAATCGCACACTAATAAAGGCCCTCAACGAGTCGACGTGCGTGAGTCCGCGAGAAGAACGTCGCAAGCGCCGTGGTATCGGCGTCACTTACGCGTATCACTCAATCAGCTGGTTGCAAACACTTATGTCGGTATTCTAAGATTATCTGCCAATAGTTTTTAGCCACTTTGTTGTTGTTTAAAGTACCAAACACACAATTTAATGTAAATTCGCTTATTATTAACCGTAAAAATTTCGGTTCATATCGAAATACTGTCACTGCAATCACTTTTTGCAAAAATAAACAATTTTTAAGACGGATCAAATGAACAAAGGTGTTACGCGCACGCGTTAGTTGAACGAACTTTTGAATCTTTAAGAAACAACTCTTGATTTAAAGCATACGGCTATTGAGCAGCAAATAACATTATTATTTTAATATTGTAGGAGAAAGAATGTTGACTGTTGGACGATTGAATGAACCATTCGGAATCAATCGTAAATATTTTATTTTATTACGGAGCCTTTCCCGACACTCTTATTCTGTTGCGGTTGGAGCGTGAGGTTTCGCTCTCCCTCACGCGGTCTACCTCCTCCTTCGCTAGCATTACTGCTTCGCAGAAGGAGTTCATCGCTTCCCATGTCTCCTCGCTCCGGACCATGGATTGTACCAGGGCAAGTCACAAGAGGTCGCCGCCGCCGATCGCCTCGATGAGGACATAGCGTTGCTCCGCCCACGCAGGGCAGACATCCACCGTATGCTCCACCGTGTCCTCCGGGCGATCCACACAGTGTTGACACCCACATAACGGAACCCTTATAGGATCATTTTATTGTCCGCCAGTCTGTCCGTCTGTCACGACCCTTTTTCTCAGGAACTTATGGAGGAATAAAGCTAAAATTAATATGAATTCCTCAAATATGTTGAGACTAACTTGGAGCTGTGAAAAAAATCAAGTTCTAAGACAATGCAATCTAGAGATAAGGCCGGTTATGGTGCATATTTTGACGCCCGCAAAGGAATCAAAACCAATAGGGAACATTCCGGTGACCTAGAGTCATGAAATTTGGCATGAAGATAGATTTTACAGTACTGTAGTACTACAATTTTCTGACTTTTTCTGTACTTACAGAAAAAAAGTTAGAAAATTGGGAATTTGTAGTTTTCTCTTATTAAATGATATAAAATATTTTTTGCAATTACAATTTATTTCAACAAGTTTGCCCTTCAATTTAATTTGCTTATTTTTGCCAGAGTAATGAGAGTGCTTTCATAGTTTATAAACTTCCGTAGAACCTGGAAAATATCAAAACTCGATCGAAATAATACGAGTCTGACTCGCTTTATCCAGTTTTTTCCTTAATTTTCAATTTGGGTTTAGGGGATTTTTACAAATTTATATATCATAGTTTATTTAGCAGTAAATGATACAATTTATAGAAGAACGGACCTGTAGCGTTAGACCACGGACTTAATGAATCAATTAACGAACTTGATGAACTTTCAGACTCAATCAATTTGGGGATTCTACCGAATTGATATCGCTATTTCACTTTATTTTTAAAGTGAGGGCGCAAAATTATTGATGACTCTGCCCGCGTGGAATAATTACTAATTTGATTTTGAAACATTTTTCATTGGTGTACCGCTCCTATTGGCCTTAGCGTCTCAGACTGAAAGAAATTTTCAAATCGGTCCAGTAGTTCCTGAGTTTATAGCGAGTTCAAGCAAACAAACAAGCTCTTCAGCTTTATATATTAGTATAGAAGTATAGATAACAATACAAAACAAAGCCGAATGTTGAAACTAACATATTTGAAATATTTAACATGATTGAATAAAGTAACTAAGAGCTTCTTGCAGGTTTTTCTCCTTATGTAAATTTTCGTTTTGAAAACTACAATCTCACTAGTTCTCTGACTTACCGACCCCTTAATTATGCAAAAGTGCCCGTAAAAGATTTACTTACCGCATACGTCTGTAATTCATTTGTCATTATGTACGAGATTACCATTCTTTCAATGAGTGTTCAGTGGTTGACCATTGGAAAGTCATAATGACGCTTTTATATTAGTAGATTACGAAACTTGTCAAAATGGACCATTATGAGACCAATGATAGACCATTCTGACACTATTGTAATAGCACTTGGGGCCTCGAAATCCTTAATTCTACTGCATAAATGAAATCACTTTTTAATAACTCGCGAACAAATGTGCATTACGATGTTAGCAGCTCAAGATTGTTTAGTCCGTCTCGACACTCGCGCTACACTGTCGGCTCGGTTTTTGTGTGGGTAACTTACGCACACATACAATATGCTAGCATTTTTACCTAAACTCGAGCGTTCAAATTTTGTGAAATGGCTCTTAAATGAAAAAATAAAATTGTTTACAAGGGTGTGGAAGAGCATCTCAGTATTTCAACGTGGTCCCTTTCTAGTTTGGTGAAGAACAGTGATGATAGGAAACGGAACTCTTCAATAAATGATATCAAATCTTTCGGGATTGCTGAAATCGCATGTATGTTTATTGTTTACACCAATGTGATTGGTATGTTTAGATGGGCGGGGAGTGTGTGTGTAAAAAGTGAAAAGTAAAAAAAAAATCCAAATATATACAGTTCCGGAATTAAAGTTATGTTGTATTTGTGGTTTTTTTGTGTAGAAGTCGGTTGTATATTTTACTAAAAAGTTTTTTTTTGTAGTTTTAATTTTACGTGATGAGTGCAGTTTATGAAGTTTCTTTTTAATAAACTTAAAAATTCAACATCGTTTAGTTTTGTAGGTCGATTTTGATGAAATACTCTAAATGAAACTCGGAATAACACTTAATACTTTTAAGAACCTAGCTTTAGAATTAAATTAGTGGTTTTACTTGATATGACAAACGCAATTTTTTTTTCTGTTTGTGCAACCAAAAAATTGCGTTTTTGCTTTTATATCTTTTTCTAAAGTATCTCAGTTATTTATCATGGTATTAATGTTACGACAATCTTACAGAATCGGACTGCATACTGCACGGATACATCAAGAAGTTGGGCGGGCCATTCGCGAGCGCGTGGCAGACGCGCTACGCCAAGCTCTACCCTAACCGACTGGAGCTCCATCTGGAGAACAGCGCCAAGCCCGAGATGATACTCCTGGACTCCGTGGAGGAAGTGTCCTCGGACCTCGTGTCCATCAAGGGAGAGCAGTGCATCGTGCTGAGGACCAGGAACGATACCAAGATCGTGCTCACTAATACTGTAAGGATTTAGTCACATTCTTACAGTTTATTTTATTATAAGTCTAGATCTTATCAAGTAACAGCTGATAGGGCTCCTGCTTCTTCATTTTTTACACTTTTTATCTCTTATAGTTCGACTTTTATACTTCAATTTTGTTTACAGGATGAAATCGGGCTCAAAGAGTGGGCGTTGTCACTGCGGTCGGCTCATAAATGCTCGCAGGAGCTGCTGGCGTCGATGGCGCGCAAGGCTGGCAAGATCTACGGCACGGACGGCGCCAAGGACGCCATGTCGCTGGTGCGGCCGCCCGCGCCGCAGCCGTCGCCGGCGCTGGCGCGCGCGCCCAACGGGGCCAACTAGCATGAGCTTCCCGCGCCCAACAAGGGCGCGAAGATGTTCCGCCGCTCCAAGAGCGCGGCGCAACTCATCAAGTGAGCGAGCGCGCCGCTCGTACCGCTCGGACCGCTCGAACCGCTCGAACCGCTCACAGCGCGCTCACACAGTTGACGCGCCCCGCCGCGTGCGCGATGAACTCTTAGTGACTCTTTAGGACTGCCAATTATTAATAAAATGAATGCTGATCGCATTTTATTGTTGTACGAATTAATGTGATAGGACCGATCAAATTAAAAAGTACGATATATAAATATATATATTTCGTTTACCTCCAGTGATTTATGATTGTGGATAAATAGTAACTTTTGTAATCATTTGCACCGATTGAATTTTGTAATTATTAACATAACGTTCTGGATGTTGTATTTAACTCTGTGGTAGGTATTGTAAAAATTTAATAACTTATAATTCGAGTAGATAAGCATAGCGACTACCCATATGTGTTTGTGCAATAGATCAAAAATATATTAAATAAAGTAATAAAACGTAACGTAATCAGTCGAGTCGGTTAAAATTAAAATTAGTAAAGTCTTGACAATTTTGATGCAATTGGATGGTTCGTTGTGCGTATAATATAGAAGCTTCAAATTAATCGATTTATATCGTAATTAGAAATTCTAGCACTTTGGTTACGACTCTGATAATATATTGCACATGGTGGAGATGTAATGCGAGCTACGTTGTGTTGTCTCCGGTTGCTCTCTCACGGTCTCGTCTGAGTTCACTCTTACAAATAGTTCCTTTAAATATAACGTAACACGGAACAATATCTTTATTTATTATAATGGTACTTAAATATAACACTTGTCTGTTGTGTTCGGAACCAACTGTTCATATTAAGTTTCAACATTATTTATATAAATAGAATAAAAATGTAAGTAGTTCTAATAAAAATCTCTTTATCATATATAATATTTAGAGGCAATACTTTTCTAACAACATTTAGGTGTGATTAATAACAATAGTTGTAAAGGCAATATTTAGATGAAAAATAATTAAAGCATGTTCAATGTCCATGAATTTATGTGGGAACCATTTTAGTTGTATTTATTCCATAGACGATTTATTATGGCCTGGCCACAATGACATTTGTATGTTGTGTATGTTTTATAATAATTGTATAGCAATGCAAATTTTAGTTATTAATTGTTTTGAGTCTGATGCAGATTTAGTTTATTTTATAATCATAATGGTGTTAAATTTGTTGCCATGATTGTTTTATAGGCTTATATATTGTATCTTATGATTTTCCATATTCATGATGAGTCAATGTTCGATATTGACGTTATTTAAGAAGCTGAGCAATACTTAGAACATGGTTATCAGGGTGAGATGTGAATTTCAACTTGTATGTCTTCATATTCATGCTCTTCCAATACTGATCACAAAAATGGTTTAATGAATATTTTGTATATTAGTCTGTGAACATTATAAATAGTATATTTAGCATTGCTTTGCTTCTTAATTTAACTATTTATTTACAGATGCATTGATTGACAAAGAAAACATGGATAAAATAATATTACATCGTTTTGTTATAGAATTTAGATGCTAGTCAAATAAATTTTACTACATTTATTGATTTTAATGAAACTAAGTAATTTATATGTATAATGTAATAGCTATTACAGCTAAACAGTATTATAGGTTAGTTGTTTTCTTGGTAAAATCTTTCTATTGTGATATGTTTCAAACGTTTGCATAGAATAGATGTATCTGTGACAGTAGTGATCTTCCTCCTGGTATATTTTCTTCATATACGATATAACTAGAACGAGCCAAGTTGCTACTTCTCACGTAATGAAATACCGCTTTAAAATATTTAATTGCTATAGAAAACAAGCATGAGATATTGGCTATGAGACGTAGTATTAGTTAGCACATAAAAATCAAAATCTTGAGTTGCATTTGCAAAATCCTTTATGAATTTGAAGGCCAAAGTAGTCGGGGATAATCAACATTCCGGTATGCCAAATTAGATATTAATGGTGGTAATATGATGCATTTAAAAGTTTTTATTTATTTACTGCGCACGATAGTGTTCGCCCCATTAATTGAGAGTTGATAGATTGCTTACCTATGCTGACACAAGAGTTAAAATTGTATTGTGGATAGGCACCGGCTATGTCTGCATCAGACAAACTGTTACATACCTCTGTTAGAAAATATTTTTATTGTGAACCTACATAATGTGTAGTAAATTGTTTATTTAATCATTTGTTTGTTTTAATTTGTATGCAGGTAGATTTAGGATAAGTTGTGTTATCACAACAACAATCTGAGTTTGCCTGTGAAAAAATTAAACACTATTATAGTCCCTTGTTTCAAAGGGATGTGACAATAGACATAAACACGTTCCCTGTTTTGCCCGCAATCAGAGTCCTAAATCAAGAGTATTTAGGATTCGGTAGCAAATGACTGATCACAAAGAAGCCACATAAAATCTACACAGTTAAAACAACGTCTTTCGTTGGATACTAGGTACCGTAGACGTACTGAGACCTAAATTATGGAAAACACCTGGACAAGGTATATATGCTATACATGCCGTACATCTACAGACGCCCTAATAGCTCATTCTTTCGTCAGACACTTTGAAAACCGAAGAAAAAACTATACTTGAAATATTTTGTCAACTGTTGTCACTGTCATTTTAAAACAATAACAAATATTCAGCAATCACAAGCTCTACCACAATAAACAACAAAAATGTTATCTATTAGGCAACGTATAAGATGGTCTCGTGCTCTGACTTAGTATACTATGTAACTCTAATAGCGTGCATAGCAGCTGGTGAATACTACAAGAACATCAACGATCGCACTATAAAACGTAACTTTGGGACGGGTCTCGGCCTTCTCATAACTTGGCTGATATGCGGCTCATACATAATACACTCTGTTCTGATGGTCTGGGGAAACATTGTCATTATCAAATGCTGCAATAAAAAGTAAGTTGGTTCAAACGTTTAATAAGTACCAAATTTTTGCTTGGAGCGGAAACCTATCTACCCCCATAACCCAGTTATTGTATTACCCGTAATGACTATCAATCGTATAAGAATGGCAGCTGGGACTAACTGCTTATCTGGGCATGATAGGTTAGTCTACAAAAACACATCAAACATTTAGGGTCGACTCACACCGAGATGAGACGCTGCGAGCACGCCTCGGAATTCTAATTCTCTTACTGAAATGGTACACATTTCAGTAAGAGAATTAGAATTCCGAGGCGTTTATAATTAGTAAACAAAGTTGCACATAGTATCGTTATTTCAAAAAGCGCGTGTCGTCGCATCGCGTTGCTACCTGGTGTGAGCTCACCTTTACATTTTAGGTTTATACAGTGCTAAGACGTATAGCTATAGCACAGATTACTAGGTAAATAGTTATGGCTATAGTATTATAAATCGTGAAAGCTAGTACGTGTGTTGTGCTGGGAAAAGATTAGTGACTGATAACCTTGAAAATTCATCCATTTATTTGATTGCTATGATTGATCTTTTCCAGGTACATCCATCAATTAAGTTTAGCTTACACATGGCTGTATCTAATATACATAAACTGTAATATGGATGTTACAACAAACTATGTGCTTCGGCTCCACCAAGTGATAGCACTGCGTTTGGTAGGATTAGCATTTGAGATAAATATGGCAGAGAAATCCAAACTAAGTAACCATCGACATAGTTTAAAAGATGCGAAAGCTTTAATTCCGATTTTTCAAGACAACTCAAACATGCCTAGCCAAAATATATACCCTATTAGGAACTCACTGGCTGGACTTGATAACGGAGACTTGCCTTTCGCAACTGTGGATCCTGGCGCTGCGGATGTAATCTCTTATGCTTATTACTTTATTGGCTTGCACAGAGGTACCCAGTCTATTCAAATACTTATTTCCAGTAAATTTTATTTACAGTAAGTATACGAATATTTAGTCATAGAGTAGATACATTTCCAGCTGTTTTAATATAATTGGTACGGCCAGGAACAGAAGTCAATCAAGAAGTTACATATCAGGTACATTGTAATGTACCTGATACGTTACTTACCTACCTTAAGACTGTTGTTTTTTCATAGAACTTCTTGCTTTTCAGGGCCTTATTATAGGTGGAAAACATTCAATGAACACTTCGAAACTCCCTTTGGCAGGCTAGGCAATTGTAGAACCATAACTGAACACAAATGTAAAAAAGCTGTAGTATTTACCTTTATATACATGGCTTTATGTTCACAATTTCCTGTTCAGGTAAGATAGGTACATTCCATTACAAATGTTATAATTTCTCGGCTATTACCAACTACATATTACAGGTAGGTACCTACATATAACTCTGCTCTACCCTAAGGGGACCTTATACAAGCGTGACAATTGAAGATGTGTGAAAATTGAAGACTTGCCGTTTTGCTGTAGGTACTCTAAGCAAATTTTAACTTGCTACCTCGAATTCATCACAGGCCTACAGTGAGAACGACTTCTACCACAGCCACGGCACCGACTACCGCTACTTGTTCAACATTCCTCGGATTTTAGCATACGTGCTGCAGCATCAAATTATAATGATGATGTGTACCAGTGTCTGCACGGAGGCAGGCTTCGGAGTTTACCCCACGAAGACGCAGCCGATCCCCGGTCATGGACCCTCTACAAAATTCAGCTTGCTAAATCTTGCGTAAGTTACCGAATATTATTTATGTGTATGGTACCTAGCTATTCTAAGTTTGGATAAAGACTAATAAGGATAGGATAGGTTTTATCCCAGCAGCAGCTTACTTAGGTTCCAGTCGTACCTATGTAGGTACATATAGGTAGGTAGATACGACTTTAAAGCCAGCGAAGCCGCTAGCTAATTTTAGAATGGATGTGTTAATATCTATTTGCTTCTAGTGATAACGATGAGATAAGCAAGTAACAATTACGCACACGAAACGAGAACTCACGGCACTAAATTCTGAACACCGTCTTGAGATGAGCATGCAACGCACTATTTATTTATTATCTAAATCTAAATAATGATCAAAGTACTTATATTTTAATAATACATTACAGTTGTTTTAAGGTACAATAACGATTATTATCAATCATTTTATGGGAATGTTACCGAATATAAATAAATTTGATCAATATCATAAAATTATGTTGCGTAGCGCTTATTACTGTTGCGCGCCACAATCAAGTAAGGAAGATAGCGGCATTCGGTACCACTAGCGCCATCTAGTATCGAGTAGCAGAACTAGTGAAGTCAAGGACCTTCGAGATTTTTCTATGCTAGAATTCTCGGACCTTAGTCGGTCGCGACCGATATGTACGCGAACTTTCTGGAGTTCTACTCGGTGCTCTATATAAGGCCGGCGCATGTACCGACCGAGTCAGTATTGGATTTGCGATACAAGTGATAACTTCGAGAGCGATCTTCGACTGCGAACTCAAGCGATTAATAGTGCGATTGTGTTTTGTTATTAGTGAGTTATAGTGTAATTAGTGTGGTGTAAATTAAAGTGTCATTTTTGGTTGTTGAATCGGCTGATTTTAATTGTAACGAACCCGAAGCTCGTAACAATTGGTGTCAGAAGTGGGATTTAAAAGATGCCGATTCTACCGAAGGACGACACTGAGGGTATCCGTACCCGTAGTCAACGCCAGCAAGAGACGGACCAGAGGCGTTTTGGAAGTGCAACGCCGCAGGCTACGGAGAGACAGCTGGCGACCTTAGAGGCCGGCCCGTCCACCACCGCTCCAGCATCATCATCAGCACCAGACTTTGCTGCTCTGATGCTGATGCTGCAGGAGCAGGCCCGCCGCCAGGAGGAACAGGCCCGCCGACAAGAGGAACAGGCCCGTCGTCAGGAGGAACAGGCTCTTCGATTGGAAGAACGGCTGCAACGTGACAAGGAGGAACAGGCTCGCCGTCAGGAAGAACAAGCCCGTCGGTTGGAAGAACAGCTGCAGTATGACAAGGAGGAACAGGCCCGCCGACAGGAGGAACAGGCGCGTCGCCAGGAAGAACAGATGTTCCTTATCAAGGATCTGCACGCCACTTTCGGCAAGGAAATGAAGGTTGTGAAAGATAAGGTGATTCAACATGAAAACCGCCTGATAGAAGCTGAAACCCAGATTGCTGAAATGAAAAAGGCAATGGATAACCTAAAAGTAGGAGAGGGAATAGCAACCTCCGTAGCAACTACTCCTTCGCCACGGGGATTCAAAGTGCCGCCGTTCGATGGAACATCTTCCTGGTCGGCCTACAAAATGCAATTTGAGGCTGTTATGAAGGCGAACGGGTGGAGTAAGGACCAGGCCATGACTGCTCTCACCCTAGGCCTCCGCGACCAGGCCCTCACTATCCTGGAAGCCCTCGGTAACGAGGTGACTTACGAGCAGCTGGTTGAGGCACTGGAAGCTAGGTATGGCGACGCTCATCTAGAACACGTGTTTCGGGCACAGCTGAAGGATCGCGTGCAACGCAGCGGTGAAAACCTGCAGCAGTGGGCCCTCGAAGTGGAGAAGCTTGTTAGAAAAGCATACCAGTCTGTACCTGCGCTCATTCAAGGGAACCTGGTGCAGGCTTTCATTGACGGCATCCGCGACCTTGAAGTTAGGGCTGCCGTGAGGCTCGGGCATCATGAGAAGCTTAAAGACGCCTTGGCACATGCACTGGAGGTGGAAGCTGCGCGGCAGGATTATCGTTCCCATCGCATCAGGGAGGTTGCAGCGGCTACAGTTCGCGACCGTTTTAAAGGATACAGCCCTAGATGCTATGGTTGTGGGGAAAGGGGCCACCTACGGCCCAGTTGCCCTAGGCGAACTTCAGAAGGAGAAGCTGTGCGGCAGAACCATCGTTCCTACTATGGCAGGGAGGTTGCAGCAGCTGCAGTTCGTGACCATTATAAAGGGCGCAGCCCTAGATGCTACGGCTGTGGTGAAAGGGGCCACTTGAGGCCCAGTTGCCCTAAGCAAACTGCTCAAAGGGCAGATAGCCGACCTCTAGCAGGTAGAGCGGCTGACAATCGCGGACAGCGATTGGGAGAGTATGACTTGGTGGTCGAAGGTCGTAGCGGGAAATCTCATGGCAACGCAGATGCATTATCAAGAAGACCTTGCCCTGAAGACTGCAAGCATTGTACTCGGCAAGAGGGTAAAGAAGTCGTACCTGTGAGGATGATCAAGACAGATCTTAGTAACGAGTGGAAGGAAAACTTAGAACGTGCACAGCAGGATGATTTGGACATTAAGCCGATTCTGGAGTGGATGAACGCCAGTGCTCCGAAGCCTACGTGGAGTGATGTCTCAGCGATGAGTTCAATCACAAAAAGCTATTGGGCCCAATGGGACAGCTTAGTGATTCAGGATGGAGTCCTGTGCCGTAAATGGGAAAATGCTCGGGGAGACAGCTGTCATTTGCAAATGGTTGTCCCTAAAGCTAAAGTACCGGATGTTCTACAGCTGTACCATAATGGTTGTGCAGGAGGCCATATGGGAGTTAAACGGACTCTACTGAAGATACGGGAACGGTTTTACTGGGTCCATTGTCGTGACGATGTTGAGGACTGGTGTCGCAAGTGTACAAGTTGTGCGGCTGTAAAAGGACCTCAGACTCGTAGCAGAGGTGCATTGAGATTGTACAATGTTGGTGCACCATGGGAACGGATAGCGCTAGACGTTGCGGGACCGTTTCCGGAAAGTGAAAGTGGTAACAAGTATTTCATGGTGGTTATGGATTATTTCACTAAGTGGCCCGAAGTCTTCGCCATTCCAAATCAAGAAGCTTCAACAATCGCGGATAAACTGGTTCATGAAGTCTTCTGTCGTTTTGGAGTACCCTTGGAGATTCACAGTGATCAAGGAAGGAATTTTGAGTCCCAAGTATTCCAGGAAACTTGCCGAGTTATGGGTACTCATAAAACGAGGACAACTTCTTACCACCCACAATCGGATGGAATGGTGGAACGATTTAATCAGACATTGGGGAGATATCTGGCCAAAGTTGTGGAAAACCGGCAACGAGATTGGGACAAGCACATACAACCGTTTTTGCTGTCATACCGAAGTGCTGTTCACGAAAGCACGTCAGTGACACCAGCTTTCGCAAACTTTGGAAGAGAATTGCGGCTACCTGCAGACCTGATCACCGGAATACCACCTGATACCCCACGCAGTATAACCGATTATGCGAATGACTTGCGGAACAAAATGAACGACATTCATGAGCACGTCAGACAATCGGGCCAGCAAATATCTGAAAAGATGAAAACCCGCTATGACCGCAAAATGAACAATAAAGGGTTCGAGGAAGGTTCACTAGTGTGGTTGCACAATCCAGTTCGCAGCAAAGGGAAATCTCCTAAGCTTCAAGCTAAATGGGACGGACCGTACCGGATTGTGACAAAGATCAATGACGTAACCTACCGTATACAGAAAGGTACAAGAAGCGCTCCTAAGATCGTCCATGTTGATCGACTGGCGCGTTATTATGGGACTGATAATGCTCGGGACGAGCATGTCTTAGGAGGGGGCAGTGTTGCGCGCCACAATCAAGTAAGGAAGATAGCGGCATTCGGTACCACTAGCGCCATCTAGTATCGAGTAGCAGAACTAGTGAAGTCAAGGACCTTCGAGATTTTTCTATGCTAGAATTCTCGGACCTTAGTCGGTCGCGACCGATATGTACGCGAACTTTCTGGAGTTCTACTCGGTGCTCTATATAAGGCCGGCGCATGTACCGACCGAGTCAGTATTGGATTTGCGATACAAGTGATAACTTCGAGAGCGATCTTCGACTGCGAACTCAAGCGATTAATAGTGCGATTGTGTTTTGTTATTAGTGAGTTATAGTGTAATTAGTGTGGTGTAAATTAAAGTGTCATTTTTGGTTGTTGAATCGGCTGATTTTAATTGTAACGAACCCGAAGCTCGTAACATTACTTTGTAAGTTAGCTTAACCTTCACATTTTTTATTTGATGCATGTGGTGTTTACCTATAAGTAATTGTTACACTGTCAATTAATATTTAAGCATGTGTTTCTTAGAAGAAATCAGTGTAAATAATTGTTGGTGGATCTTAAAAATAAATAAATTACTTATACAGCAAAAAAAAAACCAGTCGCTCTTGTTACCCGACACATGTGGGTAATGAGAGCCAATCAACGCTTATATGGGAAATAGGCGCTAAAATATTTACTCTTTCATGAATGCCAATAAACAAAAGCGCTTGTGTTTCATTTTAATCGCAGATTCGTCAAAGATCCGACAAATATATAATAGGGATGTTTCCTGAGTAAAAAATATATGATTATGTTTAGTCCGTCAGTTTGATTATAGAAAAATATTGGACACGTATTTTTTCCTTTATCAAATCTATAAAAACTGACGAAGATACAAAGCATCAAAGATCAGGAGTGGGGGCTTGTGACGTTACGGCTCGGTAAAAATGGTAGCGAGTAGTGACGTCACACGAGTTTTCAACGCTCTGTATCGTCTTCATTTTTTGTTTACGTGAAAAAAGAAAAAATACGTGATCAATATTTTTTGGAAATCTATCTGACGGACTAATTAGATTTTTTTAGTCAACTACCCTATTCTACTTTTAATCACAATTTAACCAATGGGGTATTTTACTGTAAAAATCTAATTAGTCCGTCTGATAGATTTACAAAAAATATTGGACACGTATTTTTTCTTTTTCCACGTAAACAAAAAATGAAGACGATACAGTGCGTTGAAAACTCACGTGACGTCACGTCGCCGGTAAAAATTGTAGCAACGTAGTGATTATATATATATATATATATAAATTATATATAAATTAGATTTTTACAGTAAAGTACCCTATTGGACTTAAAACATAATAAAATAAGAATTTAACTTCATACTTACCTTGCCGCTGGCAATTGGTTGGTTTTTTAAAAGCGTGGACCGAAAAACACACAACCGTTCCTCGTGACTTAGTGCATGGCTGTAACGACTCATGCGCGTCAGGCTAAAAGTTCTCGATGGTTGATGGAAGCGGCCGAGTGCTTTCAATCAACATCGCTCCCATTACCTGACCACTTTTAATACCCCGCGTTCCCCTACTGAATTCATACCTCCTATACAAAACCAAGGACCGTTACCTATGATAATTCTGAGAAATCATTTTTTAAAACATTCCAGTGCAACAATGGAATCGGTGGCTCTAGAACAAGAATACAATTTCGCCATGTTAAGATCTTTTCAAAACGATGCGCTGCTGATGGGACCGAGAATGAGAGACACCTTGAGGGGCTGGGACATGTCCACTCGTTACTGGTTCTGGACGCACACATATAAAAACATGGCCGTCAAGTCGAATAAGGAAGTGAGGTCTGTACGCTAAGTAGGTATCTACACTTTAATGCCTTCAATACCATTACAAGCAGATTACATTCAAGAACCAGCCTACGAGATACCAGACGTAGGTACTGAATGGTATCTGTAGCTACTTTAGTCACTCTACGATAATTTACCAACTAGTAACCGCTAGAGAACATCATCTGCCTAGCCTTTTCCCATCTATATAGGGGTCGGCTTCCAGTCATACCAGATTCAGCTGAATACCAGTATTTAACATGGAGCGGCTGCCAATCAGTTCTCCACAACCCATTCAGTTATTTTAATACAAAAATATTCAATGTACAGAAAATGTGGAGCAACTCTCCATCTGACTTCCTCAACCCAGTAACTGGGCAACACAGTAGGTACTTCTTGACAAGATTGGAGTCAGATTTACTAACGACAGCCAAAGATCCCCAAATGACAGCTGGGACCAACGTCTTAACCTATTTTCCGAGGCACGGAGGAGTCTCGTTATGTTGAGATGGTTACCCATCCGCAGAACAACCTCGGCAAGCGTTGCTTAACTTCGAAGATCGACCCATGCGGCTGTTATAATTTAGCCTCACGTCTTTACGAGAATCAGTGAAAATAGTCATCTTCTGGTCCCACTCATTCCACCATAGATCTAATCAATTCTAATAAGTACATCGCGCACCATCATGCGAGAATGAGGTCAAGAGCAGGCTCATTAGGAGTTACAATAGGTCATTGAATAGGTAAACATTTTATAACATGAAATTCCCATTCCTTATCACCGGGATATCTTTTCAGAAGTGCGATTTCGTTCCTGGCGTGGTCGCTGTGGTGTGGCCCCACTATGCAACAAACGGTTATCTGTAGCACGCTGTGGGTCCATCTGCATCTAGAGAACGAGTATGCCGAAATGTATAGCACTTCAGCGGTAGGTTGAACTTTGTGTAGTTTTACGAGTCACGCTTTGGTGAAAACAAAACGTGATTGGCAGCCCTGGGTGTACCTACATTTTTTTAGATGGATAATCTTCACATGTCTCCTTTAGCGTTGGGCGGAACGGAAGGGAGTGTTGCCTCTTACAGACGAAAACCATCACCCATGTACCTACAAATATTCTTTGCGTTCAAGGCCCGCGGTACCTAAATCTTTCGAACAATTCCACAACCCTACCAGAGCCCTGGTGGAGTACCTGGTAGACAATACTTACTTAATATCATGTGGGACACTTACATTATTTTCCTTAGGTAGGTACTAACGAACTCAAATAAACTACGAGTCACACATAACAAGCAAGTTTAATTTAAAATAATACAGATACTTACAAGTTTACGACTCACAATCGTTTCTTGTTTGTAGATATGTTGCAGCCATTCGCTGCCTAACCTGTTCCTTGACCGGCACCGTTTCATCAGCGGCTTATGACGACGGAGCTCCTATTTTTGTTTGCAGGGTTTAAAGGAACCTAACATGAATGGCATACCATTCAAACCTAGCCTATCCATATCGGGGCGCCCTAAGCTCGCTGTGCCCTATGACCGTTAAATGCGTAGCGAAGTCATCAAACGATATTGAACCAAGTAATTTTGCCTAGCTGTTCAATTAATGCCGGGATGTCACAAAATGGTGTTAAGCCGCTGATTAAACGGCGCTGTTCAGTGTAAACGCTAGGAAGCCAATTAAATGACTGATTAACCTAGTTGGCTGCGATAGATACACGTTTAAATGTTATCTACAACAATACGGCGGCTAGAGCTACCTAATATTTCCGAGGTAGCATTTACATCTCGCCATACAAATAGATACCTTGGCTTTTAGCTATATCGTTTCTCCCACAATCTATCCCCCGTTTCATTGTTTTTCTTCGTACAACTGTTGAGTGCCCAAGCCTTAAGAAAAGCTCAGTCGTACTTTCAGTGTGAGTAGTTAAGTACCTACCTAGGTTTTATAACTCCTAAGTCTCTTTTTCCTCCGTATTAATTTCAAGACTGTACTTATGTACAAAATTTTAGTAGGTACCTAGTATCTTTTTATCTTTATTTGTATGGGAATCATCAAATGATTTCTCCTGGGCGGAGCGAGATTTCTGACTAAATCCCACCACTTCAAATGCAATTCCATTCCAAAACCCCCCCCCCCCCCCCAAATAAAACAAGAATACACTGGGTACCTACCAAATTTGAGTGCCTAGTTCTTGGAAATCATAAGGACTGTTTTATACCCACCTACACATTTTATCGTTACAGTTGAAAGTGCCGTGGGACATCGGATTCTCAATCATGCGCCTGTTTTGCCTTATCTACCTGACACCCTGTCTTATTCTCAGCGACTATTCCGTTGTACTTCGCTACTACAACTCGATATACTGGGTGTACCATGTGGTTTTATTGTGTTTAATCTTAGCCGCAGTGGCTGCTCAGAAACAACGAATCATGTCGACGACCACATTGTAAAAATCATACTGTGTGTAATATTATATTTTTGAAAGATACCGTTTTTTTTTTTTTTATTTTGTCTGCTATTTTAAGTTTCTTGTGATAAACTCGCCGAAAACTGAGAGAATGTTGGATGAGTAAAATATAATGCAAGTTATATTGTGATAGGCAATTAATTTTTCCTTACTAGGAAGGAGTTCCTGTGACAATTTAATTTAAAACAAAGAGTATTTTTTAATCAATAACATTTATTAATACATCACTAATATATAATTATAAAACACCGATAGACATTAAAAAGCACATATTGCACGCCAAGGCGAATCACTTAAAAATATTCACAAGTTGTGCTTAGTCAACAAAAACAAATGATATTATTATGTGTTATCACAGATACCTATATAAATCTAAAAACTTAATTTCACTATGGAAGACATTCGGCATTGGTCAAAATCTATTAAATAACGATATTGCATTGTTCATATTTAAATCTAACACATAACAGAAAGTAAGATTTTACATAATTCTATGTATATATGGACATTCATTATAATAATTTTAACATCATTATTAAACATTTCTTTGATATAATTTAACATTATTTTATTGTCTTTTAAATACACGCGCACATTTAAAATATAGTAGGTATATGTATAATTATGCTATTTAATCTTACAAAATAATAACATTTATAAGAAATTTTCCTATTTCCTTATTTAAATTTTATTTACGATCTCTTCAGCAGCAATGGTTACTTTTGGGTTTTCAATGACTTTTTTGTTCTGAATGATTTTAAGCTCTCTCAATTTCGGAGGAATCTTGCTGGATGGTTCAACGGCTGTAAAAAAAGTAGGTCAGTATGTACATACATGATTGTATTTTCTTGCAGAATCTAGCCGCTCGGTATTTTTCTTGTACAACATTACAGACAATGACAGCAAAATAATATTAATATATTATTTTATATTAATATCTGAGTATCTGACGACACGGTTGGCGCAGTGGTTGAGCGATTGGCTGCTGCGCTACGTGTCGTGGGTTCGATTCCCGCACGAAACAAATATTGTGTATGTGACATTTTATGTTTGTAAACGCACCCACGACACAGGAGAAATTCCTAGTGTGGGGCAACGTTTTATTTAAAAAAAAAAGAAAAAAATATATATATATCTTACCTCTAGCACTCTGATATGTATCTTGAACAATACTCTGAAGCGTCGAAATTGTATTTTCAAGCGACAATTTCAAGTTGTTATTTGTTTTATGCCACCAAGCTAAGAACAGCGCGGCAAACAAGTCACCCGTCCCGGTGAATGTCGTATCCAGCTTCGGAATTGTGATCTGGTAGCAGGACCCTACGAAATAACAGAGAAGTAGGTATCAGATACTGGGCAATAACGGAACCGATACGAAGTGTGTATATCTGTGAAAGAAACTGTAGCATATGCAATTACCTACTGAACGAGCTATTGCAGGGTTCGATTCTTCCTTAAAAGTTTTGTGAAGTTATGTAGTCCCAAAGAGCGAATCATTTTACATAATCGACAAAAACGACGATACACTTCTGATTTCCTCTTTCTAGTGGATTCCTAAATTTTCCCGTATTCCAGTGCTACTGTACTGTAACTAATGCATCGGGTATCCGAATTCTAGTAGTCTTTCAAGCACCCAAATATGGGTTACTGATCGTGTAATTTTCTCAAGTCAAGAACAGTACCTACAATCTATCAGTAAACCAACACTAATAGACTAATAGATTTGGATTTGGTAGTAAAATAAATCTAATTAGGAAATTGGATAGTGTAACAAGCGCTTTAAGGCGCATCGAGATTGAGTTTCGGTCTGCAAACTCGAGTGTCATCTCTCTGAGACAGCAATTTTACAGTTGCTTATTTTAATTCGATGTGCCTTAACAGCCAGATACCTACTGAAAGTTAAATGATACCTAATTATTTTGTAAGTAGGTTAAACATAACACTTTTACACGTCAAATATTTCTGGTCATTTTAAGCTAGATGAAGCCGATGTTTCCTAGCCGACTACGCTGAGAAGAAACACCGAAACAAACTCAGAGGTCAAAGTCTCTTTTAAAGTTCATACAATCCGTACTGGTCAAGTCATATCTGTCTGGTCTGGTCTGAGGTGGCCTTTTGAGCTAGATGAAGCCGGTTGTTATTACCTGTTGTGCTCGCGATAGCGATCATATGATTGTCGTCTCCTAGATCAGTACTTGACAGAACAACGGTTTTGATGCCCTTGTCGTGTAGGGCTTGGATGACCTTCAAAGCGCCGTCCAGGTCATGGACTTCAAGCCCCGTCATCAGTTCAGCCTCGTACTGGTTGGGCGTGACGACGTCAGCTAAGGGAACCAGGATGTCGCGGTAGACGGGCAGGATCTCTTCCGGAACGTACATTTTTCCGTTGTCACCCATGACTGGATCGCACACTGAAAAAATAACATTTATTAGATAACTACGCTAGGTACGATGTGAGAGTTTTGGAAAGTATTAATAGATGATCGCGTACTAATAAGTCACCCTTGTTTTAGCGTAGAAGACAATCAAGGGTAAGTTAAATTGTGCATTTCGTTCCGTTGGCTTTGGGTTAGTAGTTGAAAACATCCTGACCGAAAATATACATCACTATGGATGGGCAAAAAGTGGTCAACCGGGAACATTCGCGGACAAGTGACTACACATAGATGATTATGATTATATTTAGCAAGAACGTGTTTCCATACAGAATTTTTGACATGAATAAATTACCTTGTAAAGTATTCCTTTATTATTGTGACATGAATATTTACTTTGTCATGACAAGTAATATTTTTTATTTTATTTATTATGTTTGACATGAACTTAGTAAAGTATTATATATATATTTATTTTTTTGTGAATAGGTATGTGGACTACTATATGGGTATTATTTTCTTTTTTATTTCCTTCTTTAAAGTATATAATTATAACGACGTCTGGCAGTTGTAAGTACTTTTGCGGCCTACCCGAATGTCCCTTCTTTGGCATTGTTCGTTGGGTCGTTGAGCTCCTTATTTGTTGTAAGTTGAGTTACTCGACTATAGTGACAAAGGCTTGCACTGAATGGACAGGCCCACTTAAATCTGTGTGGTTCTTTCCCCAAAAGACCATTTCAGACTCAGATTGCATGGTAATTCTCATATAAAATATTGTGAATTTGAGGACTATGTAGATCGTCATACTAGGGTCTTATTTCAGTAAGTCTGGCAGTTTCGAGTCATTTGTGCGGTCTACCCAAATGTCCTTGCTTTGGTATTGTTCGTCAAACTGTTGAGCTCCTACACGTTAACTGACAAATGCTTGCACAGTCTGGACAGGTCTACTCAAATCTGTGTGACACTTACCTCAAAAGGCCCCTTCAGACATTAACCTACATGGTTCTTATATGATTTGATCAGTACGGATTGGTCGGATGGTATGGACTTTAAAAGAAACTTTGACCTCTGAGTTTGTTTCGGTGTTTCTTCTTAGGGTAGACGGCTAGGAAACACCGGCTTCATCTAGCTTAAAATGACTTACTTACAAAATAAATATAATTTATCATAGAAGCAAAGAATTATTGGATACTTTAGTAGGTAGGTAAGTAGTAATCACAAGGTGAAACTGAAACCATACTAAAACTAACAACGTAATCGAATACATAAGCTGACACTATTACATTATTTCCATTGTTTAGAATTTTATCCGTGTTAAATCTGATATCGTAGATTACAATTCTGCAAATACGACTATGTTGATATAGTCAGCTTATAAACGGATTCACTCGGAAAGAATATTTGTTTTCACATCTATCCTGTGGGTATCATTTTACTAACGCGAGTTCTTACTCTTATGTAGGTATCTACTTATAATAGGGAAATAATAAATATTTATAAAACCGCCCTTTACCTAGTGGTTTCGATAGCAATGATTGCCAAAATAATCATCAGACACATACAAAAACTAGGTTCATGCTGCGACCATGGGCGCTGGCGGGAATATTTTCAGGGGCGTCCATCTTTAACACCCGGCCTCGAATAGATAGGCCTTGTCCATTCATGTAGGTACACTGCCATGTACAGTCATTCCACTAATAACATTGCCGAAAAGCTTGAGAACCAAAGAAAATGTTAGCACCTCGCTTTTTTAATAAATCAATGTTTTTCCATGATTATTATTATACTAGCAGCACCCCGCGGTTTCACCCGCTTATTTACCGTTTCCGTGGGAACACGGGTTAAAATATAGCCTATGTAACCCGGGGATAGCTTTCCAACAGTGAAAAAAATATTGAAATTGATTCAGTAGTTTCGAAGCCTATTCAATGTAAACAAACAAAAAACAATCAAATCTTTCCTCTTTATAATATAAGTAAAAGTTATCATTATATTATAGGCATTATATATAATTTTGTGTGGTAAATAACAATGCCAAGCCAAACCGCCATCGTTGGCATTTATTTTGGCGGAAATTGCGATAGCTTTCTGTCGTAATTTGCATTAAAAAAAAGCGTTTAAAATTTACAAAAACACGTCCCTTAAAACAACTCCTTCGATTCGAAGATCTGTCGTAACTGGTGATTTCGAGAGCCAATTAATGCCAACTTATTAGAGCCACTGATTTTCTTAGCTCAACATATTAATTCGATGAAGTCAAAAAACGTAATTCTCAACACAGTAGCTACAGTACCAGTTACAGTAACAACAGCAATTTGACATGTGTTCTTGAAAGTACCTACTTAGGTAGGTACTGTCATTACTCCACCTAATTAATCAGTTGATGTGGATTATGGAATCTTGCATAGATCAGCAGAAAATGCCCTTCTCATCAACAGTGTTTGTTTTTAATTTTATTTTTACCACTGAAATGGGATTTGTTACCCAAAAATATAATATTAGAGCAAAAAAATCTGTTTTACAATACAATAGGTACTAATGTAATCTAGTATGTTAATACTGGCCATAAAACTATCCAAAACGATTTTTGGATAGTTTTATGGCCAATATCTTCATACCTACCAAGATAAGTTCGCTCGCTCACTCTCCCGCACCATTCACACCTAACCACAGAAATCTTGCACCTAACCTATATCCGTGTCGGGAAGCCCTAAGTTCCCTGTGCTCTATATTCCGCTACTTAGCTAGCCCCGGTTGTAGAACCGTACACTGATAAGTCGCTAACACGTCGTTTATTATGTCAGTTTACAATTTCTCGGAATGACATCGAGAGATTATTGACTATCAATTCTGATGCGTTAAAATATATTATATCTAATTAATGTTCAGTTGACAATTTTATAATCTTACACATTTTACAATTATCCGGTGACGCAGCTTGGCTAACCTATATTTATACCTAGTCATTTAGGATTTTATTTTCTTCGTTTTTAATTTTTTTTGTAGATTTTATTATTTTTGGAAAGGGGGTGAAAGTGCACCCCCTTCCCACCGGCTATGTGTGTGGCTCAAATATTTAACTGCAGGATCTTTTGGTAACTTGTAATATATTTTATAGCTTGGAAAATTTGCTGTAAAAGATAGTACGTGTTCATTGTTCTATTTGAACAAACGCTTATCAGTGTAGGTATCGTAATAGACTTATTATAGCGTTTGAACAAACAGTCTCAAGTGTCGTAATATTTCGTAATACAACAGCGTCGGATCTTAATGATCCGACGCTGTTGTATTACGCATTGTTTATAAACTTATTTTTTTCGTAAATGGGAGTGACCTTGGTTTAATTGACTACATATGCTTCTGCCACGGACTTATTTTTGGATAGTCAACAATTGTTTACAAAGTACATTTACATTAATTTATATCATTTGTTATACCTACTTTAATTAGTTTTTCAATTAAACTTAAGCGAACACCACATAGGCTAAGAATAAACATGTGAATGAAAAATGAGTAGGAGACCCGAACTCACATATATGGTATATGGATGAGGTAAGCTAGGCTATAAGATACTCTGCAATATTCTAGTTTTTTTTTTATCAGTAAAAGCTTTTTTTTGTAATCAGATCAGGCCTTCCAGGTATTATTTTAAACACATATTATAAAATACCAGCCAAGTGCGTGTCGGACCACGCATAGTGAAGGGTTCCGTAGTTCACTGTTAAAATTTCACATCTCTAAAAGTATATAAGCTGTGATATTCAAATCAATTTTCGTTGGAAGTGTCTGTGAAGTTCTAAAAGTTAGACGGGAGGGGCACATATCTCAAAAACTATTGCCTTAAATAAAACCTTTTCTGGAAACCTCCAATGACACGATTATGTTTGTTAGATTTTATTTTTTCATTCCTCAGTTGTCACATGTATGGAGTGCCACCCCTAAAATTATTTTTTTTCCATAATATTATAGCATTATTGAATAGCGGTTAACAGGTTGCACCTACCTACCAATTTTCATTTATGTAGCTTTAATAATCTCCGAGTACGACTGCGGCTGTGACATACGGATGGACGGACAGACAGACAGACACATGACGAATCCATAAGGGTTCCGTTTTTTGCCATTTGGCTATGGAATCCTAAAAAGAAATATTGTAGAAGATGTCATACATACTTAGCTATCATGACCTTTCTGAACACTATTATGCATATTTAGACACTAGCTGCTGCCCGCGACTTCGTCCCCGTGGAATCCCCGATTTTAAAACATTCTTTATTGCTGCTCCACTCCTATTGGCTTAAGCGTGATGATATATAGCCTAAAGCCTTCCTCGATAAATGGTCTATTCAACCCAAAAAGAATTTTTCCATTCGAACCAGTAGTTCCTGAGATAAGCGCGTTACAAACAAACAAACTCTTCAACTTTATAATATTAGTATAGATTTGTTACTATCACAATAATTCCTACAGTCTGATCTTGTTTTTCCTTACAAATGACTGGTTTTACCTATTGACACACTAATCCATTAAATTAATGGTTCCTTAAGCAATAATTTTTAGTAATCATATAAGGCTGTTTTACTATGCTTTAATAAAATTGCATGGCTGGATTTCCATTTTATGTTGTAATTACAAGATTTTCCTGTACCTACTAATAATAAAACAACTAACTTATTTACCTATTGTGTTCCATCTTCTTGCCTGTTTATTATATGTGTGGCATGGACATTAACTGCTAAATAAATAATAAAAAAATCTCTGAACTGCTTAGGACATTTTAAGCAAGTGATTAAACAATTAAAAAGAAAAATAATATATTTAAAGAATTTGAATTTTGAATCTGCATAAAAGATGGGTACTTACCATAGGTTAGATTAGGATTTTTTTGTCTCAACTTTTTGAGGAGATCTGCAATCTTTTTCAAAGAGTCTGGGGATCTGGAGTATCCAGTCAAAAAGTGTGTGTAATAGTCCACATCATTCAATTCTAGCCCTTCTAATATTTCATCTAATTCTTCATTCTTTAGTATATTTCCTTTGATATGTTTGTATCCTGTGTGGGTTGAGAACTGCACTGTGTTTACGAAGTCTACTTCAAAACCAAGCACCTGAATCAATAAATTTATTCATTGTTAGGTTGTTAATTTAACATTAAATCATTTAATTGGCTCCATAATGGATGATATAAGTTCTTTTCTTATTGACACAAAGAATATTTTTAATGAGAGTGCAATATCAGATATAATTTTCATGAAGTCACATAATTTTTCTTCATGGTTGTTATAAACATAATTTTACTTCTATACTTTATATTTTTTTTACATTTGACATCATTATGTACTGCAAGAATTTAAACAGTAAACATAAATAAATTAAATAAAGAGAACAAGGACAGCAAAAAAATGCTTGAATACAGAAATTATATAGGAGGTCAAGGTATTAAAAAATATAATTCTCTAAAATTACTGAGTCATTACAAGAATTATTGTATTTCAATGCAGAAAGTTATAAGTAAGGATGTGGCTATAACCGACTTACAATATAATGAATATTATAATAAACAGGCCGGGGAAAAAATACTGATATTTTACAAACAATTATCAACATATATTGCTGATATTTTTAATTGTATCATTCAATATTTATTTTATAGTATCAAATTCGTATTGTTTTCGATATAAGTATGTTTTTAACACAGCTCTGGTTTCATGTTTAATGTTACAAGATAATCTATGCATGCTCCTCGCGCATCATTAGCTTTACAAAATCCCGCCACAATATTTATGAAATGCAAAATAACAGCAAGACTATTGTCTGTGTGCAAGAAAATTCTATTAAACCATCACTGATACAATCGTGAAGTTAAAAGACAATTGACAATTTTAAACATATAGGTACAAAGTTTAATCTCTTCATTCTGAACTTAATATTTCACTTGATGTTTGGTATAACCTAAAGCATGTCTATATTTCCAGTAGACGATGGTAAGATTACCTGCAGTGGAAAAACAGCACTTTTATTTCCAACGTAGCCGTGCACCACATGGCTCTGAATCGACAGTACTCTTGGGGTATCTGAAGCCATCCTTGCAAGTTTTCACCAAAACACTGATTAAAAATTGTTTCAAATTTCAGTTTTGTTGCTTTTGTTTTCAAGTTTCAAGCGGAACACACACAACGTGAATTACCAGAAGCCTGAACGGAACTAACTTATATTCATGCCCGCTTATCTGCAAACGGCAAACAATTATCTCAGGAAAGACATAATTGAATGCTTGATAAGAGCAGTCATCCTTCTTATCAAGAAACCTGACGG
This sequence comes from Hecatera dysodea, assembly GCA_905332915.2. NCBI lineage: Eukaryota > Metazoa > Arthropoda > Insecta > Lepidoptera > Noctuidae > Hecatera > Hecatera dysodea. The sequence continues at coordinate 13,010,125 of HG995299.1, read as the reverse complement.
ACGACTGACGTTGACACTTTTTTGACAGTGATCGGGCAAGTCTATGTAGTTAACACAAAGTCCTTACAATAATATGGACCAGAAATACCTACAAAATACGCGTGCATACCTACTGTAAACCTGGTCCAAAAGATGGCGGCCATTGCTAGGGAAGCACATAAGTAATCAAAACCAAAAAGTATCGATATCGATACCAGAGTTACTAACGTTTCTTCTGGTACATTTAATTTTGTTACTATTAAACTTTGGATGATTAGATTATACTTTTGGCATAACTGTAACAAGTCTTTTAGTTCTTTTACTATACTTTTAAACTTATAGTGCATAACATTCATATTAACATACAAGGGGTGAGAAGCTACATTTTATGAGCGACTGACTGACTTCGAATTTTGTTCTGTTCTACATTTAAAGTTGTTCATAAAGATTACTCTGACCCTCAGTATAGCTATTTCAACTTTAAAGGTGTGCATGTAGTAGAGTCGATGGAAAACTTAATATTTGTTACGTAGCAAAAAGGGGCCGCGGTCCCTTTTTGCTACGTAACAAATCCGGGCGCAACGGAGCACTTTTGTAAGGGACCGCGCGGGCGACTGCTTTACGTAGGCTCGGCCCATAGAGTATAAATATTGTAGAAAGATACTAACACTGAGGTATTAAAAGGATTAAAACAACAAAGTAATATGAAAAATGTACCTTTATTCACTATAATATATCACCAGGTAGTAAATGCCTAATGTTAGTGAGATATTTATTAGGCACTTTTGAAAGTCCCAACCATTAACACTAACCATTGAAATCTGAGTTTAATTTTATAGAAACTAAAAGTGGCCTTCTAAATCACATTACGAACTAAATCATGTATAACAATTAACACTACTTCTTGAATAACTTCTGGCAACTTGTGACCTATAATTACCGTTCATTCGTTCAAGTAGGAGAAGAAAAACCATAATTCTGACCGAAAAGACACATTTATTTAAATAAATGTAATGTAACTGTTATTATATCCGAAAACGTACCACTTCGTTTGTTTCAGCGTTATTCTATATAACCATTTTTAAGAATCTTGGATACTGACTCACTTTCTGGTTAAAAAAAAACACTTGACCATCGATATTATTCAATGTTAATTTATTAAAATAGTTTCTTATGGATAGCTTTTCACATGATTTTCTTCCAGACACGTGATACTTTATGTCCAGGTTTGATATTTTCCATCCCAATGTCTGCAAGCCACTTTTGGCATAGTACCTCATTTTTAGGGAACCTGTGTAAATAAAAAACATGCAAATTTATTTCAGTTTGATGCAGTTAGTGGAACAAATCAGAGTGAACCACCACCTACTGCATGACGAATTGATATTGTCGTTTTAGTACTATCACTATTTTTATTTTTATTCTGTTAGTTTTATTTTCAAAATCGTCTCTTCAAGCCCTTCATTTTGATACCCTACTCTACAATATATAATAAAAACTAAAAAAAATGTAACTTTCTTATCGATAGCTTAGTTAATAAAAGACATCACTATTTTGAATTGTCATTTCTATTGTAAACAAAACATGATATAAATTTAGCAAATAGAGGTAAATATCAGAAATAATTTGTATGTACATGTGAAAACTTTGATTCTATAAATAAAACAAGGATAGTTCTGTTATACAAAAAAATAGCAGTATGATAAAGTTTTTCTTAAAATACGGCTACTAACCTGTGCATGTTTAATTAGGCTCGATTGGGGTTTTTCCTTGCACCACACTGAATTATTGCACACGTAGGCATATTCAATTTGCTCCACTAGACACTCACAGCACAATACAATTTAGTTTGGAGCGTTTTTATCCTTAAAAATCGTAATTCCCAATGTTGTTGTTCACTTGACAGCTGACGTACTTCAAAACCACGGGTCCAAAAGATGGCGGATGGCACGCGAGGTACGTACATTGACGGATATGTGAAAATGTTGTCAGGAAGAGATAAAACAAATAGCATGACGTCTCTTTCTTCAAATGTGATAACTCATTGGTTAAAAAGAGACAAAGTTTAGTTTCTTATTTCTGTATCGATTTAATAGATATTTGGAGGATATTTGTATAAGCAAATAAGATATAGAACATTACGGCATCTCTATTATATTCTATACTCTAAGAGGTAACAGCAGCCAACCAAATGTAAAAACTGGCAACATTTTATGCTCGTTATTTTATAGTGCGTTCAATTATAGTCTCTTTGCAAAATTAAATAATATTCAATTTCGTTCATATACATCATTATCTAAATCTAAACTAATAATGTAAAAAGAAAAGATTTATTTGTTTATTACAGTTTGGCTCAAAACTACTCAACCGATTCTATCGCCATTAAAAGCGCCATTAGATGAAACACATCCTCATAGGCTATATTTTATTTTAGAAAAATGGTCCTATTGATGATACATAAAAATAATGTACCTACTACCTACTGTATGTATTTTTTATTACCCATAGAAAAGTCCGCGAGAGTATATGCCTAGCCATTAATGGTTAAAATTACGATAATACGTAATTATTTTGTACAAATAAATAGGTACCTACTTGAAACTGGCATAGTGAATTAAAAAGTCATCATTAGTTTTTCAGAACATCCTCCAAAACCCGATTTAGAGGGTTTTCAAGTTCGATGGAAGAATCTAATTTTTTAGATTTATAATCTTGAAACTGGGTACAAATTAATACTGACATAATTAAATAAAAAATAATGACATGATTAGGTTTTCAAAACTACCCATGTTAATCTTCTTAATGAGCAATAAAGGGTGAAGATTTGAAACAGCAGTGTTTTTAGGTGTAACTTTGGGTCTTATATAGATAAACTGTCTAATAAAACTTAGCTCCGCAGCATACACCATTAGATACATTTGTAGTTCAACTGATTTAGGAGACAACCTGTCTAGTAAGCACATTTTAGTTATTTTTATTGTGATATTACATAACTCGTACGGCATTTTATTTGGGAGGTACCACTGACATACAAACTATTTTACTTTACAAAAAAAGGACTATTTGTGTAATTTATACTAAGTTATGTTTCACTCTCTTAGATAAAGTTTAAAGAGATTAACATACCTAATGTTAATGTCTGTGCCGACTCAGTCTATTTATGAGAACCTGTTGAATGAAAACTTCACTTAAACTTACTGCCCATATTTTTTTTTACTGCACATAAAAATATTAAAATTTTTATGTGCAGGCTAGTTAGTTATTATAAATGTTTTCAATTAATTTTAAAACTACTTTTAAAAATTAATACTAATAAACCCTTTAACAGCGCATTGATGTTTCTGGAGTACCAACTAAACCCATGTGGAAGTCATAGGCAAGTCCTAGTAGAAAATAACATTTAAACATAATTAAAACAATAATCATTACTATAATAAGGGTTTTATTGATTACTAGTTCCACTAGTATTGCTGGGTTGTTCTTGAGTCATTTCATAGGCTCTTTCCAATGTGTCAGTGACAATCTTCATATCATTTTCGATGCTTCTGGCCCAGTTTTCAACATCTCCAATTTCTTTAAGGGCACTACTGAAATTTTCAACTAGAGTAAGCCATTGTTGTGTCTGTTTAGCAAAGTTTATAGCTCCCTGATGTAAGAGTTTTGCTTCAGCGTCGAGCTTCTTTTGATTGAGGTAGGCCTGAGCCACTCTAAAAGAATATATAAATTGATTCACAGTTATAAGATAACATTTTTAATAGCTACAGCACCATATTTTTTAAATCTATTTATATAAGCAAGATTTCATAGTAATATACAAACCCAACATTGAGATGGTCGACGAGAGCCTGAGTCAAATCGTTAGCTGCAGCTATGCAATCTTTGCGCTTTTGTTCTGAAAGTAGAAAACATTTTTTTTCTATTTTGTTTTTGTTCAATAAACGAACAGGTACTGATTGGATCTTACAATAATTATTTACCTTGTATAACTCTTTTTGAAGCCTGTTTTACTTGATGTTCCTTTATTAATGAAGATAACATAATGGTAAATCAATGCAATGTTTTTGTTTCGTTCTTTAGATAGTTATTGAGCCTGGGCTTAGCGAGCGACTTATATAGGTATCTCCTGTGCAAATATTGGATACACTACACTTTTTATCAATTACTAATAATACTCAATAATATTAGCCACAATTAGCCAAAGATTTATATCTTTGTTAACACAACATTGAAATACGACGAAGTTTTGTGACGTGAGCGGTGCTGCCAATAAAAATTTCTCGATTCCCCGCGTCAGTGTTGTCAATTCCCCGAAATTCCGCGCTTGTTTTTGATTGATTCACCACATATTCCCAGAATTAATATTTTTGGGTTAAAAATACTGTTTTATTCAAAATTTGTTTAAATACTGAACAAATTTTGAAATACTGAACTGGATTAAAATAAGCTTATGTAAGTATAAATATCATATTTTAATGCTGAACATGCTACTTACTTCTTTTTTAACAGTAGCTGCACTTTTTAGGCACTTTCCCATTTTACTGCAACCTTTTTTTTTTGTTCGTTGCTGACGGAACAGGCTAAGGTCTGAGACCATGCTGCTTAGTCATCAGTTAACATTTTTTTCTTGAGTAGGGTAGATCCAGTTCAATTCATCAGTTGTGAAAATTTCAACCGTACGCACCAATTTAAAAAATCGTCAACCATAAACAATGAATTAATGTTGTAAAAATAAATGCGTTCAGAAATACTTAATCGTGTTCAAATGACAGTTGAGCAGGCAATTTTTAGTTGTAAAGTATTAGGTACCCGACATAAAATTGTTTGGATTCTGGATTCCCCGAAATTTCCCGATTTATGTCATTCCCCGGGCTCTCCCCGCACTAACCCTCAATTCCCCGCAAAACGGGGATTTTCCCCGCGATTGGCAGCGCTGGACGTGAGTTTGACAGCAGTAGAGGACTAGGCATGGGCAAAAAATATCGCCTAATAAATAATTATTATTATGTATAATCGCGATATATCGATATTCAATTTTTATTTTAGAGTATCGAATTCTTATCAATTTCGATTTTTTTTTACGCAATTTTGGTTTCGTGTTTTATGTTACCAGATACTCCTCGCGTATCGTTACTAAACTAACTTTAAAAAATCCCGCCATAATCTTTAGGAAATGAAATATAGCAGTAAGACTATTGGTAGCGTGCATGAAAATACTAATACTATTTAACCATTGGTGTGAGGCGAATATGACCCTGAGGTTAACAGACACTATATATTAAATTGTTTCTTTTGGCTCGAGCATTATAAAAAATACTATTTTCTTCTATTATTTTTATGAAGTTTGAATGCTTTGAGAATATGCATATGAATCATGCGAAAACTGACGACGTATCAATATTTTTCACTCGATAATTATCGATACTGTTTAAAAATATCGATACGATAAATATCGATATTCTTTTTCACTTGCGTATCCCTAACAACGATAGTTACCCGCCCTGCCTTGACGTACAACGTATGCGTTGACGTTTCGATTTGAGTAGGTATTGTTGTTTTTATCAGTTCAGAAACTATCTCGAAGGTAACGTTGAAGAATCGGAGAAGTTTCAAAATAAAAAAAAACCCTCTTTTTTAAATCTAACTTAGAAATAGCTTGTTTACGTATTTTCACGTAAGGTCATCGATATAGCCCACTGGATTAGTAAGCTGAAGTGGCAGTGGGCTGGCTGGATTAGTCGTAGAACCGACAACCGTCGGGGTAAACGAGTTCTAGAGTGGAGACCACGTCTCGGCAAACGTAGTGTAGGACATCCTCAGGCACGGTGGAATGACGATTTGCGCAGGACGGCTGAAACTGGATGCGAGAAGCCGAAAATAGATCTAAATAGCGTGCAATTGGAGAGGCCTATGTCCAGCTGTGGACTGCAACAGGCTGTTGATTGATTACGTATTTTAGCACGAAACGTCTGTGATCTCTGACCGAGTGTCTCTGACTGTCATTTGACCTATCCGAGATCGTCGCGCCACGAATCATTCAATTGACTTCGCCTTGGGTTTGTTTGCACTCCAGTTTTTTTGAAGAAAATCCACGCGATAGACAATTCCTTATGTGAATGTGGTTTGGAGGAAGGTACTCTGGAGCATATATTTTTTTCTTGCCCTCGTTTAATAATTCCCCTTTATGATTTACTCCCTTCTGATATTCCTCGCCCAGTTAACATTCCTTTCCTTTTATCTTTAGTCCATTCCCCCGCAGTTAAAATCCTTTATACATTTATTAGTATTAATAAAATCCAGTTATAACTAATATTATCTGTTAAGTACTTTTTTTTGCTTACTTACCTTCGTGTCTTAACACTCCTAAGTGCTGTTATCTATATAATCCACAAACTTTTTGTTCTTTTGAACCTCGATTCACAACAAAAACTGTCTCAAATTCACTATCGTTAATGAGAACCGATCATTAGTTCCTCTCCAAACCTTGACATTGGCAAAATCATCGTTAGTCTAACGATGGAGCCACAACACAAAAGTAGTAGTTTCACAGTCGCACCAGGGTTCCGTTCAGTTGTGTAGTTAACTGTAATGGAAGAAGGTTTCCTAGGAGGACAAAGTGACAATTTAAGATAAATATAGACAGTTACGAATAATGACGTTTATTATTCGTAGATAGACACGAATGGACTTTTTTGTATAAAAAAGGAGTGTAAGAAAGTTTATCAGGGTTGAATTTATGAGCTATTGAATCGGCACATTATCAGGAAGGTAAATATATGTATTAGGTGTACAATAAAAAGGTTAAAAAGGCACAAACAGGGTAAACAGTAAAACATTTAAAAAATGCATCTCATTTCCCCCCTCTGTAACCCAGGCATGCGCTTGGGTTACAGAGGGGGGATATGAGTAGCGTGGGCGCATGCCCACGCTACTCTACGCTAATGGCTCAGCGGCGCGGGCTGGCTCGTTAGGCAAAAGTCGGGAGGGGTTTGGACGGGGGCCGGGCGTCGCGATGGTGGAGTGCTGGTTTCTCTACAACTTTCTTGGGTCTGGGTGATGGGGTCGTCGGGCCCAACAAACGCTTTGAAAAGCGTTTCATAAACTGTTTGATGGTGGGGATGCAGAGGTCGGCATGGAGTCGCTCGTTCCTAACGAACCACGGGATGCCCGCGGCCTTTCGCAGAGCCCGGTTTTGCATAACCTGCAACCTATGGATCTGATGAGGCTTAGCGTGTGCAAAGGCTAAACACGCATAAGTCACTATCGGGCGTAAGCGCGTGTTGATAATGCGAGATGCGTGGTAAAGGCTCAAGGCCTCTTTTATACTGCCTTACCGTGTATAATCCATCCCGTCTTGGTAGTTTATCCGTATCGTAGAAGACACGTGCTCACGATGAGCACGTTTGAGTATGGAGTCAGTAACGCCATGCTCAGACTACTAGTATTTGAGATATCCCTAGTAATGCGTGGCTTAGTCTACATTGGTGATGTTCTCATTCCCTCTTGTGGATGTAAAATGGAAATAAAAATTGTTTACGATGGTTTGGAAGTGCATCTTAGTATTTCAACGTGGTCCCTTTCTGATTTGGTGAAGATTTGATAAAGAACAGAGATGATGGGAATTCAATAAATGCAACCGACTTCTACTAAAAAAAAAAGAACAAAAAACTTTTTACAAAAAATACAACAGACTTCTAAACAAAAAAAAAAAAACTAAAAGTGCAAAATAACTTTAATTTAGGAGCGCGGTGTTTTTGGTTGCTTTTTTGTTTTTGAACACACCGTCTTCCGAAATTAAAGTTATTTTGTACTTTTTGGTTTTTTTTTGTTTAGAAGTCGGTTGTATTTTTTGTAAAAAGTTTTGTGTTCTTCTTTTTTCCTCATTTTTTAGAAGTTGGTTAAAAAGTACAAAATAACTTTAATTTCAGATGTCGGTGTTCAAAACACGAAAGAGCAACCTAAAACACCGAGTTCCGAAATTAAAGTTATTTCGTAGGTACTTTTTAGTTTTTTTTGAACACCGAATCTAATCAGCAATAACTTATCTAAGATTTTGGTCTACAAACTGGTTGTGGTTGAACACAAAATATTTAACAGAAAGCATTACCTACATTGCTTTTCAATAAAATATTGAGAAGAAAAGCAATGTAGGTAATGCTTTCATTTAAAAAATTGTGTAAACTTGGATGTTAGTCTACTTGCTACCTGTAGATAACACTGTTTCGTCGCGAGAACTATTAAAATGATCATCGGAAGTTACTGCAGTGTGCCTGCTTTGTTAATGAGCTTTAATAATTAAAGCAAATCGTAAGTTTTGGTACCTACAGACTGTTTCCCCGCGTGATCGGTAATGGTGCGGTTAATTTGTAATTAACAACTGTCGCCAGTGGACTCCAGTGTAGTAAGCACACGATTGCATTTCAATAATTATACCTCGCTAATGGAAGAGGCCAATATCGATTTTCGCTTATTGCTTACGACGGCGCCAGCTGCGAACCATTGGAAAAAGATTTCAAGCTAGTTTCATTTTACTCATTTATGTGTAGCACTGATAGGGTGCAAATTCTGTTGTATTTTATTGATAAGAACATGATGGAGTTCTCAGATAGAAATAGCCTCCGTTGTTGTTAGAAAATCTAAAAAGAAAAGTAACACAAAATTCTGATGTTGTTCATTTAATCTTTTTTTTTTACATTTATTTATATAAACTCATCGAGTTGTAAAATTCTACACCCTTATTTCTATTACAGTCTTCATTAAAAGTTAATGCGGTAAAGCAAATATATTATGCCTGTGTCCTGTCTTCACTGTGGCAGACCGCGCCGTATTTCGCTTTGAGTTTCTCGTTGAACTCAGGGTCGTCCCAGCCCCATAGGTGGTGTGTGCCGTCCCCTGTACGGTGTGCACGCTGCTTTATAATTTCGGGGGACACGTATTTCAAGTCGTATGCTTGTCCAATCTGTGTAAAAGTAAAATCCGAATTAAGTATTTATTCGTAATTACTTATAGCCTGCTGTGAAAACCTGTATTGTTAAATAGTACCATTTCATTGCTACTTAAAAGAGAGGGAGAGGCAGACCACAGACGACATGGAAGACGAACAGAGTGATGTGAACGAAAGTGGCATAACTGTGGATGAAGCTAAACAACAACAACAACAATTAATTGCGCCATATAGAAAGTGAGACCTATTTGCGTTTTTACATTGATTGTGTGTAGTGAGCAGCAGTTCTGATTCGTAAGTTGGAACATGTCTTCGTCAAAGCCCACTGACACGTTAACTGGTTCTCGTGCAGCGCTATTCTAATTTTTCCCAACTGATTATTCCTAATATTATCATAGAGGGATGGTGCTTAGGTATAGTTCTTTCATCATCTATTTAGAGCTAATAAATTACCTATTCTGACAGAAAAATGTAGATCTACAGTTGCATACGTAAATAGGTAATAGGTTAAATATCGACCTACTTAGAGAAGCCGTTTGCATGCATCTGAATGTCACTATTTTTATCTTCTCGTTTTAATAACCAAACATATTCACTGACTATTCAGGGACGTGTGTTCATGTTTCGGTGCCAAAATTTAAACTTCCGCCCATAAAGTCTTCGAAGTTTCCAGCTGGAAGTTAAAGTTTTGAGACCAACATAGTTCAAGGAAATAAGTGCCTATTACTAGCGCACAATCAGGTCAGCATGTGGGCTGCCATACTTTAGTGTTCAGCTAGTGATATTATAAAGTTTGTCAGACGACAACTTTATTTAAAAAAAACCATCTACTATTTTTTTTAATTTTGGCAACCCTAGTCTTTCGTTGACCACGCAAGGGTTAGCCTATTTATTTTTCCGCTGTACACTTTGTTAAAAGAGACTCAATGAATACATACCTTTGCCATGAGCTCGATGAACACGATGGTGGGTGTGAGCATGTTGTAGAGGGGAAGCTCAGTCGCGCGGTAGTCCCAGGGGAAGGTGTGGTGGTAGTTGTGGAAGCCTTCCACACAGATCATCCATACTCCAATGTTTTCGCGCGGGTTCAGTGACCTTAGAAAAAAAAAAAAATTTAATATTATTAATCTGATGAAGTCATGAAGTCCGAGACGTTTTTAGTGATCCAATCTATTTATTTGAGTGGAGTGTGGTGGTTACTTAACCGTGAGTGGGTCTTATATGTACGAGTACAAAGGTATATCGTAGTCACATAGTATATACATTCATGAAAACTTGATGCTTGTTTCTTTTCGGGAACCTAAGGTTAGCAGGATGATAACATTTAGTTACCCCGCTTCATACTTGGAGGGGGGGTATCTTCTTACCTGGAGAAACACTGCTGGAACAAAAACTGCTGGAGAAACACTGCTGGAACAAAAACTGCTGGAGAAACACTGCTGGAACAAAAACTGCTAAGTCGAAATACGGAACTACGAGTAACTATAATCGAAATACGGAACTTAAGAAAAATTAAGCAAGAGAGAAATCCGTTTTAAATATTAGAGTAGGTACTTATGTATGTACCGAATGTACTGATACCAATATCAATAGCGGATCCACCTTTGTGGGCACGATGGGCATGCCCACAACTCTATTGACTTTGACGATAGTGACTCATCAGTTATAAATGAAAACCGACTCTGGATGGCCAAATAGAAAAGCGAATGTGAAAACAATTCCGCCGAAAATAAAGTCGGTGGCTCATGTCATTGAAGCATTCGACCAAGATTTGTAACCTAACAGAAAAAAATTCAATTACTGGCAACTCTACTACTAGTACTCCATTTCTATGACTACTCCATAGTTGCCGCACAGAGAAACGATCTGACGTTTTGCAGGTTTTTTCATTTACTACACGGGGAAACTATACACTACAAAATCGTAGTTAGTGCGACATACATATATTTTGTAACTCCTGTAAAGGAATGCACACTTGGGCAATTCTCGGGTGGCTATGATCACAATCTTTTTTGAGGGCTGGATCCGCGCCTGGCCAATATTATTACAGACGCCTTTCTCATCAATCGGCTTACCAAAACTAATAACTATGTAATCAATAATAATATATAAGTATAACAAATAGGCTGCCTACTTGTTCGCTATACATACCTACCAACGAGTATTATTCATGATCCATTAATGTTTGTAATTGATTAAAGTTAGGTACCTACCAACTTATCCGTTCACGGGAATCGGGAATAATGTCACACTTGGATATTTCTGCCTATATATATTAGATAGTGTTCTGCTCAGTCGTTAATTAATTTATGGCTTCAATAACTTTCATTAATCTTTTGGGTTGGGAGAATTATTTGGTTTTTAATGTTTGTTGTTGTTGTTTCTCGATGAGTGAAAAATTGTTAAGTTGGCATCCGGAGATTTCAGAATCAGTCCTGGCAGATTGCCTATGAATGTATAGGGAACGTGCAGAAACTATAGGTGGCAGCATAGACGCGTCAATGTCAAGTATATTTTACTTATAAGTTTCAAATTTGCAACGCTAGATGGCACAGTCTACTTCGTGCACGTTCCCCTAAACGGCGGGTGCAGGAAATATAGATGGCAGCACAGGTCAAATATTTACAACATAAAAGTTTATGTCTATGCTAATAAAATATATTGAAAACGCAACTCACACGTTGTGAGATACCTGAGCCCTCCTATACTTATGCTTTTCAATTTCACTATCACGTGTTTTGCAATAGCTGTCGCAGGATATTTAATAAAGCCATATTACTCGTAGAACACACACTTGAAGATAATTCAAGGGTTCCGCTGTTTTATAAATCGACGAGGAGAACTAAGCAAATATGTCGCCGGATATTTTTAAACTACGTAAGGTTATAAAATTTCTTGAGAGATTGTATACTCTCCATAAATTGGTAAAATAAACATTTGTTCTACAATTGCACGAATCAAAATTCTCTATGATTTATCTCCGGGCCGTTCTGTGAAATTGCGGACTATATAAACTGACGACCAGTCTGCAATCTGGTCTAGAATTGATCTGTTTTGTTGTAATAATAAAATTTGAAACTTGTACCCTCATTGGTCGTTGTTGGTGTGAACTCACGTGTACGCCATAGAGTTACGATTTGAATGGGGTCATTTTCAATTTTATCGTAATAAAAAATACACCCATACCCAAAAAGTTGGGATTGTACTGTATAATTGTACCAGTGTAAATATAAATGTAATCTGATTAAATAAATACTATTATTATTTTTTAGTTTAACGATATTTTGATATAGTTATAATGTTGTATAGTTGGCATTTGATCGAACCACTGAACAAAGAGCGACTGCGTCAGCTCGGGAACTTAGGGCACCCCTATACGGATAGTTTGTCATTTTTTTTATTTTTATTAAATGTATGTCAGTCCACAATTCATCGGAAAGACACGGATATAAATCATAGAGTACAGAATTTTGATTCGTATCATTGTCGAAGAAATGTTCAGTCGACAATTTAACGAGAGCTTACAATCTCTCAAGTTATTTTATAATCTAACGAAGTGTGTAATCCGAAAATATACATATATAACGTAACATTATATCGCTTCAGGAAACGAAATCGGCTACTTCCCTTTATGTCACATTCCCGATTTGTCAACATGTCAAACGTTTTAAAAACAACTGAACACAAGTGGCTCTTGGTCAAGATTTTGATCTTCATACATTCATTCTTCATACAATCAAAATTAAGTTGTTTATTATTTAATTTATTTGTTGTGTGTAAAAAAATTGACACTTACTTGTCATAAGGCCTGTACCCAAAGGTGTGCGCGAAGCTGTTGACGCTCCATACGACGTTGATGCCGCAGGTGTACCGCAGGATGGTGGGGATGAAGAACGCGTTTGTCCAGGTCTCACCCCAGAAGTATACTGGGATCACGGTGGGTAGCACGAAGCACAGCAGCGGCATCATTTTCATGTAGTGCCTATGGGAATATGGAGGGATTAGTCACTGTTTATTTCTTAACGTTATTTTTAATTGTAGGCTGTATAGCTGGCATCTTCTTTAAATACCGAACACCAAATATTGAACTATGTTTTTGTTTTCGATTTAGTGTTTTGAAAAACGTCGTTAAATGCACGTGGTCATTCGTCATTGCAATATCTCGGCTCCATAATGGCGTCGTCTTCGGCTCGGGCGTCTATTCCGCCTAGGTTGCATAGGCAAAGCTTGTCCATTTGCAGCAAAACGTACTAGAAGTTTATAATCGCTGAGCTTGTTGGATTCTTGTTGCTAGTTTATTCATTCTTTAATCAGTTCTGGTTATTTTTAATGGTGTACCAAATTGTAAGCAAACTCTTCTCAAAATGTTAGCGTCTTGGACTTAGAACAATTAATGACCAGCTTTAAGAGATCTCTTTGGTTTTCAACCAAATGGAAGGACTTTATTACTATCACCAATCACAAAAATACGCTAAAACCTACATTTAAATGTATTTGTTATAATATCAAAATAACGAGAGTCCCGTTTTAAATCACACAACCTTCAACTTCCCTAGTCTATCAACATTTCAACATAAAAATAAGTTTGAATTAATGCCGACATCAACTTTGTTCCACACTTCATAATGCCCTCGGCCCAACGCTTGTTGAAACAGGGACCTACAACGTGATAAAATGAAAATCTCTACTCCCCAGAAATAAATGTTATTTGACCTAAACTTTAAGAGAACGGGTGCCTGGGGGAGGTTGATACGTCGTGTTTCATTTTACCCCCACAGCTAAAAGACACAAAGGTCTTAGAAAAATATGTTTTGCTTTTCCTTTTAATACCGAGTACTGTGGCTTTTGTAAGCGTAGGTACGTATAAATATATTGGAGACAGCAGCGGCGACAACCGCTCCCAGAGACTTATGGTTTCACTTATAACACAGAATTCTAGAGGATATTAGATAATCGTAGGAGGTTATATTTGTAGGGACACTATTTCATAATGTAGGATTTCTTTTCTTAGGTTGTAATAAGATTACTTGTTCGCAGAAATATTTTTGGTTGAACTCGGCATGAGTCTAGCCCAAAATTAACAGGCTTCAACCATGCGCTTAAAAAAATGATGCCTTTTCGTAACATGGATTTAGAAGGTCAATTTTATATGATTTAGCTGGCCTTGTACTCACTTCTTTTGGAACATAACAACAGGATCAGCATACAAGTCGGTGAGATCAATGCGCTTTCCACCTTCGATGACTTCTGGACTTTTCTTGCAGCAGAGCCAGCCCATATGGGAGAAGAACAGGCCTCGCTCCGCATTGTGAGGGTCTGCGTCTGTATCCGCGTACTTGTGGTGGGTGCGGTGGTCGCGAGCCCACTCGAATATGCAGTCCTGGTACATATGAATGATGAAATTATTGAATACTAGCCTCCCGCCCCGGCTTCACACGGGTGCAATGTTGATATTAAATCTCTGCTATATTATGCATGTAGTATACATATAAACCTTCCTTTTGAATCACTCTATGTATTAAAAAAAACCGCATCAAAATCCGTTGCGTAGTTTTAAAGATCTAAGCATACATAAGGACAGACAGCGGGAAGCGACTTTGTTTTATACTATACTAGTGATTAGCAAAAAATTGGTTATTGCTATATATTATTTCAATGTCTATCAATGAGTATTTTGACTGATTTTGCTGATTACAGATTTTTTTCTTATGATATACCTTAAGTTTCGGACGTCTAAAAAATAACTGGAAATGGCAAAATGTCGGAGAGGCAAAGCTTCCTGCTTATGCGAAAAGTTAGCATGCCTTTAGGAGCTTACTATAATTATTATCTATGTAACACTGTCCTTAATGATCCTTTAATCGACCCTTTCAGTCTGCTTCATCAATTTGCACATTAACTAAGTAAACAGTCAAGTTCTTGACATAACAGCGCAGATACTCATCATTAATTGATTTGATGAGAACGCGTAATGATTTAGGCAAACGCTCTTGATAGGAGAGTATTGTTTTACAATACAATTAGCATTTCCAGCATTTATTGCTAAACTGCACTTTACATTGAACTTAAAAAAATATGCACTAAATTTTAGTAGATATACGTACCTACTGAATTAAAGCATTTCACTATCCTCAGAGGAATGACAAATTAAACATGACATTTTTTTTTTGGAAAAATAAAAAGAGATCGTTGTCACCTGCGTGAAAAAATTGTTTTAAATGATACCTACCATGTAATTTTATCTATAGAAAAAAGAAGACTTTTCAATAATAGGTAGGAGTCTGTACGTGGTCTAGCAACGGACTGAGTGGTAGCTGTGTTTTTGCTACAACCATAAATAAAGACTTTTACACCTAAATATACATAAATATCCACGACCCTTCTACCAAGTTCACATGACTGAAAGAAGAAGTAACAGTGGTGTTCTTACCTGAAAGCCCATGGTTTGCCACAACATGAGTACTACACGGAGAGGAGTGCGTGCCTTGAAGCATCTGTGTGTCCATAGCCTATGAGATCCTGCGCCGATCCCAATGGCGCACATAAGGTGGACAGCGAATGCTGAAATAGAATACAGACTTTGATATAACAGTCATTTAGAATATCTTGCAATAAGTTTTGATTTACTTGGAGTAAGCAGAAGGTCAATTATGAACAATATCTATACTAATATTATAAAGCTGAAGAGTTTGTTTGTTTGTTTGTTTGTTTGAACGCGCTAATCTCAGGAACTACTGGTTCGAATTGAAAAATTCTTTTTGGGTTGAATAGACCATTTATCGAGGAAGGCTTTAGGCTATATATCATCACGCTTAAGCCAATAGGAGCGGAGCAGCGATAAAGAATGTTATAAAATCGGGGATTCCACGGGGACGAAGTCGCGGACAGAAGCTAGTTGATGATAACGAGACAGGTGACCCAACCGTCGGTATCAAAGGTTACTTCTGGTTTTATCGTATCATACTAGACACAGAACCCATCCTAAGTCATGACATTGTATCAGATATTGTTCCATACGTAAACAGCAGGCTAACATATAAAGATAAGGTAAGACACTTAGATATATTCTATTACCAGGGTTGCGGAATTTGTTCGAAAGAGTCACCGCGGCCCTGGACCGCAAAGGGCATTTGGAGGAACACGAATGGGTTTTAGTCAGTAAGAGCCCCACACTCCCTTCCGCTTCGTCCAGAACGGAATAACTTATTTGATGATTCATTCATTTGATCAAATCCATAAAAAAGTTATACTGCATTAACTTAGATTAATGCAGTATACCTTTTATCAATAAACAATGATGACTCACCAAATACATTAGTCTGCCACATAGCTGAAGTGAAGACAAGATACAATCCATACACTGACGCAATATGCAAGTAAAGGAACCAGAAAATGTTGAACCACACATATTCGTGTTTCCTGGGACTGGCATGTTTCAGCACTGAGACATCTTTAGCGAGCCCCAGGTCTGAGGTCTGTGTGTCCGATTCGAAGACTACTCCACTTGGGACTGGATCCACTTGAGGAGGCATGATCTGGAAATAAGGGGATTCGTGACGTCATTCAAGATAAGATCAATGGACCCGTTATTTCGAAAAGGGATATCCATTCAATAAAACTACAGGATTAAAAATAATGTTTAGTACTTTAGTACGTTAATTTTAAATATTTTAGTACAGAATCTAATTTTATGTTTGGTTTGTGGTATCTGAATATTTGTGGCACATAACACGGAATATGTGACGCAAAAATGTGATATCTGAAAAAGGTGTGATTGGCCCTTTTTGAAATAGTGGGTCTTGTGTTTAATTTTATGGATCGCTAAGATAGTTCTGGCTTTTCTAATGGGACAGTGTTTTGGACAATACTGTTATTTCCTTTATCGAGAGCCCGTGTTGCCCCCGTTACAGGGCTGATAATGTAAATAAAAGTTTCTGAAGTTACTTTATCGAACCAATATTTAAAGAAACCAGAGTAGGTTTAGCTACATTCACCGGGATTTATTGTTTGACTGAACTTGTATCGTTAACAAATTAAATAGCATCTGCCTTGGAAAATGAATTGCAAGGAAGTTTGAACTTGTTAAGTCTAATAATTGCACTTGTTAGAACGCCAGATGCATTTGATTACCTCATTAAGAGTTTCGAATCAAGTTTTTGTTAAATTTTCCTGGAAAGTATGAAAGCAAGATTAAGGAAATTGAAACATTTTACCAGGAAAGATGAGCGCTTTGGGTCGTATTCCAATGAAAATAGTGTGAAAATCTGTAAAATCATGTGCAAAATGGTTTTAATTTAGATAAGTACCTAGACTAAAATCTTTAATTCAGATTCTTTGTGGAGAGTTCCAAGAACGGATAAAAAAGCCGATGAAAATTGAAATTCAATAAATGTTATTATTACAATGAATAACTGAATGTTGCTCTAGGCTTACCGCTAGAAGAACATTTGATTCTTCTAAATAAATTGTGCGCTGATCCCAATAAGACTTCTGATAAAATGTTTGCAGATTTGAATGATATATTTCGAAAAATTTGTTCATTATTTTTGAAGTACACTGATAGATACTCGTATTGTAGGTAAGACCTAAACGAAGATATCATTGTTAAATAAACCTTTATACTATGAAAGTATATAACTACGTCTTTATAAAATCAACTTTAGAAATAAATCAAGAGTCACTTACCTCCTTCGTTGTATAACCCTGAAATATATCTATTTCCTACCACTCTTGGACATACACTGATTTCCTATTCCTGTGGTACAAGTATATATAGGATTCATTGAAAACGATTTGAATTTTAAATAATGCAAGTAAATTCATATAAGGTAAATAAACTAGGGCGTTAGGTTTTGTAACAGTTCATTGTATTGTAAACATATAAAACATACCAACATTACTATGTAAAGTTAATCGGTTCGGAATATTGGTTAATTAGTTAAGTGGTTTAGGGATCTATGCTATCGTGTTTATTTAGGTAATCGAGTTTCAATCACGTGAACTCTGGTTTTTATTTTCTGGAAAAGTATTAAAGCATAGGTTACTTTATACCAAGCCTGCTACGCTGACGACACGCTGGTCCAGATACAAGGGCTGAGCTAATGACAATATAGCACGCAGGTGCTAGGGTTGCGGAATTTGTTCGAAAGAGTTACCGCGGCCCTGGAACGCATAGGGCACAAGAAGGATCACGGGTGGGTTTTAGTCAGTAAAAGTCTGACACTTCCTACCGCTCCACCCAGGGCGGGAGGGGTCATTTGATGATTTCCCATCCAAAAAAAAAAAAAAAAGGGTTGCGACAGTCGTTCGGATCCTGCAACTGGGCATCGAGGTGGCCCTGTACAAGTTTGAGGCCATATGCTTCCATGGCTCTCGGAACGGGCCACTATCAGGATTGAGATCCCGATAGTATGATTACGGTAGGAAGGGTTCCCATCGGCGTCCCGTGGAGTACTCGGGTCTCGTCCTCGACAGCCGAGGAAACTTTGCGGAACATTTCCGACGTTTGGCTCCCAAACTGGGGCGGGCCGGGGCAGCCTTCAAGCGGATCTTGCCCAATCTAGAGGGTGTCCAAACATCTCCCGCCGGAGGCTACCGGGGATTGTGCGGTCCATGTCCCTTTATGGGGCCCCGGTATGGGCGTTGTCACTTAAGCGACTGCACCTGAAAGCGTCCCAGAGGGTCATGGCCATCCGGGTGACCCGGGGATACCGCACGGCCTCCGGCGAAGCAGCGAGCCTCCTTGCCATGATCTGGAGGCGAGAGCCCTCGCGCACGTCTACGTGTTGCGTGGAGGCACTATGCCGAAGCGAAACTCTGCTGCCGTCGACGGTGCTTCGTGTTATAGGCGCACCTCAAAGAGATGACAGCAATGAAGACGGGACCCCATAGGGTAAGTGCCTGCTAGGGTTGCGGAATTTGTTCGAAAGGGTCACCGCGGCCCTGGCACGCAAAAGGACACTAGGAGGAACATGAGTGGGTTTTTGTCAGTAAGAGTCTACACTCCCTTCCGCTCTACCTAGAGCGGGAGAAGTCATTTGATGATTTCCATCTAGACAAAAAGGTTAC
The DNA here is from genome assembly GCA_905332915.2 of Hecatera dysodea. Lineage (NCBI taxonomy): Eukaryota > Metazoa > Arthropoda > Insecta > Lepidoptera > Noctuidae > Hecatera > Hecatera dysodea. Next base: position 12,991,137 of record HG995299.1, on the reverse strand, counting down.
TTTATGCCTACATTTATAAAACAAGATATTTTTACTGAAATTTATTTTTTGTTGTATAAATGCCATATTTATAAAAGGCTTTAAGGCCATTTACGAAGACAGTTCACACATAAACGTTCCACACAAATATGAACTGTACAAAACATGACACAAACCCGCTACAATAATCCTACGTGTAAGTAAGTATGTTAGTCCGACATTTAATAACATTTCCCGTACGATATTTAGGATATATCGTGGTCCGTTACCGTCCATATATCCTCGGGTCTTATTGCGTTGCAGAAGCGGTGTCGACGGAATCCATCGCGGCTAGTAATATCCGCAGAGTTGACCGGGCAATACTACGGACTACAGTTTAGTTGGGTAGCAACTGGCAACACCGAATTATTACGTGGTCAGATTAGTACACAGACCACATAGGATTGGTATATTCTAGGTATATTAAGAATAGAATCGTCAAAATCGAATCATCGTTTTGAAAAATATCGAATCGAATAGTTTGGTTCGAAAAAGTTCAAGTAACTGCAATGAGTTTTAATCAGGAATTTATTCGCTATCTATTTAAGAGTTTTGATGGAAGCTATAGTGGCACCTTTCCCAGGTTGCATTCGTATGAATTATTAGTATTCGTACTAGTTAACCAGTAGGTATAATCATCACCCAGTTACTGAGTTTTAAAGGTCAGATTGCAATACGCAAATATCCAGCTGCATTTGGCTAGACTGGTATACTAATAGGTATAGTTGCGAATAGGCGAGGCTGATTGTATTTTTTTGGTTCCTAGCCAGAGCTAAATTATATCATCACTATCAGCCCGTTTGCAGACAAACGTACAACCAATTTAGTACCCAGAAAGAGAGAAACGTGGAGCAGATAGTTAACGAAACATAAGCAAGATACAATTGGAGTCAATCAGAAGTTGGCGATACAATTCATCGGATTAGCCGACAGTTCGGCTGCCTAATGCGAATTCTTCTCAGACCAATTGAACCTAAAACCAAGGATAGGTAGAAAGTTACGTAATTTCTTTCAAGAATGTTTGGCCATTCCAATATATTTCTTTTTATGTTAAGACAATGAGATCGTAAATGAATCGGATTCTGATTACCATTGAAGTTGCTCGATTAGGCCGGGAAAGGACCCGGTCATAAAATGTTTGTTAGTATCGGAATCGTAAAAACAGTATCAAAGTATTGGTCGTAGAATCTATCTATCTAATAGAGCTTATAAAATCAAATATGTTTTCTTCTTATGTCCCAAATATTAATTATATTACCTTCTTCATCAAATGGGACTTACAGGGAGGCTACATAATTCACATAATTACACTATATCTACTTTAAAATCGTAACCACCACTGTTCATTAGCGTGGAAATCGCAATAAAAAGGCACCTATCTGAGTCACGAAAACCTCCTAACTTAATGAGGGTAATAAAAGAGCTACGAGTGTCAATACCCACTTAAGTACTGCGGGCGCACCTTGGCCAGTCAGTCTTGCTACCAACTTCGCTGATTTGCCTGATCTTTTTAATTCGATACACAGGCACACGCGACTCACGCAGCAAAACTGAAAAGAGAATGTAAAACTGAATGTCACCTAGTTGAATTTAAATAAATCTTAAGGTATTGGGGATCTGCACACGATAGCGTTTGTCAGATGCAGCAAAAAGTTATTTGGTCTCTTTTCAATATTGGCATTTCGACAATCACTGATAGAATTACAATTTTTCTGGGCCCTATTTATCAAACCAACGAAAAGTGAGCTCCGAGTTGCAGTCAAAAACACAAATGCATCAAAGAGCACGTTTGAAAACCCATTACCGAAAACCAGAAAAAATGTTGACAGTAACAGTAATAATCTGGCTAAAAGGCGAAGATTGCAGGCGTATCGCCGCGCTCGAATACATCTGGATTCGTAGCGTAAACACATGTGAACAGAATGAATGGCGAATCTTTCGGTCGGGTAACTGGGGCGTGAAGCGGAGATTTTATTTTGAGGAGGATGTGGAACCGAGACCAGCCTGATTTTTCCACCTCGCCGGTAATTCCGTATCGTGTTCAGCCAGTGACAGCTTTCACCCGATGCAGATAAAAGATTTCATCTTTTTGCAGCTTATTTATTATTCGATTTACCGCGGGCATGTGCTTTAACTGGTCCGTTCATAAGGGGTTTATGTTGCAGCTTTATTGTAATGCCGGATTATTCGTAGGTTATTGGGTTTTAAGCTGTGTTAACGCGTTAGTGTGTTGTTAATTGGAATTTGTTTATTTGAATTTGAATTTATGGAATTGGTTTCAATTGTGTTGTTTATAAAGATTTACATTCGTTGATTTCAATTTAATAGTAATAGTAACTAAATAGACACCATATTAGGCGTAGTTCTTGAAATGCGTGTCGGAAGTCTATGGTATGGACTAGGTAGGTTGGGTATGTATTCATATTGAGCCACCTGCCATTGTGCCTCTTGCTGGGTCACCTCGCACTCAAAATTTCGACCCTAAACGTCATAAAAATACATAAATACAATAAATCAATTTTAAATATAGCGAGCTCTCCAGTTCAAGTGACCGGTCGCTGGAGAGCGGCTGTGAACGTAATTTTGACTGGAATGGCCACCATCCGATTACCGGTATTGTAGTTTAAATGGGTTCCGATCTTGAAAAACGATTCGTTTGTGCGGTCCTCAAATCGAAATCCACAGAGTTCAGTCATTTCACGCAAAACATTGATTGAATTTCACCAGTAGGTACAGTTAGAATTCTAAGACAAGTGTTTTTAAATTTTGATAAGTTGTTTATTGTCCACTGTAAATCCGATTGGTTAAAGTGAGGAAAATTGTAAAAAGTGATAATCTGTGGTAAGGGTCACAGAGCGTCGTAGGACAGAACTATTAAATGAGTTTCACGTGACTGTTTAACATCGTCCATAATCCAGATTGAAAATCGTCTTTGTCAGACAACAATGTGTAATGCAAGCAGTTCGTTCAGAAAATTAAATTACGTCTAGAATATTCATAGTGAGCGTTGTGTAAGCGCTGCTCCATTACCTATTGGTCGATAACAAAGGGCCACTTCGGGCACGGAATCAATTTGGAGCACAAGAGAGGTCGGCCATTGCGCATACTTCCTTAACTATTAACTGGACTGGAGAACCACTTCTTTTGAGCACGTCTGATAAATTCACGTTAATTAATTTGTTGGGTTGGTGTACTTGTTAGGTAAGAGGTAAATACATTTTGGTGCGTACAGTACATACTCGCCTGCGTATGTACATATGTATTGCAGGTTGCAGAAATTATTTTACTAAACAATCGATTTAGGACGTGCAATATGCGTTAGGTAGGGGGTATTTGATCGAAGGCCATGGACTTGTCCTCTCAAACATTTTTATACATGAATACAATACCCTTTAATTAGTCATACATTGGTTAATATCTAATACCTGATGCTGTTATTCCTAATAAATCGATGTTCGAACGTAACGCTTAAAAGAAATTAATACCTACCGTTATTAAGCATTTTCAGTGGAAAATCTTACAAACATAAATACTTAATAATTCTTTTGTAGTAAATCTTTGAAATAGTTTTGCAAACTAAATCGCACTCATGTTTCGAAGGAACGTGCCCACAATGGAAGGATCTGGATCAGAACACGTTTGCATCACGCGTTGGAAATACATATGAATACGGCTACCATTTTTATTCGAAACACTTTAGATCTTAAAATAATCCCTAAAACGTCTTGTAAGATACGAAAGGAGACTTATAAGATTTGCTATCGATGTTGCATTTCATCCAAATATCTAAACTTAGTTTTTTGTTAGGAGTTTTTTTTATAATTTAATTTAAGTATTCACTGATTCTGTAGTAGGTACAAAACTTGTATTTTGGGAATACAGCACTATTGATCTTCTCCCTGTGTTCTAAGTCCGATTTCCAAAGCAGGCTCACTAGATATTTTGTATGTTTTATCAAGGGAGCATGTCCGCCAAATAGAAGCTGCGTAAAGGCTTGCCCCAATTAATAGGAACTGATAACGGTACAGGAGTGTAGGTACATACGAATGTAGACACATCAGGTGAGCCGTGTTACTTGCTAACCTCGTCTCCTTTGGGAAATATACGCGTGATGTTATATAAATACAATACAAGAGAAATGTAAGCCGGGGTTTGTCTAAAAATATATGTTTTTCGTAAATTATTTAGGAAAATAAGTGTCTAGAAAAGTTATGACTTAATTAACATAAAAATTGAACGCTGCGTGCTTGAGTATTTCGGTTTATTTATTGTGGATCGAAATTTATGTAAATTGGCGAACTAAATTCTCTTGGTTTGTGTACATGAATATCATGTATATTAATTTGTTATTGTCAGTTTTTATTTTATTCAAAAAGTGCTAGAGAAGGTCGATTTTAATATATCTTCTTCTCCCCGACTACCTTGAACACATTTTATTTTTGATTCTACAATTTTTACGTCAACTTGGCATATCCGAGTTGAAGGGAGTACTTTAGTGATAGATTCTGCACAAACTGGTAGAAGTTTTTCTTATTTACGTACTTTTTATTTGAGATGGATTTGTTCTTGGTTCTAGTCTAGCTCAGAGGTGCCAGAGACAAAGTCGACGATGGAATGAGCTTACCCAGAATAACTTACTGTACTTTTAGTTAATGAGTCAATTATATTTAAAAACAAAGTAATCTATTAATAGTCTCTGCAAACCTTAACTATGCAAATGTGCCTATGAAGCAACATAGTTAGGTGAGTCGGCTAGGTGTCGCTCGCAGCAAGTTGACCGGGGCCAGGCACAACTCTGAAACTATTGTTAATGTTCTGAACCAACATGTTTTGTTGTCAATTCGTTGAAAGGACTTTAGGTATTTTCATTTTGTTTGGACGCCATAATAAAGTTTAAATGAAGAAAAAGAAAATGTGGATACCTACCTACTATGAGGGATTGGAGTTAATAATTGTACCTATTTATTGTGTTGTATTTATTTAATTTGATTTTAATTGGCTTATTATTAACGTTTATTCCTACACAATCAAATAATTGTTAATTTTTGTATAATAACACACTAAAGGCCTCTAGAGGCGGCCGCCTTAAAATAATTACTATACGTACTTTTTAATTAGTTAAACCACCAAAAAGGCCGATTTCTATACCTCGTAAATCGTCTATTATAAAAAAAATGTAAGAAATAGTTTAAAGTAACTACAGCAAGGCACAACTCTAAAGTATTCCATACTATATCTGAATATGTACCTACCACCTAAGTTCACATTGTGGAATGCATGCATAAATGTATTGAGTATTGAAATACTGCGATGGATAGAAATAGGTTTCGTGCCTTGTCTGACTCTAAACTTCAGTTAACCAGTGTAGCTGCAGCCTTAAATCCAACACGTCGCTGCCATACGTGGCACGGCGCCAAACTTGTGTACCGTCAGTTGGCATCATGTACTTTTGATGAATATTTTTCTTTAATTAGAAGTTTTCTTTTTCTTTTGTAAATATAATCAATAACAATAGTGAACCAAAACAGTTGAAAATCTCTTTTACAATGCTCTACGGGCATTGCCTGTGATTGCTTGTAATGGAATGTTTATCTTTTTACATCATTTGGGCCAAACTTGTTTCGACAATCATCCCATCATATACTTCTGATGTGACGCCCACGTCACAACGTCAAGTGTGTAACGATGAAGAGGCGTTGGGCATATTGTTCGCGACGATGCGTCTTAGCTACATAGAATAGATAGTTATAGGTAGCTATAGTAGTACATAGAATGTTGCAAATAAATAAAACCGCGACTACATAGTATAGGTAGTTATAGATAGTTAGTTAGTACATAGAATGCTGTAACAAATAAAGCTGCATAGTATAGATAGTTATAGGTAGCTATAGTTGATATATAGTTTGTTATTGAAATAAAACACATTAGTTACAGTCGTTTGCTCTCAAGAGGCAGTATATAAGCCCTTGGAGCCTTTATTTCTTCCAAGTAAATAGAATATAGTTAGGTAGGGTATCCTATCCCTTACACATAACAGTAAACACATGGTAACCCTGGTAATCGAAGGTATATAAAGGTAATCAAGGTATATAAAGGTATATAAAGGTGATCGGTGGTATATAAGGTAATCGAGGTATATACACACAAAGACAGACATACATAGGTAAATAGAAAGGGCTTGGTAATTTGAGACTTGAAATATTAGGTCAAAGGTAGTCGCATAGCTAAAAGCGACACAGACCAATCACAGAGCAGGAGGGTGCTGGTACGTGATTGGTCAATGGTTTTTGATAAATAGCCCTGGTGAAGGTATGCACAAAAATAAAACACTTTGCATCTACCCTCTTCCTTTCCCGAAAAAACAAGTCTAGATTCTAGACTTCTAAATGTCTGAAATAGAACCGCCTTGAAAAATCCTTTCAGGGGATATATAGATGTCTATAGTGTATGCAGGCATAAAGCCGTAATTTAGGCTTAAATAAAACTGTTTATTTTTATCCCCCTGAAACATATACGCTTATAGAGTTGCAACCCCTTAAGTGACAGGGTTGAAACATATGTAGTTTTGTAGAGGGTTGTCGTATCTATAGAGATACATATAGCTGTATAGCCCTCCTAGCATAGTTTTACGGTAAATTCACCCCAAGTAGGTAATAGCTTCGTGCCTACAATAGTTTTGTATAGTTTTCGGCATCCCACCCCTACATGGAGGGGGATGAAGGGGTGAATTCGTCTCCGCTGTATGGAGCCTACCGAGGGCTATCCATAAAGGTACGACAACCCCTACTTATATAGACCTAAGCCTAGATATAGTCTGAATTCTAGGATAGACATAGTGAAAATTAGTGTTAATAAACTTCATCACACACGGTGATTTTTTGGGTGTCGATACGGTACAGTTACGCCGTACAATAGTAACATAGGAAGTTTATTAAGTTTGTAGTCATTTGCAAGATATTTCGAATTTATACCTAAATGTAGAATCATATAGTCGCGAATTTCACCCTTCAAATCGCTAAGTGCATAGTGAACAAGTTAAATAGTGTTTTATTGTGACTTTATTGGTAAGCCCTCAATACCTACCCCTATATATTGTGTGAATAACAGCAAGTATAGCAAGTATTCAGCTAAGGGTTGCATCCTCATGGCCCGTAGCTTATAGACGGAGCGTCAACGCGTCTGGATCATTTATACCTAGGTGGGTTGTCACCATACAGTCCACTTTCGAAGAATAGGATAACCTACCCTGGCCACCCTACAGTCCAGTCGATCACGTCCGCCCCGTACACATATTATTAATAGCAGCGTGAGTGGTGTTCGTTAGGTTCTCAAAAGCACTCCAGTATCTGGGTCATACTTTGGACAGAGGAAATCAAATTAAAACCGAAGGGCAAGAGACCGCGGAACCAAAGGCGAGACGAACTATAAGGTCAATATCGGCTCGTTATCACATTCATAACCATTACAGCTTGGTACAAGTTGCCGGTACGAAACTTGCCAAGGTTTTGGCGTAGCGGGGGTAGTTTTAGATGAACACTCATAGTTTTAGATGAACACTCAGTGCAATGCAATACCAAATGGTCACCGCACACACAGGTCATTAATGGCTTGTCGTAATTCTATGGTTAATATCATAATTTAATTAATAAAATAAATCTAAAGAGTTTGTTAAAGCTTTCCTTAAACACAGGTTTAGCCTTTCACCCCCATTTTTTAAGAGCTAGGGAATGATTTTTGAAAAATTATGACGTACGTATTTTTGTTTGTTATAAGAAGCATTTTAATTAATTTTCACTTATGTAAGTAGCACAAACTGTAGTTCAAGTCTCATCTAATCTGTTTCCACCTCCTATTCCCAGGGGATAGGGTAGATTCGTTTTTTTTTTTTTGTATTTGTAGTAATATTAAATTACATACCCAGCTTCCTACGACTTCAGGAAGTACCCTAACAATTTTGATGATCAGTGACGAAATCGAGGGTTTTGAGACATTAAAATCTAAAGTATAACACCTACGACATTCAAACTTTGTACTTATGTTTAATGATTGTACTGATGGCATTCTATCTTAAAAAATAACTATTTAGCATCATCCAAAGCAAAGTTATGAGAGTTCAAAAAAACGACGAACCGTTTCGAGAAAAGGTAGGTAGTGCCCTTGCGCTTCGCTTGGCTCGTCTTGGCGAACGCAGAACGGGATATGCGCGTATGAAGTCGTGCGCAAAAGCTATTAATATACATATACCTACATATGAAAAATCAATTTCTGTGCTTGGCTTTTGTATCTTTTATTAAAACTATGCACTAGTAAAAAAAAACTACAAAGGCGGACCAAAACATAGCAAGAACTTTTAACGAAAACAAAGGGCTCGACTTTAGTGCACGCAAGTGGACTCGGAGCGAACGGCACGTGAACACTTTGCTAGAGACAAGAGTCGACTGACCGTGACCAACCAATCGCGCGCATTTGCAGTTTGCACGCTAGAAACTTATACCTCGTTCCCCGCGCCCCGGTCGACAACGAGAGACCTAAAAATCGAATTCTTTGCATCTAACGACTCTTACCAAGTAACGTTGCCGGCAACTGCAAGATATGTTTCTTGAGTAAAAAAAAAATATATTCTATCTAATCCGTCAGTTACTTATATCTATACTTATAATAAATCTGTAGAGAGGTCAATTCCGTACAATGAATATATTTTCAAAATAACTATCAGGGGGTGATTAGTGATCGATACTGGTGCCAAAAATGCAATCAGTAAAATTTTTGTCTGTCTGTCTGTCTGTATGTTCTTTATAGAAACAAAAACTACTCGACCGATTTTAACGAAACTTGGTGCAATTATTCTTCATACTCCTGGGCAGGTTATAGTATACTTTTCATCACGCTACAATCAATAGGAGCAGAGCAGTGAAGGAAAATGTTTGGAAAACGGGAGAAGTTACTCCATGTTTTATGCTTCCGTCGCGTGTGTAGCCTTAATGGTTAAAGTTACATAGAAATCATGTATTACGGAAATGTTTTACATAACATTATCTACAAAATATTCCGAAACAGCATATGTCTATCTTTTATGGTTGACTCACAATAACACGTGTAACTCCCGATAGCTTAGCAGTGCAGAGGTTTCTGATTATATTTGTTTACTCTTACGTTTATAATACTCTCACTCATCCCTAATTAAAAAAAGTTAACATTATTACCTATTCAATAAAAAAAGAATCATAGAAATCGGTATAGAACCACCAAACTTATACATGAATACAATAATAAGCCGCGCCGTCGCGCCTTTACTGTATCATGCTGTAAGATGTTATTGTGATTATTTTTGTGTAACTTTTGTTGCTATTTTATAAAATAGGTACTTTTTTAGATACCGATAGGTTAGTTTTGGCTAATTTATGTTCTCTTTTTTTTAGTATTGAGTAGGTAAAAGCGTAGATACTTTTATTAATTAGTAGTTATTTTATTAATTAGTTATAGGTATTTATTTTTAAGTGAAGTAGGTATAGGTTATTATAATATAATTTTTCACAGGCATTTCAGCTTTACTTTCATTTCCTTTTTTGTTGTAAGTTGTACATATTTCACACACACATAGTGATCTATCAATGCACAGCCCAAACCACTGAACGGATCGGGCTGAAATTTGGCATGCAGTTAGATGTTATGACGTAGGCATCCGCTAAGAAAGGATTTTGATTAATTCTACCCCCAAGGGGATAAAATAGGGGATGAACGTTTGTATGAAACTTTGTCAATTTTAAACCGATCGGGCTGAGAGTTTCAAAATCGGGGGTAAAGTAACTATTCCACGCGGACGAAATCGCTGGCAGAAGCTAGTTATATAATAAATAAATATTGGACTCGTGCTTTATCTATAAACAAAATACGAAAAAAAAAGTATCAAAGATCGAGAGTGGGGGCTTGTGACGTCACATTGTGGTAAAAATTGTAGCACGTAGTGACGTCATACGAGTTTTCAACGCACTGTATTGTTTTGTTTTTTGTTTAAAAAATACGTGTCTCAATTTTTACTCTATTGAATCAAATGCTAATCAAGTAAGGAAACAAATACTTAGTTGTTACATCTGTATGCAAACCATTACGTAAAGTGTGTTAGCATGTTTGTTTACTACTAAATGGACCAAAAACCGTAATGGTGGGAAGCACTTTAAAGTTTCCAGCAATCAGATTATCAGCTTTGTGTCGCTACTTGCTAATGATGTGCTTTCATTCGACTGTTACAATAACAGTGAAAGTTGCTGAACAGTCTCCAAGTTGTATTTCTTTGCATTGTTTTAAACTTAATGGGAGATCTGATAATCAATGTTGATTGCATTTAACTAAACATTGGTTTAATTAGTAAAATTATCCAAATAGGTATATTAAACAAAGAATTGAAGACTTAGGGATGTTTCCTGAGTAAAAAATATATGATTATGTTTAGTCCGTCAGTTAGATTATAGAAAAATATTGGACACGCATTTTTTCCTTTATCAAATCTATAAAAACTAACGAAGATACAAAGCATCAAAGATCAGGAGTGGGGGCTTGTGACGTCACGGCTCGCTAAAAATTGTAGCGAGTAGTGACGTCATACGAGTTTTCAACGCACTGTATCGTCTTCATTTTTTGTTTACGTGAAAAAAGAAAAATACGTGTCCAATATTTTTTGGAAATCTATCGACGGACTAATTAGATTTTTTTAGTCAACTACCCTATAAGTATGGACTATGATGATTACTGTGTAAATAACTTGTAAGTCTTGAAAGCACTGTTATTCTGTATCGTGTATGGTCTTGCTTGCTTTCGTTTACAAAGAATGTTATAACTATATTAATATAGCATTCTTAGTAGACGTAGACAGCAATGTAGCGAACGTGTACCATAAATATCTGCCCCTCTAGCCAAGTTAATAATCTGCAATCGTTAACGCTAGTCGAAAATGAATCAAATGTATGGGAATGACATCATCTCAACGTTAAGTCACATGGTTAGAACAAAATTCGTAGCCAAGTTCACATCGTTCGAAATGATAGAATGAATTGTTATCGTTTCTACAATATGCAACGTTACATCCTTTGTTAAAATGTTTAAACTTAATGGTTAAAGCATTTAAACAGAGTTTAAATTTTAACCTGTTTGAAGTTTGTAGGAACGCTCGCCAGAGACTAAAGAATAGGTCGCTTTTCTAAAGACATTGTAGAACGAGCGGCCGACTCAGGCGCGTCAGCATGGCTACCAACTTATCGTTTTCTACAGTTGCTGACACCGAGGCGTTACCGATTGCAGAACAGAATTCGACACGAAACGTTTGTAACTTGGCTAGGGGGGCTGTACCAGGAGTTACGGGTGAACAGACGTTCGATAGCCTGGCATCCGATCTTATTTTTAACCGACTTCCAATAAAAACCTCATTTTTTTTTCATTCAAGTTTGTATTCGAAAGCTGGTGCTTGTCGTGTGTCCATTTAAATATTATTGAGATCTGATGACTAGTATTTGAGTTATGTTCTCAATCACTCTTGTCGATGTAGTAGTAATGATAGCAAATATTTCGGGATTGTTTGTTTATTGTTTACACCAATGTGACAGGTGACTGGTACGTTTAGGTGGAGGGGGGGGGGATGTTCCACTAAAAAGCTTAAAAAAAACAACCGTTTCCTAAACAAAAAAGTATAAAATTTTCGGGTTTCGGGAGTCGGTGATTAAAAACGAACCAAAAACCACTTTTTTTTTTGGGTTGTCGGAAGTCTACTTTGAAATGGAAGTGACGAGGCAAATACTATTAAGAAAGAGCGGATATCACTTTGAATGCACCGAATTTAAGAGACATCCTGTCTACAGTAGCGTGGCGAAAGTGATTGTCTATTCGCAAAAATGTATGGGATGGACAAACGCGGTCGAAATGTTATGTGATCAATCGCCATCGCTAATAGAATGGCACTTTATCTAGCGCCTGATGGTTCATTAGCTAATTGAAAAAAACATAAAAGCACATTTATAACAGCAAATTATTTCGCCATAAACATTATAATTACAGCGAACGAGATGAAGATAAATGAGAGGCCTTTTGCGAGAAGCGACCAAGCGCTTTTGGTACAAAAGCCTTTTTAAATCCCTCTAGTGCCGCGCCGCTCTCATAATCCTCCCGACGAAGGATCCCGTAGATTGGCCGCATAACTTTTTCAAAACAAATTTACATATTTCCCGGGATACTCTGATTGATCGTGTCAACGTACATACTTCAGGGTTGAGTGACTCCAGATGTACCTAATAACGTAAAGTTATGTGTACCCATAGATATATTTCTATGTGTGTACCCAATGGATTGTTTGAACAGTGTTTCGTAAACAGAAATGGCGGATGGCACCGCCTTTAGCGTTTGGCCGGTACGCTCAAGCACGATCCTCTAGATTTTACTACCCAAACTTGTTCTTAATTTAAATTCAAGCTTGATCAATCTCCTACAATGTGGGACACGACTGTGTCTGTACGGCATGAACCATCTGTCCCATTTGTTACTGATTCAAAAAATCTAATCAGGCCAGGGGTTCAAGGCACAGTCACACATAAAGTCGACTCATGTAGTAGAACAATTTAAAATGTAGATTTGTTTCGGAATTTAGCTTTTCCCGCTCCTTTGTGATCTTGTACGGTGTCCCGCTTGAATTGATTAAAAAGGCATTTAATCTTCCGTTCGAGTAGATACTGCCTAAATTTTTGCTTTGACTGATGCGAAAAGAAGAAAATACTCAGAGATAATTTTGTAAGTGAGATTGTAGGTTGTAAATAAGTTTCCGTAGTTTCTGTTAGAAAACTAGAGGTATGAAAGAACTATGGAGATTCATACTACACTGTGCCACTTATTGCATCGTTTCAGTTTCTATAAATTAACATCTAAATAACAACATACGACACAGAAAATCGATAACTGTTTCACGGCAAATGCTAGAGAGGGCAACATTTCATAATTTCTATTATCTCGAAAAAAAAAAAATGATTAAAAGATAATACACTGCTTTGAAATTTCGCGTAATGTTCTTTCTATGCAACAAGAAGTGTTGGAAGAAACACCTACCAACTCCTGAACATTGATGTGTTTTATCTTTGTCAATTTATATCCATTTGATGAATACGTTTCCGTTTTTTTGTTTCCATTTTTTTTTAATCGAAATAGAATCATATTTTTATTGCCTCCGTATCAAATTATCCTATTCGCAAAACTTCCTATTAGCAGAACGTCCTATTCGTAAATCGTCCTATTAGCAAAACATAGCTATGACAGCCAGAAAACTTGTGCTCAGCGCGCATTGCGCAGACACGAACATGAATTAGTAATGACGTCTCTGATTGCTTATGGTACAAACACATGTACAAAACCTCAATACGGAAATTACCATTCCGTCTCAGGTTACCCAATACAATGGTCTAAACCTGGCCTACATATTTAATCAGTGGTTCCGCGGTGTATTAGGAAGCACGCGTGTTTTGTTTACCTGCTCCTTCCTTCACGGTCAATGTAGAATGTAGTGCTTCACTAAAGTTTCAGGCGTGTTATTGTAAAGACCTTTTAGATTTCTTTTCCCAGAAAAAGAATGGAATTGTTTTGTTTTGTTTTTTTTACTTTGTAAGGTTTCTGTGATATTGTGGGCTTTAGAGTTGGAGTCTAAACAAAACGTCTATAAATCTCTCTAAATTGTCTATCTGACCTGCACAAACCAGTAACGGTGTACTCCTTGGCAAGACTGGTCGAAGATGTTAGGGCTTCTGACTACTCGTAACGACTGTAAAAAAGGGGCAAATGACAGTGGGCATCAATGGCTTCCTAGAGCCAACAAGACGAAGATATGTGACTTCCACGGATCAATATTGGGCCCACGTAGTGTATATAACCCTCTCGCACAGAGAGGAGGCATTTTTTTTTGGATGGGAAATCATCAATACATCCTTTGTTAAAATGTTTAAACTTAATGGTTAAAGCATTTAAACAGAGTTTCAATTTTAACCTGTTTGACGTTTGTAGGAACGCTCGCCAGAGACTAAAGAATAGGTCTTTTTTCTAAAGACATTGTAGAACGAGCTGCCAACTCAGGCGCGACAACATGGTTACCAACTTATCGTTTTCTACGGTTGCTAAAACCGAGGCGTTACCGATTGGAGACCAGAATTCGACACGAAACGTTTGTAACTTGGCTAGGGGGGCTGTACCAGGAGTTACGGGTGAACAGACGTTCGATAGTCTGACAGCCGATCTTACCACCACCACTAAAGAGCGAAAAATAAAAAAATCTCTTTACAAAAAATAAAACAACCGTCGCCTAAACAAAAAAAGTATAAAATTTTCGGATTTCGGAAGTCGGAAGTCGGTGATTAAAAAAACGAACCAAAAATACCGAGTTTTTTTATTTTTTTGGGATGTCGGAAGACTACTCTGAAATGGAAGTGACGAGGCAAATACTATTAAGAAAGAGCGGATATCACTTTGAATGCACCGAATTTAAGAGACATCCTGTCTACAGTAGCGTGGCGAAAGTGATTGTCTATTCGCAAAAATGTATGGGATGGACAAACGCGGTCGAAATGTTATGTGATCAATCGCCATCGCTAATAGAATGGCACTTTATCTAGCGCCTGATGGTTCATTAGCTAATTGAAAAAAACATAAAAGCACATTTATAACAGCAAATTATTTCGCCATAAACATTATAATTACAGCGAACGAGATGAAGATAAATGAGAGGCCTTTTGCGAGAAGCGACCAAGCGCTTTTGGTACAAAAGCCTTTTTAAATCCCTCTAGTGCCGCGCCGCTCTCATAATCCTCCCGACGAAGGATCCCGTAGATTGGCCGCATAACTTTTTCAAAACAAATTTACATATTTCCCGGGATACTCTGATTGATCGTGTCAACGTACATACTTCAGGGTTGAGTGACTCCAGATGTACCTAATAACGTAAAGTTATGTGTACCCAATGGATTGTTTGAACAGTGTTTCGTAAACAGAAATGGCGGATGGCACCGCCTTTTAGCGTTTGGCCGGTACGCTCAAGCACGATCCTCTAGATTTTACTACCCAAACTTGTTCTTAATTTAAATTCAAGCTTGATCAATCTCCTACAATGTGGGACATAAAACTGTGTCTGTACGGCATGAACCATCTGTCCCATTTCTTACTGATTCAAAAAACTAATCAGGCCACGGTTCAAGGCACAGTCACACATAAAGTCGACTCATGTAGTAGAACAATTTAAAATGTAGATTTGTTTCGGAATTTAGCGTTTCCCGCTCCTTTGTGATCTTGTACGGGATCCCGCTTGAATTGATTAAAAAGGCATTTAATCTTCCGTTCGAGTAGATACTGCCTAAATTTTTGCTTTGACTGATGCGAAAAGAAGAAAATACTCAGAGATATTTTTGTAAGTGAGATTGTAGGTTGTAAATAAGTTTCCGTAGTTTCTGTTAGAAAACTAGAGGTATGAAAGAACTATGGAGATTCATACTACACTGTGCCACTTATTGCATCGTTTCAGTTTCTATAAATTTAAATAACAACATACGACACAGAAAATCGATAACTGTTTCACGGCAAATGCTAGAGAGGGCAACATTTCATAATTTCTATTATCTCGAAAAAAAAAAATGATTAAAAGATAATACACTGCTTTGAAATTTCGCGTAATGTTCTTTCTATGCAACAAGTGTTGGAAGAAACACCTACCAACTCCTGAACATTGATGTGTTTTATCTTTGTCAATTTATATCCATTTGATGAATACGTTTCCGTTTTTTTGTTTCCGTTTTTTTGTTTCCATTTTTTTTTTAATCGAAATAGAATCATATTTTTTAACCGACTTCTAAAAAAGGAGGAGGTTCTCAATTCGGATGTTTGTATTTTTTTTTTTTTTTTTTATGTTTGTTCGCGCATAACTCCGTCGCTTGCCAACCGATTTGAAAAATTCCTTTTTTGTTGGAAAGGGTATACTTCCCAAATGGTCCCATGAAAATTTTATCGAAATCGAACAAGCGGTTTTTGAAAAATCAACAAAAATCTAAAAAATATATCTACATTGTCTACATTGACGACCTTTTAGTTTACTCTGCATTGGAGCAGTGCATTTTTTTTACACCAATGTAATTGGTTCGTTTAGGTGGGGGAGGGGAGGGGGCGTAGGTACCACTAAAAAGTGAAAAATAAAAAAAATTTTACAAAAAAATACAACCGACTTCCACAAAAAATCAAAAAAGTACAAAATAACTTTAATTCGGAAGTCGGTGTTCAAAAAACGAAAAAGGAACCACAAACACCGAGTTCCGAATTAAAGTTATTTTGTACTTTTTTGATTTTTTGTGGAAGTCGGTTGTATTTTTTTGTAAAAAGTTTTTTTTTATTGCCTCCGTATCAAATTATCCTATTTGCAAAACTTCCGATTAGCAGAACGTCCTATTCGTAAATCGTCCTATTAGCGAAACATAGCTATGACAGCCAGAAAACTTGTGCTCAGCGCGCATTGCGCAGACACGAACATGAATTAGTAATGACGTCTCTGATTGGTTATGGTACAAACACTTGTACAAAACCTCAATACGGAAATTACCATTCCGTCTCAGGTTACCCAATACAATGGTCTAAACCTGGCCTACATATTTAATCAGTGGTTTCGCGGTGTATGAGGGACCACGCGTGTTTTGTTTACCTGCTCCTTCCTTCAGGGTCAATGTAGAGTATAGTGCTTCACTAAAGTTTCAGGCGTGTTATTGT
The DNA here is from genome assembly GCA_905332915.2 of Hecatera dysodea. Taxonomy (NCBI): domain Eukaryota; kingdom Metazoa; phylum Arthropoda; class Insecta; order Lepidoptera; family Noctuidae; genus Hecatera; species Hecatera dysodea. Next base: position 12,974,355 of record HG995299.1, on the reverse strand, counting down.
AAAGACCTTTTAGATTTCTTTTCCCAGAAAAAGAATGGAATTGTTTTGTTTTGTTTTTTTACTTTGTAAGGTTTCTGTGATATTGTGGGCCTTACAGTTGGAGTCTAAACAAAACGTATTGTCTATCTGACCTGCACAAACCAGTAACGGTGTACTCCTTGGCAAGACTGGTCGAAGATGTTATGGCTTCTGACTACTCGTAACGACTGTAAAAAAGGGGCAAATGACAGTGGGCATCAATGGCTTAACGTGCTTTCCGAGGCACGAAGGAGTCTTTGTAATTAATGAATGGGTGAACCTTGAAAATCGACTCGTGATGCGCCGGCGGTTATTTTCATACCGCGAGCTCGCCCACGGGCTTACGTATTTGTCTGTTTATTAAATACTTTACGTACGGAGGCTTAAACATAACTAGCTAAAGTTTATAACCTGCAGCGAATGTAGGCGTGATGTTAGGTATTTCAGAACCAATTACGGAAAATCTAGATACAAAACGGGGCTACACGACTGGATTTAGAGCTTCCAGTACACACCAGTGTGGAAATAGGGGCGATCCATCCCGATATTACATCCTGACCGGCCCGCAGGGATTGAAGGCTCAACTCCAGTCCAACACAGGGAAATTGAAAAAAAGAAACGGCTAAGCTTTTCAAATAAAAATGATTTTCTATTTGAGTCGTTAGCTTCCATATTTATTTTGCTAAAAGGTTAGCCGTTGTATTAAAAGGGAAATAATTCATTATTGTTTTTTTGTAAGAATATTAATAAAAATGTAATTTTAGGTAACCTAGCTGTTTTTCCCTGAAAGAGATGGATGAAGTTGCAACAATACACTTAAATTTTCAAGAAAATATCTGCGCTTCAGATATATAAAAACCCGATTAGCTATTGAGTCGTGATGAATTAAAAAATATCTAAAACCTACGTATCACAACGCTCGCGTGGAATTTGTACTTCAATCTTTATAGATATTGTTTTTTTACTTCAAATCAGTTAAGTAGTTTTCGTGACAGAGTAATACATATCTATTCATCCATCATCTTCACAAACTTTTACATTGATTAGTAATACATATTAGTAGTCCAAAAGCATTTACTCGTAATCTTTATAAAATATATTTTCACAATGAATAGAGCAGGACTTTGGTAATACCCTAATCAAATAAACATAAGTACAGGATTCTGCTCCTCTGCCAATTAGCTAGAGAATTTTTCAAACGGACCGTCTGAATTAATGACAGTTAGTCCTTAAACACGAAAGTTGCATTAACGCTTTAGAATAATTAAACATTTGAGCTCCCAACTGTACGAACTCACTGGCAGGTTCAAAAGACTCTTACAGTGAATAAAACAAAGACTATCAAGTTTAGCTGAAAATGATTTATGAAAAATGGTAGAAGACTCCATGAATCATCATCTGCCTAGCCATTTCCTAACTATATTGGGGTCGGTTCCCAGTCAAACCGGATTCTGCTGAATACCAGTATTTCATGTGGACGGCATGCCTACCAGACCTCCACAACCCATAAACTGGGTAACACGGTACTTCTTGGCAATTCTGGAATAATTTAAAATGGTGCGTTGTTTATATAGGTTAATGTGATACTCTTATAGTCTTCTTTACTGTATCCAGCCCCAGCTGCCACAACAGAAGAAGCCGCCCAGGGCGTCGGGAAACGCATGGCGATTCTCGGCCACCGTGTGCGGGCCTGCGGATGGCGCGCTATGGGTGGCTCGCCGTCCGATAACAACCAGGCCGTGGTCGACGGCGCGTCGTGTGAGATGTCAGCAAAGAAGACGGGGCCCCATAGGGTCAGTGCCTGCTAGGGTTGCGGAATTTGTCCGATAGAGCCACCGTGGCCCTAGAACACAAAGGGCCTCGGAGGAACACGGGTGGGTTTTAGTCAGTAAGAGTGACACCCCCTTCCGCTCCGCCCAGAGTGGGAGAAGTCATTTCTAATCTTCTGACATTGTAATCCTATGTTATTATCAGGAAAACAGAGGAAACAACATCTTATTGCTTAGCGTAACATAACTTTCAACGTCTCAAAAGTGAAACAACTTTATTCGTTAAACTAAAACCTATACCAAGGAAAATGTAAGCCAATAACGCAACGCAATTAAGTAAACACGATGTACAGAATATAGACGAGTATTTAACACCCATAATTCTGCTTACCCCTAACAACATAACACGCTAACATTGTTTGTGCAGACTTCACGCGTTCCGTTATGCTAATAATCCTTATATCTTTAGCTATCCGTTCTCAGTATCCCAAAACAGAATTTGCATACTTCCAAGATGTGTTTACAGTTATAATTAGTTTTTAATATTCGTTTTTGTTTAAAAAATACTTTTTACAAAAAATACAACCGAATTCTAAACAAAAAAAAAGTACAAAATAGCTTTAATTTCGGAAGTCGGTGTGTTCAAAAACAAAAAAGCAACCAAAAACACCGAGTTCCGAAATTAAAGTTATTTTGTACAATTTTTTTTTGTTTAGAAGTCGGTTGTATTTTTTGTAAAAAGTTTTTTTTTACCCATTTATTCTGTAAAGACTTCCAAAGATCTACAATTGAAAGCCGGAGCCTACGGTTTAGCGTGCTTTTCGATGCTCGAAATAGACTGACTTCGGCATGCGTTGCTTATCCTTGGAGATAGACCTTTGCGTGTGTAATTAAATAGCCATAAGATCTTCCTTACAATAAATAATAAACCTGAACCATTTTTTGCCAATTACCACGTCATTTCAACAGCGAAACTACGAGAAAACGCTTCTCATGTCATTGAAATAAAAATGCCGAGAAACACTTGAGTAATGTGAAAGAAAGGTTGTCCAATCCGACAAAAATCTGTCGAATTTTCCGATTCGCTGGTTAAATTCGGAATTCAAACTTAAAAAGATCTATTTACCATGGTGCATTTACATTTTTCCAATCCTTACCTACCAGGAATTCAGTAGGGGGTGTTTCAGCCGCCCTTGTTTTTCATTGATCGTATGTAGGTACGTATGTAACGTATATTTATTGAGTAACAACAGTATTTACGTTACAATCTACTTTGACTTGAACCTAGATCTTGAATCAAGTGGATATTCATCATAAGCATATTTATCTGTTGTTTTATTTTTTGCTCGCAGCTTATATAAAATTCGGTCCGCAGATATACAATATATTTTTTATTTAAAAAAATGTCCCTATCTGCCATCTTACGGACGCTTCCGTCTCGTCACGTATCTTCTCGTTAGGTAGTTCTGTAGCTTTTATATTTATCTTAGTGCTAGAACTGACCAGCAATACCTACCTACTGGAACATCATGAAGTGCTCTATAAAGAGAACTCACACCGAGCAATATTTATTTTGCCCTTATTAGTTGATGGTTGTAACTATACCTACAAATGAATGCAATGTGTCTTATTTCTCAACTTAATCAAACCTGTCCTTGTAATGTATAACTTTCCAACCAATCTCATTTCGTGAGAATAACTGGAAATCTCCAGAGGTTTCCAGTAATTTTCACAAAATTATGTTGGAATACGAACAAATGAAAAAACTCGGCAAATAAATCTCGTAGAGTGTTGCGAGCGTTTCCTTAGGATGTCGATTTATCAACTAAGAATAGAAACAGCGAGTTAACGAGCCTTAACATACAGAAATTGAGATTAACGTTCTTATGGGGAGTATTATTTTTTAATTGGAAGGAATATTGTAGTCTATTCTTGCTGCAGACGAGCCATATACACACACACACACACAAAACGACTGTATTGTGGCAGGGCTCATATGTAACGAGCGCTACCACCATACAGTCGTTTCGTGACTTTATTGAGTTTTGTGTATCATTCAGTGATTCAACTTCAAAAAGCTCATGTTTGTACCGTTTTTATGGATAGGAATTCATCAAATGACGTTAATTAGTGTTTAATTAGTATGAAGCTACGAGCCATTAAATAGAGAAAGGACAAAATAATTTCGATTGTTTCATTTCTTTATTTAGCCTCCCACCGGCAGATTAAAAGTCTGACTCTTCCGATCAATTTCTTCCGGCAATCTTTATTATAATGTGTGATCCATGGCGCCCGAATTTCTTATCTAGTTTCTTCTATTTTGTATTATTTAGAGAACACACCTTCTTTTAAATATATTATATTTGTCACTTTAACACAGGCAAGCAAAAATATATTACATTTGGCGAACAAGAAGAGAGTGTCAGACTCTTTATGACTAAAACGCATACATACGTGTTCCGCCTTTTGCGTTCTAGGGCGGCGGTGACTCTTTCGAATAAATTCTTAAACCCTAGCAGGTCATGTTTGTACCTACTTAGCTGAGTAAGTTAATTTATCTTCACCAGCACTTTAACTTCTTTACTTACCCTTTAAACCGTGACAGAGTGATAGAATTTCCCTAGACGAATACTAAAACAACTTTAAATCAACTCTTTAAACTTAAGCTTCTAAACTAATTTATTTGTATGCAGGTAACAAGCAGAATAATAAGCTTATATTTTAGAAGAATAATGCGACAAACACGAACCGCCGCAAAGTCGAACCTAATTGGAGTTTCAATCCCGTATTCCCACAAAGATTACGTGTTTCGGCACGTCTTTGTTTTGGGGGAATGTACAGAAAAGCCCCCAGTATGAGGTAACGGAGAAAAATTAAATTAGCCGAGACGAGAGGGCTCCCGTATCAGTATGTGCTCAATAGGGGAATATACGCCATTTTTCTTTTACTTACACATCCGTTTACTTGGGGTGCAAAACTTTTCGCTTCAAATTGTTAATTTTCGTTAATCAAGGGGTCCGTAATTTTGGGAATCTATAAGAATGGGAGCTAATCTTCTAATGAAAGATAAATCTTGCACTATTTACGGTTGAGGATTTTGGGGGAAAGATACATTAGAGAAAAACATAAAACAGAGAAAGAGCTACAAGTATTCACACAAGAGAATAAACACTATGAAAATATAAAACTACAACTTGATGAAAAAGGCCGTGAAATGCCAATAAAACTGTTAATGAACATGCCAAGCTGTTTAATCCAGGTAATGCGATAATAATGTTCCGCATAACATAAATCTTTTCGCGCCACACCGTGGTAAATAAACCATGCAAGTGATCTATGTAATATGCCTACGGTCTATGTAAATCATGGCTCAGCGTTCCATAGCACATAGTTACGCCGCAAACTTCCATGTTTAATACCCCACGATTGAAGAGTTTTCTAGCAGAAGATTACGGACGAGTTCCTCTTCATCCCGCCCTAGTTACCTAATAGCTATTGATTTATTTTTAGTCTGGTATGGTGAAGGAAAACTTGTGAGGAAATCTGGACTTAAAAGTTGGTACGCGAACATGCTACGGGGGTGCGAGCACTCTTATTTTTTGCTCTAGCTAGATGGTGTTGAGGTTTTTGCCCTGTGTGATAATATACAGTGAGTAACGGAAAATGTGGTAACATTTAAAGATTTATTCAACCCAAATAGATGAACAACTTTCTTCAGGGAAGAGCTTAATTTATTCAATAGAATACAACCTTAAGCTTATTTTTAGTAGTTTATTTCCACAAAACAGCACGGGAGTGCATACTTCGAAGACACAAACATCGAAGGCGTCGGTGCGCCATCTTCGGCCGCGACGCCATGGCTCGCCTCCGCCAAGAGGGCGCAACTGTGTGCCACTAGCAAATCTTCGTACAACAAGTGTAGATCGTGATGCAAGGGCAGCACCATCCACCGCAGCAGCCACCGCAAGGTCCGCACATTTTGTCCTATTGAGAGTGTAGAGTACTTTTAAGAGAAATAAATGGTCGAGAATAGACCTTGAGTTGTGGAAAGTAAATTTTTCTAAATTTTTAGAAAGGTTAAGGTTTTTTTGTACTTTAAGCAATGTCACAGTTTTACATACATCTTAATAGATGTCGCTGATGTATCTTACTAATGAGCTACCTACTATTATTTTGATATATAAATAACAATTCCTCACTACATAACTTTGAAAAAAAAAATTGGATTAAAAAAAAGCTTTTTGGGTATTTACTACGAAGTCCTCGAAGAAAGTTGCTGATCTACATGGGCCTCTATATATATATGACCTCACCTTTTCGTTACACCCTGTGTAAGGCATTGTTAAATTACTTAGCGTAATGATAAAGTATTTGATTATTTCATTTCAGAGAGCTCTGACGTCTGTCGAGTCGGGGGGAGACACAATATCTGCGATATAAAATGCAAGGAGAGAGATAAGTATTTTCAACTCACTGTGCGCTGAGAGCAGAGCTTTTCTCCAGTAAGGATCTAAATGGCTCCATCTATACCTTTGTCTTGTCTGGTCTAAGTCTCAAACGCCTAGTGTTTTTGGTATTTTAAATTAAACATGTTTATGCTAAGATAATAGACGCACTCTTAACTTTAACTCAATTGTCATTGTACACCTTTACAACATAATCACATATTCTCGACTATATTCACCGTATCAGTGGCGTAACTATGGGGTGGTAGAGCTAGAAAAATGCCACGGGCCCCGAATACAGGGCCCCGGCTGAAAATTCGTTGGAATTTCTAGGAATAACTTTGTAAATGACTATCAAATCTTGATGCGTAAAAAGTTTACAATCTCTTAAAATATTTTATAATCTTACGGAGGTTGCCATTTTCTGGTGATGCTCTTGAAAATAAAACTGGGAAGTCCTCATCAAAAGAATTTTCTACGAGCCTTCGATAGTTACGCCACTGCACCGTATATTACATTCTTACAACACCAAGTTAAAAACAAAACACAGTTGAAAGTCCTATTCTGCATTTGCGTTGGGTAGCGAAAGAAGTCGGAAGGTGACGTCATTGAGAAGGTATCGTGCGTCGGAAGAGCGGCCTGATTTATGTGGCCCCTAATGATCACTCCCAAGCAATTGATGAGCAATTGTGCTGTAGAAAAATGTCGAGTGATTTCAGAATTGCAACCTCATCAAAAGTAGTTGGGGAAGAAAATTGGTGATATTGTGAAAGTGAATGTTGTGGGAATTGATGTAGTATATTGACTAATGATGGTTTCCTAAATTGGTTTAGTTTCCTTCTTGAACGGAAGAGAGAGTTTGCAACAGAATGAATGTAGGTACTTGGGTAAATAAATTTCCAACTTTTGAATAAATCACCAAATTTAAATATATTAATTTATTATGCAATGTTTGCTATCTGAAATTGAAATACAACGTGTAACAGAATTAACACAAACCTGAAAAGGGGTCAATGTACTCATCATTATGCACAACTTTTACTATGGTAACTACGAAATGAAATCAGCTGTTCAGTACATTAGATCTAGTTATGCGGATATTAATTTATGGTGTAGTCGATTTTTTTTCCCGTCAGCCAATTTACTTTCATCTCCACATAAACACAGCCGGCACCGATACAAAATGCTCAATATACAGTCAAAAGTTAATACAGCAACATCGGTTAAGTAACCGCACCGGGTATTACGGCTATAAATCAGGGCCCGAGCAAATTGTTATCGAATGAGACAGCCGGCCGGCTCAGCACTGGGGGCCACTGATGGGGCCCTACTCTTCCTCATGATACCACAAAGGAATGCGAAGAAGCTCTACTTCGAACAGACGAGGAACGTAGCTGGCAGCACCATTGCAAGAAATAATAAAAATACAGTTGTCCAGCCCGTGAATCGGTTATTTGTGGTGTGCTGTCATGTGTACCATCGTCGACTGTGTCGATGAGATACAACCAATCGCTACTAAGTATACAAAGTTGATACGACAGAGGGGCTTTCCTTTAAATTGCATATACTAGGTGACATTTACAAGCTCTGTAACAAAAACCAACTAAATAGGAGCAGTAGTTTAGTCGCAAATGTTTTTTTTTAATCTTTGCCCCGTTTGAACACGATGTATATTTCCCAACAGCTGATTATGTTTATACGCATAGGTCATGCCCCTTAAAACGATAAATCTGTGTATAACCTACGATGCGTTGTTGCCGCTTTGACGCAAGTCACAAGAGATGTGTCCCTTTGTCACCTAGGTATCTAAGGTCAGTTAAATTTATTTACAAAGGGTGGTTGCGTTTTACTCTGATTTGTAAGCTATTTAGTTTGTTTGAAAAAAAAAAAACTCATTTTTGGTGCTTTTTATTTTTATACCGTATCGAATTAATACTAAACACGTGTAGTACATACGTAGTGTAATTTAACGCCCTCTGTCATATCAACTCTGTATAGATTAAGTGATCTTTACTAATTATAATGAAGATAAACACTACGGCGAAACAAGACAAACAGCAAGTGAAACTGGCTTTATAAAATTAAATAGAATAGAAAATGTAATCAGAAAACGGAATTCTTGTTTATGTTTCCAGTTAAGCATAAATTATGTTTAAACGATGCATTGAAAACTAGAAATGCGTGCAGCGTTCGTTACCTTTTGGGATACGTATACGGTTTACTATTCGTTGCTACGCGACAACTAGTCATTGCTTTTGTCCTGAGTCTGCGGCTTCCAGCCCTTATCCCCATTAATGCACGACAGCATGACTATTTCTGCAAACATCACAATTTACCGTAATTTCAATAGCCAACTTTTTTCTGGCCATAGGTATCTTCGTTCACAGAATCCATCCATCGTTTCTTGGGTCTTCGTTAACTCATTATTATTAGGATTTCACCGTACACATTCATATTCCAAACTTTTATCACGACATTTTCCTCCAGTTCTATACGAGTAGGTACTTGTCTTCTGGGTGATATGATGATATCCCTATTCCACTTATTCAGAAGTTGACCTTCTTCCCCTACTAATTATCCTTGTCCAATCCTGTACCAGTGTTTTAAATATGAACTGCAATTCCTGACTCTATCTCTATAATGGCGATTGGTGACTAAGAAAAATGGTTGCTTCGAGGCGGGAATATGACAAGAGTTATTGAACTAATTTAGTGTTTACCCGTAGCTGATGATAATATCGCAGATTTTCTCAGGAGAAATTAATGTGAAAGATTTTGTCTGTCTCTAATGAAAAATATATTTTAGAAACGGTTTGTAACTGATATTCAAGCCTTATAATGTTACCTTACTACTTAACTTTCTTACTGAAGTTAATAGACCAACCCGCACTGGGCCCGCGTGGTGGATTACGGCCCATTCCCTCTCCTAGAGAGGAGGCCTGTGTCCCAGCAGTGGGAACGTTAAAAGGCTGATATATACATGGAGTGGCCAGATCGGACCTCAACAAGAGATGATGAGATGATGTCGATATTCAATATTAAGAATTCGACATCATCTCATCATCTGTGAATGTGAATCTAGAGCAATGTCATTATATAAATTAGGTACTTATTATCGTAAATAAGAGAGAGCAAAAATATAAAAGAAGAAAAAAGAATAAACAAGGTGATTTAAATGAGCCCGCGTACACAAAGCAGGCTGAGCCGAAAAATAAACGGATCATATTGTGAGGGAGTAATTTTTACTACTTGTTCAGAGTGGCTTTTTACCAGACAAGTGAGCTTTCAAGGTTTTTAGGATAAAAAGATAAATCTAATTGTGTTTGGATTTTCAAGTTTATATTATCCTTCAAATTTTAAAAGCTTAGATTGTGTGTCTATAAGTGAAGAAAATGCCATAATCACTTGGCTTGGTAGACCTATACTTCACGCCCGGACAGCTTTTAATGCTTTACAAAGCACAGGTCCGGTCCTGCATGGAGAATTGCAGCCACCTTTGGGATGGCTCAGCTAAGTACCAACTTGCCGCATTTGACTCGGTGGAACGCAGAGCTAAAAGGCTCATTGGTGACGAAAAACTGGTAAATGCCCAACTTCACAGCCTGGGTCATCGCCGTAAGGTCGCCTGCTTGTCAGTCTTCTACAGATTGTACTTCGGCGAGTGTGCCCATGAACTCCCTTCTACCATAGGACATCTAGACGCACTGCAGGTACCATCCTTACCTTGTAGCTATTCCAAAAATTCGCACCAAGCGTTTTCAATCATCTTTTATAATGCGCACAGCTAAGGAGTGGAACTCTCTGCCTGCGTCTGTGTTTCCGAACGCATTCAACCCTAATCTCTTCAAAGTTCGAGTGAACAGGCTTCTCCTGTGACCTAGAATAGAGCCAAGAGCAAATCCATTTCGCAATTTAAAAAAATCTATTTTTATGAATTTCCACAGCTATCCTTTAGCACAAAATATTCTACAAAAAAAAACTTTAAACAGAAAAAGAAACTTTAATTTCAGAATTCGGTGTTTCTGGTAGTTTTATTTTTATTTATCACTTTTTCGTGGTCCCCCCCCACCTAAACGTACTCACATTGGTGTAAACAATAAACAAACATGCGATTTCAACAATCCCGAAAGGTTGTCTATCATTTATTGAAGAGTTCCGTTTCCTATTTCTGTTCTACATCAGATCTTCACCAAACTAGAAAGGGACCACCTTGAAATACTAAGATGCTCTTCCAAACCATCGTATACAATTTAATTTTTTCATTTTACATCGACATGATCGAATGAGAACATCATCAATGTACCTTAAGCCACGTATTATTAGGGATAACTCAAATACGAGTCATCATATCTCAATCAAATTTAAATGGGACCACACGACAAGCACTAGATTTTGAATACAAAAATAATCATCTAAATCGGGAAACCTAGTACAAAGTTATCAGGTAAACAAAATAGGTATTGAAAACCTCCTCCTGTTTTAGAAGTAAACTAACGTTCAAAATTCACGGTCCATTGAATAAAAAATGTCGAACTAATAAATTAGCAAACCTTCAGTTTTCTGGAGAAACTCACTTCTTCAAAAGTACCCTTTATAACATCAACGTCATATTTTTATGACAAATAATTTCCGCGGCGTGTCGCCGTAAAAGTCAGTTTTTTTCATCTTCATTTATGTTCTATGAAAATATCATCTGCTTTTAACATATTTTCCTTAAAAGAAATGTTTTTGAATGCAGGTATTTTTTATTTTATCATGCCAAAGTTTGTGGGCGTGTTTGTAAAGAAATACGCTGTTTTCATCTTTTCCCCTGGGTGATTTCGCTTTTGTTTTCTTTTAATGATATCTCTACCTTTCTGAGGTGAAAATTATGACTGTTTTTAGAGAAAACACATGCTTTTTATCACAAGTATGATTTACCGTCGGTTTCTAAAACCTGATACAGTTTCACATCCGTTAATCACTTAATTTAATCGCTTCGGTGATTGGCGGACTTAACCAAGCAATCACACAAGTTGTCAAAATATTTGAAAACAGATTAAATTGAATAGGCTTTCAAAACCGGGTGGAGTTCCGTGCCTTTGATGTCGTGCTCTTGGCTATTGAGCCGGATTCGGAACCCGACCAAACTTTGATCGAACCAATGCAGTAGAATAGCAATTACGTTGGCGTCTTAAATCCATCATGCTGCCGGTGTCTGAGAGAAACAGAGTTATGCAAAACGAATACCATCCTTTTCTCACAATGGAATCATGTTGTTGGCATTGGCACTTCGTAAAACAAACCTTTTTATTTTTGGTTGGCTAAAATCCAGTGGTTTTCTTTCAAATACTCTTTGCGGTCCAGGGTTGCGGTTATTAATATGACCCCTGAGGTAGGAACTCATTACTTCAATTATTTATGTGTACTAACGAACGTGCAACAGCAAAAAAATGCAGAATCTCCACCCCCATAATTCTGTACCCAACATTTATTACGGCAACCTATTATCATGATTATCACTTCCCCCGTCCTAGTTAGGAAATCCCGACTGAGGTCAGATTAAAGCAAATACAAGAAAATGAAGCAAATATTTACCTATAAAACCCCATTTCTTCCTACCGAGCTTTACACTAACCGGTGTTAGATAATGGAGTTACTTAGGATAAGGAAACAACGTAAATTCTGTGCTGAAAAAACCTTTAAGTCAGTAAAAGTCTATAATTTACAGGAAAATGGGAAGAAAACAGCGAGTTTTTCTGCGTAAAGGTCAAGAAATAAGTTGAAATCATTAAATCATGACCTTGTTCGATGCTTAATTGAGCGTTGAGGCTATTAATTTCGCTGTGGGTATATTTTTGGTCCATTTTGGCGCAACAACGGCATTCCGATGTGTCGGTGGGTAATTTGCGGGGTCGTTGGGAGGTCGCCGATAAATCTTCATTACAGTCGCGGATAGCAGTCATGTCCGTGCTCGCAGAGATTCCGGGCATATCGTCAGTTGCTATGCCACTAAGGTGTTTGCAATTAGAATGATTATCAAGAAAAATCATTTGATCATTTAGATTATTAATAATAATCATTTGCATAATTTTATTCAAAATAAAAAATAGTAAAATTTACAATGACATTAATGACCCAAGAAAAATAGAATAACATAGCAAGTCGAAACTACATGGAAAATGATATGGAAACACTCTTTGAGTATTTTGAAATGAGAAACTAAAATGCTGACAAGAAGCCGGGCAAGAATACACATCCAATATCTTCGGGTCTGTCGTTCAGCTCTGCCTCGCAGCCGCCGCGTCGGGGCCTTCGCTAGACGTGAGTGGGACTCACGTCTAGCTTCTGGCTTCTGGTAGCTGCATTTGCGTCGAGCTCGAGCGACGAATACTTCTCGCCACCGACGATACAACCACCTGCGCCTCGTGAGGCCAGCCTCTTGGGACCTCGAGGCTCACCGCTATCAGTGGGAGTTTGCAGCGCATGCTATAGACGAAATCCATAAACAAGAATTTCATGCGCTTATGCCTTGGGTCTACAGAAGATGGAATGAATGGATGGAATTCCAGTATGTCTTAGAGTCAGGGTCGCTGCCCCAGTTCTTAACTACAGGAATAACCAACCTGCTCCATAAATCAGGTAGTACTGCAGAGCCTTAAAATTATAGAACGATCACGTGTTTATCGACAGTCTATAAAGTTTTTAGATCCATTTTGAGAGCAAAGATTAACCATCATATTGAAAGTAATTCAATAATGTCTGCCTTTCAGAATGGATAGGAACGAGTCTTGAGGTACTAAGGAGGTGCTCCTCATCGATATTGCCATTATCTAACAGGTGCATCGTATCCGACATGATCTGTCGATATTTTGCATAGATTATAAGAAGACTTATGACTCAGTCCTACATACGTGGCTCATGAGTGTGCTGGAGCTGTATAAGTTGATGCAGTTCTACGCACCATCCTGGTCTCACGAATGGGGCAGTGGAGGACGGTCCTTCGCTATCCTGGATGTCGACAAATCCAGGCGAACTACTATTCTAAAAGGATTGAGTGTTATATTACAGGGCGACAGTCTGAGTCCACTGTGGTTTTGCCTAGCCCTCAACCCCCTCAGAACACTGCTATTGGTTGAAAAAAGGTGATCAAGAGATATCACACGTCCTTTACTTCGACTCGGTCATGTCGGTATAGATGTACTCTTTCGGCATACTCAAATGGACTCAAGACTTGACGCCCATGATAGGAGGGCCGGTCGGGGACGACACGGTTGACATAATGGAGACTATTTGCGCAGGTACAACCTTGTAACCAGGATAATCCACCCGCAACATGCTCTTAAAAACAATCTTATCAAATCGGAAGTAATGAAGTATAGTTGTGCCGTGTTTTGTCTCCAACAGGTTTAAAGTAACCCGCAAATACTTCAAGGTTTGCCAGTGTGAAATGGAGCGTAGTTCTCAGGTGTTCAACTATCGGCTATAGTTCGGAGCAGTACCTACTGTGCACTCACAATCTATTTTTTTCCCAGCTGTCGAGGTCACTGTTGGAGCGAGGTCAGGCCCCATCACTCATATTGTAAGATATCGTGAATTTTAATTAGAAAATGCTCTGTTTACTTAGTTAGAATTACGCCTTTATGAAATCAAAATCAAAAGTCATTTATTCAGACTAGGCTGAGACAGCACTTTTTGAACGTCAAATTTAACATAAAGACAGTCCCCGAAAACGCCCACTCGTCATATATCGTATGATTCGAAGGACTTCGATTTTTGTGTAACAAGTAATTATTAAAATATACATAAGTAATAGGAGACTTTTCCTGATAGCAACAACCTACAGCTCTTTAAGTCTGAATAGGTTAGTTCTAGGCGAGCGTGCTCCGTCGCTCGTCGACCACATCTTTGCTGTCCGTCAGGTGAGATTGTGGTCAAACGCGAGCCTATCAATATAAATTAAAAAAGAAAAATTACAACCGACTTTTAATAAAAAGACACAAAAAAATATAAAATAACCTGGGAAGTCGGTGTTTTTGGCTATTTCTTCGTTTTTTGATAACGGCTTTACTTAGAAGTCAAGTGTATATTTTTGTAATTTTTTTTTTAAATTTTAGTGGTGTTTTTTAGATGTGCTTCCAGAAATCACGGAAGATATGCCATCATTTATTGAAGACTTCCGTTACCTATGTCCTGAGTTCTTCAACAGATCTTCACCGATAAAGACCGCCACGAAATACTATACGTTGCTCTTCCAAACCATCTTATACAGTATCTGCTTTTTTCATTTTACATATACAAGTAAAAATGGGAACATCATCAACATAGTTGGTAGTATTAGGGACAGCTAAAATACGTACTAGTAGTCAGATCTCACGCAAATTAAATGGGACCACATGACAAGCACCAGCTTTCGAATATAAAAAGAACAATCCAAATATACATATACATTCAGTAAAAAGTTATGAGGTATATGCGGCATACAAAAAAAGGTACAGCCGAATTCTCCTTTTGTGAAGTTGGTTAAAAATACAACCTTAATTCAGACTCAAATCTGTTCCAGAAAATCTACTTTTGGAATAGCTAACGATGTTGCGTTTAACCAGGGGAAATGACTTAGAAGCCACACTCAACTGACAAAGAGAAAAAAGAAAGTTATCATATGAATTCCTGGTAAAATGCAGTCATGATATTCGTAGAACATCAGACACACAGAGATTATTCTAAGAAGTCAGCATCGTTATTACAGTCGCCAGCTTTACTTAGAAAATGCTGTACTGGGATATTATGATTTTACATAATCAAATGGTCAATAGGACAGCTTTACTGATAAATTACCCCGGTAACACCTTGACACACTACTTCCAAAGATCTATGCGAACTGCGTGGTGCTCGGAAAACGAAAATTTGGAAACGTCCTAGGCAAAAAAGAATACTAAATCACTTTCAAAATAGCCAAAATTTCCTACAATTTGAGATGTATTAAGTTCACATTTAACTAAATCTATCCTAACAGCATTCTAAAAAATCAGCACAGTGCAATTTATTATGCGCGGAATCGTCCCCTAAATGCGTTTTGTTTTACAGTATTCAAATAAGAACAAAGAACGATCCATAATATCTGACCTAGATATCTGGCGTATTTGTTAATCTAAGAACATAAACAAAGTGGAGTATCAAATGTTCCGTAATAAACGTCTATTTTTGAGGGATTCGCTTCAGTCATGCGATCCTGGTACAGCCTAAGACATATTTCACTGTTCTTTTGTCTGTTCGTGTCAGAAATTGTGAAGAAAAATTAATGTTACGGAATAATACTTTAATGGTAGATGATTTATAGTTGAAAAAAATTAGGAATTGAATTTAAACGTCAGCCATAAGACAGTCGTTTAAATTCTATTCCTAAGTTTTTCCACCCATCAACTGACCAATTTTAAATTTTAAAACCAGCTCACACAGACGCGATCCGTTATTTTTACTGTGTCATAAATGTCACTGTCTTTTGCACGCTTATTTGTACGAGGAAAACACGAGTCCAGCGGGCCTACACAAAGTCACATTTTCACTAACGATAACAAAATTAGATAAATTTGAAATGTATGGAATTGAGATAAGCTATTTTAAATAATGTTGTTTCATCGAATCTGATATCGTCAGCTCTTGTGAATTCTTCTTGGAAATTGAGAATAAAAACGGGAAAAACAAAAATAAATTCGAACAAATTATCGGTTCATTAAATAACGGACCGTCGTGTGAAAGGCGATCCATTAACAAGACAACTTGCGACATTTTTTTTTGTACCCAAACAACTTGTAGTTTAAAGGTAATTAATAAGTAGTATAAAAATAACCCCGGATGATCGTTCTTATTTATGATCCTAAACATTGCTTACATTCTATGGATTCCTATTTTACATAACAGAGTTCATAAATGAATTAGACGTCTTGAAAAAAGAGTGCTTAACTAATTTCCATCAAAAATTGCCGTAATTTAAAATCAAAAGAAAAAGTAAAAGTTAGAAACTGGCACAGACTGTTTACGATCTGTACGTAGAAATACAAGACAGTCTAATCGTGAGGGGAACTCATTAAAAACTGTCAGTTCGCTGAAGTCTCAAAGACGAAATGCATTCGTAGTCAAAGCTTTACAGGCACACTCTTTAAAGATATTTGAATTAGAACGTATCCTAGTTATGCGGTAATGTGCTTGTAAAGACAGTCGTGTTATGTGGGTTGGAAGAGATTATAATTACATTACTATAGTGTATATGCCACCGCATAATTTCAAAATCTGTAAGATTATAAAATCTCTTGAGAGATCATAAACTGTGAACTGAAAATTTCCTCTACAATAATAAGAATTTGAAAATGAAAATAATATATCTAGTTTTAATTTCCGCGAATATTAGTGGGTTGCAGGTATGCACCTCCCTCCCGCCCGCTATATTATGCACATGCAAGGTTACAAGGCAAATGCAAGGATTTTATGCACATGCAGGAAGGCAAAGCAAAACCCAACACCAATACCGACACGTGTTTCGCCTCTCCACGAGGCATCCTCAGGGGACGTGTTGACTCGCTGACCGTTGAGTTGCGTTGAACTCAACGGTAATAAGAATCAAAATTTAATATGTAATCTCTCAGTGTCTTTCCGGGAAATTGTGAATGATATTAACTGGCAATGAATGAGTGCACAGGTCTACAATTTATCCGTTTTGTAGTGAAGAGGTGGCTATTGATGCTTGGATGTGTCATGTGGATGCATAATTTTTCCAAAAATAGTAACAATCTAGAACTCCGGGATACCGTGAGTCAATACACTTTCAACTAAGAAACATTAACCTTAGAAAACTAAGTTTCTTGCGAGATGAAGTGTTTCAAGCTTCGCTTCACATTGTCAGTGCCAGAATGAATAAATAATTAAAAGATATTCGAAACGAGACATTTAATGCACTTAGTTGAATTTAATCGAGTGCTTCAGTAATATTTTAATCGAATTCTCTAGAGTAACAGCCACACGGGTAGATCATCAACGTTAAGCAACGCTGGCCGAGGTCAGTTTGGGGATGGGTGACCATCTTAACCTACCGAGATTCTTCCATGCCTCAGAAAGCACGTTAAGCCGTTGGTCCTGGCTGCAATTGTAGATCTTTGGCTGGCAGTCCTTACGGATTGTCAGAAGCAGACACCAGTCTTGCCAAGAAGTAACGTGTTGTTATCCAGTTAATGGGTTGTGTAGGTCTGGTAGGTAGCTGTTCTACGTAAAATACCGGTACTCAGTTGCATCCGATTTGACTAGAAGCTGACCCCAACATAGTTGGGAAAAGGCTAGGCAGTTTGTGAATCGAGTGTTCTAGTACACGTAGTGTTATGTTATTTACTCGTATGTTGTAGGAAAGTTTTTTAAAATTGCTGAGGAAACATAGCTGTTAGATTTAATTTGAATAGTTAACAAAATAAAATGTACCTAGCGCCACCTATCTTAGTTTGGTTATAGTGTGTATCCAAACCCTATTCTATAGAAAATAAAAAAGTTCAGTTCGTTCCCGTCAACAGTCGTTTCACTTTCTACAGGTTATGGCCCTCACTTTTTCCAAGTTTAAAGTGTATTAATTGGTGATTATTCGTGAAAAAATGGCAGGAAATGTAATTACAAGTATTACAAAACTGAAAGGAAGAGAAAATTATGAGGAATGGGCATTTGCGGTCGAAAATTACCTCATCCTAGAAGGCATGGAAAAATGCATTAGACAAAGCGGTGAGGCAATGGACGCCAAGGCGCGAGCTAAGATCATTCTCACAATAGAACCAGGATTATTTGTGCATATCAAGAATGAATCTACCGCTTTGGGACTGTGGACAAAGCTGCAAAAAATGTTCGACGACACCGGTTTTTCGCGCAGAATTGGATTGCTACGAAATCTTATTTCAATCCGTCGTGAAAATTGCGAGTCCATGGCACATTATGTGACTGCAATGGTGGAAACAAGCCAGCGGTTAAACAATACTGGTTTCAAAATAAGTGAAGAGTGGATTGGTTCACTACTTTTGGCTGGACTACCTGAGAAGTTCTCTCCAATGATTATGGCAATAGAGCATTCCGGCATGGACATAACGGCTGATGCAATCAAATCGAAGCTCTTAGACATGGAGGACTCGAGTGAAATCAGGAACGGAAGTCAAAGTGCATTTTTTAGTAGAAACGGGCAGCCCCAGAAACACCGTGAAGACCGAATTAAATCCACTCATTTAATGAATCGAAATGCAGCTAATGTCAGTACGGCCGAAACGTCAAACTCAAAAGAAAGTATTAAATGCTATAAATGCAAAAGATATGGCCACTACAAGAACCAGTGCAGAAAACAATCATCAAACGCGTTTAGTGCTATTTTTCTAAGTAAAAAATTCAAGACTACGGACTGGTACATCGATTCAGGCGCCAGCATGCATATGACAACAAAAAAACATTGGTTAAAGAATATATCGGATCAACAGCTTGTTGACGAGATTGTTATTGCTGACAAGTCAATCATTCCTGTGGATTGTTGTGGCGAAACGCAGATAACAACAATAGTAAACACAAAAGAATATGATATACCGGTCACAGGAGTGTTGTATGTGCCAAGTCTTGCTACAAATTTACTTTCAGTAAGCCAGCTAATTAAGAAAGGAAATCAAGTGACATTTAATGATAATCACTGCATGATTTATAATCCAAGAAACGAACTCATCGGGACAGCAGACTGTGTGGATGGTGTTTATAAGTTAAATGTGAAACAAGTTGATTGTCTGTTTACACCAGTGTCGGGGCGTGTGTGGCATCGAAGATTTGCGCACTTGAATAGCACTGATCTAGAAAAAATGAAAGATGGTGCAGTTATTGGCATGTCATACACAGATAAGTCCCAAGTAAACCAAACAAACTGTGTTGTGTGTTGTGAAGGGAAGCAGACACGATTACCATTCTCACATATTGGTAACAGAAGTGAAGAATTGCTTCATACAGTGCACGCTGATATTTGTGGCCCCATGGAAGTCAAATCCATTGGGGGATCAAGGTATTTTCTGTTGATTGTTGATGACAAAAGCAGAATGGCCTTTGTTTACTTCTTAAAGACAAAGGATCAAGCTTTAGATAAATTCAAAACATTCAGGAACATAGCAGAGAACCAGACAGGAAAACAAATAAAGATTTTGAGGACTGACAACGGGTTGGAGTTTTGCAATAAGCAATTTGACCAGTATTTAGAAGCAGCGGGAATATTGCATCAGAAGACAAACCCGTATACCCCACAGCAGAATGGAATGTGTGAAAGGCTTAACCGCACAGTGGTAGAGAAAGCTAAATGTCTGCTATATGATGCGGGACTAACCAAAAAATATTGGGCAGAAGCAGTGAATACCGCAGTATATCTAAGAAACAGGTCAATAGCATCAGGATTAAATAACCAAACACCATATGAAGTGTGGACTGGGGAGAAACCAGATGTAAGTCACTTGAGGATATTTGGCAGCCAAGTTATGGTACATGTACCTAAAGAGAAACGCCTCAAGTGGGATAAAAAAGCAATTCAATGTGTTCTTGTTGGCTATCCAGATGATGTCAAAGGTTATAGAGTGTACAATCCCAACAATAATACGATAACAACTACTCGAGATATTGTTGTGATTGAGGAGGGGAATTGTGCTACTGAGGTTCCAGTGAACATAACAGACTCAAGTCTAGATTTCGTTGTGAAGACAGAGACACCAGAAGCAGTGGGAGACAGTGAAATGCAAGTCAATCTAGAATCCAGTTCTGGGAAGGTTAAGAATGAAGACAGCGAGAAGACAGGCAGCACCAGCTCCGAGGAAGATGAGTTTCTCGACGTTCTGGAATCTCAGGCCCCTACTGCAGGTCCGCAGCTACAGGTCCCAGATGAACCAGCTGTGTCTAGGGAGAAACGTGTGCGTAAAAAGCCAGACAGGTATGGCTTTGCTAGTGTCAGTGCGGACAGTCAAGTCAACTGTGTAAGTTCGGACAGTCAGGTCAACTGTGAGAGTGTGTGTAACCAGATGGACTATAGTGAAATAACACTTCAAGATGCCCTGAATGGACCAGAAAGTGCTCAGTGGGCACAGGCTATGAATGATGAACTTAAATCGTTTGAAGAAAATGAAGCCTGGGAAGTTGTAGACTTACCTGTGAACAGTACGGTTGTGCCATGCAAATGGGTGTTCAAACGGAAGGTTGACAGCGATAACAACATAACATATCGTGCTAGGTTAGTAGCAAAAGGTTTTGTTCAAAAACCAGGTATAGACTTTGAGGAAACTTTTTCTCCTGTATTAAGACATTCATCCTTAAGATTACTGTTTGCCTTGGCTGCTCAGATGAAACTTGATGTAACACATTTAGATGTTAAGACTGCCTTCTTAAATGGTTTTTTGAAAGAAACTGTGTATATGAAAATGCCAGTAGGTTTTGAATGTAATAATAAAGTACTTAAACTAAAAAAGGCCATCTATGGGTTGAAGCAGTCTTCAAGAGCCTGGTATCAAAGAGTTGATAGTTTTTTAGAGAAAATTGGTTTCAAAAGGTCACAAGTTGAACCTTGTCTCTATACTAAAATTAATGGTTCTAACAGGATATATATTGCACTTTATGTTGATGATTTTTTAGTATTTTCTAATAATGTGTTAGAAACTGAGAAAATTAAAATAGAATTGTCATCTATATTTAAAATTAAAGATATGGGTAGTGTCAAGCAGTGTTTGGGCATGAGAGTTCATGTAGATAAGGAAAATGGTATTGTGACATTAGATCAAGAACAATATATTGAAAAATTGACCCAAAAATTCAATATTCAGAATTCTAAAGTTACATATACACCTATTGAATCTAAGTTGAATTTAAATAAAAGTGAAAATTGTAAATCTCAATTACCTTACCAGCAGCTGATTGGCTGTATGATGTATTTAGCTGTGCTCACTAGACCAGACATTGTTTTTGCAGTTAATTATTTAAGCCAGTTCAACAATTGTTACAGTGATGAGCACTGGGCTTATGCTAAAAGGGTTCTTAAATATTTAAAATCAACTAAAAGTTTCTGCTTGAAATATACTGCCAGTGGTAATCCTAAACTACAAGCCTATGTTGATGCTGATTGGGCAAGCAATGTATTGGACAGGCGTTCATATACAGGTTTTTTCTTTATTCTTTCTGGTGGTGCTGTCTCGTGGGAAACTAGAAAGCAAGTAACTGTTGCCTTATCTAGCACTGAAGCAGAATACATGGGTATATCTGATTGCTGTAAAGAAGCCATATTCTTAAGAAATCTACAATATGAGATAACCAATGAGCTGTATGTGATAACTATATTTAATGACAACCAGTCTGCACAGAAGTTAGCAAATAATAATTGTTTGCATAAGAGATCAAAGCATATTGATATCCGTTTTCATTTCTTTAGAGAACACTTAAATAATAATATTATTAGACTGGATTATTTACCAACTTCAGATATGCCTGCTGATATATTCACCAAGGGATTGAATGCAGTGAAGCATTATAAATTTTTGGAAATGTTAGGTTTGAATAAGTAAAAGTCAGATTGTTTATAATATAGTCTTTATTTTGTTAAGTGGGAGTGTTAGATTTAATTTGAATAGTTAACAAAATAAAATGTACCTAGCGCCACCTATCTTAGTTTGGTTATAGTGTGTATCCAAACCCTATTCTATAGAAAATAAAAAAGTTCAGTTCGTTCCCGTCAACAGTCGTTTCACTTTCTACAATAGCATTGCTGGAACTGAATATGTTTGAAACTTTAATAATAATATAGAAGTTTTGGAGTATTACATGAAGTTTGCGTGTTGGTAGCTGACTAAACTAAACACTGCCTTGCATTTTCAGGTGAAAATAAAAATGAAGCTGTGAAATTGGATTCACTGCAACTTCGGTACAATAATTTCATTTTTCGAAAAAAGCCACAATAATTTATACTACTCGTATAACTAGCTTATGTCAGCGGCTCCACCCGTGTGAATGTCGAAAATTATTCCGAGGGAATATACCTACTCCCGGGATAAATTCGCGCTATTCCAAACTACTCGTATAACCTACCTGTATTCCAAATTTCATTCAGATTTGTTCAGCCGTTCTGGCGTGATTGAGTAACGAACATTCACCCATCCATGTTTACAAACTTTCGCATTAATTAAGTAGTAAGATGTACATATGTACATACAAGCCGTGTACCGTGTAATGGGATTTCTCATAAGAAATGACGAATTTTCTTACAAAGTGTTATTAAATATCCTATATAAGGCCCCGTTTCTGGATCAAAAATTATTTGACGCGTTTGCCATGTGAACACAATATTTTTATTTTTGTGTTCACATAGTCGAACATCGGATCGGATAGTCAACAGCTCATCTAGCGGAGATTGGTTGATTGAGTGATCAAAATCCAATCATATCTTATTTCATGCGTTTAATTTGTGACTCTTCCAAAAAATACCCAAATCGCTTCAAGTAAGTCTATAAGATTTGAAGGGTTCCCTGGATTCCTCCAAGATAGCATCATTAGATGCTTGGGACCACATTGGAAGTCTACAGTTTCAAGCAATGCCCATAAATTGTAATTTTTCTGGGATCCCATCATCAGATTCTGACTCACACCTTTCATCTTCAGCTCAGCAACATGAGATGATAATTTTCTGTCGCGTAAATTTCTGTTTTGCGTTAGAAAATATAGGAACTTTGTGTATGATTATAAAATTTTAGGGGTAGCACTCGATTACCCTGGGATCCCATCATCAGATTCTGACTTGGTGAAAATGGGACCACCTCAGGAGTATAGGAGAATAGGCTTTCGAATAAATAAGAATTTAGAAAATCGGTTTACAATTGGCAGAGAAATTGATGAACAAACATAAAATAAAAATATAGATACATTAAAACTTACTCCTTTTTTTAAACTCGCTTAAAAAGATAGGGTTCACTGACAAAGTAATCAAGCCAAGTACGTATTTTACATTTAATTAGTTGTCAGGTGCAACATATTTCAATAGTTGCACTGGAATCCAATTGAACGTTCCACCCGTAAGCTACCTTTATGCACTCCGCTTGCATACAAGATTTCCATTAATTACTAAGTAATCCATCAATTATATAATTGATGTTCGGGTGTCTGCAGTCTGCAGGAGCCATTAGGATTAAATGTATACAACTGTGCATAACATGTACGTGATGATAGACGAGTGGTCCAATCTTGAGTAATATTAATAGTTTCTAAACTTTAACGCTCCTGTTGACAGGTGGGACATGACAATGCGACAACCCGTTTTCACAAACATAGTTTTTCTTACAGATACATAGAACAAATTCTATACAAACGGTAGCTTTTATTTCACAATAATTTAAAATTCTATACACGTGAGACGAAAATATAAAATTAGCGTTCTCATAGTGCAAGAAATTAGAAATATTGTGGGAGTAACAATTTACAATATTGAATAGGTACCACTCAAACTAAAATTACGAGGTTTGATTACTACTAATTTTTGTCAGTCGAAAATCCGGGCCAACAAGACCTATTGTCGCGAATAAACAGAACATTATCAGTTCGATTCAAACACAAGATGCTAACAGAATCATTCAGATCCTAAATAATACGTTACGCCATATTAATGCTTTCTATTCTAATCAACGCAAAATCAGTTTTATTGTACCGGTTGACGAGGCTTAGCATTAATAAGGGCGGTGACAAACAGTTGATACAATACGTCGGTGACGAGGCGAGTTGGGGGACGATATCACGCGATCACTGGCGCATTTCTGTTAATAGTCCCCAATCTTTGTACGAGGTTCCCGACGCAAGAGCTAGCGGACAGGGGTATAGTCATGATTAATGTATCTGTGATGTAGTTTTTATATCTCGTTAGAATTGTTATTGATTGTTGACGGGTTTTTGAAAGGGAAAGTGTGTCATAAAAATCTGAGAAGGCACTTAATGTTGGACAGTTTAACTAATAATTATTGGAGTATTAACTAAAACTTCAACAAAATAAAAATAGAAAGCGTGTGGTCAGCAAAATTAATTATCAATCTGTCCTTTAGCAAGATCATCATCATCTGCCTAGCTTTTTCCTAACTATATTGGGGTCGGCTTCCAGTTATACCGGATTCAGCTGAATACTAGTATTTAACGTGAAGCGCCTGCATCCTTTAGCAAGATATGGGTAACAAAAGTCGCAAGTGTGTAGTCTCCCAAACCAAGATATATCCTTATAAGTTGTGGCACGAGTATAATCGTTTAATATTTTCTCTATCCAATTTCATTACTTATGCGAGTAACGTTCATGATATAATATTTCTCTCCATTTCTATTATATTAGCATGAAAAAATATACCCTTGAGAAAAATAATATCGTCCGCTTCTAATATACTTCGTAATAGTCTGGTAAACAAGGCTGCTTAAATGCCTTCTTATTTTCTCGTGAGCCCTAATTCGTGTTCTTGCGTAATAGTTTTGAATATATTTTTCATTAATCATAAAAGAGTCCCTTTTAAGTATGAACCTAAGTAAGTTTTTTTGGCTTTTGTTGGAACCACATTGAGAAAACGTTTACTTGTGCGAAATTCTGGGGACCTGTAAAATAATAATCTGTGCGTTTGTTAAAAATATATCAAAATAGCAACTATTAATTTATATTCATAAAAAAAAATCATAATATCGAACTATAATACAAAATATTATTTTAATTCAAACGCCACACTCTTACAATAAAAAAACAAAAGAAAGCCAATAAAACAAACAAAAAAAAACAAAATCATTTTATGACGTAAGTAGTTCACTTGCGCCGCTCCCCTCCGAGGGTCAGTGTAACAGCGGGGGTCCGACGACAACCCCAAACATAAAGGGCTCTCACAGAAAACTTCGTCCCTTTTATATGACCATCATAGAATTCCGCTCAGATGCGCCTCGACACCATACAACGCTTCGCTCACACTCGCCTCTCCACCTCTCAACATTTTGCTTCAGTTACTTTATTTTCTCTTGTTTCAGCCCATTACGCCGATGAAAGATCTTATTGAAGTTGTATGAGGTTTTTAAAAGCAAGATTTGTGTGTCTGTTGAGGAGTAATGCTCTTATTTGGTTGGTATATTAGCGGTACTAAGATACGCTTTTGTGTGTCAGCGTGTTTACGATGAAGCGACGCCGACGTTCTAAAGGTCTCTTAGAAATGTTGTCCCACAATGTGGCATTACTCTTTAGCAGTACGTGTATGCGTATATGATCGTATAAAATGGTATATCGGAAACTTTAATTAGTTTAAAGATATGAAAACGGATGTACTTTAGTTAATGTTAGCAAAAACCATTGAAATAATTAATCTACCTGTGTTTTGCCAAGTCCAAAAAGGTCAATCTTGATAGCAGAACCGAACTTTAGAATGCATTTCACATTCGTTTCAATTAAAGATATGTTAACGGATATACTTTAATTAATTTTAGCAAAAACCATTGAAATAATTAATCTACCTGAGTTTTACCAAGTCCAAAAAAAGTCAATCAAAGTCAAAGTTTATTTATTTCAACTAGACCATTAAAAAGCACTTTTGAACGTCAACACAGTTTGAAAATAAAAATATTATAGTGACTCGTTGTCCATTCGCAAAAAGTATATTATTATACGTCCCCAGAGGTCATACATACTCTCCACTTAACACAGTGAGATTACTTTATTAAAGTGTCCAACAATACCGTATGTCAGACACGTCAGACGTCACACAATTCTGCGGCGACCGTGAGACCAAACGGCTGTGACGGACAGCGTAAATGCAATGCTCTTCAACACCTGCGCACTTAAATATACTATATAGCGCTTATAACATCCCGCTCAAAGCGCCGTTCAAGTAACAACTCCGTCCATTTGCTCCGTAGTTTTTAATCTCAAAACTAAGTTTAAAGTGAACAGTATTTGTTGTAACTTATGTTGAACGAAAGTTTATAAAGAGTGCAAAGTGAATGTGTATACTTATTATTAAAACTCTCCAGGATCTGTGAGTATAAAGCAAAAACATTTTCATAACGCGGGCAAATCGGTGCTTTGTTAGCGTGGTCGCTCAACGCACGACGCCAACGCGTGATCGTGACGCTCGATGAACACACGCCATCTCGCTCGCGCGCTGCTTCTCGCTCACGCACTGTTAAAGCACGCTGAGACTGACGCGTTATCTGCTACTCGCTTGCTTTTTGTACCTGGGAGCTCGCTACACTGCCGCACACTTTTCGTCACCACGCTTGCATAATATATATTCATCAATACGCCTGTTGAACTTTTGCACACCGCAGTAATGAATAGCAAAGATAAATGTAACGGCTGTAAGGCTCGCTTGGATACTAAAGAGAAAATTATTTGCTCGAATAGTTTATGTGGACAACAATATCATTACTTATGTGTTAATTTATCCTCTGATAATTACAAAAAGCAACGTGATTGGGAATGCCCTGACTGCACATTGATTACCCTTAAGACTCAACGTAAAGGAAACAACACCCCTATTCAACCATGTCATCACCCGAATTCGAGTTCCAACGAAGATGATACCTTTGTTACCCGTAGACGTCCGTCATCCCAGAAGGTTGATCTTTCGAAGTACATGCTTCGTTCTGAAATAGCTGAAATTATTCGTTCGGAAATTCGATCTGCCATAAGCTCGGAATTCACGCTGATTCGGAAGCAGCTCTCTAATTTCGAAACATCCTTGCAATTTATTAGCGACGAACATGACAAGATTACCACTACACTTAAAACGATTACTGATGAAAACACACACATGCGCAATGAAAATATTTCCCTCCAGACTAAGATGAAGGACATGGAGTCTAGACTTACACAAATGGAGCAGGAAGCCCGGCAGAATAACTTGGAAATTAATTGCTTACCCGAACACAAAAATGAAAACCTTATTAAAACAATTGTACAAATCGGTAATGCAGTCTCTCTTCCTATAGCGGAAAGTGAAATAATATCATGCACTCGCGTGCAAAAATCAAATCCAGCTTCCAAAAAACCTAAGGCGGTTGTGTGCAAACTTTCCAGCAAAGCTCACCGTGACAATCTCTTGGGCGCTATTCTAATATATAATAGGAAAAACCCTAAGAACAAATTGAATACCAAACTTATTGGTTATGGAGATACCGAGTCCCCAATATACGTCAGTGAACATCTCACACCCGCCAATAAATCATTACATGCGGCTACTAGAATTGCCGCCAAGGAAAAGAACTATAAATTCGTATGGGTCCGGAATGGGAAGATTTTCATAAGGAAGGATGAGACTGCTAGATCTCAAATCATTACACATCATGATACCTTAAAATCGTTAGTTTAAGTTCATTTTGTTTTTTCTATTAATATTTTATTTCTCATTACATATCAATGCCAACTTAATGTTTAATAATAAAATTCAATCACCTAAATATATATTACCAAAATAGTAGAAGTATACGAGGTAAACTACAATCTGTATTTCTAAATGTACTGAACATGACATATGATGTAATAGTCTTAACGGAAACATGGCTTAATGATAAGATATTAGATTCAGAAATCTTTGATGATCGTTATCAAATATTCAGGAGGGACAGACAGTCAGGCACGTTTTCTGAAGGTAAAGAGGGGGGAGGTGTACTTATTGCTGTTTTAAAAACCTATAGTGCTCACAGGAATTTTTCGTTTGAATCCAAGTGTGAGGATTTGTGGGTGACTTTGGATCTGACTAGTACACGCACTAACGAACCAAATAGAATACATTTATGCGCCATATATCTCGCCCCACCTGTTAAATCTAGTATTATTTCATATTTTAGTGACAAAGTAGATAATGTTATTAATAATACATCAGAAAATGTTATTCTTATAGGCGATTTTAATATGAGTTTCATTACCTGGACAAAGGTGCCTTCAGAGTCATATGTAGAACCACAATCTCCTACAAACAATCTTGGTACTTTATTTATAGACCTTTTATCGGGAAATGACTTTAAACAATTTAATTATGTGAAAAACAGACATGATAAAATACTCGATCTAGTGATTTCTAACTCAAATAATTCTATTGAAGTTTGCCTAGCCAAAGATATTATCTCTAATATTGACGACTTCCATCCTCCACTAGAAATTACACTACAACTTAAACTTCCAACTTTGTTATGTCATAGAAATAAACCGGCCTTTAAATTTCACAAAGCCGATTATCATAAGGTCAGAGAATGTCTTGCAGATATAGACTGGGATAAAGAACTATCCGGCTTACCTAATATTAACGTAGCAACGAATAAATTTTATAGCATTATTAACAATATAATACATAACCTAGTTCCACTATATTCATCAAAAAAGAATTCATATCCATGTTGGTATACTAAAAATCTTATACAAATATTAAAAGAAAAAGAAAAATGCCGACTCAATATGAAAAAATATAAAAACAAGCGCGACGAATATGAATATAATTTATTAAAAGAGAGAACAAATAAATTGATCAAACAACAATATTACAAATACATAGACAGTGTCCAAGAAAACTTGTTAAAAAGCCCTAAATACTTCTGGTCTTATATAAAACATAAAAGAGATAATAGAAGCACAATCCCAAAAAAAATGACTCTCAATAATATAGTAGCAACTGATGGTGATAGTATTGCTAATTTATTTGCTGAAAGCTTTGCGTCAGTATATAACCCCAGCTCTAATGACATTAATAACTCTTTTTCACCCATAAATAGTCCCACAAATGTCTGTAATAGTTTACATAACATTCACTTGTCAGAATCTAGAATTAAGAAAAAGTTACAGCAACTAGATATATCAAAAGGATCGGGTTGTGACAGTATACCGCCATTATTTATTAGAGAGTGTGCAAGTGAACTATCGAAACCACTTTATTTAATATATAATCAATCACTCAATGATGGAATTTTTCCCGAATGCTGGAAAGAAGCCATTATAACACCCATTCCCAAATCTGGAGACAAAACCGATACTCGCAACTATAGACCCATTAGCAAACTTCCTGTGTTTGCTAAGGTGTTTGAGTCATTGGTGTGTCCTTTTATTAACTGGCATATTAAAGGTTCAATAACAGAACATCAACACGGTTTTATTCAAAATAAATCTACATTAACTAATCTTGTAAGTTTTGTTGAAAGAACATTAACTGATGTTAGTAATGGTAATGAAATCGATGCTATATACAGCGATTTTAGCAAAGCATTTGACAAAGTCGATCATTTCCTGTTACTCCAAAAACTTCATAATACTTTTAATATTCATGGTTCTCTCTGGCATTGGTTTAAATCATATTTAAAGGATCGTAAAGCGAAAGTGGTAGTAAATGGACACTCATCTCGTTCCTTTATACCTACATCTGGAGTGCCGCAGGGATCCCATTTGGGCCCAATACTTTTTATAATGTTTATAGATGACATAAAATATTGCATTCACCACTCTTATTTTGAAATGTACGCTGATGATCTCAAAATTTCAAAGATTGTCAATTCTGATTCTGACCTAAATCTCCTACAGGATGATATAAATAGACTGTGTCAATGGTGTGAAACTAACGCCATGGAACTTAATATCAACAAATGCTATCACATAAAGTTTTCACGTAAGAAGCATAAATTCATTACATCTTACACTATGAAGGGACAAGCTTTAAAAAGTGTAACACAAGTCAGAGATCTGGGGATTATTATTGATTCGGAAATGCGTTTTACTACACATATAGATAATATAATTGATAAATCAAATAGAATGTTAGCATTTATAAACAGAAATACCAGACAATTTAAATCTATAACTGCATTAAAAGCACTTTACTATGCTCTGGTACGAAGTAACATTGAATACTGTTCCATAGTATGGTATCCTATGTACCAAAATAGCATTCAGCGAATTGAAAAAATACAGAAAAAATTCGTAAGAAGATTGTCTATTATCTGCGGTATACGAAATAGTGTGAAAGATTACAACGATAGACTTGAGCATTTTAAAATGAAATCCTTGCTTTGGCGCAGAGACTATTGTGGATTGATATTTTTGTATAAAATTTTAAACTGTAGAACAGACTGTCCATCTTTGTTGTCCCAAATTCAAGTAAAAGTTCCAAGATCTTCAGCTAGACTAGTAAATTATACACCATTTGCCTCTAAATGCACCCGAAATAGGTATGGCAGTAACGCACCTCTCACCTATGTTCTCAAAAAATGTAATGGCATTTATACTAAACATGACATGGATATATTTGCAAATAAATTACATGTATTTAAAAGAGCCATTTATAATTTGTCCAGTTTTTAAAGTTAAAGTTTTTATTATGTTTGTACTGCATTATTATGTTGTTTAACTTTTTAATTATATTTTTTACTTGAACTGTTTAAAAAGAATGTTGTGCCTACCTTTAATTTAAGAGCATACACTAACTGTTGTTTGTCATATTTTTAAGATTGTCTGTATGTATCTTAGTTGGTAAGCCTTAATAAATAAATAAATAAATAAATAACAGGCCAGGAAGGAGGAAAATTACAACACGAACTTAGTTAACTACGTATGGTTTTGAAATTCTGCTATTTGTTCCGTGCGTCAGTTTGATAAAAAAATGGAATTTCTTATTGATTAAAGAATGAAAAAAACTAAACAAAAATCGGTTCATCCGTTTGGGAGCAGCGATGCTACAGAAAGATGCACAGGCAGATACGTTAAACTTATAACGCGTCGGGGGTTAGATTTTTGCATTCCGTAATCAATAAGAAACTAGCTGCGCTGCGCGGTTTTACCCACGTAGTTCCTGTTCCCGTGGGAATATGGGGGTAAAATAGCCTATGTTACTCAGGGTGAATGTAGCTTTCTAATGGTGAAAGAATTTTTGAAATCAGTCCAGACGTTTTTGAGTTTATTCGTTACATAAAAAAATACAAATCTTTCCTCTTTATAATATTAGTATAGAAGTATAGATTAAGAAAACAGTTAAAACGCATCAAAGGTCAGGACAGTGGGAACGACACACGAAATTCAATACACATGTGTATGTGACAAAATAATAAAAATACCTATCAAATATTTTTGAAAATTCTACTGACGGGATAAGTATATCTTGGCACACAACCAGCCAAATCACATGACGAATGGTGAAGAGATTGGCATAACTATGGCATGCCGTAGTTCACCACATTTCGACATTTATGATTATGTCCCATGTAATAGAGACCAGCCTATAACTATCAACCGAGCACAACTCCACACTCCGGGCTGGCTCCGGGAAATTCCAGATGGATTCCGCCAATATAACTTTTTGCGACCCGGGAATCGAAGGACCTCATGCTCAGTAGTGACGCTTGCGACTACTAGACCAACGAGTCAGTTACTTCCTAGTTCCTAGTAAATTGTCTGGTCTCATTTGTGTATTTAAAACGAAATACACTTACCTTGATCGATTGCAAAGATATGTATATAAAATACATAAATATTTTTCTCCAAGTGGAATTACGATTTTCTGATTGCTTTAAGAACTTTTGATGTAATATAACTTCCCAAAATGTTATGTAACTTACACAGGGAAGGTATATCACAATATTCAAATAACTTACAAGTTCTTAATAAGGTTACACTAAACTTTCACAGTAAAAGTCAAGGAGCAAGAAGTACCTGATTACCTGACGATACGACATAAATATAGAGAGTGTGAAACTTATTGCTACATTCAGAATATTGGTCAATTAAAATAAAGTAAACTAAAGTTCATGATATCATCCTGGAAGAAGAATTTGGCTATGTGCAAAATAATTCGTTCTGTCAGTACAATTTCCGATGCATTTTTTCTTCAGCAGCATTCTATCACATTGGTCGTGTGTCGGGCAGTGATGTATGGCGCTGGCGGTCGGCGCCGCGGTCCCGCGCGGTGTGGGCGGCGCGGGGCGTGCGGCGCGCGGGGACGCGCTGACGTCACGCGCGCCTGCGCAACACGCGGCTCCTTGCTGCACAGAGTAGCCGACCAGCACAGATCCTTCCAAACTTGTTAAATTATTCCGCGGTCGGAGAACGCGAAATATTTTATAGCGTATGCGGTTATGATTATGGACCAAAAATAGAACAATCCTGTGGGATTGTATTTAAAATATTGTTATAAATGTATTAGGGGTTAGGTATAGCAGAAATGGCATGCTTTGTTATCGTTACCTTGTTCAGCGATGAAAGCAAGAACTGATATTGTTATGCATAATATAAAATATTACTATCATGCAAGTCTTGTTCAATCATTATTCTGTTCCATTAGCATTTACTGCACACTAACCACATAAAAATCACTTGCATAACATAAAATAGAGTTAAGATTTCATCTATTCAGCGCAAAAATATATTCAAAACCAACGCTAAACTATCAAACTAACCTACCATTCTGCCGTACGGCAAAGGAAAATTTATCTGTACATCGTAAGTACACTGTGTACGGCAATCCGTGTCCGCGGCACAGGCGGGCGGCAGTCGAGTGTCTCGCGCGCGCTGCTACGACGCGAGCTACGCGCTACGAATCGTAGCACTCGCGACTACGCCGCTACGCTAACCCGAAAATTATTTGCCAGTGACTCGTGCGAGAATACTCAATTAAAACGGAATTATTTAGTGCTAGCCAGTGGTGTGCTACCTCCGTTTCTGAAATAGCTGCGCTGAATTATTACGCAGACCAACTATAAGGTGGGTGAATATTGAATAACGAGATATGAATACGTATTGAGAGCTCGGATGCGAGTGGTTTGCTGTAATGTCAAGGACACAGATATTGATCAAGTACCAGATGCTAAGACCACTTTGTTTACTCTCAGTGTTTGTTTTTACCGACGTATTTACCAACGAAGACGTTAGTCGCACATTTCTGTTCACTTATTCCGTTTCCCAATAGTGTTTATGTCAACTTTTGTAGGTACGGCAACAAAAAAAAGAGTTCGCAGCTTAAACATGAAACAGTCTTTGAAAAGGCTGTTAAAAGTAATACGCAACAAAGGGATGGGATCCGGAGTGGGGTCGGAATAATTTATAAGGATAGGTGCCACCTTGCGTTACAAGTTTCATGAATTAGAAATGTTGAGAGTGCTTATAAAAATGTTAGACGTTTTATTTCTTTTATAAAAGAAGTTGTTGAATATGTAAGTAATCTATAGGAAATTAGCTCTGACATTTACTTAATTGATTACTGAGGGTCATTGGCCTTAGTCAGGGATATGATGGATATGTTTGGTGCTATAATTACAGGTAACTGAACTCCTGGATATATTAAATTTCAATAAACCTTTATACATACATTGGCGTTACGCGTTAATAAAGGCACCATTCAAACTTCTTGGTTTTGCGGTTGAAGAAACTTTTGAAACTGCTTTAGGTCGCAATTTAAACACTGAATAAGTAATATCGGTTTCTTTGTTACACTTTCTAAATATACGTACATTGTTTAATTTTGATTTTTATGGAGCTTCGTGGTACCTTTTTTATTGTACTCCCAAATGTACAAAGCGTGTAAAAATTGATATAAATTAAGATACAATAAGCTTTCTTGGTACTCATTCACAACAATATCTCTCGAAAATGTATATGTTGCGTGTCGATGGTCCTTTCACGATTTTATATATTCTTTTTTTTATACTTATAACTAAAATAACTGTTGCTTACAAAAAGAAACAACAGTTAATCAAGTAATTCATCATGGAAATTATGTTTTAAACGTTGCCTTAAAGTAATAAGTCGCAAATTGGCAAATTGATAACTAAATTGTCTAGAGAATTCCGTTTAAGGCATTGCGCCTTTCCGATTTGCCAGAGCTCGTGATTTTCGTAATAAAGATAGATTATAAATCTCGAAGAAATTCATCATTTTGTCGTCTCATTAAACTGAAATGCTTGTTGTGCTCTGGGGCTCTGATGCGACCATCAATCAATGGCTACGGGACAGCTTTGGTTGCTCGCTAATTATTTATGATAGGCTTTAAAAAAAGGTACACTACAACTAAAATTGTTCAAGGTGTAAGTATGATTTAATGATAAACTGTGGTTTTACATTTACTCTGCAAAAGTCGTTGCCTTTTACTATCGCTGTAACTCTGTAACTCACTCTTAACAAAAATCAGCCCGTTTATTTGAAAAACCTACATAAACAGTAGTTTTATATTAAATTTATGAGACGCAAACTGCACACTAGATCGAGCCTACCTCATGGATTCACTAGGAGGAAGTAAGAAGAAAGAATTCTACAATTATTCATACAGCCATCCATAAAAAGAGAACTTAAATTATTCTTATTGAAACTATCAAGAATGAGGCACGAATTATACTTTCTCAATATATCTGCCAAGACGGGGATTCATATATGGAGAAAGCGTGCATTTTACCACAACATTATCTAACATCCGACGCTAAGCTTGTCTGCAATAGATAAAGGTTCAATCTCCCGACCTCGTGTTCTACAGACCGATGACATAAACGTGTAGGTGCACACTAGTGCATCATGTTCTATCGTAAAGGAAATGTAGCGGCGAGGTTGCCCCGGCCATGCACCAGCGGTCGATCTGCATGACGTCACATTTGCATACCGCTTCAAGACACCTTTATATACTATGCATCTTGACTTCGCTGGAGTGTTTTCTGTTGAAAATAGAAGGAATTTGCTTATCCTGAAAATTTAATCTACTTCATTTTACTACGATCTTTATTCGATTATTTGGGTAGGATGCTGAATAATGTAGACAAAGTTCACTATTATGGTTACGTTTAAATCTTGATTGATGAGGAAGAAAAATAATGTACACTACACGCTACTAAATTGAAACAAACAAATATATATTCAAAAGTCTGTGTACTAACAATAACGGAACTATGCATGTTATAACAAAAAACTTATTTCGTGGATCATTACAAATAGGTCCCCAAACACATTACTCACACTAAATTATGAGTTGCAACATTAAAATTCTCGTTCTAGGCCATACATTACTGGACACCTACTAACATTAAGCATATTCGGAATTCTGATGGAAACGCCGGAATGTACCGCCGCCGTGGGTGTTGAGCAATATTTCATTCAGTGACTTATTGTTACGGCTATACACCTCGCTTCCACTTTATTCCTGAATTTTGTAATACCATGGACCTTAAGAAAAATTGGGGATATCAATTTCTGAATAGAGCTACGCTTAAGAAAGATTTTTGCTACAAAGTGACTAGGTAAATCTGTGAGCTTTTGCTTTTCTTACGAGGATTTTTCGAAGATAAACAACGTGCTTTGTTCTTTTTGTTTATTCTCTTTGCCAACTCTCTAAGTTCAGTCTTTCGAAAGGTTTTGCCGACACGTGTAGATTATAACAAGGTATACCTTGTTTATTAATAAATTAGTATATTGTGTTGAGTTCCCACGATGATATCGAGGTTTAAATATGTAAAACCTAAAAGTTTTTCAACGCCTTATAATATATGTATACGCCGAAGCTAACTAGGCTTTGTGCCGGTCTTTCTAAGAACCTTTAAAAATCTAGATTAGCGTCGACTTGACCAGTAATGCTTACTTTTCAACTAAATTATGTAGGCCACACAATCTTTTACAAACTCTTGTATGTTGAAAATATTTAGTTGCACACAACACTAAATGGAACGTTTATACATGACACGGTTATTTAATCTCTTTGTAACAGCACGTACATGTATTAAACGATATTTAATCACATTTCTTTTTATTTTTCCTCCGTAAAAATTGTCTGTGAACTTACGGCCTCCAAAGGCTACACGAGAAAGCCCGAGGTAAAAAGATAAAAACATAGCTTTTCCATTGAGGGAAGACGGAAGGATTTTATTTGGACCTTTTTCTTACAATGACTATTGCATATGTATCACGTAAATGGTTTTATATAATGACAGGATTTGAAGGAATAAAACATATTATGCGAATTGAGGATTAAACTTCGCATTAAAACTGGAAAATTAAACCTTCTCTTTAGACATTAAATTATAATACCTTCTAAGCCGCGGCTTACTGTAATTTTAATTTGAAAACAAAACACGACTCACGCATAAATCCAAATTCGAAATTTTCCATTTTGTTTTCAGCCAGAATGACTCATGTAATTAAGAAGTCATTTTTCATAATTACGTTTTACTATGTACCTACACACTAATTCCATGCGTTTTGCTTAGGTGTTGTATGACGTATGCAGATGTCGGGACGTGAATGCAAGTCGTTAGGCTGAGTGCACATTACGAGCTGGCCTAGTACTCTGCACGCCCTAGTGGCCCCAAGAGCAAGGCTTCATTGTCTACATTTTCGCGCAACAGGCTTTTTGTTTCTTTACTATTTTACGACTTTATAAGTTTTGACTTAGGTAATAAATGTTAGGTAAGTATTCGAGGCACAAAATAGCTTGGTACAAAAAACTAAGTATTGTGCAGACTGATTTATTAGTCTGCAAAGTTTTAAGAACAGTCTTTCCACCCACGGTTGGGTGATATCCTTTGACTGTAGATTAAGTAGTTAAACTGGGTAGTTTTGTTAACGATTTACTTATAGAGCACACACCTAACTATTTATTTAAGCTGTATTGGGCACATGTCTTGGAAACACAATAGGTAGGTACATGATTCGAAAAAGTTACTCACGTGGAATATTGGTATTCAGCTGAACTGTTTAACCTAATAGTTGATTCAAAATACAAGATGACAGTAATTATGCTTTTAAAATAGGTTAAAGTACATTTTACAGCTGTTGCCGAGAGAACAGGTCGTTAGGCAGAGTGCACATTAGAGCGTCGCCCGAATGCAGCATCCGCCCCACTGGCCCCGAGACTCCGCTTGCATTGTGTCGCTTGTTCGGCTAGGCTTCATTCTTTATAAGATTTCTACTAACTGAATAAATAATTAGACCGTTAACTTACCTTATATGACAATCTTTTCTTCGAAAGGGTTGAAGAATTATATAGCTAGCTATTAGATATGTTTTGGATCAAGTGACTGGACATTATAAAAAAACGACGGCGCTGTTTAAAAAACAACTATTGAAGTCCAACCGTACGTACATTTTTGTTTAAAACTGTTTTTGAAATCAAATAAAATCTTTCCTTACATAGATACACATATGTTCACCTATGATGTTAAAAAGTTAAACTAATTGGACTTTACTATTATGTATATCAACCAAAATCAGACTCATAGTATAATTGAGGGGTATAAAAGCAAAGCCGCTTCAGTCCAATATTTTCATTTTTTTAACTAGGCACACCAAATTATAGAGCTCAAAAGCCTCAGTTATCTTATTTAAACGTGAAAGTGCATATTCGCCTCAATACAATACAAAAAGCACTTCAAAAGTAGCAATCGCGTGCAAAACAGCTTCGATCCAAAATATGTTCAAAGCAAATCCGCCTTGATCACAATCGACCAATCAGATGCCACCATTTCAAAATTTCTAAGATGGCGAATCTGTTACTCTTCATAGTAAGTTGCGTGTGAGCAGTGTCCGATATTTTTGTGTTTTTCTGGTTATATTTTATTGTTATGGAAGAAAATATTCAACCTGCTCATCCAGGACGAGCCAGAAAACGTGTTAGAAATGAAAGTCGATGGCGGCGTGTACAGGAAAAGGCAGAAAGGTATTATAAAGTTCACTAATATTTCGCAAATTTTGGTATGGTCTGCAGCATTGTCAGCAATGAGTTTAATGCTATTTTTTTAGTAACATTAACAAAAAAACAAAAAAAGACCATATTATTACACTTTGTTTTCAATTTCGCTCTTGGTAACGGTTTTTTTGTTTTGCTTAAGGTATTCTGCAAAGAATCTTCCACAATTACCTGCATGCTAACATAATAAAAAAGCTATTTAGGGGTGCAAAAATGTAACGCTATTATAAAATAAAGTTATTAGAGAAACATTATGGATCAGAGTGGGAAAGTAATTGTGCACTAGAATATTATAAAAATATTTAAAACTCAATCAACGATGATGTAGTTCAAGAAGATGACCCTTCTTGCGAACCACCACCAGCTGATTCCAATATTACAATTTAGAATTATATTATATAATAAAAAAGAAATTAAGCGTAGTAGTATTTCAATAAATTCATATTTTTTCAAAACTTAATTTTATTTGCCATCAGTACCCAACATCATTGTTATATTTTGACAGTTGTCAAATGAAATAGTGAGATGCATACTCGCTTCGATCCGAATCTATTAAAAGCAAACCTACTTAAGTCCAAAGTTCAAATGCAAAAACACCTAAGTCCTAGAATATTTCTGATTTTTTGTGGAACTAGTGTAAATTTGGTTGAATTTAGTTATATTTATTTTAAATTCAACTTCTTGTACATAAAACAGTAACAGAACCTTCAAAAATAATATCATTTTTTAACTCACAGCAGAAAACTTCAAATATCTCAGTTTACATGTTCTGTGACTGAAGCGTTTTTGCTTTTATACCCCTCAATTACAGACACATTATAATTACAGATACAGATGGCTGTTCATAAAATAAGGTAACCGTGTGGCAGATTAACGAGTTTTTTTCTTTTTTTTAATGTCTCAAATACAAATTTGTCGCAATTGATAAAAATAAATAAATTTTTAAGAACCCTAATTTCAAACAACAATCAGTTTCAAAATTGTTACCTCGACGACTATTTCTCTCTGCGTGGTTCAAAGGAACATGTGTCGCTTCGTTTGCTCATTCTAGCTCCCGTCATACCATTCCAACCTAACCTATCCATGTCGGAGTGTTCTACGCAAATGACTACACGATATTGAACCGAGTAATTTGCCTAGCCGTTCAATTAAATACCGGGATGTCACTTAGTCCGCTGATTAAATGGCGTCGTTCTCCCCGCACCCCGTGCAATGTACCTGTATGTAATCAATATACCCGAATACCGTATGGCACTATTCATAATGTCTAGATAATCGAGACATTATGAATAAATAAGGAAGTTCAAAATGTAATTATTTACTCCGCCCTAATTATTCATAATGTCGTCGCTTGTGCCCGGGCATTATGAAAATGCCCCAATTTATTTTATGACTCAAATAAGACTTGAATGCGAAAGAAAACTAATGCGTATTCTTCGGTAACGAAGTTGTTGTATACGATCACTGATATAAGCGTGCACTGTAAATAGTACCTATAGCACGGACTTTTTTCTCCTTATCAGGCAAATCCATCCAAAGATTGTCTGTTAAAGATCGCTCCTAGCGATTAGATTACCCATTGTTTCACTCTACTATTTTTAGGGGTCCGTACCTCAAAAGGAAAAAACGGAGCCCTTATGGGATCACTTCCTTGTCCATTCGTCTGTCTGCCTGTCAAGACCCTTTATATCGGAGACGCGTGGAGGTATCCAGTTAAAATTAAACAATATACTAAGGCCTAAAGTCCTTTGTAGCTATGAAAAAATCGCAAACTCCTTAGTTAACGTAAAAGTGATACGGCCGTGTATGGCCCAAAAAACGAATATTTCGAAAACTAATAAAACTTCTAATCAAATCATGTAACTTATAATAACATAACATAGTCTTTACCTATTTAGAGTACGTAATCAAAGCTCAGAAAAAACTGCGACATACATATTTGTACGGAACCCTCGATGGACGAATCTGACTTACACTTGTTCGGTATTTTTAAGTTCCTATTTTGTTATGATTTACAATAAAGAGTCATTATATTCTATTTTAACTAATTAGTTCTAAGAATCCCCAAGTTTGCTATTTTTTTCATTGGTCAGTCAATGGTCTCGTAATACTTTTTGATAACCGAACTATTAAAAAAAATGACTGCACAACGACGTACTAATGATAGGTCACTGATCAAAGGAAATGTTAAAATTTTAGCTGTCTCTCTCTGTCATTAAGTACGAGATTACGATTCTATGCCATTTCTTTCAATGGAGTGTCAGTGGTTGACCATTGGAAAGACATAACGCTTTTATACGTATAATAGTAGATTGCCAAACTTGTCAAAATCATTATGGAATTAATGATAGACCATTCTGTTACTATTGTAATAGCAGACTTGGGGCCCTGTGTACTTATTCCTCAAAAGACCAACTCATACTGATCTGCATAGTTCTCACATAAAAGATCTCACCAAGATAATCTTGAACTTTAAAAGAGACTGCAGCAACCTCTGAGTTTATTTCGAATTTTTTTTTGCGAGTAGCTCATCTTTTAAAGTATAAAAAAAATATACAAAATATCAAATTATGACACAGTATAAGATTACGGTATAACTAATTTAATACACGGTATTAGAACACAAGTGTTAAATGGCCACGTAATCATATATGTACATATAACATGTTGACTACAAAACTTTTTGTCTAATTGCTTAATGACTTGGTTTTCCTCACCTAACATGTTTTTATCAGGTTGTTAAGTGTTTTCTTTGAAAGTTTCCCTCGTTTATTAATGGGTCTTCGTAGTTGGGAAAATCTTCTATTAAGCTATGGGCGTGTTATGATGACCGATAGCTTTTTAATGAGATCCCTTGAGTATAAATGTTCTCTAGTTTCCTTAACATGAAATACTGGCAATAAAACCTTACTAAAAATGATACATTACTAAACCTGTGTCTTTTACTGTGCTGTTGATTTAAATGAATATCTTGAAGAACTCTTTCTAAACTCTTCGTTGCTATGTCGGTTGAAAACAGATTTCGGGTGCATTATTTTGTGATCTCTTCTGAGTATCTGACTACAGATCACACGTCGCTTGTATTAAGGTCGTTTTTTTAGTGTTAATGATACACTTAACATACGTTTAAGCCTTGCAGACTGTTTTTTTTTTCGTCTGAGAATGAAGTTATTTTTGCATAACTCTGAGTACAGTTTAGTATTGAAATTATTCAATAATTTTTAATAAATTAAACTAACACCAAACTAAAATTGAAAAATTGGTTGTCTTGAAAAGATCGCTTTTAGCGATAAGGCCGCCCATTTTGTCACCATATGTAATGTTTTCTTCATTCATATTTTGTGTAACGTATATGGTGTACAAAATAAAGAGTATTCTATTCTATTCAATTCTATATAGCATCAAAAAATTGGTTCTCAAAGTTGTCAGCGGATAATGTGCCCAAGAGACTGGCAGCACTGCTCTGTTGAATGGAAATGTTTAGCTTCTGGCCACAGTAAAAGCCAGCTCTAGGGTGTTTGTATTATTCTAAATATTGCCCAGGTTTTGTATAGAATACCAGAGAGTACAGATTGCCGGAAACATATCCATGTATATTAATTTTATTAAAATTGGTATTCCTGAATATCTTATTTTTACCAAGAATCATCAAGCTTTTCATACATTCCTTTATTAAATATTTTGCCTATATTTTCCGTGTATTTCGAAGAAGTAATCACGTTCAGTTTCTTGTTGTTATTGTGTACGAAACATATTAAGAGGAAGAATCCATTAGCGCAGAATGGGGTCGCCCGTAAAAATGTTGATAACGGTAATAAATGTTGTGATTGTTGTTTTTTCGATACACGTTTGACAGCTACGCTGCCATCTATTTCGGCATCACTCATCGTTATGTTTGAGCATATTTTTTCATCATATACTTATCTTTACTCACTTAGACGTCTCTTTATATTCAACGCTGTAGGTAATCTTATTATGATGGTATCTTAACTCTTAACAAATGTTTTTATGAATGACTATCAGCGCCCCGCGGTTTTACCCGCGTAGTTCCCGTTCTCGTGGGAATATGGGGATAAAATATAGCTTATGTCACCCGGGGATAGTGTAGCTTCCAAACAGTGAAAGAATTTTTCAAATCGGCTCAGTAGTTTTGGAGCCTATTCAATACAAACAAATCTTTCCTCTAATAGTAGTATAGATGAAGTAACGATTTCTTACGGTTTATAACGGAAAATGCCATAGAACGTGCTTTTGAGTTACGTTCAGTATTTCTACATGCGTAGTCTGATTCTGTAAAAATCTGACCGTACTGGCTCAGGTGAAGGAAACTTGAAGTGATTTAAGATTAATTAATGACTTTTATATATAGGCCTATTCTGTCAACCTGTCACCGTGTGACCTTAGGTGGAGTGATCATGAATTGAGCTGTTAATCCATACAAAAAAAGATAGAATTACTTCAATGCGACTCAACCGGCCTATTCTGTCAACCTGTCACCGTGTGACCTTAGATGGAGTGATCAAGAAATGAGCTGTTAATCCATACAAAATAAGATGGAATGACTTCAATGCGAATCAACCGGCCTATTCTGTCAACCTGTCACCGTGTGACCTTAGATGGAGTGATCAAGAAATGAGCTGTTAATCCATACAAAATAAGATGGAATGACTTCAATGCGAATCAACCGGCCTATTCTGTCAATCTGTCACCGTGTGACCTTAGGTGAAGTGATCATGAAGTGAACAGACATGTTAATTTGTTTGTATTATAAATATTATAATATCATATGGATTTAATATATTATATTTATTTTGAAGATTAGGTAAGACTGACACTTATAGTTCCATGTACACAAACCAGAGCTATCTTTCACTCAGATTTAGTTCCGTAATATATAAAGCTGTAGAGTTTATTTGTTTGTTTGAACGCGCTGATCTCAGGAACTACTTGTCCGGAAAATTTAGTGTTACATAGCCCATATTTTATCATCACGCTAAGACCAATAGGAGCGGAGCGCCAATGAAGAATGTTTCACAATTGGGGGTTAGTACTTAACTATTCCACGCGAACGAAGTCGCGGGCAGAAGCTAGTAACACCAGCAAGTACATAGTTACCCTAGTAAAAAAAAAACTCAGGTTCGTGCAACAGGGCCCTATGAGCACTTTAATCTCCCTTTTTAACTTGTTAGATAAGAATCTGTGGCTGTAACAAGTGCGAGTTATTTCAGTATTGCATTATATTGTTTTGACAAGGGTTTGGGTAGTATGTAGATGAGGTCAGTGTTTCCTATCTGACTATCCTGAGAAAATGCATCGCAAAAAACTCAGGCATCAAAGTCTTCTAGAAACGTTATCTACTGACTGAAGTGCATAAGTGCAAAACTTGAAACATAAATATATATAAAACTAGCTGACCCAGCAAACGTTGTTTTGCCATATATAAAAAAATGAAAACATATTTTCCCGCTTTTCTGTTGAAATTTTTCCTAAATTTTCTTTGCTATAAACCTCACGGAGCCGGAGACCTTTCCAACGAATGCAAAATCGTGGAAATCGGTTCGTGCGTTCTGGAGTTATAGCGTCAGGAAGGAAAACCCGACTTATTTTTATATAGTAGATATAATATATATGTAATGGCATTTTGTCCGCCTTTGTACAATTTTTTTACTAGTGCATAAAGTTTTAATAAATAAATATCCTCATAATATTTCCACGCTGATAATTTCAAATTGTGCTGTTTTCCCGCGAATATTAATAAATGCAATGGTTTTTCCAATATTCAACCCAAACATTTGAACAAAACGAATGAGAAATGTTTTTATTTTGCATTTAATTAAAACGTTTTGCGTTTGTTTGCCTTTCATTGTGTTGCGATAGTCGAACGTGTGCGTTTTAGGAAACATGCTCGACAATAGGGATGTTTCCTGAGTAAAAAATATATGATTATGTTTAGTCCGCCAGTTAGATTATAGAAAAATATTGGACACGTATTTTTTCCTTTATCAAGTCTATAAAAACTGACGAAGATACAAAGCATCAAAGATCAGGAGTGGGGGCTTGTGACGTTACG
This sequence comes from Hecatera dysodea, assembly GCA_905332915.2. NCBI lineage: Eukaryota > Metazoa > Arthropoda > Insecta > Lepidoptera > Noctuidae > Hecatera > Hecatera dysodea. Next base: position 12,930,372 of record HG995299.1, on the reverse strand, counting down.
GCTCGGTAAAAACGAGTAGTGACGTCACACGAGTTTTCAACGCACTGTATCGTCTTCATTTTTTGTCTACGTGAAAAAAGAAAAAATACGTGTCCAATATTTTTTGGAAATCTATCTAACGGACTAATTCGATTTTTTTAGTCAACTACCCTATTGTGTTATTTGATGTACCTACATACTAATGTTTATTTATTGGGCCGTGTTTTGAATGTTCAAAACAATTTTCTACGAATTGTGAAGTTTTCATGGATATGCTTTTTAATTACATTCTGAATCTGATACACACACACACACACACTGTAAAGTATAGGGCATAGGTAGGGTATGTACTGATACCGAAAAACATCTAAAAATTCTGCTTTTTTGCACATCATTTACTGAATACCGGACTTCGAGAATGGTCACCCAGTACTTGAGTACTTGTAGTTTAATTACCGGTATTATACTGTATAATCTATGGTTTGATCGTATTTAAATAAAACTACGGAGTACTATATACTGCTCTAATCTTGAATTTTTGAATATATAGAGATTCATTGACATGAGCCTAACTAAACAGCGGAAAATTCTAACACGGACTTCTAATCCAACGCCATCTAGTTACAAAATTGGAACTAAGGTTTTGGTGAGTGGGTTTTGAACAAGCATGGTTCTTAACATCATCTTAATGTATTACTTAAAATGTTAATTATAATCCGATCCTAATTAAATATATTGTTTAAGTGTAGACGTAAATCGATTTTGTCGCTGACTGTAACTGTCGTTGTCTTTTTGACAATGTTATTTTCCTTCTGCCAGCGACTTCGACCGCGTGGGATAGTTACTTTACCCCCGATTTTGAAACTCTCAGCCCGATCGGTTTAAAATTGACAAAGTTTCAAGCCCTATTTTATCCCCTTGGGGGTAGAATTAATCAAAATCCTTTCTTAGCGGATACCTACGTCATAACATCTACCTGCATGCCAAATTTCAGCCCGATCCGTTCAGTGGTATGGGCTGTGCATTGATAGATCACTATGTATGCGTGAAATATGCACAACTTACAACAAAAAAAGAAATGAAAGTAAAGCTGAAATGCCTGTGCAAAATTATATTATAATAACCTATACCTACTTCACTTAAAAATAAATACCTATAACTACGTATAACTAATTAATAAAATAACTACTAATTAATAAAAGTATCTACGCTTTTACCTACTTAATACTAAAAAACAGAACATAAATTAGCCAAAACTAACCTATCGGTATCTAAAAATCTATGCTCCTACTTCTACTACTACTTCACCTAAAAAGAAATAAAATTGAAACTATTAATAATTTGTAATTTGAAAGAATATTTAAACATTACCAAAATAACTAATAAGTACCTATTTCATAAAATAGCAACAAAAGTTACACAAAAATAATCACAACATCTTACAGCATGATTCAGTATTAAAGCGCGACGGCGCGATGGCTTATTATTGTATTCAATTTGGTGTTTCTATACCGATTTCTATGATTATTTTTTAATGAATAGGTAATAATGTTAACTTTTTTAAATTAGGGATGAGTGAGAGTATTATAAACGTAAGAGTAAACAAATATAATCAGAAAGCTCCGAACTGCTAAGCTATCGGGAGTTACACGTGTTATTGTGATTCAACCATAAGAGATAGACATATGCTGTTGTGGGATATTTTTTAGATAATTTTATGTAGAACATTTCCGTCATACATGATTTCTATGTAACTTTAACCATTAAGGCTACACACGCGACGGAAGCTTAAAAAATGGAGTAACTTCTCCCGTTTACCCAACATTTCCCTTCACTGCTCTGCTCCTATTGATTGTAGCGTGATGAAAAGTATACTATAACCTGCCCAGGAGTATGAAGAATAATTGCACCAAGTTTCGTTAAAATCGGTCGAGTAGTTTTTGTTTCTATAAAGAACATACAGACAGACAGACAGACAGACAGATAGACAGACAAACAGACAAAAAATTTACTGATTGCATTTTTGGCACCAGTATCGATCACTAATCACCCCCTGACAGTTATTTTGAAAATATATTCCCTGTACAAAATTGACCTCTCTGCAGATTTATTATAAGTATAGATAGATATAGATAAGACTGATATTTTGGTTGTCGAGGGTATGGAAAACCTAAGAAAAAGTAAACATCACAGTAATTTCTATCTTATTGTTAGATAGAATAAGAATTAAGTTAAATTTTCTGCTACACTGATATGTTTATGGATTCCATTTTTGTTTCAGGAGAATAAGTAGCGAAGTTCTGATTTATAACTCAACAACAAGAGCAGTAACAGAATCTTATTAATATTTTTTTCTTTTCTCAAAGTTATTCCAATTCAGTATGTGTTATTAGGCAAGAATATCTTGATTAATATTTTGTAACTTTATTTATTATCCAGGCCATACCATTTAATCGATCATTTTGGACACATTATTCCTCTCGTATCTTAGCAATCAAATACAGTAATTACATGTTCAGGCATTCCCCAGCAAGCAATTTCCTTCTCTCTTTGATCAAGTCAGCAATCAATATCACAGACCTACGTCATATAACACCAACGGCCTCATCTCAATATAGACAGACCTTATTAACCTAGACATGACCTTTAACCCTGTCTCAGTTTCAACTAAATCACAACACTAATATTATTACTGTGGCCTTACTTTTTCCTATTAACCCTTCACGAGTGACTTTAAACTTTGACTCTACAACATAAGGTTTTTATTTGAATGTGTTGCATATGCAATAAGTTGGAGTAAAAAGCCGTAATGCATTACCATAGCCGATGGGTTGAAGTAAGGCGGTGTGCAGATAGGGTGCGTCGTCACGGGGTGACACGCTCCGCAAATAGGGGGTTGTTCCGCTAGCTCGGTATTAGCCTTTGTGCACATGGCAGGCGAGTCATGAGATAAAATTTGGGAACATTTCATAGCCCACAGTCGTGATTGAATGGTTGATCGCATAAATCACATCGAATAAATGTTTTACTTGTAGATATGCTTTGTGGTATGATTTGTTCGGTATGTTAGGTCCCAAGTTAATTTGCTTCACGTAGCTGCGACTTTAATGAATCCTTACTAATATTATAAACGCGAAAGTTTGTATGTATGGATGTTTGTGACTCTTTCACGCAAAAACTACTGAATGGATCGTCATAAAATTTGGTACAGAGATAGATTATATATAGTCTGAAATAACTCATATGATACGTTCTATACCGGGAGTATATTCTTTTGGGATAATTTTCGACATTCACGTGGGCGGAACCAACATCTATATAAGTATATTATAATCAATATATCCCTAATTAACAAACGCGGAGGTTTAAGTTTGATATATAGGTAAAAGCATATGTGCGTATGTGTGTGCATGTATTTTTTATGACATTATACGATTCTCAAGTGAATAAAAAAACCTAATTCATGACAAACCCTTTGCAGTCAGATTTAAAATTCCAATTTCGGGCTCTATCGAACGATGTTTTGTTTTTGTATGTAGTGTTCTTGTGCTATATAGATTCATTTGTCTTGCACGACTTCTGAGTCAGGATCAATTTTTCAATGGCCAGACAATTTTAAACTGAAGAATAAAGATGGCTTTTTGAGATATTTTTAAGTCATAAGCAACCAAACACACATTTTCATTGATGAAAAGTTAATTAGCTATTGAAAGATCAGGTCTTAAGTAAATATCCTACTTACCTAACTTTGGTTAGGAAAAACGTCAGTCTTCTTAAATTATTAGCTAAATCCGCGGACAGACAAATTTACTTCAAACCTTAAATATATAATTTTGCACAATATTTGGAAAGATTTTTAGAAGCTAACAAGCCCTGCCCTTGTCGTTTTTTAGTTGCACGTAAAAGTGATGACTTTTATATATAATAATTCCCGAGAGAAGAGCCTTCATACTCAACACTCGGTCAATAAAACCGAGTATTTCCATTCACCTAGGTAGTGTTATATTTTCTTTAGGTATTCCTGAGCTGAGCAGACTTTTACGAGTCGAGGAGGTTCGAATCAAGAGACACTTTACTGCTTAGGGCACTCCAGGGAGTAGGTCTAAGAGTACCGCCGCGCGACCGACGTAGCGACGAACATTCTCGATTTAGGGCATTAAGATATTGGCATCGGTTGTGAAAACCGATTTGGTTATTCGTTTTGGGTTCTGACAAATTAGATACAGATTGGATACAGACTCTTAAATACTTACACTAAGCATAAGAGTATTTTTAATATCTTCTGAATATTAAAATTTTTAGCACTTATGGAGTGTAAAATAAACGCGTCTGAAAAAGAGGAAAAAGAGGAAAAACGCGTTAAGATTTCGTTGAGATTGAGATATTGTCAGATGTTGATGTTTAGTTACCTAAATACTTCTCGTTATTTGAATGATGGTTAAACTATATACGCTAAACGCTGTGATATTTTTGTTTTTATTCAACTATATTATGATTTTTTAGAATGTAGATGGACCGCACAGAAAATCCAATTTATCCCTGTTGATAAGCCCGATGGGTCACTCACATGGCGTTGCCCTCTGGCTAAAGGTTTGACCCTCTAAATGGTGGTGAAATCACATAAAAGTTGCCATATTACCTCCCTAAAGATAGTCGTGACCTTTTTTAAACCCAAAATGATGGAATGAAAATACTTTCAGACGATATTAAAACATAGAATATCAAAATTAAATTACGAGACAGATGACAAAGAAACTCATGTTTGATTACTTCATAAACGTTCACATATGTAAATTAAAAACATTCATAATAACGTGAAACTGAGATACTTTATTGAATTAAAAGAAAGAGAAAGATGAGAATTTTTGAATGAAATTCATGAAACGGAAAATCGTGGAAAATAAAATGCAAAAATAAACAAGCATTTAAAGAATAGCAAGACTTACTACACAGGAAATATTCTGAACAATATTTTGGTGAGTAAAAGTCGTCAAGTCGAGATTTGAATGGAAATTGAAAAACTTTTATCCCCTGGTGGACGTAACAAGCGTTTTATACGGATTCAAAGATTTATCTGTTCCGGAATATGCATCCATTTATTTGATAAGATAATTGAGACGAAAGGGGGGAATGCCTGTTCCTTATTGAGGCAAATTATGTGAAAGATCACATTGCGTTGTCAGTTATCTGTTTTCCAATTAGTGTTTTTGAGTCGCAAATTAATGGACCCTACGTGATACTGAAGTAAGTTAGTAAAAATACTTACTAATAAGAAGTAAGTACTAAGATATAACAATGGAAACAATACACATATAATTTTGTAGAAGATAACCGACATCCAGAAAACCAAAATGCATAATATTGAAATAATATTATGATGTGTTGATTTTCACGTTTGAAACTCTCAAAATCATAAAGATTTCATCGTCAATATCAATAACAAAATTTACAGTTATAAACAAAGTAATACTTCCGACGTTTTAGACATGAACAAATTAAAAACCCACAGAGCTCGTCCTTTTTCAATTAAATAATAATTTCCATTATTTGAACACAGACGAGGCAGGCAGCTCTTCAGTTTGAGAGCACAACAGGTACAATCGATATTTCCGGGCGCCCGAGGGGTGGCCTAGCAAACAGACGGACGAATGCTTAGACGCGACACTGTCTTTTCAATTATGCTCCTCTGGTACATTCCCGTGTTACTGAATGCTATGCTTACCTAAATAAGTCAATTTGGATCGATCTACTGAGAAGTAAAATACATTGGTATACTGTTAAGTCTGTTTTATTGTTTGAATGTACCAAATTGTACCTACTTTGTATTCAGGTTTCTGTTCTTGCAAGGCCGGCTGAACTAAGTGTCCAAAATAGGACAACTCGGTGTGCCCAATATCGACAAGCAATTACTTTGGCGATGACAACTTGCCGCTACCTGTTGATAGTTTCGTGGGAAGCCCCAATCAGAAAGATAGATAATCCGGCGATGATACAATATGATTCAATTCTATTATCCTAATAGCCTCTTAAAGTTGCTAGCTCTGTCATTCGACCGTAGCCCGTAATCCGTCTACAGCGGAGAGTAGGAATTGAAGAGCCTCAGGAAAAATACGCTTATGTACCCTTCTGTTGAGGGTTCATAACTCGTAGGGACAAGGGTAACGTTTACTTATCGACGTGGAAAAGGTTCCATAATACATTTCGTCGCGTTTCGCGTTTCGTCGGAAGGGCAAACTTTTTATTTGCTCCACAGGCGTGCTGCGGCAAGCGGTGCACTCCCTATTGTAAATTTTGTGGAAACAGATCGTAATTGGTATATTGTACGAGTTTATAGCGGGTATAGTATACACAATATACGGTACATACGATACGTGACACATAAAGAACGTTTGAAGAAGGAAGTCTTGATCTTTAAACGGTTCAGTATTTACATTCTTTATTTTTTCCTTTTATTGGAAATGGGAACATGAATATCAAATTAAGGTACGCACTCGATTTTCATATCGTTTTCGCAAGCAGGCCGTTTGAGGCAATTCAAATTTAAATCAACAATATACAAAATACGTTTTGCGGTGAAGTGCTGGCACTCAATAACAATATTGCCAATTATAGCACATCCAAGTGAGTGATCACGGGCAATTTACATTGAACTTAGCAAATTGGGTTTCGTATAATCCGCTCCTAAATTAGAGGAACCACTTGCTTGTATTTAACAAATAATAATAGGAGCGTCGCAAGGTGTCTCTTTGCGTAAGATTTACTTGAGGAATACACGATAACATGAAATTCCGACACTTAATTAGTCCTCTCATTTGTCCGGCATTTTATCTTTTACATAAATAAGAGGGATCGGAACGGTACTTAAAATCGGGGAAATCTTTTGATTAATTACGAATGAATTTGTGAGATTTATTGTTTTAACATTTAAAACCGTTTTATATAATGTTGCTGTAGAGACGAAGGGAGAGAGGTAGGAAAGAAAATAAAGGTTTCTGGCGCGGAACGAGGAAAGTAATTACCGATACACCTGTTTAAAAAGGATCTTGTTAAGGGTATGTTGTTATATCTTTGAAAGGTATCGAGTAAGAGCAAGTTTCTTTATTTTAGTTACCTTTTTCGTATATCTTTCTTCCGTGGGATGTTGAGTTGTTATCATTATTTGTATATGTATAGTGTATAATGACTGTGTCCGTTGCATTTCGAAAACATTTTTCTTGTTCCTAGTTCAGGAAACGCTAGGTAATTTTAAGATTTGCCACGTTTAAATTTAGGTATAATGCGAATTTCTGTTGCAAGCATTTCCAAAGTTGCTATAGACACACCCTTGTAGGAGCACACGAGAATGAAGACAACACGACGACAATTGACCATTAAACTCGTACATTGTTTGCTACCAGTACATCGCGAATGAATTCAACATCATTCCACACGCGATGGACAGTAGTACGGCACACCACATTTTGGGTCGTGCTGCAACAGCATCCCGTGACGTTACACGTCACCAAGCAGGTCTACCGTGACCAACAGATGTATGAACAAATGGAAATACTCAAATATTTTATTTTGTTGGAAGTTTGACGGATGAAAATCTAGCGATTTACTTTTAGATTTCATGACATTAATAAGTATTGAAAAGTAACAAAAAATCACGCAAGAATCACGCAAGATTTTCCCTAAGGTATTTAAAGACAGTCGAACCCCGTAGCGTACTTCACCGGTTTGTCTCTGGCTTTTCCGATAAGTTGGGGGGAGCATAATTATCTAGAGTCTAGGTTATGGCTGAGAAATTCCTATTAAAATATAACAAATAACACTTTGCCCGACGTGGGATTTGGAATCATCAGGAACTCATGTGCACTAGTAGCTTCATTAGCTTCCGACAGCTTTTGACTATTTAATTTGACTTGTTAGTTTGTTTTTTAGTTAGTGTTACATCTTGTACTCGAATTTTAAAACAGTTATCCCCTAACCGATAGAGCTGAAATTTTGCATACATGTTTATTTAGAAATGTTAATACTCGGTTAGTTAAGTGTAATCGTTTAAAGATGGGATATATTTTTTATGCATCCCAATGAAATTAGCATCAAATGTAAGGGTTTGCTGAGAGGAATACGATTTTTTTATGTTGTTACTTCTAGAAGTCTGTAAAACATTATGAATGGAAGATGTGAAGGATTTCTCAAATTATTTTGGCACCATCCTAGAACAATAGAATCCATACAGCCTGTTTTCAAACCTGGTGTTTTAAGAACGCAACCGTTGACGTGACGCCCGACAGCTAACAGGATCACTGCAATTAGAGCTAATGTTTCATACGACAGATGTATGTATCTGCTCGGTAATCAATGTGGTAATCAAACCAACTAAGCACTTTACACAGGGATTGTATTAGATTAGTGGAGATACACTGTATCTATGTATGTGAAAAGCTATAGACGTTTTACTCAAACGTTATTCGTGGAATTCAATGAAACACGTTGGTAACCTCATTTTTGGGCGCTTGAGCTTCATATTACGATGTCAATTTTTTACTTGTACAGTACCTACGCTAAAGACACGTAGTAGGTACCTAGATGAAACATTAGTTGTCATGCAATCTTTGGACCTACCCTGCTGCGTTTCCTTATAAGCAATGCTATCTACCGAGAAATTGTTCGGGGAACGAGTCAGTTACATGTTGGTCGTTAGTAACAGCAGTCTATGCACAGCGTCCAGTAGAGATTGATGTTGATTGATGTCTAACCTGAATTCAAATTTAAAAGGTATAGATCATTGCAAAGTTGCACATTAAACTAAAAGTTGAGATTCGTATAAAGGCATCTCGGTATCGTCAGAACAGGCCATATTGAATGGGTTTTGCGGGCAAGGGGCAAAATTAAAGTTAGTTTGTGTTTTGCAGTAGTTTTATTTGATGTTTTGTTTTTCACTTTTTGGTTTTGGTGCCCCTCAAAAATCCAACCAGTCCATATCTATTTAATTGCCTATCTCCGTCTTAAATTTAAATGGAACAAAATTTCGTAAGGTATTCATTCTGAAATAAATATCTTACGAACAAAACATTAATTTTGCAAATCCGTCTGTATATGACGGGGTTATGCCCAAAAATATATAAACATCTGAATTGATAACCTCCTCTTTTTTTGAAATCGGTTAAAAATGGAAAATAACGTAACTAAACGACGTTCCACCAAGCACGTGAAATATGGGCACCAATCGTCCACAGGTCCCAAGACATTGGATTGGATTGTATAGGCGACGATTACGACAATTCGTTTTCGTCATAGTATAATAAACGATTTGTAAGAATAATATGATCCATTCCATCATATCAACAAGGCCTCGGCTATGCAATTTACTAAAACAATTTAATCCATCCTTACGATGGCATAAAAGACCTACCTATGCTATTTCTCGCCTGACGTTAAACATGGCAGGATGAAGTGCCACTAATTCTGAGTGATACCAAACGCGTCGCCTGCGCTGGCTGTGAGTCAGACCACATTTTACTGCGACCGCAAACAGTTACGTCACGTTTGTGACAGAATACGGCTAATGCAGTGGAGGTTTATTTGTAATGAGAAGTTAGAATGTCATGCAGATGTGCGAGGTAAAGAATAAAAATCCGCCAGTTGGATCATTTAACTTTGTTAGCCAGCGGAGCTAGGTATAAAGCAAGTGAGAGATATTATGTGTGAGAGATACGAGCGAGGAATATGAGAGTCAGCTACGCAATCTCGCACCGCTCAGTGATACACCGTTGTGGAGCTGCCTACGTATCCTCGCAATGCTCACACTTTTTGCATATCTTTGCCGGGAACAATTACACATTTTTAACATTCATGCTCTACTTAGGTACCTCGCACATATGTACATATCTAGAGTTATAATAAAATTCCTATTTGTAAACGAAGACGCATTTTGTTTAAAAAAAACGTGCTTTGCGCTTTCTTACTTTTAATTTTGGCTTTGACAACTAGCATAAAAATCCACAATCTGTTATCTTTATTTTGAGATACACCTATCTTTTTCACAGTTAGAAACCCAACAGTAAAAATATTCCTTTTTGATGTAATCATTTGGCCCAAACCATAAAGACATAAATATCGTAACATACCTAGATATTCAACTCAGGATTTCAAGTTATTCCGACCACTATTTCCTAAGCTAAAACTATCGCTGATTTAGGTAGACGTCGAAAGATCGCAAGGTTGGAGAAAATATCGACAAGCTGCTGATTCATCGCTTAAAAGCACTATTAAAAGTTCCCTGTTTCCGTAAAGTTTTCAAACTTGGTCGGTGTTATAGGCTACGAACACATTATTGTAATATATGTATGTTTTACCTTTTTCATCCTTCGATCGTCGTGTGCTGAAATAAGAGACTTGCTTCAGTAGTATGATATGCAATTAATAAGAGACTTGATTCAGAAGTATGATATGCAATTTGATCCTTTGAGTTACTTCTCAGGCAATCTATGTCCATCTCTGCAATATAAAAGGAGACGAGGTTTAAAGGCGGCAAGGGGGTAAAAAATGTGTTGACTACTAACGTTAAATACCTCAGTTGTGGTCTTTACTGAGGCTGCATGTTTGTTATTATTTTCGTTACGTGTACTTCAGAATACCCGCATCGATTCGACCTGGATTTTTTTAGTTTTGATTATCTCTACGAAGCAGAAAAGAACTGAAAAACAAGTATTTGGGAAATATATAAAAGCGCTGTTCCTCTCTCCTACCTATTAAATTTTATAATATGATAATTGATACTGCTCTTATTTACCTACCACCTGTATATGCACATTGTGGATTGCAATAAACACTTGAAACTTGAAGTCAGTTTGACACCTTGGCAATCGCCTGGTAACATGTAACGCACATTTAGCACCTGTGATGAACATATAACAACATTTCACAGCAAATATTCCATCGGTTCCGCGTCCTAGCTCCGATATAGTTGTCGTTTGATTCATTAGAAGCCGAGCGGCGGCGGACAGTCGTGTGTCAGCTGTAGCTACGAGTAGGTACCGGCGTCCGACGATACGCTGCCACGCTGGTTGCACGGCGGCGGAACGCGGTGCTACTCGCTTTGATTGACGCACCTGATTTGTCTGGCTTATCTGTTTATTTATTGCGAGATAGACGGTACACAAAATTTTGCTGTGCGTTTAAATGTTGTATAGCTACACATCTGACTACGAGTACCTTACTGGTATAGTGGTTGCAAGCAGAAGCTTCGTGTTCCGTGTTCCAGGGCACGATTAAAAGTAAGGTTTTATTGGGATTTTCCATAGAAAAAAAAGAAACAAAATATTACTATTACTATCAACTTTCAAATAAAAACTTTAATTTCAGAAGTCGGTGCTTTTGGTTTTGTTCTTTCGTTTTTGGACTCGAATTTTATTTAGAAGTTTGCTGCAAAATGCTTATTTAATTTTCAGTTATAGTAGTGATATTCCACAACTAAATTGACCGTTAACACGTTCGGTACCCAGCATCCAGCATATGGGTCGATAAATAATTCGTGTCCACAACATCTGAGTCGTCATTACATGTAGGCACATAGTAGTTGAAGAATTACAAAGGTATTGCTTATTTCAATAGAAATGTCTTCCAGCAGACCTGCGATAGAAGACTTAAAAGAAACGTAGCCACAGTGTGTAAAGAGACTTCTGTTCATGCGCAGAACCCGACTAGCGATTCCATATCTAAGTACATCTTAAGGTTTTACTTTATGTGCCAACGCAGTTCAAGTATAGAGCAGCTTATAGTTAAGTATATACTTTGCTTTGAAATTGACGTAAACTTATCAATACTCGCTGTCTCGCTTATATAATATAATGTATTTATTTTCTTAGATCTTATTAGTTTTAATTTGAGGAGGTCACTGGTATTATCTTCGAAGTTCAACGTCCAATACAAATGCAATATAGCTAAACACAAAGCAAAAATAATAACACGCGAATAGAAAACAATAAAAACATGGAAATTGAACATAATTGGTGAGTTAGGGGTGTACCAGGGTTCGCACCAGGCGGCGGCTGAGTTGATGACACGCGGGGTTGCGATAGTCGTTGACAGAATCCGGCAACTGGGTCTCGAGGTGGCCCTGCACAAGTCCGAGGCCATGTGCTTTCATGGCTCTCGGAACCGGCCACCACCGGGACCCCAGCTAACGGTAGGAGGGGTTCACATCGGCGTCGGGTCAACGATGAGGTACCTGGGCCTCGTCCTCGACAGCCGGTGGAACTTCGCGGAGCATTTCCGACGTTTGGCCCCCAAACTAGGGCGGGCCGGGGCAGCCTTCAAGCGGCTCTTGCCCAATCTAGGGGGTCCAAGCGCCTCCTGCCGGAGGCTGTACGCGGGGATCGTGCGGTCCATGGCCCTTTACGGGGCCCCAGTGTGGGCGCTGTCGCTGAGGCGACTGCCAGCGCGCCACCTGGTCTCGGCCCAGAGGGTCATGGCCATTCGGCTAGTCCGGGGATACCGCACGGTCTCTGGCGAGGCGGCGAATCTCCTTGCCGGATTGCTGCCGTGGGATCTGGAGGCGAGAGCCCTCGCGCACGTTTACGCGTTGCGCGTGGAGGCGCTAAGCCGGGGTGAAACTCTGCTGCCACGGCAAATTGCTGCGCAGCGGACGGAGCTCCGGCGGGATCTCACGGAGGTTTGGAGACAGCGACTATCGCAACCCAGTGCTGGGCACGCCACTATTTTGGCGATAAGTCCCCTCTTTGAGGCGTGGCTGGAGAGACGTCACGGCGTCCTCACCTTCCGCCTGACGCAGGTGCTCACCGGACACGGCTGTTTCGGGAGGTACCTGTGTCGGATCCAGCGGGAGGATACGTCCGGGTGTCATCACTGTGTGGATCGCCCGGAGGACACGGTGGAGCATACGGTGGAGGTCTGCCCTGCTTGGGCGGAGCACCGCCGTGTCCTCGTCGAGGCGATCGGCGGCGGCGACCTCTCGCGTCCGGCCCTGGTTCAAGCCATGGTCCGGAGCGAGGAGGCATGGGAAGCGGTCGCCTCCTTCTGCGAAGCAGTAATGCTAGCGAAGGAGGAGGCGGAACGCGTGCGTGAGAGGGAAACCTCACGCCCAAGCCGCCGCAACAGAAGAAGACGCCCCGGGCGTCGGGAAACGCAGGGCGATTCCCGGCCACCGTAGGCGCGGGCCTGCGGATGGCGAGCTATGGGTGGCTCGCCGTCCGATAGCAACCAGGCCCGAGTCGACGGCGCGTCGTGTTCCACGCGCGCCTCAAAGAGCCGTCAGCAATGTAGACGGGGCCCCATAGGGTCAGTGCCTGCTAGGGTTGCGGATTTTGTTCGAAAGAGTCACCGCAGCCCTGGAACGCAAAGGGCACAAGAAGGATCACGGGTGGGTTTTAGTCAGTAAGAGTCTGACACTCCCTTCCGCTCCGCCCAGAGCGGGAGAAGTCATTTGATGATTTCCCATCCAGAAAAAAAAAAAAAAAAAAAAAAAAAAGGGGTGTACCAGGGTGACCTGTACACATGTGCGTACCACAGCGTACCAGCATAACTGGTGTAAATAATAAACAGACATGTGATTTCAGAAATCCCTGCTATTATTTATTGAAGAGTTCCGTTGCCTAACTCCGAATTTCTTCATCAGATCTTCACCAAATTGAAAAGGGACCACGTCGAAAAAATACTCTTCCACAAATACCTGAATCGCTTCTAGTATGCCTATAAAATTTAAAAAGTTCCCTTATTTTATCTAGGATCGCATCATCAGATCCTGACCTGATGACCGTGGGGTCACTTGGAAAGGCACCTTTTTAAACAAATTTGTAGTTTTCCAAATGAGTTCAGGCGTTTTTGAGTAATCGGGGAACATACAATTAAAAAGATTCCGTCGAATTGAGAACCTCTTCCTCTCCTTTGTATGAAGTTGGTTTAAAATATTTCAGCTATAGGAGATATAACCCTGAATCCAGGTTTGCACTATCGTTATGGCATAGGGCTCGCCCCTATTTGATGGAAAATAAACAATATGACATGAGGTCATATATATGACCCCACCGAATGTGTCTCCACGTTGTCGTCGTGGTGGGGCTTGAGCGTCCCAATGATCTTGCGAGCTTTCCCGGTAGAGCCACTCATGCCGGAAGGTCGCAAGTGAGGGATCAGACCAAGCGAGACACACACACGCCTGCTCGCTGCTCTCTGGTACGCGTCTGATCATCAGACGCAGGCCCGCCGTAAGCGGGCGTGCAAGGCGTGCACAGCACGCGGGCGGCACGTCCAAGGGGGCGGCAAATCGAGCGACTCATTACGTAATATTCAAAGTCATAATCAGAATATTTAGCCACCTACAGCATAAGAAATATCAACGCATTGAAAAAAAAAACTGAAGGCGCTATCTTATCCGTCAGCATGGGTACCGCAGGACCCGCCCGCCTCCGTTTGGACTCAAATTCAATACAAGTATCCATTAGTCGTATTCTATGAAAAGCAGTATTCGCGAAGTTTTGGGGATTCACTCTGAGCTTATTTCTCAGTTGATAGGTTAGTTAGGTACTTGTTGAGCACGCCACCATTGTGGCGATAAGTCCCCTCTTTGAGGAGTGGTTGGAGAGGAGCCACGGCGTTCTCAGCACCGGTACTCACCGGATACGGGTGTTTCGGGAGGTACCTGTTTTGTAATCCACGGGAGGACACGTCGGGGTCTCAACACTGTAGATCGCCCGGAGGACATAAGGGAACATACAGTGGAGGTCTGCCCTGCTTGGACGGAGCAACGCTGTGACCTCGTCAAGGCGATCGGCGACCTCTCGCCTCCGGCTCAGTTTAAATCTATGGTCCGGAGCGAAGGAAGCGGTTACCTCTTTCTGCGAAGCCGTAATGATAGTGAAGGAGGAGGCGCATCGCGTGAGGGAGAGGGAAACCTTACGCCGCAACAGAAGACGCCCCGGGCGTCGGGAGTCGCAGAGCGATTCCCGGCCACAGTAGGCGTGGACCTGTGGATGATGGCTCGCCGACCGATAACAACCAACAAAAAAATAGCCCCACAATGAATCAAATAATCAAATTTGCATAAATTTTTGGTGTTTTTTCCACGTAATGAAAAAAAACATCAAATAGCCTTTTTTTAGCCAAACTCAGCATACATAATTATGTAGTCGTAGGGCGGTATAATCGGTATTGCACGCGGGCGATCAAACAGCTAGCAGCGGGCTTGATCAGACGTGACTGTGGGAGCAGCGAGCAGGTGGAGAGGTGAGGTGAGGAGAGGGCCCTGAGAAGGGGCGAAGCGAACAGGGACCACACCCTTAAAAGGAAAACCATGAAAAAAGACGCTTGCAAAATGAGTCCCCAGGTGGGTCCCGACTGCTCAGCGGTCGGGGAATCCCACCCCGCTTCGGCGCGCTGCCCTCCGTACTCTGGGGTGGGCACCAAACGTCTTCCGCTTGCCAGTGGCAACAAGAGCCGAGGAGGCTCCGAGTCATCGTCGTCATCCGGATCCGCATCCTTCAAGGAGCTGATGGCGCACGAGTTTGAAGAGGAGGGTTCGCCTGAGCGCCGGGGTGGTGCGGAGTCGGATTTCGGCTCCGCACCAGACCTAGTAACGGTCAGCTCGGCGGGCTCCGAAGACGGAAGAGGGGGGGCTGCTGCGGAGAACGTCAAGTTCTTCCGCAAGCGGCCCAGGCGGGAGGATGACCAGGAGTCGTCCTCCGAGGGCCAGTTTGCTTCCGCCCGCAAGATCCCCACCGCAAGGCGGGGCAGGGGCAGTGAGGCAGGGAGGGGGCTGGCTCCCTCTACCCGGGATGCGGAGCGTCGGGCCGAGAGGTTGGTGGGGGAGGGGCGTCGCCCTGTAGGGAGCGGTCGCAGGGCTCCCTCCACCCTTCCGCCTCCTCTCGACTCTGACGACTCGGTGTCCCCGGGGGAGGTACCCCCCACCGCCGAGGAGCAGAGGGCTCAATTTGAGGAGATTGTGGAGGCCGCGATCCGCGCTGTGGCCTTCAAGAGGAAACAGTCCTCGAAGCGGGAGGCCATCAGCACGGCCAAAGCCTCCATCCTGGCGGCAGCGGCGGCCAACGTCGGCGGGACAAAAGAGGCCAAAGAGGCGTCCGAGTTGCGGGCAGAGGTCGCCCGCCTAGCGGTTCTCACGGAGCGACTCATTCGGGAGAATGAGTCGCTCCGGAAGGACCTTGCGGGGATGGCCAGAGCGGCCTCTGTGGGGCCGCGAGGGGGACTGAGTCCGGCAGCGCCGGAGGGGGGCCAAGTGCTAAGCCAGGTGCGGGACCTGGTGCGGCAGGAGCTGGCTCCCTTCCGGAGGCAGTTCTCCGTACTGGAGGACATGGTCCGGCGTCTTCCGTTGGCGGCGGCACAGCGGCCCCCGGGACAGCGGAAGGCGGCCTCGTACGCAGCCGCGGTGGCTGCCGGCCCGGGAACGTCCGGCCAGGCGAAGGCCAAGGAGGGAGCCGCGCCAGCGCCTGTGACGCCGGCGCCTGCGACGCCGGCGACGACCAAGTCGGCCCCGGCGAGGAGGGGAAGGAGGAAGGCTGGAGGGGGAGCGGCTAAAGCTGCTGCGCCAGTGGCGCCGCAGCCGCCCCCACCCCCAACTTCGGACCCTCCTGCGGCCGAGGCCGGTTGGCAGGTTGCTGGAGAAAAGCGGCAGGCCAAAAAGGCGGCCAAAAGCAAGGCCAAGAGGCAGCGGCGGAAGGCCAACGCCATCGCGGCGAGGCTCCGCGCCCCGAAGTCCGCGGCTGTAGTTTTAACACTGCAGCCGGAAGCGGAACAGAGGGGCGTGACGTACCTCGCCCTGATGAAGCGGGCGAAGGAGGCGGTGAACCTCCGGGAGAAGGGCATCACCGGGGGCATCGAGATCAGGAGGACCCTGACCGGTGCCCGGAAGCTCGAGCTCGCCGGAGCGGAGAGCGGCCCGTTCGCGGACGCCCTGGCCGAAAGGCTGAAGGCGGTCCTCCCCGCGGACGAGGTTCGAGTGTCCAGGCCGACTAAGTGCATTGATATGCGCATAGTGGGCCTGGATGACTCCGTGACGGAGGAGGTTGTGGCCGCCGTCGCCAGGACTGGGGGGTGCTCTGCCGAGCTTGTCAAGGCGGGCACCATCCGTCCTGATAACACGGGCATGCAAACCCTTGTGGTGAGCTGCCCTGTGGCGGCGGCCAGAACAGTGTCGGAGGGTCGAAGGCTCTTGGTGGGGTGGGTTTCTGCGCGGGTAAAACTGCTGGAACCCAGACCTCTGAGGTGCTACCGCTGCCATGTGGGCAACCACACGGGAGCTATGTGCCCCTCGGAGGTGGACCGCAGTGGACTTTGTTTCCGCTGTGGTCAGCCCGGTCATCGGGCCGGCTCGTGCGAGGCCACGCCGCACTGCAGTGCATGTGCGGCTGTTGGCAAGCCGGCCGAGCACTGGGCTGGGGGAAGGGCCTGCGCGCCATCCGCCCCGACCAAGGGCAAGAGGTCCGCCGCCGCCGCCGCCTCTGCCGCCGCCGCGGCTTCCGTCGCCGCTTCTGCCGCTTCTGCTGTGGGTGCTGCGACTCCCGGTACTCGGGAGGGGGCTGAAATGAAGTGCCAGTAATGGTCCCATTTCGGCCTCCTCCAGAGACAAGTCGGCCGCTGTGCTATTGCGCAGTGGCTGATGCCTGTGGACGGTGAGCATGGGTGGCTCGCCGTCCGATACCAGGCTGAGTCGACGACGCGTTGTGCTTCACGCGCGCCTCAAGGAGCCGTCAGTGAGAGACGGGGCCCCATAGGGTCGGTGCCTGCTAGGGTTGCGGAATTTGTTCGAAAGAGTTACCGCGGCCCTGGAACGCAAAGGGCACATGGAGGAGCACGGGTGGGTTTTAGTCAGTAAAAGTCTGACACTCCCTACCGCTCCACCCAGGGCGGGAGGGGTCATTTGATGATTTCCCATCCAAAAAAAAAAAAAAAAAGGTCATATATATGACACTTACTCCACTACCCATCTCTTTTGGAAACACAGGCGTGATATCTCGATTAGATTTATATCTATTAAAATACTTTTTGCCTGCGTCTCCCTTGGGCGTCGTCATTCGGTGATTGATTACGGAAACATTTTCATAGAGAAATATATATGTATAAAGTAGAACATCTATTTAATTAATAAGGTATTCCGTATTCCGACTTCGATTTTACTGTTCACCAAACGCCATCCATATTCATGAATGATCATGATTCTAAAAAAAAATGCGAAATCTATATAGTATATAAAAATGATCCCTACTTCCGTTGGCCATGTCATGACGTGTGAACGCTTGGACCTAATTATTTTTACGTTGTGTTTGTTATTGTCAGAAGAAGGTTCTTATGAAAGAAAATTTTGAAAAAAAAAATGTAAACGATACATCCGAGTGAAGCCAGGGCGGGTCACTAGTGTAAAATAAAAATAATACGTCACTTTTAAAATCACACACATGCGTGTATGATTTAGCATAGCATGCATAATGTAATCCGTCAAAATGTCATTTAATCAAAACATGGACATCAGATGCAGTAAAATTAAGATTGACACACCCCTTCCTCAGTCACAGCAGAACAGAAAGGAAATAAAAACGAATAAAACATTTGAATTTATGTAACCAAACATACTATACTCAGGTTTTTTTGTGGCCTACACATAAGTGGACCTAAAAATAAAATGGTATTCATACATAGAATACAACAGTAAGAAGAAAACCCATGACGTATTAGAACCGCTCGTGTCACGAGAGATAAAATAATTTCGGCTGCGTGATATCAAAGTGCCCCTGATCCCTGATGTCGACAACTACATACATAAATCATGCATAATATGTATGCAGTCACCGCGGCAGTTGCTATCGACAAGTGCTTTGTGTGCGCTTTATGAATTTAGGGGTTTAATACCTTCTGCCCCCAGTTTCATATGCGTGATGTGATAAGTGTTTTATTATAACAAGGAAACTTACTACAGCGGATGAAAATTGTCGCAAGTCTTAATCTACATCTCAGTCTCAGACAATCAGAAAACGATAGACAAACAGACACACTTTCACAACTAGAGTTTAATAGGGACTTTGTATTTAATTACAATAAAATTGACGCTGTTGTAGATTTGTCTTGCTTTTTTATAAAGAAAAACATGCTTTTTCTCTTACAAAACTATCCTATTAGATATACTAAAGAACGTTTCAGAGGGGCGAATCTATTCATATTATAATATAGCGCAAACCAATGCGTAAAATAATATGCAAAACATATTTGAAGTCAAATATTTTAAAACAATGATCCCGGTCGCAAGTAAACGTTGCAAATGTAACGAAAGGGTGGGTTTCGGAGTGCAGAGAGTAATATTGTGTAGTGTCGAGGGCGGGGGTGGGGTCGCCAATCGATACGCACCCCTGTGCCGGCCTAATGCACCCCTAACACGGCGGTACACAGCCGTACACCGCGCGGCAACGCAACGGCATGGAAACCAAGCTCTCTACAAGTTCCTGGCTTAAAACCGGACAATTTGCATAGTCAGCAGCAGCCACCAAGCTACTTTACTTTAAAAACACACGCAGAGAAACAGTTTGTGTGGTAAAAAATGTTTTAATATTTACTAACCTCTTAAAAGCGCCTCCCAAAGCTTTGAATGTAAAATAAGCCACTATTGCATTGGAGACGTCCCCTTACGGTGCTCGACCGGCACGACTCTAGCACCGAAATGATTTATATTTTCTAAAACGCTTTTATAAAATAGCTGATACGCCGATTTTACCCGGATAAAATGTATTCCAATTTCGTCCAGTTAGAAAATTGCATTCATATTTTTTACAGCCGACTTTCGGGATTTATTTTTATTTGTTAAAAATGCAGGCATAAAATATTTTTGGGTTCATATCTCTGCGGAATAGGCGTGTCAGTGTTATTTTAAGGGCAGATAACAAAATGAATATTTCGTTATTTTTACCGTTATGGTGGCAGTGCTATTTTTGGTACGAGCCTGGGTGTAGTGTTCGTGCTTGTTCTGTCAGTATCTAATTATCCTACACAAAGACTGCTCTGCAAGACGGCACAAATAGACTCGATTGAAATTCTCTGCCAAGACTTCGGTATCCACTGACCTAAAAACGAATTCCGGAATGAGTAAGACTTTTGAGGTCTTTTTTTTGTTTGTTATCGGAACAGTTCCCATGCACATAACAAGATAAATGTTGTAACAGTTACATTCCTCATTTTTCTTTCATTACCTACTTCCCTTTTGAAGTGCTTTCAGTTCTTCGCTTGAGCTTTTGAAGATTTATAAGAGCGATAAAAGGTGGTGTTTTAATATTGTTTGAGATGCGTTTGTTTTGTGGTTATACGTTTTATTTAGCTCTTTCTTATAAAATATTATTTAACTTCCATTTTATAAGTTTCTGGGGGAGGATTGTCTGTTTCAAAGGTATTGTGTTTTATTGAGGGTTGATAGTACGGTGAGCTTGGCGAAGCGGGCGCCGTTATAATCTATTAAAGTCTCGGTAGCGATGTGTTCCGCCTCACTAATGTGATTTTTGAACCATGTAGTTACTAGGATATTATAGTCGCGTGTGTTCCTAACAAACGATAATTACTAAATGAAAAGCTCAGTTGTACACGACGCTGGCAATTAAAACGTACGGTGCAGTAACTTGTTAAGAATTTACAGTACATGTAGTTTTTAATTTACTGTTGAGTTAATTACAATACTCGTATAATGCTTCAGTAAGAGTTCAGTTTTAGTTTGTGACTTTGATACACACACTCATAATCCATGTTGGTTTTTTTAGCAATGCAAATTCTATCAGTGATAAAATTATTTTAACCTGAACAACTTTCTTTTTTTAGTGTTCCGTGCTTCACTTGACAAAATGGAACCCTTATAACATGACTTTGTTATCCGTCTTTCCCCCAATCAAGATCCTTTTTCTCAGGAACACGTGGAGAAATGAAGCCAACATTGATATCAAATAATCAGGTCTGCTATACCTTGGAGCAGTAAAAAATCAAACTTCTATGACAACGCAATTTAAATATAAGGCGGTTTATAGCAGATGTTTTGACGTTCGCAAAGGAATCAAAACCTACAGGGTACTTCCCGTTGACCTAGAGCCATGGAATATACATGTAAAGGAAACAGTCTAAAAATTGAGAATTCCTAGTTTTATCATATTAAAAATCATTGCGTTTTGAACGCTTAAAGAATTGACCGTGACGTATATGCATTGATGTATGGAAGAACATTTTTGCAACAGCAAAGTTAAGTTCGTCCTTCTATGTTATTTGCTATATTTTTCAGAGTAATTAGTGTTTTCTTAGTTTATAACCTTAAATATGTAATGTGTACATGTACTTGGAACATATGAAGATTCGCTCGGGCCCTTAGGTGCGCGAGTCAGACTTTAAAAATAAATAAAAAAACGTTGCCCCACACTAAGATTTACTCCAGTATCGTTTGTGTTCACAAACATGTAAACTCGTGTACACAAGACACCCACACCCGGAACAACTATCTGTAGGCCATACAAGCCATATGTCGACAAAGACTCGCACTAGTCTGGTGTTTTAAGAAGAATTCGCATTCGTATCGCGGTCGCAAACTGGCACAAACACTCGGGTGTTTGTGCAAATGTGTCAAAATGTAGAGAAATCTCGGGATTTCTCTACATTTTGACACATTTCTAACATGTCTGTCGAGAGATGATAAAGCGACATGAATTTGAAGATGTTTTAAGTACGACCTTTTTTTTTTTTTTTTTTGGATGGGAAATCATCAAATGACCCCTCCCGCCCTGGGTGGAGCGGTAGGGAGTGTCAGACTTTTACTAAAACCCACTAAAACCCACCCGTGCTCCTCCATGTGCCCTTTGCGTTCCAGGGCCACGGTAACTCTTTCGAACAAATTCCGCAACCCTAGCAGGCACCGACCCTATGGGGCCCCGTCCTCGGTGCTGACGGCTCCTTGTGACGCGCGTGGAACACAGCGCGTCGTCGACTCAACCTGGTATCGGACGGCGAGCCACCCACGCTCACCGTCCCCAGGTATCAGCCACTGCTCGATAGCACAGCGGCCGACTTGTCTCTGGAGGGGGCCGAAATGGGACCATTACTGGCACTCCATCTCAGCACCCTCCCGAGTGTTGGGAGTCGCAGCACCCGCAGCAGAAGCGGCAGTGGCGGCGACAGAAGCCGCGGCGGCGGCAGAGGCGGCGGTGGCGGCGGACCTCTTGCCCCTGGTCGTGGCGGATGGCGCGCAGGCCCTTGCCCCAGCCCAGTGCTCGGCCGGCTTGCCAACAGCCGCACATGCGCTGCAGTGCGGCGTGGCCTCGCACGAGCCGGCCTTATGACCGGGCTGACCACAGCGGAAACAGAGTCCGCTGCGGTCGACCTCCGAGGGGCACATAGCTCCCGTGTGGTTACCCACATGGCAGCGGTAGCACCTCAGAGGTCTGGGTTCCAGCAGTTTTACCCGCGCAGACACCCATCCCACCAAGAGCCTTCGGCCCTCCGACACAGTTCTGGCCGCCGTCACGGGGCAGCTCACCACAAGGGTTTGCATGCCCGTGTTGTCAGGCCGGAGGGTGCCCGCCTTGACGAGCTCGGCAGAGCACCCCCCAGTCCTGGCGACGACGGCCACAACTTCCTCCTCCGTCACGGAGTCATCCAGGCCCACTATGCGCATGTCGATGCGCTTAGTCGGCCTGGACACCCGGACCTCGTCCGCGGGTAGGACCGCCCTCAGCCTTTCGGCCAGGGCGTCCGCGAACGGGCCACTCTCCGCTCCGGCGAGCTCGAGCTTGCGGGCACCGGTTAAGGTCCTCCTGACCCCGATGCCCCCGCTGATGCCCAGCTCTTGGAGGCTCACCGCCTCCTTCGCCCGCTTCAGTACGGCGAGATACGTCACGCCCCTCTGTTCCGCTTCCGGCTGCAGTGTGAGCACCACAGCCGCGGATTTCGGGGCGCGAAGCCTCGCCGCAATGGCGTTGGCTTTCCGCCGCTGCCTCCTCGCCTTGTTTTTGGCCGCTTTCGCGGCCCGCCGTTTCTGGCCAGCAACCTGCCACTCGGCCTCGGCCGCAGGAGGGTCCGAGGGTGGGGGTGGGGGCGGCTGCGGCACCACTGGCACCGCAGCCTTAGCCGCTCCTCCAGCCTTCCTCCTCCCCCTCTTCGCCGGGGCCGCCTTGGTCTTCGCTGGCGTCGCAGTCGCCGGCGTCACAGGCGCTGGCGCGGCTGCTCCCTTGGCCTTCGCCGCCTGGCCGGACGTTGCAGGGCCGGCAGCCACCGCGGCTGCGTAAGAGGCCACCTTCTGCTGACCCGGGGCCCTCTGAGTCGCCGCCGTTGGGGGCCGCCGGACCATGTCCTCCAGGGTGGAGAACTGCCTCCGGAAGGGAGCCAGCTCCTGCCGCACCAGGTTCCGCACCTGGCTCAGCACTAGGCTCCCCTCCAGCGGCGCCGGACTCAGCACCCCCTGCGGCTCCTCGGAGGCCGCTCTGGCCATCCCCGCCAGGTCCTTCCGGGGCGACTCATTCTCCCGAACGAGTCGCTCCGTAACGGCCGCGAGGCGGGCGACCTCCGCCCGAAACTCTGTCGTCTCCCTTGAGGGAGACGCGCCAACGTTGGCCGCCGCTGCCGCCAGGATGGAGGCTTTGGCCGCGCTGATGGCTTCCTTCTTAGAGGACTGCTTCCTCTTGAAGGCCACAGCGCGGATCGCGGCCTCCACGACCTCCGCAAACTTGGCCCTCTGCTGCTCTGAAGAGGGAGGTACCTCCACCGGGGGCTCCGAGTCGTCGGAGTCGAGAGGAGGCGGAAGGGTAGAGCGAACCTTGCGACCGCTCCCTCCAGGGCGACGCCCCTCCTCCACCAACCTCCCGGCCCGGCGCTCCACCTCCCGGGTAGAGGGAGCCAGCCCCCTCCCCGCCTCACAGCCCCTGCCCCGCCTAGCGCTGGGGATCTTGCGGGCGGAAGCAAACTCGCCCTCGGAGGTCGAGTCTCCATCTTCCTCCCGCCTGGGCCGCTTGCGGAAGAACTTTTCGTTCTCCACAGCAGCCCTTTCTCCTCCGTCTCCAGAGCCCGCCGAGCTGACCGTTAACAGGTCAGGCGCAGAGCCGGAATCCGACTCCGCACCTCCCCGGCACTCAGGCAAACCCTCCGCTACATACTCGAATGCCATCAGCTCCTTGAAGGATGCGGATTCGGATGACGATTCGGAGCCTCCTCGGCTCATGTTGCCACTGGCAAGCGGAACACAATTGGTGCCCCCCCCAGAATACGGTGGGGCAGACGCTCTTGCGAGCGTGGCGGATTCCCCAACGGCTGAGCCGCTGGAACCGCCCTGGGGTAATTCTATTTCCTCTTGTGTTTTGTCCATGTTGTTCCTTTTTGAGGGTATGGTCCCTTGCTCCTCCGCCCTTTCTCCCTCACAGGGCCTCTCCTCCCACCCGCTCACTGCCTTCACAGCCACGTCTGATGAGCAGACGCGTACCAGAAGGCAGCGAGCGGGATTCCTCGCGTGTGTGTCTCTCTTGGTCTGATCCCTCACTTGCGACCTTCCGGCATGAGTGGCTCTACCGGGAAAGCTCGCAAGATCATTGGGACGCTCAAGCCCCACCACGACGACAACGTGGAGACACATTCGGTGGGGTTAAGTACGACCTACTCTCGTACTTAAAACGACTTTACATGAGTAGTTACCTTTACAAAAATATAAATACATTTTACCTCTTAAATACAACTTGAGAGTAAGATAAATAAACTAATATTCCTCCAACGCGAGCGCCCTCTAGGTACATGAGAAGTACAATAAGAAACAGCACTTATTACGTCTGAAGTGTTCTGCTCGACTGCCTCGATATCAGGCACTGATTCCATTTGTTATGTTACTCGATGTTTACGATTGTAGATTTTATAGGTACACTTGGAAGATTATTTAGGTTCATTTTTATTTTACTTATCTATTTATAAACTATGATTACTCTAGGGTTGAAGAATGGAGATATAGATCTCTGAAACAGATATAGTTTAGACCCAGTTTCTGGGTTTTGTGAATGGTCTAACAGGCTTCTTTAAAAATAAAATTTGGAACCGGTTTTTATAAAGAATTGAATTTAGAATTCACTAATCACAAGGTTAGACTTTATTCAAGAACAAGCTTGAAAATGCTAGCTCCGTATATTAATCTACGAGATTGAGCTTTGAACATGGCGAGATAGATTGGCTTCGAATCTCCACAATGACTGCTAATGCCATCTTCATTTTAAACAACTTAAGGCTCGATTTAAGTTGTTTAAAATTAAGGTGTCATTACGGTCATTGCCTTTTGACCAATATCTATCTATCATCTGTATGAACTGGAACAATGAAGTATACATCAAAACGACCCAAAAACAAAATCATCTGCGAGTAAAGTTTTGTTTTCATAATCAGAACTTTACGATCTGAGATGAAGGTAAGAAAAGTTACATAACCTACAATAATAACTATAAAATCAATCAAATATAAAGACTACAACTGCATTTGAACTTTTCAGCACATACTGTTCACATCAGAATGTCAAAATTTGAGTGCAGCCAATAAAATAAAATAAAAAGTGAGCCAATTGAAGCGTGCAACCGGCGTCAACGTCGATTTCCACGGAAAACTGATTTCCTGCACGTCTAGACACGTTTCCCCCATGCTAAATTATGTCGCAGGATGTGGACCATATTGTTTTTTAATGTTACTGAAATCAAATTAATGTGTTTTTAAAACTTAATATTGCAAAAGTTTACAGGACTGCCACTTTTAAAACTGAAACAAGAGGGATCGGAATATTCCAAAACCGGCCAAGTGTCGTACCATAAGCCGAAAAAAAAACCGTTTTCTGTATGGGACAATGTTGTAGCGGCAATATAAATACACAGTCTGAAACTTTCAACAACCCTAACCTATTACGGTTCACGAGATATAGCCCGCTTATAGAAAGACATGCAGTCGGAAAGAGGCGGCTTAGTAATAGAGTTCTGGTATCGCACGGAACCCTATAAATCATCCAAATGTTTGTCTGTACTTAGGTATACTTTGTGAGTCAGCAAGCTTAATGAATGAATTAATGATGACCCAAAGTCACATATTATCCGTTTGACAATTTGATACAATCATCTAAATCGAAACTGAATTAAGTATTAATGACGGTATTCACATCACATCTAAAATGCCATCAAGCATTAAATACATTTAGAGTAGGTACTTACATAACAAAGATAATAGGCACTCCAAATCAAACATTGACAGTGAATAGAAACAGTTTTCAATTTGATAGTAACATTAATTACCATTCGGAATCAAACAGAATTGGTAGTGCCACCTAAATGTAGCCATTAGTTTGATTTTATCGTTAAATAATTCAAAATGGCTCCGGGTTACTGAAAATTTACCGAATAAACAAAACAGCTCACCTGTTGTAGTTAGGTTCGTAGGAGGATACGTATTGGCACGTCCTGTTGCAGGCGCGCCTCAAAGAGATGTTAGCAAAGAAGACGAGGACCCATAGGGTCAGTGCGTGCTAGGATTGTGAAATTTGTTTGAAAGAGTCACCGCGGCCCTGGAACGCGAAGGGCACTAGGAAGAACACGGGGGGTTTAAGTCAGTAAGAGTCTGACACTCCCTTCCACTCCGCCCAGAGCGTGAGAAGGCATTTGATGACTTTCAATCCAGAAAAAAAGGAAGATAGGTATTTAATTAGATATGTATACCTATGTACCTATGTTAGTTGTTGTGACTACGGTTTAGAATAAAGGGTTGTCGTCCCCTGCTTTATTGCTGTTTTATCACTAAGGTGAAAAACTTTATGATGTGCCTTGTGTCCCTGTCTACCGTTCGTAATTGTGACGGGTGAAATGTCAAGTGAAATAGTTTTCGTAAACACAAAGAGTTGCGAGTCATTGTTTATTTTATTGGACGTCCTAAATGTTATAGTGAGATAGGTACCTAAGTATTTTTATTGGAAAGAATCAAAAGAAACTGACTGTGTAAAGAAACTGGGTCGTAAACAATATCCTACATACATAAAACCTAGAACAAATGCAAAAGAGTATTTTATTAAATGTACTCTTTTATTGAATACATTTTGCTTCATGAAGCTACACGTGAGTCGATCGCTTCGGAAAACTAATATGAAATACGACAAACTATTTTCGCAAGGCAGACGGAATAGCGGTCGGTCCAATTCATACACAGTTCCCTGTGCGTACCTATACGTAGAACCGCGGTCAGGAGCCCGACAATAGCCCACAATACGACATTGAATGCATAAACCAGTTGTATGACGCACACATACATACATCGGCCACTCTGCAGGCAGGACGGCCATTGAGTGACATTACAAAAGGTATTGTGTGCGCCGGGACTAGTTTATCTCGCGGCCATTCGCTGAGACTGTTCCGCACTGATAACGCTCAAAACGTCTGTCATTTGTACCCGCCGCATCATTGATAACACGCTGCTAAACAACTAAACAATCTCGTCTAATCCTACTAATATTATAAACGCGAAAGTTTGTAAGTATGGATGTTTGTTACTCTTTCACGCAAAAACTACGGAAAACGGATTTGGATGAAATTTTGGCACACAGATAATATAACCAGGATTTTTACCCCGATATTCCACCGGGATCGAAACATGCAGGTGAAACTGCGGGGCGCTGCTAGTTTATTATAGTCTTCTGTATCGGTTATCTATCGTGTTGAGTCGATGTGAATATCTATCTATCTATCTTCTATCTATACTTATAATAAATCTGTAGAGAGGTCAATTCTGTACAGGGAATATATTTTCAAAATAACTATCAGGGGGTGATTAGTGATCGATACTGGTGCCAAAAATGCAATCAGTAAAATTTTTGTCTGTCTGTCTGTCTGTCTGTCTGTCTGTCTGTATGTTCTTTATAGAAACAAAAACTACTCGACCGATTTTAACGAAACTTGGTGCAATTATTCTTCATACTCCAGGGCAGGTTATAGTATACTTTTCATCACGCTACAATCAATAGGAGCAGAGCAGTGAAGGGAAATGTTGGGAAAACGGGAGAAGTTACTCCATTTTTTAAGCTTCCGTCGCGTGTGTAGCCTTAATGGTTAAAGTTACATAGAAATCATGTATTACGGAAATGTTCTACATAAAATTATCTAAAAAATATCCCGAAACAGCATGTCTATCTTTTGTCAATTTTAAACCGATCGGGCTGAGAGTTTCAAAATCGGGGGTAAAGTAACTATTCCACGCGGACGAAGTCGCTGGCAGAAGCTAGTATTAAAATAAAAAGGATTGCCCTTCAGATTGTGGGCTTCCTTGCTAATAATTGGGTAATTTATTTAACATAAATATCATTTTTATATTTAGTCCGTCCGTTGGATTTTCAAAAAAATATTGGAGACGTATTCTTTGTCATTTCAAATTGTAAAAAGATATATAAAGACCGCGTCAAAGTCCTAGACTGGGGGCTGGTGACGTCACAATCACAAATTGTAGCACGTAGTGACGTCACGCGAGTTTCCAACGCAATGTATCGTCTTAATTTTTTATTTACATGAAAAAAGAAAAAAATCGTGTCACTCGATTTTATCAGTAAGTATAAACCCTATATTAGGTATCAATGGAAGATGTTTTTTCATCTAGTTCCTGTAATGTATCTTACTGATACTGAAAGTTGACAGTTTTACTATTGATAGTGTAGGTAGAAGATTACTTGTGATAAGTCAGTCGTCATCTAGCCGTGAAATCTTAACATCCGCCGTGAAATCTTATCGGTGCTTATAAAATTCAAGTAAAAGTGAAATCAGTGAACTATGCCACCTAAGAAAATATCACGTTGTCAACAAGATCTTGTTGAATTAATTCATAAAACGGCAAAACTAAGTAATATGCAATTAACTGACTATATCGTAGAGGTAGGACGTGAAGAAGTGGACAGTTTCCTAACTGGTATATTCAAAGTGCAGCTAAGGGGAATTGTCGATGGACAGAAGATAAGAAAGAATTTACTGATAAAGTGGCATCAAGATGCAAAAATGCGCGCATGCTTCAGAGAATCGTATAAACGAGAATTCATCTTTTACCAACAGATCGTGCCAAAATTGCTGGAAGTTCAAAATAAAATTAAAAACGCCGAAGGATTGAAAATCAAATTTCCAAACTGCATTTTAGCTAGTGCCGAATATGACAAAGAAACAATCGCTGTGCAGGAATTAAAAAAAGATGGATTCAAACTACGCGACAGACTTTTCAAGGCGAATTTGAATTGTGTTACACTCGTGATGAAAAATTTAGCGAAATTGCATGCGCTGTCCTTTGTGCTGGAGAAAACGAATCCGAGAGAATTTGAGGAGATAGCTCGTTTGTGCCATGAGGATGTGCAGTATTGTAAACCTGGGCCCGCGCCGAAGAGCATGAGCTCGTATTACGAGGCGTCTGTGAGCGTAGTGTTAGATGGAGCAGCTAGAGATAAGTTGAACCAACTCACTCCAGACATACTGACGGTTTTGTATAAATGCACTCAGCCAGATTCATACAGCACTATTTGTCACGGCGACTGCTGGAATAACAACATACTTTACAAACATAAGGTAAGAACTTCCATACAAAGTCAGCTGTTTGCTGAATTTATAAATCATAGCAGATGTAAATACAGTGTCATATAAACTGTTAATAAGCATTGATTGCAACCCTGTAATATAAACTGTTAAATCTTTGAGGTGACCTTTGTTCTAAAAGTTATTTCTCATAACATGAAAGCTAACATTCCTCCATTCAACATGTCATTTTAACAGATTGATAGCATCAGTGTTTATTGCTTGCAGGGCTGCAAGCCAGTAGACGTCATATTCATTGACTACCAGCTGGTCAGGCTCGCCTCGCCGGTCACCGACATAGCCTACTTCCTGTACATGTCTACTGATGGGGAATTCCTCGGTAAACACTATGATCAAGCCCTCGAAATTTACTACGGAACATTAGCAGCAGTCCTACGACACTGTAATTTGGACGTTGAAGAGGTCTACCCAAGAAGTATTTTTCAAAAACATCTAAAAGAATATTCCGTACTCGGCTTGATAGAGGCTCTTGTCTCAATGATGATAATAACGGCCCCGTATGAGGACGCTCTCAAAATGACTGAAATGAAATATGAGCATTATGATGAAGAGGTTTGTGAAGATGAGAGCAAAGATAATTCATTGTTTGCGGAAAGAGTAAACGGAATTGTTAACGACTTTTTTGAAAGAAATTATTCTTTAGATGCAATATTAGAAAAATAAAGAGATTACAATAGAATATTCCGTAGTTACCTTTTATTTACATAAGAATTTTATAAAAATACTAAGTAAAGGCATAGTAAAATATATTCCGCAAAATGAGGAATTCATTCGCAAATTAGGTGTTAGCTCGGTGTAAAATAACTGAGATAATCCTTATTTTTATACTGATGCGTCTATTCCACCGCGTGAAATGCGTCGACCGCGGAGAGAATTATACTAATATCGACCTTACCTTGTCCTCAGTATAAAGTTGAATCTTTGTAATGTTTTTTGTATGTATGTTCTCACAAAAGAAATATTAACAATTCTTGTTCGGTCGGGGCCGGCGCAAGCCCTGGAAGGAATTAATTCCTCGTCGCTGCAGTTAATTGTCTGTTACAAAGGTTTTTTCTTTGAATCTCGGTCGGAACGAACGGGAATCTTTGTTGGAATGAAAATAATGGCTCCTAGAACAGATGGCGATATTTAACAGGCCCTGCTCTGATGGTATTATAAGCATTATTGAGATAATTAAATTGCTGCCTTCAATGGGTTTATTTTCAAATCGTTAATAATGGCATTCTACTGCTAGACAATGTTATGGGTTGATATAGTTACTAGTTATGTGATCGTTTTTAAGCAACTTTTTTGCAACTTTGACTTTTTGTCCCACGGCTTCACTCCGATCTTACAAGAATCGTAACTTTTTCACTCAGCGATATTGCAGCTTGCTATCACATAAAGAATTTTCGTAATCCGATCAGAAATTCTCGACATAACCACATAATTTGTAATACTTGAATTCGGGATTCGAGATTCGAGAAGTCCTAAATTTAAAGCAAACCTTACGTTTTTTTAGAGATTTTTATAATACAAATAACGCCAAAGTCAATATTTAAGTTGATTGTGATACATTGAAATTATCTCGAATGATTAGCAAAAGTTCGTGTCCTAAGTTTTAAGTTAATATTATATCTTCGACGAACCGTTCATTGATGTAGTACTATGTATGTAGAACACTGGTTTCCTATAACTTGATATTACGTAATTTTCAATATTCAGAAAACAATTTCCTTTTTGAGGTGAATGGAATTGTTTACTCAGTTCCTCCGGCAATATTAAATCTTACTTTGCGGTTGTGTAACTAAGGGAACTTTATTTTCGTGTATGAAAACTAATTTTCAATATAAACACCTAACGTTCATATGTTAAGTGAGTTATGATGAGCTTATCTCGTGGTGTTATGAATCAATATGGCTTGTAGGTTGTAGGCTCCATAGTTTACTGTACCTAAGAGTAAATGAAAGCCATTGCTAGACCACTAAAACCAGTACTGTGCTGTGGGTGTGGCTGCTCGGGATTCGTCTGGATTCAAAAAAAAAACTTTTTACAAAAAAATACAACCGACTTCCACCAAAAATTAAAAAAAGTACAAAATAACTTTAATTCGGAACTCGGTGTTTGTGGTTCCTTTTTCGTTTTTTGAACACCGACTTCCGAATTAAAGTTATTTTGTACTTTTTTTAATTTTTGGTGGAAGTCGGTTGTATTTTTTTGTAAAAAGTTTTTTTATTTTTCACTTTTTAGAGGCACCTACACCCCCTCCCCTCCCCCACCTAAACGAACCAATTACATTGGTGTAAAAAAAATGCACTGCTCCAATGCAGAGTAAACTAAAATGTCATCAATGTAGACAATGTAGATATTTTTTTTAGATTTTTGTTGATTTTTCAAAAACCGCTTGTTCGATTTCGATAAAATTTTCATGGGACCATTTGGGAAGTATACCCTTTCCAACAAAAAAAGAATTTTTCAAATCGGTTGGCAAGCGACGGAGTTATGCGCGAACAAACATAAAAAAAAAAAAAAAATACAAACATCCGAATTGAGAACCTCCTCCTTTTTTAGAAGTCGGTTAATAAAATACAGACTCCCGACAAAACCCAAAATCCCCAGATAAACGGCTTCTCTGAAAGTTCTATCCAAATTAACAGTAAAAAATTGCCGCATGCTTTCAGTTTTTAGAAATTGTTAGTGTAATGGAAAACTGATGAGTCATTTCATATGTGATTTGAATGAAAAAGATTATATTAAGGAATGTTTTAGTAAATAGTGTAATACCTACATACTTAATATTGTAAGCGATATTGACCAAGCAGCCTTTATAATTTTTCTGGATGGCGATCATCAAATGACTTCTTCCGCTATGGAAGGTATTGTCAGACTCTTACTTACTAAAACCCATCCGTGTTCCTCCAAATGCCCTTTGCGTTCCAGGGCCGCGGTGACTCTTTCGAAAAAAATCCGCTACCCTGGCAGGCATTGGCCCTAGCGGGCCCCGAGTCGTGTTGTGCTGGCACTGCCGCTACGGCTGCGGAAAACCCCAAGTGGCTTAATTATAGTAACCTTATTGGTTGGTTGGTCACTTGAGCCGTTTGGAGTTGAATCTCTTGGCCTTGTGCTCACAGCCTTTTCGAAGGAATTCGGAAACGGCTGGTTAAGTCTTCCCATGACCCAATATCTGGTTTTTACTTTGGCCAAAGGCTAAGCATTGCACCATTCAACGTGGCAATGCTGCCAGTTTCTCGGGGTTATTCCGCAACTACATGCAAAGCGGCTCATCCCACTGTCTCTTGGAAGATCAACCTGTCAAAAATGTATGCGAGTACTAATATTGCTTGAAAATTAGTAGAATTAGGACTGGTATAATTTCAATAATCCTCAGCAAATCTGACACTGACACTGACAGAACAAAAACAAATTACTCTTATTGAATAGCATTATATTATAACGTTTACGATGGAGTAGTCACAGCATTCACATAATTTCTTCTTATATAACCTTTAATGCTGTCTTTAAAATCGTTATTTTTGCGGAGAGCTTGTATTTTATTGAAATGATGCAATTGAGAAATCTTAATAATTATGTTTATATGAGCTGTCCAAACCTCAATTCCAATAGTATTTCCTACTAAAATAGTACTTATTGGTCGAATGAAGAGATGTGAGATGGTTAGTTTCATCGCAATATTTGGAGGATTGGATGGTTTCATTGAATTATCCAGGTGTTTTTGGGTCGTTAGCTTCTAATAAAACAGATGGGTCGTAAGTATAGTTTTCGTTTGGTGTACAAACCTAGCATGCAAAATATTCCCATAAAACCAAAAGAGGTCCGACGTCATCTGAAACCACATCTTCACGCTAAATATTCTTGGGCAGGGAGGGTGTTCAAGCAAGGGATGTCTGTGCCACGTGCGACTTACGTCAAAGAACGGTCAAAGGCAAATATACTAACAGATGGAACTACGAAAACGACCCTTATTGCTACTGCCAAAAGGTGTTGTTAAATTATTGATATGTTGTTTTCTGTACACTTGTACACGGTGTACAAACAAAGCCTGTACAAATTGAAATTGGGGGCATTTTTATTGTTTCCACAAATGTAAAGAGGGGTGATAAGAAAATATATTTTTTCTAAATATTTGAACTGTGGGGAGCGTAAAAATATACTTATTTTTATAGGTTAGGGGTAAGAACAGAGCCTCTCTTAAAAATCGAATAGTTTAGGCAGATACCTAAGATGATGCTTCTTCCATGTTATGTTGGGGAAGTCAGTAGCTGGAGGCATGGAATTACCCCTTTTTTTGGATGGGAAATCATCAAATGACTTCTCCCGTTCTGGGCGGAGCGGAAGAGAGTGTCAGACTCTTACTGAATAAAACCCACCTGTGTTCCTTCTTATGCCCTTTGCGTTCCAGGGCCGCGGTGACTCTTTCGAACAAATTCCGCAACCACGGAATTACCCCTGCCAAGATAACCCAGAGGAAGCGGGTACTAACTTAGCTTTTTTTTAATGGCTAGTCATCAAATGACTCGTGCCGCTCTGAGCAGAGAGAAAGAGAATGTCAGACACATACATACTAAAACCTGTGTTCCTCTAAATGCCCTTTACGTTCCAGGGCCGCGGTAACTCATTCGACCTATCTTTTTGCAAAGCACTCTGTCGCATTTTCGAACGTTTACTGTTTTAGTCTTTAATGTGTATAATATAAACACCTCTATCCGTTGTTTATTGAGCTCAACCTCATTTCAATGAAAACCAGAGGAAATTCATGAAGCCTTTAACGTTAATTGATTGACACCAGCGTTGTCACATGTGAGAGGAATCAATGAATTATTGATGTCAGGCTTAAAATGGGCCGACATTATCATCACTTACATGTTCGTAGGTATGTTGATATGTGCATTCCTATTTCCACATGGCCGTGTTTCAATTAAGTACATAATTTTAATTATTTTAGGTAGGTAATGAAAAGTATGTACCAGACAAATTCGACCCAAAACATAGTTTTAGTTATTTCCTCCAAATAAGAAACTTTGCCCATCGAATGAACTTTAAACTATTGTGTACCTACCTGACATTAAATCCTAACCAATATTATAAATACGAAAGTGAGTTTGTGTGTTTTTTTACGTCTTCATGTCCTTATCGGATGAACGGATTTGTATGGAACTTAGCACACGGGTAGACCATGTTTTCTTCCGGCCATGGTTCAATCCATGGTCCGGACTCCGGAGAGGGGGCATGCGAGGTTACCCCTCCTTCTGCGAAACAGTAATGCTAGTGAAGGAGGAGGCGAACTGCGTGAGGCAGAGGGAAACGTCACGCCCCTGCCGCCGCAACAGAAGAAGACGCCCCGGGCATCAGGAGTCGCAGGGCGATTCCCGGCTACCGAAGGCGCGGGTCTGCGGTTGAATTGGGTGGCTCACCGTCTCAATGAGATGTTAGCATATAAGACGGGGCCCTCTAGGGCCAGTGCATGCCAGAGAATTTGTTCGATCCGATCGGGCTGAGAGTTTCAAAATCGGGGTTAAAGTAACTATTCCACGGGGACGAAGTCGCGGACAGAAGCTAGTATTAAATAAACCTTGGCAAGCATTGTTTAACCTTAAATACCGCACCACGAGGCGTTTATTATTTAGTCACTCCTCATCTACCGGAAAAGACCCTATCCTACTGTGGGAAAATTCATATCGATTTTTCTACACCCAACGCAAAAATCACCAGATGTGTTTTTTTTTATTTGGTTGAATATTTAATGAATAATTTGACTGGGATATTTTTGGTGGAATACTTTTTAATGTGTAGTAGTGAAAATTGTCACAATGGAAAAATCGGTTTCATGAAGTATTTTCAGCGTAATTTAAACCTGAATCCTGAAAGGAAAATAAGCATGGTTCCTTTTAATATGTCTCTGTAAATTATGTTGTTACAAGCCTGGTTCACTATTTACTGCGGTCGCCAAATTGATGTTTACAGATGGATTATATTAAGTACACATACTAGTATTTATTGAAAATGGAGGTACTTTTACGTTTTTCAATAATCAGATGGCTACCTACATACACATATAATGTGTGCTCTTCAAGCACTTGGGCATAATAAAACTTATTGAATCGTGTGTGTTGTAGAAATACGTTTAAATGTATTCGGACGTATAAAAATATCCTAACTTTATGATAAATAGTTATTTCTGACCTCACTATAAGTGAATGACCTCTTTTCATTTTAAACAGGTCAGAAGAAACCTTATACCTTATTGATAATTTTTTCAAATAGAATCCTTTATTAAACTTAAAAATATATGGATAGTATAGGTTTCAGTATTTCCAGTGAAAGCCCAAGGGGCACACGTTCCTATTTAGGAAAATATTTCTTGCTGAAAGCATTTTATAAAGACATAACTTTCTCTAATATACATAAACTGTATTTTACAATACAGTATCTACTGGTTAACTTGGAACATTACAGACGTACTATCCGGTATAAAATTCGGTTTCCCACATACATAGAACCAGGAAAAGCCATTAAACCATTGATTCATAACCACATAAGTGTACTCATGAAACATTATGTATTCATCCGTATTTTTTCCATTAAGTCCGGCCTCCGTGTTATAAATAGTTTACCGGCGCACCCATGTCAATATCGACGTATTCGACAATTTCGACATGTAGGCAGTGCCTTACGTAGTGGCAAAACTCAGGTAAACACTACTAGCTAGGTAAACGAAACAATATATTATCCCCAAGATGGTCAAATGATTGAAATCTGCAGCTATGAAGCTGGTATTATTCTTAAGGTTAATATTTGAGTTCGACGGAATAGTGAGTATTTTTATGAAGGCGTGAAATCTCAAGGGTTGTACGCAATGATTTTAAGTGAAGGAGGCTGCAACTAAGTAAAGATTGTTTGGGAGATAGATAAGATTGTTTTCATTTGCAATTATATAATTTCGAAAAACACACGTTTTTGTTTTTTCGAGTAGATTTTCTACTTAATTGCTGTTGTGGTTCATTTCGGTTTAATAAATGCTTGTGTGTTGTACACATTAGACCAAACATAACAGTTATTTTTATGTTACCATTCGTGAATAGTGCGTACCAAAATAAATAAACCTCTATCGGAAATTGGGCACTTCACTCAAATCATTAGTTCTGCACTTAAGTTTAATTGGTGGGTGACTACTCAATGGCATTAATATGTCTACGTTTACGAGTACCTATTATGATTTCTACTATAAACTTTAAATTATATTATATACATAGTTACAAGCGGCCCGGCCTGGCTCCGCATGGGTGGACATCCATTTATTTTAATAAAGCATATGTTACTCAGCGATAATTTAGTGATTTTTTACAAAGGTACAAAAATCTAAATATTTCCGCTTTATAGTAGGTATTAGTGTAAGTACATATTGTGCAGATACTTATAGTATAAACGCATAAACGCGAAAATTTTTGTGTATGGATATTCGTTACTCACGCAAAAACCGCTGACTGGATCTTGATGAAATTCGGCACAGAAGTAGATTACAATCTGGACATTCTCGCGGGCGGAGCCACGGGTGGCAGCTAGTATATAATATACTGATGCTAGTGGTCAGGTGTTCGTCCTGAAAGGCTCTCCCATAACTATTCGTGGGGCATCGTTGAAAAGGAAGCCATACAAGCAGAGACCGTGTCTGCGCCTGCTCTTACGTAAAAGGTTTTCGATTTTCCTGGATGTGAAAAAACATGGTATGGCAGAAAAATCAAATCTTTGCTATTCTTTCGAAAATCAGTTTAGGAGTTTTCCTCGGGTTTCATGCTGATCGGTTAATTTTGTTGTCAAATTTCTAATCAAATTACTTTTTGGATTTTGGGTTCAGCTAATCATTAATGCTTCAATGGGATTTGCCAAAGAGTTTATTTATTCTTATCAATCTCCAAGAATATGAAGTCTCTTGAAACCAGAGGAAAAATTACAGTAAAAACTGTTCAAAGCTCTTTATGTATTATTTTTGGATGATTTTAAGGCATTTTTTCATTCATCTAAATAGCTGATAGGTACTTACCTCTATTGTTTCCATATATAGGGTAATTTAGAGGAACTTACTACTGGAATTAAACCTCAAACGTGTCAATCCGTTCAAGATATACTCGTGTGCCAACGTGCCAATCCGTTCAATATATACCCGTGTGACAAAGTGCCAATCCGTCCAAGGTTTATTCGTGTGCCAAAGTGCCAATCCGTTCAAGATATACCCGTGTGCCAAAGTACCAATCCTTTCAAGATATACTCGTGTGCCAAAATGCTTGATTTTAACAATCATCCATAACAACCATACATGCAGATATCTCTATTCTATTAATTAATTAGCTTCTGTCAGCGATTTCGCCAGCATGAAAGTAAGACATAATTCCACGGGTATATAGTTCCGGAATAAAAATAATCTACTGATCTATTCCAGGGCATAGTCTATCCACGTGCCAAGTTTTAACCAAATTCGTTCTGTCGATAAATTGTGAAGAGGTGACAAACAGACAGTCTTACTTCCGCATTTCTGCACTCTTGCATGGATATGAAAGTATAGATTGTAGTAGGAAGTAGGATTTAATTCCAATGACACAAAAACAATTAAATATCTTAATTCGAATGTAATTTAACCCTTTCCGTGCGCGCGTCTTGTCTGTTGAGCGATGACCCGTAAAACGAAGCGAGCGACTAATCCTTCCTTCGCCGCCCGGGACGATAGGCTGTTTAATACAAAACAATGAACTTAGCGCCTACTACGTCGATAGATTCGTTAAGGATAAAGGGCTTTGGATTGTCTGTGTAATTGTGTGTCCTGGCTTATCGATTTGCTATCTTGTGTTTTAAAAGCAAAGTCTATATTCCTATAGTCTTTGTGTTAGCGCGAGCCCTAATACAAAGACCATAACATAATCCGAGGATTATGTTATGTCATCTTTCAAGATTGAGTATGAGGAATTGAAGAGCTACTCTCTGAAACGACCAATTATATCAGCACCAACGTAGTAGGAAGTATTAGGTCTCGCTATAGTAAATCCACCAAAACCGAAACAACTGCTAGTATTCGTAATTAGTAAGTTATTACTTCTAAAATATTAACAAATTTACTCATGACAACAAATTAACACTGAATTATTATAACAAATATTATGTAGCTGCCTATTATCTGCACATAATGCCTAAGTAATCCTTTAAACTCATACAAAAGTAATATTATTATAGCTTAGTATAATCTTTCAATAGCCGTCTCAGCGCGGCCAAGACGAAGCCATTGGGTATAAAAGCTATTAGATTCAATGAAAGAAATGGGCGACTGCTATATTTACAATGGGCTAACTTCACAGCCAGCGTGATACTAGTGCTCATTCTGTTCAATACAGACTACTTAAACGCTTTCTTTTATCAACTAGTGAGAAGAGAATGAGATGGAAGGAGTTAAGGGCATTGTTCTCCATATTCATGTATTTTCCGCGTATTTGCAATTCATTATATTAAATTGGCCGACGTGTTAAGTAATTCATACCCAGAAAGCCTGAAAACAAATAAATTCCGAACAAAAGAACAGCTACACAAAGAAACGCGTCCTTGTTTATAACTTAATCCATACACCCGTCCTCTGTCTACCTACAATTCTTCATACACACACGTTAATCCTACACACGTATAAAATTACCAGCATTTCCATACAAAAACATCGCATTCATATGAAAATAGTCACACGCAATTTCCACGCGTTAATACGCAAAAGAAAAAAAAACACGATCGCTTTTATAAAACAACGTGTCGCAGCGAGAGCGGGGATAATATTGTTCAACGTACATATGTTCACACGTACCCGCAAGCAAGGCTAAGAGCTGTGATGTTTAAACTTAACCCTTTTAGTTGGAGAACAAAGGGTGGGCCGTAAACACCCCGCTTCACCCACCCGTCAACCTATTATTGCGTAAATGTTAATTTGCCACCAAATTTGTTTTCTTTGCACCTACAAATTCAATTATGCAGTCCGACTAAGAGTTTAAGTAAAATAAATTGCGTTGTACGGACGCAGACTCATGTAATTTAGGGATTACAGGATTTTTCAGTAGTGGCTAGTCTCTAAACTTTTTTAATCATGCTTTTAAATTACACACGATGAGAAGCAGGCTCGGTGTTGTAATGCAAATTATTTGGCGCATTCATAAAAAATAACAACGAATTTCACTCAATTTCCATGATCACTTCCAATTTCCACAACAATAAAAGCCATGGAAAAGCATCTCTCATATTTGTCGTAAAAAACAATAACAAATACATTATAACAAGCCCAAATTAACAAAAACAGTTGTTCGCGCCACACACGGGGCTACTTATAGAACAAAATGGAAAACAAGCAAACTTATCACAGTCCGCTTCCCCTGTTACAAATTAAGAAATATACCATCTTCATTCTTTGCGGCCGAGAGGAAATATAAAATGGATAAACTGTTGGGGAGGGACTACTAGCTAAAAGGGACATAGATGTGTAGGTAACCTCTCTCCGGCAACGTCGGAGCACGGTGTCGGGGTTAAATCTAATTTTTCCCCCGCTAATGCGGCCTGCCCCGCCTCACTCAAGGTTGAGTGGGCGCGAAAATTGTAACTTCACCGCTCATTGGAATCCGGCTTACTTGTGAGTACACATGCATCCAATGGGTTAACTTTAGCAATTTGTTATCGATTATTTTTGCTCGAGCTTCAGGGTGAATACTTTTTCGTGAATATTTTTAGCATTCGTTTTGTGATGCTTTTATTCAAATGTGGCTTACTCGGGTTCCAGAGTCTTATAATTCTACATTCCTCTTACTAAGTACCATAATCTTATTGAAGATTGATCAAAGAAACAACATTTAAATAAGAATATTGAGTCATACCTTTAAAATTTATTTTACCTCTTTTTTATTTCAAATGAGCTCGTAAAAGTCCCATGAAAAATATCTGATTTCATGGGTTGAAGTTTTAAACAACACATTATGGGGATACAAAGTAAGAACTCATGGATAACATCTTTCGTTTTCAGCTGGTAAAACGTAATGTCAACCTGTTTCATTCGGCTGGCTGATCAAATATGTAAGCTTTAGGGTCGCCCTTGAACCTCTAAACAAACCGTGCTTTAAACTTCTCTCCAAATAAAAGATAGGCAGGTATGTATGTCGGTAAATGTCTGAGCATTTGTTTTTAAAAGCTTTCTCTAAGCGACACTCGTTTTTTTGTTTACGAGGTTTTTAGTGCAATGGGATGCATTTGCAATTTTCTATTTATATCGTCTACAAATCAATAAAATAATTTTACCAAAACGATAAGTATGATGCCACACAGTATTGAGGTCGTTATTGCAAAATTTGAAGCAGTTCAGATTAGAGCCAATTCATTGGCGTACATTTGTAATTACTGCTCGGTTTAATATAAGTCTGGGCACAGTTGATATTGGATAGCTTTTACGATATTTATTCAAGTTAATAAGTTCGTTGTGAAATGAAATATATTTCATTCAGTTAACCTTTGAGCTACTTTATTACTTGTGTATTAAAACTGTTAAATTCCAACCGAATATTGCATTTATAATTTTATTGGGTCACTATTAAACATTAATTATCAAGTCAGTATGTATGTATTTATATATTTTAATACGTCCGTATGTCACTGCCGGATGGCAATTGAAAACCAGCGCTGGGTGTCTGACGCCCAGCAAATGCTGAGATGGTAATCCTTTCGGTATGGGCACGCTCAGCACAATTTTGATTTTCATAATTGTTATGTTTTATTACCTATTGTTATTTTTTTTTACTTTGTATTTTGTTGCTATGTTGTTATGTCTGTATCGAATAAATGTTTTCTATTCTAGCGACTTTAAAATAATAGGTATGGCTTTATATATAATATATATATCACAAAGAAGTAGAAGTATGTAGCCTGTGTTCGAAGTCTTCTCCCGTATCTGTAACAAATAAATAAAATCAAACCACAAAAAAAAACCATTATAACTTTATTTCGATACCTACGATTGTCAGTGTTTTTTATTTTCATGTACCTACGTCAAATAAGTTGATGTCAAATAACTTTCACAAGTATTACCAACATGTAGGGCTTCGCAATAGTTTAGGTTTAGTGTTAACAAGTGGAAGGCTTTAGGGGTCGTTTGAACTTGTCCATTGTTATGCTTAAGCCGATTAGCTCTGGTGTTGACTTTAAGCGGATCACATTAAAACATAGTAATTTAACTTGGTTTTAAATTCTTATTTCGGTTACTTTCGGTACTTTTGAGGTTAGTTTAAAGGTTTTAAAAAGTTAAACGACACTATTTATGTTATAATTTTATTCACAACGATATTTAACTAAGTGATAGCTATAGAGCAACAAAAACTCTAGGCAAATGACATTTTGTTGGTGGTAAAACGACAAAAATGTAAGTGTCACGTGGCCAATCCTTCATATTTTGCTATTTCGACAATCGGCGTCGCTAATACAATGGCACTTTGTCTAGATTTCTAGGTATCTACTTAGTAGGAAGTCATTTTTGCACCAATATGAAACTTTACCTCGGGGTTACCAATTTACTATGGTGGTAATAATAAAGGATGTGCAACGTTATAGATATTTTAAACTGTAACAACAAGAAATAAAATGAGGCGGATTTACGGCCGAACCCAATAACCGATCTATCACATACTGGAGATAGAAAAACAAATGAAACAACAGAGAACCTATATAATTTTTCTTGATTTTTCTGTTGTTTCATTTGTTTTTCTATCTCCAGTATGTGATAGATCGGTTATTGGGTTCGGCCGTAAGTCGAGATGACAGCGTTGTCCAAAGTTGCCACAGACTTATTATAAACTAAAATAATATAATTGACGCTGGCTGGCT
Organism: Hecatera dysodea; assembly: GCA_905332915.2. Taxonomy (NCBI): domain Eukaryota; kingdom Metazoa; phylum Arthropoda; class Insecta; order Lepidoptera; family Noctuidae; genus Hecatera; species Hecatera dysodea. The sequence continues at coordinate 12,887,932 of HG995299.1, read as the reverse complement.
GCCACAAAACTATTTAAACTTGTCAAGTTTAATTATTTTCAAGTTCAAATTAGGAAGGAAAAGAGTTCCAGTAAAAAAAAGATGGCATTGACGAAGCTGTCCTGAAATAGACAAAGTTATGAGTGAACTGTCATTTATGTTATCGATTAGATATATCGGTCAACAGCACTAAAGTACAGAATTAATATTCTACTCAAATACCAAGATTACGTGTCGTATAAAGACGGCGAGGGAAAGCTTTCCTATGTTGCAATATAGTACGACTATTTATAGCTCGCCCGAACTGTGCCGATCGCCACCAAAGAGTGGAGAGCCAATAATGCTCCATAGATCGACCGAACCCAGCCCCATATAATTACGGTCAGCTTCGATCCTGGCTCGAATATTTCATATGATTATACGATGGGAACCGGGAATACGCCGTAATGAGAAAAAAAGAACGGCGTATTAAATTTACTTCTGTAACACATTCACTAGCACAATTTATTTTACACAGACTTTGCCAAAAGTTTTGTACGTTTTCCATTTGTACCGCGAAGTATTTTTATTATATTTTTTCATAAATATAATTAATTCACGCTCGTGGGAGGAAAATGTTTCGTTTATTTCGTGTACAAAAACTCAGTTGAAAAATTGTATTGATGATATTTATGCAATTCGTTTATTGGTAAATTCATTTACATATATCTTTTGGTTCGTGTGATTAAGGCTGAGTTTTTGCAAATTAATTTTGCGAAAAAGTTATTTGCATAGGATATATTAATAGGTACATGCTCATAGTCTATTGACGACTTTATTTTTGAAATACCCTATTCATGTTCAAGTGCCATCGTGTGGCACCGCTATATAATTTACAAAGCGATCGATGCGTAATTAGCGCGATGTGTAGACAAGGACGACCACACACAACCACGTGTGTGAACACAGCTTAATAGTTAGGTACCTGGGTATTGATTGCGATCATTATTTCATATCACGTTCATAGAGAAACCACGGGGTAGTATTGATTTTGGGGCAACTAGTCAATTAGATGACTTTGTGTCGCGGGTTTCAAGTATTTGCGGGATTACCAATCATTATATTAACGTTCTACCAATTGGGAAGAACTCCGAATTACTGCGCTATTGTATAAATTATATTTATTTGCATATACCGTATAATCAATAAATATTCCGTATTATCGAGTATTCATTAATTTACCTAGCTTTTTCTCAACTAATTTGGGATCGGCCTTAGTGCAATAATTGGTACCAGTATTTAAGTGGATCGACCTCCATATCAGTACTATGATCAATTGATCATAGTACTGATATGTTTTCAACTAGACTATTTGAGGCAAAGCCACTTTTGAACGTCAAAACGTTTCGGTCGTTTCGATCTTCGCGTCAGGTCACACATTTGTACGGGTAAGATGTTTGTTTGTTTTAAATCTGGACGTATATGCTCCTGATTTGTACTCAAAATGGCGCTTAAATATATTGTTTGCGTGACAATAAGGAGGAAAGATTTGTATTTTTGTGTGTGAGTATGTTTGTAATGAATAAACTCAAAAAATATTATGCCGGTTTTAAAAATTCTTTCACCATTAGAAAGCTACATTCACCCTGAGTAAAATAGGCTATATTTTATCCCCGTATTCCCACGGGAACGGGAACTACGCGGGTGAAACCACAGCAGTGTTTAGATAAATGTACCTATGTTTCTACGTATAGTTACGTCATAAAGAAATATATGGTCACATGTCGCCTTAAATGTCGAGTATTCGTAAATAGTGTGAGCGTTCTCTCACTAGTGATCCGTTTCTCTTATCACAAAACGATATAATAATCATTCAGACACTCGATCGATCTTGCGGGCCCAGTCAATCAGCTTCCAAGTCACATAGACTTTCGTCAATAAACCATGCTTGGGCGGAATAAAGTCGGTTATGTGGACCATCGATCACGGCACAGTCATAAAGTCGCGTGCCGCGTGCCGTCAGAGCCTAAATATTAGCAATATATCGACAGCGGCGGAAAGCCGTCCGAGGGTATCGGCCTATCTCGACACATTCTACTAAGAAGTATCACTATATCATATTTTTTTGGGATGTATTCTGAAATATTTGGTTTTCCTTTCTGTGTAAATAGAATGAGGATTTTTTTTCCAATATTTTCCGTTTCCCACACAAATGTTTTATCGCTCGGACCTGTACGATGTATACCTAGTGTTGTAAGAAACTCGAGTCTTGGATTCTTATTTAATAAAACTTGAGCTATTTTTGAATGAGAGTCTTTTTAAAAGAACTCATGACTGAGTCCACTAAATCTAGATTCAGCAAATCGTCAGCCTTCAGGTGGATACTTTTGATTAGGTTATTTGCATTTAATGCAATTTAATCGTTTCACATTTTTATCGTGTGATTTATTTTCAATCAATAAATAAATGTGGATGACAATATAAAATCACCCAGTATTACCTATTATAATTTTCCAACTCAAGTTCATGACTCAGTCTAGCTCAAAGAACTTAAAAGACTCGATATTACTCGGAAGACTCGGACTCGTGTTACTAACGAGTCTTGAAGACTAAAAGACTCGAGTTTCTTATAACAATATATTTATAAACAACCATAGTTAAAACTTAAAAGTTTTGAAAGTCCTGCTTATAAATTGTCAAGTTAATTTGCTTTAACGTAGTCTAAACATAAAAATCTAGCTCTGCACCTAAACGCATTCGCATCGATCTTTATTCAAGGAAATTTTCTTTAGTAAAATTCACAGACAGTCAAGTACCAACCCACTGTGCACTTTATAAAGGTAAGTAGAAGTTCACCGTGTCTCTGTTTAAATAGGCACTCGCGCATAAAATAATAATGAGATATTGAAGAGCCACCTCAGGCTCTTGGTACGAGAAGTAATTAACAAAATGATTAGGTACCAGTTCCAACCCTTGCGTAGAGAATATTATGTAAGGATGTGACTTGGGGTGAAACTCAATTGGGTAGCATTATGTCAATTTAGTATGTAGACTTCTAACGGAGAAGAGGTTTGGTATAAGTAGGTAAAATTAATATTATGATATTGAAGATGAGTTCAACCTTTTATCGATACAAGATTTAAAAGTCACTTTCAAATAGAGAAAAATAAGGTCACGTTAGCTCGAGACATGGTTAAAATATCATAACACTAGCAGCGCACCGCGGTTTCACCCGCGTAGTTCCTGTTCCCGTGGGAATACGGGGATAAAATATAGCCTATGTTACTCAGGGTGAATATAGCTTTCTAATGGTGAAAGAATTTTTGAAATCGGTCCAGTAGTTTTTGTGTTTATTCTTTACATACAAAAATACAAATCTTTCCTGTTTATAATATTAGTATAAATATAGATAACGCGGGCAGTCCTGTTGCTATAGGACACACACAATTCATCCAGTTATCGAGAGCTTGAGGCTATGCCCAGACTGCTACTGAAAATTTCCAGATGGAAATACTCAATAACAATTGGCAGTGGTGGCCGAGTGGTAACGGCCTCGACTCACGAATTGTAAGTCGCGGGTTCAAACCCAGCCAGGCGCATTACTTTGTGTAATTCATTTCATCACCACTGCTGTAAAACGGTGAAGAAAATCATCGTGAGGAAACCAGCATATCCTAGAACCAAAAATTCGAAGACATGTGATATTCACCAACACGCACTGCGCGCGCGTGGTGGATTGCGGCCCATTCCCTCTCCTAGGGAGAAGGCCTGTGTCCCAGTAGTGGGAACATTGGAAGGCTGATTATAATTGTCCCTAACTGGCCATTGGAATGGCCCTGGATCTCTAAGCAGTGGCGCCTACGATCACGAGACCACAAAGCGGCAAAATATAAATCTCATTAAGTTTGGTGTAAGTGTTTACGCTTTTACTATGTAACTACCTCTAAAAAAATCTTCCATTCCTTGGCCCATTTTTGACATCCCTGGAGTGGGAAAGATAATGGTTGCCCTTCTGTTCCATAAACCACATGGTTTTTCATTAAGGTAGGTTCAACATTTTTTCTTCAAACAAAGAGATCTCGTTGCAGATGGTACACTTTAGTAGAGCAGAATATAACGTTCTGTAATTAATTATTATAACGTTGGCCGGGTCATGTCACCTTTTATTAAAAACTGTGAGAGCTGGTGATGATAAATAATTTAATTAGACTCGTTTGTGTCATTTACTGAGGCCAGTGTAAATGAATGGAAGATGAGTACCAGCAGTCTCTAAGTGTATTTGCGTCTTTTTTATTGCGACTCTTATTTTGATGTTGAAGTTGTTGATATTGTAGCTTCAAAGTTTTAACTGAGACAGTAGATTGGATAGATTGGTATGTTTATGAGGCGACACTCGATTGATTAAAACTTACTAACTATTTTTCAAGTCAAGACAGTAATAAAAACTAGCTAAGGTAACTCTGGGTCTGGGTACTTTTCAGCAAAAAGCCTAATACCGTCATTGTTGAACCGAGGTTTACGGAAATCCCCGCATTACCCTTTGAGGATTACATGATTGTGTTCGGGGTATTTACCAATATTTTGTACACAAGCTTTTGTGAAACCAAAAAGATACGAGTTAATTTGACAGGATGAGTCCCTTATTTCATGAAATCAGGTTTTTATAACATTACTCTCGACCAATGATGTGGGAAGGCTGAAAAGCCCATTAATTATTAATTTATTACAAAACCGTCGAGGCTGCTAATTTAACGCACCCTGTATCAACCCTTGTATTGCGCACGCTGTATAAGCCTTATACAGAAATATTTGGGTTTATTACTTTTCCCGATGACTTGTAAAACTCATCGTTTTTAATTGTTCTACGAAATAACCGTTTCCTTAAATGCGCTGTTGACCTCGTTTTAAAAACGCAAGTCAAAATAATTACTGAGGAGACAGGGTTGTACAAAATGTACAAATGTCATTTAATTTGTTTAGGCTGTTATAAAACCATTGTTGACGTATATTAAAATCTATAATAAATTAAGATGCTGAATAGATCTCGGTCGCTCACTCAAACGCTTGTAATATTGCATAATATGAAGCATATATCGATGGACTCGTTGAAAATAGAACCACCAAGATTTACATTCAGATATGATACGTAATTGCTATTTTGGGTGATCGTCTCATGACTGTTGGCGTAGTTATTCCTTGTACTGAACCAAGCATGTGAAATGTCAATGGGAGCGGATACATTCAATCTCTTACCTTCTGTGACGAAATGAAGACTGTATTGATCATAGTAACATCTACTTGGCTTTCCCACCCTCAACAGACTACACCCATTTCAAGATTAATCAACTTAATTAATTACTAGCAAAGTCCCACGTAGCGTTTTGTAAAGCGTTTTGTCTCCGAGAACACTACGATTTTTGGAGACAAAATACGTCTTGAAAGCCTGGGCTGTACCAATCTATTTGAACAGTACCTACTGTATCCTGTCAACACCCAGCCTAAAGCTGATGCCCCTCTGATACCTACACTAAGGCAAGAGTACACAGTCTTACGTGGACCCATGGGACTCCACCGACTAGCCAATATTGACAAAGGGACCAAACCCTGACCAACTCCCTGGGGCATTTGTTATGTTCCAAGCCCAACAGCACCACACATTGATCCGCGAAGCTTTAGAACGTAAATTGAATTGAACAAGAATGTAATTTCACTTGAAGAATTACGTAAAAGGCACTGACGGGTACCCAATGCTCCAGCATAAATACATTACTATTCTACTTACCGGACGATCCAATCTAAATAAAGTTAACCTCTATTATCCCGCAATAGTTCTACAGAACTTGTTTTACTATTCCAGTCTTTTTTAGTAGCAGAATATTTTATTTCAGTAAAAAAAAAGCTCAGAAAGTAATAAAAAGGGGGAAATATGCGAGAAAGCACCAACGAAATGCGTGGAATCACGCCGAGGGCACCTCTAGAGGGCGACTCTAATTAAATTTCTGTAAATACGGCTGCATGGAAAATTTTCATTTACTTTTGGAATTTGTTTGTCGACTGCATTTCTGAGACGAGAAAAAGTGGCCGTTTTCAAACATAGCACCCTCCCCTCAGTCAGACATCCCTACCGTAGCGTGCCAAGATTGCTTTGATTTATTTTTACTCAAGACTGTTATTCTGAATATTTTCTTGAAGAGCAGTCAAAATTACAAAGTAGTAACGATCTGTATATAAGATACTAAAGTCTTAAAACCGTAAGTAGACAGTATCTTAAGTGCTTTCTTACCCGTGTCACCTTCAAATGAAAGACACTTTAAAATCTTCGTTAAGTTAAAAGACTTTCAGTAAAACTGTTATAATCCCGTCTAAAGAGATGCAACCATCGGCTTTCATTTAGAAACCCCGGTCCGGAGCAGTGCTTTTCCCCGCGTCGTCGCTCGTTAGCCGACCTGACCTTGTAAAACCTCATAACATAATTACTGCTGAGTGCTTCCTTAAATAAATAAAGTCTTTTGTTTCGCGAAATACTCGCAAAGCTTCGCGTGACCGAGATTTGTTTGCACTGCATATTGTGGAACTGTGTTCACAATGCTTACATTATCACCGAATGGATTTAGCCGTGTTTTAGGTCTAGTTAATTTACATATTTACAGCCAATTCAGGTGAGCAGAAATCAGTGTCGTTACTGTGAAATATGTTTTTCTTAGGAATGGTGAAATTAAATTTCAATCCCTATCCTCTTGTAGAGTTTGCCCCCCGGTTATAATTTAATGTGCGGACCAGCGAGAAATCCATAAAATTTAATGGGAAAATTCCGCGACGCGATGAGGCTTTTAAGATTTATCTTATAGAACCAAGTGCGGTACTGTCTGTTTAAGCATTATTACATTTCGTGATATTTAATTTTATGAAATCTTTACATGCAATATTTGTTTAAGTGTCTCATATAAAAGGGGAGGGATTCATTTAAGCAAAATTGTTGGGAAAGAAAGCTGTTATTTTGGGATGTTTGTAAAAGCTGATTTTTTTTTTTTTTTTTTTTTTGAATGGACTACTCGCAGTTCAGCACATTAAGGCTGTTTACTGCTCAACCGGGCAATCCTGTGGTTGCCTTAGATTCTAAGGCCCCCAGCCAGGGCTTAAAACTACTTAAAAACTAAATTGCCGCTCGCTAAGGGCATCCCCTGTGGGACACGGGCCTCGACTTAGCGGGGTCATTGAGGGGGGGCAGCAAGGGACAGGCTGGGTCTGATTGAAAAAGCTGACTTGGTTTTGATCGACTTTCAAAGGGATCAGAGTGAAATTAATTCTTACTTTTTCCACTTACCAAAAGGCAATAAATGCATGAATTTTAATGTAGAATAATGAGCATATTATTTATAAAATATGCTCATTATTCTATAATAACTTTTCCTTCGAACTTTAATGTAAGCCAATTTTTTCACAAATTTTAATAAGTGAGTTGGTAAGCTATTATATAATATTCCGGTTCCGGTTGACAGCACGGTGGCGTTTGATGGGCACATAAAATGTAACGGGTGGCACTCCCCACGACTTGCACTATAGTGAACACACCTTTTTAGGGAGCGCCGATATTTTTGAATGCAGCCAATTGTTGGAAAACGCTTTGTTGAATATATAGGTTTTTTTGGATTGTTAGTCTCGTGGTACATTCTTGTTTATGAAGTGAAAGTAGCTGGTTTCTTTCTAGATTTAACAACTAGGTTTTCCTTGAACACAAATTGTTATTTAGAAAATCTTGAGCGGACCTGAAACTGATTGAAAATATGTAGTTACTTTTATGAAAATCTTCGTCGATGAGAGTACTTCAGATAAAGTCTGTAATTTCAATATTCAAGTATCTCTCGCCTTGAAACTGTTAATGAAGATGTCTAAAACTTTAGAAATTGAGATTGATAGAAATATTAAATATGTAGTTGAAAGTTTGTAATGGAAAAGTTTCTTATAATGACGAAATTTATTATGAATCTTTAGCAATAAGAACATAAAAGAACGTCTCATTTTTTTAATACCTTCTTTTTATTTTAATAATAATCACTTTTATATTTTCCATTATTATGAAATAACTAGCTGCTGCCCGCAGCTTCGCCCGCGTGAATGTCGGAAATCATCCCAAGGGAACATAATCCCGGGATAAAAACCCGGAATTCTATGTTACTTCTAATACCTCCAAGAATATGTGTACAAAATTTCATGATGATCGGTTGAGTAGTTTTCACGTGAAAGCGTAACAAACAAAATTACATTCACATTTATGTATTAAAGTAGAGTATAGATATAGATTAGTTATTTCAATGTAACGAAAAATAATAAAAGATGCTTTCATCAGCTATTAAATAATATCGTTAGAAAGAAAAGAGCGATGCATTACTATATAAAATATCGTAGAAGTAGACTTTAATATCACCAAATTAAATTATCACAACCTAGAATTCTTCTCTAAACCAAAGACTTTATGACACAGATTTTACAGTAGCATACACAAAACTGTAAGTAAGTGGTAGATAAATCTACCGAACTTTCAAGTTGTTGCAGTAAATCTCTTCAGATATGCAAACTTCCAGCTAATTAGTGTTAGAACTCAAATTGCGTTAATTTATCTTCTTCTTTGTTTTACACTTCTGCTGGCCTAGTTTCATATCACAGTCTGCTAGAATCTGACTTTATTGAAGTCGGTTTTACGCCTAGCTTTTCAATTTAAGTTTGACGCTGTTTGGACTCTTCCAACTTATTTGAAATGCTAAGTTGAAGTATCATTATACACCACATCATTATCTCACACGTTGCTCAAAGATGGAGCTCGCATATCTAGAAGTAACCTGTTAACTCTTAACTTAGATAGCTAAGTTAAGAGTTAACAGGTAAACAATTACATTTCTTAGCTGTACGCATACTGAAAGTATGTCGCATCGCTGTGCATCTTGTATTCCGAAGATGGAACGGACTTAGTATAATTGCATTTATTTTATACTTTTCAGAATGAAACGAATAACAACATACTTACTTGTATAAATTCTACAAGTGCGATGTACATGCAAATCATGGTTTAGTAAAAAAACTAATAGGTGTTAGGCACCACCGGAATTATCTATGAATTCTCCGTATAGAAGTTGGGCTCTAGTGGGGCTCAACTTCCATAATGACTTATTTTAGAGGCGTGCGTGGAACATGACGCGCCGCCGTCCAAGGCCTGGTTGTTATCGGACGGAGAGCCACCCAACGCTCGCCGTCTGCAAGCTCACGCCTACGGTGGCCGGGAATCACCGTGTGATTCCCTATGTCAAGGGCGTTTTCTTCTGTTGTGGCACCTGGGGAATGATGTTTCCCTCTCCTTCACGCGGCCCGCCTCCTCCTTCGCTAGTATTACTACTTCTTATTATGCTCCGGACCATCCATGGATTGATCTAGGGTCGGAAGCGAGAGGTCGCCGCCGCCGATCGCCTCGACAAGGACACTGCGTTGCGCTGCCTAAGCAAGGCAGACCTCCACGGTATTATGTCCGGTATACGGTCATCTATTTTCTTACAAAGCTTTTAGCCTTTAGACTTTGTGTTAAATTTCCGAAAAGGATGGAATCATAACGCCTAGCGTACTGGTATTACAAATAGAACAATGAGCATACATTGTTCATCTTACTTACTGAAATCAAGTTTGCTTGACTTCAGACTTCTGTTCTCTCTCTCACATATTATAAGTTTAAACATTCTGCATAGACGTAAAATTCGAGAATGAATGGTCCGAGATAACAAAGAAGCTCATGGTCTTGCGACATTAGTTGAGTATGAGACAGTTTCACAGTCGCAGGTAGAACCCGCTACGTGAGCAGCCCTAACAGATATTTGAAGGCGAGGCACGATTTTTATCGCATGTGACATTTTGCATTTTCACATTTCCAATTATCTGCTACTTGACATTTTTCCTTTTGCACTTCGTTGCATACATTTGTGGTAAAGAGGAAAGTTTTCTTTTGTTTTATGATGATATCTTATACTTTGCAAACGTCACATGTTTTTCAAATGTTGTATATTTTTAGATTTCTTTTTTAGCAAGCAAGAGGTCTTGGGGATCTAATCCCCAGATATGTTCAGATTTGCCTGACTAATTTAGGTCACAAACCAAGCCCGCATACAGTGGCAAGGTCACAAGATAATGTTGTCAACTGAAATTACTTAAGAACCCCATAACATTCGATATTTCCTCCACTTCGCACCACTCGGCCTACTTCGCTCAAGTTGTTGGAGCTTTCGAAACAATTAACTAAGTAGGCTAAAAGGATTCTTAATTGGAAATTTTGTAATAATCTAGTTTATGCTCCCGTTCTTTATAAAGTGTCTTCTACTTAAAAGTTTAATAGAACATAGGTTTTTGCCTTCGGATTCGCTCGACAGTTTAAAAGGTAAATGCTGGGTTTGTTTTTTCCCTCTGCCGTGGCGTGCCATAGCTATCATGATTCCAATATGAGAGAGAAAATGAGCTTATCAGGACGAATAGTATTAATCCTTTTTCATAACGATAATGACATTGGCACGTCATGGTATGGCCAAAAGTCTTTAGGTTTTCGGGCTTAGTAATTTATTTAAATATCTATCTTTTATTCTATCTTTCTTTCTTTTCTCTTCTTTCTTTTTATCTTTATATGGCCGCCCATTATGTCACCCTATGTAATGTTTATATAACTTATATATATAAGTTAATTGTATTTTCAAGTTAAGTAATTTAAAGTTAAGTAATTATATTTTCTGTAACTTAGATGGTGTACATAATACGGAGTATTCTATTCTATTATTAGTTTATCAAAATCAATTCATTTATTTCAACTGGACCATTTGAAGGCACTTTTGAGCGTCAAAACAGTTTAAAAATATAATGTTATAGTGACTAGTCGTCCATTCGCAAAAAGCAGATTCTTGAGGAGAAGAATCTCCAAAGTTATTCTTTTCAAATTATTTTTTTACAACATTTGATATGTATATACGCACAGCTCTCTAGTTATTCATAGAAATAGTAAATAGTTTGAAGCAGTTTATGAAATTAAAAATGTGAAACAAGAACATAATTTAAAAAAGATTTATATCAAGCCACTTGCACCTTCTATATTCTTACATGCGTGTAACTAAAACTTATTTTTTCTTATTATATATTTACTGTTTAATTTACCTCTTGTCAGAAAACTATTTATCAAAATAAAAAGCGCATAAAATTCTCGTAGTTTGTGTTTTAATAATTAATGCATACCACGCCGTTTCGCCTAAACAAACAAATATTTATAGTGTGGTCAGAAATGAGAGGATTGCGTGCTAAGGAGAAACTAATGCCCGACTATAGTGTAGGCCCCGTCGACTAGTCTAGACTATGAATAAGTGTGTTTAGCCGAATGCTATTATCTTCTAATGGACCTCATGCACAGGACCGATCGATGGGGGAACACTTAGGGGAGATTCATGTACGGCAGTGGTCGTTTTTGTTTGAAATGATGATGAGTGATAGACGTCAAACAATTCGAACGATCTGTGAACTAATACAGGTGCAGCTTGTTTGTAAGAATTGTAACGCTTTTACACCCAAATCACAAAACTAATTTTGATACATTTTTGTACAGAGATAGATGGGACTCTGGAGACGGTTATAGATTTTTTTGTTTTAATACTAGCTTTTTCCCGTGTTTTCACGAAACAGCGGGTAAAAGCTAGTTTTGTTTTTATTTAAAAAAAAATGCTATAATCGTGGACTGGAAATTAGCATGTAAAAAAAAGGTATCATAATAAGTTACTAAATATTATAATCTATCTATACTTATAATAAATCTGTAGAGAGGTCAATTCTGTGCAAGGAATATATTTTCAAAATAACTATCAGGGGGTGATTAGTGATCGATACTGGTGCCAAAAATGCAATCAGTAAAATTTTTGTCTGTCTGTCTGTCTGTATGTCTGTCTGTATGTTCTTTATAGAAACAAAAACTATTCGACCGATTTTAACGAAACTTGGTGCAATTGTTCTTCATACTCCTGGGCAGGTTATAGTATACTTTTCATCACGCTACTATCAATAGGAGCAGAGCAGTAAAGGGAAATGTTGGGAAAACGGGAGAAGTTACTCCATTTTTTAAGCTTCCGTCGCGTGTGCAGCCTTAATGGTTAAAGTTACATAGAAATCATGTATGACGGAAATATTTTACATAAAATTATCTAAAAAATATCCCGAAACAGCATATGTCTATCTTTTATGGTTGACTCACAATAACACGTGTAACTCCCGATAGCTTAGCAGTTCGGAGCTTTCTGATTATATTTGTTTACTCTTACGTTTATAATACTCTCACTCATCCCTAATTAAAAAAAGTTATCATTATTACCTATTCAATAAAAAAAGAATCATAGAAATCGGTATAGAAACACCAAACTTATACATGAATACAATAATAAGCCATCGCGCCGTCGCGCTTTAATACTGAATCATGCTGTAAGATGTTATTGTGATTATTTTTGTGTAGCTTTTGTTGCTATTTTATAAAATAGGTACTTTTTTGTTATTTTGGTAATGTTTAAATATTCGTTCAAATTACAAATTATTAATAGTTTCAATTTTATTTCTTTTTAGGTGAAGTAGTAGTAGAAGTAGGAGCATAGATTTTTAGATACCGATAGGTTAGTTTTGGCTAATTTATGTTCTGTTTTTTTAGTATTAAGTAGGTAAAAGCGTAGATACTTTTATTAATTAGTAGTTATTTTATTAATTAGTTATACGTAGTTATAGGTATTTATTTTTAAGTGAAGTAGGTATAGGTTATTATAATATAATTTTGCACAGGCATTTCAGCTTTGCTTTCATTTCTTTTTTTGTTGTAAGTTGTACATATTTCACACACACATAGTGATCTATCAATGCACAGCCCAAACCACTGATCTGATCGGGCTGAAATTTGGCATGCAGGTAGATGTTATGACGTAGGCATCCGCTAAAAAAGGATTTTGATTAATTCTACCCCCAAGGGGATAAAATAGGGGATGAACGTTTGTATGAAACTTTGTCAATTTTAAACCGATCGGGCTGAGAGTTTCGAAATCGGGGGTAAAGTAACTATTCCACGCGGACGAAGTCGCTGGCAGAAGCTAGTACTTAATAAAGGTACCTAATGCTTTTTATATTGCTAAAGAATTATCCTGTTCTTCGTCCTACATTTTCCAGTTTTCTTCATTAAGAAAAGAGGATGGAATTACGAGAGTAAATCCAGTTTTGTTGCGCTGAAGTTTTTTCTAATTTTATAGATATTGATTTTTAAATCGCTTTTCATTTTATAAACGAGCTTTTTGTTTACTATATACTGTGCAGTATTTGATAGAATATAAGGCATAGCTTTTGCCAAAACATTTTAATTAATAACATTTGGTACGCAATAAATAATATGTATGGTTAAATGTACGCAATAAATAATTAATGACACAGGTCAAACTAATTAAATTTGTGTTCGGGCGATCATGTTTTCATGTAATTTTATAACTTAATAATTCAGATATAAAATGCACCACAACAAAGCAATTTTGAATCATGATAAATTATAATTTAATATTTCTTTGTTTTTTTTGTGAACATGTATTGGGCCATGCCTAGAATCTGAGAGCTCGAAAAAGGGTCATTGTATAAAAGATAACGATTGCAAAATGTGTTCTCGAAATATCACGTGGCTAAAAAAATAATGATCTGACGGCCAAGTCTACTAATGGTAAGGAACACTTCGTGCGCGAATCCGCCTCGCATTTGGCCGGTTTTTTATTGGTGCTGTCCCATATTGAGATAATTGTATTGCCTAAAACGAGTTTACCTTTGTCATTATTAACAATGGTAGCACAGATTTGTACCTATAACTGTCAAGTTCTGTAGGCTGTGCGAGTCAGCTGTTTCGTTCCTTCAGTAAGAGCCTCATTGACAACGTTCTTGAAGCGAGTTCGAATCTGTCGCTTCACTGGCCCGGCGAGTGAATGTCCTTCTGTCACCTTTGTCATATACCTATACCATACCATATACATATGTGTATGTCACAGCCGCACAGGTCGATCTTCAAGGTTAAGCAACGCTTGCCAAGGTTGGTCTGTGGATGGGTGACCATCTTAACATACCGAGTCTCCTCCGTGCCTCGGAAAGCACGTTAAGCCATTGGTCCCGGCTGTGATTTGTAGATCTTTGACAGTCGTTACGGATTGTCAAAATCCAGAAAATCTGACACCAGTCTTGCCTAGAAGTACCGTGTTCCCCAGTTAATGGGTTGTGGAGGTCTCGTCGGCAGTCGCTCCACGTTAAATACTGGTATTCAGCTGAATCCGGTAAGACTGGAAGCCGACCCCAATATATTTGGGAAAAGGCTAGGCAGATGATGATGATGATGTGTATGCAAGTACATATTTGTTTAATGTGTAGAGTGTATTGAACTTTAGGAGTAGGTTGAGATCAATAGTTAGGATTCCTAGTTAAAATAATAGTCGTGTGTAGGTATACATAGGTATATAGGTGGGTTTTGAATGTGCGGTTGTGCGTGATATCATGAAACCAAATTGGCAATTTAGACTGTAATTTGGCTATTGTCTGACATTTTCGTTGGTTTGAATCAAAATAATTTGTACGATGATAGGATGTTTAACTGATGAAATATTGTTTCCAGAATTCTATCAATGTAGTAACCAAATATGATAGCTACCTATTTTGTGTTGTGATGTTAATTGCGAAGTTGCCGATAATTTAATTTGAGATTATTTAAACGTATGATTCGATTAAGCGATTTCATTAATGTTTGTTAATGCATGATTTCCGATCATATTAAATTCCAATTTTCATTAAAATTAATTTGAACCTTTTTGTTTTTTTCAGGTCAGTATCACAGAACCACGACGGGAAGTAGTGTGTAAGCTTATTACGCAGTATAACTTACTGCTTCATCTTTTATACGTAAGTTCTTCCCAGTTTTCTATATTCCGATCGTCTGTTGAAAGCTATCGGCCAGCTACGTTTATCCTTCATATTAGCATACAAGGCTTAGCATGACGTGACCAAAATGAAAATCCTATTCAGCATTTTAAAATTTCGCTACAAAATTCAAGCTTCTACACATGACAAGGGTTGTCACGTTCCTAGTGATGCAGAAAATAGAGCTTTCATAAAGCATTTTGCAGGTTTCGTCGAAACAAAAAACGTTTCAAAAGTGGAAAATTTATTATAACTCCTATTTTTTTCGAGTTGGACAAAAATACAAAGCAGGCATTTATTGCAATTAATGGTTAAAAGCACCGTTTACATGGTGTCGTAGTAGGTATGATATTTCTTAACTATCTAATTACCTAAGTTTTAATAAAATGAAAACACAGTTTCTTCACGCTTTTCGATGTTGAACCTGCCAGCCCTATTGTCAGCGCCGTACGATATTTGAACGAGTCACTAAACTGTTCACAGAAATATTTTGTCCCAAACTCCCAACAGCGAAGTCGTTCAGTGAGCGATGAGATTTCACCGTTTGAGTTGTGTGACTACCTGTACCCGCGCACTCGCGCATAAACTCCATGCAAACATGTCTGTGTCGGCGCAACTTGTGTACCTGTACACTCGCCAACAAACTGCATTAGAAATTGTACGGCAACATTCGTTTTATGCTTTGCTTTTGATAAATAAACATGATGTAACGTAGCAGTAATGTGAAATGTTACTTTAATGTTCGTTCTCTTTATTAAAGCTTAGAGTGGCTTATTTCGTGTACAGTACATCCTCCGCAATTAGTTGGTCCTGGACTTTTCCATAATTATCATGTTTACTTAGGTAATGAAAATGAGATGTTGGTACAACCTTCTGACGGGAGGAAAATATAGTGGATATCTTTACTGAAAAAACAGGCTCTGAAAAAAGTAGCTATTAAAACGTTTTGCGATAAGAAATAATATTAATGGATACCAAACACATTAATTCACGTAGTTTGTGTAAAAATCTAAATCAATACGGTACTTAAAGAAACAATCTAGATTGTTTTATAGCTGTTTTTGATTAGAACAATAGAGCGAGTTCCAAGGCTTTTGTTGTTTAATTATTTAGAAAGGGGTAATTGGTTCACTACTTTTCAGTAATGAATTGTTATTTGATCTGAATCCAAGATGGCTCCAAACTTTAGAGTGATCGCAAATCATTATAACCATAGATACTTTGGTATTAAGTTTTACCTCAAGGTCCATATTACAAAAAAAAAAAAATCGATTAGAATGCAGTGTGGTTCATATGTATGGTATATATCATTTGGGACAATCTGTGTCTCAAATGACCAATCACCTGCACCCTGAACATCTTGAATGATGTCTCCAACTGGGTCCAAACAATATAATTTGATGAACCGTCGGCAAGCTGCAGTACTTTCTTACCCAATCCTTAGGTTAGGTTAACAACCTCCTCCAGAGACAAGTCGGCCGCTGTGCTATTGCGCAGTGGCTGACGCCTGTGGACGGTGAGCGTGGGTGGCTCGCCGGCCGAGTCGACGACGCGTTGTGTTCCACGCGCGTCTCAAGGAGCCGTCAGCACCAGGGACGGGGCCCCATAGGGTCGGTGCCTGCTAGGGTTGCGGAATTTGTTCGAAAGAGTTACCGCGGCCCTGAAACGCAAAGGAAGACACGCAAAGAACACAGGAAGGAACACGGGTGGGTTTTAGTCAGTAAAAGTCTGACACTCCCTACCGCTCCGCCCAGGGCGGGAGGGGTCATTTGATGATTTCCCATCCAAAAAAAAAAGGTTAGGTTAACAAAAAAGGGTTAAAAACCTTCACGGTTTCTTCTAAGCTCTCTTTAAAACGTAACGTTGATAAGCAAGGCGTATATAAACGGGGCACAGCGGCTCGCGAGTACGGAGGAGGTTCCGAGTTCGCTGCCTCGGGCTTCGCGTGATGTTGGCACGTACCCGCCCACACATGAACTGAGGCGACCGGCCTCATTGAATATTTTCACCAAAACTTTTAAAGTGCTTGTTGAATACTGAAAAGGGTGAGTTGGGGCTATTTGGGAGTAGTTTTTTGTTCGACTTGTTTTGAAATGGGTTGCTCCTTGGCCGTTGAGATAAAAACATTCGGTGTAAACGTTTGCGAGCTAGTGATTTGTTTTAGATAGTTGATGGTACGTGCTTGTGCTGGGAATTGTGGAGAGGACTCCTGAATTCTTAATTAAACGTTTAGGTATGGAAACAATTAGGTACCAATAAGTTAATTATTCAAAATCAAATAGTCATTTGCAGTTTTTGTTAGGGTTTATTTAAGCGTCATTTTCATTACTAAAAATAATGAGATTTCCCCCTTATTTTTCATTGTTTGACACAATTTACCGTTTCCATGTAGAATGGAAATTCCAGGAACTTTGAAATAAGCATGTTTTCTTATTTCATAAAATAGTTGCAACAAAGGCCTTCAAGCCTTCCGATTCAGGTACTTATCGATCCTCGTGAAGAACAAACAAAGAGTGGTATCAATTAAAAACTTTTCTGTGAACGTAAAACAAACAGGAAAACAAAACAGAAGTTCGAAGGTCTTTGATTAAAAACGACATTGAATGAGCTGAGCGAACTTGATTCCTATAACAGTAGGAATAAAGGCCAATAGAAAGGATCTTTTGTCGTAGATTTTTGAATTAAATCTGTTGTGAAGAAGAGGAAGGTATCCGTGGAAACTTGAGTTCACAAAACAGCCCCAGTTAACATAATGACATGGATAAATGAGGAATATTTTTTACTCCATTATGTTTGTTATTTATTACGATGAAAATAAGAAAATGCTCTAAGAGAGTTGCTGGTATGATTAACTCTTGCTTTTGAAGCTATATTTTAATTACTATAAGTAATTTCAATGTTCAATGACTGATTGATAGACACCAATTACTTGATCAGCTGAAACAACAAGCCATTTTAAATTTAGTTCAACAAACAAAATGTCTGATAGACAGAAAAATAATTGAAAAGGAATATTCCAAGAAATACAAAGAGACTTCAAAACTTGTTCTCCTTGATCCTCATTGTTACATCAATTATAAATTCAGTTTGAATAGGTGTTTATGAAAGTTTTATGTACTCTTGAATCTGAAGGGTCGGCCTACTTAAACATATTGCTTTCATTTATAATTTACGTGCCGCGCAACTTTCAGTAACTCGCTCGCAGATCTGAATTTGAGAGAGACAAGTTAACATAGAATGCGCTAAGTTCGGTTAGTACCAAGTAAGTAAGTATTACGAGTAGACATTTTTAAGTTGAATCTGTCAGTTTTTCATGGTTATGAAAATTTTAATATAGAGGGCTGTTATCCAAAAAGCTTTAATTTTATTTGTTTGCTATAAAACCTAGAAGTGCCCAGTGTGAGTGTAACCTACTCAGAAAACCCGTCTCACCAAAAACGGTTTCAAAATTAGTTGGCAACAAAGCAGACGGAAACCACAATACAACACCTTGTGTACACGCTTGTATAATGAAATTGTAGGCTTTCAGCCTCAGAAATCTCATTTAGCCACGAGACGAGAGGAGCCGAGTCTGATACCGTCGACAGATTATATTATTGATGTCGTGAAACCATATCCTCAGTTCCACATAGATTGCGCCCCCGATTTAATTCCCCTTTAATTATTTAACAGAATGTCAGCCGTTATTAAGCTGGTGCTCCTGCCTCTTGCACCGCTGCGACTAAACATATTGGTATTGGTTTAATACGGCACCCAGACAGGCAATATTGAACGCAGATTAAGCCTCGTTTCGTCTTGTAACTTTAGTAGCATTTTAGTTTTTGTTATTTAATTTAGTTTGCGTAAACTAGAAGCGTTTTACAGTTGAAATTGATTACTGTTTACATTTTAAAGTTAGACTAGTTCATAAATTTCAATTTATAACGTCTGGATAAATAGGAGCCCAGTTAAGCTCAGCTCTTTATGTTGGACCGAGGAAATGATCTCGGTTTCAAGGAATACCAGACGTAGGAAGACAAATGAGGTGCGATAAGAACTTGTTAAATCCAACAACATCAAGATGATAATGATAGACTTTCAACTGTTACTTGTTTGGTTACAGGAGAGTATTCAAAGAAATGTTCAAAAGAGCTCAAATACTGCCAAAGTATGTATGTTTAGGAATATGCTCATGTCATTGGGTTGCAAACACGGAGCCATTTAGGTTGAATATCATTTGAATAGGACGTAAATGTTAAGTGTGCTCCCCAATTTAAGTTCATTTATAACTTGAATCAAGAATTCCTTACCCACGCACCTAATTTTCTGGCATTATTATAACTCCAGAGGCCATATTTTCTCATTTCAGAAGAGAATTCTCGTAATTTAAAAAGGTTTTTTTTATATTATTAGGAAGCGGAGTCAGTCCGTAATCATAACTTGTCTGGCGAGGGAGGATAAAAAACGCATTATTAATAATTGAATCGAGTGCTAGCAGGTTCGCACTTATACATATTTTTAGCTAAGAATAAGTATCTACTAAAATCTAGCTATCGACATTCAACTAAATCTATTGCAGATTAATGTTGGAACTGGCCGTCCTTAGATGCTCTGAAATATTCTATGCTAGTATTAAATTATTCAATTGAATAAAGCATTAAACTTAGTAAATTGTTTTACCAATTAACACTTTGTAAACTCGCTCATAGTTAGAAAATGATTCGATTGAAAATTAATTAACAGAACATTAGTTCATTGCCTAGTCAGACAATGAACTAATATGTGAACATTAGGACGTTAGCAATAATTCATGTCAATATTGAAATCAAGAGGCCATATGGTATGGCTCATTAGTTCAGATCAGAACACAATAATTAATTAGGTATACGAGTATGTGTCTATAAAGGTAAAAATCAATGAATTTTCGTCGTGAACAATTACTTTCAGGGCACAATAGTAAGTACTGAGCAAAACAACAGTACCTAGATAAGCTCATAAACACAATACCTGAGACATGACATATGTGTGTACTCTTTGTTGTAATGAAATAGTATGACACAGTACCCTATGTGAAAATGTTGGGCCTAAGTGTTATTTCAAGAAACACCTACTCTATACTAATGCAACAGCTCAAGAAAGGCGTGTTCTTGATTGACACAAGTTCCCGAAAAGCTTTATTGTTCTTCGGAACTTGATATAGGTGTAATATAACTTTTGGGTCGCCGAGTTTTCTTGTTGATTTCTGCGAGCAAAAGTTGTATCGTCGTACTTAACTACGACGAATTCAAATTTGTATTGACAAGGAGAAAGGGAAAAAGTTGAATGTAGGCGTGTTAGAAGTTGGGGAAATACGAGCACGTAGCCTCACCTGACTTTATTTAATAAAGGAGCGTTATACGTGCCTTTTGTAACAAAAATAAACATTTTGTTTTGTGCAGAAAAGTACTTTTTTTTTTAAAGACATGGCACAGGCAACGTATTTAGTTGTTATATAAGTTATTGTATAGAAAGAAAATTGGCGGTGACAGTTTGGATTTTAGGGTCTGTCTGTTGCTGTGTAATTCTAACGGCCTAAAAGTGCTGATTATCATCGTAATAGAGTGACTGTCACTATGAGAATGATTCGCAGTGCAATACTTCACTACCTAGCTATATTATTCAATCAAAATATAAGTTAAATGAAATTATTTAAAAAAGAAACAGGTTTACCAACGACATTCGCTCCTCAAATGACACTAACTCACATACACAACCATAACTCTTTTTAAACAATTTTTCCAATTATTATATATTAAATATTAAACAATTTGATCCATATATTTGCCTGACACGCTGAGTGAGACTCCCATTTGGTGCTACCTTGAAATGCATACCTCTCTATGTTTATTCTTTTCTGTTCTTTTTTTGCTAACTACCTACCTGCTACTTAATGCTACTTCTCCTATCCGGTAAAAATATTGTACCTATATAATCATTTTGATAATATGTGAACCTGTTCATTTCTTATAGGTACCTATATTTTTTTATTGTGATTATATTTAAGAGTATCTTGACTGATTTTTATCAGTAATTAAGACAAGCTTTTGTTTAAAATAAAACCTAGAACGTTATCTGATAGATGTTCAAGTTAACAGTCAGTCCGTAAAATCTAAGATTTATAATACTAGTTTCCTCTCGAACAGTATCCGTTTTTCTCTTTGCGAGATCCTTTCGGAAGTGTTTTATAGACAGTGGATACAAAAACTTCGGTCTTGTTGGTTTTACAGGAGCTTTAAAGATTACAGTTTTCTCTGTTATCGAAGCAAAGGAAATACGTTTTGTTATGATATCTTTATGCGGTGCAAACCCTGGCAACTATCAAAGAGACTTTTTCAATTTCATAACCTGTTACAAGTAATTTTATAAAAAAGACACGAGTTCATCTCGACAAATACATTGACAAGCTCTGGATACAGAAGAGTCCCTTGAGGCCGTAATCAATACACATGCCAGTTATGTCACGCGCAGGTAAGCAAGCTTTTTTACAAATTACAGGCATGTGTTTTTTCGACATTTTGACTTTTCGACAATAATTTTCTCTAACAGAAGTCCATTGAGCAAGCACAGTTGATCTTTCCGTGGGAAAGGGCTTTTTTACTTATGCAGAATAGTTTTGCCTGAAATGATGTAACTTATTTACTCCAAATTTAGGATACATTTTCATGAATGCTATAGTGTATAGCTGGCTCCTTTTTAGTATGTTCCTCAAGTTGGTATCCGATTTTCTCGTACCTAACTTAACTGTTACTTTGTTTTGGCAGTTTTCCCAATTCGCACCAGATGGCGTTGAAACTCGAACTAAACTTCTCTTAAGGATCTACTTTTTCGTGTTCGAATTACATTAGAGGTGTTAGAAATACTAGGTAGCAATTCATTGGAAATACAGTAAAAGACACACTTTCTCACATCGAGCTTAAGAAAGATAGAGTTCCGTTTTTTAGAACGTTGTCTCAGGCCCGGATTCTAAATCCGTTTGGAGGACTTCCGTTCGACTTACTCGCCATGACAACGAAAAAACCCTCGTTGAATGTCAATAGAATACAAGCTGTAACTGTCATTTTGATGACTTGAGGCGGATTTAAGACGACGGACAAGACTTAGAAATATAGGGTTCGGTCACTTATACCAGTATTTTTCTGAAGCTGCTTTTGTCTGTGTCTAACTGCGTTACTTACTGAAAGTTCTTGTTCCAAGGAGAAGTAGATAAACTTAGATAAGTGCTCGAGATAAATCTACACAGAATATTCTAGAGATTTTGTTTGCATTTGCTGTTTCAGGCTTAGTATACTTCGAATCCACGCCACTGAAAGGCTTCAGCAGGGAGGATAGTCGGCCGGTAAAGTCACTCACAAGTATAAAAATGGTACAGAGAGGAATCGCTCTATTTGGATTTAATAGTTTTCGTAATACTATTATAAACGGATACGTTTTAGCATTGTTCAAATAACATCACCTACATTTTTTATGAATTTTACAGAATATACTTTCAAGTCTTATTTTTGTTTTTCATATGTATTATGGTAGATTCACAAATATTGTAATCCTTGCACTAAATCATATTGCCTTCATTTAAATATTACAAAATTTATTCAGGATTTTTCGGGCGGCATCCATTGATTAAGCATTATATTTATTCAGCAATCATTTTACAATATTTACAGTGGCAAAATATTGTACGGTAAATATTGTTACAGTTAATTATGCCTATAATTACGGCCATCGCAAATAATGTCTGATTCATAGTCGTCATTGTGTACGCTTTTATTGTTTAACAAGCTTTTGCTACCGGGCTCTCTCTGGAATTAAAATCTGAATCAAGTGGCCACGGAGCGCCAGCTCAATGAAGCTTGGCGAATCCCGCAGAAACAGTTTAACCGTCTTGGATCAAACAACGAAATTAATCACTAAAGACCAGCCAACGAGTGACAGTATCAGTATGTACTATGTCCTCATGCTAGGCTGTGAGCCAAATTGTATCAAAAGCCATTGTTGCGCCAGCCACCAGCTGTTGAGGCGTGATTGTTTCCCGTACAAACGACTTTTGCATTTACAATATTATTAGGGTTTTTCAATAGTAAATTAAATTAATGCGGTAAATGTAATGTGTTTTTTTAACAATAACTAACAATGTTAATGCGGATTGTGTTTTGTTATATTATTTATTTTGTGGTATATGATTATCGAATTTTGAAAACCACAATAAGAGCAGTGGTGGCCGACTTACGAATTGTAGGTCGCGGGTTCAAACCCAGCCAGGCGCATTACTTTGTGTAATTAATTTTATTACCACAGCTCAAACGGTGAAGGGAAACAAGACATCGTGAGGAAACCGACATGTCCTAGAAACAAAAAAATCGAAGACATGTGACATTCACCAACCCGCACTGGACCCACGTGGTGGATTACGGCCCATTCCCTCTCCTAGAAAGGATGTCTGTATCCCAGCAGTGGGAACAAAAAGGCTGAATATGCTAAACAAATAAAAAAAAACAAAATGTTTGTGTAATGACTCCTCTCATTTCGTAAATTCAGCGTTACATACTAATAAGAAAAATAATTAAGCCAAAGGTAGAACAAGGTATTTAAATTCGGGCAAAAAGCAGCCTAAAAAGAACCTTTTGAGTCGTGTATCCTTGACCTTGCACGACAAAGAAGGTTAAATTCTTTTAAGCTTAATTTTACACCTTGTGTAGGCTTTACTCACCTTAAATAAAATGTTCCAGTGGATTAACTTCAAAATAAATTCTTAAAAACATTTTCACAATGTTTGGAAAGCTCCAGACGAAAATCTTAAGAGCCTTCAAGTAGCCGCCCTACCTACGTACCTGCTCTCTCGGCCTTAGTTCGAGTTTTAAACCCGACTCGATCATAAACATCAATTTTTACTCTAAACTGACTAAGCGCGGTCTGTTGGCGATAGAAAATTTTTTGACGTGCTCACACCTAAAAACCCATATGCTTATAGCTAGGTAATGCTGATTGCAGATCAGCTTGGAAGAAAATAAGGTCCATAAATTAGGAGGCGTTCTATGAAATGGAACACACGTTTAGTCTCTAAAAAAAAAAGATTTTATTCCTCCACCAATCTCAGAGCAACAGTTTCAC
Source organism: Hecatera dysodea (assembly GCA_905332915.2). Taxonomy (NCBI): domain Eukaryota; kingdom Metazoa; phylum Arthropoda; class Insecta; order Lepidoptera; family Noctuidae; genus Hecatera; species Hecatera dysodea. Next base: position 12,863,875 of record HG995299.1, on the reverse strand, counting down.
AAATTACACCAATAAAATGTAGTTAATCCAATTGTAAGAAAATTCCTTTAAAAGCTGTTGAAGTGGTACATTCGGGTCGATTCGGTTGTCTTAGAGAAATATGGGTTTATACTGGCAGGATTATGTAATAGTAATGAATCCTTGGTGCAGAAGGAATCTCCACTTTGGACAATATATTGTAAGGTCCTTTGTAGTTACAGCAATATTATAAGTTTTCGGGAAATGGGCGTGAGATATACATAATTCTTTTGGAAAGTCAGTTTACTGCCCTAATACTATGAGATATTTTTTTATTAGGAAAGTCGGGCAAAGTGTTATTGGGCTTTTTCAATCTGGTATTTTTAGGAAGCAGCCCAGAGACGGAATGTGTGCAGATCGACGATTTTTTTTTAATGGGCGTGCAAGAAATATAACGTTTACAAGAATAAACACAATACTTTGGGACCAACATCGTAATAACAAAAACAGCTGTTCTGTAAATTTTGTCGAGTTATGTGAACAGAAATGTATGGGGGCAGTCGATTGTTTTTTGTGATTTCAGTATTGGTCCTATAGAAAATGTTGTTCGTAATGATGACAAACAATACCTGAAAAAGGGGTCATTGTACAATGACCCCTTTTTCAGGTATTGTGTTTATTCTGTTACACGTTGTGTAGTATACACGACGTACAGGAAACCAATGCTCAACCGTCAGATGAGAACTGGGCCCCAAGTCTGCTATTTTTATAAAGTCATTCCAACACGATCCCATTGTCATTTTGCAAAAAGTTCGTAATCTGTTAAGTTCATAATGGTCGATCATTGGTCGGTCAATGATCTCGTAATACTTTATGATAACCGAGCTATTAAAAGAAATGACTGCACAATGAGTTTCTAATGGTAGGTCACTGATCAAAGGAAATGTCAAAATTTTAGCAGAATACCGAATACGTCTGTCATTTATTTGTAATTAAGTACGAGATTACCATTCTATGCCATTCTTTCAATGGAGGGTCATTGGTTGACCATTGGAAAGTCATAGTGAAGCTTTTATAATAATAATTATATTACCAAACCTGTAAAAATCAACCATTATTAAATCAATGACAGACCATTCTGACACTATTGTAATAGCAGGCTTGAGGTCCAGGCGTGATGTTATGTTATGAAAGATATACGTAGTCTTCTTGAAAATCAAGTATTTAAGTCGTGTTTGTAATATGGCGCTATTTAGCGTAAGTACAGGTAAGTAGGTAGATGCTTAACCACTCGGTACTAATTGTATTTACACCCATGGAAAGGACCGCCAATCTATTTCAAGTCAAAGAATCATTACAGGGTTCTACCCAAGCTTTAAAATTAAATTATGAAGCATGAAAAATGTGAATCTCAAAAACTTTAAGTTTATAAAAAATGCAAAGGACTGAAGGTTTTATAAAACCGTTTGAGGTTTTATTTACCCATTTAAATATGTACATTTCCAAGCAGAAAAGCTTTTTCTGCGACCACGAAAATGCATATAAATTTATATAGTTAGCAACGTTTTAATTTATAGTAAAAGGTTTTGTGTACAACTTTGTCGACTCGTGAGTACACTAATGGGCTAAACTTGAAATCAAATGAATATTCTATTAGCTTTGCAACGTAATTTATATGTTTGTAGATGCTACAGTGAGCGCAGTAGTCGTAGTACTTAGTAGTACAGAGTACACAGAAATGTTATTTTGCTTTGTATCTACTTCACATAATTAATACTTAGTGTTTATTATACTTAGTACCAATGCTGGCCCATAAATATAAAGATATAAGTATTTATTGCATAACTGTGTGTGACTGCAGACATTTAAAACACAACAATTTTTAGTTTCAACAGTCTACCCAAGTCGGATATGCAATAGTATTTTGGCCAATTTAGTACTTACAAATGTTATTTTTTATCAAACAACTCATTCTTTACTCAGATTATAAAATACAGAAGACGTTTCGTCAGATTTCATTAAAACCTATTCAGTAGTTTTAGCGTAAAGAGTAGCAAACATCCACCCATTTACAATAGTAATGAGAATTTTCTTGTTATTTATATCGCCAAAACTTCAAATCTTTATTATGTAGAAAATATATTGATTTGCTTCACAACAGTCCCACTGAATGATTTTGTCAGGATTTATGTTTTGTAAATAAAGGTGTTCAAACCTAGAACGAAATGTATATTTATGGCCATTTCTTTCCCAAAAATGATATAGTAGCCCAAGTTTATAAATCCGGGCCAGATATAGCTTCCTACGCAGATAAGAGTATGTACGCAGTTTCATAAACCTTTTTATTGTTATGATCGCTTACATAACCGCTTTTAAGCCATAAATTGCAGATGTTTCCTAGTACGATGAACTATGGCTTGGCTACTATATTTTCTAGTTGTCAGCACGCAGAAAACAAATGACAACTTAAAAAATATTGGTGTGTCTCTGCTTCTTGGAAATTCTTTTTGAGATATTTCTAGTAGTGTTCGTTTCGATTTCTGTTGGAAGTCAACTGGATTGTGTTTTTTTGTGACAACGGTTTATTGTATGCGAAGCTTTATTCTGTTTTGGATTTTTTGTCTTCAAATTCACAACATCATCTTTCTTATGTTAATCGAAATTATTCACTCGGCGAGTTTCTGATAAAAATAGGGGTAACAGTAGTATCCCTAATGCAATAATTATGATTACCGATCCGATTATAATAAATGAGACGAATATAGTTTCCACCGGCGATCATTACGGACTTGTTTCCTATTTAGAAAAGAAGAGTTGAATATCAGCACCAAAAAGCATTAAACTAGCATTAAAGCTATCTCAGCTTAATAATAATATTATTAAAAAAAACAACCAAAAATTATAAAAAAAAACTTTTTACAAAAAATAAAACCGACTTCTAAACAAAATAAACAAAAAGTATAAAATAACTTTAATTTCGGAACTCGGTGTTTTTGGTTGCTTTTTTGTTGTTGAACATTTGGGAAGTATACCCTTTCCAACAAAAATAATTTTTCAAATCGGTTGGCAAGCGACGGAGTTATGCGCGAATAAACATTAAAAAAAAATACAAACATCCGAATTGAGAACCTCCTCCTTTTTTAGAAGTCGATTAAAAATACGTACAAAATCGGTGTTATTGAACATGACTGAATGATGCACGATGTGTTGTCAACCAGGGTCATGTGGCCCTGGTTAACGACACATCTCGTATTAGGATTTTTCCCTGTAATGTTAGTAGTGTTGTGATAAATAAATAAATGAATCTGTGGCCGATAGGTTACATACATATCTCAGTAATGTCACTGGGATATGTAACCTGTCAGCCACAGTCGCCACCAAACTGTTGGAGCTACCGCGCACTCGCTGCATCAGGGTTGGTGCCTATCTGTCAAAGGAGTTTCCTCAGATGCCTCAGCATGCTCTTCACTATTGTGAAAAATCTTTGTGCTCCTTATTATTTAAATCAATATTTTAAAGTGATAGGCACTTCTCAAATTCTTAACATCTTCGAGCTTTAAAAAAAATACTTACTTCTTTATATTCCTTCTCAAAAACTGTCATTCTTAGTTTGGTCTTCGTCCTAATTGTTGAGTTCTCTTAATCAGAAAGATATTATAAAACATCATATTTATTAGTTTACTAGCTTCTGTCCGCGACTTCGTCCCCGTGGAATCCCCGATTTTAAAACATTCTTTATCGCTGCTCCGCTCCTTTTGGCTTAAGCGTAATGATATATAGCCTAAAGCCTTCCCCGATAAATGGTCTATCCAACCCAAAAATATTTTTTCAATTCGAACCAGTAGTTCCTGAGATTAGCGCGTTCAAACAAACAAACAAACAAACTCTTCAGCTTTATAATATTAGTATAGATTATTTGAGCACATAGGTATTAATTTTAATAGTCATCATCTGCCTAGCCTTTTCCCAACTATATTGCTGTCGGCTTCCAGTCATACTGGATTCAGCGGAATACCAGTATTTAACGTGGACCGGCTGCCTACCAGACCTCCACAACCCAATAACTGGGGAATACGGTACTCCTTGGCAAGACTGCTTATGTCAATCCGTAACGACTGCCAAAGATCTACAAATGACAGCCGGGACCAACGGCTTAACGTGCTTTCCGAGGCACGGAGGTAACTCGGTTTGTTAAGATGGTCATCCATCCACAGACCAACCTTGGCAAGCGTTGCTTAACCTTGAAGATCGATCTGCGCGGCTGTTATTCTTTAGCCACGAGCTCCTCGATTAATTTTAATAGTATTTGTCTAATATTATTTATATAGCCTTTCCGAAACAAAGTGTAATTTTATTGTATTTGTTGTACATCTACCACAGTGTAGTCTTTTAACCTAAATGTTGACTGGTAGAGAATGCACTGTCACTATTGTACATAAAGTTTAGTAAATTGTAAATATCACAAACATTTTCTTCGTCATGAGGAACACCTGCGCAAAATTAAAACATTCTAGACCCAGCAATTAAGGCCGTGCGATGTCTATCAGTGAATTTATGATTTTCATAAAGTTAAAGATTCATTAGTTATTAAGACATCATTAGTTTTTTTAACAATTCATTAAATAGAATAAATAAACAGATTGAGGCTAAATAGGCTTTCTTTTGTTTAAAGTAATTATCTCTAGCTTTGCCATATGATTCAATTAGATTGCCAACAGTTGTCAGGGCACACAACGACAATGCCAGTAGCGTGATGAGTAAAATTAAAAGTAAAGAACTTTTCTAGAGAACCCTTCATGTAGTACACCGCAGTAAAACATAGTAAAAAATATATATAAGAAGTTTGTACATGAGACGATGCAGGCAGACGGAGCCAAACATATTTTATGTAAATGTACGCTGAAGTCTTGTCATGTATATTTTTAAGATAAAGGATACGTTTGTTTAAGACAACTAAAGAACAAATTTATTACGTGAATTATTTTCTACTAGTCAAGATATACTTTGGGAATTAACCAAAGTGAATCTTTTACATTGAAACCAAAGCCTAGTTAATAAAGATTTACAATCGAAAACAACATCAGCGAAAATTATCGACATAAAAAAGGTGCGTTTCGCATGTTTTCCCCTTAGGTGCTCTTAAAGCACCCCTCCGAATGTTATTGCAATATAAATATGATTTGTCGGACAGAGCCGCTCGGTTCGTTTCGAAGTTAATCGAAAAACGTTAATCTTATGAAATATTCGATGGGCTCAGCAATCCTGACGACTTTATTAAATTAGATCGTTTTAAACGTCAAGCATTTTAAAGATCACCTTCATTATGTGATTAGTAAAAAGTTATTAAATTTTGAGATCGGTTGCCGTTTATATAATAAGGTTAATGAGAAGAATATTTCACGAAGACTGGCTGAAAATAGATGTATAGTTCAGTGGCTTAACATAGTGAAGTATTATAAAGATAATTATATTAATATTAACTATCTTCTACCAGTGGTTTCACCCGCGTGAATGTCTGAAATTATCCAATGGGAACATACTGTCGCGATAAAAGTCTAAGCCTATGAGTTATTCCAGACTATAATCTATCTTTGTGCTAAATTTCATCCAAATCCGTTCAGCCGTCCTGGCGTGACTGAGTAAAAAACATCTATCCAACTTTTACATTTATTTTTATTTACTGACAGTTTATGTACACACATTTAATAAAAAGACGAGATGAACGAAAAATATCGAGACGCCAGAAAAATAGCGGTGAGAAAAATAGGTGATGCTTATTTATATAGAATTCTCATCAAGCATACTGTAAAAGGAGAGCCAAGTAAAAAGAGCTGCAGTGAGGTTATAATAGTACTAAGATTAAATGCGTATTGTTCTTGTGTCTGGACTACCATGCTAATAAGCACATTCACCATTTACGAATAAATACTTTGCCAGACACCACACGTAACACCACTACAACAACATAACATCAATATGCAAACAAAATCTCCAATACCGATATATTTCTCGCCTACATCATCATCAAACAAAGACCGTCCTTATTCAAAAGGTCAGGAGGTAAAGTGATAAATCTGTACGGCAGGCGACGGCGCCTGCACCCGCGTGCCGCTTCCATCTTAATTTATCTCTTGAAGGCCTTCCAGTGAATAGTGGAGTGTTTGTTGCGACACACACGGGTTAACCGGGGCTAACCGTTTTAATGCTGTGCTCAAAAGTGACCGGTTTTTGCGGGGTTGAAGTGGTGCACGGGTTTTTGTGAGCGGCCTGGAAAATTGTGTGGAGTTTACTTGACAAAGGCAGGTAAGAATTGTCTGTAGGCCTTTTTATTTTAGTTCTTTCAGTCTACTCAAAGGTAGTCTGGTAGATATCACTGCCTGCAATATTGTACCCATAAAATTCGATATGCAAAATGTAACTATTTTTGGTTTACAATGAAGTATTTTCTATTTAGATATCTATCTTGGCATGGCATACATTATGTAATAAAAGAAGGTTGAGATATCGTATTTTCTGAAGTTAATGAATCATTCCTAGAAGTAAAAAGCTTCAATGTAACAATGAATTTTATGGATATTAACTGAGAGTCCTGTCCAAATAAGAACAAGAAAGAGCGAAATGATAATTAATCTCTCTAATTCCAGCAGTGACAAAGCTTAAGCGGGTTGAAACGAACTTATCGCAGCTGGAACAATTGAATTAGGGTGCATACTTGCATAGCTATATTTCTAGATAAATGGGCACTTTCCATTTATCTGGAGAATTGTTTCAGAAGGTTTCAAAGTTATGCGGGTTTAATTAAAACTGAACCTTAAATTTCGTTTAAGTTCATGCCAAGAAATGAGAACTCACGAAATCAATAAGACCTCTTTTCAAATTTCAAAATATTGTTTCACTTTTGCATCTCATAGAATTTGAAAATAGAAACCAAAACCTTCCGCCCCGAGCAACCACGTTATATTAATATCTCCAGTGCTCACTGGTAAGAATTTGTAACTCTTAAGGTCTTACAGTTCACTTGTTCTTTAATCCCCCCGTCTTCGCGTTTATTAGCTAGGTGTCATTAAAACTTTGACGAAACCTTGTCAAATGCCCGCCGCGCGTACGAGATCCTGATAGTATTTTATTTAATTTATGACCCACTCTCTCCGCTCAGCACTTTAGGGTTTTAGTACTTATAGCATTTTTTTTATGAATATAATTTTCTTTCGACGAAAAATGAGGCATCCCCAGAGTAATTGAGGCTTGTTTATTCGACCTTTTTTGATCTCATTAATTCAGCGAATGTCTCTTGTTTGTGGAAACATTCCATCTATTTGTTTTACTAAAACGCTTTTAATGGGGAACGTTATAAAATGTAAACAGTTCGTGTTTTGAACATAAATATTAATTGATGAACAAAACAAAGTTTCTGCATTTCACGTTTGGTTTAAAATATTGTTATACGACGTTCGACGAATACCAATATCATGTAATTCAATGACTTTTTGTTAAAAGCATGGATGAACAAGTTCAAGTTGATGCTGTGTAGACGAATTTTTGGAAAGCTTTTAAAAAGGTAGACCACAAACTGCTCTTACATAAAATTGCATACAACGGCGTCCGTGGCAACATGTTACGATGGGTTATCGCACATATATTCAACAGGTTACAAAAAAAGTTATTAAGGACTCCCAATCGAGCTAAATCATTGTCACCTCTGGGGTGCCCCGGGGCTCAATTATGAGCCCCCTATTCTTTACGCTGTTTATTAATGACATTAAGAAATGCTTCAATGATTTCCAATTTCTAATGTATGCAGACGACATTAAAATTACAAATCTTGCAAAATCGCACAAGATTGCCTAATGAAGAAGTGCAATACAATCACTTTCACAAAAAACAACAACACTATAACATTTGACGGTATCACAAGTGCTACGCTCTATAGATGCACAAAGTCTAGAAGGTATTCTAGACTTACATATACACACAGCTATTGAACGTTATAAACTTCAAATCTTGGTGGAAATACCGGGCCGCAGTTTTCTGACACAGTTTCGATTGTACTGATATCATTAATAACTTATATATTGTACCTAAGACTGTAATGCGTCGGGGGGCACGTGTGACTCAGCCGTTCCACACTGCAAGGTGTAGAACTCACGCTGGTATACGAGCGTAACACACAACTTATCGACTTAGATATTTTAGCGCCAAAACGCTTAAAATTTAAAAGAATGGCTATTGAATCTTTAAAATAATTGTTTTAGTCACCTAATATCATCCCTAAAATACATTCGAGTACCTATACTCTTACACTTGCCTACTTTCCAGTCAAATTAACGCACGCTTTTAAGTATATAACTAGTTCGTTACCATTATTTCGCGGAGATTTGTGTGGGTTTACAAACTAGTTGAACGTGTATCACCTAGTTTATTGTTTTATGTCCCAATAAACTTAAATACATTAAAAATATAATAAACTAGCAGCGACCCGCGGTTTTACCCGCGTAGTTCCCGTTCCCGTGGGAATATGGCAATAAAATATAGCTTATGTTACTCAGGATGAATGTAGCTTTCTAATGGTGAAAGAAATCGGCCCAGTAGTTTTTGAGTTTATTCGTTACATACAAAAATATAAAAATACAAATCTTTCCTCTTTATAATATTAGTATAGAGTACAGATAAATAATACTCATGACAATCAAATGTTTAATGTAATACGAGACTTTAAAACAATTAATAATAACCATCATACAATTTGTGTTTGTATTTTTATCCATTTTCATTTGCTTCATGAGTTGGTATAATTTGGCACACGAAATGAAAATATTTACAGACGGTACTCAACAATTTTATTTTTTAAATAAATACAAAATCTGTCTTCAGATGTGAATATCGCCAGATGCTTATAACAAGTAGCACTTCGTGTTAATTGATACAAACAGATTTGTAATTTCCTCGGGCACAATTATTACCAATGTAAAATGTTTAGGAGCGTTAATTAAATCCTGCGCGGCGAAGGACCCACTGATTAAAAAGGAAATGTTCCCGTTGCCTTTGCAAGGTATTAAAGAAATTATGTCACGCCTCTGTTTTTGTGACCAATTAACGTCGAGCTAATTAAAGTATAGCTTTCTTTTTTATTCCTCTTCCTCAGAAGGAACTGGACATTAAAAATTCTATTTGTCACTTTGTCATTCCGTCGGGGTTAGCTTACTTTCACTTAGCGTCAAGTTAAAGTGGGTCAAAGAAATAGTATTATGTTTTCATACAGCACATACCTGTAGCAATCCATTTAACTGGATTCTTGTAACATCACTTTGCACATCTCTTGAAAATTACTAATTTTGTAAGAAGCCTCCACATTCCGCGGTGCGATTACATAAATTCTGGAGCAAATAATTTTACTTGAACATAACTTCCGCGATATTAGAGGTATTCACACGGTGCTCCTTTCTCCTTTTATGGGCATAAAGAATGTTCGAACTGAGTTTTAGTGTGGCGGCGCGCGGTGCCGCTGCTAAAAGCTTTTTTGTGTGGAAGCCCCGCATCACTGTGCCTCTATTCAATCGGGAAATAAATTGAATTTACGAGCCGTTATTCTGAAACATTAAAGAGTTTTTTTTGATTTTCACTTTTGCAAAATTCGACCCCGTTTTAACAAAAAAACATTATTAGCTGTTTGTGGGTTTCAATGGCCTTTCCAATGAAAACTGTGCTGAAAATATATTTAAACCAACACAAATAAGCTTCCATCTAAATGAACTCAGCTTAGGGGAGAATTTTTCTATCTGCCCTTACCTATAGGTAAGTCATTTATCATAAAACCACAAACATTTGTAGTCTCATTCACAACTTCAGACGTATACCATTAAAACACACAACTTGCACCTTTATTTTTGTCCCTCACAGAGTCCTGCACCTTGCAATTTATTATATTCGCTTTTGCTTTTACAAACGGCTTGCAAGTCATGCTTCAGATACAGATTACTCCCCTTAACATAACAGTACCGTAGGCATGTAAGCGAGTACTCGAGTCGAGTACTAGCCGCCAGTACGTGGGGAGCAGTGTTGTGATGCCCTATTACCGGCCACTTGAACGTTGAGCTTTTTAATTAATCTCTATGGTTAACCCGGGGAACATGATTGTTTGTGCGTTCTGCAATTAATTCTTATCTTGTGATATGTGCGCGAATTACGGATTTAGTGGGTATTACGGTTGCTTAATTATCGTGTTGTTACAAAGTGGAATATGGTGTAGATAGTCCAAAAACTTTGGTATTAAAGATAAAAATAAAAAACATCTGTTGTTGGTTTCATCATCGAAGCATCTTCTAATTATGAATAAACTCTTGTCTAAGTGCTTACTCATAATTAAAAAGATTTACCACTTAAACAAAATTATATAATTTTATTTGCAGTTGTTTTGTTCTAGCAAAATGAACGTAAACAAAATAATAGCTAAATATATGCCTAAAATGTTTAAGAAAATATTTAGACACTATAATATATTTTTTCTTCGCATAGTAGTAAGTTTATTCAATGTTTCAGAAAATAATGAACGATAACAACGTCCAAATCGCTAACATCCTCTATAAATTTTCATCGTATCATAGACCTACATACTCTGTCAATATTTAGTTATTCAGAAGCATAGCAACATATTCCAATAACTATGCTAAACGCTATCATATCGTCTGGATACCCGTACCGCACATGTGATAGGTTTGCCATCAAAGCGATCCTTGCAATATCGAATAGGCATTATGAATCTATCGAGGCTGTTTGCTACAATATATTGTATTCGAATGGATACTCGTTTAATGCACGGTTACTGCAAAAAGAACAAAAAATGAACAGAAAATTAAGCCAATAGTTATCAGCAATAGTTATCTTCTATGTGAACGAAAAATCGAATCTGCTAGAGTGCTATTACTTTTTACAAACATGCAACGTTCAATAGAATTAACGCAATACTTGAGAAAAGTTGTTCATAATGATGAGTACCCTCATTGTACTCATCACTATGAACGACTTTTACTATGGGGATAACTACGAAATTTGTAAAAACATACCGCTGTTCAGTACATTTTGTGTGTCCGTAGAATTTTTGTGGCGATTTCAGTGTTGGTCTCAAAGTAAAAGTTATTCGTCATGTTGAGTAGAATGATCCCTGTTCAGGTTTTGAGATCAATCTGTTACACACTGTGTTAAAAATCAATTTCAAACACAAAATGATTTTCATATGTGTAAGTAGTACTTTCACACTCGAAGTAAGTCTACGAAAAATATGCTGGACCCTATTAATGTCAATCAGTTACCAACGTTTTCAAATAAGGTGATAGAGAAGTGTGTATTTTATGAAAACTAAACATAAATTATACCAAAGCAAATAAGAGTATTTCAATTACTTTACTCCTTTCGTAGCGCGTAGCAATTTGCTACGCAAGAGCTACGAAGATGCTACGGAAGTGCTACGCACCTATTTACACGTCCGCGTCGGTCTATGAAGCAATCACCAGAAATTATGTAAATAAGTACTTATCTACCTGTTTTTATGATAATAAGTCTTATCTTACGACTCCCCGAGGGGTTCTTGATCTAAAGTTGATATTCGAGGCCTACGTGAAATTGTGAGGCGTAAAAATAACTTCCTAATATTTTATCGATAGAAAATGAGTTCTTTTTCTAAAGACTTTTGTGTCTTTAAAAAAACACCACTTTGCAAATACGACTTTCTCATACATAAGTAGTTTTCTAGGGCATAAGTAACTTGAAGGCAAGATTTTTTATCTTACCAGAATAAAACGATTTGTTTTTCGGCACAAGCATACATAAGTAAAGCAAAATGTTCATTTAGATTCCATTTCTATGTCACACAGGTCAAAGTCAACCTTTTCAGAAAACATCCTTGCACATAATCTTCGGATGAACCAAAGCATATCTCACGCTTGACCGACTTCTCTTTCATGTTGAACGATTCTGCTCAACTTTCCTATATATCTTTATGAGTGACCCCACCCGACATATTGGTAACGTTTACCTTTGTGCGTGTACCATTTCGATATAATCTGGTAGGTATTATGACAATATTCATGTTGGTAGTTGTGTCTTTTTGTCTCTTTTGTGGACAGTATTTTATTTTCATTTGCGTCTAGCTTTCATTCAACGTTGTTGACTGAACGTTCGTCTATCTCTCTATCTATTTGGATTTGGTTTCCGCACTTAGTCCTAGTGTTGGACCATTATGCATGAGCCACGGCCGCGGTCATTCAAACCAGCCGACCTCCTTCCAGAAGCAGATCACTCCAATGTGTGTTCAGAATTTCTGAAAGTGAATTCGGTGTCCCTATTATTTGCCTCCGTATTTCGGCTACACCTGTGTACTCAAGAGGCGCGTGGCACATCGTTTCCTCCTCCTCCATGCATGCTCTGCATAAAGGGATGTCTGTAATACCTATCGTGTGTAAATGTTTGTTCAGTGAGCAGTGTCCGCTGATGGTCCCCGCCACCATTCGTAGGCTGCCTCTATCCAAGCACAAAAGGCGCCTGGTTAGTTTCCCGTCCAGGGTTAGCATAAACTGCTTGGACTGTCTGCAGCCTGGTGCCGAGGACCATCACCGTTCTGCTTCTGGTGGGTATGTTCTTGCAGCTGGGTGAAAGAGAGTCGAACTATAGGTTCGGGTCCAACAGCCACCGTCTCAGATCCCCTCCTGGCCAGCTCATCGGCCGCGTCATTTCCCAGTGATCCGGTGTGTCCTTTTAGCCACTGTAGTGTCACAGTCTTGCGGTTAGTCACCGTGACGCGTTCTAGGGCATTGTGGCTCTCTTGTACGAGTTTAGAGGTAGTTTAGTTCTTCTCTAGGGATTGTAGGACTGAGGCGTTGTTGAGAGTATGCGAATATGAGTATGAGTATCCATGACTATCCTGGCTTCTATAGCATGGACCGCTTGGATTATGGCCACATATTCCGCCTGATAGACGGTGTTGAACTTTCCTAGCGGTCTGGATATTTTTAATGTTGAGGTCAACTTTCATCTATTCCATATCGAGACTCCTCCATGCCTCAGAGAGAGGACATTAAGCCGTTGGTTCCAGTTGTACAACTTTGACAGTCAATACCTAGTCAGAAGCCAGAAAATATGACACCAGCCTTACCGGTATCGTTACAGTTTTGTTACGTCAAGTTAGACCGTAAGATGTCTCTCCAAAGTAAAAGTCCCACGTTGGTAAACTCAATTCCTATATTAGATTGTGGAAAGCTATGATATGTCACAAATGTTTAATTTGAAAAGTTTATTCAATAACGCCTTCTATGTTTAGTGACACAATATTGTGATTCTTCCTAGGAGTGCCTCATAATATAGATAAAACACAACTGAAAGGTTACCAAACGTGGGCGGACGCGTTGGTGGTATTGAGTAAATGACTGTAGGTCTTGCTTGGAAAAGCTTAACTTAATGTTTAGTTTTCGAAATTTATTCTATACTACTAGCGCCCTACGGTTTCACCCACGTAATTCTCGTTCCTGTGGGAATACGGGAATAAAATATAATTTATGTTACTCGCTGATATTGTAGCTTTCCACTGGTGAAAAATGGTTTACATCGGACAAGCAGTTTCAGAGCTAAACGAAACAAAAAATCTTTCCTCTGTATATTAGTATAGAAAAAGAAGAAAAAATCCCTATCTCAAAAACTACTAAACCGATTTTGATGAAAATTGCAGTATTTCCTAAGTTGAACAATATTTAGTAAAAACAAAAAAATAATTAATAAATCGGACTTGTAGTTCCGGAGATATGCGAACACAAACATAAAACATACATAAACTTTTGAAATTTGACACTTTTGTTCAGACGCTGATATAGACTAACATATACGAAAATTGGGCAGTTCGGGAAATATTACATACATACGGGTCGAATTGATAACCTCCTTTTTTGAAGTCGGTTAAAAATAATATTACGGAAAAAAATAATTTTAGGGGTACATAAATGTAACTGAGGGATGAAAAAATAAATTCCAACAAACATAATCGTGTGGGTATCATTGGGTAACTCTTACGAAATGAAATACAGGTTTCTAAAAAAGTTTTTTATTTTAGGCAATAAAAAACTTTCTGAGATATGTGCTTCCGAATTCAATACAATAAATTCTTACGATTTCTCCATAGCATAATACATTTATTGCTATAGGTAGGGATACCTATAACTTACAGGTATATCAGCAGTATACGTGGTGGGATTTAATGGTCAGATTGCCCTGACCATTAAATCACACCCTTGAAAAAGTGTTTCAAAGTTTTGTTCTTGTAAGTGTTATTTAGCATGTTTTTTATATATTACATAATCAATACTCGTAATTAGAACAATCGTTTTTTTTTATTTGTATGCTCTCGTGTAATTATTATGAGAGTTCAAAATAACGCGAGAAAAGGTAGGTGGTGCCCTGGCGTTTCGCTTGGCTCGTCTTGGCGGGGACACTACCGTGCCTCCAGATCTGAACAGATGCTAAGCGATGCTGTGATGGACGATGGGAAGACGACTGCCTCTTCTAGGCTGGTTTAGCATTCTTTATTTATACAGGTCTCTGACGCGATGACTAAAAGGATGTTTGTACTTATCTATATAAATTATACGATTCTTTTTTTTTACTTTTTAGAGTTATTTTGTAAGTTTTTCATTTTGTTTTGATATTTATGTTTTTTTATACTTTATTTAATATTCATTAGGTACTTCTAGAAACACTATGATCTACACTCACATAAACAGTACTACATCGTATAGCCAAATGTCATATCGATTGAACAAGTAAAAATAGCTGAGCATCTCTAACCAATGTTTTCATTAATATCTCTTTTCTGCTTCATCATCAGACCCTGATCCAAAGTATTTATAACCTATTCATGGAGACCATTTAAATTAATCTAAACACGAAACATTTGCTGTAAGTAAGTGACAAGTTGAGTATCATGCAGATTCCAGGTCATGCTGTAGCATCAGGTGTCCTGTTCCCTGCTTAACCTTGAGGCTACTAGTTTTCCTATAATTTGTTCATTAACACCATTCCAGTGAGCCCAAATCTAGCTAGGAGTTGGGTATTCAGCAGGCCTCAGGCCATGCTGCAGCATCAGGTCTAGGTTGCCATAATCTTACAATACTATTGAAATAACACAATACGAAATTTCGTACCGATCAGACCCGTGTTGCTTACTCCCCTTCATCAACTAGAAAAGAGCGGATGATCTAGTAATAGCTGAACCGAATTCCTGAATCACAGCTAAGAACACTCTCAATTAAATTACCTTTCTAAAAAAAAAACTAAATCAAAATTCATTCATTTGGGAGCTACGACGCGCGGCGCCACAGACAGACACACAGATACACACATCAAACTTGTAACACTCCTCTTTTGTGGTCGGGGTTAAAAAAAATAATAAAGAACTAGTTTCATTCACACATTAAAAATGCTACACACAGCTTGTTACAAATCGTAACAAGCTGTATGTATCGCACGTAAATCAACTTTTTACGTGCGAGGAGCCATGTCTCCTGTTGCAATTGTTTTCCGATAGAGCTTGTTAAAGAGCTGATATTCCCCCATTTACCCCATTTTACCCCTAAATCCCCCACCGCGTGGGTTCACTATCACGAGCAGTGTGTTTATTCCGGCCCCCTACTCTTTAACGAGCTCGATGCACGATACGGGAGATACCGGAGTCGGTGTTCGAGTGATATTCGGTGTTTATCGGTAGTTCCACTAAGTTTATATTCTTACAAGGAAAACTGTGTTCGTTGAGGTTCGTTTTTAGTGACTTAAGGTGTTTTAATTAGTGGCTGTTGGTATTGTTTACAGTTTTGTGTTAATTGTTACGCAATTACTTTGTTACTGATGACTATTCCACCTCTCGTCTCCGGGTGACTTTTAAAACATGTTGTTTTGTTCGGATTATTACAAAACAAGTGTTTTGTTCTTCGTGTCGAACAAATTGTGGGGAATTGAGTTATCTGCCGAGAGAAAGAGATCATTCACCTAGTTTGGTTGCAAAAAAGCTCCAGTGTTGTATTATTTTAATTAGTAAATTTTTATACGCGATGTGATTATATCCAGTGTCAAAAGCATTTATAAACGTTAATATTGAGTTTCTTTAGACGTTTTGCGAAGGCTTGTTGCCAACACAACACGCATTCCTTATGACGTGCATTCACGTAAAAAATATAACACCTATTGTAAACTTTGACACAGAATTTCAATAATTCCAACATCTTTAGTGAACTATGCTTATGATGTCACCCTCCAAAGCAAAAATTTCAACTGAAGCCGTATAATAGATAACTTCGCGAATATCAAACGAAATTCTGAAAGCACGCTTAAATACGTCACTAATGCCCGATACGCTGAAACGCCGCACAAGCTTAATTCAATATTGATGTGGGTTTGAAACACGTGTCTACATTATACATGTGTATATGGGCACGTAAATTACAGTCACCTGGGTGTCGTCCCCAAGGAAATTAATGTTTTGTATCACAATAAAAGTTTATTGCGAACGCGACAAGGTATTAAAAAATGTGTGTGACAACCGTTTTTGAAATGTCACATTTGTTGCGCGTTTGTGATTCGTACCTACCGTGGGTGGTGTTTTTATTACAATGTTATCAACGACATAAAATTATGCCTGTATGTCACAAAACGATATCTATAAATATTTGAAGACAATATTTTCTTTTAACGGAAAATAGAACCAACATAAGAAAACCGAATAATAAATACGTAATTTCAAAGTTCGCATTGAGAATTATTTAAAAATTAAATGGAAAAAGTTTCTCAATAGAAAAGCTCATTACCACTTAACCCGACCGGGGAATTGAATCCTGCACTTATCGTTTGGCAGCCGCATTTGTGTCCCACTGCGCCACCAATGTAGGTAGTAAACGTTTATAGTCCAAGTAATTGTAACTGTTCTAAACTTGGTCTGTTAAAACGTTATTACGGATTTGGTGTAGCGTAATAAAGGGTTTACTTCATACAAGTAATTAAAGTTTTAATTGAACTGTAAGCCTAGCTAAAACATTAAACTTACCAAAGCATTGTGTCATAGGTCAAGGGTAAGAACATAATTTTAACTAGATTGAGTAAAACAATGGTTTACTACTGAAATATAATATTAGGTATAACTTGAGAGCGACTCCCAACGCTCGGGAGGGTGCTGAGATGGAGTGCCAGTAATGGTCCCATTTCGGCCTCCTCCAGAGACAAGTCGGCCGCTGTGCTATTGCGCAGTGGCTGATGCCTGGGGACGGTGAGCGTGGGTGGCTCGCCGTCCGATACCAGGTTGAGTCGACGACGCGTTGTGTTCCACGCGCGCCGCAAGGAGCCGTCAGCACCGAGGACGGGGCCCCATAGGGTCGGTGCCTGCTAGGGTTGCGGAATTTGTTCGAAAGAGTTACCGCGGCCCTGGAACGCATAGGGCACAAGAAGGATCACGGGTGGGTTTTAGTCAGTAAAAGTCTGACATTCCCTACCGCTCCACCCAGGGCGGGAGGGGTCATTTGATGATTCCCCATCCAAAAAAAAAAAAAAAAGGTACAACTTGAGAGCAGATAGTGTAGAGTTCAGTCAATTCCTTGTAGGCTTCGTAGTCACTACTTTCTTTTTAGGTTTGAAATCATCAAAAGACTTCTTCGGGCGGAGCGGAAGGGAGTGTCAGACTCTTATTGACTAAAACTCATTCGTGTTCCTCCTAATGCCTTTTGCGTTTCAGGGCCGCGGTGACTCTTTCGAACTAATGTCGTAACCCTGGTCGTAGCCAGCGCTACCGTGCCCTTTGCTTATTCTATCACTGAATGCCAAAAAAGACGGAGTCTACAAACCCGAGCAAGCGAAAGTAGCTTCATTAACTGAAAATTTAATCATAGTTAATACGTTGTCATAGCGTCAGTGGACACATAAGTGTTTTTTTTTATATTTCTTGTATTATGAACAGGTAACATACATATTATAAAGCAACTAAAGTAAAATAATTTAGTATTATTTATATTAGTATTATAAGTATTTATTCATTATTTATTCAACATAGATCTAGCAGTTTATTACTAATGTAAATAAATTGAAATGCAGAGAAATAATGATGATTATTATATAGAAACTACAAACAGTGGAATTCTACAATTATAAGAAATTTTTAGATTTTTATCTGATCTTAACTTAGTAAATAATTGCTTAGCTGTGCAATGTAGGGGAGTAACGACCGGCAAAGCCGCACTAACAATGTTCTAAAAGAAGGTAACAACTCCATTACCAGGAGATTATTTACTTAGTTGAATCACAACACTGTTTATTTCCACAGTTTATTTCGTAAGCTCCTCGCCAATCGACTTCTAAAGTGTTTGTTGGATTAATTAGTGAGTTTACTGCGAATACGTTAAAATATATAGGTACATAATGTTCTTAAGCTTCACTGGTAATTTAATCTGTTGTGTTAAGCTTTAACAAACATCAGTGGTCCATGCTGTTTAGATGAATCTATCACAATATAAATGAGTTTTGGCCATCGATTTGATAGTATTGTCAGAAACTATAGGTATAAATGAGTTTTGATCGTCGATTTGACAGGATTGTCAGAAACTATATAAATGAGTTTTGACCGTCGATTTGATAGGATTGTCAGAAACTGACTCCGTAATGTGTGTGTTGTTTGTTGATGATCTGCCTAAATTGTCGAAAAGTAATGAAGCTATTGTAAAGCCTATACTGAAAAGCGAGACAATCTATTCCTCATATGAGAAAACAATCTAAAAATCTTTGATTTTTATACTAACCTAACCTAAACTAAGCCAATTGTAAAAACTTCATTACTAAGTCTACGTAAAATTAAATGCATATTTAAAGATTTTTAATAAATGCCATAATCCTTGTTAAAGACACTATTATTACCACAGTTGACAGTAATATAGTATAAGTGAATGGATGTTGAATCCTCTTAGGTAGATCATTTCCCGACAACCACTGAGAAATAAAATAAAATCAGTATATAGGCCTACTTAATAAGTTACTAAACTACTTACTACTACTTAATTAATAAAATAATACCTACTTAATAAAGGTCAGCCTATTTGTGTTAAATGGGAGAAAACAGTATTACAGGAACACAGGTACGTAGGTACATGTGTTTTGGCTTAAAAGCATGAAATTTATATATATTTCCACTTGTGTGAAATGCAACATACACACATTGTGATACATTAAAACGTTAGTACGAGTAACATCAGCAGAAAGGGTGCGCGCTCGTTAAAATAAACTTTATCACCTGAGCTTACAGTAATATCGTGATCTACCTGTTGTCTTTATTGCCGGCCTTCTTTGTTACATTGTTTTATTAGAAGCTAAATTAGTTTTTAATGTACATACGTGCTTTCAATTATGTTTTAGTCTATTCTTTATTAGACTGGGGACCTTTTTATAGTTCCGAATATTGGATCACTCGGTTGTCTATCTGTCCGTCTGTCACAGCTTATTTTCTACGAATCTGCAAAACCAATTCATTTGAAATTTGGTTCACATTATAGTTTAGCACATTTTACATCAACAGTGCCTACCTGTCTCACTTGAGATTTGTTATGCATAAAACTCAACTTGATAAGTTGGAGTTCACGTTTGAACATCACTTGCAGCACCTAACATAATATTCATTCATACAACTCATTACCAAAGTTATGTTTCTACCATATTATCTGTACAACATCTCTCAATATTGTTCTGTATAGGTCGATCACCCCAGGCACTAGCGGATCCAGGGGGGTAACAGGCTCAAAAGAGCAAGATATTTTGATAATCTACAACCTAAAGAAGTCATTGAAGACTTTACAAATAGTAAAACATGGAAGCTTCTTCTTCTTTTCGAATTGATGGTTAACCCTTTAGATTTTTTTGGCCCAGTAGGTGACTATGTTAACTGCAGCATCCATGGCAATAAATCCTCCATAGTACAGGTGCATGGGCAATTGAGGCATTCCAATGTGTGACTAATGTTCTGAACAGGAGCACCGCACTCACATTGATTGAGTATCCGACGGGTCTATGAAGCTTGGTATGCGTTAAGAAAAATGCTTTTTTTCTGCTTTTTATTAAAAAAGCAGAAAAAAAAGCATTTTTCTTAAATATATATATATAGGTTTTAGCAAAGAAAACATTAGTTTTCTTTGCTAAAACCTATCGTGAGTTACGTAGGGGTCAAGCGAGAGGGGCCAAATAACAATCCTGGATCCGCCACTGAACTCAGGTCGTGAACCCTTAGCGCACCGGGATCGCTTTACATATGCAATTAACATTTTGACATCATCATTCTAGGGTTATCGCCCCGCTAAGCATACACTCAGTATTTCTTTAAATATTAAACCTTCCGCCGTCTCAACTTTGTGGAACACGAAATTTGATATAATTTGGCTGCGAATTTTTATGTTTAATATTATTTTCTGCTGGTTTTTTTTTTTAATTTGTACTCCACAAAGCTAAAACTGTTACCTGTACTGATAGTACAATTTGAAGTACTAACATAAATATACGAAAGAGTATTAAACTACAAAAAATTTGTCTGATTGAAATAAATTCACTTTAGTATAAGAGCCTAAGTGAATTTAAAAAAAAATCTTCGTTAAATTGATAAAAGCCAAATTCAATTACGAGTATTTACGTATGAAGCATTGGCGAACTCTGGTTGCTATCAGCTGTTTCATAAATATTGCCGAATAATGCTAACATAATATGTATGTGGTATATATATAGGTATAACAGATTCTTAATTTATTTTTCCAGAGTTAATATTTAAAGTTTAGTATATTCGCTTCCAAAAAATTGCCAAGACATTAATAAAAAAAAATCTATATAGGAACGATACAACAAAACACAACAAGGAATACTTACAAAAAGAGTGTCATAAAACTACATCTAACAAGCGTCATTGTACACAACTCACATCAATTTATTGTTATAAAACACTATAATATCCACTATAAAGCAATCAGCCATTTAAATTCTAGATTATTACTAAAAGGCATGCAACATTTTAATTACCTAGCCGCTCAAACATATTAGTGGCCATTCGTCGGACGGTTAGCAAGCTATTACTTAGCAAAGAGGTCCACACAGTGTTGCCCAGTTAGAAAAGGTACATAGGTACAGTGTTGTCCACTTAAAAAAGGATTCAGGATTATTTTAAGCCTTTACGGTAATGTTAAAGGTTACAAAATAAGTTAAATACCGTGTTTTTCAAGTGAACGTTAATTTTGTTGCGGATTAACAATTTCGGTGAACGCTATTTTATCAACTCTGTTATTATAGAGTGGGTTTCTGTTTAATGGAATGGATTAAATACGTGTATTTTGAGGTACTTTTGTCTTTTACACGAATTTAATATTTATTTATTCAAGTTAGAAAAAGCTTGGAGTAAATAAATAAAAAAAAAAAGAGGAAATAAATGTAGCAGATATAAAAACACGCATGTCATTTAATGACGGATACTAAGTGATGTCTTTAAAGATATTACTTATTGGCAAATTTTAGAACTAAGCTAACTTCTAAAAACCTAATACCTTTAAATAATTGAATTAGTACATAAATCAAATATTCACTGTTAGTAAATATTTATACTATAATATTAAAATAAGAATCATTAACAGAATTTATTCCATTGCTCAAACTTTATTTAATACCTCTCATTTATAACTTTTTATTAAATAAACAAGAAAATAGAGTTATTAATTGGAAACTCTTCTATTTTCCAAGTTTCATAATATTTTCCAATCGTTATAAGTAGTTCATTAAGGATTGATTAATAAAGCATTATTTTAAAACTGTTTTTGCTTTTGCCATTAGAAGGTACTTATTTATTAGAATTCAAAGTTGATTGTGTACCTACTGGGTACTTTTACTTAGTCAAAGAATAACCAATTTTCTTGCTTAATGTTTATTTTTATGCGTATCTTCATTATGAGAAACCCCCACGCCAAGCCACGTACGTAAACGACCGTCAGTCGTTGTTGCCCCCAATAATAAGCAACGATACAAGTATTAACAATACCAGTCTGTAGCGCCACTTAGTACAAAAAACTAAGCTCAGTCCTCACTCGTTAGTAATCAAAATCAAAATCAAAAGTCATTTATTCAAACTAGGCTGATAGACAGCACTTTTTGGAGGTCAAATTTTACATAAAGACAGTCCCCCTAAACGCCCACCCGTCACCACTTCCTAGCGTTTTAGCTGGGAAGAAGAAGTGGCGCAACAAACTCCCCAGCAACACATCTGTCTATTGCGTATAATGAAAATGAACACTGTTTTGATTGTCTATACGTATAGTCGTGTTGGCACGACGGCCAGTGCAATATCTGCGTCGAGCACCTGAGCTGAAGGCTCTTTCAGCGGGGTTTGCATAGGAAATTAACATCTTCATCTAGTCCAGTACCCTTGCTTTATACAGCAAACTAAGCGAGCTTTTATATCAACTGCTATTACGTCACTACACCGTATTTAATATCGGGTTTAAGCGAATTCACTAACTTAAGTGGATTAGTATATCAAAGATTGCTTCTGTCATAAGTTAGTAAGCCTCTGTGGATATTAATTTCAATCTGTTTCATATTGCTAGCTACAAAGTACGCGGGGTTAGGGAAATGGCTACTTTAAGTTATCGTTGTGATTAAGTAAAACTAATGGATTAAGTTGAGAGTCGTTTATCTGCCGGAGGAAATTAAACTCTTCATCGTATGTGGAGTTATTGAACGAATTTATGTAGTTTGGTACAGTTTGTACATGTGGCGATAGCTACGGTAGGTAAAATTTAGTAGATTGGCATAAAAAAACAGCATTTTCCGAGTTTTATTTCCATAAACTGAATTAAATATAAACGCGGGCTTTTACTGAAATCCTCGTCTAAATAAAAATACATAGGAATAGTACGGCTGATATGATCACGCTCGCGACTTTATTGAATTATGGCGAGATTCACCTGACATTTCAATTATACGCACACGAGCGTCAGGACGTACCTACAGGGACGATTATATTACAGTTATCCGCTCATAGAGGGCTCATTTACATGCTTGCGTGCGGCGGGCCTTATGAGATGACTATAATGATGGCGGCTCAGTCGAGTGTGAAAAGGATTTTGGTGCGTAACTGAGTTCGTTCACTTGTTATTTTATTGCGGAAGTTCTGATAATGAGAAATATAGCTGTAATGTTTATTGGTCTATAAAGATCTATGTAGGCAAATAATTGATGTTTCAAAACGGCGATACTCGTTCGTTTTGCTTTGCGACTTGAGCCAAGAAATTAACAGTTTATAAGGAAATATATGTAACCCACCCACTACAACTAAATACTTTAAAGCCGGTTTACCAAAGTTTACCTCAATTTGACTAGATACAGACATACTCTCGATCTACAGGTAAAGGTTTATCTCTCTGTTTTCTGAAAATGACGTTAGGTATTATATACCTTGCCAACATCACCGCAACTCCACCCTCATGAATGGATACTTATATACTCTCTTCGTAGTCCTTCCTAACAAATGATATAAAGCATGAGTAATTTGAATGGTTATTTGTCAAAAGACATAAGTATACTTCACAATAGGAATAAGTGAAAATCCTGAATCACATAGTGGAAATAAACGAAGTTAGTCAAATGTATACAGGAACCTTTTCATTCATGTATTCATAATACCTATTTGCTCTACAATATTATTTTTACGCGGCAAACCATGAGTACTGACATAAAAAATTGTTACAAAACAATGTTTTATGTCAGTGCTCATGGTTTGAATTTACAAATCTGTCACATGTTTTTGTTTCTTAAATAATGTTTTAGCCACAAGTTTTAGCTGTAAAATATTTGATTCGAATTATATTTATGAACTTGCAGTGCCCTGCGGTTTTACCCGCGTAGTTCCCGTTCCCGTGGGAATATGGAGATAAAATATAGCCTATGTTATTCAAGGTGAATGTAGCTGTCTAATGGTGAAATAATTTTTAAAATCGGTCCAGTAGTTTTTGAGTTTAGTTACATACAAAAATACAAATCTTACCTCTTTATAATATTAGTATAGATTTAAATTATGTGTGTAAAAGATATTGTTCTTGAAACAGCTCTTTTTTCTAGAGTGTTGTCCCTACCCGATACCGAATGTTATAGTAGCTACTGAGTTAAATTAAATACCAGCGTTTACCTGACAAAGCAAAAGGAGGTTTGTATTTAACTTAGTGATAGGTAAAGCGATATTGTGTTCTGTATGAAAATGATAGTGAGCTCAAGCCTGTTTGATCGCGGTAAGCGCGACCCATGTGGCCCATCCAGATAAATTACTATTTCCTAATGTTTGTCTAAATTACGACTGCTTCCATTACAGCAATCCATTATAATGCCTGCAATACGGGGTTACACTAATAGGCATATTTATTACAATGGATTACGTCGCAACTGTTACAGCGTGTAACAGCCCTTCGATATTTGCCCGCTCGTAGTTTAGTTAAGTTATCCCCAATTCCGATAGTTGACATAGACGGTTTGCTCAACAAATCAAGCGGGCACCACGAAATTACGTCATATTTATTTATATTAACTAGGAAGGACTTCGAGACAAGCCCCTATCTAGTTAGTGAGTTTGTGTGGAGTGGAACTTGCGAGTCTGTCGACGTCGGCTCCTAAGGGAACTTGCACCAACTTTTCCCGCTGACGCGCCTGTACCGCGCATAATACAGGCACAACCGCGCTGCTTGGCACACTTTATAAATTCTTGCGTCAAACTGTCAAGAAAGTTATTTTTCGTTGGCGGGGTACCTGTAACTATTTATAATTCAGGCTTCAAGTAAGTTCATAATTATTGAAAGTTTTCGTTGCTGAGAGGGATGGCAGTTTCTACACGTTTCTACAAAAGGTCATGCTCTAAAGTATATAAAGTTGAGGCGTTTTTATAGATATACATATTTACGGCACGCGTGTTTGACAATCACAACGCAAGTTACTAATAAAGTATTTGTTTCTCTTCTCTTGAAAGTCAAAAATACATAACAAGTCGAAAGTTTCCTTTACCGTAAACTAAAAGGCATTGTTGGCTTTGTTTATACAGTTCTCCAATTTAAAAGCAACAAGAAAAGTCGAATCGACATCGGAAAACCCAGCGATGTGCGTCGAACGTGCTCGTCGATTAAAACGAAAACATTTTATGTAGGCTTGTGCAAACCGCGCGGCGGCGGCGCGACATTCAGAGATGAAGTTGGTTACACTATTCGAAATTCGAATGGAATATTCGTCGGGAGGAGTTTTTATCTGTTTTTTTTTTAAGTTGGCAACATTTATATTCATATCCTTCTACTATCCTGGCGTATGAGTTTCGGTTTCAAAGATTTTAAACAGAGAGGTACAATTTGTATGATGTTTTAATATATTTTTAGTTGGTTTATTCAGTTTCATGTTTGTATACAGTATTATTACACCGCTAAAATTATAACTATATATACATTTAAATTAAAAAAAAAACACTAAACTAACTAAAACTAAAAATAGTAAAAAAATGGCGTCGAAAAATTCCTCCGCATCGCTGGCCACTGGTAATGTACCCAAAAGGCTGGCAGCATTACCACGCTTTATGGCAATGCTTATCCTTTGTCCAAGGTAAAAGCCAGCCCTTGGGTCACGCGAAGTGTCAACTAAACGTTTTGACAAATCTTTATATAAGTTGTGAGCACTAGGACCCCACGACCCGAGAGTTTCAACCCCAGTTTTTAGTTGGTGCCTACAAATTATTTCACTGAAATAGGTTAGTGTCAGTTTAGTTAGGAAATGTAACAAAAGTTAGGGAATGTAAGAAAACTATCAAAAGTGGTATTCAATGATATTTTGCAGAATATGTATAAATCTAAGCGAGGCAAAGACGAGTGTATCAATGCCATGAACATGCCCCCCCTATACGAGTATGTGAGGGTTGGCCGATCTAATTGTATGCAGCAGAATATTATTTTACAAGGAGCGAGTGCCGTGCAGACTAAAGGAGCATGAGTTTTATAGGTCCTGATGCACTCATAATCACGCCCCCACTATTTCATGCAAACTGTTCCATGATAATAGATTTATATTAATAACCAACTGGTGGATACTGCTATATATCCTAGAATCGTAGTTTATAATGCACCGGGGAGCCACTGCCTCCTTAGTCGCGCTTTGCGGCTCCCACGAGAAGCTAGTTTGTTCAATGTTGAAACCATATGGCAGTTTATGTGTTTTGAGTTCTGTATGGTGCATATTTTAAACTGTATTGAGGTTTCTGCTAACAACACAGAGACATTTAGAAACAGAGTTGTATCTTTGTTTTTCGGATAACTTCATGATACTAAAATTAAAATCATAATTATTTTTATATACATAATTTTAATGTTATATATTTAATACATATAGTAGGGTAGGTCACACAGCAAATTCAAATTGTTTCAGTTTGTCTATTACACTAAACTGCAAACTGTATGAGTCAACAAAGCAGATGACGAAACGAGGAGGAAAATCTACCAGGCAGTTAGCAGATTCAGGAGCTCTATGTAAATGTATTCGGAGGGTACCTCTCTCGCGGTCAACGCTTGGTCTTACCCGTCAGGCCATCCGTATGCGAGATACGGCTGGTTAGCGACCGCCAAACGGATTAAGTTAGCGACTTCGGCTTTCGCTAGCTTAGTACTACATGCTCGTACTGTCTCGCAAATGTCTCTAGGAAAGTTTTAAGTGATTAGCTTCTGTTGAGAAATTTGGCGCCTGCTTTACGTAGATTGGGTACCGTGAATGTTACGAGTGAATAAATTCAGCTTTGTTTTTGGCGTACAATACAGACTGCTTTAATATTTGTCGTCGTGTCCGTAATTTTGCCTTCCATTACTTCCTCTTGACACCTTTTCCTTTGATGTTGAAATAGTTTTTCCCAGAATACACTGTCTTTATAAGAATATTTTCCTTTCAAATAAACGTCTAGTAAGAACAGGAGAAAAGTGTAAATAAAGAAGCTGCTCCATTGGCGCGACCTCGGACACAAGGACGCGCATACATACCGCAGCGCAAATTATAATTATTTTCTTTTATTGTTTATGTGACCAGCTTGTCTCTTATTTTATTTACTTACATATTAGTATTCCGACGTCGCACGCAATACGCACATATCTTCATTACAGAAACAATGGAGGAGGTCGGCTCATGCCGCGGCATTTCCACAAAATGAATATATAACAGGCCATATTATTCGCACTAAAGAGTTTATTTAATACATAACTACATAGATTGTAGTATGAATAGCTTGTTTAATGCTGTTCGCTTTGTTGAACGAGGTCTTAAGGGCGGTTCGCGCGTAATTGGGCGAGACCTTTAAAGCTTTACGCGGCTTCCAAAATTTTGAATTGAATGGCCCGCCTGTGCGTAATGTTGTTCCATTGTTAGTAAACCATAGATTTACTGGTAATATTTCACAATACTTACTACGTGAGGGACGTCAAAATTAATTAGAAACATTTTGACCAGCAAAATAACTAAAAAATATTTTTAAAAAGACAAAAAACCAGACTGGCACATTTACCTATGTGAAAAAAAGTGGATGGCTTATAATTCTGATAAAAAATCTTTTGTTTTTTTTTTTCTGTTGCATTTTTTACTTTTTAACGCGCAGCTAGCAGAAGAATATTAAATGTAAACGAACGAGGTTGTGTAGCTATCAATAAAGTTAAAACATTGATAAAACCAATATCGGACGGATTATAATGAAGTCGTTTAGTGTTGAGATTTCAACTTCGTCTATTAATGGGTCTATTATAATGGAACAGTTGGAGGCTTGTCGCGTAAGTTTGCCCGTAAATATAGTCTCAGTACGGTCCCCGCCATTTTGGATGATTCCCGTCACCTGTGCCTGAGGCAGCTAGTTTAAAAAAATATATATTAATAAATTTGTTTTTAGGTAAGTAGCAAATATTTTAGAAAAAAAAAAAAAATATATATATATATATATATATATATATATATATATATATTTCTTATTAATATTGTAGGTATGTCAATTCAACTTTCTTAATAAAACTAAATCGTATGTTATGCTGTAACCTGTTCTCGGTTTCGTACTCTGTGATTCAATGGAAAAGCGAGAACTTTTATTTGTTTTCAGTGTTCCGTAGTCAACATGGAACCCTTACTAGTTTCGCCATATCCGTCTGTCTGTATGTCTGTCCGTGGGTTAGCTCAGAGACACTTAGCTCGAGAATGTTGGAATTTGGTATACATAATAATCACGCCGTGAAAGGGGTAAAATAAAATCATAAAAAAAATCTTTAGGCCCGTTTAGGGTAAAGTGTCGATGATTTTTTTATCGTCTATCTTATGGGATAGACGATGAAATGAGACCAAACTGGCTGTCGTTGGATAGGTCGTGTAAAAATATTGATGTTGTGCGAATTTTCAACCAAGGATCCGTTTGCGAAATATTAAGCTTTAAAATGCAAAATTTTAATTGAATCAAAAGTATTTGTCTGTACCTCTGCGTAAAGGACAAAAGTAATGATAGTAGCTGTGGAAATTTCTCTTTTAAATTAGTTATAACTAATTTAAAAGAGAAACTATCTAGGCTCAAGAAGATCATGAGTAATATTCGACCAACTTATAGAATGAAACTAGATAAATAAAAACTTTGTTCCATAGAAAATTACCCAATACTACACGCACTTGTAACTTTATATTTTTACAGTGAAATATAAGAGAAAAAGGAATACTTCGTATAAATTTCATTGAAAATTATTTAGATAAAGATGTTAGTTACTAGAATCAAACAAAAAACACGGCGTGCTACTACTGTATCATACACTGCGCGTGGATGAACACGGACGGTTTTTTACCAATTTCAGTATTTTTACTACAAATAATGGAAACTATTCATGTATGTTGGAAAATATTTGTGAACAACAGATATTCAATGACACCATATTCAATTATTACAAGTGAAAAAGACAAAATGTTAGACAACGATATTTGTTAAGTTACGGTACAATTGTGAACTCCTTGAACTAAAATCAGAAGTCTGCGAGGCAAGTAACCACGTATCAGTAACCTCAAAATGGTTGTTTGCATACAAGTCTAAAACAAAATCCTTGTGTCTACGTTTTAATTAAAGAATGAAGTATTCAAAGGCATGTAATAACGGGGCTCAGTGCTCCACTTGGTGGAATTATAGCTAGGAAAATGGCTAGGCATAAAGCTAGGCATAAGGCTGACTGTCCATTGGAGTAAGAGGGAGGAGCGGCGCGAAACGGTGCTGTGCCCATATTAACTGAGCGGAACGGAGATTATATGCAATGCCAATGCATTGCATATAGGCGTGTGTAACTCTTTGCGGAACCGACTCACTGATCCGGATCACTGAAGTGATTCAAAAGATTGGTTCACTAGCAACGTTTCAAACGCATCATTTGGATCTGGAACACTTCGCGCGACACGTCGCTCGCGAGGCGACTGAGCCACGAGCGAAAGAGACAAATTGAGACACTGAGTAACTAAACTATTGACTCGCGTCGTTTATGAAGTGTATCATTCAATTCGTACGGATTTTCGCTGTCAGTATTCATGGACGTAAAAATGACCACTAAGGCGCTTATGTATCAAACACTATACGGTCGTTTTTTGCATGCAATGTGTGTATTAACAAGTTATCATTTTACGTTGATGCGGCACTTGTAATAATAATTATTGTTTATGTTCGTTCGCGCTTGTTTACGAAAACTTATTGAGTTCCAATTGAGTTCTGTTTAGAATTTCTTTGCGTAGTGATGATTATTGTAATAAACGCCCGCGACGTAACTTTGTGTATTCGAAACATTCTGTAGGTAATTGAATCTTTTGAGTCGATGATCCAAATGAGCCAAATGAAACATATCAGTGTTCCGGAACATTTCAGTGTTCCAGATACAAATGTTCCAATCGCAAAAATGATACACTTTGCCCACCTCTAATTGCATATAATCTCCGCTCCGCTTGGATTTGCGTACTAGTTTAAAAATACAAAACTGGGAAGCGGAGCAACCAACGGAGCGAGGCAGCGGAACGGAAGCAGTAAAAAACTAGCTGTCAACTTCAATTAATCGTTGCGTAAACTCGGCTTAGCTCCGCGTAGTACGCAACTACCTGCGCATTACCTCGCTCCGTCAATGGACAGGCAGCCTAAAGCTAAGCTATAGTTTTGGTTAAATAGCGGTATGCGGTGCCTAGCGCGAGTAGCGAGCGTGTCAGAATACGACAGTCTTGTGGCTGGAGCCCGGAGGCTTGGGGAACTATTTTTATACTATGTAGGTACGCTTTAGCCGTTACAGTCTATTGGCATCTATTGGCGGTATTTGCAACATAGTAATTTTACAAGAAATGCGAGAAGATTAAAACTGATCGATGTAGGAACTTTTACATCGTATTCTGTGTTGATTTTTTTTTTCTTAATGAATTTAATCATTTCATAACTAGACAAAATAAAACATACTCTTTAGGTTTTATACAGGGTATATTGTATAGAGCTACCTCTGCATTAACTACACTCTGATATCTTTAGTCTACAGTAACAAAGGTTTTGCTGAAAACAATTGGGTTTAAGCCGCGTCCAACTATGGTAGGTATAGGTAGGTAGAGATTGCCTGTGAGCTGAGCCATGGAATTTACGTAGGCGTTTCGTTATTTTAATTAACCTATTTCTGAAACATTACAAACAAAAAACGCGCCGCAAAACAAAAGTTTAGAACATAGGATTACGTGTTTTCGTAGCGGCACGTACAACTTCTGTGTAACTGGAGTTCTTTGAGCCCGCGCCCGCATCCTCCACGAATTATTTGCGACGACTGCTTGTTTATCGAATTAAACATAACACGAGTTCTGGCTTATCAAATGTTATCATTCCAAATGAATTTGATAGAACTCTACACATTTTTTACAAATAAATGTTTGGTGTTGGTAAATAAGTACTGTTAAAGCAGCTTTTCTGATGAATGAGTGAATAAAGTTTATTGAAACTTGTTCAAACGGAATGAATTTTACTTGAAATGTCATTCTGTTTATTTATTGAAAACAGATCCATTCAAACATTCTCAATGACCGACGCTATTTACTGTGAAAACTGCCAAGCTTTCATGTTATTCTAAACAGTCACTTATATACATTCTTTGCGATCTCTGTTTACGGACACTGCTCTTCAAACGTGACGTTTTTTTAGAAGTGACATTTAAAAATTGGTTTAATGTTAAGTCGAGGGGAGGCCGCGTTGAGAGCCCGGGGAGGCCTAGAGACCTTTTTATGCAAATCTTGAAGGATGTGCCGGGACTTTTAATGAAACAGCGCAATTACTTTGATGAATACTGCACTCGTGACGTGACGACCCTTGTGAGAACGGGGCAACTGTAAATATAAACTAAATGCCAGGTATCTTTGTATATTGATTTAAATTAGAGGACATCGAATTTTGCAAAATAAGGTTGTGCATTAAATAATTATTTGTTCTAGTGTTTTTGTTGCTATTATATTTTTTGTAAAATTGTAATAATACAGAATTAAAAATTACTATATATTACATTAAAAATATTAAATGTTTAAGTTAATACGTACTTAACTTATCAGTTAAATCATGTTATAGCTGCCTTAAAACAGTAATAAGAATATACCACCACGGTAAATCTAAAATGTTCATTAAAAGAAGCACTCAGGTACGCTTTTATTCGTACTAAATGAAAACATAAAAAACACAAGCGGCGGCGGCGGTCGGTACTTTACGATGTTTATTTCCATCACAGAGCAACTCAATCTCTCCTTGAAGCCACGACTTACCTACGGCACACGATCTGATTACTCACCAGAATCAAATGGTCAAACACGAATAGAAACTTACTAAAACAGTCTTCACTGAGCGCAATCTAATAAAAAAAGTAGATGAGACTCCCTTACGCAGCTGGAATTTTAATCAATTTTGTGGCCAATAACTGGAGCGGCCGGGCTCAACGAGCCGCACTTCGCAAATTACCGCCTTAAAGCATTTGCTTGGACTAAATTCATTAGGATAAAGCTCCTAAATTAAAAAAAATAACACTGTTCCCTCTTCAAGTTTGCATAACAGGCTCGATTACATAAAAAATATGTTTCACGTTTGCAATAGCGTTGCGCATTTGTGTAATTGTGTCAGTCGACAGTAACAACGACAGCAGCTGTTCAATAAACAACAGCCTTTTATCGTGGCATCGGCTAGTTTCCCACTGCCGACTAAGTATATTTCAGTGAGCAGAAACCCTTTCCTCTTTGTGCCGGCGACGCGGTCGACGCGGGCGGCGGCGTGAGGACGCATTGACAAAAAGAATCTGATGCTGCCGTCAAAGACGAGGGCCGTTATTACCGCAGGAGACGCCGGTGTCGACCTGAATAATGAGTTTCACAAGTATTTTGACGGAACTTTATTACGGTTCGTACTTAGCAGGCAATTAAGAGCCCTTTAGTATTTTTCTTAGTGGACGTTGTAATTAGTTCGCACGATGATTCAAAAGGCATCCGTAGCAGAAAAATGTTTCTCATTTTATACAAACTTCAACACAGACTTTATGGAAACTCGCTAATAGAAATACTGAGAAGAACTGCGAATAAGATAAATGAAACTGAATATTGCTGCAGGTAACCGAAAAGTACCAACCTAGCTGTAACGGTTTCGCAATATGCGGACCCCACATAACACGACACAATTATGAAGACAAGGAAGTTAATTCAAACTGTAACAAGTGTGCCACTCTATCATGAAGTTAACAATGAAATATGTTTGTTTCAGATAATTCCGGGGAAGCGTCCTCATTCCGGGCTGTCATCGGCGCGCTGAGACAAAGGGTGGCGCTCGGCAAAGTGGAATAGTTTCAATTTGTATTGAAAGTTTAGTGGTGAATAGGAAGTGTAAGGAGCGCGTGGCAGGTGTCACGCGGGGGACCATGAGGCGGCGCGGAGGAGGAGGCTAGCATGCCAGCGCCTGCCACGGCCGCCTGATGGCGCTAGTGCGCCGCATACTAGGCGACGCTCAGGTGAGCTCCGCCACCGCTGCAGCAGCGTGAGCGCGATTAGCGCACGCCACACTTCGACAACCATTGTTAGAGCGTTTAACGGGAAACTCTTGACAACATCCTGTGACATGACGTGCGGGTAGCGTGCGCAACACAACGTAGTCTTGTAGCAACATGCGACTGCCTATTTGTGTCGTAAATTGAATGTAACTAAGTTAAAAGGAAAAATAATCGCATGTTGGAAAATAAGTGAACAGTAACAAATTGAGATATTTGTTATTGTGCTACCATTATTTGATGACGTTAACATTTCGGACTTAAGCTAAGCATAGATTTCCCTTGAATAGATGTGTCTT
Organism: Hecatera dysodea; assembly: GCA_905332915.2. Taxonomy (NCBI): domain Eukaryota; kingdom Metazoa; phylum Arthropoda; class Insecta; order Lepidoptera; family Noctuidae; genus Hecatera; species Hecatera dysodea. Next base: position 12,830,502 of record HG995299.1, on the reverse strand, counting down.
TGAAATTACAAGTATATCATGTCTATAGTATAATTAAATGGGAGTAGGTATTACCATTAATGGCAACGTCGGTATGATTTGGTTTCGCCCCAACACGCCCGCCACGGCGAGCAGACTTAAACGACTATTACATCAAACGGTAGCAGGTGAATAACTAAGCGAGAGGGTCTACTCAGATAAATAGCTACAGATATGGCGTCGAGGATGGCCAAAATATATCGCTGTTGTTCACAAAGCATGTTGATAAATAAACCGGATTACTGGGACTTTGGAACATTCATTATGAAGTTGAAAGCCAGTACAGCTGTATAAATTGTATAATGACATGGTAGCGCATAGTTTGCGGTGAGATGCAAATGTCGAATGATTGAAGCACACATCAATTAATTAATTAAAGCAATTAGCGACACAATTGATAGGTACTTCGATTGTTATGTAGTACTTGAACTAGTGTTTGAGTGCGTGCTACACGTGTGGCCAGTGGTGTGGTCGTGGGAGGAAGAAATTTCACCGATAGCTTTTGTATATATATATATATGTACTTAGCGACTTGTTTGTATTGGATATCACCAGGGGCACCTTTATCCGTTTTTATATAAAAAAAAAAGTCATGAATGATTTAGGCATTCTGCTATTATATAAGAAAAAAAAAAAATATGTTTGGTTATTTTCATGCATTTAATTATTTCAGTTTGTAATTCATATCTTTTTGTAGAGTGATCCGATTGCGACAAAGCAAAGACTAAGTTGTTCTCACAGTTACGTAAATTTCTTATGTATTAAACAAATCAGTACAAATCATCATATACATCATTTAAAAAGTACAAAATCTTTTTGAAATTTTATATGCTGCGTGCAGGACTCAGTCAACGCAACACTTAGCACTCTATAAGGTTTCTTACTAAAGGAGCCGGGCGAAAGTTCATAGAAAGTTGGGCCTGATGTTACAGTAACGAGTACTGCATTATTTTATTTATATACCAATACCATTTAAAAAAAACTTAATAACTTACGACTGCTCCATGGTAGAAAGAAAATATTGGATGTTGATGTTGTATTGGTTTGCACAAAAACAACCTCTAAGGTATTCATACATCATCAAATTATAACGTGAGAGCACGTTATAATTTGAAAAGAATTATTTCACTTTATTGTAAACTAGAATTTATTGAAAGAAATTCTCACATTGAACATAGCCAAGCAGCCATGCCAGCGGTTGAGGTGCCTACCACCGCAAACTCAAAAACAACGAACGAAGCAAATGATATGATTGACGTTTGAGTTTTTGACTGGACATTGACATGAGTTCCGCGTTGTTGCCTGTATAATAAATCATGGACAATCGATTGTGAAATCGATTTACGTATCAATTTATTTTACCTCGTTTTTGGAAACGTTCAAGTGTCACGAGAAAAACATTATTAAAAAAGTATGTATAAATAATTCTTTAATTATTATATTTTTGGAATAATATCGATTAACTTACCTATTCTATTTGGCAACATTATTTCAAAGTGAAAATAAGGGAAGTCAGTATTATTTTGATTAAATATTTAATTCCTTTTGCCATGATAAAACTGTTTGATATTTTATGATTAACCACAAAAAACGGAAAAAAAAATTATTGATAAATATTTCATTTGTGTAAAGTTAGGCCCAGTTTCGCCCGGCTCCTTTACGAATTCAATGTTTAAGTTCAATGAGACATACACACAGACAAACAGATAAACCGACAAAAAGAAAAAAAAACAGAAAAAATCATTTTTGTATTCTGTCTTCTTCCTTACGTTTCTCCTTCATTTTGATGCAAAATATTCAATGTACAGGCACGGCAAGTCTACTAGATTTTATTATAAGTATAATTTAGAGTTTTCAATCACACTTATGGTTTGCCTATAAACAATACATAAATATATAGGTTCCCAATACAAGCATATAAGAAACATCCTTTACCGTTTTGTAAAACTTTTAGTGTTTAGCAACTCATTGAGAAACCTTTTATTTAAATAAATGGCAATATTAACAAGATCATAATCTGTGGTCTTCTACGCAGGCGATAAAATGTACCTTGACCAAATTCATCCAGGCGAAACTCCGCAAGATGGTGGACGAGCAAGTATCAGTCAGCTCCCGGGTGGACGCAGACGCCGAGCCCGAGCCAGCAGACCCACTGATCACGCCAGCCAGCTCGGCACTCGAGCGGCCGGAGCTGGACCGGCCCGTGCCGCCCGAGCGGCGCCTGCTCATCGGCACGCTGGACAAACGCAACGGGGGACTCAGCGTCGGCGAGGGCACGCTCAACAGGACCACTAGGCTGTCTATACGGAATGGGAAGGATAATCCTTTTATAGGTAAGGCTTAAGGCAGTTTTTAGGTAAGTGCTAAGGCACTAAAACAATCTTACTCGGGCTACCCAAAAGATCCCAAGGTTTATAAGACACTAGTTTTGGACATGCTCCAAGAACTAAGCGTTGAAAGGTGAATACGTTACTTGTGTTCACCTGCCAGATGTTAAAATGACAATGAAAAGATGGGTACGAGTCGTTTCTATGCATTCCACAATGTCAATGTGTTAGCGGTAACGCCTGGCACAATACCCGCACCTGTACGGAAATGCGAGACAAGCTTCGCAAGACAAGCTGTGATTGTTCGTCTTTCTATAAAGCTTTGTGTTGGAACACGTACTCAAGAGAAATATAACATAGCAATCAATCAAAGAACAGTAAGTACCTACTGATGGTACATGGCATTACAACTCTGATGTATGAAAAGTCTTCAGAAAGCCTCATTTCAATCAGCATAAAGACACATCCGACCAAATAATGCGGATGTCGCATCAAATAGAAAACGTAGATCAAAAAGTAGGTAAACGGAGTTTGACGGAAAATGCCCCTTGTATTCGGATCCGTATTCCCAAAGTATAACAGACACTGTTTCACAGACAATTTATTATGATCAGGTAGTCAACCCAACCGGACAATTCCATATATTTCATCGTTGTGAATTTTGTATCCGTGACCTTCTTTGCGACCTGACCTTTCTGTTGGAAAACTCGTGAATGCAGGTGGTTTAGTCACGGGGTCCTTTTGACTTAATTGAGATCATTTTATGCTAACTTCAACCTCATAAAATTTTCTTAGTATTTTCGTATATTACTTGTAAGTAATATACGAAAATACTAAGAAAATTTTATGAAGAACCTAAGTGAAAAGGGCAGGAGTTTATGTATAAACTCCTGCCCTTTTCACTTAGGTTAAGCAGAAACTATACAATTCCACTTCCTACGGCCCTTACCCATTAGTTTATGCTTTGTTTACATTCATTCATCTGGTCATATGTACATACGCGCCGGTTTCCTAAATCCAGGCCAGTCTGAAGAATATTACTAATAAGACCTATGCCTGTCCTATAGGACTTCCCATTCTGGCGTTTCAACTCACGTCTACCATGTATATTCCTTTTGATTTCAATCAATACTAGCTTTAAAACATCCTTTTGATTCTTCCTTAGACGATGACAATAAAGAGAACCAAGCGAACGGCAAGCTGGAGTCCCCGGTGAAATGGTCAACACAAAACGGTAGCGATAGTGGAACATACGCTGAAATCGGAGGCAACAGTCACACCAGTGACAGGAACATTCTGGACCCTGCAGACAGTTCAGAGGAGGAGGTGCCTCTACCAGATGCTACCTCACCGGGAAGAAGTAGCGATGGACCCGAACCTAGAGCTGATATCACGGCTACACTAGAAGGAGGTATAAAAATCATTTATCTGATGGCAATGCAGTTGTTTGTTATTTGTACTGTCGTTTTATAACACTATTTTAAAGTCAGAAAACGTGGTTTATTGATAAACATTTTCGAAGTAATATTTGTCATATTGTCACTCGATGTCAAACATTGTAAACCCACGTTAGTCAGGTTCACCGAAATTCGTATAAATCAAAGCAACAACGAATTCACGTCTGTCTCTGGTCGAATCACAATTATTTATGAAATAAAACAAAGCGAGCTGAGGAGAAGGTAAACTTGGCAGCTAGAGCTTGTCTTAAGAGTCTGTAATCCAAGAGATAATAGTTCGTAACTAGTCGAGACGGCATGTTTGTTTTGTTGATGAAGTAAGTTAGAGTTAGTTTGAAATTCTTCATAGGTGCTGCTACGCTACAAGCTGAGAATGTTATGAGCGTCGCTCAACTGTCTTAGACTACACCCGCTGAATACAATTATGGGCTCTTTACTTCATAATAGACGACACAAAACATGTTCACGTTGACATCGTAGTCTAGCAACATCTAATAAAGCTGTCGAATAAATAAATTGTACTTACGAAAGTTATAGTTTTAGTTAAAGTTACAGTCTCAAACGTATTTGAATTTGGTTGGAAAATTCCCTTAAAAATGAATTTACAAACAAAGTTTATTGGACGCCACGCTGCCGGTTTTAATAAACAGAAAACAACAACTGTGACGTCCTCTTTGTACGAAGTCTAAAAGCTTTTCCCTGAATTTTCGTTTGAGTCAATTTATTAAAAGCTACTAAGCGCAAGTGCAACTAAATTAATATTTTCCTCATCGCAGTGAGGAGGTGACACGAACTATGTGTTGGTAAAACATCCATATATTGTGCGGGCCGCTCTCTGCAGAATATCCTCGCTGCTAATGAGCGCGCAGCCTTGGGGAATAAGCTCATTTGCCGACTAACTGCACACTGCACAGCCAGCCAACTCCGCCAGAAAGAAACTTTCCGCCTGATGTTGCAATTTGTCATTTAATTCTTTTCCCAGTGCTTCAATTAGTAAGCTGTTATTAAAGTTACTATTTAAGACTTTGCTTTTACAATATGACTTGAATAATTCTGTGTAAGTTGCTACGACAGCTCATAACTTGGTCTGTAACACAGGGTAACTTGCGCATTCATCCGTAACAATTGGTCCCGGAGACAATTGTGCAATGCCTCACCGTATTGACTTATCAGAGCAAGCAGGATAATAGGATCATTGGGACAATGTGCACCCAAGCATAATTTATCTGCAATCTGTCTGTATTTGTTCACGATAGAGCCCGGCGCTCAGCGACCTATTTGCTACTGCTCCATTTGTTACTAATCCTTCAGCTTATTATTTCTTTTTCCTCGCATCCGAGTGCGGCGCTCGTACGTTTATTAATGTGAGGCAGTAGATTTCGGACGCCTTCTCAGTCTATTTGTTCCGTGGAATTAGAGGTTGTCTGGAGGAGAATAATTACATGGTGTCGGGGAGGCGTTATTTTCCCGAAGTCAATACGTCACTTGGAGAGCGATGGCACAATAAAGTAGGCGTCGCGCACACCTGCCGCGTGCGGCGCGTCCGTGACGCGTGCTACATGCGAGCAATCGATTTGTCTGGACCGGCCAGAGCCGTGGCTTTCGTGACTCGGGAAACTTTCACGTTATTACAACGTTTACGTCGCCATAACCAATTCCATTTATATGGCAGCACCGTACTTTACAAAACTTTTCATATTATAGTACGACAGCTAATGATGAGGGTTACAACGCGAGCCCTTGAACGCTAAACAAGGATTCAACTTTGTGGAAGTAGAGCTATAAACATAGCAATGATACCGAACAAAAGAGGATCGAATTAGAACGCCGAGTTGTAACAAAATACCTCGTATTAAAAATGTGTCAATTTATCTTTGTTTTGTATAGTTATAATATACCCTAAAGTCCGTACGCCTAAATATAATAAAAATAGTTTTCTGGTAAATAAGTCTGGGTACAAACAATCGGGCGTTAATTAACTGGCTTCCGGCGGTAAATCCGTGTAAAGCAATATATTCTTCATAAAAGGCACGAAATCATTTTAAATCGGGACGTCATTTCGGTAATTAAGTTTGACATTGTGTGACGTTAAAAAATAAACGTAAGCTTTTATGTTTAATAATGGTTACAGTGGCGAACTTTGAGCTACAGTAAATGACACAATTAGGTGCATCTATTCTTAATTTTATTTTCAGACGGTTTTGTCCCACTGCAGGACAAAAATCTCCCTTTTTCCTCTCCAAAATAATAATTATCTAGAAAAAATATACGTATTAGGTATATTTTATCTATTTATTTTATTATTTTTTTAAGTGAACTAGTCTGACATAATAGGAATTTAATTGTCTTTACATTTCGCGTCTTCTTGTAAAGTTTTTTTGTAGGCAGTATCATCCAAAAAGACTATGCAAGCGGATGCATAAATGAGACGTTCATTGAAATTGTATAATTTGTGGCTCAGAGGCGGCTTCCCCTGGCGGACGCTCGGACCGGTCGCGGCAGGATGAGATCCCCGCGTCCCCCGGGATGCTCACCGCCGCGCAAGTGGCCAGGAGGCTCCGGATGGAAAATGAAAGATTACAGGTAGAGGTATAATAAGCTTATACAACCAATTTCGGGCTATCGGCTCAGTATTTTGATGGTTTATTGAATTTGCCGCTTTGGAGCTTAGGGATTTCGGTTTCTGAGATCAATAAAAGGCATTTAGGTAGGTAGGTCTTTGGTAAATTCCATGTAATGTCGACAATGACGCATTCAGAAAAAAACGATCTCTAAATTGATATAAGTTTAGTTTTATTTCGTCTACGTCGTACCCATATTAACTGTACTCTGTAAAAATACCCCAAAGCTCTGGATGCGTAACGTTACTAAAATTCCAAATTACAAAACTGCGTAGGCAGTTCCATAAAGGTATATTCCGCCAATAAACTGTCATTAGTGATTCTCCCAGCGTTCAAGGATCAATTTTTTACTTAACCTTTTTCCACTCGGCCGGACTTAGCTGATGTTAAATAAGATACCGTGGGTTTATTACTCTCTCGATGGACCTTTGGAAAGTCGATTACGTTAATACATAACTATTTCATGATATTCGACTGTCCATATAGAATACGTGAGATGAGAACATATTTTTTGTTACATTTACTGGTTTCTGATAGTGAGGGTTCTATTTGTTTGATATGTATCAATCTAATGAGTTACTTGGGGTCAATTCAGTAGATGTTGTGTTTACAAAACATTAACAGTATCTTTTAATATTTTTCACAGTATTTATCTTATCTTAAACATCCTTAAGCGAGGTCGCCTACCTACACAATTCATACCATTATTTTAGAATCATACACAGAATTATAACCTTCTCACCTTGTTTAATATTGAACAAAGAGTACGTTACGGCTTACTCAACTCTTTAAAACATACTATCAAAACTGTATCGCCCTTAATCAGCATCTTAGAGCATCTACTTCCTGCAAGATACAATAAATGATAAATTATATTTATTTTGTAAGTAAGTTAAACATAACACTTTTACACGTCCAATATTTCTTGTCATTTTAAGCTAAATGAAGCCGGTGTTTCCTAGCCGACTACCCTGAGAAGAAAGACCGAAACAAACTCAGATATTTGTTTACAATAATTACAGAGTAACGAAAAATGATGCTTAATTCTGCTTAAGAAAATTATAGTAGAATTGGCCATTTCACGAAGTAGTCGACCATTTCACATTGGTAATTGTTGGCCACTTCATGAAAAAGTAACCTGAAACCTAACCCCAACCACAATAATTTAGCTACAATATAAATATACACTTCTGAAGCTTCAGTGTAATATTTTTGTCCAGGCGGAGCTAACTCGCGTGCGTCGTCTACTAGTGGCCGCAGCAGAACGGGGCGAAGCAGGCAGCACATTGCTGGAACGAGCCAAGTCTGACACGCAGGATGGACCACAACTAGACCCTCAACAGCTTGAGAAGGAACTGCTGCTGGCTAGAGAAGCTGTTAACTGTAAGTATCAATATCTACTGATAATCGTGACTCCGTTTCAACTTGTTGACGGTTTTTCGCCATCTGTTACCATCAGTAGCCTGATGTTCACTTCTTACAGCTGCTTTTATGCAACAACAAGAGACGACATTATAGAACATCAGTATGCTGAATTTTGGTTTATCTTTTCGTCCAAAATCGAAATTATATTTTTACTTTACTCGTAGCGAAAGAGTGAAGAAAACATGTTTTCGTAGGTAGTTTTGCTAATACGAAACACATCGTGTTGTGTTAGTGAATTATCTCTCTGATAACGTCATAATATTTCATAAAAAACTACTAAAATAAAACCTGCAGTAGTCTCAATAGTGCTCCCAGTTCAGTTAGCAAACAAGCTATTAACATTATACAGTGTCCTTCCTTGACATTCAACCATTATCCTAGATAAAACAGTTCTAAACATATATCAAACTAGATCTTACCCAAAAACATAATGGTCAGGTTTATGTCGGGTATTACTTTGCTAAAGAAATTAATGGCGATATTACACTACCCATTATATTTTTATGGCATTAGTTTGGTAAAGACATTAATACTTACGAGTATTAAACTTGGCTATTACTGTCAAATTTAAGTTTCAATATCGAATTATAATGGATTAGCAGTATTAAAAAGTACGAGGATTAAAAGTGAAAAGTAAGTAAAAACAGTGATAAATCTATTGAATTTTGCTAGCTGAATTTAAAATCCATTTGTGGAAAATGTCGAATCATGAAAGCTTACGGGGCATTCGCGTTTAAACCGATAAGTCCACTTAATATCAGACGTGAATATAAATGAAATATTCTGTTAAAGTTAATTCACCTACGATCTTGTTATTACAGCAGAATTTTCTAAGAAATCCTTTGAGTGTAAGTAGGTAGCCAATAAATAAACATAACTTAGGTTGTATTTTACGAAAGTTACTCAAGCATAGACAGCTCTCGAAGTTTTATTCAGAATACCTCTGAAATGAACATTCTAATAAAAAGGGAACTTACACCTACAGTGGCTTTATCTCAATAATCCGATTCGATCCCACAAAAGTGGACAATTTGTTGAGTGCCGCCCGATGCGGAGAAGCGTGAGTAAGCCGACATTTTGATAAACTATGCTCATAATATCTGGCAAGGTACACTGCCTTACAGACCCACATCAGCAAACGGGTCACGTCCCTGCAAGGGTGTGCTCCTGTAACTTGGACTGACATTTTCACTAATGTCATTATGCTGACGAAAGTTGTCAGAAATACGACGGCTGTGTATGTTTTGGTAGATGGTAGCATGTGTTGGATTCGGTATTCATTATCTTTAAGTGGTCCTAGGGTAACGTGACGCGTGAATTACATGAATAATGTCAGTTACGTTTACGTCTCACTCACGTCAATCGTGGATTAATAACTAGGGTTATTTATGTAGGTCTTACATCGTGCTGCTTATTTACGGAAAATAATTTCAGCTATATTAGATATCTCATCCATCATGTTTAATAAAAGCGGTGTAATATGAATTCACCAATTATGTACCATGACTAGAACTTTATATAATAACGTCCTTATTTGCATCGTGTGCTAAAAAGATTTTGAAAGTCAATATGGCTGAAATTTAAAACTATTTTACCGAAAATAGCTTTAAATAAGCCATTTTAAAAGTTTTTAACGAGCTAGACAGCAACTTCTCCAATTTATCTAAGTTAGAACACAGTTTTGAGTCTTATTTGTTTTATATTCTCAATATTGAATTTCCATTGCCTTAATTTTACGGAACCATAGGTAGGTCTACTCATCACTCTACCCTTGGCCCTACGTTGCTTGCAATGGTTATAAAACCTATAAAGTAAAACAACCATTTACAACTTTGCGGTTTTTGCAATAGTTACGACAAATTGGTTTAAAGTAACTTCATCGGAACAGGTTCGGTGAGTCGGTGAGCTAGATAGAATTATGAGCGGTTCAATCATAATTCGAAATGTTATGGCAAGTTAGACAGTGCCGTTTACCTCAGGCACGCCTGTCTCCATTCGTGGTCGATCGATGGAAGGCAAGCAAAATAATGAAGTCACGTTCGGCGGTTGTATCAAGTAAATAAGCAGAACACTTCGATGAGATGTTGAGCTAGTCGCAAACTTGTTTCATTATCGTATAGGTACTGAAATAAACTTTTATTCGGACGAAGTAGTTTTCTCTGATGGCAGTTGTTTTTCTGTTTTTGTAGTATTTTTAAGATGGTTTTCTTAATGGTGACGCTACCAAGATTTTGTGGCACGATAGTTAGAGATTTGATTTAGAATATATTTTCCGAATTTTTCATGTAGGTTGTAAAATGCTCACTATCGAAACAAAGATCTAGCTAGTTCTGATAATGAGTCTTTTAACATCGCGTTACAAAACTTGAATCATTAAAAAACACGCTTGCCATGTCAAAAAGTGAACTAATAAATTAAAAACAAGATAAATAATAATCTTTTCATTGCAGTCGTAAAAAACTATTCAATAGAACCGTCCCCCGACTGCAATGAAAAGATTATTATTTATCTTGTTTTTAATTTTTTAGTTCAGCTTTTGACATGGCCGGCGTGATTTTTTATTTTTTTACTTATTCGTTTTTTTTGTTTCATACTTTTTTACAAGCTTTAGATGATAACAGTATATGTAGTCTAACTTTCAAGAAAACATTTTATTTTTTATTTTTATGTTTTTTATTTTACACTTCTAACGATACCCACATACATTGATATATTGATATCGGTTTAGCCGTTAAGAAGTTATGGTGGAATAAAGAAACTTACAAACATTATGTATGTTTGTAAGTTTCTGTATACTCCAAACATAAATTAACCCTGAAACTCACAAACATACATATATGAACCCTGAAAGCATAACACTCCTTTTTTGGGCAGTCGTGTAAAAAGATGATAAATGTGTTTAATGTGTCCTTTATCAACTGACGATTTAAATTACATACAAACAGTTAGGTACTCAGTACATATAAAGTGGTCACCTACGCAAACAAATACATAACGAGAACAAACGGCCGCATATTTGTGTTGGCCCTACATTGTATGTACAAAGGTATACCTAATATGTTTACCTTATGTAACTGTCCACGTGATCGATGAAACCACAATCAAAGGGCTTGTTGCCCTCCTACGCACAAACCGCACTAATCTACTAACTAACATACCTAACAGCCTACTTAATGATTGTTACGTCACCCGTCTATCGAACGTCAAAGCATTTTAAGGCAAACCTTTGACTAATTCCCGGAAGTGCATAAACTCAAAAATTCATGAACTTTATGATTGCCAATAAAATCTGAGCCCGGAACCGAAATCCAATTTCGAAACTTCCAAAGTGATGGCAATCGTCAAAACGATCGACAAGTCTCTAGATGGAATCGTTTGCAAAAACAGTAAAATTGTAGATCAATCTCGGATGCGTTTTATTTTCCTATCAAACGTTGGAAACGTACAAATGTCCGAGTTGAGAGGATCTGCACAGAGAGCGAGCGACAAAGGACACGGGTTCCCAAAGCGAGCAGCTTCGCTCAAACAGTTTGAATCACCCGGGATTGAGGCATGGCTCTCGTACTGTATCTCCACGTACAAGCTTGTCGTTCGCTTACTAGACCATTCGATTCATACCCTTGTATTGCAAAACAAATGTATGTAGGTATGTTTTATTCTGAAAGGTAACTCCGCTCACAGAAAATATTTTCATAAAATCCTTGTTGCTTTCTTTTCGTATTAAGTTTTAGGTACACGTAAAATTACTCTTATATGGACTTTGTATAAGGTAAAAACATTTTGTTTCAGCTTTGAAGGCAGACAAAAAGCGGTTGAAAGCAGAGAAATTTGATTTACTAAACCAAATGAAACAGCTCTACGCCACGCTCGAAGACAAAGAGAAAGAGCTGCGAGACTTCATAAGAAACTATGAACAGGTTAAATTTAATAATTTTGTATTATGAAAATGAATATTAGCATAACGAGTAATCCAATAATGTTGTCGAATGGTGTGAGGCAAATGCGTCGTCACGTGAAAGGGTTTGTTACCTCCGGCGTAGGGTTACAAAATTAAAAAATAGATGGGTAGGCCTTTTGTTCCAAAATATTCCAGTATCATTAACAAAGTCATTACCGTGTAAAGCCAACATTGTGGTCACTCGATTTATTATACCTTATCTTTTGATCTAGCAACGTTTGCAAGGCTCATTATGCTCGGATACGATCTAGGTCACATATAACTTGCCCAGTTGTTTCCCAGCTTATAGAATTTACCACATACAGAAACTTCTCTGCGAATGCTCTCTATAAGTTATTCTCCCACGTTATTCTCAGTAACGGCGAGTCTGGTAGACTTTTATTTTTATGAAGTTCTAACTTTTAATAATTATTCATAAAGTCTTGACTTTGTGCATCATATATACTACGTCTAGTCAACTACGTTCATAAAATTCTTTCCCAACATTTCTCCTTGAGTGAGAATTACTTACAATTTACGTGATTTATTTATGTCTTTTGTACCCTTATACCTCATTCTTTTTCAGATAAATAATGGTTGCGAAAACTTGTTGTTGCATCTTTGTTTACTGTTTTTGTTATAGTATAGTACCACATTTGTACAGATGCGTTCTCGAGGTGGTGCGTCGTCGGCTTTAGGAGCGGAGCGAGCAGAGCGAGAGCGGGAGCGAGCGGCGCTGCTTCGCCACGCTCGTGACGAAGCGGAACGCTCGCTGCAGCTTGCCGCCGCGCTCAGTGCCAGAGATACACAGCTCAGACATGCCAGGGAACAACTATTTGAGGTAGGCTTACTGTATAATGAAATGGTGCCTTTGAAACTGTTGTGTGCATGGATATTACGTGGTTTCAGGAACTGAAAGCAGATTAAACGACAATACCTGGAATTTGCATTTAATGTTGAGTTGCTGATTGAATACAATTCATTAAACTACGGAGAATGTTAATGAGCTCATGGTAATGAAGGCAATGCCCAAAATCAATAACATTCTCTTTTATCTACTGCGAAATCACCAAAATAATTCACGAGGTAATTCATTCAAAACCTGTCCATTCTGCCGCGGAACTACGTCGGTATTATACAAAATTGTTTTTGATGAACAACTTCAGTGATGAAGTGTTTCAACCAATAATAAATAAACTTTTATCGACAGCTCAGCACTATGATGAATAGGTGGCGTGATGTGCGCTCGAACCAAGACAATCCATCACTCTTGTGTTAATTACCATTTCAAATTGCTCCGTCTGATCTAAATTGCAGGGAAAATTAAACGCCACTGTTTCCTCGACTTAGATATAATATAAGGCGGTTGTTATTACACGATTTTCCGTTACGCATAATCCAGATATTAACCTGCGACCGCGTAACATTCGATACCATTACGTTGATGCGGGCTCGCAACGGGATGTCCCATTCAAGCGGACAAATCCTGTCCGAATTAAAGCCCCAATCGAAATTAATTGAAGCATTAAAAGGGTGTTGCGATGGCGGTATAACTATAATCGTATTTGTGATGTGATGTTGGATCGTATCGCGCTGTAACCCACGAGTGTTGTAAAAGATGATGGACAGATTACATGTGGATGGACAGAGCATAGGTACACCTATTATGGTAACATTATGCTTTTGGTTTGCTAAGCGTTGCGGTTACAATTTACGAAATACTGGCTAAATATTGGAAGAAGCGGAAAATGCCGTAAACTGGCGCATGTGTGGCAGTAAATATTTATAGGCTATAAAATGATATGGATAACTCTTCTGCTATGTTGATAATCGAGCGAAAGATGTAACACCCTGTTATACCCCACCCTTTGTTTCAACCGGGTACAATTTTTCATAAGCCCAGTCGACAAAGTCATAAGTAAAATACGAGATTCTAATTATAATTTCTTCGCTATCAATTAGTGTTTTGAAAGTGCAACTGAATGCGGTCGGGATGACTTAGAGCATAGTTATTACACCGAAAATTAAGCTAACTTTGCAATCATCCTTACCTCTCTATTTTTTGCAAGGTAGATAAAGGCAGGAAAGTATGTTAAAATGGGTCGCGCCATAAATTAACCGCCGCGTGTTCGTTTTTTTCACTGAAGCATTTTATTTCAATAACCTATGAAATAAATTAATTTTTTGATTTGATTTAGTTTAACAAGTAGGTCAGTAAAAAGAGTCAATTTTAGGGTTCCGTACCTCAGAAGAAAAAACCAGAACCCTTTTAAAATCACTTTGTTGTCCGTCTGTCTGTCAAGACCCTTTCTCTCGGGAACGCATGGAGGTATCGGGTTGCAATTAAAACCATACACTCAATTTTACAGCCCTTTGGAGCTGTGAAAAAATCAAACTTTTAAGTTAATTTAAAAAAGTTCGACCCTCTCAAGGGAATCGAAATACGGTTCTTTCTGTTAACCTAGAACTATGAAAATTAGCAAATAATATCGTCTTATACTACAAATACAGGAAAATCTGTAAACTATAGATTTGTTTTATAATAGTAAAATATTTATAACTAGCTTCTGCCAGCGACTTCGTCCGCGTGGAATAGTTACTTTACCCCCGATTTTGAAACTCTCAGCCCGATCGGTTTAAAATTGACAAAAGATAGACATGCTGTTTCGGGATATTTTTTAGATAATTTTATGTAGAACATTTCTGTAATACATAATTTCTATGTAACTTTAACCATTAAGGCTACACACGCGACGGAAGCTTAAAAAATGGAGTAACCGTTTTCCCAACATTTTCCTTCACTGCTCTGCTCCTATTGATTGTAGCGTGATGAAAAGTATACTATAACCTGCCCAGGAGTATGAAGAATAATTGCACCAAGTTTCGTTAAAATCGGTCGAGTAGTTTTTGTTTCTATAAAGAACATACAGACAGACAGACAGACAGACAGACAGACAGACAGACAGACAGAAAGACAGACAGACAGACAAAAATTTTACTGATTGCATTTTTGGCACCAGTATCGATCACTAATCACCCCCTGATAGTTATTTTGAAAATATATTCCTTGTATACAGAATTGACCTCTCTACAGATTTATTATAAGTATAGATATGTACCACCTACAAATTTGTACGGAAGTTTCAGTGGACGAGTCTGACTCGCACTTATCTGTTTTTAACCGACTTCTAAAAAAGGAGGAGGTTCTCAATTCGGATGTTTGTATGTTTTTTTTTTTTTTTTTTTTTATTGTTTGTTCGCGCATAACTCCGTCGCTTGTCAACCGATTTGAAAAATTGTTGGAAAGGGTATACTTCCCAAATGGTCCCATGAAAATTTTATCGAAATCAACCAAGCGGTTTTCGAAAAATCAACAAAAATCTAAAAAAAATATGTACATTTTCTACATTGATGACCTCTTAGTTTACTCTGCGAAGGAGCAGTACGTTTTTTTACACCAATGTGATTGGTTCGTTTAGGTGGGGGAGGGGTGGGGGTGTAGGTACCACTAAAAAGTGAAAAATAAAAAAAACTTTTTACAAAAAATAAAACCGACTTCTAAACAAAAAAACCAAAAAGTATAAAATAACTTTAATTTCGGAAGTCGGTGTGTTCAACAACAAAAAAGCAACCAAAAACACCGAGTTCCGAAATTAAAGTTATTTTATACTTTTTGGTTTTTTTGTTTAGAAGTCGGTTTTATTTTTTGTAAAAAGTTTTTTTTGTTTTTTTAATTGTTAAAAACTTTAAGCTAATAATCAAGTGCTTTATTTACATAAAATTACTTAAAAATAAAATTTTACAGCGCAAGC
This sequence comes from Hecatera dysodea, assembly GCA_905332915.2. Taxonomy (NCBI): domain Eukaryota; kingdom Metazoa; phylum Arthropoda; class Insecta; order Lepidoptera; family Noctuidae; genus Hecatera; species Hecatera dysodea. Next base: position 12,814,905 of record HG995299.1, on the reverse strand, counting down.
TTATTAGTTTTTAGCAATTCAGAAAAAATGTAACTGAATTAAATTGGGTTAAATATTTAGTTTATAGGCCATGTATGACAATGACTTCAATTGGTCCCAATCTAGTTGCAATCAAAGAAGTTTTTCAATTATTGCCTTGCCTTCTGTATTGTAATATAGCCTATATGATGTATCATGTAGGCTCGAAGACAGCTGCAAGCAGCGGGTTGCCTATCAGAAGGAGAGAGCGTGGCCTCGCTCGGCATGGGGCCGCCGATGATGCTGGGGGGACCCTCCGGCTTGATCGGCGATAGGGGAAGCTGCAGTGCCGACTCTGGTGTTAGAGGTATGTACAAAACTTCTGCAAATTGATATTAATAATAATAATAATACACTATACACCTATCTATCTATCTTTCTATTGATATTATACTTCCAACAACTACCTAGCCTCTTCTTACTATCGGTTCGACTATTAGAATAGTTTAATATTTACGTACATATGATAAATAAACATCCAAAGATATGTGTACCTGATATGTTGACCTGTTTATCGCCTCTAGATGTTTTTTTCTTGATTTAACAAATAGATAAAGTGTAATAAGTATGCATATTCTGTTCCACTTTTCTCTATCTGGAGGCTATAAAACAGGCCCTTGAGCCTTAAACTATTCGACACAATTCTCTAGCATTCATTCAAGCCAACATAGGTAACCTTGCCTCCGTGGCTTCGGTGACAGGTAGCAGTGATGGTGGCGCCACCTCGGTGTGCGGAGGCAACTTGTCTGACTCCACAGCGGAGGGCGCTCCGCCCACGCTTGACCCTTACGACACGGACGCAGCTTCCCTTGTCTCATCCGCACATCATATCTATCAATGTAAGTACATTTATTACAGTGCGTGTGTCTCTATACTCGACTCCTGCTGTGTCAATCTGTCCGATACACAACAGGAGCCATAAACAATGTTCATGATAAAAGTATTTCAAGTTAATCCGATTACTTACTCAACCACACAATATAATTTTCTCTTTATGTATCGACAATTTTGGCCTACGACGCGGTCCGATAATTTAAAACCCACAAATTAAGCACAAAATCACGTTCATTAATCCGAATTTCGAATTTTTGTCGTTAATTTATAATGAATTTAACTTGAACGAATCTTTTTAACATTGTTACATCCGCGGCATTGTTGTTATGAAGTGAAATATGATTTCCATGATTCAGCTGGAAAATAAAGCGGATTGCAACTCGCTCATGTTGAAAACAAGTATAATGATATCTGTCGCTGTGTTGGAAACGTGGAACTTTTAAATTATGAACAATATTTTAAAACAAGATGAGTCATTTAGATGAGGTTTCTTGCAGTAAATATCAAAAACAAACCATCATCTGTTTAAACATTTCGAAGTTTACCATCTCATTGCTATCAAAGGACATTTTAACATGAAAAATTGAAACAGCAAAATTTCTGTTGGCGAAACGAGTTTTTTATTACTGAGTAAACGTTCATAACGACGAAATCAAATTGTTTCGTACAGTTGTTTGACAGTAAACCATCATAATTATATGACTATCGAAAACATGCTTTTTTTTTCTTTTCTTTTTCATTGTACTAGAATTACATGTGTATATTCGCCTTAGTATCAGTATTATCAGTCAGTACTGTTATGGAACTTGCATTTAGTTAATTTTACGGCATTATATTTTATAATCCTATCGATGTCTTTAAATATGTATTGTCGAAGAATTTTTCATTAGTCCTATGAAAAAATTACGTCTCTTCAATATAATTATGTTCAATTGTTCATGTTTTGTAGTTCCACTTTGTTAAAAGCATACTCGCATTTCGAATGCAAATTTTTATTTTTGTTGGTAGAATAAAATTAAATCAGTAGGTTGGTAATTGTTCAACAAAAAATGGCAGCGAATTGAAACATTGTTAAATGCAAATGATGGAACTCCCCGATATGCTAAATAACAATTAGCAACGCATTCTGCATTCTAAATTGTGTACAGTTTAACAACTAAAATTTGCTGGATGCAGCTGTCAATATTATACTGTTATACAAAACATGTTCAGCGTACATCAAACAATAAAACTCCTGACAACTACGTTAGTATTGCAAAACGAATGTTCGGAAATTCAGAACTTCATTCCATTTGAATTTACCATGTTTTTGTTTCATTCTTTTCGTATAGCCGGAACAAATTCATTGAGTTGTTATTTCGCAAATATTGGAGTGCGCTTTTACACAATATGCTTTTGTAATATCTGAAGTGTTTTTTTTTTTTGTTGTATATCTGCATAAATGGAAAAAAGCAATTGGGAATTTATTTACTGTCTCTGTGGGAGGCTGGGAGATACATCTGTGATTATCGATGTACAGATTTCATTGAATAAACAAAATCACGTTTAAAACATTAAGGACCTAAACAAAACAAATTCTGAAAACACGAATAATATCCACTGCCTTTATTCTTGCGTAAACCGTCAAAACCCAACCGTAGGAAATGGATATGGCTCGTAAAAGATGTCCGAGTCCGGAGCTTGTTATTTTACAATCTAAGCCCGTTATTTATATTACATTACTTTATGTGGTATCAAACGATTCCTTTGTACTATATTGGCATACTTCAAAGCTTTATCTTAGAGGAAATAATAAAATATCGTGCATATTTCTATTGAAGCTTGGAATAATCGGAAGGGAAAGAGATTTTCCATTCAAACGAGTCAACATTACAGGAATGCGAGGTTAAAAAGATACAAATACTGGTTCTACGCCTCAGTACTTTGCGCTGAACTCGTTTACACGAGCCTCCTATAGATGCATCGGGACATTTTATCCGCCAGGGGATAAAGGCTTGAGTAATATAAAGTAGTTTGTAAGCCTCGCCCATTCTACATATACGTATAATATTGGGTTAAGTATTCGATGGCGACAAAATACTGCGTGGTTCAATACGAAGAGGATCGTGAACCGCATTTTCAGTTTCCATTTTCCCTAACACGGTTTGGAAATGGGATTTATAATGTGTCGTGAGTGTCTTGTATATCTAGTCGAGTTTTTATTCGATTTCAATATTCTAACTCTAACCGAACGTTTTGTTTCGATCCTTAGTAGAAGACTAGAGGACTTTTGTAAATCGGGAATTTTAGTTGTCATTCATAGGAAACCGACTCTCTAACGGCCGAACCCAATAACCAATCTATCATAACAAATGAAACAACAGAAAACCTATATAATTTTTCTGTTGTTTCATTTGTTTTTCTATCTCCAGTATGTGATAGATCGGTTATTGGGTTCGGCCGTTAATGAACGTACCGTTTACTGAATTTCTTTTGTTTTCTTAGTGAGCACACCTCGCGACTGCAGTCCGACTCTGTCACCACACAACAGTGCGTCGCCCTTCACACGCTCCATCGACGCGGGTTCACTATCAAGGTTTGTATTATCCATATTATGTATTTCCTTTCAGTCAGATTCTGCCTCCGCATTCAAATGATCATCCACATCAAAGATATATCTTCAGCGATTGATATTATTAGGGTAATCTTCACCATCACTGTATTCTTATTTTGAATGTAACTTTCCCAAAGCCTGGAGCAAGAAGGGGACCAAACTATATTAGTATTCAACTAAGCAGTCGTTCATTTCCAGCATCTAATTCTATAACTGTCTTGCCCTTAAGCCATATTATGAAGATCCTTTTAGGTGCTAATTACAGCAGAAAAATGGCGTTAATCCTGTTAATAGCTACGAAAAGTTTTTCCAACGAACAAACTTTCTTGTTACTTGGAGTTCATGGGCACTTTCTAAGGCACCTAATCATATTAAATGAAAATTCCTGCAAAAAGTTATTTCCCTGCAAATGAGGTCCTATCTTTATTTGCTGACATTAGCACAATCTTGCGAATAGCCTAGCGGTCTATTAGGCTTGATAGCGAAAATTTAGAAGCCAATAAGAAACTGAGCGATAAAATTCTATTACATTTACTGCGTACTTTATTACTGAAGGCGATAATATCGAATTTTGACAGTAAAATTTATCGGATGTTCCACGATTCTGGTCGCGAATCAGCAATAGTTGCTCGGAATTTTGTTCTCTTCTGGTTTAATTCTTTTCCATTTCCTCGGGCTACTTTTTTAATATCTTTCGACTAGTTTTACAATATTTTATAGGCATGCCATATTAATAAATGCTTCATGGAAAAAATGTCCACGATACTGAATGTAATTCAGACAAGTTGGTATATCATAGATTGTCCACCGGATGCATATTATAGCCTTCTAAATGTAAATACCTAGGAAATGGACCGATAACATTCAGCATTCTATTACTTTTACGGGCTACGTTAGTTATACAAGCGATATTATCGAATTTTGACAGTAAAATTTATCGGGCATTACGCGATTCGGTCCACGATTCAGCAATAGTTGCTCGGAATTACATTTTCTTCCGGTTTAATTCTTTTTCATTTTCCGCAACTGTTCGCTCAGGCCACCTTTTATATCTTTCATCTTGCAATATTTTAAGAGCCGGAACAACGGCTGCTGGGTGAAAAGGCGGCGTGCAGATTGAATGTCAAATCTACATTCCGTGTTTGAGTGATTATTGAGATCGTACACCTGATGCAAACTAATAACTTCTCCTCTAGTCTTCACACTGTTGAATATTTTAAGAACTCAGAATATTTCACTGTGAATATGCAAAAGCAAAGGTATTCCATAATGCTACCTACTTATAGGTATTTAATAGCACAGCACAGTATTTAGCAAATTTTTACAAAGTTGCTTACTTTTGAGCTATGTAAAAATATGTATTTTCTTTAAATAGGAATTATAAATTCTTTCAAAATCGAATCATGCTGTGCTCGTAACGCATTGAGTACCTACCTATGATTGCGTTGATAGTACAGATAGATTTTTTACAGATAGATTAGATTTTTTTCCTACTCTGCCATCAGGTCAGTGGAGCAGCTATCAAGTCCAGGTGAGTGCGAGGCAGCCCTGCTAGGCGGTGTGCGCGGTCGCTCGGGGGCAGGCAGCAAAGGAGCCCGCGGCCGGGGCTCCGCCTGGGGCTCCATATCGCGCGTGTTCGCGCGATCACGCCACCGCACCAAGTCAGGGAGTGCGGCCATCAGTGGGCACGAGAGTGGTGAGTTTAGAAACCCATCCAAAATAAACAATACAAAAGCTTTTTCAAAATTTAACTGCCCTCATCTAAATTTAGGTTTTAAGTCTTCATTTGCATCACAATAAAGAAGGATGCCCAGATATGGCCCACCTCAGACACGTTTAGAAAGATAACACAAAAATATAAGTATTTTAAATAGGAATTATCCATCAAAGCTTTATCTCAAACTAAGACGCCGTGATCATAACAAATAAATAAGTCATTTTACTTATTATCACGCAACTTTTATTTTAAGTTTAGGGTTGCCATGTTATGGTCAATTTAATTTAAATTCATATATTATTTAATAAATCTAATCGATTACGGAAAAACTAAACGTTAGTCAGGTTTCAGTTTTTTAATCTGAGAAAACTGGCAGCCATTTTAGTTTTTTTTTAATGAAACCCACTCGACTTTTAGACCAATTATGTTCATAAATACCTCAGACCAGAGATACTATACTTTATAATGATAAAATCACTGTTTGGCTTTGCCGTAGTTAGATATAAATTAAATTGATAAAAACCAAAATCAGATGCAACTAATCGATATCTTTTTTTAAATATGGCCATATTAGCCTTTGACAAATGATAGATTTAAATTTGATAATGAAAACAATATATCTAGTTTTAATTTCCGCGAATATTAGTGGGTTGCAGGTATGCACCTCCCTCCCGCCCGCTATATTATGCACATGCAAGATTACTGGGCAAATGCAAGGATTTTAAGCACATGCAGGAAGGCAATGCAAAACCCAACACCATTACCGACACGTGTTTCGCCTCTCCACGAGGCATCCTCAGGGGACGTGTTGACTCGCTGACCGTTGAGTTGCGACTGAGAACATAGTTTTTTGGAATGGACCACTCGCAGTTCAGCACACTAAGGCTGGTTACTGCTCAACCGGACAATCACTGAGAACATAGTACAAGGCACCCCCCTTTTATACACTGCCACCGTTGGTTATTTGTGTACAACTACCCACAAACATACGCAGTAAAGGGGAAGAAACCAAATTCGTCTGGTCATTCAACAGTGCAAAATTATTATTATTACTATGTTTCAAAATCTCTAATTGTTCCAAAACACACAGCCGGAAACCCTTATCACAAACATGTAGTATATTAAAACTATTGTTGTCGCGCAATGAATGGCCGGTATCAATTAAATGTTTCGCGAAATTCGATTTGTCCGAATGGCCATTTCTATACGCGGCAACATGTTCCCCATACCTTATGTCAAAGTTACGGCCCGTCTGACCCACATATACCCCGTTGCATTCATCACAGACCAGCCTATACACCCCAGACTTTTTACTATTTTCTAAAATATCTTTTCCGTTACAAACACGGCGTATATTCTGGTCCGTTCTGAACGCTACATAAACGTTGTTTTTTCTAAGTAAATTACTAATTCTATCTGAAATGGGGCCCATATAGGTCAGACTGGCCACATATCTATTAATATTAGTACGCGGACATGCATATAATAGTGAACGAACCCTTTCTTTCTGCTTTTTACTAATTAAACTGTCTACCATTGACTTTGAGTAACCGTTAGAAATAGCGATTTGGTAAATAATATTAAGTTCTTTTACATAATTATCTGCTGAAAGGGGGAGGGCAAATAATCTATGAATATAGCTGCGGAAGGCGGCTAATTTATGTTGAAGAGGGTGACAAGAAGAGGCTGGTATTGTTGTGTCAGTGTGCGTCGGCTTACGATAAATTTGGAAATCCAAGTTACTATTGAGTTTTGTGATAGTCAAATCTAAAAAGTTAAGGGAGTTCTGGGACTCTAGTTCTAATTTAAATTTAATTCTTGGGTGAGTTTCATTAAGTTTTTTTACAAAAAGGTCTATTTGTCGAACGGTACCATTCCAGCAGATAACTATGTCATCTACATATCTATAATAAAACAGAATATTAGGTTCGTTCACTATATGTTTACATTCAAAGTTATCCATAAAAACCTCCGCCATTAGTGGACTTAAAGGCGACCCCATAGCCAACCCTTCCTTTTGAATAAAATATTGGTTATTAAATCTGAAATAATTTTGTTTCATGCAAATACTAGTGAGGTTAAGTAAATCCGCAATTTCCCCAGGATGCAACCGTTGCTTCTCAAATTGGAAACCCAGAATACGTAGACAATCATCGATTGGAACATTTGTGAATAAGCTGTCAACGTCTAAGGATAACAACTTTGCATTGGAAGGAATTTGGATATTTTTTACTTTTTCAATTAGATCTAAACTGTTCTTTAAACTATATTTGGGACTAAAAGAAGACCTACTTCTCAACAAAGTATTGAGACGCTTAGCTAAATTGTACGTACAATTTTCCTTCCAATGCAAAGTTGTTATCCTTAGACGTTGACAGCTTATTCACAAATGTTCCAATCGATGATTGTCTACGTATTCTGGGTTTCCAATTTGAGAAGCAACGGTTGCATCCTGGGGAAATTGCGGATTTACTTAACCTCACTAGTATTTGCATGAAACAAAATTATTTCAGATTTAATAACCAATATTTTATTCAAAAGGAAGGGTTGGCTATGGGGTCGCCTTTAAGTCCACTAATGGCGGAGGTTTTTATGGATAACTTTGAATGTAAACATATAGTGAACGAACCTAATATTCTGTTTTATTATAGATATGTAGATGACATAGTTATCTGCTGGAATGGTACCGTTCGACAAATAGACCTTTTTGTAAAAAAACTTAATAAAACTCACCCAAGAATTAAATTTAAATTAGAACTAGAGTCCCAGAACTCCCTTAACTTTTTAGATTTGACTATCACAAAACTCAATAGTAACTTGGATTTCCAAATTTATCGTAAGCCGACGCACACTGACACAACAATACCAGCCTCTTCTTGTCACCCTCTTCAACATAAATTAGCCGCCTTCCGCAGCTATATTCATAGATAATTTGCCCTCCCCCTTTCAGCAGATAATTATGTAAAAGAACTTAATATTATTTACCAAATCGCTATTTCTAACGGTTACTCAAAGTCAATGGTAGACAGTTTAATTAGTAAAAAGCAGAAAGAAAGGGTTCGTTCACTATTATATGCATGTCCGCGTACTAATATTAATAGATATGTGGCCAGTCTGACCTATATGGGCCCCATTTCAGATAGAATTAGTAATTTACTTAGAAAAAACAACGTTTATGTAGCGTTCAGAACGGACCAGAATATACGCCGTGTTTGTAACGGAAAAGATATTTTAGAAAATAGTAAAAAGTCTGGGGTGTATAGGCTGGTCTGTGATGAATGCAACGGGGTATATGTGGGTCAGACGGGCCGTAACTTTGACATAAGGTATGGGGAACATGTTGCCGCGTATAGAAATGGCCATTCGGACAAATCGAATTTCGCGAAACATTTAATTGATACCGGCCATTCATTGCGCGACAACAATAGTTTTAATATACTACATGTTTGTGATAAGGGTTTCCGGCTGTGTGTTTTGGAACAATTAGAGATTTTGAAACATAGTAATAATAATAATTTTGCACTGTTGAATGACCAGACGAATTTGGTTTCTTCCCCTTTACTGCGTATGTTTGTGGGTAGTTGTACACAAATAACCAACGGTGGCAGTGTATAAAAGGGGGGTGCCTTGTACTATGTTCTCAGTGATTGTCCGGTTGAGCAGTAACCAGCCTTAGTGTGCTGAACTGCGAGTGGTCCATTCCAAAAAACTATGTTCTCAGTCGCAACTCAACGGTCAGCGAGTCAACACGTCCCCTGAGGATGCCTCGTGGAGAGGCGAAACACGTGTCGGTAATGGTGTTGGGTTTTGCATTGCCTTCCTGCATGTGCTTAAAATCCATGCATTTGCCCAGTAATCTTGCATGTGCATAATATAGCGGGCGGGAGGGAGGTGCATACCTGCAACCCACTAATATTCGCGGAAATTAAAACTAGATATATTGTTTTCATTATCAAATTTAAAATGGATTTCCGCAAAGTAACGCCTGACTCAATCAATTAAATGATAGATTTGACATTTAACTACCCACTCAAGCTTGCTCCCAGCCTGCCAAAGTGTCAAAATAGTATAAAGGGAGCTATAGCAGTTTACACTTAAAGAAGATTCCTATTATTCATAAGGTTAAAATGAGTTAATAACGTTGAAATTAATAATTATGTGTTCAAATGATATACTTTCCATTCGAAAGTGGTTGAAAGTGTGTAGAATGAGTTTGTGACTGTAAAAAAATGGATGTTTTGAAAAAATAAAAACTGTTTTATTTCCAAATGGCGACTTATTTTCATAACTGGTATGTACTAGAAGGTGTTCATAATAACTTAAACTATAATTCCATAAACTATTTATCAGTGTTCACTGTAGGCCAAGGTTGTTCTAATATGTGGGCATTGTCCTTTGCGGCATTTATTTCCTCCAGATATAACTGCATGACACTTACCACTCTTGCTAATATAGTGACGAGTATTTAAGCTCACACTGATAAAATTTTGATTCCGACTCACACTCTTATTTTTACCTACTGTTTATTCTTAACTTCGTGTTTAAAAGGATACCAACAACATTGGGAACCTTCGGGTGACCCGTTCTGGTCACAAATCAATATATTTCAATGTTTCTCAATATAGCTTGTTGTTCAGAGCCAATCTACTCGGGTACTGGTAGCACTCGCGCTTGGTCGCCCTTGGGCAGTGAGGCGGCGTTACGGGAGGCAGCGTCCTTGCCGCTTTCAAGATGGCGCGCGCCCGCCATAATTGCGTGGCTTGAGCTGGCACTGGGGATGCCCCAGTATGCTGCTGCTGTTGCTGATAATGTGAAGAGTGGCAAGGTATGTTGATTATGTCATAGCCTATTTCATAATGCCATCATGCCACGTGTTCACTGTATTGCTTATCGGCTAGCACTTGTTTTGTCAGAGTGTCTCGCTGCTGTATGCTTTCATAGGCTATGCATTATAACTGAGTGTGTGTACTTTCAATATCCGATTTAGGATACATCACACAAGGCGCCAGTTGAGCTAGAGCCGAAAATTTGTCTTTAATGGTAAAATCAGTACCTAGTGATAAAGTTTATCTGCAAAAATACATTTTACGACATAATGCTTGTATTGATGTAATCAGACAAGCGCAAATAATTTGACATCGGTGTTAAATTTACCATTTTTTAGCAGGTAAGAAAAATTTGGCTTTAGAACATTGTAAAAGACTTAGTAATTCACTTGCAATCTAATGTCCGTAGATGTTCGCAAAACGAGGTTACCTGTACTCTGTTGCATTCAACTGTATGAGGCTTCAAGCAGCATTAACACAAATCGTATTAACCACTTAGTACTCCATTTATTTAACAAGCTAGAAAAGCCTCGATACTATTTTTATAATTATTATTTAAACAATAACATTTAACAATGTGCATTGTTGCAATTGTAATAATGAAAAGGTTATTTTCAGCATGAATTACATGAGAGCTAAAATCAATGTTTACATTTCGGCCGGCGATAACTCTCGATGAAAACGACGAGAATTATTTTTGTATGTAACGAATGGAATAAAAAAAACATTTTCATTACCCGTAAATCCATTCATTATTCAGAATGCGCTCATTTTATTAGATCTGTATGGAAATCGGGGAGCGATACACCACCCCCTGATAAATCCATCGAAGAATTTGCTTATTTATATGTTGATATCAGACTTTTCAGTAGGCGTTTCAGTCTTGTGACATGAAAGAGAAATCACGAACTTCAAAGTTATTCAAGTTATGATAAATTCATAAGAAACATTTGTTAGGGATGTATTTAGTAGAGCGAGAGACGCGCATTAAGCGTCAAATATTGTGTTCTGGTTGGTTCTAGATCCGTGCTTTGAATGGGCAGGTTCTGCTCGAGCTGTCCGATGCTGACCTGGAGGTGGGGCTGGGCATCTCGCAGCCGATGCACCGCAAGAAGCTGCGGCTGGCCATCGAGGAGCGCAGGAGACCAGACCTCGTGAGGAACCCCAGTATAGGGCAGTTGACACACGCTTGGGTTGCTGCTGAATGGTTACCAGATTTGGGACTGTCACAGGTAAAAACCTTGTCAATAATGTTAAAATAATGATGTTTGAGTTGCCTATTTCAATTATTGTCACTAAGACTTATTAATATAATTGTGATATATCTAACATCAAAATTGACCCATTAGAAAGTTTAGAACAATCTTAATTTTATGGAAGAAATCTTTCAGTAAAAATATTTTGCCAACAGTACGCGGAGTCGTTCTTGGCAAACTTGGTGGACGCTCGCATGCTGGACACCATCAGTAAGAAGGAGTTGGAGAAGTATCTCGGTGTGACGAGGAAATTCCACCAGGCCTCCATCGTCCACGGCATACATCTGCTTAGAATAATGAAGTACGATCGACAGGTCAGTAATCAGAGCAAGAAGGTTTGCGATACAGACAAAACAAGAGTTCATTTTGTTTTAATCAATTTTGATTACTTATGTCAAAGAAATATAATAATAATTAAATATTATGCAATATAATGCAATAGTTACTGGAATAATCAAAAGTAATAAATCTATATATATAAAACAAAGTCGGGTTTGTTACAACACTTATAACTCGAGATCTGCTGGACCAATTTTCTTGGTTTTTGTTTCGCTGGATTTGTCTCTGCCCCGAATAGCAGAATACATCTTAAAACAATGAAAATTCGACGAATAAATAATTATGAAAGATGAATCATTTTTCATAAATGTTCCTTTGTTTCGTACCTGTCAAACATTTGTAAGTAAGGATTTACGTGTACCAGCAGACCATAAACATGTCGAAGCATTTCTGGGGCTGGAATTGTGAGTGAAGACTTACAAAGTACCAGGATACCAGAACCATAGTTATTTAACATCAAGCTATGATCCATAGGAGACGAAAGAAAGAACACTGAGCCAGAAAGAATAAATGGCGCAGGCAGGTGAAACCGCGGGATACAGCTAAGAAGTATTTTAGCTTTAAGTTTTCTATTTTAAAAATAATTTCACCAATAGAAAGCTAAATTTCACCTGCGACTTTCTTTTATATATATAGAACATTATTCATACCCCTAAATATTGTGTTTATTTTATATGGCAAAACAACGTTTGCTGGGTCAGCTAGTATAGTATAAAGAATACAAACAGAAAAAAATGGGCTGTACGTAAATACGTGTAAGTAACAGGTATTATTTTCATAATTTCTGGCAACGTCGATGATGCGCTTGGCCGCATTCATTCTTTTACGTTCCCGGCACTGCTTCACTCGCTCATATAGTGTTTTAATGGTATCATTCGATTACTCTTGGGAAGCCTTTTCCAATCGTATATGATCTCTGTATTTGGATTTGGCTTTTTAAGCTTATAGGCCGACATTATATATTTTTATTTTAACTTTAACTGTTTTAGACTAATGTTTTATGTATGCAATTGATAGATGTTGAAAAGAACTGACGATTGAAACTTAAATGAACGTCGTAGCTTCTCTGAGTCTAAAGTTATACTACATGGATATCTCGAAGCGCAGCAAAATGCGCGCACTATGCGTCACCGTCCTTACTTATCGTTCCCAATTCTTTGATCCTTTAGCTACCCAGTGTTGTAATTAAATGTTGGATGGAAATGATTTTGCTATATCATTTGTTTTCTGAACTGCCTGCGAGAGCGACTGAGCTAATTTAAAAAAATATCAAAGAAAAGATAATAAAGAGAAAAAGGATAGATTAAAAAATGGCAATGACATAAATTACATTCTCCATCTCATTTACAAATAACGTGGCTCGAAATAAAAAACCTTCCCACGTCCCTTCCGATAAGTAGGGTGAGATAACGAAAAGCAAATGAGCGATTATCCAATGAGCTGGAACAGAATGTTCCGTCTTGCATTGCCGTGCCCCGTAATGTACACCCATTAATCATCGTGAACTCCGCTCTTGCTCGCTCGACAGTTAGCTAAAAATCTGTTACATTACGTTTATTATTTCCCTTCTTATTCCCAACGTTATAAATTACCCACGATGATCAATCATCGTTAAGTTTTTACAACATCTTTGTTTGTCGTAGGCACTGGCTGTCAGGCGGCACCAGTGCGAGAACGTCGACGCCGATCCCTTAGTCTGGACCAATCAGAGGTTCATGCGATGGGCTCATAATATTGATTTAGGTGAATTTGCGGATAATCTGAAAGGTATGTTTGTTCTCCCGGATTGATACTGTGTATTTGCTAATGATACCCGCGCCAGGACAGCCGGTCACGTAGTTGCTAATCTTGTTACTACAGACAGTGGAGTGCACGGCGGGCTTGTGGTACTGGAGCCGTCGTTCACCGGAGAGACAATGGCGACCGCGCTCGGCATTCCTCCTTCCAAGAGCATTATCAGAAGACATCTGGTCGCCGAATTCGACGCTCTCATCATACCAGCGAGGTGAGTCAACCATTCACTCATTTATACACGAACCCATGAAAATATAATATTTGCTTCAGACGCTAATTCAGTACCTACCTAATATTTATATGTATGAGGTCTATCACATCAATCAACTTGCGAGTCAATATATTTCGCACCACTTGTAATGTATCTATGTAAATGTTATATTTTCTTATTATGTTACATGATATGAATGAATTATGTATTTACAATATTATATACTTGAATATATCTAGCAGTTTGTTTGGTGACAATGAGCACAGTATATTATTATATATTCATAATCAAGTTCTTAGATTGTTTGTCCCATGAGTGCATTGTTAAATAAGTCAAGGAAGTACGTGAGTGGCGGCGAGTGCAGATGTTGTGGTGAGGCGCACAGTGCATGTACCAGTTGTTTGAGTACTCGTAGCGCTAGAGCTGCGAGCGAACCCCTCCCGTACTGCGCATCTGTAGTTGATTATAATGTGAGGTGCAATCCTGCAGGTATACGATATTTTGCCAGGTGGAAGAACTGCAAGTGGAGGCTGCCCGAGCATCCATGTTGTCCACAAAACAAAGATAAACCAACGAAAATCAAAAAACTCTCGTTCAAAAAATAAAATTATCGCTTCGGTGCCCAAACCTGTATCTATGTAAAATTTCCTGTATCAAAATGTTTGTAAATTCGCTATTTTTACACAAAATATTTTCTTTGCGAAAGAAAATTTTGTATCTACCTACGTCAAAACTTGCTCGTTTTTTGAATCTTTTTTTTATAAAAAACTTTACGAGCGGTGAAGACTGATAAGTTATCGTAGGGATCGTGGTTTGTAAGTAAAGGATATCAGAAAGTTGGAGCGGTCGGACACGTTCACAGTGATTTTGTTCTGTACTTCGCCTTCGTCAGTGTTAGATTCAATGTTGGACATTGTGGCCCCCTAGAGTCCCGATCTTGCCGTAGAGTAGATTCGTCACGTTAATGTTAATTCGAGATTGATCAATTTGGTAAACTAGTAAATGTATACAACTTAGTTGATATTATAAAAATATAAGCATGTAATGCTTCGTATTATGCATAGGGGGTAACTCATATCCCATTACCTGCATTCACTAACGTTATTTCAAGGGTATTCATTTCAATTTAAAAACAGTTTTGAAATAAGTAAATGTAATACTAATCGGAGATTTTAAAATCTTTATAATTGAATATTCATAGGTGTAAAGACAGAACCATCACCATAGCTTTAGGATTATAACAATAATAGCATTTACTAATACTGTAAGATAACTATGTTTTTGACTTGTATACATTCATACTGTAAAGTTGACAACATTGTATATTAGGTTCACCTGTAACGATATCGATTGAACTATAAATGTGAATAAATCCTGATGAAAAGATAAACCTAAGGGACATCGAGTCAGTTTCTTTTTATTATCCATCACCCTAAACTTGGCGATCCTTGCTTCGAGACAGAACGGTAACGATCATTTTATCGATACATCATGAATGCCTCTCTGTCATCATTAGACCGCACCACATAATAATCAGACTCTGTCCACATTTTCTCCTTCCATGTAAAGTTCCATTTTATTTTGTGAAGATTTCCAACACGTTAACATTTCGTGCTTGATGGATTTAGTTATGAAATTTTGATTATAATTATTGTTGTTGTTATTTTAATTCAAGCAAACAAGGAAGAGTACTGTTTGTTTCAAACACATACGATCTCGCAATATTTGCTAACAATTTCAATATTGGTTCCAGTACTTTTCATTGTCATCCAACCCATTAATATTTACTCGTGTTATTTCTTTTTATTTATCTCCATATAATCGTACACAATCAGCATGATTCGTATCATTTCCAGCAAAGTGCATCATGCTTTTGATGTCTATGCAAAATATGTATTATTGAATTACAATTCACTTTTTATTAACTATCTCTCGTAGCTTCCAGTGAACATAAATCTGTGAATATGAAAAATGTTTGCGTTATGTTTTCCTGCTAGGAATAAAAAAATGCAGTATTGAGGTCCAACATGGCGACTGTAAAATATTACTTAACGAGAATTTGCATGTGAGCTTTTTGTGTTAGCAGATATTAAACACAAATGAGTGCAAATTTGAGAGATTAAAGCGACCATAACTAACGCAAACTACGCTCTGCCTGGCTTCTATATGTGATCTCAAATTTGTACTGCTTCCGTTGTGTAGTGAAATCAAATTGTAATTGGTTTTCAGAAACTTGTTTGGTCACCAAATCAGGATGTTGGGTAGACCGTTCTCAAGGTCGGTTGCTACTGGCTTACCAGGCATCGATCTTAGTGGGGACTCCAGGAGGCATAGTTTGAGGGTAAGAAGGCAATCAAATTAGTTTTTGAATCATAATTATGATTACAAGTTAGAACTCGTACAATAACACCTAAATCGTTTCAGGGCTCAATAACCCGAGCACTGGGGGTACTAAAACCGAAGCACGAGCGGACATCTCCATCAAGTTCAAGCGAGAGTTCGAGCGTTTTGAGTCTGACGCAGCCGTACCAGATCTCGTACTCGCCACCGATAGCTGTACGAACGCTATCTCAGTTGAGCATGACGTATGCGCCGCCACCAACGCTGCAGGAGTACGAGCCAATATACACGCCGCTGAGTCTGTACTCGCAGTCCAGTGTGTCGACGAGGGATAGTTTGACGAGACTTAACGATATCAAGGAGAATTCTAGTATTACTCATAGGTAAGAAATTCTATACTCGTTTAATTTATCTATTACCGCATAGCAAACAAGCAGGCTCTCTTGATGGTCTTCAACACCTTTGGAAATCAGCAATATTGCCGTAGGTATACGTAGCTACGGGGCCCCATAGGGTCAGTGCCTGCTAGGGTTGCGGAATTTGTTCGAAAGAGTCACCGCGGCCCTGGAACGTAAAGGGCACAAGAAGGATCACGGGTGGGTTTTAGTCAGTATGAGTCTGACACTCCCTTCCGCTCTGCCCAGAGCAGGAGAAGTCATTTGATGATATCCCATCAAGAAAAAAAAAAAAAAGGTATACGTAGCTTTAGTCAGTAAGAGTTTAACACTCCCTTCCGCTCCGCCCAGAGCGGGAGAAATCATTTGATGATTTCCCATCCAAAAAAAAGGTAAAATTAGCTATCGGATGTCATACTCAGACACAGTCTCAGTCAAGTATGACGAATGCTCCGACACCGACACTGCACGACTGTGAGCCTAGAGTATCGCAGGTCAGTGCGTCGAAGACAGAATTTGACGATATTAAAAGATTTGATCAGTTCATTTTAGTTCAGTAGATAACATCAGTTTTGTTTGCAAAAAAAAAGTATTTTGTATTTTGCCAATACCTTATATCTATAAAATTTGATCAACTATCTATCAGTACTTTCAACTACTGTCGGGAAAACCAACTTTGCCAGCAATGGTATCGTGCTCAGATAATTACCATAATTTTCCAAATTACATGAAACTCGTGTTTTCTCTACCGAGTAAAAACGTAGTCAAAGAAAAAGTTTTACTTGTTTTGGCTTTCAGAAACGAAATTTTTCAACAGACCACATTTCTATAGATTGCATAAAACTTCACGCAAAAGAAATCGAGGAAATTCAATAGACGGGCTTCTTTTGTTTTATTTCTTTAGATACAGCTCGTGTTTTAAACCGAACAAAATTGGATGACCTAATTACTTTTAGAAGAGTGAGAGACAAAGGTTTGCTGTTTCCCGACGTAAACTAACTTCAAATGTGGCACACTCTATGCGAGTATAGAGAGGTATGCCACCTATACGCCCACTTCAATTTGTAGGGATAACCTTGTTAGGCACACGGAATTTGCATTTTGGGTGAGGCTTAATATAAGTTTAACATTTTGTTCAGACTTACCTACTTAAATGAGCTTGTTAATTTATTTATCTAAAAAGATCCCAAATATAACGTGAGGAAAGCCCTTTCGATCGGAAACAGACTGAATTCTCATACGTACAATAATAATTAAAACTATCAAAACCGTATAGGGTAGTCGATAGGATCTCAACTATTTCATTTCAAACTACAGTAAGTCATTTTTCCTGAAGGTACGGACAAAAAGCAGACCAAGCTCATCGAGTGAGCTCGCCCCTGCCGGCCAAGTCGGCAGACGACTCGCTGTTGAAGCAGAAGAGGCACCGGCGCGTCAAGAGCATCGGTGACATCAACGCCTGCACTAAGGCGCCCGTGTGAACACACCTTTACGTCCATTATGTTCTGGGCTTTGTCATTGAAGCGATGTTTGCCTGCTAAGTCAGTGACGGTCTCAGCGACTAAAAATAGGTGACGAATACGAATAGAAACATTTTGCGTCACCGTCATAAATTGAAGCCCTTAGTCCTACAATTTATCATTCCAAACTTTATGCAGATATATTGTCTGGTTTAAATCATGAAGATCGGATCTGTAACAGTACCTAAGCTTAGACAAAATGTCGACGCCTCGCCGGCTCTCAGACATCGCTAGTATGACAAGGTTCTAAATGTGTCCTTTACCCTAAATGTCATTTTCGTTAGAGCATGTTCCTTTCTTGAGATGTAAATCCCATTGTCCTCATCTTGAATCCTCCTTTTGTATATTCAATTGTACAACGTATTCGAATAGAAAATTGGTTTAAGTGTCGTGACCCTTTGGATAGTTTGACAGAACACTATAAAGAAAATGTTTTAGAAAATTCTATAGGAAATTGGATTGAATTGTATCTCTAGATCCAAATATAGGAACTGTTTAATTGACTCCAGTAAAAACAATTTACTTAGTCATTGAAAAAATATCACTTGATCGTATTTTAGTGATATTAATAGTGGAGACAAGCTATTTTGTAGAAATATAGAAACAGCCCTTTCATAATATTGTAAAGATAAATTATTTCAAAATTCGTTTCAATAGGGTAGTTGACTAAAAAAATCTATTAGTCTGTCAGATAGATTTCCAAAAAATAATGGACACGTATTATTTCTTTTTTTCACATAAACAAAAAATGAAGACGAAACAGAGCGTTGAAAGCTCGTGTGACGTCACTACTTGCTACAATTTTTACCGGGCCGTGACGTCACATACTCCCACTCCTGATCTTTGATGCTTTTTATCTTCGTCAGTTTTTATAGATTTGATAAAGGAAAAAATACGTGACCAAAATTTTTTCTATAATCTAACTGACGGACTAAACATAATCATATATTTTTTACTCAGGCAACATCCCTATTATTGCAAATGGTGAGGACCAAACCGAGATTTTGATTATGTCAATCAATCATGGAACTCGCAATAGACCCGTGTCTTGGTAGCTTTAACCACAACAACGTTTACATGAAGGAAATAGCCTCGTCAATATTGAACCCAAAGTTTGTGCGGACGCAAATATCATTTTCTATAAAGTCGCATATCAAAAAACTTTCAAATGAATTTGTGAAAGCATATAGAGACTGAGTTTTAATATATTTAACATTTGATTGTCTTATGATATTCAGTATAACAATATACAGGATAATATAGTAGTTTATTATGTGTAACTTTTAAAAGTTTTCGAATAAGTTTTCACACTAACCATTTTACTTATGAAAGTTTCGGTAGTCAAACTAGTCAATTTAAATGTTTTGTAAGCGATCTAGTATCGTTGGATATACCAAATTTTAGATAGTAGTAGTTTAAAGACTTTGATAAGTAAAATGGAAAATATAGTAACAGTTCACTTACCACGCTGTATTTACTTGCCGAACACTGTGATAACGTAATACTCTCACGCATTGAATAAACCCAGAGCTTTTAACTTCAGTATTTTGTACCAAAGTACATATTACACTATTATACAAGTACATAAATACATAGGAATAACGTAAAATATTCCCATCGAGCTTGAATCTTATAAACTTTTGATATTGATGTGTTTTCAATTTTGTTATATTTTTTGTTTTAGACATATTTATTTTTTACTTTTTAACGTGATTTTTCATTTTGTGATATTTGAGTTACCAATTAGTTATAATTCGTAAAAACTTTGAAAATAAAGACTATGTGAAATTGACTTGACAAGTTTTATTTTAACCTGTCGTAGTTTGGTTGAACAAAGTGGATAGTGAATATATAAGAAACACAAAGAATGTGAAGGGGCTCAGTCAAAATATCTGGACAAATATATTCGAAGGGAACCCGATTTATTTTTCAATTGCGAACATTGTCGGCGGTAGAGGAAGGTCGTGTTCTTTTATTCGTGCGGTAAGGGCCCACTAGCTATTTATTTAATAGCTCATTCCACAGGATCTACAAAAGAGCCTGATAAAAGAAACTGCTCAAGTTTTCGGGATCACCAATGGCGAAAACGCGCGGAATTTTGCTTTTGAAGTTTTTTGGAAGTAAGTAAATATTTTAGTTTCTTAGAATTTCCCTGGATGTAGGATGTAATTTTCAATCAAAATGCAATGAAAATCAATAGGTTGATACCACATCTATTTTGTAGATAGGAATGCACACATAAAAAACCAACACACAGTCGAAACTACTGGAACATAAAATTTTGCATAAGGATAAGGCTTCCTTTTATGATGTAGGAAGTTTTTTGGAAAACCTTTAAGTGGATAAAAAAGGGGGAAGTATTTTGTACAGTCGGTGATAGCAATTAACTGACCCCCTAAAAATTAAACGAATTTGAACCTTTTGCTTGTTACGAACGATCGAACTAGAACAACGTTGGAACTGGTTCAACGTCTACGATCAATAAAATAGTTATTCGAATTTGATCTTTAATACGCAGTGTTAAGGTAGGTATGTTCTTGAATATTATTTTAACTTGTAATATCTATACTAATATTATAAAGCTGAAGAGTTTGTTTGTTTGTTTGTTTGAACGCGCTAATCTCAGGAACTACTGGTCCGATTTGAAAAAATCTTTCAGTGTTAGATAGCCCATTTATCGAGGAAGGCTATAGGCTATATTTTATCCCCATATTCCCACGGGAACGGGAAGTACGCGGGTGAAACCGCGAGGCGCTGCTAGTAATACGTAGTATAATTTCGATCACGTTGAACATGTTTCGAGTGGTCTAGTGGTGACTGTAGCATAGTATAAACAGGGGTAGTAGTTTATCTTCATACAAACGCACCGCGCGCGGCTTGTATGTTTGCGCCATAGTATCTATGCGTCGACGCACGCACACTTTAACAAGTCTCGACCCGTTTCTCAGTGCGCCAGTCGGGGCTAACACTGCACGAGGTTCGCGCGTCACCGCTAAATAAATAAAAAATGTCTGACAGTCGCAGGAGAACGTATTGCTGTGTGTTTGGGTGTCTCAATAATTCATCGATTCCAGAATTATCTCTGTTCAGATTACCTAATGAACAGGAAAACTTATTCTAGCATATAATTTTTACTTGATGATGAGATACCTACTTACTTATTTTTATCAGTTTTCTATCACACAGAGAAAGTAGGCCTAATTTCCTACTAGAATATATTAGGTAGTTACTTTTGATCTATCAATTGATTTGCCGCTATTGCTTTGTTTACGTTTAGTTATGCCGATTTCTCAGTATTGTAGGTATAGTAACTAAGTAGGTAAGTACTTGCAGTTGTAAAATCAAACCATTGTTGAACTTTATTGACTAATGATCACTGAATTAGTCATACAGAGATGTGTTAAAGTGACAACCCTAAGACAGTAGGCAATTATATCGCGAATTAGGCCGGAGATAATCTACTTCCCCTGTTTATACTATGACTGTAGTGAGCTGACAAATCGTGGTTGCGAGTTCGTAACCAGCGTAATCGACGCGTTTGTTTCTGTTTTGTATATTTATTTTAAGTTATAAATAATAAATTATAACTTTAGCAACAACAACAAAAAAAATGAACAGAAATAAAAAACCAAAATGGTGGTAAAAACGATTTTATTTTATAAAAAAAATATTATAAGAATAACATAAATGATATTGATGACGACACGAAGATGATAATATTTACCTGCTTACTAATAACGTTGTTAACTGCACTGAGTTTAATGTAGTGAATCAGCATGTTATAATATTTAGAAATATAGGTATGTATTTCTATTTCATAACAATAACATCACTACATTAAATATCATTGAACTAAATAAAACGGCATTATACGTTGAAGTTCTACCTGGTCTACTATATATCAATTTGTTTTATGAATAGTTATTTTAGTTATAAAATAAGGGTTTGACAAAAAACTAGGTATTCGAAATACTTCGTTACAAATTATAACAATAGTTAATTTAACACACACACTGACATACGTTAGTATTGTTTGTGACCAACACTGGTTACTCAAGTTATTCATGCTTTTAATAGCGAAGTGGAGCACCATTTTTTCTATTGCTTGTTGCAAGCGGTCCCGCATACCGCGCACCATATTCCAACAACGATCACTTCCACTTGCAGTTGAATGAGTAGGCAAAAATGGCTGTTCAGTATGCCTTCTAACAATTGCTTGATGACGTTCTGACACTGGAGTATGTAACATAGTAGGTTTTGGTCCAGGACGATCTTTTTGAATATTCCCTGCCTCTTCAAAACGTCTTAGCGACAATCTGACTGTATTTCTCTGAAACAACACAATAAGCATAATTTTAGTAACGAATAGGTAAACATAATTTATCGATTAAGTTTGAAAAAATACGTTTATCAAATTAGATTATATAAATCAAATTAGACCTATAAATGATCTCAAATTAGACTCATAATGAAACACAGGGTTCTCTATTGTATTACCTAACTTTTTTATCCATAATTTAAAGAGCCATAACTTTTTTTGTCCTAATCATCATTTGTCCGAATGATAACTTACCCGAACTTAATATCACCTAATATCTCATGCCATAAAATTAAAATCTCTAAATATAATATGTCCTAAACCCGTTTGTCACAAATATTACAATCAATAATATACAAAATACATAAAACCGTTTTCAATAAAAGTTATAAGTCCTAAATTCAAATTACAAATAAACAAATAATATTCTCAGAACGCAATTCAAAGCAATTGCTATGAGCTTCTCTCATTTGTTATAATTAAAAATATTTGATGATGCATTATATTTTTTTATTATATATTACGTAAATAAATATATTATACATGTACTTAATAAAGCAGTTGATTGTGAACATTTGTGGTTTTTGTAAGCAAGCAAGCATGCAGCATGCAAGGAGTCATGCAGCATGCAAGCAAGCATGCAGCATGCAAGGAGTCATGCAGCATGCAAGGAGTCATGCAGCATGCAAGCAAGCATGCAGCATGCAAGGAGTCATGCAGCATGCAAGCAAGCATACAGCATGCAAGCATACAGCATGCAAACAAGCAAGCAGCATGCAAGCAAGCAAGCAGCATGCAAGCAAGCAGCATGAAAGCAAGCAGCATGCAAGCAAGCAGCATGCAAGCAAGCATGCAGCATGCAAGCAAGCATACAGCATGGAAGCAAGCATACAGCATGCAAGCAAGCATCTGTATGCAAACAAGCAAGCAGCATGCAAGCAAGCAGCATGCAAGCAAGCACGCAGCATGCAAGCAAGCAGCATGCAAGCAAGCACGCAACATGCAGCAGGCATGGTTTCTGTCACGGCTCCGGCGCTGCGGGGCTCCGGCGGTCCCACGCGAGTTTATCGTCGCAGATGGGTTTAACGCTCACCACCGCAGCTTCGGCTTGCTGGCCGGCTTCGCCGGCCAACCTCAGCCGCGGCGGCGAGTGTTACAACCACCTGCTCCTCAACTCGCGGGCCGCCTCGCCCCTCCGCGCCTACGCGATTTTAAATTACACTCTAGGGGTAGGGCAGACAAGACTACGTGGAGTCGGATTTACAGCGATTCGTTTCTGTCAGTAAAACCTATTTTTAGCAAATCTTTTAAGATTAAAATATTTATTATAAATGAACATTCGGAATAATACACATTATTCAACACAATACTTAGAACATATGACTTTAGGGCATCTAAAATTAGGAGATTGAATTATTATAGTACTCGATATTATGACAGAATACTTTTAGAACTAAAGATAATTATGCTAACCAAAATTTCGGGGTTTTGAACATTATGGTTATTGTAGTTTATAGCAAACGTGTTATGGATAATGATTTTCGGACAGACAATTTTATGAGAAGTAAGGGAGTACCGAAACACAGTTAATTGTCTATTATTCTACATTCACCGGCTTTTAAGCAGACTAACGAATTAAGGAAAAAGTATAATTATAAATGAAGCATAAAAAGAATACACTTACCGCTGTATTAAGTTTCCTATAATAGCAATCGCTTTAATACCAACATTCTCCTCATGCAAATAGATTATTTTGTATTTTAAATAATCACTCAACTGAGACATGGCTATTAAACTATCAAAACTGATAACAATTAATAAAAAGGAAAACAGCCAATTTAGTAAGGCAAGGTAAAAATGTTCGCGCGTATTCACTGCTATTTGTGCATAGAATATCTTGTTCAATTTATTCTTCTACCCCATAGTCCTTATGTCATATTTATAGCAGTTTTTGTTGAATACGCATATTGACGTCTAACTACCCACTTATTAAGAAAGGTAAAAAGTTATTAAATAAATGACCTAATACCAACCTCTTAAAGCTCAAGTTTGCGTATCAAAATTATTTATTGTTTCTGTTCATCGAGTAGTGTTAGTCTGATAAACTCATACCATATTGAATAACGTTTAATGTTATGTATGAGCATAGGGTGTAAAATCGAGTAATTTTTAGGGGGGTCAGTTAATTGCTATCACCGACTGTACTTATCTGCATAGATGAATTCACGGGCAAAGTGCTAGTTTGTAAAAAAAAGAGCAGTTTGAAAGACGAGTCTTCACGTTCACGTTCTGCCGCAAAAACAATATATTGTTAAAAAGATTGCCCATGTCTATACCCAAATAAACTCACTACGCCTACAAACGCATTCGAATAATTTATTCTCTGATATAAATAGAAATGTAAATTATAGACGAAACTTCAGGAGCGCCGGAAAATATTCAGGAACACTTAAACGATTCCACTTCAGATAATATAGTGCTGGAGCTATCACCCGAAGTCGACAGAGAAGTAAGCTGTTCAATTATTTATAGAAAGTTGTCGGCTTTCGGCCGGGGAAATTCGTTATGGCGGCGCCTTGACGCAAGTGTCCGGCTCATTCATACGACACTCATAAATGTTTGCTCCTGTTAAGGTCAACGCGTTTGAAAAGCTGTTTTAACGAGGAGATTATGTAATAAATAAGAAGAGCTTGAAGACAGCTTCAGCCTTTCCATGCATGCAGCTGAGTACCAGCGGGCGTACCATGAGGTGTTAAAACGTGAGTCTTCCGAGCGAGAAAGAGGGATAGACACACTATATAGCTCCATCTCTTTTTCTCGCTCGGAAGACTCACGCATGGACACACGTATGGACTGCTTCTAACCTCCACAACCCAGTCACTAGGTAGCAAGATACCCTTTGGCAAGAATGGTATTAGATTTCTTAGTGTACTTCAACACGCGGAGGAGTCTCGGTAAGTTAAGATGTTCAACCATCCACAACTTAACCGTAAAAACTTATGTGGCTATTATCATTCAAAACATATAAACATATATTATATTTAAAATTAAATAGGTATATGTTATTACCTTTTCGTGCTTCATCATAGAGTGGTATGTGGGTGCGCGGTGTTCATTGTGTCACCTCAGCCTTATTCTTGCCTTATCAACGTCAGCCATAACTAGAAATGTGTTTGTTGTTTCACAGCACGACCGGCAGAAGCAAACAAGATTCCCAAAGCTTTGAACTACTCTCAGCGATATTCCAAAAGAAGGTTCATTGCTTTCTCTTCGCTGCCAGTATTTTTTCCCCAAACAGGATAATATACGACAAAGGCAGCTTTCAATATATGTGGCAATATAAAGCAGTGGCTGGCGATGTAAGCAGGGTTGCGGCGGGCTTGGCAGTCTCATCACGTGCAACGTCGGTAGACATTCTATCATTACGCCGCGGACGACGCGGTATTGCCGTGTTATATACACTTGCACTATATAATACATAGCTGGTAGCCGCTCTATTACGATTCCGGAATTACTGTGTCTCCCTTTATTTGGGTTCACGTCTTAATATTTTAACAATATCAATCAGGTATATCCTGTCACGCAAACCATTTATTTTTTGTTTCAAAGTCAAAGCTGACAATTTATCTCTATATTTTGTAAAAAATAAGAAACATTGCATTTAACTTATGTTAATGTCGACAGTTAACCGGCAAAAAGATGTAAAAATGAGGATATTTTGAATTTTTACTGTAAAGATTTAAAGAAAAAGCTGTGGTTTAACTTGCTACTATAAAATAGCTAGAAATTTCTATTTTAATACATACTCTGTGTTTTCAAAAGTTTTAACTAATATTTTAATATTATCTTTATAAGGACAGTCATCGAATTAAAATCATGTTATTTACAATATATATCGATATGACCTATATAGGAACTATAAATACTGACTACACTCGCGAGCAATAAACTGAAATAACTTCATGGCGTGCTGCTCAAAACAATTTCTATGCAATGAACTAGTGATAGTGGTATCATCATTTGAAATTTAATTTTGTCAGCTTTTAAATGATATCAAAAATATTTTGAAATTGAATCGAATTCGAATCAATGTAATTTGAAGAATCGAAGTGATGTATTTCTAGAAGAAGGAGAATAAATTGATTTTTTTTTCCATTTGAACATTGCACGATGAAGTGATTCCAGTTGATTGCTCGCGAGTGTAGTTTTTTTTATGATTCATTGTATCTGTTCTTAAACATATGTGACACACAAAAAATTACACATGATAAATACCAACTCAAAACCAACATCAGGTAACAACATTTTCTCAGTAAGCTCTCAACTTTAAAAGCTAATTTCAGTTTCAAAACTAAGACAACATCGTTGGCTCAGACTCTTTTTTCTAAAAATAATCTTATAAGAGGAAGTCATTTCTGAATGGCGGGCTCTGTACCGATTAGTGCAAACTTTCCGTTTATGAACTGAGTAAAGTTGTGCGGAGCCTTCCTTGGAGGAACTCTCGAATGAGGCTCGCAGCAGCGAGGCGTCGTTAGCGCAAGCGCAGGCGCCGAGGCGGTACCCGAATAGCCTGCTATAGTCGACTAAACTCGGCAAGTCTCGTCTAGTTGACCTCGCTTAGTTGGCAAACTGTACTTTTCTTTTCAATTTCACAACCCCAAGATCATAAAAACCGTAACTGCTTTGCACACTCAAATTAAATTGAGATTACTTACTTGAAATGCGTTTTATTGAGTTGTTACGTAGATTCAGAAGTATGTGTTGATAAAATCGATCAATAAAATCTCACAGCGCACTTATTGATAAAGCCCCACTTGTAACGACCCAATAATGACATCCTTTATCCATTGGAGGCTGAAAAAGACGAAATATTTTCATGAGTCACGTAACTATTGGGGAACGCATCATTAAGTTTCAATATCGCTGAGAAAGCGCGCTTGCCGCACTCGAGTGGGCGAGACATGGAATCCACGCATTTTATACTGTCAGCGAAAATTCAATCTAGAAACTGGAGTAAATCGACGCTTCGTGATAGCAGGAAATATGCAAAAATATTCCTATGAGCTCGGAAATGAAGTTGAAGCACGGTTATATTCACGCAACGAATAAAAATCTACTTGTCCAATTTGCAATGAAAATCGTACGCACCGAATATACGTACTTACAAATAACTTGGTATAATCCCGGATCGTGTAAGCACAACCTCGCTTACTACTAAAACAATCCGTCATTTAAAATTGACTGGAATGCGTTTCATTTAATGCATGCATTTATGTGCATAAAGTGTAAACTAAATTATTTTTCCATATGAAGGATAAAAATCTCGACAGATTGTATCTTATTTATTTACCGGTTATGAATAAATCAATCACTCAAAATGCATGGTTCCAAAAAAAACTAGATAAACTATTAAAATCTTTTGGTAAAATAACGCAAACAATTTGAAAAAGCGATCTATCATTTACTAAAAATATAAGTACTACGCGTACTAAATCAACTTTTTACTAGAAAATGCTCAATTTCCAGAATATTCGGATATTACAATGGACAAACAAAGGTGTAAACTGCCGAGGACCGACCACGTCATAAATTTAATAAAACGGTCTCTTGGCTGTTTTTTATTATTGTGAATACACATTATATTCATTGTGAATACACAACAAAATATTTGAATGTACCTGCATTTTTATTAGTCAAAACCTTTCCAAATCCATCACTATGTCTGTCGAAGGATCGGTGGCCACGAGGAGCAGACAAGTCCTTGACTAAAGACAAACATTCAAATACCCCATCAAGATGGGAACGAACAAAAAAATGCGGAAGTCGTGTAGAATAAGTTACTTACAAGAGTAACCTATTTAACACGCTGTTTTCTTTCAGTTTCTACCAAAGTTTGTCTAAACAGCTACTTGCAATACTACAGCTATATTTCAGATTTCACCTACAAACCGGACATACATACATACCACAGGAATATCTTAACGCCTGAAATTGGCACAATAGGCTCCGATATAAACCTTACAGTTATCATTAGAATTAGTTACTTAGAATTAGGTATAAATGACTAGCATAGAAATATTTATTATATCTATGATGACTAGCGACCCGCCTCGGCTTCGCACAGGTGCAATGTAGATACTAATATTTTCCTCTACTATAATATGCATTTATTATATATATATAAACCTTCCTCTCTTATCTATTAAAAAAACCGCATAGTTTAAAAAAAAAAAAAGCATATATAGGGATAAGGGACAGAGAAAGCGACTTTGTTTTATACTATGTAGTGATTACCTACATATTATTATTCCATTAAGGATAAATAAATATATGTGATTATTAAAATAATCGTATAATACTACTATTGTTTTCAAACTCAGTATCAGTGTTTTTGCCGAACGTGGCGCGTGTTACAATAAAGGTAAATAATAACGATAAAAAATACCTATATATATTTGCTGTTGTAATTAAACGTTATTCAGTATTGATTTAATACAGACAGGTTTTGCGATAAATTCTATTCTGGAATGTACGTATACTATAATGCGAACAAGCAGATGTTCCATATTATGGTGTAGGGGACAATGCAAGTTGCGGAATTTGTTCGAAAGAGTTACCGCGGCCCTGGAACGCATAGGGCACAAGAAGGATCACGGGTGGGTTTTAGTCAGTAAAAGTCTGACACTCCCTACCGCTCCACCCAGGGCGGGACCCCTCATTTGATGATATCCCATCCAAAAAAAAAAAAAGGGGACAATGCAATCCCGAGTCGATGCGCGCCTCAAAGAGCCGTCAGCAACGTAGACGGGCCCCATAGGGTCAGTGCCTGCTAGGGTTGCGGAATTTGTTCGAAAGAGTCACCGCGCTGGAACGCAAAGGGCACAAGAAGGATCTCGGGTGGGTTTTAGTCAGTAAGAGTCTGACACTCCCTTCCGCTCCGCCCAGAGCAGGAGAAATCATTTGATGATTTACCATCCAGAAAAAAAAAGGGGACAATGCAACCTATCTTCAAAACTAACGCCACACCCCAGCGCAATGCGCGACTGATAACTCTTGTGCTTATCAGTATAAATTAAATCTAGACTTGTGACTAATTTATTATTCTTAAATTTGTTGGGTAATCGTTTGGTATTTTTAAATTGAAATAAGCTTTATGTTTAACCCATGGCTTTCTTTTTTCGGTATTAATACGTATAAAATCTATGAAAAATTGTGTTTTTGTGAATACGTATTCTAACGTGGATTATACCATGCATTTCAAATGATTTATAGCAACCTTTTGTTCGAGAAATGATGCCTCCCAAATCAACCAACTTCTGCGGGTAGTTGCAGACTAAAATTTTCCAAAAAATAAGGTATAATTTCCGTAATAAGGCCGAATATTTAATTGATATAGCGTAGTTACTGTCTGAGAAGCATGAGTTTTCACTCATTTTCATAAAAAACACAACTTTTCTTAGAGTCAATGGTTATTAATGTACATACATTAGCATAGACACAAAGCATAACTGATATCAAGCAAGGATCAGCAGCAGGGCTACAATATAAAAACTTATATTATAAATTCCATGGCAAAATTATCTTTGTTCAAAGTGGCCTGAAAACAAAACAATAACTTCATAGGTAACCCAAGACAGGACATAGTCCATAAACTTTATTTTATCCAGATTCCAAACATGTTTGTCTAATTAATGCAGATGTTTCTTGTGATAAGTAGGTATAGGCCGAATAGTTAGCTTGAAACTCGAGTAAATTAAAACCGTATAATATATTTCAGCTTATCTTCGATAACTGCCTACAATGGGACCACTGACACTCCTAATGTTCATCACAGTAGTAGCTGCAGAAATGTATGACGGCGGAAGACAAGCCAACCTTATAAGCCAAAACAAAGACCAGAAGAAAGACTGGTTGTCAGAGTTTGGTGTATTGTCTTTACAAGTAGACATTATGATTCGTAATAAATTTACAAGTGATACAGGTAACCATATTTTTCTAACGCATTTAAAACGTCTAAAGCTTTAATGAAAATAGTCAGTTTTCTAACTGTCACACTTCCTTTTCAGCGTATTTCCTTCAGTTATTCGAAACACCTGCGACAAAAACTCCTCGAACTAAAAGTGACTACGCATAGTTCATATTGAAAGACCAGACATTCTAGGATCATGTGCATACTGAATGCACACGTAAGAATAATATATGATGTATCGGAGGATCGCATCCGGCGTATCGCCGTGTATGCCATGCCGGTGGGACCGAACTTTAGCACGACGTCTGTACCTGCCTGAGACTGACGCATCACTAAATTAGATAATTATATTATACCCTTGCAGGATGTACACGGTTGAATAATACTAAATATCGGTGAATTGCGCAAGCAAAAAAAATACACGGCAAACCTGAGAACGGTAGTGCAATGTGCTGGTTTTTTATTTTATATATTTTTTCTCAACAACGTTAGTACTTCTCTACCTTGGCAAAAAAAATCATTGATTTCTACCCTCTAATAGACCAAAAAAAAAAAATTACAAAGTGTTATTTTATCATCACGGTGGCCTGTCCTGAACCCAATTCCGCTCATAAAATACCTTCCCCTGCCAATAGATTCATAATATGGATTTAAATCAATTCTCTTATCATTAAATTATAATATATTCGATCAAATAAAACTATTTTTGTTTGTTTATCTTCTTTCTCATGGATTTGACAGGCAGTCAACTTTTGTCTGGAAAAAAGTTATCATTTCAGAGGACAGTAAGTTTTAGTAGATTATCCATGTCAACATTGCGTTGTTACGCCCCTCTCACCTTTCCTCACTTCGGATCAGTCCGGCTCAAGCTCTCGGCGCGAACGCAGCGGTCCCAAAGCTTGCGGTTTTTCCGCCAAAAAAGTAAGTTTATCATTTCAGTAACATGGGGACAAAAATAGTTTCATTTCGGTGTCACAGTCCACCGGAATGAAATGTATCTCCGAAATGATAAAACCATAAAGTTTTAGAGATCCTTTATCAAATATAAAGTCATAGTTTTGTAATGTAAGTAAGTGTAGATTAGATTATTCGGGTGTATTTGTTGTGTAATATTTGTGTTTAAGATTAAAGATATATAATATACACATATTTCTATGTAGCTAGTACCTACATGTATATATTGGGTTGGTAGGAAAGTAATGAGCGTTGCAAATAAACAAAACAATTTTAAATTATATTTTTAATTTACAATTACTTGTCTTTATAGTAGGCACCGTTGTTATCTACAACCCATTTCCAGCGATTAGGTAAAGCATGGATACCCTCAGCGTAAAAACTTGGGAGCCGTGAGGCAAAAAAGCTTTCGAGGAAATCTGTTAACTGTGCTCTATCATCAAATTTTTTGTTCTGTATATGATTACTGAGAGAGCGTAACAAATGAAAATCCGTTGGCGCTAGATCGGGAGAGTAAGGTGGATGTGGCAGTAGCTCCCATTCAAAATCCAATAGCTCTGACGAACGACTTTGGCTATGTGCGGCCGAGCGTTGTCGTGAAGGAAGTAGGTATATCTTTGTTTGTTCACGGCGCTTTTTGTTGATTTCTGTACGGAGTCGGTCAAGCTGATGACAGTATATTGTCGAGTCCACGGTGATATTATCGGGTAGTAGCTCCCAGTATAAAATATAAGAGTTGATTTAATTTTAGAAGTTTTACTTATATACCTGTAGAAACACTATTCTCGTTTCGTTACCAATTTAACTAAATTATACCTAGCATTTTTCTCTTAGTGCAACGGGTACACATTATGTATTACTATTAATGGCATAACTTACAAATGCAGCCATCATATTAATCAGAAACTTTAAGCTTTCTTATCGCGCTTCGTTCACTCTTTTGAAAATATATCAAGTAAATTAGTATTAGTTCATAAACAAACAAATTTTTTTTTTTTTTTTTACCTGCATTTACGATAAAGTTTTCCAACATTTTCACACAACAACAACCAGAAAAATTACCAAAGGTTATTTAAGTGAAGAAACAATTCATTCATATCATAATAAATATTACAATAATATCATTCTTTGAGGTTATTGTAACCTCAAAGAATGATATATGTAATACTAACTGTAATATGTATATATTAATGATGATATTAAAATAACTGTCTACTGTCCTGTCTCAGTGTTTATCTAAAATTTGTGGAAATCAAACCTAACAAAGTACGGAACCCTGGCTGCCCGGCACGGTTGTTCTTAGCTGTATCATATCGGTGGATTTATTTCATTCCGGTGCACAGTTTATCATTTCGGTGGTCATTTTTATCATTTCGGTAGACACTTTTCATTTCAGTGGACTCTTAAAAATTCATCCTTAAATATTTATGTAAGTTTTGATGAAATTTGATGTCCACTCACGCACAATGTTATAAAATAGGCTAAAGTTTTATTTGTCACTAAAAATATGTAGATAGCATTGAAATTAAAAAATCCCACCGAAATGACATATAAAAATCACTTGTTGAAATTCACCCATATTTGTTTTTCTTGCGTTCCTTTTCAATTATTTTGCTGTGGTATTAAATGGGTCAGACATTCGTCCAACACAAAAATGGCCCTCCAAACATTGTTGTATGAAAAGTGAAAACTCAAAGTTATAAAAGAAAATAAGAAACAAATGAAAACGGAACAAAATGTTCAAATCAAATTCCCGAAAATGAAATCGTCTCTATCTAGATAACATCCATTACATTAGATATTTAAGTTGTTGACTGTAGCGGTATTAAAACTTTGTACGGTTCTCTATTGTGTCACCTAACTTTTTTATCCATAATTTAAAGAGCCATAACTTTTTTTGTCCTAATCATCATTTGTCCGAATGATAACTTACCCGAACTTAATATCACCTAATATCTCATGCCATAAAATTGAAATCCCTAAATATAATATGTCCTAAATCCGTTTGTCATAAATATTACAATCAATAATATACAAAATATATAAAACCGTTTTCAATAAAAGTTATAAGTCCTAATTTCAAATAACATGTTTATTTATAATAATAATATTCTTAGAACGTATAACAAAGCAATTGCTATGAGCTTCTCTCATTTGTTATAATTGAAAATATCTGATGATGCATTATAATTTTTTATTATACGTAAATAAATATATTATACATGTACTCAATAAAGCAGTTGATTGTGAACATGTGGTATTTGTAAGCAAGCAAGCATGCAGCATGCAAGCAAGCATACAGCATGCAAGCAAACACGCAGCAAGCATGCACGCAGCATGCAAGCAAGCATACAGCATGCAAGCAAGCATGCAACATGCAAGCAAGCACGCAGCAAGCATGCACGCAGCATGCAAGCAAGCATACAGCATGCAAACAAGCATGCAGCATGCAAGCAAGTATGCAGCATGCAAGCAAGCATGCAGCATGCAAGCAAGCACGCAGCATGCAAGCAAGCATGCAACATGCAGCAGGCATGGTTTCTGTCACGGCTCCGGCGCTGCGGGGCTCCGGCGGTCCTATGCGAGTTTATCGTCGCAGATGGGTTTAACGCTCACCACCGCAGCTTCGGCTTGCTGGCCGGCTGCGCCGGCCAGCCTCAGCCTCGGCGGCGAGTGTTACAACCACCTGCTCCTCAACTCGCGGGCCGCCTCGCCCCTCGGCGCCTACGCGATTTTAAATTACACTCTAGGGGTAGGGCAGACAAGACTGCGTGGAGTCGGATTTACAGCGACTCGTTTCTGTCACTAAAACCTATTTTTAGCAAATGTTTTAGGCCTAAAATATTTATTATAAATGAACATTCGGGATAATACACATTATTCAACACAATACTTAGGACGTATGAATTTAGGGCATGTAAAATTAGGAGATTCGATTATTATAGTACTCGATAATAAGACAGAATACTTTTAGAACTAAAGATAATTATGCTGAACAAAATTTCGGGGTCTTGAACATTATGGTTACTGTAATTTATAGCAAACGTGTTATGGATAATGATTTTCGGACAAACAATTTTATGTGAAGAAAGGGAGTACCACTTTGTACATATCAACATTCACAGTCTCATAAAAAATGCTAAGTAACACTTTAAAGTAACTGAAAAACCTAACGTTTGTTGGATACGTTCCATACATGGGTAAATTCTATTTGCACCATATTCTATCAGTATGCTCGTAGACACAGCTTATTATTTGTGTACAAGCAGTTGTGACAAGTCCCGGCGACTGTGGACTACACAAAGTTGAGTTTTACCGCGTTTAACCTAACTTCGTTGAACGCATGGAATAGTTTATTTGTTGAAATCCCTTTTGTTGGCGGGTGCCTCGGTTTGTTCATAGTTATCACAAACAATACGCCGCATTTACGTCGTTCGCTCATTATGAGCCCGATGGGACGCCACAGTTTTACAAAAGTCCCCGTGATTGGATCATTGTGTCGGTTAAGCGTGTTACAATAATTGGATGGCTGCGATTGTCACTGAAATCGGTTTAATTTACGAAAATTAGACTAAATGTTTACAATGGAATGATAAGTATCGATCGCTAATACTGATACCTACTGTTATACATACATAAGTGAAGTGAAATGTTTTATGATAATTCAATAGGGATGTTTCCTGATTAAAAAAATATGATTCTAATTAGTCCGTCAGTTAGATTACAGTAAAATATTGGACACGTATTTTTTTCCTTTATCTAATCTTTAAAAACTGACGAAGATAAAAAGCATCAAAGATCAGGAGTGGGAGCGTGTGACGTCACTGCCCGGTAGAAATTGTAGCGAGTAGTCACGTCACACAAGTTTTCAACGCACTGTATCGTCTTCATTTTTTGTTTATGTGAAAAAAGAAAAAATACGTCTCCAATATTTTTTGGAAATCTACACTACTAAGATTAACTAACAACAGATTAACTACTAACTAACTAATATATTAACTACTACTAACAGATTAACTACTAGATTGACTATTCAGACTTTTTTAGTTAACTACCCTATTCAATCACTAAACTAACAACTCTGCTCTGTTGCTATCTATATCTAAAGCATAACTGGAGCTTCAAACTACTTAATTTAATCTAGAACTAGCACCTCGCATGTAACATAGTTCCTGAAGCTAAACTAGTACTAGATTGCATTCCCCACTCGCTAGTGACAAGTGAAAGAACCATTCCGAGCGTGATCACCTCTTTGAGAGGATTCGACTTCCTTGCCGAGCTATAAACATATCAGTAGGTACGGGGCTTCAACATTTGCATGGCAATTAGAAGTGGAGCGGAGCCACATTACCATTTCAATTGTGGGGAATGAACGAACCGGGGAACGAACGCTGCATTCAAGTAACACCTCCGAGTGAATGGAGCCGGTTGGTTGATTTTTAAGCTTTTCGTGGCACTCGGCGCTCAAAGAGCTGGTTTGTAAGCCGACGCGAATTAGCTCCTTCACTCGCGACTTTGTTTGTTCTTATTGTGAGCGAACAATGAACGTTACCCTGTCCGGAACTTTGTTAGCAGCACCTGTGCATCACGAAACGATGGATTATCATATTTCACTTCTGAATTTAACTTTAACTGGAGTTTCGGGAAACATGTTTTATATTTGTGGCTTGAGTGTTCAATGGATTTGCCTTTAATTTTAAACTAACGT
Source organism: Hecatera dysodea (assembly GCA_905332915.2). Classification (NCBI taxonomy): domain Eukaryota; kingdom Metazoa; phylum Arthropoda; class Insecta; order Lepidoptera; family Noctuidae; genus Hecatera; species Hecatera dysodea. The sequence goes on along the minus strand of HG995299.1, from coordinate 12,779,113 downwards.
ATAGAAGCTCCAGTTTGATAATAACCTTTTACAATAGAAACATAGAAATAAACAACTTCCGTTCAACAATCAGGCAAGCTGGGTATATTCCACGTAAACAACTATTTACTATACGCACACCACATTACAGTCCGTCCATATTCTGAATTTGAAAATGAAAACAATATATCTAGTTTTAATTTCCGCGAATATTAGTGGGTTGCAGGTATGCACCTCCCTCCCGCCCGCTATATTATGCACATGCAAGATTACTGGGCAAATGCAAGGATTTTAAGCACATGCAGGAAGGCAATGCAAAACCCAACACCATTACCGACACGTGTTTCGCCTCTCCACGAGGCATCCTCAGGGGACGTGTTGACTCGCTGACCGTTGAGTTGCGACTGAGCATTTAGTACAAGGCACCCCCCTTTTATAAACTGCCACCGTTGGTTGGTTTGGTTTCTTCCCCTTTACTGCGAATGTTTGTGGGTAGTTGTACACAAATAACCAACGGTGGCAGTTTATAAAAGGGGGGTGCCTTGTACTAAATGCTCAGTCGCAACTCAACGGTCAGCGAGTCAACACGTCCCCTGAGGATGCCTCGTGGAGAGGCGAAACACGTGTCGGTAATGGTGTTGGGTTTTGCATTGCCTTCCTGCATGTGCTTAAAATCCTTGCATTTGCCCAGTAATCTTGCATGTGCATAATATAGCGGGCGGGAGGGAGGTGCATACCTGCAACCCACTAATATTCGCGGAAATTAAAACTAGATATATTGTTTTCATTTTCAAATTTAAAATGGATTTCCGCAAAGTAACGCCTGACTCAATCAATTTCATATTCTGAATCACAACAACAACAGTTGCCAAATAACGGTCTTAATCGATCACACAACTCAGCGTAATTGTGACAAACTTAGTTACATTTTGTAACTAGGAAGTTCGCTAGGTTTTGGGAATAAGTCCCCTGGATTCCCCGGGGCGTCGTAAGACGTAATGCCAGGGGAATGGGCAGGATCCACCTGTGAGCTAATAACATCCTACCGCGATTGGGACTCCCCTGCCGCGCCAGTTCATTACTGAAATATTCCCTCATTTAGGGGAACGCCTGCGTCCAAGAGTCGATGACAGGTAGCTGACATGATAATGATGTGATTATTCAGTCAACAGCCAACATTCGATAATGAACTTTTTGAAATTCGTATGTATATTGAGGAAAAGCTTTATAGGCTGATTCTTTGAGGCTCTGCAAGCCTTTGCGCCTAATTTCGTGCCTTTGTTCGAAAACCGATGAATCGATTTTTGTTGAGCTACCTTCTTTGTTTGAGGTAGCGACCTAATTTTACTTTGGTTTCTACCTTTTCCTTTAATTTTGGCTTCGTCAGGTTTGTTTATCGGCATTTTGAAATAGGGCTTTACTTTTTTTTGTCAGTCATATAATATGTGTGTGTGCATATACAAGTAATAAGGTGAACCCGAGTTTGAAAATTAATTACTACTGCTAATTATTGACTAAATCATTCTTAAAATAAGCCTAAACATTTGAATAAGTATAATTACGTGCACAAAAATGAATAAAACCCAGTAACCGCAGAATATGCACAAATGTTTGTCGATGGAGGATTCAGTCCGAATCGAAACGTAACGATTTTACGTGCTCCCGATGCGCCCGCCGAGAACTGCAAACAGCGGACGTGCTATAATCCGATTATCTACCTGTTTCACATATCTAGTCGCACTTTGTTTTACGGCAAACTACTGCATTTCAGCCATTGTGCTGTAAACCAGGTTCGGTGTTATTATCATCAAATATTCCCGGCCGTAAAGTCGACTGAACATTGGCTATGATTGCTGTTTGATTTTGTAACATTAAATATCGAACATAGACTCTAACTAGGTTATTCTGTTACTAGTGCTCGAAAAGTTACAAAAATGGAGAAACATACCTTTGTTTATTATACGCTTCAGATTCTTCAAAGCCGAACTCGTAAATATAAGGAAAAAAGGAGGATGAATCAAATTTCGGCCGCTCAGGTGAATTTATCATTTTAATAACAACCCTATCTATATGTAAAACACGTGGTCACATAATTCAGGCCGGGCCATATTTTAAATAATATATTCATAAGATTCTGATAAAAGCACAGTTTCGTCGTGGTCACCGTGACGAACAAACACCCTCGTGGGTTCTTCCATTACAATATTCATGACCTATGAAACAGAATTATTTATAGATTATTTGGTAACAACGGATTGGTAACTATGCCAATTCATAATAAACTATTTCTTATACCTAGTGGACCTAGCGTGTGCCTTCATACCTATGGTCTAAGCGCTCAGTATAATGACCACGGATTGTAAGGCCGACAGGCGGTTAACCGTCTACAGTCATTACAGCCCAAGTTGCGGCTTCTATTGTTTTCCATATGAATAGTCATCATGTTGCTAGCCACAATCAATACTACGATAAAACGAACCTAACCTACGATTATTTTGCCTTAGATTCCAGGACACGACCAAAGTAGGTTAGAAAACACAGACCTGTTTCTTTTTTGAAGAAATCCACGTTCGGTGAGTCATATACATAAAGTCTGCGTAAAAAAAGGTTTGAAAATATAGGTAGGTAAACTAAATTAAAGGAAGCTTGTGAAAGCTCGGAGAGAACGTCTCAGTCTTATAGAGTGGTGCAACTTGCCTCTCTCTTGAAATACCTCCCAAAAGTATTTTATTCCTTTGGAGATTCATAAAGGATCTTAGTATACAAAAGTTAGTAGGAACACGGATCTTCGCTTCGCTACACACTTTCAGTAAACACTTGAAAGATTCCCCTTTAGTGACTAAATACTTTAAGAATTTTTTCAATAGCTTTGATAAAAAATACCTGAATGGCATGGACCTTTTGAAGCTTTTACACGTATAAAAGCAACACGCAATGAGCCGTGAAATGTTAATGAGGCAAATTGGAAAAAGTTTTTTCATACAAATCTATTTTGACAGTATTCATTTGGACATTTTGGGTTTTCCGGGTGCTATCGAATCTTGAGATGCCAAACGTGTCCCATCCCAAGTTCACAGTAACATCTAACATTCCTCGTTAGAATAATCAGGCAGGTCTATTCCGGCTAAGTTGACGCGTCAAAAGTCGGGTGCGGGCGTGCCTGTCCCCTGTCATAGCCGGGATTTATGGGCTCGAAATCAGCTTAAACGTACCGCGCTCAACGATTTACCTATATCTCGACATGTAGAAGGGTCATTTCCAAATGAGTTTTGACACGTCACGTTTAAACCTTCGAAATAGCACAATTTATTATAATAGTACAATTTATCTGTACGGTTTCTAATAATTTGACTTAGCTTAGCAAAAAATATACAAAACACGAAATTACGTATAATGCGGCAGAATACACAGTTTTGTTTTGTTGAAACATTTACTAGGAATTCCGTCAGATTCTGACAATCGCGTGTCTGTAATAAATTCAAATTATACGATATGAAACTTCCAATACTGTAGGTACGAGTAAGCACTTTACAGTCGAACGGAGGATTTTGTGTATTTGTAAATCGTCTAAATTCATAAAAAAACTTTGTTTAGTTGTGAAAAATCTGATTAGCGATCAAATAATTTGATTTGATGTGTCGATAAATGTACAATCGCTTATTCCTTTGTACTGCAGGTACATGATTGATTACTATTTCATAGCCGATAGCCAAAACATGACGGGAGCATTTGCGTGAACAATATGGATCATATGTAATGATTTTACTGGAAATAAACATTATTATTATTATTATTATTAACACTTATCTTTTTTTTTTCTCAGCTCTTTTTTGGCTGGTTTTTACCACATTTACGGGCCAAGCCAAGTAAATGTAGCGTGTGGTGCGTTTAATGGATTGTGTGATGAGGTCCTACTTCGTTATCATCTATCTGCATAAATTTTCTGACAATTCTGCATGTTTATTATTATTATCATTCAAAATTAGCCCCGAGCTCTATGCAACGAGAGCTGTATGCAGGTTATACCAAACGGGGCTGTATATCTGTATCTAAATGATAATAATAAATGATATTTATTTTGTAAGTAGGTTGTAAATAACACTTTTACACGTCATCTTTTTGGTCTTTATAAACTAGATGAGGCCGGTGTTTCCTAGCTGACTACCCTGAGAAGAAACACCGAAACAAACTCAGAGATCAGTCTCTTTTGAAGTCCATACAAATTGTACTGGTTAAATAATTTAAGTATAGGTCCTAATGAGGGACTGACTTTTAATTACTAGATTTCAAGAACAACAAAGTAAGCCAAACATCAAATAATTAAATAACGTACGAATATAGTAGTAACAATCAAAGGAAAAACGGCTTTATTTTTATTCTTTTTGAGTGGTGGTGCAGAGTACGCGTTTCAGATCTTCGATTTTTAAATACTTTTTGTTTGAAGTGCACAACCGATAAGATCACGACTCCAACGCCAAGCTACGCCTTTGTCAGTTACCTAGAAGAGCCATCCTTCGAAATAAGGATTCTATTTTATATTCTACGTGATATGATTCCCGCTTAATATTTAAATCAAGACATAAGGGTGACATAAGGGACCTGTTTTTATTACAAGGTGTACAATAAAGTATATAATAAATAAATAAATAAATAAATAATAAGGGACTCAATAGGGCTTTTTGAAAACATACTTATATATTATTTTTGAATAGGATAGATGTTAAAAAAAAAAAAAATGCGGCGGCCTCTGCAGCCACGGGGCGCGCTTTTAGAAAATCTAGTTCATTAATTAGGATTAGTTCCTAAAATTGTTAGCCGTTACCTTATGATCTTGAGACTTTTTTTACATAGTGATTTTAGATTTCTTTTATTTTGTTCTTGGACTGATCTAGGTCATATGGCGCGAAAGACATACACTCAAACGCAGGTGTATTTTCGCTCAAGTGTCTTTTTACTATATATTGACAATCTACTTCAGCCGCGTTAATGACGAATATTATTTCTAGGGAATGTACATACTACCGGGAAATAAAATATCCTGTCTTCATGATCGAAACGAAAGCCGTTCAGTGGTTAAGTCATGGTTAATTAACAAACTTTTGTTAACGACATTTGTTAACCAATGATGCCAAACATATTTATTATTTATTTAATACTTTACGCACACAAATGTACAGAGGCGGACTTAATGCCTTAGGCATTTTCTACCAGTCAACCTTTGGGTGATGGAGAAAATAATTGTGGTAGGTGCAATATGAAAGCACAAAACAAAATAGAAAAGCGATTAATATTAAATTAATACAAAAGATAATACATAAAATATACATGCGATACAATACTATAATATATACTCAAATTACATAATACATACTCAAAAATACATACCTACATACTCGTACACTTTTACATTTCATCATATTTGTAGGTACACTAGGTTTTATAAATACGCTTCCGGAGTAAATATGAGCATGAAATCTTTCCCCAGGCGAGCACCATGCGTAATTAAATCCGTATGGAGCTGCGCAGAGATAACTGTCAAACACACATTGTCTATCAATTACAACTTTAATATAGATTTGGTGGTGGCTTGTGAATAGTCAATGGTTTTGTTACTTGCTCTGTTTATTTACAGTCAGTGATTATGGTGGATAAAAGGTATTTCAATTTTCTAATAATATTGGTATTGACAGTGTAAGAAGATAGAAAGGAATCGTGAAAAGCTTACAATAAATAACACAGGACTTATTTTCTGGATGTTAAACAAAATGTGTAGGTGAATGTAGTCACGAGTAGCGTACTCGTAATAAACAAAACACAATCGGAAACTTATTCACAAGGCTACGCCCACATCAATTACGACCATAATACAGAGTAGTTGAAGCGAACTGCCAGCAAACAATAACAAGAAATTTTGATGGTTGCTTGTGAAAGGTGGTTTACAACCGCCTTTCTGCTGTAAATACAGCACATTTTCCCTCAAACCCTGCTCGCTCAATTAACTACAAGCACCTCAATACTAAATAACTTAACGGTCTAAGTAGCTTACCGTGATATACGCAGCAGCTGTACCTCTATGGCCTGGCAATCTTGCAACTATTACTCCTTTTTTATTCACCCCAGCTTGAAACTAATCCCGTGTTTAATAGCCCGTGAAGCCCACGGCTTATTTAAGGGGGCGTTTGAGTAACCTGACGAGCAACCTGTAGGTACCTATAAAACTTTCGAAGAATTACTGACACTAATGGGCCAGTCAGACAAGGAGACTTATTCTCACAACTCTTTTTTCCCTCTAAACTTGCAGCACGCTTTTTAGATCATTCACTATTAAATCTACAGACATTTAAAAGTGAATGATCTAAAAAGGATAATAAATAACGACAGTAGGTACAGTTCTTTTTAGTTTTTTTTTTTTCAGATTTCCCATAAAAAAAAGGTACAGTTTATTTAAACTTACATAATATTCACGTACTTAAGTTATTCAATCTATCAAAAAATCTCAGATGGGACAGAATCGTGACGCAGTAGGAGCCAGACTATGGGCGTCGTCGCCGAGGAAGGCCTAAGAAACACAGGCGTGACGACCTAGAGGCTTTCATGATGGATTGGTCTGAGAGAACAACACACCGGGAAGAGTGGAGTGGCTATGGGTAACTCTGCCCAGCAGTGGGACAATATAGGTTGAAGAAATTAAATTATATTTCACGTAATATATAAACTATATATGACATGATACGTCATAACCGTTTGTTTACAATTTGTTCTAGTGGTACGTCCTACGCAGGGTTTTGCGTAATGTTCCCTATTATGTCACACCATAACACCACAGGTACACGTTATTAAAGTAAAACTTCATAATTGTGATTACAAGTGGGACTGAAGTTGTCAGCAGAAAGACCCACGTGACGCGTCCTTAAATTTTAATCCTCGGCCTTAATCCGATTTGAAAATCGAATCGCCGCCAAGAAGTATAATAGGCCCGCTGTGGCCACAGTCGCGCCTACTCTTGTCTATTCCTCTTAGATAGTAGTCTAGCCCGACGAGTAATAGACATTACGACCACACAATAAAGAAATTCTTATCATGTAAGCTCTACACCAATTCAAAACGAATGTTTAAGTTTTGTAAGGTGTAATTATAGAGTTAACAGAGCGCCTTTGAAGAACCCAGGAAGTTTTACAACTCCATCTGGCGTATAATTTAGATGTTCAGTATGTTCGCTCTTGTTTCTGGTACTGTGGTTCAGGTATCGACTACTTACTTTTACTTTGGGAATTCATTTCAGATATTATAAGTAGGTAACCCCTGACCAAAATGGAGTGTTGTAAGTTTTTATATGTATGTCTGTGGGTAGCCTTTTAGCTCTTACTCGGATTAACCGATTTTGATTTAGTTCTTTCCATTTTTATCCCCGCCCGAAGGATCATGGTGATTTGAGGCATCCAAGTTCTTGCCAATGTTTTTATTTCAAGCAAAATAAATGTAGCTAGTTAGATCAACTTCACAGGCAGGTTCAGTTTCCACAGATAAGGAGCAGTACCGCAGTTCACTAAATGTAATATTAACACAAACGAGCAAGGCAAAAGTTGTGTTCTAATAAAAATACAAGGAAGAAAAGGTGTTTTTTTTATATAAATATTGGTCGTGTAAATTCAGAGACATTTTCCACAATTGGCATTGGGGGCAGTTGATATAGGTGATACCAATTAAAAATACTACTTTAACAAAAAATAAATAATCGATTAATATTAATATAATCTATAGTACCTAAAGCAGAAAGTAAAGGTTTCTTATGACAGAATAATTGTCATAAAAACATAAACTAAATTCGTCATCCTTCACATCGAACCAAATGTCGAACGAAATACCAAACTATAAGGGATTGATCACTTCAAATATCTACAGCATTTGTCAGTCCTAAACATTTTTAACGTTTTGACCCACTTCAGCTTCGCCACAGTACCGCTAGCAAAATGTAACCTGTCCAGAGTCTAGGAGTCACAAGTACGTAAGTATAACAAAAATAATTACATTCGAATTTATCATTATTTTTGGTAAAATTTATTTTAATTGAGCGTGTCCTGCATAAAAGCAGCCAAACCGTTGAACAAATTGATCAATTTCCTTTTCACATAATTATTTTGTTCTATTTATGCACATACAAATATCTATCAAATAAGGCTTACTTCTTCTATTTAAACTCTTTTGTTTTGAAAATGAAAATTCTATTCCAAATTCAAGTTTAGTTTCTATACGGCCAGCACCGCAACGTAAATTTAATAACGCATCTAAATCCTAGTTCAGAACAACATCAAACAGTTAATGACGTAAATACCATAGGCACACACAGAACGTTCGAATTACAAAATTCCATCATGGAACCACGCGGGAGTTGCGGTTCGAGTACGATAAGCTTCAAAATCAATTTCGGCGTGTTTACAGAGGAGGCGGCCGTCAAATAGACCGGTTAGGTATTTGTGGAGCACACCAGATACGCTCCAAGCCCGAATATTTAGTGCGAGGCTTTGATTGGTGGACTGATCACTTGGAAATTGTACATGACCCAGTATGTGGTGATTAAAACGCGTTGAGTCGTTGATTTGAATAGAGAATAGCTTTGCTCCTAAATCTAAATCTTAAATCGCTTAGCGCAAACACTAAGGATATTCGAAAACTGAGTAAAATGTGTATACATAGTTATATTTACTAGTTTCCGCCAGTGGCTTCGCCTGCGTAAATTATAATTTACAAGGGAGCATACTCCCCGAATAAATAATTTTCCATTTTCCAGGATATAATTTCATGCAAATCCATTCAGTCGTTAAGACGTAAAGAGATTACAGACACACAGACAGACAGTGTTATTTTCGCATTTTAGCTTTTTCGCCAGCAATATCATTAATAAAATGATCATGATACGAGTTTGCCTAGCAACTGCGCTAGGCACATTAAATCCCGTTTTCTCCCCAAGAAAGCAGGTCAAGTACATTCTACATAAAAAAAAACTAAAGCGGAACACTTAACACATATGCACAAATGTTTTCCCGGAAGTGAGAATCGTTGAGGGAAGTATATAAAGAGATGTAATAGCAGCCGGCCACCACTAAAGGCATACATGCAATAAACTCGAGCCGCTTGCCTGGCATCAAGTACTTGAGTCTCCTGGGACGCTCTCATTCTACGAGAAATACGTTCCTATAAGCTAGCACGACACTTGAACCTTCTATTAGATATTTATTCAAGCTTTAAGTCCCTGTTGGAATGCTATATACAATTTTTATTGATTCAAAACGTTTGATTAAACGTTAGATTCTTAAAACTATTAAGTGTTATCCCGACTTTTATCTAGCGTTTATTTCGTCAAAATCGACCCACAAAATCAAAAGGTATTTTATTTTTAAGTTTAGTAAGAAACTTCATAGAGCGCTGAGCGTCATCGCGCAGAAGAAGTCCTGCAGGCATCACGTAAAAAGTACACAAGCAATATAGATAAGTTTTATATGAGTATATAAGAAATTTGCGTAACTACGAGTAGGTATATCTTAGTTTTTGTTAAAAAGAAATGAGTTAGAAAATGATCAAGAAGAAATTCGTTTTTATTACGGGACGAAATATTAAATTAATAAGTTAAGAAGATCAACGAATGCACAAAAATGACAGCAAAACATATTTAAGACTTATTTGTGGACATTTTAATACGTAGCAAGAGAAATGGAATATTTTAGCATCTATGAATGTAGGTACGTACACAACTTTATCCAAACGAAAATTTTGACAGTTCAACTACACTGTCAATAGATGGCGTTGTCCACAAAATGAGGATTTACATTATTTTCTTTTATCCACAAGGTAAAGGTGAACGAAACTAAGCCATTTTGCGACTTTTTGAGTAATTTTGTAAAAATCTTTCATCAATTCTTATAACATACTTCTCATAAAAAAATCGCTATTTATCTATTGCCTATCTATTTAGTGTGTAAGTTATTTCTTTTTAAGATTATTTATTTATCTGTTTGTATATTAAATTATTTATAGTAATGTTGCATTGATGACAACCTCATTTATGTCCAGGCAATCACTGTCCATTCCAGGTTGCCTGGAAGAGATCGCGGAATGCGATAAGGCCGCCCATTGTACATGTGTTTTAGTTTAAAGTATTCTTTTATTTTTTTATCCCTGGTATATAATTAAGTATATAATAAATAAATAAATAATCGAAACACTTCCGGTTATAATGGTTTCTGTCCTAATTTAACACAAAAGACCTTTCATTCCATGAAAAAAATCACATGATCGCATCGCTGGCACTTTGGCCATTACATAAAAGTGAAAATTCAAAATTATAATTTCATTTGTTTACCCGATAAATTAAATGATTCACTGTTTTGAGACAAATGTTTTGAGACTGATTGTGAGACTGAGTGAGACTGGTTTGTTCACGCGTCGTTCAGGATCTGGCAGGAATCGAGTCACTTCTGAGCGAGATGATCGATTTATTATAACAACTTCTTTATCTAAAATCTGGTCCCTCCGTCATTACCATTACGACTAATTACGACGGAAGGAACAAGGTCTACAGAAAAGATGGAGAACGCTTTGTACAATGCTGCATTGAAGAAAAGGTCAGCTATGGTGGCGGTTTGTAGACGGTTTGGGGAGACAGTCAATCAAACAGTGTCTTGAGCCTCACGTCCTTATGCACATTTAATTGGAAACGGTTTCATATTCATGCACGATAATGCTAAGGCTTCCACCGCGAGTGTCGTACAAGATTATGCTACCGAAGTCGGTATCTCCATTATGAAATTACCAGCAAGAAGCCCGGACATGAATCCGATTGAACATCTATTGGATGAATTAAAGATCCTGCCCCATAAGTACTTAGCCAGCTGCAAAATGTAATCCAAGAGGAATGGAATGGTTGCGGAATTTGTTCGAAAGAGTTACCGCGGCCCTGGAACGCAAAGGGCACAAGAGAAACACGGGTGGGTTTTAGTCAGTAAGAGTCTGACACACCCTACCGCTCCACCCAGGGCGGGAGGGGTCATTTGATGATTTCCCATCCAAAAAAAAAAAAAGAGGAATGGAATGGAATGCCACAACATTTGATCGTGACTCATTCGATCGATGAAGAACCGTATGGAAGCAGTAATAAGAGCTCGGGGAGGGAATACAAGTTATTAAGTAAACGTATCTTACCTTTTTTTTTTCATTTACGTGTGTTGTTTTATCAATTTCCTTCATTCTCCATACAGAGTAAAATAACTTGATAAACAAAATACGAAACCTAATAACTAATTTGAATTTAGAACATTACCATTAGGATTTGAAAACCTCATATTATTCACTGTTAAACGACATTTGACATAATTATAATATTCCTAAATATGTAAGTATATACACATTTTTCAGATAATCCTTACAAAACATAAACTTGCAAGGTGATTTTTCTGATGAGAAGTGTAGTTTAGAGCACATTAAAGGATTTTTTATAGATCATATCGGAACGAATTATCGAATTAGATTTTGTAGATTCGCCGGAGCGATTAATTCAATATTTGATCTGAATCTGAATATGAACGTCGGCTTACTGTAAAACCGGATTCAGCTGAATACCAGTGTTTTACGTGAAGCGACTGCGTTTTGTTTATAAATCTATACTAATATTATAAAGCTGAAGAGTTTGTTTGTTTGTTTGTTTGAACGCGCTAATCTCAGGAACTACTGGTTCGAATTGAAAAATTCTTTTTGGGTTGAATAGACCATTTATCGAGGAAGGCTTTAGGCTATATATCATCACGCTTAAGCCAATAGGAGCGGAGCAGCGATAAAGAATGTTTTAAAATCGGGGATTCCACGGGGACGAAGTCGCGGACAGAAGCTAGTAAACCAATAAAACTGGGAAACAAGGTACTTCTTGGCAAGACTGGTTTCTGGCTTCTGACAATCCGTAACGACTGCCAACACCTACAAATGTCAGTCGGGATCAAATTTTTTCCGAGGCAAGAAAGAGTCCCGGTATGTTAAGATGAACACCCATCTATAGGTTGACCTCGGCAAGCGTTGCTTAACCTTGAAGATAAACCCGTGTGATTTTTATTATTAAGCTACAAGCTGCTGATTCAGTAGGTATTCTCATTCCTCTTTCAACGCTAAATATCGATTAAAAATAATGGAAAAACAGATTTGAATGAATCAGTGATAATATTATGTTATTCTCATTGGAAATTGTTTATTTTTGGGCTTAAGTACGAAATTGAAGAATCAAATGAATTCATCAGTTTCTAAGTTTGAATATTACGAGTACAAACAACCATTCGTTCGAAATATTCTGCTTAGACCATCAATGTTGATTCGAGGTAACAGGAGATACTTGGGCTGTTTTTTTTTTTTATTTTATCGCTGGTTTAATTGAATTGGAAGAGGTGATGCACTCAGTGCTCTACATAACCCTCTTCTTATTTTCTTAATTCTGGGAGGGATGAGGTTGTGCAAGGTATTTAGTTTATACACATTTTAGCAGAAATGTTTGTACGGTTGAGCGTGATATAACATACATACATGCTACGATAAGTAGGAGCGGAGCATCAATGACAAATTGTACAAAAATCGTATTTTCTCTCTTATGCAAACGAAGTTGTGCGGGTCAGCTAGTCTTCACTAAATTTAATTCCAACTTAGGTACATGAACGAAAAGTTCGGTCAGCAAAGGATGATTAAAATTGCATAAACTAGGTACATATGTATATTCCGAAAACGTTTTTAATATAAAACGGTCTGTAGGTAATGCAACTGAAGCATAAAATCCAGTAAATATTGTAGAAAAATATAACGTTACCTGCAAGTTAGACTCGCTCGCAGGCAGTTAAATGAATCAGCCGCCTGTTTATTTATTTCAATATCCGGAACTCCGACTCCGGCCAACCGGAGCGGATTGCAGACTCCCCAGATTCCGGCCGACTGCCCGTTTCCCTGAACATTCTCCCGACCGCGGTACGTCTCGAACAATAGTCAAGCCAATACCAAAAATTCTATACTCTCAAACTTCAGCTAAACTTTCTTTCTTTCTTAACTTAAAGTTATTGAACGTGGCGAAAGTTTAGTCTTTATTACAGGCTACATTCGACAGGTAATCGTTTGAACAGCTCCCATGATCAGGGCTCTACGACGGATGCGTAGGGACGACGTGTTGCTCACTCAGACTACTAAATTCCAAGAATGTATTTGTGAACCTTATAAGTTTAGATACATAACGTCATAAGAATGAATCTAAAATTACAGATCTGAGCAACAGAACTCGAGTTCTTAACTAGTGAAAAGTTTCAAATTAGCTTCCTATTACAAGCAGTACGCCGTTAAATATTCATAAGCTCTAACAGCAATGATAGGAAAAGTTGTGGAGTGTTATAAACATTGATTAAGTATGAACAGCGGCCAAAAAGCGGCGGCATGGTGACCACAGACGTGCTGTATCGTCTGATCTTGGACTTCGTGTAACTACAGCAAAGAGTTAAGTAAATGAAGGAATTGCTCGGTACGATATTGTTTACAAGAATTTCAGTTACATTTTGGGTCGGACGCAAACGAGCGACATTTGGTAGATAATTTTTTGTGGAAAATAACCGGAACAATACCTATAAATAATTAATCACCCATGGCTTTCATGTACTTGTTTGAATTGTTGTGAAACGCTCACTTCTCGATCATACTACTGTCCGACTAGATGCTAAAATTTCCGATTTTTAAAACGCTCTTCCTCTCTCCTAATTAGTTTAAAGTTTTGCTGTGCCCGACAGGGTCCATAATTGTTTATATTTCTCATATTTACCATCTGTATGTGTCCATTATGGACTGCAATAAACGATCTTGAATCTTGACTGAATCAATAAAAAGTCGTCGGTCTATGGGGTGCCTAAACGTCAAATAGTTATAAGATTCATGAAATGCGTTCGCGGAAAGTTGTTATTCTGTGAACGTGCCAACGTAAGTATGCTTTTACTTTAGTAACGGCAGCGGAACTACCAAGAACTGTGAACATTTAAAACAAGGGGCCCATTTACAGAGACAATATTGTGAAGCATCATGTTTCATACGTTACTTTTTCCAAACTGGCAAATAAATATAAAACGTGCCATTTTATAATTTATTTTCATTCTAACGTTTGAGAAAAGGTATCAATATTTTCTAATAAATAGTAAATGGCTCACCAAATTCAATAAACTTATATTACTTGAAAATCTACCATCCCGCACTTAAAAACGTATTGGAGTCTTAATCCGGCGTGGTTCGGAGCCTCAATCAAAGTATTGATGAGATGATCCGCCCTGAAGCTCTCCAGTAAGATTCCAATCATACTTAAGTGCTCAAGGCTTTGCAGAATCATTTGAGAAATTACTAAATAACATTGACGAAATGTTCTCGGTACAAACTTGAAACTTAAGCATTTTGAAACACCTTTATTCCTTTTCGTTTTAATTTTCGAGAAAGGATATTATAATGTCATAAACCAACATAAGGTACAGAACAGAAAGAAAGAAGAAAAACTTAGTTCTTTCCAAAACAAAGTTTTATCCTTATTTTGTAAGCAAAACTTGAAGACTAAACAAAAAGATGCCGCGAAAAGAAAACTTTAGTGAAAAGAAAAGCTTATTATGTTAGAAGAAAAACGACGATACACGAAATATTATATGATCTTTTTTAATAAAATTTCGGCCGTTGTCGTCACCTTTGATTGGATCTATGGTGATTTGTTTGTCGAAATGGAATTCATTTTGGCGCCGAAAAAAAATCTCCGACGTGACTGACATGAAAATCCGATGACGGGAATTTTGTTTTCTTTGTGTAAGCCATGTTTGAAAGGGCGCCTCACTTCGACGGTCCCTTTTCAATGTTGAATGCTGTGATGTCTTTGTTCGATCTTGCTTGAGTCACCAATGATATTATTAGGTGTGTTTTAATTTTGTTGAGCGTTTCTTGTTTTTAAACTGTTAGAAAAAAAAAATAAGATTTTGCAATTCCGGTTTAGCGATTTTGTATTACAAGAATACAAGCCTTATATAATTATGTATTTTCCCTGCAAATTAAACTTTATACAGAACCTTTATTCTGTCATATCATAAAAAATATCGTGATATGACAGAATAGAATATTAGGTTTGCTAGAAAAACCTATAGAATAAAAAATGCCAGAAGAGAGCAAAAAGAACATCATCAACAACAGCATAAACAATATCACACCTGCACGCACAGCTCAATACCTTGCTACAGCAACCTGTTGCCGCGTGCAACGCTCGCGGTACACGTTACGCAGTAAAGACGTCGTCTGACGATATCAAACGTAATAAATGTCGCAGTTTACGACTGGCTGCCGAGGGAGCGTGTCATTCCGAGGGGAAAATATTTTACGCGACGTCCGCGTTACCTTCCAGACGTCCCTGTAATAAAGTTAGCTCAAAACCAGGTGTTAGACGTTTCATTTCGTCCTGCCTGCCAGTGTTCCTGTTTGCCTTATAATTCTATTTCCCCTGGGCTAGGAAATGTTATTGTTAGTTTATGTACACTCCGAAGAATTGTTGTGATTAGGTTTTGACGATAAAATGGTTCTCCCAGGAATTTGCTAGTGAGAATGAAGTATTTGATTAGTAATCTTGAAAATGATTCATAAACTTGAATAATTTGTTTCATGAATTTTATGTTTCAGTAAAGTACGAGGCTGAAGACTCCTTACATAAAATGTATCAGAGTGAGAATTGAAAAACAAAAATTTCATCTTTTTTAAATTTCAATTAGTTATACATTATTGATAAACATTTACACCCGAGATTGATATACTTATCAATCTGAGACGTAAATGTCAAAATCAATTTTATTATTATTATTGGTGATATTCGTCACAAAGGTCAGGTACGCAACTCTCACAACACCTACTTGCGTGTAAGAGCAGATGTAGCAGTTTGTACATATATATGTACAGATTGGAGCAGGTGACTTTCTGTAGTTTCTGCCTACACAAATGGGAAAAAACATGAGTTATCTATCCATTTAGATAACTATAATACGTCCAAAAGCAAACTGCCTTCTTTTAAACTCAATCACTCCTCACTACCGTCTACTCAAGTTAACTACAAAGTTAAATCCGACGGACATCATAAAAATAAAACGTAAGTGGTTTGCACATTAAGTAACCACTTTTTAAGATGTAATGGCTACATGCCATTATAATTTGCGTTGAACCGGCAGCTATAGAGGTGTTTCTTATGATGTTACAGCAAAGTTCATACTTACCTTGACTTATTCTGCTTAAAATGGATGTAACAGTAGCTTCCTCGAACTTTTTAAATAATAAGTAGACCTAAAAGAAAATTCAGTATGGTTTATTTATTTCTGGGCACGCCACTATTGTGGCGATAAGTCCCCTCTTTGAGGCGTGGCTGGAGAGACGTCACGGCGTTCTCACCTTCCGCCTGACGCAGGTGCTCACCGGACACGGCTGTTTCGGGAGGTACCTGTGTCGGATCCAGCGGGAGGACACGTCCGGGTGTCATCACTGTGTGGATCGTCCGGAGGACACGGTGGAGCATACGGTGGAGGTCTGCCCTGCTTGGGCGGAGCACCGCCGTGTCCTCGTCGAGGCGATCGGCGGCGGCGACCTCTCGCGTCCGGCCCTGGTTCGGGCCATGGTCCGGAGCGAGGAGGCATGGGAAGCGGTCGCCTCCTTCTGCGAAGCAGTAATGCTAGCGAAGGAGGAGGCGGAGCGCGTGCGAGAGAGGGATGCCCCTCGCTCCAGCCGCCGCAACAGAAGAAGACGCCCCGGGCGTCGGGAAACGCAGGGCGATTCCCGGCCACCGTAGGCGCGGGCCTGCGGATGGCGAGCTATGGGTGGCTCGCCGTCCAATAGCAACCAGGCCCGAGTCGACGGCGCGTCGTGTTCCACGCGCGCCTCAAAGAGCCGTCAGCAAATTAGACGGGGCCCCATAGGGTCAGTGCTGCTGGGGTTGCGGAATTTGTTCGAAAGAGTCACCGCGGCCCTGGAACGCAAAGGGCACAAGAAGGATCACGGGTGGGTTTTAGTCAGTAAGAGTCTGACACTCCCTTCCGCTCCGCCCAGAGCGGGAGAAGTCATTTGATGATTTCCCATCCAGAAAAAAAGATTCCCATCCAGAAAAAAAAAAAAAAAAGTATGGTTTATTTCGATGTCGACGAAAATCTGTCATCCACCTTCTATGGTCACTTCGCTATAGGTACTCGTATATACCTTATTTATTTGTTTATTAACTCAAAGCAAGTATACAGTCGGCTAATACATTATATTTTATTCTAATTAAAAACTGCAGATGTAAAGGGGGAACATAATCGAACAAAAAAAAAATTGTCCAGATTGATAGTTCTCAACAAAATCTTCCAAAATCAGGAACACTCATTGCCATTTATCCAAGAACATTTTTCTCTAGCGGCGGAAATAATCTGGGTGGAGGAGTGGGCAACATTCGGTCGGCCTCATTAAGTTTAACTATTCGCTAAGGGTTCAGCAGCTTCCGAGGAACAATCCCACTAGAGCTGGCGGCAAACTGGACGGAAACTATGGCGTTCTTGCTAGATGAAATACGAGAAAGTTTTATTAAAAAGAGTTTTCTTGCATAAAATGAAAGCCTTTTTAGGTGACGGGTTTGGATAGATATCTTCCTATAAAAACTTTGCCTACAATAACTATTGGAATATTGACTGCGAAGTCCACAACCAACGAACAATTAAGTTAAACCAACTTTATTCCAACGTCGATGGCCTTTAACTGAACATGACAATTTATAATTGAAGTCCTCGGCTTTGTCTTGCGATTATCTGAATGTTATTTGCGCTTCAGAGCATATTTCACATAATATTGTGCAGAATTGGAGCTGCTTAAACTCCATTATTTACGTGTATTTGCATTTTTTGCGGTTTGGTAAATAACTTAATCCTTAGAACCATCAATCATGTTTACGTCAGTAGAAATGTAACAGGAAGGAAAAATACGACATAATTGGAAAAAGAAGTACATTAATCACTAGAGCTGAGCTGCAGCGAGCCCTTCCAGGTGAATGTATCCGCATCCGCGTCGCCTCAAGTTTACGGTCAATTAAACGAAAGAACTTATCCAAACTTTGATGTACCGCCGACCTGGAACTAATTAGAATTAGGCGAAAATGTACCAACCACCGCCACCCAATCCGGGTCACCACTTATTGAGAAACTTATGCTCGAAAAGGCTGAGAAAACTTAAAGAAAATCGGGACCAAAGAGGAATAAATATAAAAACCTTAATTAATCATTAGCCAAAGTTCTTGAGCTCCGTTTATGCATTGCTGGCGGGTACAATGACTTTGATATATGGACGCCTTTACAGCGCTTGATTAAAAGTCTGTAGCGTTTATACACTTTATATTCATTTAAAAAAAAATGAAAAAAGGTACACAAAGAAGATGCTGTAATTAATTTTATAAAAGCCTTAACATGAAGCCATGAAAATGTATTACAAATTTTGGAGTCACGTTATTGTATTTTCATATCTAAGTGTTGGATGAAAATTAAGTTCCGTACACCGTATATAAACGAAAAACCAACAATTTTTCCCCATTGTATCACAATACAAAAGCGGCAGAAATCTAGAAACAAACTGAAAGGAAAGTATCAAAATATTTATAGTCCAGGAGCGTAGACAATGACGACGGATGCCTTGCAATCTAGAGCATCGAACGTGCGGGGAGAAGCGACCCCGATTCACCCGCAGCCTGCAACATACTTGTCATCCCTGACATTGTGTGCCACTCCGCCTTCGTGTACTCTGGCCGCACTACATTCCAGGAAATGTTGGGATTAATCACTCCAAAATACAATAGGTAGGTATGCAAGAGAACTGGACTTATATACCTATGTACGTTCTATAAGAAACAAAAGCTAAAAAGTGCTTTTCTGAAACCAAAATGTAAAATAACATATTATTATTATTTAATTATAACAGAAAATTGTATGGGGTTATCGGTAGATATATAATAAACAAGTATTTCTATGGGATTATCAAATGCTGGTGTTAGAACAGGTTATACAGTAGAGGGCCCTTCAAAGAGTGCTAGTATATATGTACATATAAAACAAACGTATAACGATCTCAAAGTTCTTAATAAAAGGAAATACGTAATCTACATACCACTGAAACGTATTTCATTTTATTATTTGCACAGCGAGTATCTTTCGCAAATAAATCTTGAAAGGAAGACTTCCTTCCATTAGTTCCTCAACTATGTTATTTTAGATAAAAACAAAGAATTTAAGGATGTTCTAAATATCTAAAGGAATTCTTGATAAGCAAACGCTAAATGTATAAACTTCATCAACCTTACAAGCATCTTTAAGCAGGTTCTCATTAAAATTCATATTTCTAGAAGATTTTCATAACGGTCTTATAAGCCGTTCCAGGAAAACTCGAAAAAATGTGACTTCATTTCTCAAAGAGCAAGTCCTATTTACTGCACTGTCTGTTTACTTAAAAGTATTGATTGTTCTATCTCATAATACCTTACATAGGTAAAGTATATTTACTATGTAAGGTATTATAAGGCTATTTATAAGGGTTACCTTGATATTCTATTAAGATTTATAAAATCCCTATCTCAAAAACTACTAAACCGATTTTGATGAAACTTACAGTGTTCCCTAAGTTGAACAATATCTAGTACAACAAAAAAAGAATTACTTAAATCGGACTTGTAGTTCCGGAGATATGCGAACACAAACATAAAAACATACATACATACACTTTTGAAATTTGGCACATTTGTTCAGACGCTGATATAGACTAACATATACGAAAACTGGGCAGTTCTGGAAATGTCACATACATACCTCCTTTTTTGAAGTCGGTTAAAAAACACGTAACCTGCAGAATACCTAACTTCCGGCTGGTGTCTGCTTGGTCAAGAAATGCCATCCCAGGTACGGTTTTAAATGGCAGCGTTGCGTCTCTTTTGCATCATTTGATGCAATGGCCGTCTGTCAAGTGTAAATTTTAAGACTTAAACATTTATCAGCCCAACGGCTTGTAATTGATATTTAATTAGTTTTGAAAATTCCTAATTTAAGGTCCTTGGAAATACGTATATTTTTCACAATCGCTATTCAGAACCTTTCGTCAAGAGTTGATATTGTTGCGCGCCAGAATTAAACAACGAAGATGGTTGCATTCGGTACTACTAGCGCCATCTAGTATCGAGTAGCAGAACTATTGAAGTCAAGGACCTTCGCGATTTTTCTATGCTAGAATTCTCGGACCTTAGTCGGTCGCGACCGATATGTACGCGAACTTTCTGGAGTTCTACTCGGCGCCCTATATAAGGCCGAGTCATGAGCCGACCGAGTCAGTATTGGATTTGCGATACAAGTGATAACTTCGAGAGCGATCTTCGACTGCGAACTCAAGTGATTAATAGTGCGATTGTGTTTTGTGATTAGTGAGTTTATTGTGTAATTAGTGTGGTGTAAATTAAAGTGTCAGTTTTGGTTATTTAATCGGCTGATTTTATTGTAACGAACCCGAAGCTCGTAACAATTGGTGTCAGAAGAGTGGATTTAAAAGATGCCGATTCTACCAAAGGACGACACGGAGGGTATCCGTACCCGTAGTCAACGCCAGCAAGAGACGGACCAGAGGCGTTTTGGAAGTGCAACGCCGCAGGCTACCTTAGAGGCCGGCCCGTCCACCGCCGCTCCAGCATCATCATCAGCACCAGACTTTGCTGCTCTGATGCTGATGCTGCAGGAGCAGGCCCGCCGCCAGGAGGAACAGGCCCGCCGACAAGAGGAACAGGCCCGCCGACAAGAGGAACAGGCCCGTCGTTTAGAAGAGCAGCTGCAGCGTGATAAGGAAGAACAGGCTCGCCGCCAGGAAGAACAGGCCCGCCGCCAGGAGGAACAGGCCCGTCGGTTGGAAGAACAGCTCCAACGTGACAAGGAGGAGCAGGCGCGCCGCCAGGAAGAGCAGATGTTCCTCATGAAGGATCTGCATGCCACTTTCGGCAAAGAAATTAAGATGGTTAAAGATAAGGTGGTTCAGCACGAGAACCGCCTGACGGAAGCTGAATCACGAATCGACCAAATTAATCATCGAGTTGACAACGTGATAGTTGACGTGAGGAAAACGCTGGACAACCTTAAAATAGGAGATGGAATCGCAACCTCTGTAGCTACTACACCTTCTCTACGTGGATTCAAAGTGCCGCCGTTCGATGGAACATCTTCCTGGTCGGCATACAAAAAGCAATTTGACGCTGTTATGAAGGCGAACGGGTGGAGTAAGGACCAGGCCATGACTGCTCTCACCCTAGGCCTCCGCGACCAGGCCCTCACTATCCTAGAAGCCCTCGGTAACGAGGTCACTTACGAGCAGCTGGTTGAGGCACTGGAAGCTAGGTATGGCGACGCTCATCTGGAACACGTGTTTAGGGCGCAGCTAAAGGATCGCGTGCAACGCAGCGGTGAAAACCTGCAGCAGTGGGCCCTTGAGGTGGAGAAGCTTGTTAGAAAAGCATACCAGTCTGTACCTGCGCTCATTCAAGGGAACCTGGTGCAGGCATTCATTGACGGCATCCGCGACCTTGAAGTTAGAGCTGCCGTGAGGCTCGGGCATCATGAGAAGCTTAAAGACGCCTTGGCACATGCACTGGAGGTGGAAGCTGTGCGGCAAGATCATCGTTCCCATCGCGTCAGGGAGGTTGCAGCGGCTACTGTTCGCGACCGGTCTAAAGGATACAGCCCTAGATGCTATGGCTGTGGGGAAAGGGGCCACCTACGGTCCAGTTGCCCTAATCGAACTGCAGACAGGGAAGATAGTCAATCTCCAGAGGGTAGGGCGGTTAACAACACCGCCCAGCAACAGCAGGGAAACGAGTAAAAGCCAGGACTGCGGGGCGGGTGCTGGCTGATGTTCAAAGAGCCCCAAGGATTTCGATCTCACAAACCCATGATGGGAACAGCCTAATCATCAAGGGCGAGGTAAACGGAACGCCATGTAAGCTGACAATAGACACTGGAGCCTCTCGCACGGTTGTCAGTTCCCAACTAGTAAGTCGGTTCCTTGGGGACTCCGCATACAACCGAGACCGCATAAATTTGGTGACGGCCACCGGTCAGCGCATACCCGTCCGCGGAGAGAAAGAGATGGAATTGAAGCTAGGAAACAGGATCTATCTTCACAATGTTATCGTGGCTGATATAATGGACGATTGCATCCTGGGCCTAGACTTTATGAGGAAGAATTGTTGTGAGATCGACGTTAAGCAAGGAGTTTTGAAATGTGGACAAGAGGAACTTTTCATGGAAGGGGCATTACCAGGAAATGTGTACAGCCTAAAGAAGATTGTTCTTCCGCCGAGATCCGAAACGATTGTGCCGGTTAGTCTTCCTCGGAATTCTGGGCAGACTCATCGTTGTGTGCTTGTAGAAGGGGTAGACAATGACCTTCCTTGGAAAGTGGCCCGAACTTTGGTTAGAGCCACTGACATTTCGGGGGTACGTGTGCTGAACGTTTGTGATAAGGAACAGATGATAGAAAAAGGCACGCTGATTGGTACTTGCGAGGAAGTGGATTGGTTGCGTCGGTGCCAAAATCTATCGACTGGGAACCTCAGCAAGGACGCCCAAACGAAAGTGACCACACTTTTAGATGACTGTCGCAGCGTTCTGTCTCAAAATGAAATAATCAAGGCGAAGAGAATGTTACTGAAGTACGCCAATGTTTTCTCTTCAAACGATGCTGACATCGGGAAGACTGATTTAGTTCAACACAAAATAAACACAGGAGATGAGTTGCCTATCCGTCAGCGGCCAAGGAGATTGCCAGTAGCACGTGAAAAGGAAGTGGAAACCATGATTGAGGGAATGGTGAAGGATGGTGTCATAGAACCTTCATCAAGTCCATGGTGTTCGCCTGTTGTACTGGTAAGAAAGAAGGACGGCACCATGCGGTTTTGTGTTGACTATCGTCGTCTGAACGACGTTACAAAGAAGGACAGCTATCCGTTGCCAAGAATTGATGACACGCTGGACATGCTTACTGGAGTAAAGTGGTTTAGCACGTTGGACCTTAAAAGTGGCTACTGGCAGGTCCAAATTGATCCTAAGGACAAGGAGAAAACTGCGTTCTCAACAGGAAAGGGTCTGTGGCAATTTAAAGTCATGCCGTTTGGTTTGTGCAACGCTCCGGCAACGTTTGAAAGGTTGATGGAACTAGTACTAACCGGGTTAATTGGCGATGCTTGTCTGGTCTACTTGGATGACATCATCATCGTAGGCCGTACGTTTGATGAACATCTGCAAAACCTGGAACGCGTGCTCATGAAGATCCAGAGTGCAAACCTCAAGTTAAGTCCGAAGAAGTGTTCATTCTTCAAACGGCAAGTTAGCTTTTTGGGATATGTAGTGTCGGAAGAAGGTATCCGCACGGATCCAGAGAAAATCGCCGCAGTCAAGGACTGGCCAATTCCAAAAGACAAGACGCAGGTCAGAGCATTTTTGGGTTTGTGCTCCTATTATCGGCGATTCGTCAAGAACTTTGCAGACATAGCCAAACCCCTGCACAAGTTAACCGAAGAGAAGCGACATTTCTGTTGGGATGAGAGTTGCGACATTGCATTCCAGGAGCTCAAGAAACGTCTGTGTAAAACACCCGTTTTGGGGTATCCTGATACCGGCAAGGAATTTATAGTTGACACAGATGCAAGCGACATAGGATTTGGCGGTGTGTTATCTCAACGGAATGGCGATCAAGAGGTTGTGATAGCGTACTTCAGTAAATCTCTGTCGAAGCCAGAAAGGAATTATTGTGTCACGCGACGGGAATTACTTGCTGTGGTCAAGTCATTGCAGCATTTTAGCAAATATCTGCTGGGGCGGAAATTCCACTTACGGACTGACCATGCTGCACTGAAATGGCTATTACAATTCAAAAATCCAGAAGGACAAGTTGCGAGATGGATTGAATTACTTCAGGAATACGACTTTGTGATTGAACATCGCAGCGGGAAAACTCATGGCAATGCAGATGCATTATCAAGAAGACCTTGCCCTGAAGACTGCAAGCATTGTACTCGGCAAGAGGGTAAAGAAGTCGTACCTGTGAGGATGATCAAGACAGATCTTAGTAACGAGTGGAAGGAAAACTTGGAACGTGCACAGCAGGATGATCTGGACATCAAGCCGATCCTGGAGTGGATGAAGGCCAGTGCTCCGAAGCCTACGTGGAGTTATGTCTCAGCGATGAGTTCAATCACAAAAAGCTATTGGGCCCAATGGGACAGCTTAGTGATTCAGGATGGAGTCCTGTGCCGTAAATGGGAAAATGCTCGGGGAGACAACTGTCATTTGCAAATGGTTGTCCCTAAAGCTAAAGTACCGGATGTTCTACAGCTGTACCATAATGGTTGTTCAGGAGGCCATATGGGAGTTAAACGAACTCTACTGAAGATACGGGAACGGTTTTACTGGGTCCACTGTCGTGACGATGTCGAGGACTGGTGTCGCAAGTGTACAAGTTGTGCGGCTGTAAAAGGACCTCAGACTCGTAGCAGAGGTGCATTGAAATTGTACAATGTTGGTGCACCATGGGAAAGGATAGCGCTAGACGTTGCGGGACCGTTTCCGGAAAGTGAAAGTGGTAACAAGTATTTCATGGTGGTTATGGATTATTTCACTAAGTGGCCGGAAGTCTTCGCCATTCCAAACCAAGAAGCTTCAACAGTTGCGGATAAACTAGTTCATGAAGTCTTCTGTCGTTTTGGAGTACCCTTGGAGATTCACAGCGATCAAGGAAGGAATTTTGAGTCTCAAATATTCCAGGAAACTTGCCGAGTTATGGGTACTCATAAAACGAGGACAACTTCTTACCACCCACAATCGGATGGGATGGTAGAACGATTTAATCAGACATTGGAGAGATATCTGGCCAAAGTTGTGGAAAACCGGCAACGAGATTGGGACAAGCACATACAACCGTTTTTGCTGTCATACCGAAGTGCTGTTCATGAAAGCACGTCAGTGACACCAGCTTTCGCAAACTTTGGAAGAGAATTGCGGCTACCTGCAGACCTGATCACCGGAATACCACCTGATGCCCCACGCAGTATAACCGATTATGCGAATGACTTGCGGAACAAAATGAACGACATTCATGAGCACGTCAGACAATCGGGCCAGCAAATGTCTGAAAAGATGAAAACCCGCTATGACCGCAAAATGAACAATAAAGGGTTCGAGGAAGGTTCACTAGTGTGGTTGCACAATCCAGTTCGCAGCAAAGGGAAATCTCCTAAGCTTCAAGCTAAGTGGGACGGACCGTACCAGATTGTGACAAAGATCAATGACGTAACCTACCGTATACAGAAAAGTACAAGAAGCGCTCCTAAGATTGTTCATGTTGATCGTCTGGCGCGTTATTATGGCGCTGATAATGCTCGGGACGAGCATGTCTTAGGAGGGGGCAGTGTTGCGCGCCAGAATTAAACAACGAAGATGGTTGCATTCGGTACTACTAGCGCCATCTAGTATCGAGTAGCAGAACTATTGAAGTCAAGGACCTTCGCGATTTTTCTATGCTAGAATTCTCGGACCTTAGTCGGTCGCGACCGATATGTACGCGAACTTTCTGGAGTTCTACTCGGCGCCCTATATAAGGCCGGCACATGAGCCGACCGAGTCAACCACCACAGGATTGTCCGGTTGAGCAGTAACCAGCCTTAGTGTGCTGAACTGCGAGTGGTCCATTCCAAAAAAAAAAAAAAAAAAAAAAAAAAAAACCGACCGAGTCAGTATTGGATTTGCGATACAAGTGATAACTTCGAGAGCGATCTTCGACTGCGAACTCAAGTGATTAATAGTGCGATTGTGTTTTGTGATTAGTGAGTTTATTGTGTAATTAGTGTGGTGTAAATTAAAGTGTCAGTTTTGGTTATTTAATCGGCTGATTTTATTGTAACGAACCCGAAGCTCGTAACAATATGTAAAGTTTTCTACCAATATTTAAATACTTAAAAGCTACGCAAGGAAAACAGCTCGTGTGAAAATAAATGAAACTTTCTTTAATCAAAGCATTGCAGTGTTCTCTTTACTTTCTGTTTTAATATCATTTCAGCTTTTATGTCCCTCGTACTCCAATAAGTTCTACTGGATACGATTCTTGGATCAAAGCGAAAGTAAAAGTAATCTATTAACTCCACTATTCGGGAGACAAAACAAAATGTTCTTTGTAACTTTTGAACAAGTTTTCTTATCTCAGTTCAATACTGAACGATACAAAAACACAAAAGTTTAATTAAACTGATATTGGAATTGAACTTAAGATTAGAGTCTCACTTGACATTAAATTATCCTCTTTAATTTATTATTATAATATGCAGTAATCGTGCATGTCAGTACAGTGACTTTTTATTTCATAACTAGCTTCTGCCCGCGACTTCGTCCGCGTGGAATAGTTACTTTACCCCCGATTTTGAAACTCTCAGCCCGATCGGTTTAAGATTGACAAAGCTTCATACAAACTTCCATCCCCTATTTTATCCCCTTGGGGGTAGAATTAATCAAAATCCTTTCTTAGCGGATGCTACGTCATAACATCTACCTGCATGCCAAATTTCAGCCCGATCCGATCAGTGGTTTGGGCTGTGCGTTGATAGATCACTATGTCAGTCACTTTTGAGTTATATATATTTAGATTCTGTTAATCATTCTAAATGCAGAGGCGCGGCTGCCCAGACTAGCCGGACTGACAAACTTAATTTCAATAATCCATACTAATTCAATAAATGCGAAACAAAAGACTGTTGTTGTATGAAACGAGGCACTCTCTCGTAGACCAATCCGGGAACAAGAATTAGGATACTTTTAATCCCGAGAGTATGTCCTCTTGGGATTATTTCCGACACATGCCGCTGGTAAAGGATACAATATGCTTATAAAACAAGCTTTCTTTAGTGAATATCTACATATTTGAACACTATCATGCACTACAGCTTTTTCAGACTGAAATCATCATGGCATTAGGATACGAATGATCAGTAATCAGCCCTTAATAATCCCACTTCGAGAGAGAGAAATGGCCTCAATCCATGGTGGATTTGTACCCAGTGCTCATGGGCCTGCAACATGACTGGCGGATGTCTCATGACTTCGGATTTTTAATTCTGAGTCATGTTGGTTTCTCGATGTTCTGACAAAGAAAAGTGACTGCCTGGGTTCGAATTTACGTCCTATGTGCACCATTATACCAACACTGCTTTTACGACATACTGTCGTAAAAGCAGTGTTGTATTACGACATGTGGTTTTCAGGGCCTGTATAATACTCATAACACAGGCCCTGAAAACCACACCAGCCACCAGCAGATCAAACCACACTAAATCGGAGCTAGAGTTTCCAAAAACTATCCAGCCATTTAGTCATTCACACCGCAGCTGCAAATACAAATAGCCCCTACGTAAACCGCGTTATGCCTGTCTACCAGCAAATTGCTATGTCGCTGGCCCTCTGGCCCAAGCCCTGACATTCAATGGCCGACAAACGCACAATCAAGCGGTGGACATGGCCCCGATTCGGGATTCCAATCTCGCTGTTGAATGGCATTATGGTGACGTAACTGGAAGTGTAGTGAGACGTCATCAGTATTATTTGATGGGATTTTGATGTAAATCGTAAATATGGATGTATTACGGTGTTTCTGATTACATGGTGCCGCTTGTAGGTCGCGGCTAAAGAATAACAGCCGCACAGGTCGATCTTCAAGGTTAAGCAACGCTTGCCAAGGCTGGTCTAAGGATGGGTTACCCTCTTAACATAGCGAGTTTCCTCCGTGCCTCGGAAAGCACATTAAGCTGTTGGTCCTGGCTATCATTTTTAGATCTTTGGCAGTCTTTACGGATTGTTAGAAGCCAGTAAATCTGACTCCAGTCATGCCAAGAAGTACCGTGTTACCCAGTTAATGGGGTGTGGAGGTCTGGTAGGCAGCTGCTCCACTATAAATACTGATATTGAGGTGAATCCGATATGACTGGAAGCCGACCCTAATTTAGTTCGGAAAAGGCTAGGCAGATGATGATGGAGCCGCTTGTAGGTTGTCGTTGTTGGTTTCTTTAGAACTTTTTAAAATGGTTCTATTTCTGCCTCCCACCTTGCATACCGAGTGCGTATATTTTAATCTAACCTTCGTAATAAAAAAGTTCTGCGAGATTTATTTTCTAGGTCCGTTTTTCTCAAGTCCCGAGGCAGTTTGAATTACATCCGAGAATTCCAGTTAAAGAAATGGTAGTCTATATTTTCCTGTAACATGGTAATGTAAACTATTAACCAGTTCTTTTGAGAAAATAATAATTACCTACATACATCAGACGCAATAACAGGCTATAAAACTATTAAAGCATGATTGAATAAAACGTTTATCAGTCTTACGAATACGGTGATGAATAGTCTGGCTGACCTACAATGCGTATTAGAGAACTAGGAATCATTACTTCCACACGCATTAACTACGAGTATATGTAAAAGAAATAGTAGCTCCGCTGGGCCGCCACGCCGCAGTCGGGAACGAAGCGACACAATTTATGCTGATTTTATCACCCGCCCATGTGCGAATGTTCTCCCGAGGAGGATATATCTACGCACTCGACGACTCGTAAAACGTCTACCTCACTTTTACCTATCTTAATCTTTGTAACAGCTATTCGATGAACTTCGCTTCCTTCGCTACTAAAAACTTCTGCGAAAAGCCTTCCACTTACTTAAAATCTCTACAGAATGTCTTTCCAGAAACCAGACAGCTTTAGTTAGAGCTGAGCAGGCGATTCAGCGCATTTTATGAGTTTTCTAACAAACGCCTGTCGCTACATACAAGCAAACTACCGACACTACACAGTTTATGTACTCTGTAATAGCTCCACTACTTAAACTTAATTAAGGTTCAGCGAACAAACGAAATCTTTCTGGCGTTTAACACCACTAAATTGTCTTTTTATTTTAAGCTTGTAGCGGAAACAAGATACCTACTAATATCTCGAGTAAGTTTTAAAGATACTCTTTGGTGCGACAAATCCTTTGATATAAATTATCAGATGGAGGGTCATGTCCAGCGGAGCGAAATAAATGAAATCAAAGACTATCTCAGTTTCTTCCACTTAAAGTTTCTATCAGAAGGTTGTAGTGGCAGCTGTGACATAACCCAAAGCCTTATGAATTATTTAGAAGGGAATCGTCCTCTGGCAGCCATTTGAATTATTTTGAAGGCCTTGCTTGTGCATAATGAAGTGTCGTGGATGTTCCCGAAACTCTTTCACACGGGCCACGGGAGCAATTGGGAGTACGCTAATTTATTTGTGAACTCGTTTGTCGGCCTAGTTCAAACTTGTAACGTGGGAGCACAAGCTGACCTACATACGGTAATAAGCATAATATGAACAACGTAGGGAACTGTTGTAATGAAATTAGTCTTCAAAACGCCGTATGCTTGACACAAGAAAATGAAGGAAATTGGACGTTGTAAAATTTAAAGTTGTTGGAAACTCGGTTCTTTCTTCAACTTGTAATATCTGAAGCTGACGTGAAAATACCAACGTTTGAATTATAATACCGGACTGAAAAGATGAAAATTATGTTTGTTTATTTGGATTAAACGGTTTGCAATTTTTTGATTAGTTGATAACTGCTTAAACATTTTACATAAGATAAGTCCATTTGATGTTGTAGAGCTCTTGGTAAAATATACATGGTTTCCTGTAACCTGCGGAAGTCTACACAAAGTGACATTCACTTTGTGTAGGTACACAAAATGAATGTGAGTGGGAGTGTGTGTGATGTGAGTGGGTCCCGAGTCGTTATCCACGCACTTTCATCTTCCCTCACCAAACTCCTGCTTCTCGGTGCTACCTCAAACGTCTTGCACGGACTCCCTATGCATAAGTCCTCCATATCCGCATACTAAATCTAAAGTGGTCACTTACACACGATTTTCTCAAGTTTAAACTTTAAATATACTCGTAAATCTCCTTAAGTTTGACTTGGACGCTTTAACTCGTACTACTGTGACCGACTTGAGATGAAATGCACGCAATACATTTATTCCACTATTTCCGAGGAGGGAGGGATCATTTCCTGAGATTCCTTTGTCTCAATCAAGCCACCTCGCTAGGGAAATTAACCTCACCATAATTGTACTGGGTTTTATCATAATTCACCTCGGAGTAATATGGATGAAATACGATATGAACATAAGACGATTACGGGCTATTATCCGGTTTCCTGAGTAAAGAAATCTTGGGTAAGTAAAAAATGTTCAATTTTATGTAACATAATGCATAATACATTTTAATTTTTGGATTTTATGGTACACTAGCTTCTGCCAGCGACTTCGTCCGCGTGGAATAGTTACTTTACCCCCGATTTTTAAACTCTCAGCCCGATCGGTTTGAAATTGACAAAAGATAGACATATGCTGTTCCGGGATATTTTTTAGATAATTTTATGTAGAACATTTACGTAATACATGATCTCTATGTAACTTTAACCATTAAGGCTACACACGCGACGGAAGCTTAAAAAATGGAGTAACTTCTCCCGTTTTCCCAACATTTTCCTTTACTGCTCTGCTCCTATTGATTGTAGCGTGATGAAAAGTATACTATAACCTGCCCAGGAGTATGAAGAATAATTGCACCAAGTTTCGTTAAAATCGGTCGCGTAGTTTTTGTTTCTATAAAGAACATACAAACAGACAGACAGACAGACAGACAGACAGACAAAAATTTTACTGATTGCATTTTTGGCACCAGTATCGATCACTAATCACCCCCTGATAGTTATTTTGAAAATATATTCCTTGTACAGAATTGACCTCTCTACAGATTTATTATAAGTATAGATAAGTTGTAATTAAAATGTAATTTTTGGTTATTTAATCGGCTGTTTTTATTGTTACGAACCTGAAGCTCGTAACAATACTATTTAAAACATTCCAGCACACATATTCATATGACAGTTGTTGCATGTCACTCTACAGATAAAAACAGTGTTATTTTTAAATGATGCCAATAAAAATTGTGATAAGCTCACTCGCGGCTGAAACGCATGAAAAAAGCTGGATTCAATTTTTTTACCGATTGTATTTTTGTTGTAAGCAGTGACAAGTGGCAGGCTTTAGGTGAAGCTCATCCAACATAACCGGTCCAGTTTCCGTATAAAAAAAAAAACAATTGACCGTCTCGGCAATTTAGGATCCCAAACTTTTACTAAAGAAAACTGCAATTACAACACCATTTCGAAGGTAATTAAAAAAAGTATTCGATCCCAATTGACTGAAAAACTGCAAGAATTCGAATTCGCACCCAGTATTCCAATGTTTTAGAAGGATATGCTGTATAAAAGTTTTCACACTAAACGAACATAGATAAGACTGACTGGTAACATCAATGAAAACCAGTGTCTATTTGTAAAAAAAAAAACTAATCTATCGTTTTTAGAGCGGCCCATCGCTTGGTCGGACATGATGAACGACGAAATTAAAAACGAACGCTGGAAACGATGCATATCGATTTGTTTCCCCATTCAGGGACACAAGCGGTAGCGACAGCGGGAGCGGGAGCGATTACAAACCGCGTCTAAGCATCGCGCCGACATGCACTAGCGCCAGCCGCCGCCTCGGGGTATTTCTGTTAGCCAGAAATTCAGGAACAACTAACATACAACCGTCGGGGCATTTAATTGAAACGAATTTTTGCCACGGAATATTCGTTACGGGTTTTTTCAGTTTCAGCTTGTTTTGCAGTTTTATTAGGAACTTTTAATAGAAGTTTGTGTTTTATTATATATTCTTCATTATATTGCTGTGTAAAGTAGGTAATTCACATGTTTATGTCCCATATAAAATTATTTACAAATAAGCATTTCGTAAGCCCCTACAAGTTCTTGTTATTA
Source organism: Hecatera dysodea (assembly GCA_905332915.2). NCBI lineage: Eukaryota > Metazoa > Arthropoda > Insecta > Lepidoptera > Noctuidae > Hecatera > Hecatera dysodea. The sequence goes on along the minus strand of HG995299.1, from coordinate 12,747,161 downwards.
AAATATTATTCGCTTAATTTTCGGTATTGTATATCCATCAAAAGTATTTAACAACTTTATATTTAATAATTACTTAAAAGTTCTCAGAATTCAAGTAATTCCTAAATATTTTACAGAATGTTGAAGTAAATGAAAAGCATTTTCCCTAAAGAGCCAATAAAGTTGGTAGATAGTAGATCCGGTAGGTATATTGCTCACGATATTTTTCTTTCGGTGTAATGGTTCGTTTTAGTCAATACGGAACGACTGCAGTATGCGTCAGAGTTCTGGATAGGTACTTTCGTAAGTAGGTAGGTACTAAAGGGCTGCCATACAAGGGCAGAAGGACTGGAAAGGAGATACTTTCGTTTTTCCTTGAAATGACCGTACGCCTTATTTTATGCCAGAATTTTGAAGTCTTGCATAAAATAAGATGTTCCATAGTCATAATATATAGAGACACACTCGAAACATAATAGCAAATTCGCAACCAAGCTGCAGCACATGCAAATAGCTTAAATCAAAACAAGCAGCAGTTTCCTCGAACAGATTTCCAGAATACTGGTGTCAGTATATACGGTGACCCACTTATCGACTTAGCCAGGCAAGCAATGAGTTCTGGAGACGATTCTAATACATCTTGTGTCAGGAGAACTGCTTCGATTGATTTGCAGTTGTAGCTGCTGGAATATATTGTGCAATCTTTGAATTTTGTATTGCTGTTTCGTATTTACGTAACTTGGGAACTTACTCGCAAACTACTTAAATTGCACGTATTTTCGAAGATCATAAAATTATTAACAAATTATGTTAGTAAATAAATTTCAGAATATTGAGAATTTTAAGTTGAGTTTTTATAAGGCGTCCTTAACTCAAAATTTCTAATTCCAAATCGACACTTTTGAAAAGAGATGAAGAATGCAGATTTGTTAGCACAAACTGCCATCTCAAAGCACCTGTAGCTCAATTTTACATGAGCTCTTAATGCGCCTCGCAAACATTTCACGCAATAAAACAATCAATAAAAGGGGACTCAACATACATAAGTCAGAGATACCATTACGAACTTCAGATCATGTTACCAACGTTAAACCATTACTGAATATTCAAGTACACACACGATCTAACAGCACATGTTATGTTCTTAAGAAAGAGCTTTTAAATTCTGCCCAGAGGTACCCACCTACTTCACTTACTCCGGTTCTTTGTAAGGCTTATGAATAAATAAAGCAAGAAATTTCTTGCGCCAACCGCTCGGGGGATGCAAGAGGTAGTTATTTCATTTTAAATAGATCGCGGTAGCGGTGGGTACAAGCCAACACCGCTGTTTTAATTAAGCCTTATTATGAATTACGCAACGGTATGAGGGAATTCTGCTTGTGTCGTTTATTTTGTTTTACTTACTTTGTGCACTACTATTGTTGTGTAGAAGTGATATGGTGGAATTATGTGAAAGACGAGTTTGCAATATGTCACTAAATTCATAATGGTCTATAATTGTTTGGTCAATGGTCTCGTAATACTTTTTGATAACCGAACTATTAAAAGCAATGACTGCACAATGACATTCTAATGGTAAGACACTGATCAAAGGAAGTGTCAAAATTTTCAGCAGATTACTGCATACATCTGTCATTCATTTGTCATTATGTACGAGATTACCATTCTATGCCATTTCTTTCAATGGAGTGTCAGGGGTTTACCATTGGAAAGTCATAGTGACACTTTTATAATAGTAGATAACCAAAATTGTCAAAATCAACCATTATGAAATCAATGATAGACAATTATGACACTATTGTAATAGCAGGCTTGATGCCCTGGATAGGTTTAGCCAACACTCCACAACTAAGTACCTGTGTATCGGTATCGGTATTATACTTACCATTGGTAGCTTTAAATCCGTCTAGATCTTTTCAAACATACTAAAGAGAATCGTAGTTTACTCTGCTCATCTTATTTTAAGGCACCCATTAAGCTGGTAACGGCGTAGGTTATTAAGATTATCATCATTTTAACAGCCTATAAATCTCTCAAAATACTCTCTTGTTTCAATTTTCAGTAAGCAATTTCTCAACTAATATAACCTTTATAAACACGTGTTAGAATTTACACATATGATTTTGTTATCTCTATTAAGCTTCATTTTTAATGGTAAAAAGTTTTCCATGAAAAGTTTTAAAGCCAAAATACGAAATATATACCTCAAACCGGGCTTCGGAAAATAAAGTAAAACCGCGGTAGTGGCTACTTGTCTATCAAGGGTAAAACCGATGAAACAACGGGTAAAAAACCGGACCGGGCGGCTATGTTGAGAGGAAAAGCGGAAAATCCTATTGAATAATTTTTCGACGGTTCTATCCAGGTTTAATAAAAACAAATAGTCTGAACAAACTTCGTGCATTTTATCGTATCTTTTTAAACGTTTTATTTTTTTTCTTCGTCGTTTTGTCTGTCTTACTAATTAATCTGTATTTTATAGTAAAAACTGCGGAGGTACGGAACTGAGAATTGGATTGCCTAAAAACGGTTTTCTTTATTAACTCCATGAGCGCCCTCTACAGAAAAGCTTTCGAAGCATTGGGCATGAAAGACACAAGACAGTGAACATGAACATATCACGGCTTTGTAAGGCTTGGGACAACTTTGGTTCGGCACACATCCGAAAGATGTCGCTTTTTAGTTCTTTTCTATCTTGTTCAACAACACCAACAGGGTTTTCCAATTTTCACGCTATTGTCCTCTCACAGAGTATTTTTACTGTGTGAGTGGAGTCTCAACCTTATAAATATTCGAATTCCTTTACCTGCCGCAATGTGATCCATAACATTTTCAGTGTAAAAATGTGAAATCGATATCCTTCTTTAACATAAAACTTACACAATTTATACACTTTAATGTCCTATTCCAAATTAGCATCATCATCATCACTACTAAATAAAATAATGTAACTTTCGCACGTAGGTACATAAATGGGCAAACAAACACACAGGTGCACTCAGGTCCAATTTAATTATAATTACCGCACTTGTGTTCAACTAACGCTTCATTGGACGGTTAATTGCCCATTGTGCAGTAACATCTCTATCCATTAATCCCTTCCCAATGCTATCATGTAAACGCTAGCTGCATTTGTAATATGTTGGTAAACCAACCTGTCATTTAAGAAGAAATATAGATTAATTAAAAATAATTAAAAAATCTTTTTACTAAAAAAAACAACCAACTTCTATACAAAAAAACTTACTTTAATTTCGGAAGTCGGTGTTCAAAAAACGAAGAAACAACCAAAAACACCGATTTCCGAAATTAAAGTTATTTTTGTATTGAAGTCGGTTGTTTTTTTTTTTGTAATGTTTATTTTTTATTTTTCACTTTTTAATGGTACAGCGTACACGGTATAAATTGATGCAAAGAATAAACAAGCATGCGATTTCAGCAATCCCGAAAGATTTGCTATAATTTATTAAAGAGTTCTGTTTCCTATCTCTGTTCTTGATCAGATCTTTACCGAACTAGAAAAGGACCACCTTGAAATACACTATATAATGCTCTTCCAAACCATCGTATACAATTTCATTTTTTCATTTTACATCGACAAGAGTGAATGAGAAAATCATCAATGTAGTTGAAGCCACGCATTATTAGGGATAACTCAAATACTAGTCGTCAGTCAATCAAATTTAAGTGGAACCAAACAACAAGTACCAGCTTTGGAATACAAAAAGAATCATAAAAAACGGGACACCCAGTACCAAGTTATGAGGACCAAACACAAAAACAATACAGTCGACTTGAGAACCTCCTCCTTGTTTGGAAGTCGGTTAAAAAAAAGACTAACGCTCTATTCATCATGGAAAAGTGGACTAAAAACACGATTTGTTATTTCATTTACTTGGATTATCATCGATCTAATATTTTTTTTATATACATATAAATGTATGTGTTACATAAGGAAATATTAGACCTATGAAGTTTTTTGAAATCCTAAATTTTTATTTGGATTTTATTTTTGTGTAAAATTGTGTTCCAGGGTAACTCCAACTAAGGGTTTCAAACGGCAAATCTCTCGTGAAAATATTTACCTCCCAAATCAAACTGCTTCAGCAGGAGGGATAAAATTTCCTAAACGAAAGCGACCAATCACGCACAATTCGTATGACCTCAGTGATAAGTCAGTATACGACAGCAATTGCGTGTTGTTTTAAAAACGTGGTATCCATTTTATAAGACTTTTTAAAAAATAAAACACATTTTCTTCGAGTTAATAGATATAAATAAATAAAAATTAAGTATTTCACTCGCGAATTTGACCGTTGCTTAATTTTATCGAAAAAGAAATAACAAGCCTGAAACATAAATAATTTTTATTTGAATTCAAAATTCCAAGTCTAACCGAAGTTACAGTTGTTTACAATGACCCGAAAACAGGCATCTTTATTGGTGGAGACCTAATCTGTATTCAAACTGCGAAACTTATGTCTTGACAGGCAATTCAAAATGTTTAATTTAAAAACAAAAAGATAAATCTATATGAAGATGAACCCATCTCAGACTAGTTAAACACCAACCCTTAATAAAAAAGAAACCATTAAAAATCCGAAAGCTCACAAAGAAACGTAATTATAAACACAATAAAGAGACAAAATGGCTGCCACGCTCACCTTTATGATACGCGTGTGACGTAAAGAAGACAGGATGAAATTATTGTAATGCGATCTGTAACGCACAAATCAAAGTGGTGCTGGATAAGATGGAGTCCGAAGGTAATTGAGCTGTCAGCTGAAATTAATGCTATTGCTTTGTGGAGTGGTTGAAAGGTAAGCACGGCTCGTGTGCGCGTCAAGTATTCATGCTTGGTGAAGTGTGCCCGCGAAACTTCGCGCCTACGCACTATGGTTTTACGTTGTTTTTTTTTTATTATATTGGCATTGGACCAAAAGGTGAAAGTGTCGTTTGAGCTTACTATTTATCATTAGAATAACAACGATAAAGTAATACAACTTTAATATGTTTGCATATATGTTAAAGTTGTATTACATTCTCGTGAGTGTTGCAATGTCGACTATAATTTAATTGATCTTTGAACATTTCAGCAACCTACAGCTAAGTTATCGATTTACAATCACTCAAAAGCTTTTATTTTATAGTAATGACTATAGACGTAGTAATTACCTACAGTTAAACAAGAAAATACCCACACAGAAACAATTTCATGCCTATTAATAAAATAATTTTATAAATAAATAACACTTATCATATTATGTTAATAATAGTCACTTATCTACTTAATTATTGCAAAACAAGTAACAGGTGGGCCTACATATGTTATTTATTTCTAATTACTTTGCAAATGAACTACCTAAAGAGATCCTTTATACCATATAGTCGCTGTTCGCTACTTAAACATATTTTTTATATTAAGTCGTAATAAGTATCAGTTCTTCCTTTATGGCCTTAATAATTGGCGATACTAAGCTATCTAAATGTTCTATCACAAGGGTTTTTTTTTAAATGCGTATGTAGCGGTGAAATTGCAGTAATGAAATAAAATTAGATTTTAAACCAGTTTATTAGAGCTATGCAGGTACTCATGCACGTCATCATATTTTTAGCTTCAAGTTTGAATATGTGCTAGACAGAATTTAAGTTTTATCAATCTCAGACACTTTTCTATATTAGCCATTTCGCTTTATGTAGGTTTAAAGCTGATATTATTATGAACTTTCGACAAAATTTTATTAAACTGATCAAAGACTTCACACTGCATATTTCAGGCAACTATTAAGTCTCCCACTGACAGGAACGACAATGCTACAGCCAGCTTTTGTAGAAGTTGTTCTACCGTGTTTGAGAGGCTTTACTAAAACTATATTCGATACAGCTATGCGCGATAAAAGCTGCATTCAGTGAGCCCAGCCCTTTAAATCCTGGCGACTATCAGTCACTGCGCAGATTATATCTAATAGGACAGAAGATGTATAGCCTCACAATCTGAGGGCAGTTAGGCTAAGAGACGAATGGATACTTATGGCTCGCTAGAAAATAATGACCATCATTAGGAGGGCCGCAAATCTTTGATATAATGCCATTATTATGCCTTATACTACAAGCCGCTTGCAGGTTCGATCAAACGAAAACTTATTAGTAAGACGTAATAATCCTCTCATACTTATGGTGATTGGAATAAAAAAGATTACATCATTTTCAATTTCATTCATTATCTGTTTGTAAGATCTGATATTCAAGATGGTATAAAAAATGTGTAGTGTTTCTCTCTATAGACATTTTCAAAGGACTTTAGTTCGAGGAGTATTTCTAAGGTATCGCATGTAATAGCAATCAATAAATTACGAAATCAATAAAGTTACTACTGCATCTACTGTGAGTATTCACTTTCATGCTGACTCGGGGTTCTGTTGTCCCAATGATAAAATACACGTAGCGTATCGTCCTTTCATCTTGGGCAATCTGTAAGAATTCAATAGAACAGATCTGCAGATAACTTTGTATCATTTAATCTTAGCATTATACTGCAAAGTCCTCTTTACCCGTTGATGCAAAGTCAGTCATACAAATAACCTCTATTCATCATTATTCCGACATCGTCGCGTCGTAGTTATGCCGTCTCTCCGAGTCACTGAGGTCAAACAGCAAACATGTGTAATACCAGGAAAACATCATATAACACAAAATTTCCTATAAAACAGCATTCCAAAGGTCGATAAGGTCAATATCTAAATTCCAAAGCAAGACTGGCTATCTCATAAAGAAATTTTGAGCACATTTAGGATAAGGAAGGTCAATTTTTAAAAGCCAGGGAGATGTAGGTATTTTAAATTTTGTTACCAACGAATCTTATCCCAGCATTCAAAACACGCTAAACCCTCGAAGCACAATAGAATTAAAACAATAACTCTGATTCTTACTTCATTAATCATCTAAGTAGCGTGCAGCCAACGCCATAATAAAAGGCTTGACTATCATATATCATGCTCAGCCTATAAATCTTAAATATCCCCTCGGTTCATTGAGAATAAGTGCCGGATCCCAGAATGACAATACACGGGGTCCCTGATTTATTCCCAGTTCAGAAATCGAGAGATTAAGTCTACAATAACATCCTTTGCCCCTACATCAGGCGAGCGTCAGAAATATATTTTATTGCAGTCTGTCTGTACTCATATTTCTTCTTCAAAGCGTTATGATATCGCACTTGACCTTTGTGGTCGATGTAAATCTTAGCTAAGACTATGTGCACACCAGAGGGGAAATATTTTTTTCTACTAACATCAGAACCGTTTTGGCTATTAATTCAAATCAATTTCTACATTACATTTTGACTATGGGTTTTTTTTAATGCGACTATGCACACCAAGGGTCTTTTCATGTAGCTTTAGTGTGTCTAAAGAAAGTTTTGACTCATTTCTGCGCACTGCCCTTACTTCTCCATAAACTAAATCCTACTGGGGAGCGATGTGGTGGTGGGTTATTCTGTTGTTTCGTTTTTTCGCAAGTTATCTTTAGAGAATATCAGATAAGTAGTCATAGTTTATGGTACTTATCGGAGATTTTGTGTGATTAAAAAGGGAAAGGACGTTTTTACGATAGTCTGTGAAATCCTTTCAGCCCAGTATGGCGTGTGCTGTTAAGTTTAAATAATGTTAGAGTATTCTTTCTTATACACGCTGTCTTCAGTATTCTTACAAAAGGTAGATTATCTAGTTGCGCAGTTTATTTTAGCTCTCATACACCTTTTCACGTCCATTACAAATCGTATATAATGCAGATAAAATAATTCCAACGGCTGACGCTGGTTTTATATTTCTCCTTTTTCGATATTCAATAGACAGCTCTAACCGGTAAAGGAAATCCTTGTAAAAACTTACCCATTCGTTAATTAATTCTAAACTGGTACCATTGCTACCTCTGTGTGTGCAATATGGCTGCAACGGCTCCCTAGCATGATAATTACAATCTCCACATCAAATGTCTATTGTATGTGTTTGCAAAGAATATGATCCGTAGGTACCTGTTAGTTACGCGAATAAGGGTTCTTGAAATGAAATGATTGTATGGTCTATTTTGCTAAATTATTTATTTGTACTATTTTATTTGTTTAGAAAAGGGAACTACAAGCAGCTACATTATACAATATTACAAACAGAAATAACAATAACATATTTAATAATGTATCCCACAGCGCTGTTCACAGATTACTATTAATATTAGTACTTTATGTCGCTAGGGGGTAAGCTGTACATGCATGACAGTTACACAAATATAAAAACAGAAGTACTATCGCACTATTGCGGAAAAAGAAACCAATCAATCATAATATAATATGATGAAATTCTTCCGTTACTGAGTCACTAACTGACAGACAGTACACAACCAAAACTATTGGCCGTAGAAAGCTGAAATTGGACATGTAGGTTCTCTACACTCGGCAGGCGAGCACTAAGGGAGGATTTCTCGAAATGCATACAGGATCGGGGAAAAAACTGGACATGTACGTGCGAAGTCGTAGGCACAAGCTAGTGAGTTATAAATAAATCAAAATAATGAGAATTTAAAACAAAGCTAAAATTGCTGCAAGTTTCATGTACAAAGTCCTGCTCATAACAAGGCGGATGACATTAAAAACGAATAAAAGCGAATTTCTTTGTTAAAAAAAACCCTGCACCTAATTGGTTTAGTGTGTTACAAGCAATCCGCGCTGCGTGCGTGACACCAACGATGCGGTACGGTGCGCAAAAACATCGCTCGCGAAAGCTGCGCCGCGCCGGCGCAATTACTGACAGGATCGCCTCCGTTTTTGTGGCCGCTTAATATATAGGTCTTCGAAAACTGTACCACTGGGTCTTACTCCGAGAACCATCATTAGAATACCGTGTATAACCATTAGCTACATACTGTGGTCTAATTATACTCACTCGTTATAGTTATTTCACGGCAAAACGCATCAAATTAACCCATTATTTCTCCCGCTTCGCACACTACAGTCAACTTTTTTTGTTTAAAAGTAAGGTCCGTCTCACTTGTTCATTTTATCGTGAAACTAAACGTTTACGTAAAAAAGAGCTTTTTAAACATTACTTTTAATGAGATTCACACGTTGTTGTTAAGTGGATTCGTAATCTGAAAACTGTTTAAAAGAAAACTATTAAAGATAAACAGCGAAGATCGTGTCGGATACGTGTTATTATCGCGATTGAAAGCTTTCAATATAAAGAGATAATACTTGGTTATTTGGCCAAGTTTGATATTTTTATTTCTTGAACGTTTTCATTTTGTTTCCCGCACAACTGTATCTACAGCTCCTTATATAATTAACTAGCTTCTTTCCGCGACTTCGTCCCCGTGGAATCCCCGATTTTAAAACATTCTTTATCGCTGCTCCACTCCTATTGGCTTAAGCGTGATGATATATAGCCTAAAGCCTTTCTCGATAAATGGTCTATTCAACCCAAAAATAATTTTTCAATTCGAACCAGTAGTTCCTGAGATTAGCGCGTTCGAACAAACAAACAAACTCTTCCGCTTTATAATATTAGTATAGACTAGCTGCTGCCCGCGGCTTCGTCCCCGTGGAATCCCCGATTTTAAAACATTCTTTATCGCTGCTCCACTCCTATTGGCTTAAGCGTGATGATATATAGCCTAAAGCCTTTCTCGATAAATGGTCTATTCAACCCAAAAATAATTTTTCAATTCGAACCAGTAGTTCCTGAGATAAGCGCGTTCGAACAAACAAACAAACTCTTCCGCTTTATAATATTAGTATAGACTAGCTGTAGTAATTGGAAAGTCTGACAGGCTAAATAAATACCTACTAAAAACTTGCAATGTTCATATTTATTGATACTCTGTGTTATCCAGCCTATGTCTTCCAAGCCAGTTTCAAATTTTAGGTACCCTCTGTGAGAAAGTCTTGTGAAGATCCCGTCCAATTTGTGCAATTACAATTTGTTGTAGAAATATACCTCCCAGCCCAGTAACAAAACCAACACCCTCCAGCACTAAGTTATGCGAACATTACACTCGTAATTAACTCCCATTATCATCCACCATCTATTTCCCAGCGGATTCTAATCAGAATACAGGTTCCTCTCTACATAGCTACACCTGCATATAGCGGTTCATTAGCAACTCCTTCCATATTTACATTTATCATGTCGTGTCAACAATGAGGATTTATGACGTGCAATTATTGCCGCAGCCGGGCAAAAACAGAGTGATTGACGTCCCCGATCGGTGCCGACCTCTGCCGAGCCCTCCCGACAGCGAAGAACCAACAATGTTTAAGAAATCTGGTGCATTATAAATGAAGTGGACGGAGACATAAGATATGTAAAGTTCCATTAACTTTATGCATAAAACGAAATAGTATTGGACAAAGGACGTGCCGATACCAGTTTTGCTGTGTGGTATGAAGGATTCTGGAGCAAATATTTGAGTCACATAATGGAAAAATATGTTATGGGTAATAATGGATAATGAGTTTAATTACTTACACAATACATACTAGAGTACGTACTAACTGCGATGCTAATTCACAACAAACACGGTCGACCGATTTTCAGTCAATACACATCTCTGTAATTGGAAATCGATTACATTGTCTTGCTCTAACCATGTACATAAATCTGGTCGTCGGCACGTAGCTCGGTACTGTAACGTACAGGGTTCAAAGATTACGACTATTCTGGATACAGAAACAATTTGAACGCGGTCGTGTTTCGGAATATTTTCTTAGAAAGTGTTCCATTCTATTTTTCATATGTATTTTTTAGTATTGTTATGGCTTGCATGAAAATTAATTATTTCTAGAACTTTTAAAATTATCTTCCAGGGATCTAAAATTGGGCAAGCTACCAGTTTGGCGATAAGTGGGGACTTAACGCCACAATGGTGGCGGAGGACACGAGGGATCATATGGTGGAGGCCTGCCCTAACGGAGCGACGTCGTTTCCTCGTCGAGGCGATGGCGGCGGAGATCTCTCGCTTCCGGCCCTGATCCATGGTGCGGAGCGAAGAGGAATAGGAAGCGGGCACCTTAATTAACTAGCTTCTTTCCGCGACTTCGTCCCCGTGGAATCCCCGATTTTAAAACATTCTTTATCGCTGCTCCACTCCTATTGGCTTAAGCGTGATGATATATAGCCTAAAGCCTTTCTCGATAAATGGTCTATTCAACCCAAAAATAATTTTTCAATTCGAACCAGTAGTTCCTGAGATTAGCGCGTTCGAACAAACAAACAAACTCTTCCGCTTTATAATATTAGTATAGACTAGCTGCTGCCCGCGGCTTCGTCCCCGTGGAATCCCCGATTTTAAAACATTCTTTATCGCTGCTCCACTCCTATTGGCTTAAGCGTGATGATATATAGCCTAAAGCCTTTCTCGATAAATGGTCTATTCAACCCAAAAATAATTTTTCAATTCGAACCAGTAGTTCCTGAGATAAGCGCGTTCGAACAAACAAACAAACTCTTCCGCTTTATAATATTAGTATAGACTAGCTGCTGCCCGCGGCTTCGTCCCCGTGGAATCCCCGATTTTAAAACATTCTTTATCGCTGCTCCGCTCCTATTGGCTTAAGCGTGATGATATATAGCCTAAAGCCTTCCTCGATAAATGTTCTATTCAACCCAAAAATATTTTTTCAATTCGAACCAGTAGTTCCTGAGATTAGCGCGTTCAAACAAACAAACAAACTCTTCAGCTTTATAATATTAGTATAGATTATTCCATAGCTTGCCGCCATTCAATGGGTTTCTAACAACATCTTTAATTTGTTATGCTCTAAAAAACAAATTAATCCGCTTAGAACATGTCTGAGATAATTCTAGTGCTTCCTTACGCACTAAATAAATAAAAGCATTAAGCCGAGCAGTGTATGAATCTTTGCAGTAATTATTCAGTGTGGAGTACCCAGGCATTATTTGCAATAGGATTAATAGATAGCATTTAAATGCTTAAATTGCTCTCATTTTGAAACACGGAACAAAAGAAATCGGTCTAATAATACAGAATTTCCAATCATTCACGTGAACACAGATTGGTACTTAATCAGATAGGTTCAATAATGGCACCTAACAAACTTTTAGATCTTGATCGAGATTAGCCTTACTTAGCTGTAAATGTGTCAGACGAATGGCCAGACAAAAAAGAAAGCAATGGCTAATTTAAAAATGTTTGATTTCACCAGATAGAGAAATTGGTAAGATTTGGCATTAAGGCCTTATTGCGAGCCTGAATGTTTATTCTAGTTTTTCAGCAGCCTTTGGGGAAATCTGCTTCCAGTAATTGGAAAGTCTGACAGGCTAAATAAATACCTACTAAAAACTTGCAATGTTCATATTTATTGATACTCTGTGTTATCCAGCCTATGTCTTCCAAGCCAGTTTCAAATTTTAGGTACCCTCTGTGAGAAAGTCTTGTGAAGATCCCGTCCAATTTGTGCAATTACAATTTGTTGTAGAAATATACCTCCCAGCCCAGTAACAAAACCAACACCCTCCAGCACTAAGTTATGCGAACATTACACTCGTAATTAACTCCCATTATCATCCACCATCTATTTCCCAGCGGATTCTAATCAGAATACAGGTTCCTCTCTACATAGCTACACCTGCATATAGCGGTTCATTAGCAACTCCTTCCATATTTACATTTATCATGTCGTGTCAACAATGAGGATTTATGACGTGCAATTATTGCCGCAGCCGGGCAAAAACAGAGTGATTGACGTCCCCGATCGGTGCCGACCTCTGCCGAGCCCTCCCGACAGCGAAGAACCAACAATGTTTAAGAAATCTGGTGCATTATAAATGAAGTGGACGGAGACATAAGATATGTAAAGTTCCATTAACTTTATGCATAAAACGAAATAGTATTGGACAAAGGACGTGCCGATACCAGTTTTGCTGTGTGGTATGAAGGATTCTGGAGCAAATATTTGAGTCACATAATGGAAAAATATGTTATGGGTAATAATGGATAATGAGTTTAATTACTTACACAATACATACTAGAGTACGTACTAACTGCGATGCTAATTCACAACAAACACGGTCGACCGATTTTCAGTCAATACACATCTCTGTAATTGGAAATCGATTACATTGTCTTGCTCTAACCATGTACATAAATCTGGTCGTCGGCACGTAGCTCGGTACTGTAACGTACAGGGTTCAAAGATTACGACTATTCTGGATACAGAAACAATTTGAACGCGGTCGTGTTTCGGAATATTTTCTTAGAAAGTGTTCCATTCTATTTTTCATATGTATTTTTTAGTATTGTTATGGCTTGCATGAAAATTAATTATTTCTAGAACTTTTAAAATTATCTTCCAGGGATCTAAAATTGGGCAAGCTACCAGTTTGGCGATAAGTGGGGACTTAACGCCACAATGGTGGCGGAGGACACGAGGGATCATATGGTGGAGGCCTGCCCTAACGGAGCGACGTCGTTTCCTCGTCGAGGCGATGGCGGCGGAGATCTCTCGCTTCCGGCCCTGATCCATGGTGCGGAGCGAAGAGGAATAGGAAGCGGGCACCTTAATTAACTAGCTTCTTTCCGCGACTTCGTCCCCGTGGAATCCCCGATTTTAAAACATTCTTTATCGCTGCTCCACTCCTATTGGCTTAAGCGTGATGATATATAGCCTAAAGCCTTTCTCGATAAATGGTCTATTCAACCCAAAAATAATTTTTCAATTCGAACCAGTAGTTCCTGAGATTAGCGCGTTCGAACAAACAAACAAACTCTTCCGCTTTATAATATTAGTATAGACTAGCTGCTGCCCGCGGCTTCGTCCCCGTGGAATCCCCGATTTTAAAACATTCTTTATCGCTGCTCCACTCCTATTGGCTTAAGCGTGATGATATATAGCCTAAAGCCTTTCTCGATAAATGGTCTATTCAACCCAAAAATAATTTTTCAATTCGAACCAGTAGTTCCTGAGATAAGCGCGTTCGAACAAACAAACAAACTCTTCCGCTTTATAATATTAGTATAGACTAGCTGCTGCCCGCGGCTTCGTCCCCGTGGAATCCCCGATTTTAAAACATTCTTTATCGCTGCTCCGCTCCTATTGGCTTAAGCGTGATGATATATAGCCTAAAGCCTTCCTCGATAAATGTTCTATTCAACCCAAAAATATTTTTTCAATTCGAACCAGTAGTTCCTGAGATTAGCGCGTTCAAACAAACAAACAAACTCTTCAGCTTTATAATATTAGTATAGATTATTCCATAGCTTGCCGCCATTCAATGGGTTTCTAACAACATCTTTAATTTGTTATGCTCTAAAAAACAAATTAATCCGCTTAGAACATGTCTGAGATAATTCTAGTGCTTCCTTACGCACTAAATAAATAAAAGCATTAAGCCGAGCAGTGTATGAATCTTTGCAGTAATTATTCAGTGTGGAGTACCCAGGCATTATTTGCAATAGGATTAATAGATAGCATTTAAATGCTTAAATTGCTCTCATTTTGAAACACGGAACAAAAGAAATCGGTCTAATAATACAGAATTTCCAATCATTCACGTGAACACAGATTGGTACTTAATCAGATAGGTTCAATAATGGCACCTAACAAACTTTTAGATCTTGATCGAGATTAGCCTTACTTAGCTGTAAATGTGTCAGACGAATGGCCAGACAAAAAAGAAAGCAATGGCTAATTTAAAAATGTTTGATTTCACCAGATAGAGAAATTGGTAAGATTTGGCATTAAGGCCTTATTGCGAGCCTGAATGTTTATTCTAGTTTTTCAGCAGCCTTTGGGGAAATCTGCTTCCAGTAATTGGAAAGTCTGACAGGCTAAATAAATACCTACTAAAAACTTGCAATGTTCATATTTATTGATACTCTGTGTTATCCAGCCTATGTCTTCCAAGCCAGTTTCAAATTTTAGGTACCCTCTGTGAGAAAGTCTTGTGAAGATCCCGTCCAATTTGTGCAATTACAATTTGTTGTAGAAATATACCTCCCAGCCCAGTAACAAAACCAACACCCTCCAGCACTAAGTTATGCGAACATTACACTCGTAATTAACTCCCATTATCATCCACCATCTATTTCCCAGCGGATTCTAATCAGAATACAGGTTCCTCTCTACATAGCTACACCTGCATATAGCGGTTCATTAGCAACTCCTTCCATATTTACATTTATCATGTCGTGTCAACAATGAGGATTTATGACGTGCAATTATTGCCGCAGCCGGGCAAAAACAGAGTGATTGACGTCCCCGATCGGTGCCGACCTCTGCCGAGCCCTCCCGACAGCGAAGAACCAACAATGTTTAAGAAATCTGGTGCATTATAAATGAAGTGGACGGAGACATAAGATATGTAAAGTTCCATTAACTTTATGCATAAAACGAAATAGTATTGGACAAAGGACGTGCCGATACCAGTTTTGCTGTGTGGTATGAAGGATTCTGGAGCAAATATTTGAGTCACATAATGGAAAAATATGTTATGGGTAATAATGGATAATGAGTTTAATTACTTACACAATACATACTAGAGTACGTACTAACTGCGATGCTAATTCACAACAAACACGGTCGACCGATTTTCAGTCAATACACATCTCTGTAATTGGAAATCGATTACATTGTCTTGCTCTAACCATGTACATAAATCTGGTCGTCGGCACGTAGCTCGGTACTGTAACGTACAGGGTTCAAAGATTACGACTATTCTGGATACAGAAACAATTTGAACGCGGTCGTGTTTCGGAATATTTTCTTAGAAAGTGTTCCATTCTATTTTTCATATGTATTTTTTAGTATTGTTATGGCTTGCATGAAAATTAATTATTTCTAGAACTTTTAAAATTATCTTCCAGGGATCTAAAATTGGGCAAGCTACCAGTTTGGCGATAAGTGGGGACTTAACGCCACAATGGTGGCGGAGGACACGAGGGATCATATGGTGGAGGCCTGCCCTAACGGAGCGACGTCGTTTCCTCGTCGAGGCGATGGCGGCGGAGATCTCTCGCTTCCGGCCCTGATCCATGGTGCGGAGCGAAGAGGAATAGGAAGCGGGCACCTCCTTCTGCAAACCAGTAATACTAGCAAAGGAGGAAGCAGACCGCGCGAGGGAGACGGAAACCTCACGACCCAGCCGAATCAATACAAGGAGACGCTCCGGGCGTCGGGAGTAGCAATTCCTGGCTACCGTAGGCACGGGCCTGCGGATAGCTCGCCGTCCGATAACCGAGCAAGGGTTGACGGCGCGTCGTGTGTCACGCGCGCCTCAAAGTTATGTCAGCTAAGGTCAGTACTTGTTAGGATTGCGGAATTTGTTCGAAAGAGTCACCGCGGCCCTGAAACCGTATAGGGCATTAGAAGGAACACACGGGATTTTAGTCAGTAAGAGTCTGACATTACCTTCCGCTCCGCTCAGAGAGGAAGAAGTAATTTGATGATTTGATGAAAAAAAAAACGTTGTCAAAAACTTTTCTATTCTTTTCAATTCTACAAATATTCATGCAACGTACAAATTCGCATTCCGATCTCACTCAGTTGTAATCTGTCAAAAATGTATGGAAAATTTGGGTTTTTCGGTAGGTAAGTCCGAAAGATTTCAAAATATCCATATTTGGTGGTATTCTTTACATTCAAAGTAAGTTAACGTCATCGCTAGCAAATGTCAAGTTACTGAACAATAAACCTTTCGTCGAATATTGACAGCCCGCTTCACGTATCGATATCATACGGTAGGCAATAAGTCATTATTCGGTACAAATGACCGAAATCGCTATCATCGTCGAGACTGAACGCCATACAATATTTTAGTACATAAATAAACCAGATGAAAACACTGCCCACATTAGTACGTCTAAAAATAGAAGAAAAAGAACATATTTGAGAACTATTGAAAGGGCTAATTGCTCCGCAAACAACTAAAGAAGAATCATATTTGCACAGTACACAAATAAACGATCTGAAAAGAAAATATCTCTGAAGCGAAACAAAAAGAAAGGCTTTTTCTTTTATTTCGCAGTTATGTAAACAAACTATTTAATTCAGAGCTGAGTACTTAGGTAGGTATGGTAGGTAAGTATGTAGGTAGCTAGGTACTAACGTAAAAAGTGGTGGTAAACAGGCTGAAGGCTCACAGGTCTCGGAGGCTCTCAGGCCTTGAATAAGGAGGGTTCCTAACCGCATGCTTGGGGTCAGTTCTCACTTCGTTGGAAGACGTGGAAACTTTCACGTCCTCATTAGGAAGCCTTGACATCGCCAATGCATTCCTCTCTAGCGGCGTCAGCGTAGTCTGCTACGCTCATAACACGCTGGTTCTGGCGCAGAGGAAGTCGCACTAGGCGGCGGCCAACGTCATCGAGAGAATCCGGCAATTGGGTCTCGAGGTGGCCTTGTACAAGTCCGAAACCAATGCTTTCATAGTTTTCGGAACCGGCCAACATCGGGATCCCAAATAAGGGTTAGACGGGTTCACATTGGCGTCGGATCAACGATGAGCTACCTATTAATCGTCCTCGACAGCCGGTGGAACTTCGTCAAACATTTCCAACGTTTGGCTCCCAAATTGGGGCGGGCCGGGGTTGCCTTCAAGCGGCTCCTGCCCAATCTAGGGAGTCGAAACGCGTCGAACCTGAGGCTCTACGTGGAATCGTGCGGTTCATGGCCCTTTATGGGGCCCCGTTGTGTGGTTTTTCATTAAGGCGGCGACCAGTCCGCCACCAGAATGCATCCAAAGGTCATCTGGCCCGGTGATACTGCATGTTCTCCGGCAAAGTGGTGAGGTTCCTTGCCAGATTGCCGCTATGGGATCTAGAGGCGAGAGCCCTCACCCACGTTTCAAGCGAGGCGCATGGAGGCTCTACGGCGGGATGAAACTCCACTACAGCAAGAAATTGCAGTATGGCGGGACGGACCTCCGGCAAGATATCGTGAAGGTTTGGAGACAGCGACTGTCGCAA
Organism: Hecatera dysodea; assembly: GCA_905332915.2. NCBI lineage: Eukaryota > Metazoa > Arthropoda > Insecta > Lepidoptera > Noctuidae > Hecatera > Hecatera dysodea. Next base: position 12,729,212 of record HG995299.1, on the reverse strand, counting down.
ACGAGTGTTGGGCACACCATTGTTGTGGCGATAAGAACCTCTGTGATGAGTGGCTAGGACGGCGTCACCTCACCTTCCACCTGATGCAGTTATGCACCGGACACAGTTGTTTCCAAAAGCCACCTGTTTTGTATTCAGCGGGCGGACATGCCCATGCATATGTGTCATGCCTGTGTGGATCGTCCGGAGGACACGGTGGAGCATACGGTGGAGGTCTGCCCTGCTTGGGCGGAGCACCGCTGCATCCTCATCGAGGAGATCGGCGGCTGCATCCTCTCGCTTCCGGCCCTGTTTTAATCCGGAGCGAGGGGGCATGAGAAGTTGTCTCTTCGTTCTGCGAAGCTGTTAGCGAATGATGAGGAGGGCCACATGATGGAGAGGTAAACTTCACGCCCCAGCCGCTGCAACAGAAGAACCGTAACATAGGCGCGGACCTACGGACGGTGAGTGTTGAGCCAGTGCCTGCCAAGGTTGCGGAATTCGTTCGAAAGAGTTATATGAATATTTCCTATTATAAAAAAAAAACCGGCCAAGTGCGTGTCGGACCACGCATATTGAAGGGTTACGTAGTTCACTGTTAAAATCTCATATCTGTAAAAGTATATAAGCGGTGATGTTTTAACCAATTTTTTTAGACGGGGGGTAACATTTTATACGAATTCGGAAGCACATATCTCAAAAACTATTGCCTTAAATAAAAAACTTTTTACAAACCTCTATTTCATTTTGAAACAGCTATCCCCAGTTACATGTATGGAGTGCCACCCCTAAAATTATGTTTTTCTATAATATTACAGCATTATTGAATAGCGGTTAACAGGTTGCACATACCTACCAATTTTCATTTACGTACGTAGCTTTAATAGTCTCCGAGTAAAACGGCTGTGACATACGGACGTACAGACAGACAGAGACATGAAGAATCCATAAGGGTTCCGTTTTTTGCCATTTGGCTAAACGGAACCCTAAAAATGGTGTAAGTACTAAAAACAGATAGATAAATAGATTTATTGACGTTGCACAAATACGAAATAAAAACTTCAATTCGATTCAAATAGAACTGAAGTCCAAGAAATTTAAATAGGTTGGCAACCGCCTAGAGCGAGCCAATCACGGGCAATCAATAAATGATTATTTCGTGATTGTCCCAATAAAAACAAATGAGCATACCGAGGGTCCGCGGCAGTCTGACTCCGTAAGTTTGTATCGATAAATTTAATTCTGCCCTTCAAGGATCAATCATGAATGTGGTCTTTGTGGCCGCCGACCTGGGTGGTACGCTAACTAAAATATTTATTCAGCCAGCGCCTCACAATGGCAACGTATTTCAATGACGGACGTCGGCGCCCGCGCAGCCTTCTAGCCTAAAGCGTTGCGCACGCCCTCGCCTCCTCCTTACGAAAATATGCTAAATGTTCGTGTTGAAATGAATGTGCTTTTATTTTTTAAGTATTTCTCATTTTTGCTTTACGTTGATTTATGTGTCAATTTATTGGTTAAGCCATTTTATTCAACAACCCGAATCCCTTTTAAGTGTCTATAAAGTAAGTATAAAGTAAGCGTGAGAATCGTATATATATATGAATTGTGTCATTATTTCAAAGAGACAATACCTTATTGTTAAAAACTGTTACCTATAAAATAAAAAGAAAATCTGTTTAAAAAATGAGCCCTTAAAGATCACAGGATAAAGTAGCTTTCTATTGGTGAAATAATTTTGAAAATCGGCTCAGTAGATCCGGAGATTACCCCTTACAACGTCACAAACTCACAAACGTTACCTCTTTATTATATTAATTATAGATAAGCTATACACGCTCAGTATTCCAAAAATATTAATTTTGTTATTGGAATTTACCTCCTGGACAGTCGATCTTGTTTGCCAGGTGTTTTTCAACGTTTTCTAGGGTCAACGTGACGGTTGTATAATAAGAACTATATATATAAAACGTAAACATTTTCAAGAAAAAAGAACTTAATAAATACACTTTTTATAAGCCGTAGAGTTCAATATTGCTTGTAGAACTAAACCACAAGAATATGTGACTAGAAACCCGTTCAGCTATGTATTAGGACAAAAAGTTGATCGTTGTTCAGCAAGTTACGCAAGACGGGGACTCTATAAAAAGTGGTCACCCTATTAAGGGTTAGATGGTTCAATACTCGGTCTATAAAACGGAAGGCAACTGCATCACGATGCAGCAGATGTCACCTGAATAAAGCCTTAACAGGAATCATATTTTAATTTTAAATTAATTCAGTGTATCGCAATGCGAGTAGAGTAGCTTCTGCGTAAATAAGGTGTTAAGAATCGTGAGAAATACGAATACATATGTCTATGTCGCAGGTAAATATGGAAAATGGAGATTTGATCAAACTGATTTGTAAATAATTCACGGAAGATGTTCGAATAACCATTTTGTGGGGTGATTTCCCTAGTTTCAAAGTTAGAGTTTTATGAAATCCCTTAACTCATTTCGAGAAAATTTAAAAGTCGGGACACGAATAGCTCTATGTTTTGCTTTTATTTTTCTTTTGTTTAGTAATATCTTTCGAAAGAATAATTTAGTTTTATGGATCAAATCAAATCATTATTTATCAAATATCCGCTTTCATCTTTCCCTGCGACACCAAAATAAATGTAAATTATGAAATGTTATGAAAATATAGTTTGATATCAGTCTTTTTGATCTATTCAACTTTAAAATATGTTCTGAATGGTAGACATTTCTATCCTCGGATGAAGATGCTTTTTCGTATAATGTTTTTGGATCGGAGGATTATGTACTTATTAAAAAACAACTAAAATAAAACTTGTACACGTCAACGTGTACGCCATTTCGTAGATCTGTAAACTAAGAGCAAAGAACCAAGATTTAACATTTTATACACGACAATAAAATCACTATGGTATATTCAAGCTGCGTTAACTGCTTGCAAATCTCTGTACATCGTTTCGTGACCAATTAACGTTTAATTATCTATAAGTAAAACAAATGTGAACACAATACAATCTCAATAAAACAATCCAGTAAAGATATCTCAACAGAAATAATTTATTCCGCGCTCTACATGGCGATATCTTGAATGGACACGTCTCCTAGTTTTTATGCCAATAGAAGGAATCGATGTCCCATAAACGGGTTCAATAAAGACAAAGTTAGGACCTGAACTTTAATTTCTTTTTCCCGGCCTTTTATATGCAAATCGGGAGCAATTTATCAGTGCGAGACATTTGAATAGGCGAGTCTCCATACCACTTGCTGAATAAATGGTAGCTGTCGCGCGCGTCCCCAGCGCGTCTCTAGTGCGTCCCCAGCGCGTGCGCGACGATCACGCCGATTGATGCGCGCTGATGCATGTGATTGTAAACTGACAAGATAAACAAAAGATTTCCAAGTGGATTCCGATACGAATTGTCCTTATTATCATTCCCGTATAACCTTTTTACATTAAAAGGTTGCCTCTGTCGCTCCTCGGCACACTCTCATAACTTTCATTGAAAAATAAACAAAATCCTTAAGCCATGTGAGTCAGGGAGATAAGTTTAAAAAAAGACTGCTCGGCACGTGCCGCTGGGCGACGCCCAACTTTCTATGCGAGACTGGTTTGAGTCCCTAATGAGTTCTGACTTTTATATTGAACCGTTCTGAATTCTACACACGAAAAAAAGTCTGAAGTTATCCTGCGTAATTAAACCATTTATTTAAAAAACAAATCGGTGCTCAGACCAAATGAAGATTTATAAGGCAGCTTTTACACCCACGGTTTCTTATCTTTTATCTCTTGTTAATTGCTCGAATATATCGCATATCAGAGTAGCGCTCAGAATCAAAACTTTATGATCCGCAAACGCAATTTACAATTTAAAAAAACAATTAATTTCATTTAACGTTGCTTTTATGGGCGCCGCAAATATATGAACGTTGGAAACAATTAAGATTTTAATATAACAGCCGGAGCCGCCGCGACGTTATGAATAGAATAAACTAAATAAGTAATTTCGATGTCAAGTAAATCATGTATGGATGCGGGGTTCTCGAGTTTCTTAATTTATTGTGGCAGGGTTTGTGTGCTGGTGGCGGCAGTGAGATCGGTCGCAGGCCGCGCTGGCCGCGGGGCTGGGCGCAGGCCGCACCACCCGCGGACAATCACGACTCTTTCAATTTGCAATATGATTCCACATCGAGAAATACAGTCTAAATGCTATGAATGGACGACCGATGTTAATGGTCACTATTATTTTACAACAATATTGCTCCCGTGCGACATAAACACTATCAAGTAAACTTATGACGTCCATTGACTATATTTGTGACTGGATGTTTTTTTCTATATTTAGTTGGATTTATTTTCATATTGCTACTTTACGCGCGGGTGTTAGAAAATGATTTTGCAGATTATGCTTTTGTATGCAATTATAGAAAATGATAATGGTTGCAGAACCAGAGTTAAGCTAAGTTCACCTAATTTAGCTCGCGTTGCTCGATAATTTATTAATTACTTATTTACATAGTTTGCCTTCTGCACACACGAATAATGATTACAAATTATGTCAGATATCTAAGTTAAGTTAAGGCTTTTGAAGTGCCATTATATTAGCTATAGCAGCGTCCCGCGGTTTTACCCGCGTAGTTCCCGTTCCCGTGGGAATATGAGGATAAAATATAGTCTATGTTACTCGTGGATAATGTAGCTTTCTGGTGATGATGGAATGGTGGTGAAACAATTTTTAAAATCGGTCCAGTAGTTTTTTAGCCTATTCATTACAACCAAACAAACAAAGTTTTCCTCTTTATAATATTAGTATAGATGGCGATAGTTGAAATATCACAATATTAGCTATGGGTACATCACACCTTTGACACAAATATTTGTACAGCGTTTGTCATTCCCATATATTTTAACGTTTTGACAATCGCTGCGCCCATTATTAGGCGCTCCTATTAAGCAATTCATTGTTTTTTGTAGTGTATGAAATAACGTTGTACTTAATAATAACTACGAATAATTAATTATTTAGTTAACATACATCCTATTTTTGTATTAAGCATTTGAAGTTAAGTATTTCTCAATGTATACTTTCGCCTGAAAACGTGTCAGGTACCTAAGGCTTTATAATAAGTAGATATGTCCTTAACTCAAAATACTCTATTCAGAAACCGCGCATAATATTTTATTACTAGCTGCTGCCCGCGACTTCGTCCCCGTGGAATCCCCGATTTTAAAACATTCTTTATCGCTGCTCCGCTCCTATTGGCTTAAGCGTGATGTTATATAGCCTAAAGCCTTCCTCGATAAATGGTCTATTCAACCCATCCTGTAGTTCCTGAGATTAGCGCGTTCAAACAAACAAACAAACTCTTGAGCTTTATAATATTAGTATAGAATTATATCCAACAATAATTGGCTTTCAAATGAAAAAATCAGTGCTTATATATAAACTCGGTACTTGGTGAGGCGTTTAACTGTCAACGGCAGGTCATTAGAGACCGTCCAGCGTCCACTAACAAGGATGCTCGTTTGACGATAATTTTACGACTGCACTCTAATATTCCGCTTATTATGTAGGTACTTATGTCCCCAGTTTAGCGGAATTTGTTCGAAAGAGTCACCGTGGCCCTAGAACGGAAAGGGCATTAGGAGGAACACCGATAGTTTAGTCATTAAAAGTCTGACACTCCCTTCCGTTCCGCTCAGAGCAGAATAAACGTCACATTTAAGTCTGAATTATAAGCGAAAAAAAACGTATCTAACATAAATACTATAGTATTACTTAGTAATACTTAACCACACAATAAAAAACTAATGTTGCATTGATAAATTACTGTTTACTATCGACATTCACATTGTCAATGTAATTAATACAAATATTTAAATAACTGCAGGTTAATTGAGAAGAAGAATAGAAGTTACAATAGGGTATTTTAATAAATAGAAAAATAATAATTATATTTGGTCCGCCCTTTAGATTTCCAAAAAACTTTGGGCACTTAATTTTTGCCATTTGAAATTGATAAAGAATGAAATAAAAAGCGCAATAAAGAAGTTCGAGAATGAGGACTGATGAGTAATGACGTCACGTTTTAGTAAAAGTGTAATACCGCGTAACGTCAGACGAGCTTTCTACGCACTGTATCGTCTTCCTTTTTTAATATTTGTGGGAAGGTATGTATATAATATACATACCAGACCGAGTAATCTACCTCTGATTAGAAAACACCGAGACAGGGAGCTAACCATAGTTTTAGGCTACTGCAGACAAGGCCGACGTGACATTGTGACACCGGGTTTTCGTGGAAATTGATCTACAGTTTCTATAAAAAAAACTCTATGTCGTACCGTTGTGACATTGTCTCATAGCGACACTTATTGGTTAAGACACTGACTTCTGAAAGACAAGATTTTATGTAACCGAGAAGTTGAGGCTTGAAATATTTTATTGTAATCTATATTTATATTATGAACTAGCAGGGCCCCGCGGTTTCACCCTCGTAGTTCCCGTTCCCGAATATAGCCGAAATATGAGGATAAAATATAGCCTATGTTACTCAGGGTGAATGTAGCTTTCTAATGGTGAAAGAATTTTTGAAATCGGCCCTATTATGCTTTTCTGCGGAAGCATTGAAACACTTCAAATTCTCACCAATGCTGAACGTACGGGCAGCAAAGAAAGGCAAGACTTCGCGCAAAGTATCCGTAGGTATAAACGAGTCAACGGTCCAACATACATTTGCTTTTTAAAACAGCACGTGGGCGACACAATACCATTGCAAATGTCAGGACTTCAGGAGATAAAGTAAAGTTAAATCAGACAACTCGAAAATAAAATGTTAAGCTCCAAAATGAATGAAATATTACCTACAAGTCTGTAAAGTACCTCGATTGCAGTGTGGGAAGAGATTCTTATCTCCATAATACGTGTACGCATAATTTACCTTTTTTAAGCATATGCACGAAAATGCAGCTTTTTATATTCGTTACTGTTATGCTGTGTTAAGTCGGTTTTATGATGATTTGCATGACATATCCATACTTTCTATGCTCTTTTACTTAGCCTTCAGCGTGAAATCAATATCCATTAAAATTAGTTCTGGGAAATATTGCGATTCCATAAACGATAATTGCGTAGATACTACGTAGGTATGATATATTCAATGTTTTGAATAGCTGAATGAGAATATTTGAATGATTTCGCATAACAAATCATGATTGACATTAAGGTGATAAAAATAAGTCACAATTTCGAAGTTAAATGATTTTCCGGTTATGTACAGACGAGTACGATCGTCCTAAATACTGTATTAGGAAGCACTAAAAACTTTCACAATTCAATAAAATATTTTTTTATTAAGCATCAAAAGTAATATAAGTAAAATTTACGTGTAAATGAATGAATTCAGAGCAAGAATTATAAAGAAGAAAAAATAACAATCATTTTATTAACTAAAAAAAAAAAAAAAAAAAAAATTGATTGAGTCAGGCGTTACTTTGCGGAAATCCATTTTAAATTTGAAAATGAAAACAATATATCTAGTTTTAATTTCCGCGAATATTAGTGGGTTGCAGGTATGCACCTCCCTCCCGCCCGCTATATTATGCACATGCAAGATTACTGGGCAAATGCAAGGATTTTAAGCACATGCAGGAAGGCAATGCAAAACCCAACACCATTACCGACACGTGTTTCGCCTCTCCACGAGGAATCCTCAGGGGACGTGTTGACTCGCTGACCGTTGAGTTGCGACTGAGCATTTAGTTTTTTTTTTTTTTTTTTTTTTTTTTTTTTTTTGGAATGGACCACTCGCAGTTCAGCACACTAAGGCTGGTTACTGCTCAACCGGACAATACTGAGCATTTAGTACAAGGCACCCCCCTTTTATACACTGCCACCGTTGGTTATTTGTGTACAACTACCCACAAACATTCGCAGTAAAGGGGAAGAAACCAAATTCGTCTGGTCATTCAACAGTGCAAAATTATTATTATTACTATGTTTAAAAATGTCTAATTGTTCTAAAACACACAGCCGGAAACCCTTATCACAAATATGTAGTATATTAAAACTATTGTTGTCGCGCAAAGAATGGCCGGTATCAATTAAATGTTTCGCGAAATTCGATTTGTCCGAATGGCCATTTCTATACGCGGCAACATGTTCCCCATACCTTATGTCAAAGTTTCGGCCCGTCTGACCCACATACACCCCGTTGCATTCATCACAGACAAGAAGAGGCTGGTATTGTCGTGTCACGACAATACCAGCCTCTTCTTGTCACCCTCTTCAACATAAATTAGCCGCCTTCCGCAGCTATATTCATAGATTATTTGCCCTCCCCCTTTCAGCAGAAAATTATGTAAAAGAACTTAATATTATTTACCAGATCGCAATTTCTAACGGTTACTCAAAGTCAATGGTAGACAGTTTAATTAGTAAAAAGCAGAAAGAAAGGGTTCGTTCACTATTATATGCATGTCCGCGTACTAATATTAATAGATATGTGGCCAGTCTGACCTATATGGGCCCCATTTCAGATAGAATTAGTAATTTACTTAGAAAAAACAACGTTTATGTAGCGTTCAGAACGGACCAGAATATACGCCGTATTTGTAACGGAAAAGATATTTTAGAAAATAGTAAAAAGTCTGGGGTGTATAGGCTGGTCTGTGATGAATGCAACGGGGTGTATGTGGGTCAGACGGGCCGAAACTTTGACATAAGGTATGGGGAACATGTTGCCGCGTATAGAAATGGCCATTCGGACAAATCGAATTTCGCGAAACATTTAATTGATACCGGCCATTCTTTGCGCGACAACAATAGTTTTAATATACTACATATTTGTGATAAGGGTTTCCGGCTGTGTGTTTTAGAACAATTAGAGATTTTTAAACATAGTAATAATAATAATTTTGCACTGTTGAATGACCAGACGAATTTGGTTTCTTCCCCTTTACTGCGAATGTTTGTGGGTAGTTGTACACAAATAACCAACGGTGGCAGTGTATAAAAGGGGGGTGCCTTGTACTAAATGCTCAGTCGCAACTCAACGGTCAGCGAGTCAACACGTCCCCTGAGGATGCCTCGTGGAGAGGCGAAACACGTGTCGGTAATGGTGTTGGGTTTTGCATTGCCTTCCTGCATGTGCTTAAAATCCTTGCATTTGCCCAGTAATCTTGCATGTGCATAATATAGCGGGCGGGAGGGAGGTGCATACCTGCAACCCACTAATATTCGCGGAAATTAAAACTAGATATATTGTTTTCATTTTCAAATTTTATTAACTGTTTATCTAAAGGTTACATTTTCATCTATTTACTCTGATAACTTCAGAATGGAATGTTTTAAAATTATAAAATAACATACGACCTAAGTATATAATTATATACTATAGATGTATATGATATACAGTATATCGGAACGTGCAGATAGCTTTACTAACTGTTCTTGACAATCATCATCTGCCTAGCCTTTTCCCAACTATATTGGGGTCGGCTCCCAGTCATGCCGGATTCAGCTGAATACCAGTATTTTACGTGAAGCGGCTGCCTACCAGACCTCCACAACCCATTAACTGGGGAACACGGTACTTCTTGGCAAGACTGGTGTCAGATCTGGTTTCTGACAATCCGTAACGACTGCCAAAGATCTCCAAATGGCAGCCGGGACCAACGGCTGTTCTGTTCTGTTCTTGACAATAAAAGTAATAAATGGTTTAACTGAAATAAATGCTTTGAGTTTGAGTATAAAAAGATACATACTTTTGATAACCTTTTTTTTGGACGGGAAACCATCAAATGACTTCTCCCGCTCTGAGCGGAGCGGAAGGGAGTGTCAGACTCTTACTGACTAAAACGCACCCGTGATCCTTCTAGTGCCCTTTACGATCCAGTGCCGCGGTGACTCTTACGAACAAATTCCGCAACACTAGCAGGCACTGACCCATGGGGCCCGTCTTTTTTTCTGACAGCACTATTAGGCGCGCGTGGAACATGACGCGCCGTCTTCCCGGGCCTTACGATGACTTTTTCATTAGATACATACATATGTCACACTATACAGTTGGAAAAACTTTTTTTTATTTTCTTATTTGCCCCTTAAAAGTGACCTCATTGTTTTTTTTTGTTACGCGTCTTTGGTTGGATCCCAGAAAATCACAAGTGCCACAACTGAATCGGGCTAGATTCAGAAAAAATAATAGTTGTGACAGACGAACTCTAGTGATTTTATAAGTATTCCATTTTCCTTGAGGAGGTTCAGAACCCTAAAAATCATGATAGATATAAAATTGTAACAAAAAACCACTCTAAATTAAAAAAAAAATTATAATACTCATCCTTAATCTAAAACCACTCAGGTTATTACTGGGCAACGCAAATTGCGATCGTGGGCTCTGATTAGACTGGGCAATTTGTTTTGACATGTACTTAACATTAGGTAGGTACCTACCCGACGGTTATTAATAGAAGTGTGAATAAGATATTAATTTAACTTGCTAACGATTGATTACTTCTGCATTACACGAGTAACGAGCTCACATTTACACATTGGCTTAGTAATATGTCCACGTCTTTTAGTCCGTAATTAAAAATAATACTAGCATTTAATGAATGGTGTATGTCGTTTTTATCGTAAATTAATAAGCTTAGATTTTTCTCTTCCTGCAATGCGAGTAATGAACGTGGTTATTTTTAAATCTGCTCATGTGCATCGTAAGACTACAAATCTGTTTTAAACATCTAAAAATGTAGTTTTTCAGTCATGTACCTCATCACTGAATTTAACTGAACTACAAAAATCTTACACGTCCTTGGCTTGACATCTGAAAAGTCGAAAGTCAGTGATAAGAACATGTTAGATTCATCGCAATTTCAGCCACAATGCTTTCAATCACACAAACCCAGTTTCTCAAACCAAATTATTTAGACCAACGAAGCCATTAGTCAATTACAAACCGGCGAACCAATTTGGTGTTGGATCAATAACCTTAAAATTATTTACCAATGCGAACCGTTTTTTGTGCGGTCGGTAATACGTTGTGTTCTCCCGGCATCCATCAAGATCATGTCTAATTATGTTAACGTATTTCAAATTACCTTTTGTTTTTGCACGGTGTATTAAAATGTCGTAAAACTGTACTGTTAATATGGGCTTGCGAAAATGTTGAATTACCTAGGCAATTGTGATTTTTTTTTTATTGAGGGTAGGCAAAAGATTGAGTTAAATTCTTCCATGAGAAAACAAATTACCGGCCCGTCCCGGCTTCGCACTTTTGGACATTTATTTAATTTAATATCGCCTATGTTACTCAGAGATAATGTAGCATTCTAATGGTGAAAGAATGATTGAAATGTAGTTTTGAGTTTACTCGTTACAAATAAAAAAATACGAATCTTTCCTCTTTATAATATTAATCGACGGTTAAAAGGAAGTAGGGCATAAGCGACATTTTAGTCAAAAATGAGTTATATATGCCATCCTATGTAAAATTTTCCGCTCTTTCGAATGCGCTTACTCTCATGGCTCTACGATGAGTTTTTTGGCGTTTATGCCCTAGCAAAAAAAATCGTTTTCATAGTATTAGTTTTCGTAACCGACGAAAATTCAAGTAATTTTTGCTACAAAGGTGCTTGTACCCCTACAAAAATAATTTATTTTGTGTTTGTTGTCGGTAATGCTTTTTTACTTCATAAGGGTGTCGAGCTTTCGGTTGTTTATGCCTTTTAAGCTTTTCCCTCACAAAGTACAAACGTTGTTTATAGCCTACTTCCATTTCGTAATTTAACATAGCTATGGCGCTTGTACCCTATATACGAAATTCATTTTCATATTACTCTGTCAGTTATACCCTATTACCATTCAGTACTTTATGGAAGCTATGCAGGTTATGTTCTATTACCTAAATTTATTTTAATATCACACTGTTGGTTATACCTTACTTCCGCGTACAATATAAATACAGTTACCACACCACCACATTATAACCTACTTCCACGGTCAACAATCATACTTATACGTCACTTATACTACAATACCCAATAAGCTTTTAATTATTTACTATTATGTTTGTTACCTTTTTAAATGTTAATATTACGGATACATACCAAGTGTTCGTAATTAATTCTTAAGTTCCCTACCTGCTAGCTGCAGTATTAGCTACCTACCCATCATCATCATCATCATCAACAGCCTGTTGCAGTCCACTGCTGGACATAAGCCTCTCCAATTGCACGCCACTTAGATCTATTTTCGGCTTCTCGCATCCAGTTTCTGCCAGCCGTCCTGCGCAAATCGTCACTCCACCGTGCGTCTCGGCAAACGTAGTGTAGAACGTCCTACATTACGTTTGCCGAGACGCGGTCTCCACTCTAGAACTCGTTTACCCCAACGGTTGTCGGTTAATATGGCAAGCCCACTGCCACTTCAGCTTACTAATCCGGTAGGCTATATCGATGACCTTGCTTCTCTGACGGATCACCTCATTTCTGATGCGATCCCTCAGAGACACACCGAGCATAGCCCTTTCCATAGCCCACTGAGCGACTTTAAGCTTGTAGACCATACGAGCCGTCAGTCTCCACGTTTCTGCTACGTATGCCATGACGGGTAGGACGCACTGATTGAAGACTTTCGTCTTTAGGCACTGTGGAATCGACGATGTAAAGACTCGACGTAGCTTTGCAAACGCTGCCCAGCCTAACTGAATTCTTCTATTCACCTCGCCCTCAAAGTTGTTTCTACCTAACTGCAATGTCTGCCCGAGGTACACATAATTTTGAACAACTTCAAGAATTGCACCGTGAATCGCAATCGGTTCCGGTAGAACATTTTCGTTGAACATGACCTTGGTTTTATCCAAAGTCAAAGTCAAAACGTTTACTGCGAACTAAGTGTACAATGTTGATGTTACAGAAAAGTCAGCCAGATCATTCAGCATCTGTTGTAGGTCCTGCAGCGTTTCTGCCATGATGACGATATCATCTACAAATCGCAAGTAAGAGATGTATTCGCCATTGATGTTAATGCTACGTTCGTTCCAGTTCAGCGTCTTGAACATAATATATCCTCCATTGCATTAGTGAACAATTTCGGGGAAATAACATCCCCTTGTCTCACTCCTCGATGCAACAGTATGGGACTTGTTTGCTGATTCCGTACTTGAACGGACATGGTGGCGGCCTCGTAGAGACATCTCATCACTTGGATGTATCGCCAGTCTACTTAGCGGCGCTGCAGGGATTTCAGAACAGACCAGATTTCAACCGAGTCAAAGGCCTTTTCATGATTCACAAATGCTAGACACAGGGGCTGATTATACTCTTCGGTCTTTTGTATAATCTGCCGCACTGTGTGGATGTAGTCAATGCGGCCGTATCCGCTCCGAAACCCAGCCTGTTCTGGTAGTTGGAATTCGTCGAGCTTTCGCGCAAGACGGTTCATAATCACTCTTGAACAATCGATCCCGTTCTCTCGAATCGTTCTTGGGTCGATAGTTCTTCAATAGGGTCTTGCCTCCCTTTTTGAAGAACGGAGTAGAAGTGTGGTTATCTTAACCACACTTCTACTCCACGCCTCTGAAATTCTCCCTTCAAACAGGACAGCGTTAAACAGCTTCTGGAGCTCCCTCAGTACGGGTTTACCTTCAGCTTTCAGCAGCTTTGTGGTAACGCCGTCTTCTCCAGGGGCTTTTCCATTTTTAAGCTGCCCAAGAGCGATCTCGATTTCACCAATACTGACTTATTTATTTATTTATTAAAACTTTACGCACTAGTAAAAATCAAAACTGTACAAAGCGGACTTAATGCCATAGGACTTCTGGCAGGTCTTCCGTTAAATGGCGTGTCAATGTGGCTCTAGAACCCTCATTTTTGGGATCAGGACGAGATGCATGCGATGCGTATAACCGGATATATATATATATAGAAGTCCTCCACTTCCGAAAAGACTACTGGCTTCAAAGAAAACTTCTCCACTTGCTATGGTCAACTTCATCAGGTGGCTTCTTCCAAGAGACTGTACGAACACCTTTGACCCCCGATTCTGCTCGATTGCTCTTTCAACCAAAAGAGCATTGAAGCCCCGGAGGTCCTGTCGTACGTGCTTGTTGATCTCTCAGTTTAGAAATCGCTTTGCCGACGAAGTGACGGGTGGGCTTTCACGTCATTCCTTCATTAGCCCTAAAGCTTAGATTTCTTGCCCTTACGCTGCATATCACAGAATCTCGTACCCTTTTCCCTGAGGATCCGAGTCACATTTTAGAGGTTCTGGTTTACGTCTGTTGTGGTTTCCACGGCAGCGAATCGGTTTTACAGGTTTGCCTGGAACGTTTCAGATCATGCCATGGTTTGGAGCAGAGTTGGTCGGAGTCTGGACTTCATCAGACGGACACGTTCGGCCTTGAAGTTAATATTCGGAGAGCCTCGGACAAGTCGGTGATCGCTACAGGTATTGAACCTATTGATCACGGAGACGTCTCTGAATATATGCCTCTTGTCATTCATGATGAACAAACATGAGATTGACATCTCATGTTTGGTCATAGCGTCGGGGCTTTGCCACGTCCACTTCCTTTGGGTCTGTTTCTTGAAGAAGGAGTTCATCAAGAACAACCCCTCCCGTTCGAGGAAGTTGACGAGGATTTGCCCCCTATGATTTCTGCTTCCAAATCCATGGTATCCTATTACCTATTCGCAGCAATACTGTACTCCCACTTTGGCATTAAAGTCAACATGACAACGATGTACTATGTCTTTGTAGTGAAGTGGAGGGCTCTCGATATGTCATCGAACATATTTTCCACTTCGTCGTCCGAGTGTGTCGAGGTCGGTGCGTACACTACCTTGAGGCTATACCTCTCGGTGAGCTTCACAATAAGGTACGCTACCCTGTTCGACACACTTGACATTTCCACAAAGTTGTTAGATAGGGACTTATTTACCAGAAACCCAACGCCGCCTTGGGATTGTTGGTCTCCCTCTCGGAAGTACATCAGATGACCCGATTCCAGGGATAACCCTGGATTCAGGGATAACCCTGGAATCGGGTCATCTGATGTACTGGATGTGCTTAGGGGAGGACACCATAAGGTGTCCTCCTTCCTTCTTCGGACTTCACTCAACCCTAGTGTTTGCCACCTAATTTTCCCAAGTTTCACCTCGAGTTGCGTCAGATGCGAGTCAAGCCGTAGCGTGCGTCGCCAGGGTTAGTTTCAGTTTATGGTAATGGTGGCCTCCTGTAGCCCGGAGATTCTTGGCACCCCCCGCCCCGCCGTTACCGTGGTCGCCACCATGAACAGGAATAGCGGGACCGCCGGGAACTGGAGGCCGTGGCTTTTTGTTGTTCTGCATTGGAGGTATTTGCCCATAATCGCCACGCTGGGTAGGCGGGTTGGCTACCTAACCACTCCTTTTTAAGCAGCTTTGATTTTTCCTTATTGAAAACATAAAAAATGTCTTTTTTTATTTAAAAAAATCCTACTATCCGCTTGTTAGTAAATAGGTAAGTAGATGACACGAAAATGACTATAATGACGAACTATCCTCTTTGAAATCTACTATTTAGTGTAAATTAGAATCACTTGAGCGGGTAGGGTATATAGACCAGGGTAGAAGCCTTTAAAAATAATAAAAAGTGAAATAAAATAATAGTAGGATAAAACCCATTAGAAAAGGAGGAGAATATTATAAAAATGAAAGGAAAAATAATTTACGGGCGATCTGAGGTCGGGAAGGGGGGGGGGGTGAGGTTTTAAGGGTAAAAAACGGATTATCTCGATTTCCGGCAAAACTTAAAGTCCTATGGAAAAAAGTCAAATGGCAAAGTTGTAGGTAATAAAAAGATCTAAAACTTTTGTATTTACACTTTTTTCACATAACCTCAAAATTTAGGAGAAAAATTAAAAAAACCAAGTTTTTGGTTTTATATTTTTATCTTTTACAAAATTATTTTTTTTGTCACGAAATTTGGTGAAAACTTACCTTTTTATGTCCCAAATACGCTGTAATTTATTTGATTAGAAATATTTATTTTTTCGCCTTATTTTGAATTAATATCGAAAAAGCACCCTAATTTTCAATCAAAAATTCACCCGTCAAAATATCAGCTTTTTTCAAAAAGTTGGTATGTTTTCTGTTCGTTGAAATCTCTACTTTCCGATGGTGAAAAAAAATATATATGTTACTATAGTAAATCTTCTCAGAAAATGCAAAAAATCGAAAAAACTCGAATCGATTTTTTTTAAATTATTATATACAATTTTGGTCTATTTATTAAAATTTACACTTTAATTACTCGAAAAACGTAAGATTACATGTCACGTTGATAAAAAAAAAACTGCAAATCAAAATATACTACTATAATTAACCAAGAAATAAGTTAATAAAGTTAATATTTAATAAGACATCTACAATATTTAGAGAAAGTTGTAGAATCTTCTTTAAATTATATGCGTAGATGCTTATTTATAACTATTTTAAGATAACTTATATACCTGAGTGACCTACGAAAAATGTTAGCCCATCAAAAGGTATTTCATAGAAAAGTGGGGAAGGGAAAACTCAGCGTGCACGTGTATTTTTATAAACGATGTTGTATACTGTACTGTATTTCGAATACTGGCTAGGCTAACGGTTGTTACAGCTGCTACGAAACCCCACTTTTCTATGAAATACCTTTTGATGGGCTAAAATTTTTCGTAGGTCATTCAGGTATATAAGTTATCTTAAAATAGTTATAAATAGGCATCTACGCATATAATTTAAAGAATATTCTACAACTTTCTCTAAATATTGTAGATGTCTTATTAAATATTAATTTTATTAACTTATTTCTTGGTTAATTATAGTAGTATATTTTGATTTGCAGTTTTTTTTTATCAACGTGACATGTAATCTTACGTTTTTCGAGTAATCAAAGTGTAAATTTTAATAAATAGACCAAAATTGTATATAATAATTTAAAAAAAAATCGATTCGAGTTTTTTCGATTTTTTGCATTTTCTGAGAAGATTTACTATAGTAACATATATATTTTTTTTCACCATCGGAAAGTAGAGATTTCAACGAACAGAAAGCATACCAACTTTTTGAAAAAAGCTGATATTTTGACGGGTGAATTTTTAATTGAAAATTAGGGTGCTTTTTCGATATTAATTCAAAATAAGGCGAAAAAATAAATATTTCTAATCAAATAAATTACAGCGTATTTGGGACATAAAAAGGTAAGTTTTCACCAAATTTCGTGACAAAAAAAATAATTTTGTAAAAGATAAAAATAAAAAACCAAAAACTTGGTTTTTTTAATTTTTCTCCTAAATTTTGAGGTTATGTGAAAAAAGTGTAAATACAAAAGTTTTAGATCTTTTTATTACCTACAACTTTGCCATTTGACTTTTTTCCATAGGACTTTTAGTTTTGCCGGAAATCGAGATAAACCGTTTTTTACCCTTAAAACCTCACCCCCCCCCCCTTCCCGACCTCAGATCGCCCGTAAATTATTTTTCCTTTCATTTTTATAATATTCTCCTCCTTTTCTAATGGGTTTTATCCTACTATTATTTTCTTTGGTTTTAAAAATTATCGACCCTGGACTAATACTGAAACAGGCCCCTAAGACTAAGGATCCATAGTCTTTTGTGTGAAAATCGACTCCCTAATACTTTTAAAATACTTCACCCTATTTTACGAGTTAGGGACAAAATTACAGTGTAGTGTAATACCCGTTTTAGCTCTTATACTGATGAAGGATCGTGTTGGTTGCGTTACTTCATTATTTTTGGGGTGTCTTTTCATCCATATTTCCATAGACTCACGCAATGCCAAATGTTGATTATCCTTCTTTTCGTTTGCTTTCAAGCGACATTGTGCGTCACTAATGTCTTATATCCTGGTATTGTTTTGAAAGCCGACTGTTTCTTGTGCTCTATTAGCTTCCATACGACCAGTGTGAAAAGTACCTTATCCTTCTTTTCCTATAACACTTATTGAACTGTCTAGTCTCTTATACCCTTTTACCTTGCTGTGTGAGAAATCAGTATGTCGCTTAGGCTTCTTATCCTTTAATATTTTACTTTGTCATTTGTATCTTATGCCATATTTCCTCATTGGAAAATTAAAAGCTATTGTTATAAGCGACAAAAACCACTTTAAATAGCGTCAAATCATTAAAACTAAAAATACCGGTAAATGCTCCATTTTTTTCTGATTTTATAACTGTTTTAGTTTTCACGATATCTTAATAAATGACAAAATTACGTCAGTTTTTCTAAAATTTAAAACTTTGAACGGCTCTCCTGAACATTTCATTTTTTGTCGCTTATACCCTATTTCCTTTTAACCGTCGAAGTGTAGATGATACTTCAAATGATTTCACATTGGAGTAAAAAGTAGTAAAAACAAACACTTTTGAGCTTTCATGCAAAATCAACATAATTTTGGTTAGGACGTCCATTGCTAGACACACGTGTCGCCACATCAGCCTTCACCAGGGTTCTGTTCCCCTTTTTTTGGGAGGCTGACGGAACGGAGACAGTGTATGCGTTTGGGGTGAAAGGATGTTTGTTTGTTTGTGCAAACCAATGTTCCCATTTATCTCCAATACTACTAGTCCGATTTTCATGCGGTTTTCAGTGATGGGTTCGGATTTGATTGGTGCATGTTCTTAGATAGGTGTCACGGTGACAACTCACCAGGGGGCGCTGCAGTCAAGGATATTTGGGAAAACCAATGTTGCGTCGGGGGCTGCCATCACTATCTGCAAAACTATAGCTCATTTAATGGCAGCCCTGACTGATATTCTTATGTTACATTAATTCTGTAAGTCAGGGGTTTTTATTAATTATTTAATTCTTTTTCAATTATGTTTTTATCGTCGTGGGTTTTCAATTTTGACTTTTATTGATACACACTTGCCACTCCAGAACTGGTGTGCAAAAAATAGCATCCAAGTAACTATTCCTAGCTTTTCGCTAACTGTTCCACAGTTTCACAAATAATTCAGGTCAATAAATTATTTGCAAAATATGCCCTTAGTTGATCTCATTTTGTACAACTTTTTGGCCTATCTACTAACATGTCATAGCCAGTAACATGCCTATTGCGCGAAGACAGTCATCACTTTTACATAACATCATAGGGTGACAAATAGAGCCATCCAATCTCGCATACTTTAACAAAACACCATAAAATTTGCACCTGCATGTAGCACAATTGCGTCTCTTCAAACAGTTAAATGTTCACACATTGTTTAGTAAAATGGCGTACGGCGTGACTGTAGTAGCAGTAACTGTGCGAGTAACCCACAATGTAACAATGGCGACAGTTATGATCCCACGCGTTTGTCCACACGCTCCTAATATTTACTTTAGCCGTGCATTCTTCTTACAATGATACACGCGGAAAATTACTTCCTCGCTCATCCAAGCTTTTCATTATGTCTTATTTTCTACCATATTTAATTCAAAACGATCCATTATTCTCTTAGGAACCTTTACCGACTTTTGATGTCCGTAAACGCTCGTACAATCATCTTCTCAAAAGTGATACTCTCCAATACTTATCTTTATCGCGTAAAACGTCTCATATATGATCATTTAGTCACACCGTAACGTATAAAGTTGGTTCTTTGTGGATATCGTCATGAGCACACGAAGCGTAATAACCTTTTAGTTCGCAACATATTTTCACTATTGTCCTTAAATTCAATGGTAAATGTTATAAAGAAATCTGTGCCGAGGTCGTATTTTAGGGATTTTAGTATTATTTTAAATAAATACTGAATAAATATGTATTCGTATATAGAAATGTATTTAAACAATCGAAAAACTCAAACAGAGAACTGTAGATATAGTTATACCCTGGAAGTCCCCAAAAGGAAAAGCGGGAGTGCTCTCAAATGAAGTAAATAACAAGTTAAGTCCTTAGATGGTCGGAACACGGCCCTGTAGTAAGTCGGGGACAGCCGAAACAAAAGCCTATAAGTAACGTCACAGTGCCGGGACCCGTCGCAAATTGGTTTATTGAGATTGCAACTGCGATGCGCGCAAAAAGTTTCGTCCCGCTTTGAACCTCACCTTGCATCCTTTTTTCTACTCCGAATTATATGTCCTGTAATCAAGTCGCGATCGTTAAATAGAAAAACGCTTCGGACACATTCGTTCCGTGGGCATTTTTATGGGTAGCTACATAGTTCGCTTGTTTCTACGACCAATGTAAGCCAATCACTGTGATGAGCAAAAAGTTTCCCTTTGATGTTGATGTACACCTAACAACTTAATAACAGTACAGATTTCTGATTCGTGTTCAATATGTCTGCAGTTTTTGTTAAAACACCCCACTCCGGTATGTGGTGCAACGCTGTAAAGATAATAAAGTTATTTTCATGGAAACGTAGGAATTTAATAAAATATTATCCAAATTGAACAGGCACTAAAAGTGGCATATAAATTCAGGAAAATTCGTTGAATTTTCTTTTAATTTGGGGTTGTAATTTGTTAGTACTGTGCGGAGTTTTGTTAAAAACGTTTCCAAGTGAATGTGCCCCTACATATCACCGTAACGACCACTCAATACCGCATTGTAGATTCAATTTATATTGACCACAGGGCATTTTCTCTCTTAACGCCGGTAACTCCGACATGATGTTGCGCTGCGCACTATTTACGAAGCTATTTATTTCTGAATTGCGTGCAAATAACTATGCTATGTTTTGGTCCCCTGTGTTTTAACACAACCTTTATTTTTGTTCAGTAAATTGAAAGTCGACACTCTTACTAATGATTATGTTGGTAACAAATAGAGAAACGCGTTTTTGTTTCTGTTTTTGCAAATTGCAATGGTAATTAGAAAAGGAGGAATGGACTTTTGTTCATTATCTCGTCTCGTAGTTATATTAACGTTGCTGGTAGTCCGCGAGTGTACAGTTTTACACCTTGCTTTGTTTCTCCGGTTTAACAGGTGTATACCATATCATACGATAAAAATTACGGTACCTCGAGAATGGATAGATATCTCAGCAGATACATACACAGTGTCTCTCAAATTCCGAAAACAATTCCGAGAAAAATTAAAAAGCTAGAGTTAGGATCTTATTACCTAGATATCCGTACTTATTTATTTTATATAAAGTATCGACGATTTTAAACTGTTACTAGTAAATAACGAACCACTTCAAACAAGTGTTTCCCAATTAATGATAAAAATATTTTAAAAGGCATAAATACAAATATCTGATAGTGCATTGTACAAATATGTACAAGCTGTAGCGAATTTGAATAAACAGGAATGAAAAACGTGCGCGAAGATCGAGGTTTTTTTTTTCTAAGCAAGCCATGTTAGGCAAATGTCATTAGTTATGCATGCGCTATTGTAATCTAAAACCGTATGTAATGAGTGTAGCAATTGTATAATTAAGTGGTCACTATCTTACTGTGAGCTTTCTGGTATTACATTGCCTTTAGCTTATGCATAGAGAGCTATCTTTGTGCATATTTTTTTAAAAGTGCGAGTTTTAAATAACGTGACGATATTCTACCGACTGTCAAAATGTGTGCTACCTTTTTTGCCACGTGATTTTTTGATTTTGATTTTCGACAGTCGTTATCACTGAAAATTTGTGAATTTGTATAGATCCCAAGTACTATATTTCAATACTATCCAGAAAAACAAAAATACGTTCAAATTATGATTTATCTTCTTATCCTTAGGATTTAGCAAGTGATCCCAAAAGTAAGAAGGTAAATAGTTAACCAGTAGGTCAACACCGGAACCAAAACTAAACAAATATTTAAGATACAATAACGCATTAATTCCACCTTTATACAGTGTTTTTACTAGTGCATCCGTAAAGTTTTAATAAATAAAAAACATTAACGTAAAAGCTTTCATACCCATTCTATCCATAAGATTAAAACTAACTAGCGCGCAAAATTGAATGGTGTCAATTAAGCATCAGTCTCCACATATCGTGGGAACCTCAACACAAACTGACTAAAAATAATGTTTTCATGTTTTTTCTGCGCCTAAAGCTTCCAATTAAAGTGTCGGAATGATACCCGCGCGGTGCCAGGGTGTCGGGCTAGTGTTAGAACGTGAGTATAGCCACATTCCCACCACGCGCGTACAATTTGCAACACACGACGCCAATTAAATACATTTTTAACAATGAAACGAAGAGCCACGACTCTGACCTGCGCCTCTCTGGCTGGTTGTAGGCTAAGTTCATCTGAAGTCAGACTAGTGCGCCATGGAACAATGATGGTTTGCATACCGCAACAAAATGGCTTGGACGACGTTAAATGAAACGAATACACACGGTCACTTTTGCAATATTTTGAAAAATGAACAAAAGTGACCTAAAGTCCTTGCACTTGATTCAATAATATCACTGATATAGTACTTATACTTTCAACGTGAGGTAGTAAATGTCGTTATATTTTGTAGGGTGCTATAAACGACTCCAAATCTTTAAACGCTTCTCCTGAAAATTGCGTTTTTGCAAAAGGGATAGTGTTGCACCGGAGGTGCGATATTTTAAATAACATCTTGCGTTAGATTCCCAAATCATTCAAGGTGTGATTAACATTTTCCATTAGGAATTTCCAAGAACCAGATTTGAGTCTCTTTTCAGATACTATTAATATTAATATATAAGGCATAAATTAAAACGAATACGGTTTGTGTCGATGTTTAAACAAGTTTTGGCTCCATCTGTGCGCAGCCTTACAAGTGCGAGGCCTTACCAGTGTCCATCAAGCTTCGATCTAAAAGGATCCCCTCGTAAAACACGCAATACACAGGTAATGCTTAGAAAACTTTGTATAGCGTATTATATATTTCTATTTTATGGACTAGTTAACATATAATGTAGTTAATAAGCTTGGGGAGGGGAGAGCTTTTAACTTTCTGTAGAATTATATTGAGTTGCGTGGCGTGATTTTTATTCCAGTTTTCACTTACGTCACTTACAGGTCACGAAATTTTGGAGTTGTTAAGAACGCATACGCCGAACGGCATTTCATACAAATTTTCAAGTCGTTATTTTCCGAAATGACTAAACCGATTTTAATGAAACTTTACACACATAAGCAAGATACATAGGTCTAAAAAGTTAGTTGAACGACACATTTTAAATTTTCCATACAAACATAAATTTCCAGTTATCATTTTTTAAATAAGACTTTTCGAAAATGTTTTAACTAACTTTTTAGACCTATGTGTCCTGCTTTTATGTCTGAAGTTTCATTAAAACCGGTTCAGTCATTTTGCAAAATAGTGACTTGAAAATTTGTATGAAATGCCATACGGCGTACACGCTCTATGCACCAACTTCGGCGCTGTAGAAGTTTTTGTAGCCTGCTGATGAATTTTATATTCATATTCTAACCATCATCCTATGCAAAAACTGACTACACAGGTAAAAAGACAAGTTTATACAAACCCGTAAAATGTTTAGCATAGGAAACCTCTCGATATTTTCACACGTCGGGCTAAAGACTGGAACACTAATGAGAAACTTTCATTATAAGTCGCATGTTAAAGTTCGCCTAGCATTTGCAAGTGAAATAAAAGTGGGAACAGCAGAGCTGGTTATTGGCTCTCTAACGCCGATAGTGGGTTCAATAGACGGCGGGCCCGGCTAACGAAGGAGATGCGCGCGCGCCGATAAAGCCCGCATTTCAATAGCGCATGCGTTGTGCTGCGACACTCGCACTCAGCGTCGTGCAGCCTTCATATTTATTGCGATTGTGTAAGATATTGCATGTGCTGTGTTAGAAAATGAGGATCTTTGTACATGCTTTTGTTGTTCTCATTGTTCTACTTCCTTGCGAATTTAAATTATTGTTCGATTTACTTTCTTTTAACACCTTAATACTTAGATATTTCATACAGTCATGTTGTTGCATAAGCTAACAATCATAAATATGTATGTACCAGTCGGTATACTAAAGATTTGAAAAACATGCTGAGCATCAAAACATTCGTCTCATCGCTATCAATGAGAAAAGCGTCCAAGAGGCTGGCTGCATTGCCGGTGTGAATAGCAAACTTAAATCCGAATAAACCAAGAAGGTATTATTTACATTTTACATTCCAATGACTTGAAAGCTTACAAGTTCTTCTTATATGTCCATTACAAAAGTTCAACCGATGTCAAGATGCAGCATCAATCACTTTGCGAAGCTTGAGAAATTACTTGTCTCTATAAAGATAAAAATAAAAACTCAGCGATGTTAAGGATATAGCCTTTATTTACCTTTATCGGGCAGGCTACTTACTTCACTAACACATAATTATTTCTTCGAACTTATTGGTATATTTTACACTTGGATTGAAACCGCAAAATGATGAAACAATCTTTTTTTAGCCCGCTCGTTGCGGGAATATAAGTTGTTGTCTGCCATTGCGCAGGAAATCGTTTTATGGTCCGCTTGATTACGCTCAGAGGGTAACTTCTGAAGTATACTTCAATCGCACTTACACTCATAAAATATACATTGCACAAGTCCAATAAAAGCAGCTGGAGATAGCGTGCTGTTACGCAGTAATCTACAAGCAAACGGATGCAATGTATTAGAATAATAATAATACTTTAATGTTGAATCCCTTGTTATACGAAATCTTTCAACATTATAATATTACCAAGACTTCACTTGTTTCCAAGTCTGTTATTAAACAAAACAGCGAATTGTATCCCTATTTGTTCAAGTTGACGATATAATAGTTTTCTTTTAAGTCAAACAGAACGTCGGATGACAATAAATGATTTCATAATACTCGTTAATTGCCGCTTTAGCGGCGGAATGGAATAAATACGATCAGCAATTACAATGAGGCACAGGAGCTGTAATACTTGTCAAATTAATACTACAGATGCAATCAGAAGCTATTGAAAAAGCGTTTAAAACTTGATGTGTTTATTAAATTGTCGTAAGTTATTTACGACTTTTACGAGCGAGCTAGTAGTCGCGTCGCGTATAATTATTGAGAACACGCTCATTCTTACTGTAACTTTACTTTTATTCGAAACATTCAGAAAAAGGTAAGTGACAAATGTGTCGTTTGTTTTATTTTATGTTGAACAAGCAAACTAATGTTGTCTAATAATGTCTTCGCTGTTGTCTGTGTACGCAATGAACTGCAGGTAAAGGTAATAAAATAATACACAGGTTTGTTTTTACGACTTCGTGATATTACCTACGGGTTATTCTTACTCTGGATATAAATAGAATAATATTATAATATTTATTCAAGCTCTGGTTTCTATCGGTGTTATTATTCAAATGATGGTGAGGAGTGAAGTTGAGTGAACTTGAAGTCGGCGCGATGCGACATCCGTGTAAGCTGCAGTTACACGAACACATAAGTCAATCCATAATTACAGAGCCTGTCGTGTATAATCGATCTAAGTTAATTAAACAAATGGCTAGAGGGAACGAGTCTTGTCCCTTGACTTGCCATAAAATATCTTGTTCCGCGTGAGATTGCCACAATCTCATCTTTTTATAGCTAAACAAGTCGAGTTTAGAAGTGCGTTCACGTTGCGTATTCGCAAAAGAAAAATCGCAAGTAAAGAACTGGTATAGAAAACTAGATTTTCCACGTCTCGGCGTTTAGAACGATTAGCCGGCAGGGACGCATTGTTGATACGCTATCAGCTGATTGCGGCCCGCGCGCAGTCCGGCATGGTAGCGCGGCCAGAGCGCATGCGCGCGCGCGACCCCGCCACCACGCGACCACGCACGCGCACCGAGTAGACTCGACACCCACACTTCATGAATGAGACTCTTTAATCAATTATCGTAATGGCATAATGAGTAGGATGCCGGTGACCGGGCGGAAGTTCGTGCGTGTAGTGAAGTACCTGCTGGCCGGCGTGACCGTGACCTGCGTGAGCTGGCTGGCGTGCGTCAGCGAGTGGCCCGGCGGGCGGCCGCAGCTGGGCGCCATGTCCACCATGAGGACCATCGTGGCCTACTCGGAGGGCAAGCAGGCGGAGCTGGATCGCCCTTCACCGCTCACCTGCGACAGCTTGCCAGACTTCCCGAAGCAGTCTCATATTGTTCGTTTTCACTCAGTACTTTTCCATCTATTTTAATTTATTCGATCCATAATACTAGTGCATACTTATTTTCTTAAATTCCATAACGGCAGAATCAAGACATTCAGAGCATAAAAACGCGAGTCGTAAAATACTAGATTATTCGTTTTAAGTGCTAAAAATACATCCTTAAGTAGCCACAATCCTTGAAAAAAAATCGGAGAGAAATATAAATTAACAGATATTTAACATTTTATGAAGCTCACCTGGAGATAAACCACATTTTAATGATGATTTTATGATCATACTTTCGAGAAATATGTTGAGCAGCGATCTTTAAAAAGTTTATTTTTAAGATTGTTTGCTGAATACCTAGGAATAAATTACAGCATCCGGTAGTAGACTATAATATGTAAATTAAACACCTACGAGAAAATAAACAAGATAACTTACAAAAAATACCATAATATTGCCATAAACCCACAAATAAAGCGCTGAATATTATTTATATGACATCCAATACAGCGTCTTAGACGCTTATCTTGTGTACAGATTTCGATAAACATTTAATTCCTTCCTGTATTGTCTAAGGATTTTTTTTGGAAAACACAATTAAACAGCTATCAACGTCGATTAATTTTCACCTACTTTTTTTAAACTCTCATCAAAATCTGAACTTAGTATAATACATATTACGTAAGTGTATTCCATCAAATACGATTCAATTATAAAAGCCGTTAAGGCTTACATAAAGTAAACAGCACACCACGGTGCTCGCCGCCTCATCACATCACGTATGCAAATATCTCAGACAATAATGGATGAAAAAACATCTTCAAGAAAATACGATGTTTTGTCGTATCCACTTTGTATGCAGTTACACTTCCTGTTCCCGCACACTCACTACACCGTATTTAGATGTTACTGTAAACTGTGCAGCACTCAACTATATTTATATTTAATGAGCAATCTGATATCTTTATACCTTAAAAGGTATTTTAAAACCCTCGCTTAACTTCAAAAGAAAACCTCTCTGCTAAATATGTAAAAAGTTGACAAAACCAACAAAGATTTCGAAACGTCAAGTTAATAAACGTAATGCCCAATCCGTTCATACATTAACTGCACAGCTTTTCTTATTTTATTATTACAGTGGAACAAACTGAAGGGTACAAAAGAGCTCGCGTCCACCTATGGACAGATAGACATAAAACATATCGTTTCTTATTTCTCACGTCATCTAAACAAAATGATTGCTATAAACAAATTGTCGACGATAAGAATCGAGAGGTATCGCACAAACGCCGATAGCCTCCGCACAGCGCGAGCGCGACCACGCTGCTTTTATTTCAACTCGTTTTGTGTAGCGATAATCTATTCCGATGCTGGTCACGAATGGAAAATAAATCGAAATCAATATCCTCTACGGGCATTTCTAATAGTATGCCGCCACTGGCACGCTGCCTCCTGCTCCATATACTATACGCAGATGTTATAGCAGATAGCCGCCAGATACCGCGCCGGTGCGGCATAGTTCCGATACGGTAACCAGACATATTTGCATGCATAAATAGAAATAGAAACCCATTTCCGGCAATCGCCCGAGGTCGGTAACTCTTCACTGGCCTTATAGGCAGGATCTCCATCGTGCCCGTGCATGCATCATTTCATACCGAGAATATTTTACAATGTATAAATCTGCAAATCAAGAAATATGGTATGAAGGTAAAAATTACGAACGGGTAACTGAAAAATTACAAAACTAACGGTACTAGATAAAAGTTACACGTACAGAGCTTGTTATGCAGCAGTTTATAAAGTTTTATTCAATTAAGATACTCGTACATAGGCATATTGAATCAATAGGTATGCCTATGTACGAGTATCTTAGAAGTTAAAACAAGAGAAAGATGAGCTCGCAAGCTCAAGGATACGAATGTTTCAAAAATTTTGCGAATTTCTTTACTCTCTATAAATGAAACTTTATTCATGTGCACAATAGGATGAATGCTATTTATAAATAGTTCATTTCATTCTTTCGCCAATCACATTAAAAGAAACACAATCTATGCGCGGTAAGCACTGGCTGGTAAGATAACAGATGACATATTTTGGATTAAAAATTGCGCGAAGGTGGCTCGTCGTCACCAGTCGATTAATGTTTCAGTAATCCACTTGGCGCTATAGTTTGCGGCATTAACATCGGCCATTAATAAATGCCGCTGCGTCCAGAGCCAAATGATCAGATTAATCTAATCTAATGATAAGCAACGTTATTGCAATTACTAAACGTGTTTCATATGTAACCGGGTTGGTTTCGTTTACAGGTTTTTTTGCTGGTAATGCAACTTTTTTTTTTACTTATACATATAGACTTATACTATAATACCTACTATACGAGTATACTACAAGTCAACAAAACTCAACTACTTATAAACAAGAACTTGACTTCCACCTCTTTCAAAAAATTAGTGTCAATAACTTAACTTAAATCTGGTAAAAATAGAGTGTGTTTTGGAGTGTCACATTCTTCCAATCTTGTTAATAGGAAGAATACACAAAATGAGTTAGTTCTCTTTGAAATAATTGTTTTTTTTTTTTGTTTTTCTGGAACGGTGTTCAATTTTCAAGCCATGTGCCAATGATTACTATGAAATATACATACGTCATTTATGCTAGTCTTGTGTAATTTGCTTTATGATAAGACGTCTTGATTTAAACGAAGAGATTTAGGTACCTACCTGACTCTTGATTCTAAAAAACCTAGTGTGGCACTAGAATATCACCACGTCGTATCTCCCACGACCTAGTCTGCAGAGTAATGTCTGCACAAACTTATTAGTACTGCGCAGACGATCACAAATAAAGATTATCATTATCCTCCTAAGCATTCTTGTCACGAAAATTTCTGTCTAGAACAAAATTGATATTTAATACCGCAAAAACTGTAACAACTCACGACTTTAGTTCGATATAAATATGTGATTTACACACATCGCACCTCGGACTTATTTCTTGGTATATTGTGCAGGTGAAGAACTGAATTGATAACATATTATTAGAGTTAAAGGTACAATAAGATTGTACAGATGCGATCGATATTTGGTTCGTGTGAAATAAGGCCACGCAGTTCGGGCGGTGTATTATTACATTTTATTGCCGTCATTATCTTTTTATGACCTCTCTTTGTTTCATTTTGTCGTTGTAACACCAATGAAGTTTAATGTTCACACTCATGTATGTGGCAGGTCGAACCAATAAAACAAGCAACATCATAAATAACATCAGTCACTATTCATAATTATCTAGTCATAGATAGTCTCTCATGCGAGAGTTTAAATGTCATTCGAATTTACTCTATACTAATTTAATGATTTGAATAAAATTTATTATTCGACTTAAAATCATAGTTCAGAAAAACTATGTGATTTATTTCTAGACTCAAAGTCACTCCTTATCAAACAGGACGCTTAGGGCGTACCATACAATTATGATCATAGGGACCCACACCTCCCATATCCAGTAGCGTGACGAGCTGTGTCTATGTAATTATGCAAAGACCCAGCAATATGCAAACCTTTTCTGATACCTAACGTAAATACCCATTTCCTACCATAAACCAATGATTTCAAGCATGAAATCATCAGGGTATAACATGCACTGCTTCTATTGCTGCCATGTTCTGTTGTACACGTGACAGTTCCAAGCGTGAAGATAAGGTATCGAAATGCCATAGGTAGGCGAAGTTTATCTTAGGGCATCTATTCCATCCTACATCTCTCGCTTCTAAGCCTGATGTCACTTCTCAGTTTTTTGCCAAAATGTCCACCAATCAAATATTTCAGTATGTTATTGTAATGTAGTTGTAGCAAAAGTAATTCTTCGGATTGGCTGCTATTTCTACAATCTCCAGTAACGTTTGTACCCTCAGGCGAAGAGAGCCATGATCTCGGGCGGTGCTCGCTTCCGCATAAACTGTTTTGTTTGGAACATTTGCGTTAAATCTATAGTAATATATAATATACCTACTTATTTTGTAAATGCGAATGTTTGGATGGATGGATGCTTGTAACTTAATCACGTCAGAACGACTGAACGGATCTCGATGATATATGTCACTAACGTAGGTGAGAAATTTGGGATATTTCATCTCGAGACTATGTTCCCTTGAGGAAATTTTCGACATTCACAATTTTCTACTTACGTAAGCACGGTACCCCGTGGTACGTGACAGAAAACGGTGCTATCATAATGTGAATACCGCTAGAAATCACAAAGGAACTTTTTACTAACACTTTCTCTGATGGTTAAGGTGAAAACATCGGCCTATATTTGAAAAACAATTTTATTTGTTCAGTTGCAGTTCAGTAGAGCATGCAGAGAGTTATAGATAGCTATAAAAGTTAACGAGATAGATACGATTTCAATTTGACTGAGAATAGTGGCTGTTTCATTATTACATTTTTTTATTTTTAAAAGAAAATCAAGACTCACCATAATGAAGGTTTTGTATATCATAAAAAATATAAAACATAATTGAATTTGTAATTTCTATTTTAAAACGCAGCTTTTATTACGTTTAAAAACTATTATTTCGTTTAACTATTTTTTGCTTTAAATCATTAAATCTTTTATAGTTCACCTTGTGCGCTTAAAAGGAGATTTAAAATTACCATAAAAATTGTTTTTATTCCTTTACGTATATACATAACTTGGCGCTTCTAAAGCAGACCTACACCTCGCATCGTTAGTGGAAATAGGAACATTTCTCTTTTTTGAGCGTCGAAAGCTCGGGAGAGTACCAATCTGGTTGGCGTTGCATTCCCCTTATAAATCAGCGCGGGGCAGTAAAACCAGGCGTCGGGCTCGACCGTGGGACGCGACGAGCTTAGACTTATGCAAATTAAACCGACGGGTTCTCACCGACGATTTGAAGCAAAGTACCTTAAATCAGCTTTATGGTTTATTATAATTTAGCGCTTACTTCTTCGCGATAGTTTATTCGCTATGGTCGAGGCTGAGTGCCGTCCGCGGAGTATTTATGCACAATTGTGCCCAGCTCTGCCGCTGTACACTGCACGTGTCTATGAATACATCTCTCGCGTTTAGTGCTGCTCTAAACATTTCGTTCAGTAAGGTTTACCTCATGCACCGAGTTAAACATTAACGTACAGTTATCTATGTCGTAAATAGTTATGACTTTACTGTATTTTCATATTTCTGTTTGAATATTAGTATTGAAAACCTAAGCTAAGCTACTCAAGATATTAACTGTAATACATGTTTTAGTAAAGATTGTCTTGCAAATAATCTTACTAACGAACCGTGAAGTTCATGCTAAAGGCCGTGTAATCGCCAATGCGTATGATATCGTAGTTTTCGACAAACACATCAAAGAAATAAAAGAAAGTATTTAATAATGAAACAAATAAATGACCAACGTTTTATTTTATGTTAGACATTAATGTTTTACAAATGGGTTTAAAGTTAAAAGCATAACAATAAACCAAATTATAAACATATTCTTTTTGATTTTCATGTCGTTCGTTTTACTAACGGAAAATTCATACATAATTTCAATAACGCAATTTCTACAGAAAATAATGCAGCGTTTTGCTTCTCGTAGAGGAGAGTAATAAAGATCTTCCAAAGCTGTGTTATTAAATGCGATAGGAAGTATACACCATTTATTTGGATTAAACAATTTTAATTGAATAAAATGCGGATATAAAACTTTTAGTATGATAATTTTATAATAATTTCAATTTTCTAAAAACTGGTACTATTAACTTTTATGTGTCGGTTTCAAACGCTCTTATAAAATAAAGTGTATTCAATGAGGCTGCGCATGCGCACACGGGTTCATTTTATTGCCTTGTTCACACCAACTTCGTTACAATCCACAAATAATAGTAGTCAATGTGAGAATTTAATTCTGCACCGATTTATTTTACTTTACTTTGCAAAGATCTAGCGATAAGCGTGGTGCTTACACGTTAACTGGCGCATAAACAGAGCAATAAAATAAAATGTGACGATCATCTTATCAAAACAACTATTTGGTTGATATAATCTACCTCTTCTTGGGTGGTTCATGACCATGATTTTTTTTATCATTGGAATCCTTCATCATTGTTTCAACTCTGGAATATGAGGCTCATCAAATAACACTATAGTTTTTACGAATAACAAAGTGAATGGTAGTTTCTTTTTTATGGTGTTTTTTATAGACCTACGAACAAAAATGTTATAATATAAGTACCTATAGAAATGAATGGCTAAACGCTACTGTAGACAAAAGTAAGTATAAATAATTTATCCTTGCAGAATTTGCAACAGTCTGAGCTCACCTGTATTAGACATCAACGCGCTCCCAACCAATCATATATAATTATGTGTTTTTTTTAACTAAGCCGACCAATCAAACGTTACTATAAATCTAAACCAACCAATCAGAAGTACTCTTTCTAACTAATTATGATTAGCAACGCTGCTTCGAGGAACACCGTGAAGAATCCTTAATATCCGGTCACACACCTAATAATAAGACACATCGATCTACAGTTTTGAACGTAGCTAAGTACCTACCTAATTTAAAACATTCCCAGAAAGTGCGGTGGAAAATAAGTAACAACATGGTACCTTAATAATTAGAAAACCGTTCGTGGAAGTGAAGATTGTCTAGCAGTGTTTAATTAATATATCGATTTTTGTAAAACTGCCATAAATAAGCCATTAATACTAACTATTTTTTAAAGATTCTCATGTGTTATAAAAACATCAACCAATCTTCATGAGACTTCATGTTTTTGGGTACTTGTCGTCGATGTTTTGATACCCAATGAGTTCTTCACCCTTGTTATGCCATTCTGTTTTTTTTTTATCAATATTATTTTATTTTATTCATTTGATAAAATAAACTGCTACAATTTACAGTATTACTTACAATTTTAGTTAGCAAATGTAAAACCAACATAATTTTTCACATAACATAAAAATATTTCAGAAAATAAGCTATGTATAATAAAGTATAGTATATAATATAGTACACTTATGGATCATATAGAAACGTAACATTAAAATAAAAATGAGGTATACAATTCTTGTTATGAAAATTAAAGTTTAATCATCATGACGCTAATCAGTTGAACGTCCTGCGCTTATTTAATTATAAAACCAGTAAAACCGCTCGTTCGTAAGTGTTGTACCTTGAAGTCTTCCCCAACAGTATCGGGTTAGAGAACCACCATTTATATTAGACCCATTAATGCAAATGCTCACAACTAGTTCATTAGGAATACGAGTAGGTACTTCTACGATCACACTTGTTCATACAGTCGCGACCAACAAATAACACTTTCGCAAGATACAAAAGCGATTTTTTCCAAAAGTAAATATTTATTACAGACCACTACCTATTATGACGTCTTAAATCCATCATGATTTCTGTGTCAGAGAGAGATGGAGTTACACAAGACGAATAGCACTATCTCTTTCCCTCACACGAATCATGATAGCATTGGCACTTCGTAATACGGCCACAGTTTGGGTTTCGGGCAGGTTGGCCTAAACCTCTAGTTTCGTCCACAGTTTTGGTTTCGGTCAAAAATTGACTGAACCTTCGGTCCTGCCGAAACTCAGTAAGCGTAATTGTGGTGCTTTGTACGCCAACTTTGGATGTGTCCGTTGCCGTTTATTTGTATTCACATATTAGTGTAGACAGGTAACAACTGATTTTCTTTGTGAATCTGTATCTTTGTTGACATGTACGGATTTTTAACCAACTTTCATAAAAGGAGGAGGTTATCAAGTAGTAAAAGTTATGAGATAACACACACACAAAAAATACAGTTCTTTAGTGTGTGTGTTACCTGATAATTTTTTACTGCGTGCACCAATTTTGATGGAAGCTGGTGCTTGTCATGTTTGACTCAAATTTAAATGGGACCCCATTTAAATTTGAATGAGGTCTAACGACTAGTATTTGAGTTATCCCTAATAATGCGTGGCTACGACTACATTGATGATCTTCGCATTCTCACTTCACTCACGTCGATGAAGAGCATCTTCGTATTTCGTGGTGGTCCCTTTCTAGTTTGGTGAAGATTTGATAAGGAACGGAGATAGGAAACGGAACTCTGCAGTAAATGATGGCAAATCTTCCGGGACTGAAATCGCATGTCTGTCTTATACGTCCAAAAAGTTTTCGAACAAGTTTAGTCTTCAAAACTTTGATTTCCTATTTCAACTTACAACGGTTTTGAATAAGTGTCAGGCAAATATTTATGCTCGTGACCGTATTTACATACGTATATGTACCTGCTGACGTTTACAGTACAGTGAACTGCATACAGGCCACATATAACTTACCTGCCATATTCACATGTACTAACATCATAAATATTAACAATGTGCGCGTGAGTCACGAGTGGGTCACAGTGTCACTTGAATTTCCGGCCTCTGAATACTTAATGTGTAATTAAAATATTGACGACAACCAATCTTGAGGTCTAAATAAACAGTACCTATCTACTAAAGAAATTAATTTTGTGCTGTACACGTGAACAACATGTAAGTCACTCTCTCCTTCTATAAAACTTGTAATTGTTTTTTTAAACACCTAGACTAATCTAGGTATTTAAAAAAATAAATACGT
The DNA here is from genome assembly GCA_905332915.2 of Hecatera dysodea. Classification (NCBI taxonomy): domain Eukaryota; kingdom Metazoa; phylum Arthropoda; class Insecta; order Lepidoptera; family Noctuidae; genus Hecatera; species Hecatera dysodea. The sequence continues at coordinate 12,694,521 of HG995299.1, read as the reverse complement.
GCAAGTACATAACCTGTACAGTTTCATTATTTGGAAAAACAAACTGAAAATACAAACATGCAATTACGCTATATTTAATGCAACGGGCTCATCATTTTGTGCACAAAAACGATACATCTACGTTAAACTATTGGATAGTCATAATTAGTGTTTGGCATAAACATGTTGAATTGTTTCAGGACCGCAGCTGGCGAGGTGAGCGGCATGCTGCGCAGGAGTGGCAGCATGTTGCCGGCACGAGCGTATCGCTGTACGCCGCGTACTACGATGAACGGGCTCCGCAACGCTACGTGCGTATTCTCGCCACCTTTCACGGTACGCAGAAGAAAAAGGTTCCTTTATTAGGCTCTACTACTAGTTTACTATCGCAGGCTAAAAAGAAGGCTTACCTTACCGAGTTTTAATATGTAATTTGGAAGTAGCTATTTTCAGCTGTAATCTATGATAGTCAGGATTAATTCATTAATTCGGCCCATATCGTAAGTAAGAATATAACATATAGCTACTACCTAGACACGTAGCGCCATCTATTGATCGCGACGTTTACTAACTCTCATTTATTATATTTTTCGAAAAAATACCTATTTAACTACTCTACAAGATTATAAATTACTTACAATAAATATAACGATGTAACTACAAAGTTACTGGTTGGCATTAGGAAACGGTGTGATGTTCACATGACTAACTAAACCACCCCTTTACTTAACCACTAACTCAGCAAGTTATATAATAACCGCGACCACTTAAATAATAAAGTGCACACCTATTACGTACATGGTATATCTAATTTGTGGCAGTCTTCCTGCAACATTGTACGACCGCAGCAAAACATTAGCGCCTTCATAATTGACTCGACATCGTCACATGCAAAGGGTTAGTGACACTTAATTAAAAGTAACGTACGTTATATGAATTATTCAAGTTCCACGCGTCGCCATTTTTTCACAATTAGTCTCTTTAATCGTCGTAAACAAAACTGGTTTAATAGAACTTGTAATCAACCCCACATGCTTTGCCTAGCACTTTATGATATTAGATACGTAAATGCAAATAACCTCAAAAGGAATATAAAAGAGCACGCAAACTACTTAAGATATCAAATGTGTTCTAACCATATTTGTAAAGTTTGTGCTTTTCTATCAGATTTTGCATTCCTTCTCGTTTACAAGATATTATCTGGTTTCGCCCCCACGCAAGCGCATCGTGAACTTCATGCTTTTCAAAGTTTTAATTTTGTTGAGAAACTTAATCAGCAATTAAGTTATATTTGTTTGTGCGGCTCGCACGCGCGTCGCCGCGAGCGCTCCCGTCGTCGCCGCGACGTACAGCCCGCCTGTCCGCGGGGACGCGTGTAATTATATTCTTTCTACTCATATGTTCTTCCCTAACGATTCAAGACGACTATATAAATTTACCCTAAACACATATTGAAATATGCAAATAATTTTAGTTGCTTGGGAAACAATTTAAAAATAAATTATCTACATAAAATTTTATGACATAAACATGTATGCGCGAATGTATCGGACAATGCAGAATGTATTCAACACGCCCTATAATTTCACACCCTGGGCGTTTTTTACGTCTTGAGCTCTTATTCTGTTTTACAAACAACATTTCACAAGCTTAAGCTGTCCTCTATAATCCACATTTATGTGAAAAACTATCAAAATCTACCCAGTTATTTTCAAGATCAGCCGCAACAGACAGCTTGCAGCAACTAAAGATTTCACTACCTCGCCCACTTTTACAGAAAAAATAAATAAAAGCCAGGTAAACAAAATAATCTCGGTCAATAAAGACATCAGGGAAATCTCAGGTACTGATAAACCAACGCCATAATTACCGGAGTCTGTGATAGCCGATCGCCAGTCCTTATTTTCTCTGCATACAAAACAAAAAGCTGCAACGTTCGCAACTTAATCAAGGGAGGAGACTTTTTTGTTTTAAGATGTGTGCTACCAATAAGTCACGTAGTATGTCTCATTAAAATGGTGCTAGTAATAGTTCGTAAAAGTATTTTTGTAACACATTAAAGGATTAAAAGTAACAAAAGCTGGATGGAAAGTGCTGGGCCGGCGCGCGGCGACAGTGCGCGCCCGATAAGCTCACACTCATTTGTCACTGAAGCGAGCGTACGCGTCGTGTAAATTCCTTCCCGGCCGAGATAAACCCACCCAACTCCCATGTTGTGGTGAGGAATGAGAGACGGATTAAACACAGGCTCTTCCCGCTGCCTTTCGCTTTTACGTTTTGTATTTGGTTTGGAAAGATTGTTTGTCGATTTTATAGCTCCCTTTTGTGGTTAAAATAAACCTGCAAATTGAATTCAGTGATTGGCTTTCTACTCTGTTGTTACTTAACCGTTTTGTTTTAAATTTCTTTGCCATATTAAACCTTTATCAAGCAGGCATAGCAAACATTTATCGATTTTCTGTGCGTAAGCTTTAACTTGTAAGATGAGTGATGTAGAGTGATGTGCGTACATTTTAATAGTCGGTCCCGTTAATGCATTTCCCTACGTCATAAATCCATCATCATTTTTGCGAACCTCTGAAGTTTAAGACTACCACAAAGTCAAACAACTGTAAATTCCAGCCTCCTATAAAAACGACGTTAGTTTCCACAACAAAAAGGGAATTGCCTCCGTCGCCGTCTCCACAAGGAAGGCGGACCATCCTGATCTGGCAGCCTGTAATTGAAGCACCGTTTTAATGACAGTTCCTCGCAAAGCACCGCAAGTGTACCCGAGGAAATCATTTCAACAAATTACTATTATACAAGTCAAGTAATGGAGTTTCTCTATATAAATTATGAATGTCGGGAAGATGGTTGAAACGGTGCCGCGCGCATTTTCCGTTCACTCAGATCTCACTTAACTGTAGGAATCATTTTATTTTCTCATAATAATCATTATATTTATTTCCGTTTGCACTATCCTTAGAATCAATTTAGACCGTGTGTTTTCTAGTTCCTTATATTTTACTCATATTTATATTTCTTTCACAGGACGTAATTATTCAACGGAGGATACACTGTTTTGTCAAACACGTTCGAAAAATGGAGATCTAATTGAAGATACAGTCGAAGTTGTTGCAGCGAAGCCTTTGGAAATATGGTGGCATAAGTGGGACATTACGCTAACAGAAGTTGATACCCCGTTGCTACTGTCGTGCCCTCTAACAGAACCTCTGTATGGCCCTTCAGTAGTATCAGTTGTAACAGAACCTTGTGATGATCCTACGAATGCCTTCCGATTGGAACCCGATAATGAAAAGAATAAAAAAACAAGAATGTTTACAGTTTGTGTCAAAGACATGAACTTTAATAAAGATATATCACAAAGCTTAGTTGAATGGATTGAAATCAACAAAATACTAGGTGTAGATTTAATAGATATGTATGTAGACCAAGTCACAGAACAGACTAAGAGAGTTCTACTTCACTATCAAGATAAAGGTCTCGTTAGACTATTCCATGTTCCTATTAAGCATAAGTCTGAAAGGTCTCTTTGGCAGAGAAGAAGAGATCACATTATAACTTACAATGATTGTTTGTATAGAAATTTAAAAGAATCTGAGTATATTGTTCCACTAGATATCGATGAAGTCGTTTTGCCAAAAATCGCAGATACGTGGCCTGAATTACTCAATCGTCTAAATAAATACGGTTGGAAATCTTCAGAACGTTCCTCTATAATGATACAAAATGTATTTTTCTTTGATTTCATGCAAGATATTGATAAATACAGCATGGATGGCAAAGGTGTCAAGAGCAGAATTTACGTCAAAAGAGACGATGTACGGATTAAAAAATCCATTGATTTAGAAGTAGATGAAATAGAATTAATAGTAAATTCAAATAGTTTAAACAATGAAGTCATAAGTGATAGTGAAAAGGATGCAGTGTTGTATGAAAAGTACAAATCTAGGTGTGGTAGTGAATTGCGTACTCCTAAATTAGTAAAACACATAGTAAGTTCAGCGGTGATCAGTCCTATAGGATACTACAGTAAGAGTTGGATGTTGACTAAGAGGGTTTTAACAGCATTCAACCATTACCCTTTGAAGAGCCTCGGGGCGTCAGGCTCCGTTGGCTGGTCAGCGCCCTTTAGTGAAGTGCAACTCAATCATTACAAGGTGAGAACTGAAATGAACTACTATTTTATTACTCTCGCCATTGTCTGTGCCTAGAAGGTAATTACTAATTAGTTTGCTAATTGCTCCACACGTAAGGATAACTGGTTTCCCAAGATATCAATACCACTATATTTAGGTATTTAAACTAGTACTTTGTACGTTACTGCTTTTTTTGGCATAGATATCACTTTTAGACTTTCCCATTAAAATGCAAACTAACGTCAAAAAAGGTAATATTTTTTTGTTTCTTGATCAGATTCCGAAAACAAACTCACTAGTAGCAGCTGCAATAATTCGGAGTGCCAGAGACTTGTAATCCTGGACAGATAATCGGTCTTGTGGTATTGTCAAACCTTGGGAACGCAAAGGAAGCTAGTAAATCTATTACTTATAATAAATCTGTAGAGAGGTCAATTCTGTACAAGGAATATATTTTCAAAATAACTATCAGGGGGTGATTAGTGATCGATACTGGTGCCAAAAACGCAATCAGTAAAATTTTTGTCTGTCTGTCTGTCTTTCTGTCTGTCTGTCTGTCTGTCTGTCTGTCTGTATGTTCTTTATAGAAACAAAAACTACTCGACCGATTTTAACGAAACTTGGTGCAATTATTCTTCATACTCCTGGGCAGGTTATAGTATACTTTTCATCACGCTACAATCAATAGGAGCAGAGCAGTGAAGGAAAATGTTGGGAAAACGGGAGAAGTTACTCCATTTTTTAAGCTTTCGTCGCGTGTGTAGCCTTAATGGTTAAAGTTACATAGAAATCATGTATTACGGAAATGTTTTACATAAAATTATCTAAAAAATGTCCTAAACAGCATATGTCTATATTTTATGGTTGACTCACAATAACACGTGTAACTGTGATGACCGATAGCTTAGCAGTTCGGCGCTTTCTGATTATTTGTATGAAACTTTGTCAATTTTAAACCGATCGGGCTGAGAGTTTCAAAATCGGGGGTAAAGTAACTATTCCACGCGGACGAAGTCGCTGGCAGAAGCTAGTAATAAATAAAATCCTAAATAACTTATTTAATGTAGGTAGTCCAAACCAAACTGCAGACAGACTTTACTTCAGCAGTAAATTCCTCTATGTCCACAAATAACAGTACCACCAATACCGAGGGATATTTAGCTCACGTTTACAAATATTTCTCTAATAAATAAGGGCATGTTGTGAAGTTATAATCACGTTTGCAGGAGTCGTGCAACACGACGGTGGTGGTCGAGTGCGCACGGTACGGGCGGCGCGCGCGCATAGACCGCGCCGCGCTCCGCCTGCAACGCCGACTCACGCGCAGCCTCGCCTCAGCCATCTGCACCGGAATAAATGCCATCTGAGAAATTGTCGTTTAATTTTAAATCTTTCCTGATGTAGTAGCTACCATTGTTGATAACTGGTGAATCCACCGTCATCGTAGTGAGCGTGGGTGGTCACCTTCTTCAGACGCCTCGACTTTTGTAAGACACCGGTCAGAGCCAAGGCCGACGCTACATTTAATATTAATATTTTAACATCACCAGCTCTCAAACAGAAAGCTTAAGAACCAAATATTCAAATATTTGTGTTAGGAACCAACCCACACTGGGCTCGCTTGGGGAATCACACAGAAAGGATGTCTGTGTCACAGCAGTGAAAACTGGTGTTGTTTAAAAGTAGTGAAACTAATATTATTAAGCTTTAGTGATGGATGGTACTTTCACTACAGTATCAGCAAATCTATACTAATATTATAAAGCTGAAGACTTTGTTTGTTAGTTTGCTTGAACGTGGTAACTTCAGGAACTGCTGGTCCAATTTTAGATAGCCCATTTATCGAGGAAGGCAGTCATGAAAAATGTGGCACAAACAAAGTTGCGCGGGGCAGCTAAGATTGGCATCTTATACTCGTATTTCAAAGTCTAGTATAAGATTTTGAACAAGAATGAATGATGCCCACAAGTTAAGTAGATCTTCAGCCTTCGTGAACCTATTTTAGTGTCAATTCTCGTTAGTTGCGGTACACAATAAAACAAACAACTGAAGTTCCACATTTTCTTAAATTTTAATAAACAACTTATTGTTGACTGTTTTTTATTCTATATTCTTAAAATTACATTTGTAAACAGACACTTAAAATCGGTATACCTACAACACATCTAGTGTACATACATAAGCATAGGCACTAAGCTCCACACGATCAAATGCATGTATTATGCAAAACGCTGGACATTCCCAATATGGTACGATAACAGATACTTAAAGTATAGAACTGCACGTAGCGTTGCTAGGCGTCTGGATAAAGCCGGACAGAGGCAAGCTTTTTGGTTGCGTGTTTCGAAATTCAGTTTTCAAATTAGAAGGCGTCCGGCCTATCCGGCCGGTTAGGCTTTTTAAATTTGAGCATTTTGTTCCCTCACCTTGCATCGCTTGCTACGTAGTACGTACTACTATTGCAATTATTTAAATGGATATTTAACTACCAATAATAATGAAGACTGATTCACTCAATTATCTTGTTGTTTCTTTAGAATTTAAGATTTTATTTTAAATGATAAAAAGCCGTTTTTGGGTTACTTATACTAAGACCATAAAATTAAGCATCCAGCCTTTTTACCCAAATGCTACACTTATGCTATGTTTGTCCGGTGAAACTGGCTGGCCTGTCCGGCTTTTCTTTTTTAAGACATGGTAACCCTAACTGCACGCCTAGCAGCACGTGGTTTAGAGTAGCATAAGTCTAGGCAAAAACTATTTCGTAAATATTTATGGAGAGCACTATGAAGGCATCCATCAGACATGAAACACGATTGATGCTATTGTCCATCGGATTGACCATATATAGACCTGCGGGTTTGGATTTAGATACAAATATGGTGTGTTGAATGTGGCTGTCGAATATTCAGCTTTAGAAAACAACATCTGTCTTGAGTCAAGGTTTTTGCTTAAAGTCTGGAATGAAATTCTAATCTGTCGACATGACAAAGCTACTACATTATACAGAGCCTACTCACCCCACCTCTACCCACCACAGAGACAATTGGCAACCAAGATCACTGGACAGATTATAAGTACAATATCTATTAGGACAATTGGATACTACGATATAGCAATAAAACTTAGTCTTATTTTACGATACACGGATGCAGCGGATGACTGGATGTGGCCTAACATTGCCAGGACATTGCTTGTCCAAGCATATGAAAGCATGCAACTTAAATTTGTTAGCCATAAATGAAAACATATATAGATTTGTATGACTAGCTGTGCGATCGCCTCGTCGCGATGCCGGTCATCGAAGGAGCATGATCTAAGAATGAACGGGCGCGGACCTTACTATTTTTTAAATCAACACAACTAATCACATAAACTCCCATCTAAAGACTCCTAACTCTACAACTAAGTTCATCACAGTAATTTTACGTAAATTTTTATGATCGACCATACTGCGTAGCTGTGATCAGTCAGGCAAAAAATACCGCCGGGGAGTAGTCGTGTGTGACGAAATAAATCGGTAATATGGCCGTAATGACATGTCCTCACACTGCCGCATTATCTAGATGGTACGTGATGATGACGTACCGGTCTATCACGCGCTAGAACTATACGGTAAATGTCCATATTAAGAAACAATTATCTGAAACATTGTCATGTAAGTTGTCAACAAAAGCTTCACTCGTATCTTTATCAAAATCAACTTCAGGCCACGAAAGGTCTTCACGAAAATGCAAATCTTTATGAAGAGAATTTTAAAAACGTTTTATTTTTACCCGAATCAGCTTAAAGAATTTATCATTGTTCTTGTTTGCAGCATGTTATGTGTACAAATAATATTTTGCATTCAAGAGAGAGCAAGAGATGAATAAAAGTATCTGGTGCTATTATTTTTCCATATCTAATCGTAAACACTACGTCGCTGTGCCGGCACTACACATCGCGCTGGCCGCGTCGCGTAATGCCCTCGTATCTGTCCCTAGGATTACACTTTACGCACCTCGCTCGCTTCACGAGCAAATACCCTAACACCAGCTACATGTTATTACCATGTTCGCCTCCAGAATGTAAAATAACGTTAAAATCACGGTGATCAACATAAAAAGCTTTTCAATCGAAGTGCAATTTAAATGTCACTAAAGCTCCGGGAATTTATTGGGATTTAATGATCATTTATATCTTTAAACAAAGTGTAAAAAGCTAATTTGTTTTACCAAAAGTAGTTATTTACTGATAATTAACATTTTATAAGCTTGTTCGATAAACTAGACCATGTATTATGCATCAGTAAGAAATTCATATCATAACATACACGGAGGTGAATAAATCTCGATCCCTTTGAACTAGTACAAAAGAAACATCAGAATTACTAAGTACACATTATTCAACTACTCAGTGATTCGCAACGACCGTTCATGCAACTGGATACGAAATATATTCAGGCAAAGGTCAGAAATAAAGTCGAGCGGAACAATAAGATGGACTGGCTTTCTGTAGCATTTTAGCGAGTAGAGCCGTCACCTCATCCCTCGTCTAGGGTTTCGAGCTGAGCTGAACTGATTCATTTACATCGACAGATAACATCACCTAGTTTATTGGACATTGTGCGTACGTTCCGATGGAGCGATAAGCTGATACCGTGTTCGCCACGGTAATCAATTACTACCGCCTACCTACGCCGTACGCGCTCCCATTCAATAGCGAAACGTTTTTATTGCCGCTCCCGACGCCGCGAAAATTAAACACTCGTTACTTTTGCAGATGCACGATAAAACCACGATTGAATTTAAAATATTATATTCAATTTACTTTGTTTATTTAGGACTGAACTGAGAGTTAATTTATATCCTTTTGTGTTGCAGACTTTAATGCGTCTTGACTCTTGACGCCGCCGCTTGCAAGTTACATGCGGACTGCACAAAAAAAGTATACAAGAGAGTAAATAACAGTCGATGGGCTAGCTTAGGTGTCGTTCGCTTGAAAGTTATCAATCATAGAGGTACAACTGGTGTAATCAGCATTACAGCCATCATCAAACAACATCCGAACGGTATTTATGGAATTGAAACGTGTTTCGTTCGACACCCGTCAATCATGCGACTCAAATGGTCGGTTAGACGCTGAGATCTTACATAAATTAGATGTCAGAGATGAACGCAGTCGATAGACTATCATTTGGAATTACGAAAATAGCATTCAAGTACTTTAACTGAGGCAATCATTTGATGGACTATTCATTTTCTTTGTGTCGATCGAGCAAGTTAATGATGAATAAGAATGTGAACCTGTCGATGACCAGAAACACATACAAATAAATGATAAGATCGATATGTGAAACAATACTTGCAATATATCGATAATGAAAGAGCCGGTAGTGATGTGGCTCGTTGTCCAGCAGTCGATAGGATCAGTCCACTTACTGTGCACGATGGCAGATAGTGCGGTGTCAGCGGTGGCCATTACAATTACGATGCTTCGCATTTTAGTGATGTCATTTCGGTGCATTAGCATGAGCCGGGTCTGTTGTGCACCAACGCATGCCGCATGCGCCCACTCAGGCTCAGGATGCAAGTAGCAGTGATTCACAATCAACTTACAGATACAATCACCCCACGCACGTACCTAATGGCAATAAGCACCGTTTCGAGACGGATTTACTTGGACTTAACAAGAATACTTTGACGAATAAAACAGGATATTGAAAGGCAAAACACAAACCTTGCATTAAATAAAACATTAAAGAGAAATTCATGTTGACTATCAAGACGTATGGTCTCTTTCTGCCTTATTTGATGATAACAAGCTAGACACAGTCATCTTTATAGCTATTACATCTAAAATGGTATTAGAAAATTGATGGTGCTACGTCCCAGCGTTATTAACAAGCTAATCATTCATGGAGTTCTTCTGGGCAGCATTAAAATAGTATAGCTGTGCAAGAAAGTCTGGGGTAAGTGCATTAATGGTGTGTCAGTCATCCTTGATGGATGCTTGGTAATCTATGTATCGACGTGTTACGAGATAGATGGCCCATCTATTGCCATGAGCTATTTTGGTATTAGAATTGTACAGGTTTCTACTTATAAATGCCTATACACCTGCTAATATTATTTCTGTCGAAGACCTTATTGTAGTTATAAAATTTAATGGGATGGGTTGGGAATGTAAACATTACTTACGTGATATGATACACATTATGAATATTGCAGAGGAAAAGGTTAAAAAATTGCATGACACATCTATACTAATATTATAAAGAGGTAACGTTTGTGAGTTTGTGACGTCGTAAGGGGTAATCTCTGGATCTACTGAACCTATTTTCAAAATTAGTTCAAAGCTACGTTTTTGTGGAGTGTCATAGGCTAATATTTATCTATCTAATATATATATTCCCGTATTGCCACGGGAACGAGAACAACGCGAGTGAAACTGCGGGGCGCTACTAGTTATCTAATAAAAATGTACCTAAGATAGACTGCTCTAAACTACGTTGATAATTTTCTAAGAAGCATCAAAGGAACTGTGCCGTTTATTTAAATCTCGGTGATCGCTTAAAAACGAGTCATAGAAGGTGCAGTTCGTAAAATTTTATCAAAGACGACACTCTTTGATAAAATTTTACGAACTGCACCTTCTTCATTTAAATTTTTAATAGTATTCTGTCTCTATTGTACTTACGTCACATGCTTACATCCTGTATTATGTATGCAAGTAACAGTACAAAAGTCATATCATTCGCATCCAATCTATGATTGATAGACTACACAGACATGTGTCAGGCTTTCACGCTGAATACCAAGTGCCTCCCACTACAAGTACTAAATTATCTTTCTTACCTACATTGACAGATCCCTATTAATATTTCTTAAGACGATATTTTGAGCTTGAGCTTCAAGCAAATTTGAGGTTTCGTTTGATAGGATAGAGTTCAGTCTAGAGTGGTGGTAGCTCGGCCTGACTAACTTCGATTTTGCACGTTACATCTTTCAAGTAGCAAAGTAGTAAATTATCAGCAAATGACATACGAGGCAAGACCTGTAAGACTGGATGCAATCTCAGCTCCTATATAGGATTCTATAGGCTTCTCTGAAGATTACACACTGATAAAACGAATATTCCATATTGAACTGAGCTGAAACCGAAGCTACATTTAAATCACAGCCGAAGAACTAATGGATTTCTGACTGCAATGTCACAATGGGACAATCAATCTAATGACTTGTGCATAAAGTTGGCTATGTTCATGTGGATATAGGACTTACGAGCATGACTTCTAAAGTAAGAAATTTTAACTACCGACATAATGCTCCACTTTGCATAAGTCTTGTGGCAATAAACTTTAGCCCTGTCGTTAAAGTCACTTTGAAAATAGTTTTGTTTCTAGCTTTAATAAGAACAGGCACATTTATTTGCATAATTCAAATTTAATTTGGCTGAAGTAAAGAACACGTCATGTAGTTAATTAGGGCAAAAAAGCTAATGAGCGAGGTGGCACGTCCCGTGTCCTGCGCAAGCGCAGGCGACGAGACGTGCGCCCGCGTTGCGCGCGCAGCTCCCGACACTCGTCTCCTAGATATTACTCAGAAGTTCACCCTCACAGCTCTGTAATTCCACATAATAACATAATTACATTGTTGTCGGCAGTTCCTTGAACATTAACAAGTTTTGTGTAAAATGCAAATTAAATTCGTCATAATTACCGAGGGCCCTTCAAAACATGTTCAATGTTCGTATTTTTGCAGGTTCATATTTTTATAGTAATTTGCATTAACAACAAAGAACAATAAGAATACCTTACTTTAGTGCAATTCAAAAAGAGTTGGTTGAAATCCATCAAAAGTTAACAACCAATAAGAAAAATAAAATCAGCAGGACCATCGACATGCTTGGGTCCCTACAGACATTTCCAATTTGTCATACTATAAAAGATCATAAAACCTTCGAAAAGAAACAGAAATAAAGGACATGTTCTCTTATTATAATAACTACGAATTGGCGTCGAGTTATATTATTAGCCCTCGCATTTAGAGTCGGCATTAAACTTAATTTTATTATAGCAGACAACCGCCGTAAATGTCGTTGTTAGACAACGCTTTTAACTACACGCCACAAAAAACCAGCCCAGTTTACAATAGTGCACCAACAATCACTGTAATGACGCAGAAGGTATGTGAGCACATAAGTGGCAGACACCCGGGAGAGATGCCCTCCCTGCCAAGCCTAGCCATACGACATTAAAATTACGAAACAGCTAGTTTACAACTAGACATGAGTGTATTGGTCATCATAAAACCCGAGTAATTGCTTTCACAAGTCTTACAGGATCGTATAATTCAACTACATAGCACCTTAAACGAAAGTTTAAGGCTTGTTAAACAATTACCTGGCTGTAGCATCTTAGAAAACATTGCCAATTTTCGTATAGTAAGTACAAGTTTGTAGCTTTGCACAGTATAGTGGAAGACCTAAGAGGACCTTTATAGCGGCAGAATAAACACATCAAAGTTCCAATGACACGGCGGTAATGGTCAAGTCATGGTTGATTGCGTTCCAATGGCTGAGAATTGCAATCTTGCTTTAGACTGCCAATGTTTACATCGTCATCTTTGGACCTCCCGGTCAAAGTAAAAGGAAAAGTTTTTAAGTGTCGCAAATTGATTCAACGTTTGAGAAAGACTGTCATAAAAAAGTAAGGGCCTTTTGTAATTTTACTGAATGCAGCTTTTTCTATATTGCGCAATAAAAAAGACACTTTCTCAACAATAAAATTCTTCGAACATTCAGATTAGACATTAATGAATATGATTTTGCGTTGCAGTGGCTGTCTATCCAGACTGGACCGGGTACATGCAGTCAATGCACTATTGAAATTTATCGTATCCTGCGAATCTACCGCCTCCGAGGCTAGGAAGGGTCGTCGACCTAGGAACGGCGTTAGGATACCTAGGTCGGTAGGTACAGTTTAGGTGCGCTGGCTGGATAGCACGACGAACCCGGATGCCTTGCATTTATTATACTACAACATTTACTATGTAGCGGAACGAGCCGCATTGGAGCAGCTTGTAAACATAGTAAGAGATTTGATAGTACAGTTTACACTGAGATAATAGTCTTATCATAATTAAGTGAGTAAACTTAGATAAATTTTAATTACGTAAACAAAGTAAACTAATTTATTTTGTCGTTGTCAGTCAACAAGGTGTTAACTATTGTACCACTAACAATATATTTTATTTCGCTGGATAATAATATAGTATTAGTGTGGAAACATGTAGTCGACTGGCAGCTGAGCAACATTGCAATTGATTTCCTCTCAGGCGAACAACCCGCAATATGAGCGAAAATATATGAAACACGTACGAATGCACTCATTAGGAGGGCACAACTGACACAACCAAGGCGTTTTGAGCTTTCTCTGTTGCAAATTTCTGGTTTCACGCGAAACAATAACTGTGCAACGGTAGAGGACTAAGACTATTAAATATTTACTCAAAAATGTATTGTGCACTTGATACGGAAGGTAGCTTTTCAATAAACTTTACGAAATTCGTGATTGTATAGTTTGACATGAGTTACTTGAGTACGACTACTACATTTCTAAGAAACCCCCCATTTTGAATCACTGTAATTGCTAAATAAGTAAAATTTAGACTATTTCAATATCCATATTTTGTTAGTATTATATTAGGTATCTTAAAACTATGTTAGTCATGAGGAGATCAAATCGATGTATTTAAGTAACAATAAAATAAAATTGAATTAAATAAAAAAAAAGTTTATAACAAATTAAGTTTGATAATTGTACACACAATGAAAATTAAATTGAAATAAATTATTAAATTAAAATACAGAGAATCAGGTGACATACAGCCTTCCCACAACCGCCGAATTTAGTTTGTCTGCAATCATGCTGTATATATGTAAGTACTTCATACAAATAGCGTAGTATAAATGTCTAGAACCTGAAAGTTTTTTCCTCAAACCCTTCACAAAATCATGCGAGTGAGCTGCAAATGAATACTAAATTCACTTCCAGTTTCTGAAAGCGATCAAGTATCTATTCAATAAAATCGAATTTGATGTATTTATTTACACACAAAACAGTTAAAAGAGAAAAGAATGAATACAGATAGAAAGGTACCTAAATTATGTGTATTTAAAAATAAATTACTTCCTGCAGACCTTCGACCGGTTAGTTGGATGAGAAACATTCGCACAGTGTCAATAAACAGATTAGGAACCTTAACTTCAATATAAAATAACTATTCATTCATACATAATAATCAAGGTTATTTAAATGAGTTAACTAAACTCTATTCCTACACTACTAAGCTTGAAAATGCATCATTACTCAAACACCATCCATATCGTTGTACTTATGTACCTACATATTCATTTTATATCTCTTCCTCATTATGATCTCACTTACCCCATAAACTTCCTACACGGGCCAATGCACTGTTCAATAGGAAGTACCTAAATTAAAGTTCTTGAAAGTCAATATGCCATAACAATATATCACGGAGTATGAGGCATTAATGTAATGATGGCAATTCCGTGTTAGACCATAAAATGGCCAGCTACGTCTAAAGAAATTCAATGTAACGATTTTTACATGTAAGCCGGTGTGCATAGGCAACTGCGGTGAAAAAGGTAGTAAAAAGTCCGAGTACTTCATTAAACCTTAAACCTTTTTGTCTTACAAATATTAGTTACTAGCTTGTGCACCCGGCTTCGCTCGCGTTTAAGCCTCCACGGACTCATGTCTCGATACCAAGAGTCATCATAATCAGTCCAGTGATTTAGACAACAAACAAACAAAAAAAAAACAAACAAACTAACTTACATTATGCATTTATAATAACAGGTTAGGATTACGATTAGGTTTACAATTTGAAAGACTTTCTCGGTTATTTTACAAATTTTATACAATCGTTATAGATTATATGATAAATATGAAGTTACAAGTAGTGCTAACTGTTTTATATGTACATAAGCCTTGGCATTCTTCTTTCACATAAATAACCACTCAATTATTTACGGTTAAAGTGTTTTACATCAGTCTACGTGAACTGTAAAAATCTTACTAGTTCTTATGCATGATTTTTTACCAAGATAGAAATAAAATATTTATTCAGAAACCACGCCATTGCAAATTGCTCATTTTAACACAAAGACATAGTAAGATTTTATTCTACCACTCATTATACTTTGTAAATAATCTGTTTCTATAATATTATCTGTATAATGGACGGAGCCCACCTTAATGCATCAATGGTTAATGTTCTTATACAGAACATTTCCATAAATGCCGCATTTAGGGACAAGCCCTCGTTTCACATAATAATGGGATCCATTTGCCTCTCTCTTGATAATAACTGAATATTGTTTTATTACACTGCACATCCCATACATCGTGGAATACATTACATTGCAGCACATGAACAGGCGGATCCAGCCCAAGAAATCCCAGTTAACTTTGTTATTCTACGACCAAACGAAGTAATTGAGGAATTTACGGGACGACTCTAAGGAGGATTGTAATGCGTTAAGCAAAATAAAACGTTGTAATTCTTTGTGTTTATTTTGCTAAAACCTACACGATTTGGGGAGGATCGAATTCAATCAGATCAAAATGACAATCATGTAGCCACTACTGAACACTTGTGCTAAAAAGTGCACGAGAAAATAATGCTTCTCTTTTACATAACATGGCAAAGTACCTCGGATATGACTCAAGACTTACCATGTCAGTTCTTGTAATGCGTTCTATTTATAGAAATTTAGCGTAGCGTTAGCGAATACGAAACAACATCATAATAAAAACGCAATTCCATCAAAATGCTGCACTCGTGTTTGAAACAGACATCAAGTGACATCTCTCTTGTAATTTGTTATGGAGAAAGAAAAATCCAATTCGTAAATACCTAAAGATGTTGCTCGCTATTATTTATTATAATGCCCGACTAAATTACAATTGGAAATCAGCAGACGCACAAAGCGAAAAAGTAAATAAGTATAAAGTTCATTCTACAGCGCATGAGAAACGTAATAAAATTACATTAAAACTTCATCATGATTGTATACGATTCATTGGTTGGCTTCGTCCCACTATCTCAAGGCAGTTCGTGTACTTTGTCTATTGAAGTGCTAACTACGGTTTCATTATTTAAGAGTAAGTGATTACTTGATCTGGGAATGGAACCGATTATATTACAAAGAAGTGTTTAAGCTGCTTCTCATCAATTGAATTCAAAGTATTTGTATTAATTACAACATTTAATTAGATACTATTATGTTTTCTGTGAGCATTGAGCTAGGATACGGTCACTAAGTTGGGACGACATTATTGAAAAAGGGTTTTGAACACTCGAACTTAGTCGAAAGCAAGCTCGTACACCACCGTAATTAGGCACACAATTAAAGATATTTTGAACTAATGCGGAAAATACACCAAGCACCAAACTTATTAAATTGATTATTTGCATTTTATCCAGATGGCTCAAGCCATTTCACACAATTAGTGTTTACGTGTACGTAATTGTGTTGGAAAACGTCTTTTGATTCAGATGGATGAAAGTGCAATCGCTTTTATTTTTGACATGACAACTCATATTTCAGCACACTAAGGATGGTTACTGTTCAACCATAGGTACTATCCTGAGGTGGCCTCAAATTAATTTAAGGCCCCTAGCCAGGGCTAAAACTAAGCTCCTCTGTGGTATACTGACCTCGGCTTAACAGCGTCATTTCGGGAAGACAGCTAGGGACAGGCTGGGTCAGATTTAATAATCTGCGCGCGAGTTGTTCGCACGAGTGCCGTGATAGAACTGCCTCATCACGATTCAGAATACTAGTAGGCCACAAGGGGATATGAAGGCAATTTTAAATCTTGCTGTGGAGACATTAGTACAAAACAACACAATGGACAAAACCCATATTTTCCTAAACCGGGAATCGAATCCAAGATCTCATTCTCAGCAAAACCACATTTGGCTACTGTACCAACAGCTCTCTCATGAAGTTAGAATGTATTTACAGAGAATCGGTCTTTGTCCTAACGGTGGACCAATATTATAGTCTGAGCCATTAGCTTTAAAACCCCCAAATAATAATTTATTTGGGGGTTTTAAAGCTAATGGCTCAGTGGCGCGGGCTGGCTCGTTAGGTAAAAGTCGGGGAGGACCAGTTCGGCTCCATAAACTTATCTACTTTCACCTCGGCTGCAATGATTAAGTCTGGCGACTTGCATCAACAACTACTATAAAAAATCAGGCCTGTTTTTATATTTTCCCTTTTACTCCTGGGTTTTGTGAAAAATACATTTTATAAGATGAAATGCAGTAGATTTCCATTGTCCCAAGTACATGAAATGTTTCTCCCATATATCGTGCATCGGCCTATCATAAAACACATGATACTTGGCATAGGATGTCCATGTTCGATAGAGAACACTATGCTACTAATGGCTTCCTGTTTAAAATAAACATATAGAGTGCCTACATATCTTCCTAACCATCTCATATGAGTGAACGGCATTGTCCTTTTGTTGCCTTTCACGCTACCCCTACACAACAACACACAATACATCAAGGTACTATATCCACTTGTATTTGATACGGTGTGAGCACATCTACACAATGTACTCCCAACCGAGTGGGCGGACTCCGCTAAGTGAAATAGGAGTTGACGCCTCTGAACGTCGGCGTTAGTATTTTATTTCATTAGGCTCCATGTTTATGCACGGACCCTTCCTACACACTCTACAGGCTTAGCCAGACGATGGAAAGATTTATCGTGCTTAAATACGGCTAAATTATTTAAGAAAGGATGCCTACAAGACTATGCTTTGCTTTACGGTGAACTACAAGACAATCGTTCGTCGTCTGTTGACTCCCAACCTTTTAGTCGAGTGTGTTTGCCAAATTATTGAAGCATTCAAAGAAGTTAACGATTCCAAAGTGCAAACTGTTGCTGGTGACCACTACTCGTCTCTGTAGCATACACATAAGGCTTGAATGCCATTTGTATTCCAGGCCCTACAACATTTACAGACTATTTTAGAGATATTGTAATATGAGATGAAATACAATAATGTTGCAATAAACGCAAACAGGAAACAGAACCGTGTACATGCTAATTTAATTACCTTGTTGGGTATCCATGCTATATACTTATTGTTCTATTCTTGCATAGACCTGATCAATTACAACATAAATCAGGACAATGCTGCATGAATCTTAACTATGAATCACAAAACTTTCACCAAACAGGTAACAAACACACTAACACCAAACAACTATAACCACTTACATTTCTTTATCTCCTTGAAAAATATCAACTCACCAAACTTCCAAATAACAAGTATATAATCATTCTCTTGTATAAGATGACAAAGTTTTAAATTGTCACAGATTAAGAAAACATAGTTACCGAAACAACCAACTTTTAAACACTTTTTTAAGTGCAAGGTGAGCCTCGTTCTATTCAGTTCCGTACTAATTTTCTTGTGCATTAATGACTTCTATCTATAACTAACTAATAAAATACTAACACGCATTGCAAATAACATCCAGTTTCGAGGAGTGTGGGCCAGTGTGCATGCAGCGGGATACAGTTACAATACTTGTTAATACCTCCCACAGTGACCCACACCATGTACAAAGTTGCCGGAAACATTTAACTATGTTAAGGTGCCTGTTCCTTCTGTCAGTGAATGAGACTTGTTTATGTCGAAACGAAATGTCGTATCTCCACATAGTTGTATAACCACAACTACTGCAATAGTTTCTTGATAGTAAGTTACAACATGTCAATTTCGTTTGATCCAGAGATAATGAGGTTGATCGATTAATTAAAGTCAGCTCAAGCTATCTATCTATTCACGTTGGGGATGGATTACAACACCTTCAGCGATGCATTTATTTTAATGCTAACTTTCTTTTACATACGGCTTCATTCGCGTTGAAGTCAGAAATCATCCCAAGAGAACGCACATCCGGGATAAAAGGTATCCTATGCCCTTTTTAAGGTCTATTCGCTATCCTAAATTTCCCGAAGGTGGGTTTAGCGGTTTAGGCGTGAACACTTAGATAACAATAACAATGGGTTACATTCGGATTGATCACATTAGAATGGATTATAATTTTGTAAACAACTTCTGCATCTAACAAATTTGCCCAGATGCCATTTTTAAAAGTTCATAAATGTTTTTTTTTTTCAAACGACTCTAGTAAAATTTGAATAAATATACCTTCTAAAATAACAAGCTCACACGCGTAACCTGTATGTCAACGACGTAAGCGCATTTACATTATGATCCACATTACCGATAACACACCACATCTCAAGTATTCCGTTACTAAATATGATAGCAAGAAGTTTATACATAGTAGACATTATAACGGGTTGGTAATGACAGCCACTCTATACGATCTGCGCGTTGTATGGACTATGCACCAGGATTATATATGCATAGCACTGGAGGCTGAGGGGACTGAGAAGGTCACTCCCCGTTATCTTACGTTACTAAATAGACAGTTTGAAGAAGTTGATTTCCACTGAATAGATAAAGGGTGTCGTTTTATATGATGCAAGCATACCTATATGAGACAAGCGTCTTATTTAAGAACTAGTTGTGCCCGTGACTTCTTTCGCATGGATGTAGGAATGAAAATATAAAGTATCGCATAGATAAAATGTCCATAGGTACAGTGAATACCTTGCATGACCTGGCCCCGCTTCAATTTAGAAATATAAATAATAGAAATAGGGCTATGCAGGGCACTGACTGTATCTACTTTTTACGTTTAGAATGCTGACCAAATCAAGTATCTCTTGGTACCTCGAATCAAAATCAAGAAAACAGACTATCGAACGAATGGTACTAAGTAGTCTTCAAATTATGGGAAAAGAAACTGATGAATAAAGCTTATTCTTAATTTCTTACTTCAAACGGTTAAGTTTTAGAGAGAGCAAAGTGGTATTAAAAAAAATACCACATTTCATAAACGCATGTCTGAAACGAAAAAACATTTTATTACACCTTTTATTTTAAGATACCTATCCAATACCCCACACGATGGAAAACACTACCAAACAAAAGCATTCTGTTCAGCTCAAAGACATTCATTGCCAACCATGTGTGAAAAGGGCCATTCATTTATTACGTAAGATGATTTAGGGGGGAGGGGTCGGCCTTGACTTATTTTTTTACAAGGGGGTGGGAGGGAGTCTCAATAGTTCTCACGTAAGATCACAAAAATGCGCAAAGTTAAAGTTCTATGTTGTAAATGTCAAATTGTAGATCAAAAAAGACATTCAGTGCAGGTACTTAAAATTTATATTTTAAGATAGAGGCCTCTTTTTTCTACAAGACGATACTACGACGAATCTACGTCGTTTTTGCGACGCCTGCCACTACGCTACGACACGGTGCTACGAGGGCGTTAAGACATTGCTACGATGGCGCTACGACAGTATTAAGACGCCGCGCCGCAACGCTACCGCCTGTCTAGGACTTGAAATAATATTTATCCTAGAAATATATGCTCAGGTAATAAGTAGGTGGATCTAATCTACATATAATTATCACATCTACCTCCATCAATAATACCTAATTGGTAAAGTACATTGGAAACTTCCATGAAAACCAGACGAACACGAATAACGAATAGGTAAACCGTAAACCAATTAATTAGAAGAAACATGCCAAGTAATTAAATTCATAAGGGGAAAGTAAATGTCAATTAGCACGTGGTGGTTCTTAAGATGGCACATGCCGTAGGAAATACTCCGTATCTTATCCTGTATAACGGTTCAGAGGCACTGCCTAATGAACGAATACCTTTGCTAGGTTATAGCACTTTTTATTTCACCGCTTTGCACCTAGGATCGTTAGAACCAGTTACTAAGTATCAGTCAAGAACCACTCTGGACTCCACCGTTAGACATCCCAATCCAACCCCACAGGTTTTTGTTTGAGCTATCATTCGTCCTTACCTACTAGTGATGTAACGAATGTTTGATTTTTCACATTCGCGAATGCGAATGCGAATGCGAATATTTATCTTCAACATTCGCGAATGCGAATGCGAATGCGAATATTTAAAAAATTCAAAAAAAGCGCGCGTAAAATGTTTGACAGGTTTGTCGTTTCGTGTCGGCCATGTTTAAATTCAACATAGCCGAGCCGATATTGGTTAATTGAATGAATTTAGTCACAGAAAGTTCATTCTAAGAGTTTTGTTTTGAGGTTAGTTTTATGTTATTTATCAAATTTAACTGATATTTAAGGGACAAAGTGGCATAAAAACATGAGTAAAGCACACATCAGCGAAGTTTGGACTTATTTTACAATATGTGATGCTGAAAATGAAAATTGCAAGTTGTGTAATAAAAAGTACTCGCGCAAAGGCAGGACCTCTAGTGCTATGAGAAATCACCTGGTAAACACAAAAATGAATATGAAGAATTGAAAAAAAGAGAACATGAAAAGCAAGATACTGCTAAAATTAATTCTTTGGCGTCCTCTTCGCGACAATGTACCAAAACTGACCTTAAGCAAATTTCTTTGAGTGATTGCGTTGAAAAAAATAAAAAGTGGGATAACAACAACACCAAGTCTTTGGTGCTGGATAATTTGATTGGCGAAATGATCGCACTGGAGGACTTACCATTTAGTTTTGTGGAATGTCTTGAATTTGTGAGATTGATTAAACAAGTATGCCCTTCATATGATTTAAAAAGTCGGCAATATTTTACTTCCTTCATTTGTGAGAAATTATACGGCAAGGTAAAAGGTAAAATTCTGGAATTAATCAAAGCATTTGAAAAATTAGCATTAACAACTGATATCTGGTCTGACTCTTGCTCTGGAGTGTCGCTGATAAGTTTCACTTATCACGGAATTACCAATAATTTTGAACGAAAAATGACTGTATTGAATGCAGAAGTATTCAATGATGGGCGACATACAGGAGAAAATATAGCGGCAAAGTTAGAAACTATGTTGTCATCATGGGGAACTCCCAAAGAAAACGTATTATGTATTGTTAGAGATGGTGGCACTAACATGAAAAAAGGTATTTCTTTATTAAGTATTAAAAACATTGATTGTTTATCGCACCAAATCCAACTTGTTGTTAAAGAAGGGCTTACGTCACAAGAATCTATCATTGCAGCCATTAACAAATGTAAAAAGATAGCAACACATTTTCAGCACTCTAATGTTGCTCAAGACGAACTTGTTAATCTACAAGAAAAGCTTAATCAACCAAAGCTCAAGATAATCCAACAGTGTGTTACGAGGTGGAATAGCACATTTTACATGCTAGAACGCATTTTGAAAAACAAAGATTCGCTGTGCCTTTATGCTTCCACCAGCAACAAAATTTCACAACTAACTTCAGAAGAATGGATACTTGTGGAAAAATTCATTACATTACTTCAACCTTTTGAAGAAATAACTCGAGAACTAAGTGCAGCCAATGTTTCCATATCATCTGTGATTCCGTTATTGGCCACTCTGGAAAAGGTTATTGATGAATTTGAATATAATGCATGTGACGAGTATACTTGTTAGAATTTACTAGGAACACTATACTTGTTTTAAAACAAGAAATGAGACACAGATTTTCTCACTTAGAAAACGACATATTATTTGCTACAGCAACGTTTATTGATCCTAGATACAAAACGAAATTCTTCAAAAATCCTTCAACAAAAGATCAAGTCATGAAAAATATTTTAGATTCACTTGGAGATGAGGACTTAAGTTTGCCGACATGTTCAAAGCCAAAGCGTCCTAAAATAAGGAATCAGGATAATGAAAACTTGGGCTCCAGTACCAGTCTTTCAGAAAAATCTGTGACATTAAAAGAAACTATGAAAAAGATGATGGACTCAAGTGAAAGCGAGGAAGAACTAGATAATGATATTCCAAATCCATTAGAAGTATTAATAAAAAAAAAAATAATGAATATGTTTTGGATAAACGTATTGAAAATGAAGAAGAAATCCTTTAGTGGAAAGTAAATAGCAACAAATATGGCATTCTTTCTCCAGTAGCCAGAGAATATTTGGTAACTCCGCCCACAAGTGTCCCCATTGAAAGAGTTTTCAGTGGAGCGGACTACTTTACACACCTCACCGAAACAGGCTGCACGGAGAAAGAGCCTCCAAACTTTTATTTTTAAAATTCAACATTCCTTGCTTCAATTTAATTATTAAAAATTACAACAAATATAATAATTAAATAGTCAACATGTTATTAGAAAAACTATATTTTGTGTACCTTCTTACTTACTTATATATAATTATTTTTATACATAGATAAATAACTTGCAATTGAAACCAAATGTTAACATAACAAGTATTAGAAGTTTACTTTAGTTTAAAATAAAAATAATTTTGTTTTTGAAAAAAGGTTTATTTACAAATAGTTAAGTATTCGTTGTTTTGTTTTTTAAGTTTATATTTCATTCATTATAAATATATTTAATTTACTATATATAAAGTGGAATGAAAAAATATACATTTAAAGCCAAAGGTTACAAATACTTATTACATTAGATATTTAAAGTTTAATAATTTTGTTTCAAGTAATTGTTTAGGTTTTTAGTACATAGAAACTGTAAACTTTATTTAAAAATGATAGTAAAGTAATAATATACTACTAAATAAATGCAAACCTAACATAGTTGTAACAAGGCTGATTAATGTTAGATTTGATCAGATCTTTTTTCATAAATGAGACTTTAATTTAGAATGTAGAAGGATGATTTAATAAAAATATCTAAGTGTTATCTATTGTATTATTATTTCATATGCATGCATATAATAATTTCCTTTTTGATTATTAAAAACATTCGCAAAACATTCGCAGTAATTTCGCGAATGCGAATGCGAATATTAAAAAACATGCGAATATCCGCGAATGCGAATGCGAATGCGAATATTCGTTACATCACTATTACCTACTAATAGATTTCCTGTAGATAATTATGGTTGGCGATAAAAAGTTAGTTTTAAAATTTGCAGTTAATTGAACGTCAACTGCGAATTTAAAACTATCTCGGCACAAGTTACTAAAAAGGGCTTGAATTTTCTGAATCACGTATGGGTTTAAAGTTCTTAGCGCTGAATGTATACAGGAAAAGAATATGGTTATTTTTTTCAATTATTATTCCCTACCAATCTAATACCTAATACCTATCTAAATCTAAAGTTATTATTATAAAGATATTCTTACGTTTTGGAATCGCAAAAGAATTTTAATCGCAAAAATACTTTTGCGATTAAAAAGGCTAAATTATTGACTTAAAACATAGGCATTATTTTATTTTGTTTTTTAAATAGAGATAGAAAAATTGCAAAAATGTAACCCAATGCAAAATGTTACGTACCTAATAGATTCATAATTTATGATTGACGATACATAAAAGTAATGTGCTCGCTACATGATTAAATAACCTACGCGTTATTACGTATAAAAAAGTCCGTGACGGTATGTGTTTAACTATGATGGTTAAGACAAAATTACCGCTTTTTGTTCTGTGCCCGCGACTTCGTTCACGTGGATGTCTGAATGGAAACAAGTGTCGCATAGATACAATGCACGTACAGTAGGTAGGTAGGAATATAACAGAAATAGCTACCTAATGCAGGGTACTGACTTTATTTACTTCTTTCTTTTAAAATGTCTACCAAATCTAGTATCTCTTGGTACTTCAAATCAAAATTAGCAAAATAGAAATTAATAGTGCTTGTCTTCAAACTTCAAAACAAAGAAACTGATTCTACTTTAAATTAATGTACCTAGGTACTAATGCGCACCAGTGGCCTTCCATATTCACTGACAATAAGTATTGTATATTATAGAAACATCGTGAACTGACCAAATTCTACAATATGGCTATGACATTTATACTACTTTTAATATTTCCAAAAAAAAACCTCCGTTTTTTTTGGAAGTCGGTTAAAAAATACCTACTACTTTAAAGCTTAATACATATTTTATAAACCGGTCTCTGAAACGACAAACTGTTTGTGATAACCCCTATTATTTTAAAGAGACCTATACATCGAACACGACAGGTATGACGTCGCTGAAATTCTTCGCAAACTACGATCGCGACTGCAAGCAATATGTTACATAAATAATAATGCCAACTTGGAATGTTATTCTGTCACTTCTGGTATAGGCTAGGATCCACCAATGTCGGTGCCCTGCTTTTTCTAATAGTAATTTGTTAATGATCTACCCAAGTAAGTAAAGTATTCCACGGGTTTGATGTAGGTATGCTCATGATGTCAAAGTTGCGCTTCACATAATTACAACCTACATACCTATACAATTGGAGGACGACAACATCCACAATTAGAGCACTATACTTTTAACAGGGAGCCCCTGAAACGTGTTTCTACCGTACGCGTTCTGGTCCTCCTAACTTTGACCCACAGCTTACGTTTAACCAGCACATATTCATACTTGCAATAAGTCCCGCAAAAACTTAGGTTTTGTTTTGCGACAGGCTAAAATATTGAATAATCGATAAGCTGTAACCCTTTTATACAATTCATTCGTCCGCAGTATAAAACTCAAATTAAATATTTCATTCGCCTAATTTGTGGTTCCCATAGCAATTCCTCGACCTATCAGTCACGCTCTTCGCCCACGCCAACGGCCTCTGTTATCGATTCCTCATAGCAGCACCGTAGCCCTTAACACCAACGCAATATGTCTAGACCTTACTAATATTAATAACATCTTATTGTATGATGATTCCATGGATATCTTTGCGGATACTGAACTCCTCGACACTGCTTCTCGATACCTGGAGTCCATTGTCTCTCCCAGTAACTAGGTACTATCTCCTTGGTACCTAGAATTTTAATGTTAATATAAGTCTTTTTATTTTTTATTGTAATTTAATTTTGTTTATTTTTATGAAATAAAAAACCGGCCAAGTGCGTGTTGGACCATGCATAGCGAAGGGTTCCGTAGTTCACTGGTTAAATCTCATATCTCTAAAAGTATATAAGCTGTAATGTTCAAACTAATTTGCGTTGGTAGTGTCTGTGAAGTTCTATTTACTCAATTTTTTTTAGAATTTTCAACTTTTTGTTTAAAATTTAGAGGGGGACACATTTTTACGAATTCGGAAGCACATATCTCAAAAACTATTGCCTTAAATAAAAAAACTTTCTTAGAAACCTGTATTTCATTTTGAAAGAGCTATATCCACTGATATCCCACACGATTATGTTTAATGGAATTGATTTTTTCATACCTCAGTTACATGTAGGTATGGAGTGCCACTCCTAAAATGATTATTTTTTCATAATATTACAGCACTATTGAATAGCGGTTAACAGGTTGCACTTACCTACCAATTTTCATTTATGTAGCTTTAATAGTCTCCGAGTAAAACAGCTGTGACATACGGTCAGACAGACAGACAGACATGACGAATCCATAAGGGTTCCTTCCGCTTTTTGCCATTTGGCTACGGTTTACGGTCTTCGCCCGCGTCAAAGAAATACATATATATACATTCCTATATATGACTACATACTCCCAGGATAAAATTAAAAACGGAATGATGTAGAAGCCAGTTAATATTTTTATTACTTTTCGAAGTAGTCCTGTTCTTTTTTTTCTAAGCATCGCCGCATGCGATGGAACCATTGACTGAAGCAGTGGACTCACTCTTCTTAAGGGATCTTTTCTACGCCTCCTTCCAGCCACGGCATCTTCGGGGTTCATAAAACGAAGTCCTTTAAGGTTATCCTTTATTTTTGGAAATAAATAAAAGCCACAAGGTACCAGGTCGTGAGTGTAAGAAGGATGACTCACTAACACTACAGCTTCGATAGAACAACTTTTGATAATAGGCGGACTGAGCTGGAGCGTTGTCGTATTGATGGAAGATCCTGCTTCTTGAGCGCTGCTGTCTAACATTTTCCAATCCAAGACAACTGGTTAACAATGACAGATATACCAATCTGGAGTAACAGATATGACAATCATCTTTTTCCTTTGACTTCTACGCTTCCTTAGGTTTGTCGACAAATCTTCGAATGGAAACATCCATTGCGCAATTTTCTTTTGTTTCGTAACAATATATCCAGCTTTCATCACCTGTGTCGATGTCATTACAGCATTCGCCTCCTCACCTCCATCACTTTCAAATATTGAACGGCACCAATCGAAACGACGGAGTTTTTAATTTTCCGTCAGATTGATATATATCAAGTACAAAACTTTCTGAAGCCTAAATATTCATGTGAGACTTTTTGTACTCGACTCATACCAATTTCGAAATCCGTCCGAATCTGTTGATAGTCACCCTTCTATCAGCTTCTATCATTAGCCGGACAACACTCACGTTATCTTCAGTAGGTAGGTAGTCGCCGTAGAAAGAGCTTCGACCACGATTAAACCAGTTGTAAACAGTGGCACTGGATGGGGCTTCGTCATGAAATGCTAATCGAAGTTTATCGTAACATTGTTGCCTAGTAAGACCGCGAAAATCATAATACCTATACCTATCAATCGTAAATTTTTTTCAGAAACTTTTTAAATTGCCGCCAATTTGTAAAAAACAAATAAAATATGAATTCATTACACATCTACAGATTCCCAAAGAGTTCCTCATGCGATATTTATTCCCTTTTCTAAAAACTTTGCATGACCGCCGCATGTAATATGGTAAATCCTTCACACGTAAAAAGCAATTGTTTCAATGATTGTTGTTATGACCTCCAACACTAGCTAGAAAGAATTATATTTTCTAAATTTTCAAATGTTAATTATAGTTACTTCGAAACGTTCGCAAAATGACAAATGATTGACTAAAATAGAACCTAAAAATAGATGCCAAGTGTCTATCATCGACTCACCTAAATGCATATTGGGCGTAGCTAATTTTAGAACGCAAGGTAGCTGCAGTTTGTGGATATGTAGGCATATTGCCAAATATTGTTTAGAACATACTGTACCGTAATTTCAATCGAGTGCATAACGGTTCCATGGTGTAATGGTTAGCACTCTGGACTCTGAATCCAGCGATCCGAGTTCAAATCTCGGTGGGACCTGTATTTTTACTTCCGCACCCAAATTAAGGTTGGTACGCATGTGTATAATTCGATTTATATTTTCTATTGGTGGATGCGTATTGATAGGATATCTACTAAAGTACTCGCATCAACTTTTATTTAATCTTTAAGTAAGTAGTTAGACACCCGGTGTGAATATTACGAAAATATTTTTTTTTTCATTAAGTACTTATCATTTACCTACGGACTTTTCCATTTGGTCGGCTTTTCCACGACCAATGCAGGTACCTAAGTCTATGCTAAGGTATATAGATCTTGCCATCTACCTATGCAAATATTACTCAGACATCTATTAAACCTAGGTACCTACATAATTAAAATGTTTGGATCTATAGTAGTTGCGAATTAATGAAACTGCCGGAATGATGATTTTTTGGTGAGAAGAATGAGAATGCATAAGCATTCTTCTCACAAAAAATTGATTTAAAAAATATGTTCTTAATAAATTATATGTTTAAATACTGTGGGAACCCAATTGACTTCTACCGTCCTATTTAAATAAATAATTAATGGAGGTCATCATCAACTATAAACGTTTCAGCTAATGTTCACATGTGTTAATAGGAAAATATATAATACAATAACATTATTTTGCAGGCATTCGATGTTAGAAACTGAATGAATTCATATAAACTATCTTTGGTAAATATTGAACTGTTATCAAAGATATTCGCAAATTGAGTTTTTAGTAAAAACCAAATGATAAAGTAGAAGAAATCACGCTACGCTTGTTGCCTAGTTACTTAATCGTAAACACAACAACGTCAGTCAAAGCTGCACGTGTTCCTTGCTTGGTTGTTACATGTACTTGTTGTGCTGTCGTCTATATATAAGTGAAAAGTAGACAGATATCAAAGAAAATAAAAGGTCAAGTCTCTTAGTGCAATGCAACCGAACAAATTGAAGATTTTAATGATTGGACCTTCAGAGGTAATCAATAAGTATTTCATCAATTTATATAACTCCTCATCCTACTTATATCGACAGACCCAGGAGTAGATGGCTACCTAGGTATAGATATAGTCCTTATTCATTCTAAGTAATCAGATAACTACACATAATAGATACCTACCTACTAAGGTTTTTTTACAGAGTGGTAAAACGAGAATAGCCAACTTCATATCAGATTCAATAAATGTTGAAGAAGCTGAACCACCTCGGCCCACGCAAGGAGTTAGAATAGTGGAGTTTGAACTTCCCAATCTGAACATTAATGGGAAATCAACAAGCATCGATATCGAGCTTTGGGACTGTAGCGGTGACCATAGGTGAGGCCTATCATGAGTCCCATTCATTAATTATTATAGCAGTAATAAGTATTGTATAATTATAAGGTTTCAGTCTTATCATACAAGAAACCATATAAAAGCGCCATCCATCGAAAGGAAGCTTCAATCATCTTATGGATCAACAAGTTGGTAATTTATTAACTACCTTCGTTGCATATACAGTAAAACATAAGATGGCAGCCGGTCGGAACTCCCGTCCTTTCACTTCGTCGTTTGGACCAGTTTACCTCCCAACCCTCCCCTTTTTAAAAACCTCCGTGGTATGTTGGTAGGTACATTTTCGTCTGCAATGCTTTTCATTATAGCTTACATAATGTAGCTGTTCTGATAAGTAGGTACTGTCATACAGAAGGATATGTTATCTCCATATTTACAGGAGTCTGTTTATATTAGAATCAGAATTCGATAAGACTAGTGAATGCTGAGTTTTTATTTTCAGGTTCGAGTCATGTTGGCCTGCTCTAAGAGTTGGAGTTCAGGGAGTCATATTGGTATGTTCTCCTAACACTGCTCAAACAGCGGCAAGAGAAATGGAACTTCTTTATAACTACTTCGTCTCGCAGCCTAAGTTATCCGCAAAACAGTGCGTTTTGTTTTATAACTGTACTGATGATCAGGAAGAAATGGATTCTTTGAGCCTTTGTAAGTTTATGATAATCCATCAGTTTTTGGACTGACCTTTTCAATGTTCGATGTTACCTAACCTAGGTATCCACTTTCTTTCAGCTCCTACATTTTCGAAGGTTTCACAAGTTACAACCAATTTAAAAACTGGTGGCAGTCGTTTGAAAATAGACTTAGCGAGCTATGTAACTTCAGTTATACAATCAATCAATAAAGACAGCTCATAATCTTATCTCTTTGAAGACTTTGATTTCTTTCCGCTCCAAGCTTACTTACGTCATGCCAGCAGCACTCGTTGATGATAACATAACTGGAATACATTAAATTCATCATTGTTGTCCAAATATCAGCTTCTCTAAAAAAAAGCATAGGGTAGGTACCTAAATAATGGAGTTCTTTGACCCGCAGTAAACACCACAAATGGTTAAAAAAATAGTTAAAATGCTATTAGATACCTATTAGTTAATAATGCATGTTAACGAAATTTATCCATAATTTTTAATCATTGTTTACATTAACTACGAGTCAAAAATGAGAACAGTCAGTCAAAACTCAACATTCTAAAAAGCTAGTTTTTAATCACTTATCAATAGGTATTATGTTCAAATAAAGGGAATAGGTTCTTTTGTTTCTTTTTTTAGAAATAATATTGTCAGCACTAGTTTTCTGAACGAATTATTGTTTGCTGGAGCTAAATTTTCACTAACGTAATCTGATAATTATTAAAAGAAGAATAAATATGACATATTTCGCCATTTTTATTTATTCCTCAGTAAAAATTATCATGCTATTAAAAATCGGCGTCAACAAAAACAAATAGCTATCTATAACGAATGCGTTTTCATGCATACGTACCTACCAAGACAATCAAAATAGTAAAGCAAATGTCCGTGTTGACTAATTCTGCGCCTAAAGGATATCAAGATGACATGCCTAAATACTTTCGTGCTGTGCGCTTTTATTTAGACTTATTTAAGTACGTATCGATAGGTAGGCACTTCATCTATCATCACATCAATTCATCACATCATCTCGATACCAAATATGTACACAATTATCTTCTGAAATAAATTCATGTGTACTTTAATGTATTTCTAGATGATATATATCATCTTAACGTATTTCTATTTAAATATTTACATATTTTTATTTCCATTTTTGTAAATAAGGTTATGGAATCATCAATTCATCATGCAATATGACAGCATAATTTGTAATTCATAAAATACACTTAACTTTTGTTAAGGCTGACTTTTCAATATCTTCAGAATTCTTCAATTCAGAATCTTCTGAAGAATAAATATGGCGGTTTGACACAGTAAAGTTACGAAACCACCATTTTTATCCCGCGAATTAAATTCCTTTAATAAGTTGGTTCAAACTGCTCAAATGAAATTATCTAGCGATACACCGCTGACGTGATTAATTTTATCGAAAAAAAAAATCGTTTGTATAAGCTGACTACGGAGCCAACGACCACTGGTAGATTAAATGCAATTCTATTCAACTACCAGTGGCCGTTGGCCCCATAAATATCCTATTTTTATATCGATTACAATCCATCTCGCCAGTTTCAAATTAGACCCTATATGATTAAATTCTTATTGATTGTCTAGGATATAATTATATGTAAGTACCAATAAGGTGCTATTGAAATAGCTGAAAACAAATCTGAAGACGTGTTCTGTGATTGTACTCATTTTAATAAAATCAGCTACTTAAATCATAGGCAAGTTAACAAAATGTACTGAACAACTGATTTGAACTGATTATATTTGTCGCACCTTCATGGTTCCATCGTAAAAGTTGTTCATTATGATGAATAGGAACAAGTTATTTCAATTACACTACCTATTCATTTGAACCATAGCAACAATACGCGCCATTTCGAAAGGCTAGTCGTATGCGATGTTATATTCGTGTTCGTAAGACATACACAATACACCTATAATAATTATTATAAAAATGAAAAAAGGTATGAAAATCAAGACATTGATAAAATATAAACATGAATTTATTTTAAAGTTGAGTAGCCCGTCTATGATTTTTATTACAATATTTACCTAACAACCAATATTAATAGTTCAACAATCTAGGAAATATATTCTTATTGCTTTTCCACTATGACCGAGCATAGTTTCTTCCACCGCGCTTGATTAATACAATACTTACAGTCTGTGTTGATTGTAATTTATGGAAACAATAATGCATTATGAAAAACAAAAACATATAAATCTCGACGCACGCACTCAGTCTTAAAACATTTGGCTCTTATAATGAGTTACCTATTTTAAATAAACTTAATTCAGTATTTCAAATAATTATTTTACATAGATGATACTGAAATTGATCAATTATCTGCTACTTAACAACGTATTTACAATATATAAAGGACCTTCGACATTAAACTAGACACGTAACCTAACCTCCTATGCTATTAAAATACAACGTACCTCTAAAAGTCTGTCATTAATAATATTATCACCTTGATCACATTTTGCTGCATGTGGAAGGAGTTCTCTAAATTGGCTAAAATAATTTATTACGTTAATTTATGGTGTAGTAAAGCAATTATGATACCTATAATACAAAACCTAATTTCTATCGTTCTTCCAATTTCCACGATCATTAAAGTTTTTTCGATCTCTATGTCCTCTACCAGAACCACCACGATTCCACCGGTCGTTGCCGCGCCCTCGATGACCACCTCGATTCGGGAACCTTGGATAATTTTGATCACCATCCATAAAGTTAAAGTCATTACCGGGACCCGGGCCGTTAAATGGCATATTCCCAAAGTTATTCGATCCACCATACTTATTAAAATTATGAGGAATATTTGGAGCTATTCCTAGCAGTCCAGGCGTCGGACCACCCCGTGGATCTGGCATCGATTGATTAAATCCATGCATGTTCCCTAAATTCATATTATTCATACCTGCCATACCCATAGGTGGAATATTCATCATGTTCATGTTTCCGCCATCCATTGCGCCCGGTGGCATATTGCTGTTCATTCCGAATGCAGTTTGATTATAATTAACTGGTGTTTTAAGTAAGGCTTCTTTGGGTTTTGGTAAATAGGAATACTCACCATTTTCACCTAAAGAGATCCCCAAGTTGTTAAATATATTGCACAACACACTATTACCTTGAATAGGAGCTAGATCGAATTTCTTTCCTGGTATCTTTTCTTGTTGGTACTGTTTAATCATTTGCGTCACAGGTGCTAGGTTTTGGTTTACAAATATTTTTTGCGTAGAACTCATTTCCTTGTACCAATTGGAATTTTGGAGTATTGTTTGCAAATCCAATGAACTTGACTTTTGGTCTTGAACAACGGTTTCAACAGCGTCTTTAGGTTTTCTTCGAGGATCGACTCTAGGTCCAGTAGGAGTCGTAGTCGTCGATGTTTTAGTAGACTTTTCACTATCGCTATTAGACTCGTCAATAGATAGTCTAAACACTTTCCTGAGTCTAGGATCCACTAATGCTTGTGACTTAGCAGTACTATTTCTAATGTCTGTGTAGTCTGGCCGAGGTATTTCAATTAACACTACTTTATAAGGCATAGGGGGATGACTGTTGATCGATGCATTTATCTCTGATGCAGGTGTGTAATTTGGTAGAGGCTTAAAAGGCAAACCTAAACGAAAATCAATATCCCCACTAGTTTGACGTAAGTCGGTATCGCCAAAAGAAGGAAGACTAAAATCCGATTTCCGCAAATCAACATCACTTCTTCGCCTGCCGTCTGTGGGCTCACCATCTATACACTCATAAATCGATACTCTAGGAGGTTTTTTAGTGGTAGTCTTAATAGGATCACTTACTTTTTCTGGAGATCGTCTAGCTCGGGGATCCCTTGGTCTATTGTGTGGTGACGCCGCACCCTCGGAACTATTTTCAACTTTATTTTCTTGTAGATTATTTTTCATGGTGTTCAGCAACTTTGTTACCTCTTCACTGATATCTATTTTAGAAAGATCACCAAGCCTACTTAAAACAGCGGAAGGTTCTATGTTCTGGGACGTCAGTGTTGTGGAAGCCTGTGGAGAAGGCGATTTTTGTATCGGTGATGAAGCTGGAGACTTTTTCTTCGTTCCTTTTTCTTCGTCACTTGAATACCATTTTTCATCTATTAATAAATTGTTGTCCTCATCATCTGTAGTCGATCGACGATGCCGCTTTTCAGGATTTTTAAACAACGGTTCTGGCTGAAGAAATCTTATGTCCGTATCGCATTCTTTCATCACAAGATTATCTTCAGCAGTAGATTGTAAAATCCGGGGGCCATCATCCGAGAAAGGAAGAACTCTGTGATCTACATCTTTCGACTCGTTTGTAATAACAGGCTTTTCAGCGTCATATGACTCGTTAGAAATATCAATATTTTCCTTGTCTTTTGATGCGAATTTAAGAGCATCTTTTGTATACTGATCAATATCTATCATATCCTTGGTCGGCTGTGATTCTTTTTGAATGATCTTACTGGAAGAGGTATCTTCAGGTACCGGAAGCATTACAGCCGGCTGAAAACGCATGTCAATATCTTTTCCCGGTAAATCAGATGGTGCCGTAACATTGCTAGGTACAGGTACGGGTACAGGTGGCACCCTCAAATCTAAATCTTTACTACCCGTCGTTTGACCCATAAACTGTTGCGGTTCATTGTTTATGAGACCTAACTTTTGTATATTCATTGTATTTAACTGAATTTCAGTTATTTGTTTTAGAGACAATCCAATGCTATTTAGTTGTAATACAGTCATTTGACCAAGTTGATCTAAATTATCTATACCCATTTTCGTAAGCTCCACAATTTGCCGAGGTGTCAGAACTCCAGTTAGATTCTTGATGCTAAGTACATTACTTGAGTTTGTATTATTACTGGGTGGTGAATTAACATTATAGTTTTGATTATTTGACGAGTCATTTTGCCACCTCGACTGTCGCACTTTCGGTGATATTTTATTTTGCCTCTCATTCAAATTATATTGATTTCCTTGTAATGAGTCGGCTATATTTTGAGGATTTGGTATATTTAATTCAAAAAGTGATGGAATGTTTGTTTCAGTACTCTCTTGAGAGTCAGAATATTGTTGTATTAATTTTGCTTGAGTAGTTTGTAACATTTTTAATGCCCCTTCTCTGTTAAGTCTTGGGAAATCACCTAAAATTTCTTTAGGAGCCGATTCTATATGTTTTAAAAGTATGTTCTTTAGAGCATCAGTTAATGGTTTGCCATGAGCGAATTTACATTCATCTTTGTATACACACGTAAGCCCAGTATGATAATATTTACATGGAAAATCAGCATGCATATATAAACACTTATCTCTCTTTGCACAGCAGTCCATTAAATAAAACTTACAGAGTTCCATTTTTCTTGGAGGTTGTGCATCATGTGAATAAATGCAGTCATCACCTTTATGGCATTTACCTTGCATGTAATATAAACAAACACCGTCAGGGTCTTGCATTAAATGGTTACTTCTTCTCCTATCGTTCTTATTGTGTTTGTTACGATCTCGTTGTCTGTTATTCCTTTGCTGCCGATGGTGCTGCTGCTGCCCCCGAGACTCCTGGCTACTATCAGATGCGTATGAATCTCTATCATCATCAGCATAACCATCAACAGGAGACTGCCTATGAACTGGAGAAGCGCCCCTTACACACATCATTTCGCTTTCATCCATCTCATCCGAAAATTCTTGTTTCTTACGTTTTTTACCAGGACCATCTTTGCTATCGTATTTCTTCCGCTTTTTTGGTTTACGACGTTCATCGACGTCATCTTCATTATGCCCATCTACGCCATCATTTTTGTTCATAGCTTTTCTGATAGCTTTTTCAATATTACCAGCAAAATCATCTTCTGTAGGACTAGAGTATTTACGACTTTTTTTACTTTTTTCCTTAAATTTTTGTTCCTTATTAGACTTTGATTTCTTTTTCTTACCTGATTTTGAATAATAAAAATCTTGTGATTCAGATTTTTCTAGTGGTACTTTATCGTCGATAGTCGGCACAGTTTCTATACATTTCTCTTCAGTTGTTACTTCGGTTCTTTCTTCCCCTTCACTCTCGATCTCTCCATCCTCCAAGTCTTCGACCTCTGCGTTCATCGCTGCTTCAGTCATCTTAAATGTGTCACTGAAATTGAAAAAGTGCAATGTTAATAATAGTGACCTTCTAGATCTCTCTTCGGAGATTTTTTTTTCAGTTGATATGCTACAAACTACGTACATCAATGTCCTGACTATTGTTTTACTTTGTTTTGTATTGAATTCGTATTATGTGTAATAAGTTTATGTGATAGTTTCAAGTCTAATTATCTGAGATAATTGTTCTGATCACGGTAATCGAATGCTTTGTAAGTCTTACGTGCGTATTAATGTCTCAATTTAATACCATTGTTTCATTGTTCATTTTACATCTCAAAAACCCTGATTTATTTGCCTAGCTAGTTGCGACACTTATTTTAGTTGCCTTATGGGGAAAACAGATGGCGTTTGTACACATTTCAAAGGGCGGTAAAAATGCATGTTAACCGCGCAAATTATATTAAAATGAGTAGGCAGGTATGTCTACTAGCGCACATCCCTTATTCCTTATTTCCTAAATTCCAAATAAGAAATTACAGTCATGAATAGTCATAATAAGCATGCAATAATAAAAAAGAAAAGATAAGATTAAAAGGCTTACTAATTTAAATAAGGTACCTAATGTTAGGTCGCAGGTGTAAAACATATAAGAACATGCATGCTTCATTAACAAGGGCGTTTTGACGGTCAATAGCACATAAATGAAACGAGCAATATTAAAACCCAAAAAAGTTACAAGACTGTCACGGGGATACAAGGTGACGATGGTTTCAGTTAATAGCTAGTACCTAAAAATAATTAAGTTATTTACTTTGGAACAGGCATCGTCAAAAGCAAGCACATAGAATCGTCACTTAGTGACGCTGCAAATAAATCGTCTCATTTGCGGACTGACCAAGAGATAAGTGTTGAACTAACTCTTTTTAGCATTTCGTATTATCAAAATGTGACATGAGTAAAACATGAGTAATGTGGCCAGCAAATCCAAATTCTCTGTAAAATAATTATATGAGTCATGGTCAAATCCGCAGGAACGCATAACTTGCGTTCCTGCCTCAACTACGTATTCTTAGCATGTTGCATGATAGCCTATTGACTTGTATAGCTCACGAGAAAGGGACAGCAACTGTGTTAAAAATACGAACTAATCTGTGAGTGAAACTGCAAATGCGTCATGCAAGGAAAATCTACGATGTCATACTCGCCATTTTTAACATAGGTATTATACGACCAAATCAAGGAGACATTTAGCTTGAACATAGTAATTTAGGGGATAAAACACGTCACGGGATTAAAATAGGGTGAATAAATTGAACCTAAGGTCAGAAAAATAGGGATCTAAAGCAAAAAATCTTACAGAGGAAACTCACACTATTACATTCACATCGCACGTAGAAATGCTTACACGCCCTTTGTGATTGAGCAAAATTAAAAATATAAAATGAGTAGGTAATAGATTGTTGATTAATAAGTGTAATTAATTATAATTTTCTAATCCACGAGTATAAATCTCGATTTTCTTTCAAATACTGTACCTAATATTCGTCGGAACAATTAGCATTTGGAATGTATCTCCAGGAATCACAAAAAATACTGGTAAAAATAAGTGTTGCGCAGTTCGAAATTCAACATGTATGGCAGAAGTCAGTACAATAACTGTTCTTAGCCACTACTTTCAAGAATAATTTAGGTAGATACAGCCACGCCAAGCAAGCAGTGGGTGGCCGTTCACATTTCACAATATTTAACTAGCTGCGCGCTGCGCTCTTGCTGCGAGTTGAATGACGTCAGCCTTCTAGAACGACAAGATTATCTGTCCTTCCTTTCATCGAGGTCACGAGGCGTATAACGCTCACTCACACTAGCACAATCTCTTAGTGGTCGATACCTACGCGTAAATATGGCGTGTACGGACGGTGTAACCTACATACACTACCTATAGTCATCTTAATTTAGTAGCATTATATCAATGCAAAATTTGAACGTGGAATACAGAAATAGAAACAAAGAAAATAAATATGTGTGCAATGAATGGATAGAATTAAACATTACCGACACCAAATAACCCCTAAAAGGCATAAATAATAATTTACATAGGCACACGATATACATTCGATAAAATAAGACAATAGGTATGGTACGGTTGGACCGAAAGTAAAGTATTATATCATGCACAAAATTAAAGTTTTTAGAAATAAGATATATATCTTATTTAGTACTTGTGTACGGCCATGGCTAACAAGCATAAGACTTATCGCTTTGTTAGAGCCGCCATTTTGACCCAGACAATATTAGATTGATCAATAACGAGAGATACGATTACCGATTTGCAAAATACTACGCATTTTTCCTTCAAAACGCGTCTTAAACAAAAATGTGTAAACGTAGACGGATGTGGCACGTGTATGGTAATTCCTTAAGCTGACCAAGCACTTACTAAGGGGACACGCATTCATAAAATGGCCTATTGAGTAAATAATATTAATTGTTACCAATCTTACATTAACGAATCACTATAAGCGACTACTAAACGCCATATAAAATGTAAATTTCTCGGTCATGTCCTGCATAAAGACGTAACAATTCGAGTACGTTATATTGATATCGAACGACGACTGTAGCAGAACAATGCGGCGACCAAATTTTATTTAGTTTCAAATTTGAACACGCTGGAAATGGAAGCGCTAGTGCTACGCAACGACACGCCCTCTGTGCCAAGAATAAGAGCGTCATTTCCGCTCAGTTGTGGAGCCTTTATAATTATTTAAAACATTCAACCGTTACAATTTTATGTTAGGTAATTTTAAATTAATATTTTGATTTTAAATTTCATTGCCTATAACTTTATTCTTAGTTTGAATTCTAGATTTTATTTAAAAAGTAAGAGTAACTAAATTCACAATGAAAGTGTTGCATTTACAAAAATATCGTATTTCTTACCATCAATAAATTATATAAAGATAATTTCATATTACAATATTTTATGTAAATCAATCAGGTTTATCAGAATAAAAATCTTAATTATTAAATGAAACTATACGAAAACTAATAAAACAATTATGTAAAACATCTGAAAGCTGTAGCCGTATTTCAAAACCGAATGTAAATGTCATCATGATCATCGAAATAGGGATGGGCAAGTGAAAAAAATATATCGATATTTATCGTATCGATATTTTTAAACACTATCGATAATTATCGAGTGAAAAATATCGATATATCGATATATCGTCAGTTTTCGCATGATTATTCATACATATTCCCAAAGCAATCAAACTTCGTAATAAACAATAGAAGAAAATAGTATTTTTTATTAATGCTCGAGCCTAAATATATTTTTAAGTTTTGTGATTGATTTATTGAAAAAAAAAACCGAAAATTGATAGAGAGAAATAGTTGCTTGTTAATTCAAGGTCATATTCGTCTTTCACTGATTAATAGAATTTGTATTTTCGTGCACGCTACCAGTAGTCTAAAATTGCATTATTGCATTTAATAACGATTGTGGCGAGATTTTTTAAGTTAACAATACGCGAGGAGCATGCAAGGATAATCTATTGTAATAACATTAAAAACACGCAACCAAAATTGCGTAAAAAAAATATCGAATTTGATACGAATTCGATAGTCTAAACTAAAAATTAAATATCGATATATCGCGACTAAAAATATCGACGATATATATCGATAATTGAATGGAAAAATATCGATATTTCGATATATCGATATTTTTTGCCCATGCCTACATCGAAATCGTGCTGTCATTTATATTATCAATTTTGTGATAAGTCAGCATTTCACGAAAATACAAAATTATATTATTCGTACAGTTGTTATCCTCGCGAATTATTTCGTTGATACATAAACAGTAAAATAGTTCTTTATGAACAAAATGTTATTAGACGCTGAATGTGAATGTGTACTAAGCAAATTTTAATAAACAAGTTGATATTGTTAGTGCTCATCAAGTTTCAAAGAAATTTTAAGAATGTCCGAACCAAATAATCCATTTGCTGGACTGTTAGGAGCATCTGAAGTATCATCTGTAATTGAATCATCCCGTGTTGACGACAATGCAGGGTTTCAAACTGCCTCAAAAACATCGCCAGGCACCGAAGAAACAGAAACAATAAATAAC
Organism: Hecatera dysodea; assembly: GCA_905332915.2. NCBI lineage: Eukaryota > Metazoa > Arthropoda > Insecta > Lepidoptera > Noctuidae > Hecatera > Hecatera dysodea. Next base: position 12,654,122 of record HG995299.1, on the reverse strand, counting down.
ATAGTGGAAAACGTTTTCCACTTCACCATAAATCCTAACGCTGGGGATGGATTCCCAGTTGGTGATAGACAGTTAGTCTATTTAGAAGAACTGGCCGAAGCCTCTAAACCTCAAGTGTTTTTAGATTTAGAAGCCTTAGAGCAGGCTTTGTTTGAACGTTTACTTCTTACAGACATTGAAAAATGTGTTATACCCAAATCAAGTAGAGTTTACAGGGAACATGTTGTTCAAAAGCAAATCTTCCCATACTTGTTCAGTTCTATTCAGAATCTACAAAGTTACGAGCAGGTATCATCCCCCATTGTGAAGACTGCTGTTCAAAGGATGAAGGAGCTTATATTCCGAAATGCAGTGACTGCTCTAAAGCAGCCGGTATTGTTTGAAGGACAAGACTTTTCAGTTCAACTCGTAGAACTTTTACAACATGTAGACCCACAGTGTCACACATTCTTTATAGATATTGTGAAAGCATTCATGTCTGATGGTAAACTATTTTCATAGTCTTATTTGCAATTAAAGTTGGAATCTAATCTGAAGAAAACCGTTTTATCAAATTTTCTATTTTTAGAGGACCCCAGCGCCCAAGAACAGTTGCAAGATACAATGATTCCTGTTTTGAAGAGGATCCACACAGATGTCAACAAAGCTAATTTAATTAATTTACCTATTTACGTGCTGCCATCTTTACAACTTTTTGCTGGTATGTCGCAGATTTAATATTTTATATCGTTCTTCATCACTACATTGTATAAAACAAAGTCGCTGCCTGTCTGTCCCTATGTATGCTTAGATCTTTAAAACTAAGCCATGGATTGATGTGGCTTTTTTTCAATATATAGAGTGATTCAAGAGGAAGATTTATGTGTATAATACATGCATAATATAGTAGAGATTTATTGCATTATATATCAGCATTGCACCCTTGCCAAGTCAGGGTGGGCAACTAGTATACATTAAATTATTCCTATAGTCCTTTGCGGGCAAAAGAACAGGTTTTATATAAATTTTTATAAACAAAACGTTCAGTTTCAGTTTTTTTTTATTATTTGGTAAGTAAGACATACTAACAGCTACAACTTGGAGATACTGAATGATAGTTAGTAAACTGGCCTAGCTTTGCCAAAAGCAAACTTTGTACAAATTATATGTCCATCAAATATTAAAAAAAACTGATAATTTTATGTAAATTCCTGCAATATCAGTCTTTCCATTAGTGAAACCCATATCAAGTTCAGAAGAAGTAAGCAGAGAAATAAAATGATTTTATTTTGCACTATTTAAAGATAATGTAGGTACAACTTCATAAAAATGGATTCCTATTGAGAAGATTTATGCCATTTGAAGGCCTGCATTGTTTATTAAACAAAGGCGGTCATTCTGACAACTTGTTTTTATATTTAAATCTAGATGTCACTTATAATTTACTAGCAGCGCCCTGCGGTTGTACCCGCGTAGTTCCCATTTCTGTGGGAATATGGGGATAAAATATAGTCTATGTTACTCAGGGTGAATGTAGCTTTCTAATGGTGAAAGAATTTTTGAAATCGGTCCAGTAGTTTTTGAGTTTATTTGTTACATACAAAAATACAAATCTTTCTGGATGTAAACAAAAAAATTAATATTTAACATTAACTTGCTTTGATCAAACAAGGTAATATCGTTTTTATTTATTTTTAGCCAATCAATGGTTAGCCCCAATTTTATTGGAGGCTTGTGAACCTAAGAACGAGTCTAATGGTAGATTCTATCAGGATTCAGTTATTGGTGCTTTACTGAGTCTCTCAGTTCTACCCAGAAATGCATCATTACCACATGACTTCTTTGACAATCCTATGGATCAGGTAAAGTCCATAACTACCATTATTATGATTTTGCTAGCTTCTTAGGTCGTGTCTAAGGTTGGTGTAAGTTGCTAGGCCCTTTTACAAAATCATACTTAGCAACAACAAAGGAACCCATTGAAGGCTCCTTGTTTCCTCTTGAGGAATGAATGGGGTGAGCCTGTGTATAAAATCTATTATATTCATATGATGACGGCAGCTCGACTTCCAAGCACATATTTTTCATATGAAAATATAACTACTGATATTATAGTAACCCAAAACTTCTATATGTACACTAGCTTCTGCCCGCGACTTCGCCCGCTTGGAATAATTACTAACCACCCGATTTTGAAACTGTCTTCATTGGTGCTCCGCTCCTATTGGTCTTAGCGGGATGATATAGCCTTCCTCGATAAATGGGCTATCTAAAAGATTTTTTTCAAATTAGACCAGTAGTTCTTGAGATTAACGCATTCAAGCAAACAAACTCTTCTGATTTATATATTAGTATAGATATGATACTAGCTTTTGCCTGCGACTTCGTACGCGCATATCCCGTTTTTTGCCGATTCCCGTAGGTATTTCGGGAAATCCTCTAGACTAGACCAAATTTCACTGAGTCACTGCATAATAGAAGAATTTGATATAATAATTGATTACAGGCTGCTACATCAATGATAGAGACGTCAGTTTGGAACGCTTCGTCTCACCTAACAAACAACTTGCACAGAATATTCCTAACTATTCTTAAGGGTGGACCGCATTTGAGAAACCGTTTACTATGTTGGATTGGAAAATGTTTAAAGTCGAATGTTGGCAGAGGAAAACTCTGGAATGTGCAGGTAAATATTTTTAACTGTTATTTTAAAAGCCTAAGTGCTCATAGTGTTTAATATGCTATTGTTTCATGTAATATTTTATGTAAGAACCATAATAAAAATCATTTGTCAACAATCATTAGCCCTTTGTATGAACACAAAGGGCTTCCTTTGCTTTGCCAACGATTACTGGTTAAAACTCCAAAGTTCCTTATATTTTTTGGCATTTATCCAACAAACACATTACTTGCAGAAATTAACAAGATTCCTTTGTTTAAATTTCAGCATGGTGAAGTCAGTGCAGCAACCCTTAGTACTGTATCAGATGGCTTTATGCTAAACTTGGGAGCAGTACTGCTGCAGCTGTGCCAGCCATTTTGTAATTCAGCTGATGATCCTAAGGCACTCAAAATCGATCCTACGTATGGAGCTGTACTGGTAAGCATTTGATTGAATGTCATACTGTGGATATGGACAATATAAATGCCTTATGTGCCTAATCGTAGAGAAAAGATAGGCAATAATAGTTTGGTTTTAATAATATTTGAAACTTATAATTATTTACAGAGATTAAAAAAGTTCACATATAAAGGCAAGCTTAACTCAAAATAGAGTTTTCCACAGGCAAACCTTTGTGTTCAGTGATAGAGATCACTATAGAGAGTAGGATCCTTTTCGCAAATTTTACAATACTACATCTATCAAATTTTACAATATTACATACATATTATAACATGAATAAATATATATACATACATATCTACGACTATGTCACAGTTTGACGATACGGTTGGCGCAATGGTTCAGCTGCTGCGCTGCGCTACATGTCGCGGGTTCGACCCCCGCACGGGACAAATGTTTGTAAATTTGTATGACTACAGATAATTGTTCCGGGTCTGGGTGTCTTATGTATGTGAGTTTACATGTTTGTGAACGCACCCACGATACAGGAGTAAATCCTAGTGTGGGGCAACGTTTTTAAAAAAAGAAGAAAGAAAGAAAGAAGAAGTTAAAGGAAATGCTCTTCAACTTTACAAGTTCTGCAGTAGCTTGAGTTTATTTAGGAGCACCTCCGTTGTATCTAGAAAACATACATCATTATAAGAAGAGATTGAGCAATTACTGACCTTAGTGCGAAATGGTATGATTTTTCGGAGACGTTTAAGAGACTAGCTTATTTTGACTAGCGTTGTCATAGTGCTATGGCCAGGTCTGAAGCCAGATTGGTAAGGACTCAACAGGCTATTAGAGAAAAGATAATTAGACAGATGCTTTTGTTGTGTAGGGGACTGGAAGGATGGATATTGGGACTGAACTGGGGTGGTGAGGAGTAATTTGAAACTTTAGGAAGCGGTAGGACGTGAGCCCTCTTCCACGCTGAAGGAACGTTGTTAGTGTAGAGAGAAAAAAAAAACTATATGACTTATAACAGGAACAGTTTCACTTATAATGGGTAGGAACATTTTTAGTGGCAAGCAATCGTCTACCGCTTTAGTGGAGATGGATAGGATACATTTCCTGATATCCAGTACAGTAATTAGGTGGAAAGAAAAGGATATATTTTCAGTTAAAAGAAGAATATAACGATCATGGAGACTTGGCGATTTAACAACATTATCGACTACAATTCGAGACATTGAAAAAAGTGCGCATTAAGTGCATTGATTATTAATATTATAAATATGAAAATAAGTGTGTCTGTCTATCTGTCTATTTGTTACTTCTTCACGTCTTGGCAAGCGGGTAGACCATGTTCTGGGATACGACATAGTATACTTTCATCCGATTATTTTTCCTTGGGATTATTTTCCGCCAGGCAAAGCCGCTGACAAACTAGTTCATAATAAAGTAGCAGACAGACAGAGTGACTGATATATTTATAATAGTATAAGTGTGTATGAATGTGGATATATAGAACGCACTATGCCTGAAGTCCTCACACACTATAACAGTAGCCCAGTCAGCTAATCCGCCAATATCTCTGTTGCTCGAATTATTTGCAAATAAATATTTTGATTACAGCCTCAAGAATGCGCAGGCAAATCAGTGCATTTAGACTGTCTGCACAACGAGACTTGTTTACTGCCACCTAGAACAACAGAAGATGACCAGTCAGTCAAGCGGCCGACAGCGGAAACATACAACTTTGTCACTGAGTGCTTCTTTATGACACAGAAGTGTATTGATTTGGGTAAGTGAACAAGTACTAATGAGAGATTCTGTTTTTTGTATTAACCAGTTTCACAAACGACAATAATCTCAATATTAATATTGCACAATCGACTGTGAATGAGTAAGCTTGACAATTTATCACATTCGATCATGGCTCGAGAAACTGATAAAAGTCTCACTTTAATGATCTCGTTGATAATTTAAATTATTAGTATTTATTTAGCAACCAGAGCCCATTATCCACTATTGATTTGGTCGGCTTCAGTTAACTGTGGTGATGTTATTGGTCATTCTTTAGTGATACCTACATTCAAATATGTCAATTTTACATTGCTTAAAGTTATAACTAGTGCTGCCAGGTGTCCCGATTTGCGCGGGATGTCCCGATTTTCAGGGGTCTGGGGACGCGTCCCGATTTGTACCTGATCGGGACGCTAAATGTCCCGATTAATCAAAAAATGAAAAAAAAAAGTGAAGTGCGTCAATTACATTTAAAGTACGATTTTATTTTATAATTTCTACTAGTCTAGCAAGACTGATTACTTGTTATGTAAGACTAGCTGCTGCCCGCGACTTCGTCCCCGTGGCATCCCCGATTTTAAAACATTCTTTATCGCTGCTCCGCTCCTATTGGCTTAAGCGTGATGTTATATAGCCTAAAGCCTTCCTCGATAAATGGTCTATTCAACCAAAAAAGAATTTTTCAATTCGAACCAGTAGTTCCTGAGATTAGCGCGTTCAAACAAACAAACAAACAAACAAACTCATCAGCTTTATAATATTAGTATAGATTAGATAGACTTAAAACCCCTTGTGTTATTTTTGTTTACTGTCCCGATCTGCAACCCTAAATCCCGATTTTTTTGACCTCATGTACCGATTTACAACAAATCGGACCTGGCAACACTAGTTATAACTGACTTAACAAACTGTGTAAGTGGCCATTAACGTGTAGGAGAGTTGACATAGAACATCCTTGTACCATGTTTAACTAAACTGCTGTGTTTGTATGTTCAGGAGTCCGCGTGTGTGCTGAGAAGCTATGGCGGTGCGGCCAGGAGCTGGGGCAGGCTCAGCGCGCCCTCGCCGACGTGTCGGCCGGCGCACACCACCTCGTCGAGCCCATGAGGCAGAGGGCGCACCATCTCATGGCCAAGTAACTATTTACTACTTTATAAATAAGGCTTTACAGTTGAGTATGCTATGTCTAAATTCATATTATAAAGAGGTAAAGTATTGTATGTCAGACGTAATCTCCGATACTAAAACAATAATTCGTATTCGCCTGTTTTTTGTTTTTGTATATTATTCGGATGGTAGCATATTCGCGGGCAAAAGTACGAAATATAAACACTGCTTCTTTTTACATACGACCAAATTTTGCTAAGACATCCTTTGTTTCTTGCATTTTTATCCAAGAAACACTCGATGAATTCATAATTTCAATACATCGCTTCTGTTTTCTAGTTAGTAGAGTAGAGTTTTCGATTTTTTGTGACCATTCGAATTGAAAAGGTCCCCAAAATTATTGTTCGCATTGGAATTTGAACTTTGTTTTGTATGTCGTAGAGTTTGCGGTTCCAAAATTAGATATTATATCGGTTTGAATTTAAATACATAAGTAATTATAATTTTGAATACCTCTCCAGATTCGTAAGTCTCCGTTGCGCGTTACTCGAGAAGGAGATGCTAACGAACTTGAACCGCCTGCAAGCGACCACTTGCACGTGGTTAGTGCAGGTGGCCATCAGACCAGACCCTGACACTCCTCAGGCTTGCTATGCGCCTATCAGCATGGTGCCCATACAGATGCCTGTTACAATTCCGCCTCCGGATACTTTGAGGTTTGTACGAGTTGCAATAAGTCCGCAAATGTCTTACTCTTGTATTCTTCATTGAAACATTGAGTTTTTGAAGGATGGGGAAATTATCCACTGACTTCTTTCGCTCTGGGCAGAGCGGAATGGAGTGTCTGACTTACTGACTAAAACGTAACCATGTTTCTCCTAGTAGCCTTTGTATTCCAGAGCCGTGATGACTCTTTCAAACAAATTCCTGCACCCTAGCTGCAGGCACTGGCCCTATGGGGCCCAGTCTTCTTTGCTGACATCTTTTTGAGGCGCGTGTGGAACATTAAGCGCCTTTGACTAACTAACCTTTACAATTCAAAAGTGCCTTTAAATGGCTTATTCCAAATAAAAGCTTTGAGTTTGAGTTTTACAAAGAAATAAAAAGTACGAGTCGAACTTGCGTGCAAAGGGTTCCGAACGAATATTTTTTTTTCAACATGTTACTTTAAAATCATAGACTTTCAGTTTTGCTGCACTGATGCATATCAATTTGATATAATTATGACACGGTACAGTCGGCAAAACTTTATTTTTTAATTTTTTCAATAGGACAAGTGAGCCATTTTCAAAAAACAAAATTATTTTCGTTACGCGTCCTTGTTTGGGGTCAAAGAAGCTTATATATGTAGCAAGTTTCTTTCTATATCCAGATCTGTCCACGAGATTTGGAGAAAATCAGCTGTGATAGACAGAATAACACATGGGCAGTTAGAATAACTGACCAACTGACAGAGAGACAGAGTGATCCTATAAGGATCCAAGGTACTCCATTTATCGATACAGAAGTTCGGAACCCTAAAAAAGAACAAATTCCTATTAAATTTAACATTTTTTTACTTTGAGGACAGGACTTATTTTTCGTTTGAGTCGAATTTTTTCTTAATATTTTATTCATATGTGTGGCTTTCCTGAGCCTAGTTGTCAAAGTTGTATAATTGTTCCCTCACTTATAAATAATTGTGATTTTATTGATTAATTGTAATTTTAAAACTATTGTAACCTAATAAAAGGCCCATGATTGCTACAAGCCTTTATCTTTGATTTTTGATATCCTATGGAATGCAATAAATGAATATATCTATCGTTGGGCTCTCAAAGCCTAAAGCTTACATAACTCCAACTCCTAACTAAGAAATCCATCGGAACATCCACAGATGCGTCCCCGAGTTCGTCCTGGAGAACGTGGTTGTTCTGATAACGATGGCGCGGCGCACGGTGGGTGCGATCGCCGAGGAAGCCGACATCGCCAGCGTTCTGCGACCAGCCCTAACGCTTGTATTAACCTTTATGGGAGATTCTTCGCGCACTTATAATCCACATCTCAGGTAAACTACCTTTGTTTGTTTCTCGCATACATACTTCCACACACATATATACACATGTATACATACATATATGTATATATATATATACAGTGTGAAATCTTAATGGTTGTTTTCCCGCGGCAGGACGTTTACCCATCAGTAGTACTATCGAAACACAAAGTTAAACTAAAAAAAAAAATGTTTTTTTTTTCAAATAATTAAAAAAGTGTTCATAAACTCGACAGAGCGAGAATCAATAGTAGTGCACTAGACATAACGTAGGTAGATACCTACATAAGACGCACGTGCCACCGCGTACTACATGTCGCGCGATGCACTACTGTTGGTTCAAGTCGCTTTCGAGTTTTGTTTATCACAATTGTTAATCTGCCATTTATGGAGTCTAATATTTTTTATATATATAAATCGATTGTATTACCGATACACACTCATTTCGCTTCGGGAAAACAACCATTACAATTTCACACTGTATATATATATATATATATATATATATATATATATATATATATTTATTATTTTCTAATTTCTTTCCCACTCAATATTACAATATATTGTGTATTTTATTTATTTGCTGTACACCTACCACAGTGTTGTCTTTTTAACCCAAAGGTTGACTGGTGAATGCCTTGTTACATTAAGTCCACTATTGTACATAATGTTTAAATAAATAAACACCCCATTTCATTCAGTTATTAGGATATGAAATTGCCGTTGTCGCTGTTGACGAGTCAAACATGGAGAAACCAAGTATCTCAAATTCGCACTTAAGTAGGATAAACTATACATATAGATAGGTAAGGCGATGTATACACAGAGATACAAGGGCTTTTCTGAATTCATGGGGATTAACGCACTAACATTCAGCATATCGAGACGGTATTGCCCTGAAGGGTAGGAAGTGTGGAAAGTAATCAGAAGCCAGTTATATTTTGGTCCCTTATTAGACTGATCGCCGAACAAACAAAGTAGCTCGTGATTTCACTCTCATCCTATAAAACCACTGTAGGTACAAACTATACTATTTATTTACAAATCCAACTTCTTCAGATTTCCAGATTGAAATTTTTCATTGAGTTATCTTGGGTAGCAAGTAGCGAATTGACATGTATATCCTATAAATGAATAATTAGTAGAACATAGTGGCGTCTCCATAGCACACCACGTATCTTGTCTTACATAACACACGAGATAATACTAGCACACCGTCAGATTATTTTCTGTTAATAAATTAGTAACTAAACTAATATTATGAAGAGCTAAAATAGCTTTTTAATATGTTTGTAAAATGTAATCTCTGTAAGTACTAATCCTACTGCGAAAATGTTTGTACACTGAAAGAAAACTACATTTTCACTGAGTGCCACAGATTTTGTAACTGAAAAATGAATGGTGCCTATGGAATAACCTACGCGAACAAAGCTATGGAAGTAAGTTAGTAATTCATAATAACGACTTATGTTTCAGAGCTCGACTAGCAGAATGTCTCGAGGCGATGTTACCAAATCATCCAGACGACCAGCAACCGTTGAGCAGCTTAGCGTCCTTCTACAGGGAACAATTATTCAAGGAACATCCACATCGACTGCAGGTACCTATATTATGCACGTAACTTTATAATCAATTATATAGTTACATAGTTGTCAGTTTTCTAGGCAGACTACTCTTGCTATTTCGACATTGACAACTGAGATTTTTTTTAAATTGCGAGTCAAACAAAGTCCCATTGGTGTTCCGTTACATACCAGAAAATTGCAATATGAACTTTTTTTTTAAGTTTCAACATACTGTTTCAGATGTGGTTTCCCGTGTATTAAAAATGCTTAGCGCGATCTACAAAACGCACAGTAAAACATCGATGTACACTTTTTGGATTGCTCTTTGACACAGAGAACGAATGCCACGTCACTGACAGGACACTGAATCCGGAAAGTCTTGACGTGGAAATGTGTGGATAGAACTTTATCCTATCCGAAATCTGCCAAAAGAAGCTGATCTTGAAACACAATCTTTAAACTTAGCACCATCACACCTGTATTACAAAAGAATGGGCACAAAGTGTGCCAAATAAAATTTAAAACTACACAACTCTTCTTTTTTTATTTACAGCTGGTTCCCTGTCTCTTGGACGTGTTCGTGGGCATCGAAATGACTGGCCAGAGCGTACAGTTCGAGCAGAAGTTCAACTACAGGCGCCCCATGTACCTCGTCATGGACTTCTTGTGGGAAATGGAAGAACACAGGGATGCTTTTACGTAATTACTTTGTAAATGTTTTAGTGGATATAAAGTAACATTCGATTTGGCAGAAAACCCATATCAATATATTTAAGTAAAAGTGTGAGATAGTAAAAGTGTGAGTGAGAGCAGTGGTGGCTGAGTGGTAATGGCCCCGACTTACGAATTGCAGGTCGCGGGTTCAAACCCAGTCGGCGCATTACTTTGTGTAATCAATTTCTTCACCACTGCTCTCAAAACGGTGAAGGAAAACATCGTGAGGAAATCGGCATGTCCTAGAACCAAAAATTCGAATACATGTGACATTCACCAACCCGCACTGGGCCCGCGTGCGCGTGGTGGATTACGGCCCATTCCCTCTCCTAGAGAGGAGGCCTGTGTCCCAGCAGTGGGAACGTTAAAAGGCTGATTATGATTATGAAGTAAAAGTGAAAATTATGCCCACACAGTGAAGGCCGTGTCAGAAAATGTTTACCATCTTGAAGTTCATAATTGCCTGCACACATCTATGTCACAAAGTCGATATGTGATGTGACTAGGTATAGAGCATAGATTTTACTAAGATGAAGGCTCAAAGAGGTGAGTTACTGAATAGGATAATTAAATAAAACATTTTAAAAAAGAAAACGATATTATTTGGAATTACATTAACTTGCTTAGAGAGGAGATAAAAAGGATACAGAAATTTAGATAAAGCATAGGCATAAGATCGATCGTGTTACTAGAAAATTATAATGACATGGAAAATCAAAATATGTTTATTAACTAATAACAATTCATCACATCGTCCTGAATATCTTTTATGATCAGTTATGCCCTTTTTCGCCATGACGCCGAATCCAAAATCTCACTGTGAAATGAGATATACTTAGTAAATAAATAATTTTCAAACCTAATAATACAATACAATACAATATTCCTGATAAATGTCAGATTCGTGATAATCGTAACCAAACTAATGACGCTAATATTTCGAATCAAGAAATGAGTTTATACATGAAAAAGTCATTAATACTCTATACTAGAATTTATGCTTTACAACTTTTAAAAACGTAATAAGTACCTTGATATAGAATTTGGGTTTTACTGCACGCAGTTTGATAAAGAATGTAAATTGAAGCTAGTAAAAATTTTAGGCCGCGACTGTACTTTAGCAACGGAGCCCTAAAACATAAGGAAGGAAAATGTATAAAATGCACGTATTAACAATATGTTTCGTAATATCTTACAGATTCATGAGTTTCCCTTATAAAGCACTTAGAAAGGGCGTTAGTAACGGCAGAACAAGCTCTCTAACTATTTTTTGCCGCCCATAGAAATAATTGATGTAGCCATGTTAGGTTGTTACCGATATTTACATTCCAATACATTGTAATTTCCAGGCGACTAGCAAAAGAAGCTGAGTCCAACATGGAGGCGGTACATCCTCCGATATTCCTGCGGTTCGTGAACCTGCTCATGAATGACGCTATCTTCTTGCTGGACGAAGCGCTCGGCAACATGGCGCAGATACGCACCATGCAGGCTGCACAGTATGTCTTCATATTTATTTAAATAGTTACTTTACATAAAATAACGAATTGAAGTTACCTAAATATGACTAATATGACCTTATCATGGCCTTCGTTACAGACAGTATAATAGGTACTAGCGTCAAAATACCGCATCCCAAAGAATCAAAGGATTTTAGGAAACTGAAAAAGGGGTGAAATAGGGTGTTAAAGTTTGTATGGAAGTATCTTAACGCTTGGTCTGATAACGTTGCAACTCGGCACTAGTTGCTTTGATAATGAAAACATTGTTGGACTGTCTTTCTACACCGTTGTCACATAATATATGAATAACTTCAACAAGAATAATGACCCACAAATTTGTAACAATTTATTGATTTAATAGAGGGTCCGTTAAGTTTCTTGCACGTTCTTCTCCATAGAGATCTACGCTTTGGAACATGCAGATAGCTTCACCTCTTTGGACTGACCGACCTCGACAATTCAAAAATGTACTTAAATGGTTTATTTGGAATAAATGCTAAAAACAATAAAAATTACTGGGTTTGTTATTAGTAGGTACTGGAATTAGTACTGGGCTGGGTAATTAAAAATATCGTTGTGATTAATTTTCTAAATCTCAGCATTTGGGTCAAACAATAATTTGTTCGTGTGCCCATCACTCGCATCCGAGTCGTCGCTAACGACGAGCTATGAGCACACGATAAAATTATTACTGTCCGACCGTAAAGGGGGTTGCCGTTGATGTTCGTGGAGTACCTACTTACTTCATTCACGCGGATGAAGTCGCGGGTGAAGTGCTAGTATACGATATCTAATAATGGTATAACTATGCCACAGCGACATGTCCAATAGCATATCCAATGTCCCAGTATGGGCCTGTCCCACCTGTCCGCGTTAGTGTTCAGGATGTCGATGGTGATGATGAACAAAGTCCCGAGTAGTAGCTTCAGACACAGCTGTCACCTCATACATTGGCCACAGAGAGTCGGGCGCGTGGGCGAGCCTGCCGTCGCAGGAGCGCGCACAGAACCTGTCCAACCTGTCGCACATCGGCATGCTGGCGCGCTTCGACAACATCCTGGGGCGCGACACGGTGCGCACGCTGGTGCGCCTCACCGCGCACGCGCCCTACGTCTTCTGCCACCCCACGCTGGTCGAGCGCATCGCCGCCATGCTCAACTACTTCCTCATACATCTTGTTGGGCCGAATAAAAAGAATTTTAAGGTAAGTTACACTATTTTTTACTTTAAAAAATTGGTAGTAATCCGAACATCCGTAGGTATAAATCCTAAGATACTCTCGTAAACAGAAAGATAGACTTTCTGTTTCTTACCTTAAAATACATTGAAAAAGCAGAAGATTCAAGGAATGTGAGTAAAGACCGTACCAAGAGACATTCTGTAGTTTCTGCTTTCTCTCATGAAAAAGCCAAGATAATTTATGTTATAATATTTTTGACGATATGAATTTTGTTCTGTATAAAAATCTTATTGATTTCATTGGATCAGGCGTTCTGGGCTTCTGGAGTCTGGACTATATCGACGGTTAAAAGGAAGTAGGGCATAAGCGACATTTTGGTCAAAAATGAGTTATATATGCCATCCTACGTAAAATTTTCCGCTCTTTCGAATGCGCTTACTCTCATGGCTCTACGATGAGTTTTTTGGCGTTTATGCCCTAGCAAAAAAAATCGTTTTCATAGTATTAGTTTTCGTAACCGACGAAAATTCAAGTAATTTTTGCTACAAAGGTGCTTGTGCCCCTACAAAAATGATTTATTTTGTGTTTGTTGTCGGTAATGCTTTTTTACTTCATAAGGGTGTCGAGCTTTCGGTTGTTTATGCCTTTTAAGAGCGTTCATGCCTAGCGCGGCACGTCAGGTTTAGGTAAATAGTTCGCAAATTTCACTCACACAGAAGCGTGGTTAACTGTGTGCGTAGACTAGCCGCGTGCGCTCTCTTTGTACTTCGACTAACCAACTTTGATCCGTTAGCTTTAGAGCAATAATAATGTATTGTTATAGAAAAATTAAACTGGAAGTTAAATACAAATTATTGTTATTCTGATGATTTGTAGATTTATGATTAATAAATAATTATATTTGAAATATTATTTTGCCTTTACACCTTTTCATATATGAAATCCTCTACAGACGAAATCTAGTTATTTTGGAGAAAAATAATATTAATAATTGTACCTACTTAAGTGTTGGTAATTAGTTCTAGTGGATTGTTGATAGCTTTTTTCATTTTATGGTTAGGATGAGTAGGTGGGTAATTAAATAAAGATTTATCATGTTATATTTAGTACCTAAATCATTTATGATAAAATAGCTGTATAAATCATAAAATAGTTTCCCTCAATTGCATTGATCGGCTATTTCTGGGATCAATTATTTCGGGAAGAACGCATACATAATAAAATTTTGTTAAACGAGGAATCATTTTGCTTTACACCTTATTTACCTAAATTTTTTCACCTAAATTTTTTCACCTAAATTTTTACACCTTTTATTGGAAATTCAGGACTAGTGTACACCGCAAAAAGACACACATTTTTGTTTGACATATTTTGGTAATACCAGTCATGTTTAACATTGAAAATTACGTTATCGCCATGAAATAAAAATGATATCCATATAAAATAGATTTATCGAGTAGTGCTGAATTCAAATTCGGGCGTTGTTTACAAATTTTGGCAAAATTGGAAGCAGTTAAAATACTTCTTCTCAGCTCCAGTCACAAGGCACTCACAGCCTGAAGAACTGTATCCCTTTCAATGAAATGCCGTTTTAAGGTCAGTGTTTTTAAATTTTCAAGGAAAACTACATGTGCCTGCTTGAAATTGTCTGGGTTCATGACAGGCGTTTGACATGCATTTGCGTAATTGACTTTGTTCAGGAGCCCTGTGCTAAAGTTTATTTTTCGGCGAGGTATTTTGCGTTTCAGATTTTGATTTATAGAAAAACGGTTTTGCTCTAAATGTTTCAGGGATTGACCTGGACTTTTCTGGTAGGCACATTTATAAAGGGTAGTTTGAGGTTTATCTGTGTTTAAACTAACCAAGCGGCATAACAACGGACGGAATATGAATCTTTTAGGGAATTATGCGATTCCCACCTACAGTCTTTGCTACTATGGTGTTGAACTGCTCTGCATGGTTATTGGTAAAATCGTGGGGCAGACTTCGAGAAAGATAAACCAGCTGCCAGACATTGCGTTGCAGTTTTAACATCAATGTTTTGGCTTCGAGAGTTTGGTTTGTTTCTTTTTTCTCTCTTTGGTGCAGTAGCACAAGTCACATTCACTCTGATCTTCAAGGATGTGTTTGGCGCTGTTCAGAATATCTCTCAGTATTTTTATATTCTTTTCTGATTCGGTTAAAGTTTGTGTTTGCCAGTACCTACCGTACCGAAAATCTTACTGCTGTTCTCAGCCGAATCAATAGTTCAGAAGTCAACAATTTACGCTCCGACAGAGGGATAGATGTATAAGTTTTAAGCAATAATTTTTTTCCGTTGCAATTGCGGAGGAGATAGTCGGTACATTAAATTTTTTTAATTAGAACGCCGGGATATGCTGGCATCACCATCAGCAATCAATGTATTATATTTAATTTCCGAGTTTCTACGGAGGACTTGAATCCTTCTACCAGTATTGTTGGTCCCATACTAG
This sequence comes from Hecatera dysodea, assembly GCA_905332915.2. Taxonomy (NCBI): domain Eukaryota; kingdom Metazoa; phylum Arthropoda; class Insecta; order Lepidoptera; family Noctuidae; genus Hecatera; species Hecatera dysodea. The sequence continues at coordinate 12,638,708 of HG995299.1, read as the reverse complement.
ATGATGAACGTGATTTTTAGAACATTTGTGAGGAGCAGGCTGTTGTTCCTTTTTATTTGCGCGGGCACAAATTCCAGAATACTTATTCCGGACCCCAGTGTAGAGAACTTTTCCTGTGTGATGTCCTATAATAGCTGCAACACACGGACAATGCATTATACTGGTTTTTATATGAGCGTTTGCTCCATCAACTGTCTGCTTCCACTGGTATCATCGGAATGTTACGAGTGTCACCTTGTAATCGAGCAGCAGCTGTTTCCTCCTGAGCTGATGCAAACATACTTTCTTCAGCGGAATTTTTCCACATTTCGGCAACTTTATCATGACATTTACTATAAGTGAATAATGACATAACAGTAAGTCCATCGATGTAACAACTTCATTCAAATTTGTTAGGCCAATTCCTGAAATTATGGCATAATTAATTAGTTTATTTTATGTGTTTCATCGTGACTACTCAGTTCGAAATTAGAATTGCACATATTACATTGAAAGAATTGTATTTTTTTAAATAAATAATAATAGTGGAAAATTAAACCTAAAGATCGCATTCATTTGTTACATTTATTATTTCTGATTGCGATTCCAGTATTTCCAATTCTTTATCAACTCTTGCGGTAGCTGTGATTCTTCGGTATCATTCTCTTGTGACATACCCGCATTGACTTGCAGTTTTTGTATGGTTTAGAAAGAATAATAGAATAAGAAGAAATAATTAATTTCACAAAACTAGTTTCAGTACAGCGCAACTTGTTTCGTATAACAATTAGTGTCGTGAAATCTACAGTATCACCGAAATAATGGCCCCGTCAGCATCAAAGCTTTATTTTGCAATCTACAGTAATATTATAAAGAGGAAATATTTGTATGTTTGTAACAAATATATATTTTTTATTAATGTCCTAATATTGAAGAATGTGACCTTCTATTTTTTATCGGTTATTAAAATCCCCGTGTAAGAAAAATGCGAATTGGCTATAACCAGCTACGACATTAAAAGTGGTTCCTCGGTAACGTACTTTTTAGCTTCATTAGCCTTGGCCAAATTTCCGTAACTTTTCCTTTTTGCCCCGTATAGCGCCTATTGCTACCCATAATTATCGAAAAAAAAAATGAAATCATACATAAAAAGAGTTATCTTCTTTCATGATTTGAACTCCATTACTTTAAAATATGTAATAATCAAAGTTTTGTTTCGTTAAAAAAAAAATAAACAAAAAGTATCAATTCGTCCTAGTCGCTCTAAAAACTCGACAAACTATAATACAATTTTACGCAGCACGCGGCAACGGGAGCGACACACGTCCAACCTCTGAAAGGCCTCGGCCGGCACTGAGCGCTGGTGCGATTCCGCGTCGATTATATAGTAGTACTAAATAATTTATAGTAAAATTAATATAGAAGTTATTTTAAAAAAAAATGTACCGTGTTTTAGATCGTAAATGTCTTCATTTACTAGGTCTAAAAAACAACAAAAATACCTTTGATTTCATCCTAAAATAACACGTTTAAAAACTCGAAAAGTGGCTAAAAATGACACTTTTGAGTATACTTTTCTTGTATAAAAACTTACAATAATTACGTTTTTTTTTCAGCCAAGCACTAGTAAATGTTATTGTTTTTTTAATAGTAATATTTCTATAAGTTTGTCCTTTATGGTTTTACTATTATCTAGCATTTGCGTAGACCATCGACCGCTAGTTTTAAAAAGGGATTGAGTAAAAACTGTTCTAATGAGAAAACTTTACGATCATTTGAAAATATTTTTCAGCCAAGCACTAGATTATGAAATCCTCAATAATTTGACGTCAATATCTTATCTACGAATTAAATAGATTATCGTTTTATTGTCCGTCGGAAATCATCAATTTTGACTCCAGCGTGGTTTTTACGGATGAACGCTCTTAAGCTTTTCCCTCACAAAGTACAAACGTTGTTTATAGCCTACTTCCATTTCGTAATTTAACATAGCTATGGCGCTTGTACCCTATATACGAAATTCATTTTCATATTACTCTGTCAGTTATACCCTATTACCATTCAGTACTTTATGGAAGCTATGCAGGTTATGCTCTATTACCTAAATTTATTTTAATATCACACTGTTGGTTATACCTTACTTCCGCGTACAATATAAATACAGTTTTGTCGATAATATCTTATCACTTAAATTAAATTAGATAGCATGGTGTCGATTATAACTACATTATAACCTACTTCCACGTTCAACAATCATACTTATACGTCACTTATACTACAATACCCAATAAGCTTTTTATTATTTACTATAATGTTTGTTACCTTTTTAAATGTTTAATATTACGGATACATACCAAGTGTTCGTAATTAATTCTTAAGTTCCCTACCTACTAGCTGCAGTATTAGCTACCTACCCATCATCATCATCATCATCATCATCAACAGCCTGTTGCAGTTCACTGCTGGACATAGGCCTCTCCAATTGCACGCCACTTAGATCTATTTTCGGCTTCTCGCATCCAGTTTCTGCCAGCCGTCCTGCGCAAATCGTCACTCCACCGTGCGTCTCGGCAAACGTAGTGTAGGACGTCCTACACTACGTTTGCCGAGACGCGGTCTCTACTCTAGAATTCGTTTACCCCAACGGTTGTCGGTTCTACGATTAATATGGCCAGCCCATTGCCACTTCAGCTTACTAATCCGGTAGGCTATATCGATGACCTTGCTTCTCTGACGGATCACCTCGTTTCTGATGCGATCCCTCAGAGACACACCGAGCATAGCCCTTTCCATAGCCCACTGAGCGACTTTAAGCTTGAAGACCATACGAGCCGTCAGTCTCCACGTTTCTGCTCCGTATGCCATGACGGGTAGGACGCACTGATTGAAGAATTTCGTCTTTAGGCACTGTGGAATCGACGATGTAAAGACTCGACGTAGCTTCGCAAACGCTGCCCAGCCTAACTGAATTCTTCTATTCATCTCGCCCTCAAAGTTGTTTCTACCTAACTGTAGTCTGGCGGTCTGCCCGAGGTACACATATTTTTGAACAACTTCAAGAATGCACCGTGAATCGCAATCGGTTCCGGTAGAACATTTTCGTTGAACATGACCTTGGTTTTATCCAAAGTCAAACTCAAAACGTTTACTGCGAACTAAGTGTACAATGTTGATGTTAAAGAAAAGTCAGCCAGATCATTCAGTATCTGTTATAGGACCTGCAGCGTTTCTGCCATGATGACGATATCATCTACAAATCGCAAGTAAGAGATGTATTCGCCATTGATGTTAATGCTACGTTCTTTCCAGTTCAGCGCCTTGAACATATCCTCCATTGCATTAGTGAACAATTTCGGGGAAATAACATCCCCTTGTCTCACTCCTCGATGCAACGGTATGGGACTTGTTTGCTGATTCTGTACTTGAACGGACATGGTGGCGGCCTCGTAGAGACATCTCAACACTTGGATGTATCGCCAGTCTACTTGGCAGCGCTGCAGGGACTTCAGAACAGACCAGATTTCAACCGAGTCAAAGGCCTTTCATGGTCCACAAATGCTAGACACAGGGGCTGATTATACTCTTCGGTCTTGTGTATAATCTGCCGCACTGTGTGGATGTGGTCTATGCGGCCGTATCCGCTCCGAAACCCAGCCTGTTCTTATAGTTGGAATTCGTCGAGCTTTCGCGCAAGACGGTTCATGATCACTCTTGAAAACAGCTTATAGACGTGGCTTTGAAGGGATATGGGTCGATAGTTGTTCAATAGGGTCTTGTCTCCCTTTTTGAAGAACGGAGTAAGTGTGGTCATCTTAACCACACTTCTACTCCACGCCTCTGAAATTCTCCCTTCAAACAGGACAGCGTTAAACAGCTTCTGGAGCTCCCTCAGTACGGGTTTACCTCTAGCTTTCAGCAGTTCTGTGGTAACGCCGTCTTCTCCAGGGGCTTTTCCATTTTTAAGCTGCCCAAGAGCGATCTCGATTTCACCAATACTGACTTATTTATTCATTTATTTATTAAAACTTTATGCACTAGTAAAAAAAAACTGTATAAAGGTGGACTTAATGCCATAGGACTTCTGGCAGGTCTTCGGTTAAATGGCGTGTCAATGTGGCTCTAGAACCCTCATTTTTGGGATCAGGACGAGATGCATGCGAGGCGTATTACCGGCTATAGAAGTCCTCCACTTCCGAAAAGACTACTGGCTTCAAAGAAACAACTTCTCCACTTGCTGTGGTCAACTTCATCAGGTGGCTTCTTCCAAGAGACTGTACGAACACCTTTGACCCCCGATTCTGCTCGATTGCTCTTTCAACCGAAAGAGCATTGAAACCCCGGAGGTCCTGTCGTACGTGCTTGTTGATCTCTCAGTTTAGAAATCGCTTTGCCGACGAAGTGACGGGTGGGCTTTCACGTCATTCCTTCATTAGCCCTAAAGTCCCTTCTGAAAGCTTGGACTTCTTGCCCTTACGCTGCATATCACAGAATCTCGTACCTTTTTCCCTGAGGATCCGAGTCACATTTTAGAGGTTCTGGTTTACGTCTGTTGTGGTTTCCACGGCAGCAAATCGGTTTTCCAGGTTTGCCTGGAACGTTTCAGATCATGCCATGGTTTGGAGCAGAGTTGGTCGGAGTCTGGACTTCATCAGACGGACACGTTCGGCCTTGAAGTTAATATTCAGAGAGCCTCGGACAAGTCGGTGATCGCTACAGGTATTGAACCCATTGATCACGGAGACGTCTCTGAATATATGCCTCTTGTCATTCACGATGAACAAACATGAGATCGACATCTCATGTTTGGTCATAGTGTCGGGGCTTTGCCACGTCCACTTCCTTTGGGTCTGTTTCTTGAAGAAGGAGTTCATCAAGAACAACCCCTCCCGTTCGAGGAAGTTGACGAGCATTTGCCCCCTATGATTTCTGCTTCCAAATCCATGCTATCCTATTACTATTCGCAGCAATACTGTACTCCCACTTTGGCATTAAAGTCCCACATGACAACGATGTACTATGTCTTTGTAGTGAAGTGGAGGGCTCTCAATATGTCATCGAACATATTCTCCACTTCGTCGCCCGAGTGTGTCGAGGTCGGTGCGTGCACTACCTTGAGGCTATACCTCTCGGTGAGCTTCACAATAAGGTACGCTACCCTGTTCGACACACTTGACATTTCCACAAAGCTGTTAGATAGGGACTTGTTTACCAGAAACCCAACGCCGCCTTGGGATTGTTGGTCTCCCTCTCGGAAGTACATCAGATGACCCAATTCCAGGGATAACCCTGGAATCGGGTCATCTGATGTACTGGATATGCTTGGGGGAGGACACCATAAGGTGTCCTCCCCCCTTCTTCGGACTTCACTCAACCCTAGTATTTGCCACCTAATTTTCCCAAGTTCCACCTCGAGTTGCGTCAGATGCGAGTCAAGCCGTAGCGTGCGTCGCCAGGGTCAGTTTCAGTTTATGGTGGTGGTGGCTTCCTGTAGCCCGGAGATTCTTGGCACCCCCCGCCCCGCCGTTACCGTGGTCGCCACCATGACCAGGAATAGCGGGAACGCCGGGAACTGGAGGCCGTGGCTTTTTGTTGTTCTGCATTGGAGGTATTTGCCCATAATCGCCACGCTGGGCAGGCGGATTGGCTACCTAACCACTCCTTTTTAAGTAGCTTTGATTTTTCCTTATTGAAAACATAAAAAGTCGTTTTTTTATTTAAAAAAATCATACTATCCGCTTGTTAGTAATTTATAGGTAAGTAGGTGACATGAAAATGACTATAATGACGAACTATCATCTTTGAAATCTACTATTTAGTGTAAATTAGAATCACTTGAACGGGTAGGGTATACTGAAACAGGCCCCTAAGACAAAGGATCCTTAGTCTTTTTGTATGAAAATCGACTCCCTAATACTTTTAAAATACTTCACCCTATTTTACGAGTTAGGGACAAAATTACAGTGTAGTGTAATACCCGTTTTAGCTCTTATCCTGATGAAGGATCGTGTTGGTTGCGCTAATTCATTATTTTTGGGGTGTCTTTTCATCCATATTTCCATAGACTCACGCAATGCCAAATGTTGATTATCCTTCTTTTCCTTTGCTTTCAAGCGACATTGTGCGTCACTAATGTCTTATATCCTGGTATTGTTTTGAAAGCCGACTGTTTCTTGTGCTCTATTAGCTTCCATACAACCACTGTGAAAAGTACCTTATCCTTCTTTTCCTATAACACTTATTGAACTGTCTAGTCTCTTATACCCTTTTACCTTGCTGTGTGAGAAATCAGTATGTCGCTTAGGCTTCTTATCCTTTAATATTTTACTTTGTCATTTGTATCTTATGCCATATTTCCTCATTGGAAAATTAAAAGCTATTATTATAAGCGACAAAAACCACTTTAAATAGCGTCAAATCATTAAAACTAAAAATACCGGTAAATGATCCATTTTTTTCTGATTTTATAACTGTTTTAGTTTTCACGATATCTTAATAAATGACAAAATTACGTCAGTTTTTCTAAACTTTAAAACTTTGAACGGCTCTCCTGAACATTTCATATTTTGTCGCTTATACCCTATTTCCTTTTAACCGTCGATATGTATTCTACTCTGAATAGGTATGTGCGACTATTTTCGAACTTAGCCTGAACTCTTCATAAAGGAGAACCTAATGAACTGCTACAAAAATATACATCCCCTTCGAAAACGCTCAAAAATGAGGCGTGAAAAGGTACTCCAGCTCCTTCATCCAAGAGTTAAATGTAGCAATAACCTCACATATCAATGCTTAAAACATTTTTCTTTGCAGGTAAAAGACATGAAAGAGTACGAGTTCGAGCCCGCCAGCACGGTGCTGGACATCTGCCGCATGTACGTGGAGCTGGGCAACAACGAGCGCTTCTGTGCCGCCGTGTCCGACGACGGGCGCTCCTACTCGCCGCAGCTGTTCACGCTGGCGGAAGCTGTGTTAGGTATGTCATTTTACTGATTCCATCATCTTAAAGTGTCACCTGCTAGTGTGCATTTGCTTTAATCATAATAACGTAAACGTAACAGCACGAGTTCGTCGAACAATAACGTATACAAAAAGATATGCTGTAGGCTGACATTAGTTGAGAAATAGAAGCAACTTAAGTACTTGGCGCCAGTAGACTCTTTTCTTTCTTTCATTCGTTGGCAGAGGCGCTTTTTAAACCCCCCAACTTAACTTACAGAAGAAAGTCAGACGTGTTTCTATTGGACAGTTTAATTTACAAATATTTTTTTAAATTTGTTATGTGGCACATGTGTCTGATACTCATTTATATACTGTTCTAAATCTTTATTCTGAAAACTTTTTTCTTCAGCGCGAATCGGGGGCGGTGGCTTAATAGGCTCGCTACGAGAAGTGGCGACGTGCGTGGAGCGGTTCGCCGTGCAGCGCCAGCGCGACGAGGAGATCCTCGCCAACGCGCCCGAGGAGTTCCTCGACCCCATCATGAGCACGCTCATGCACGACCCCGTGGTGCTGCCCAGCTCGCGCACCACGGTCGACAGGACTACCATCGCACGGTACGATTTATTACTACTGCGTGCTTTTGCCTAAGATAACGTACCAAGGGGATTAAAAGTATCCGATTTCTTAATCTCTCCCAGTTTCATTTTAATCCATTCAGCTTTTGAGACATGATTGGTTAACAAAAATCCAGACTCACACATTTAAAAATTAACTATCAGCGGCCCACGAATTCACCCGCGTTGTTCCCGTTCCCGTGGAAATATAATATATCATCCTATGTATATCGCATGCATCTCGTCCTGATCCCGAAAATGAGGGTCCTAGAGCCACATTGACACGCCATTTCACCGAAGACCTGCCAGAAGTCAGTATTGGCGAAATCGAGATCGCTCTTGGGCAGCTTAAAAATGGAAAAGCCCCTGGAGAAGACGGCGTTACCACAGAGCTGCTGAAAGCTGGGGGTAACCCCGTACTGAGGGAGCTCCAGAAGCTGTTCAACGCTGTCCTTTTTGAAGGGAGAACTCCAGAGGCGTGGAGTAGAAGTGTGGTCGTCTTGTTCTTCAAAAAAGGAGACAAGACCCTGTTGAAGAACTATCGACCCATATCCCTTCTAAGCCACGTCTATAAGCTGTTCTCAAGAGTGATCACGAACCGTCTTGCGCGAAGACTCGACGAATTCCAACCACCGGAGCAGGCTGGATTTCGGAGCGGATACGGCACCATAGACCACATCCACACAGTGCGGCAGATTATACAGAAGACCGAAGAGTATAATCAGCCCCTGTGTCTAGCATTTGTGGACTATGAAAAGGCCTTTGACTCGGTTGAAATCTGGTCTGTTCTGGAGTCCCTGCAGCGCTGCCAAGTAGACTGGCGATACATCCAAGTGATGAGATGTCTCTACGAGGCCGCCACCATGTCCGTTCAAGTACAGAATCAGCAAACAAGTCCCATACCGTTGCATCGAGGAGTGAGACAAGGGGATGTTATTTCCCCGAAATTGTTCACTAATGCAATGGAGGATATGTTCAAGACGCTGAACTGGAAAGAACGTGGCATTAACATCAATGGCGAGTACATCTCTCACTTGCGATTTGCAGACGACATCGTCATTATGGCAGAAACGCTGCAGGACCTACAACAGATGCTGAATGACCTGGCTGACTCTTCTGTACGCATCGGCCTACGGATGAACTTGGATAAAACCAAGGTCATGTTCAACGAACATGTTCTACCGGAACCGATTGCGATTCACGGTGCCGTTCTCGAAGTTGTTCAAAAATATGTGTACCTCGGGCAGTCATTGCAGTTAGGTAGAAACAATTTTGAGGGCGAGGTGAACAGAAGAATTCAGTTGGGTTGGGCAGCATTTGGGAAGCTACGTCGAGTCTTTACATCGTCGATCCCACAGTGCCTAAAGACGAAAGTCTTCAATCAGTGCGTCCTACCCGTCATGGCATACGGAGCCGAAACGTGGACACTGACGGCTCGTATGGTCCATAAGCTCAAAGTCGCTCAGCGGGCTATGGAAAGGGCTATGCTCGGTGTGTCTCTGAGGGATCGCATCAGAAATGAGGTGATCCGTCAGAGAAGCAAGGTAATTGATATAGCCCACCGGATTAGTAAGCTGAAGTGGCAGTGGGCTGGCCATATTAGTCGTAGAACCGACAACCGTTGGGGTAAACGAGTTCTAGAGTGGAGACCGCGTCTCGGCAAACGTAGTGTAGGACGTCCTCAGGCACGGTGGAGTGACGATTTGCGCAGGACGGCTGGCAGAAACTGGATGCGAAAAGCCGAAAATAGATCTAAGTGGCGTGCAATTGGAGAGGCCTATGTCCAGCAGTGGACTGCAACAGGCTGCTGATGATGTATATCCTATGTATTGTATACTATAGCCTATGTTACTCGCAGATAATGTAGCTTTCCATTGGTGAAAAAATGGTTAAAATCAGTCCAGTAGTTTCGGCGCTTTTCTTCTCTTATTTGGTAGAAACAAAAAAAAACTTGCCTCAACTTTCGCTTGTCTGTTGAAAGTTTAAAAAGGATGGAGGAACCTTTTGACGATAATTTTAATGCGTCTGACGACACAATCTGTATTAGTAATAACCCTTAACCAACTTATTAAAATAGATTGTACACCTCGGCCTTTTTTGTTTGTTTCAGACATCTTTTGAGTGATCAGTCGGATCCGTTTAACCGCTCGCCTCTATCCATGGACCAAGTGAAGTCCAACACGGAACTTAAAGAAAGGATCCAAGCATGGATCACCCAGCAAAAGAACATTGCTCAAAACCCGACCAGTAACGAGTAAAGAAATATATAAATAGATTTTTGTATATTTTACTAGGCAAGCTAGTAATATAGTAGGTTAGCATAGAGAGTAGATTTCGTATTGAAGGCAATACTATACATATTATGTAAGGCCGCTTGATAATTGGAATGTTCGTGTGATTTGTGTCAAGTGTAAACAGTGTTATTTGTATAATATTTTTATTAGTTATGTTTCAATGTATTATTGTAAATTTTAGTTAGCTATCCACGTTTCGGTACATATCAGTTGCAGTGATATATTGTTTTATCTATATTTACGTTAGCTGTTTATGTTTATTTCAGTTAAACCGTTCCATTTAATTTTATCGATGCAAATTCGAATTATTTAATTGGGTGCATTTCATTTATTGGGTAGGTACCTTAAAAATTTTCAAAAAAAAATGTACCTTCCTTTATATTGTGATAAATTACTATTTGCAGTTTTTAATTTAGTATAATTAGACATAATTAATATATTTCTTGAACCCAGTCTCTTTTTTTTATTAAATCCATTCACTTAAAAGTTGTTGGTTTTAAAACAACATTGTGCTCTTGATAAATTATCGTTCTAATACGAATAAAAAGTTGTTGGTTTTAAAACAACATTGTGCTCTTGATAAATTATAGTTCTAATACGAATATATATACAGGATGAATTTTGCAAGAAGTTTCGAAAAAATAATCTGTTGGAGCAAGGTCCGGAGAGTACGGTGGATGTCTAAGAGATTCCAATTGAAGTTCCTATAATTTGGTAGCCGTCTGTTGTGCAGTGTGTGTCTAGCGTTATCCTGAAGCAGCAGTGGACTAGAGCGATTGACCAGCTTCGGTTGTTTAGCAGCTAGCTTTTCCATCATGGGTTGCAGTTGCTGACAAAAAACATCTGCCGTAACCGTCACGCCAGATTTAAGTAAGCTGTAGTGAACGACACCGGCACTGGTCCACCAAACGCTCACAAGTAACTTTTGTTGAGTCAATTTTCGCTTGGGGCATGATCTGGCTAGTTCACCAGGGTTCAGCCATTAGCGCTTCCGATTATTGTACAGAATCCGCTTTTCATCACAGGTAATGATACGATTTAAAATCCGCTCAATTCATCATCATTCACTCAATTCGTGAGGTACCTTTCAAGCTTTTTCACCTTCCCAATTTCCTTCAAGTAGATTAAAACAGTTTTATCGCTAACAACGCAGCCTACAGCTATCTTGGATGTGGTTTTTGATGGATACGCTTCTACAATAGCCTTCAATTCTTTAAATAATATTAAATTTGGTCTCCGGCCGTCCACGGAGCTTATTCGAATTTTCCAGAACAAAAACGTTGGAAGCAAAAACGCAATGTGTTTTCTTTTGCGACACTGCCGCCATAAAACAATAGTGTGTACTAATCCATCAACGCGTTTCTGCAGCACTGGTGCCACGGTGGAACTCACAGAACAGATAAAAGAGGTTCTGTGGTGGAACTCGTACCCGAAAATAACGCGATATTTCAAGTTTTCCGTTTTGTAAACTGAGTGACGCAAAGAAAAAAGACGAAAAAACAAATGAACGATGGTTTTCAAAACAAAAATGCATGCGTAAATAGCTGTATAAACTTGAATTTGGAATTCCTAACTAAAGAGGAGTAATTTGAGATCAAAGTGACCAGTGCGATAAAACGCCAATTTCATATGAAAGGACCTAATATAATAGGTACTTGCTTGCTTACTTCAATAATTATACAGGGTTGAATATCCTAAAAATTGGTTATAACTTTAAGCTGATTTACAATTTTTTAAAACCCCAATAGCTTGAGATCTGAATTGGACTTTTTTCGATATTCTATCGATATGTTTTTCTAATTTGCCACCTCTTGACGATAAATTAGCAATTGTGAGATATCTACTCCGCTCTGGATAAAATACTAATACTTACTTTAAAATAGAGCGATGAGCGACCATCTCATAGAGGACCATCTCATAACTTGTTTATCGACGCAGTAAAGTAAAATAGCTTAGTAAAAAAAACTTTTTACAAAAAAATACAACCGACTTCCACAAAAAATCAAAAAAGTACAAAATAACTTTAATTCGGAACTCGGTGTTTGTGGTTCCTTTTTCGTTTTTTGAACACCGACTTCCGAATTAAAGTTATTTTGTACTTTTTTGATTTTTTGTGGAAGTCGGTTGTATTTTTTTGTAAAAAGTTTTTTTATTTTTCACTTTTTAGTGGTACCTACACCCCCTCCCCTCCCCCACCTAAACGAACCAATTACATTGGTGTAAAAAAAATGCACTGCTCCAATGCAGAGTAAACTAAAAGGTCGTCAATGTAGACAATGTAGATATATTTTTTAGATTTTTGTTGATTTTTCAAAAACCGCTTGTTCGATTTCGATAAAATTTTCATGGGACCATTTGGGAAGTATACCCTTTCCAACAAAAAAATAATTTTTCAAATCGGTTGGCAAGCGACGGAGTTATGCGCGAACAAACATAAAAAAAAAAAAAAAAATACAAACATCCGAATTGAGAACCTCCTCCTTTTTTAGAAGTCGGTTAATAATACACGTGATGTAGAAGACGTGCAAGTAGGCTGACAATAGGGTATTTTACTGTAAAAATCTAATTAGTCCGTCCGATAGATTTACAAAAAATATTGGACACGTATTTTTTCTTTTTCCACGTAAACAAAAAATGAAGACGATACAGAGCGTTGAAAACTCACGTGACGTCACGTCGCTGGTAAAAATTGTAGCAACGTAGTGACGTCACGTGAGTTTTCAACGCACTGTATCGTCTTCATTTTTTGTTTACGTGGAAAAAGAAAAAATACGTGTCCAATATTTTTTGTAAATCTATCAGACGGACTAATTAGATTTTTACAGTAAAATACCCCATTTGCTTGCGAAAAAAAAAGATAGGCTCTGCTGCGGCTCGCCAAGTAAGATTGACTAGGAGCAACCGTGTAAACATAAAAAAAAAACATAATAATATTATATTCCGCGCCAATGTAGCAGCAAGGAGACGATAGCTCCTCCATGCTTTCATTTTATGCTTCATGCATAACAAGCAGTAGTCCTGTAAAGATGATCAATCATTTTTGTGGGATGGGTATCCAGTCTAGTCGAAGTCCGAATATGTATGTGTGTGTATCCTTGACCTTGTCGCCAATACCTACTGTTTGAGTCGTAGGTAATGGTTGATATATAAAATGACATATAATGTACTTGCTATTATGTTATTGCTTGGTGTAAGAATATTTTATTATTAGGCTAATATTAGTAGAACTTTAAAAAAAAAAAACAAGTTTATTATATTTCGTGAAACGGAGAGGAGTATACAGTATATTCATTTATGGAGAGGAGGACATAACAATCTCCAATTTTCCAACACGAGCATAGACTGCATAGACAACTTAGTTGACATGGCGGAATAATCAGCTGTTAATTGCAATGCTAACGAATAAGTGGAATAATTCTCCTAGGTAATAATTAGTTTAGTATTTTATCGAGTTTTAGTTCATTTTAGTTTCCAACGATGCAAGCCATACATATTTTTGATCGCGTTATTTAAAATTTAATGTAAGAAAAAAGGAATGGCGCGATATCCCTTGTCATCTGTCAGCTTCATTCATTCATCCATTGTGCAGAAAAAATGTGACTTGTTCGCTTTGTAATTTTGTTTTTATGTAATAAGTGCTAGTTGAATATTAGATCCACCCGTTATTACATCCCATTACATTAACAAAAGTGTCGAGTACCGTATTGTATAATAGGAATAGTCGTAGTAACACCACGGCCTGCTTTATCGTGGCCCAAGATTATTCCCTCTACAAAGAGCTTGGTGCGGCGTCGGCGAATGAAATACTTATTTTTCTTGTGCAGTGAGTTGTTGAGTGTGTCGTTTGATGAAGATATAGTGGTGTTTACAAAATAGTGAAGTGTGAAGGAAGAAAGGATGTCGGGCCGGGTAAGGAAGCAGTCGGACTGTCCGGTGGGTAAGCAGGGCCCGATGCGGGCGACGCTGCCGGTGTCATCCGTCATGAAGAGCGGCGGGCTCAAGAAGAATGCCAGCAACAGTCCGACGCTTTCGCCCACGAATGCGTGGCGCCGGATATCACCAGATCACGCCATGTCTGGTCAGCGAAGCCCTGGAGCTGTTAATTACAAAGGTAACATCTATGGAGGACCTATTTATATATATATATAAACGGTGTTAAGTTCTCTTTTTGACATAAATAATGTTAATGTAAGAAGAGCAGTTATCACTATAAACCAACCCAAGGTGCAACAAATAAAAATGTAAACATGGAATACTAATTCTATTACAATGACCAATGGTGCACATTAGTCTGGAATTGACAAAGCTGCACGTCATGGAAGAGGTCTTTGTCCAGCTATGGGTTGATGCAGGCTATTAGAATTCTAGTCAGAATGTTGATAGGTGACTGCTGTTAATCGAGATAAATAGGGTTCTGAGGTTGGTTGCATCTTAGATGCTTTGATTTCAAGAATCCATTCCTTGTTTACTGAATATAAGATTTAGAGTTGAGTTTCTGTAGAACCTGAAAACATATCATAATAAAATTTACTATTAAAGTAGGGTTTGACAAATTCTTGACTCAAAATACTCAAATCGGAAACAGGCCCTCAGTAATAGATCTGTAATGGTAATCTGAGCCTATGGCTGTAGTAGAATCTCGTTATCTAAGTAAAAGGTCTTTTAAGGTTTATATATAAAATTGGTGGAATTTTATAAAAGTCATATGCCACCAGGAATGGATATGAAAAGCTCTTAATAATTTTTCTTGTATTTATCTCTTCTGTTATAAACAGAGAAGTGGCTTTTGTCATTGGTAATAACTGCAGCATTTTGTGTATTTTTGTAGTGCACAAACTACCTAACTAAATTTATGCACTTACTCATATTCATATTTTTTTTCCAAACATAAAAATGTATCCAAACATTTTCTCTTCATCTCATCTTTCTTCTTATTTTTTATTTAGTGTAGCTATATCAATTATTCCATACATTTAGTAGCCACATTAAGATATTATTATGTTATCTATCATGATATTGTTAGCTTCTTTTTAAAATTTAATTTACTATCAGTTTTATGTAATTCTTTTTACTATTGATTGTTTATATCTTTGTCTTGTGCAAATCCCAAATAATTATTTTTCTTTCTTTTAGATATCAATACATTTCTATTCATATTGTCGTCAACACAATCTACCTTTTGTTTTTGCTTACTTATCTTTTTTTCTCTGTATCCGTTATGTCCTTGTAATGTCAATCTGCCTAGACTTTTTCCAAGTACATTGAGGGTGACTTCTAGTCTATCCGGATGTAGTTGAATACCAATATTTTACGTGTAGTGACTGCCTATCAGATGTCCATAACCCAGTGACTGGGTAACACTATACCACATTGCAAGACTGATGCTAGATTTTTTGTCTTCTGTCTACCCATGACAACTGTCATAAATGTTCAAATGACAGCTGTGGCCCTGACGTGGTTTAAAATTAAGGGACATGAAACTCCAGATAGCTCACCTATCACGAACCAGCTCTGCATTTGTTGCCTTAAAGTTCACTATTATTATTTAAACACAAGGCCTCTTGTATCTTTTATGCCTTTGTAATGTAATGAACATTTTTTCATACAGTGGATGTATTTTATAGGCAAAGGCAGGTTTGGTGCCAGTGTCATCAGGCGTACGGCATCACTTGATACACTATATCATAAAGGACAGTGGTCCAGGGACTACTATCTACATGCTGGCCAGTTGCAAGTTGATAAGTCCACACAAGTATGTTGCTATTTTTATTATGAAATTACTATCAATGGTTTGATGAATATGGAATTCCTATTTTTACAAAGTTGTTATATTTAGAAATGATAATTCATATTTAACTTACAGTTTGAAGATCACAGTTGATTTTTATTAAAAATCTAGCAGTGCCCGTGAGAATTTGGGGAAAAATATAGCCTGTGTTACTCAGGGTGAATGTAGCTTTCTAATAGTGAAAGAATTTTTGAAATCGGTCCAGCAGTTTTTGAGTTTATTTGTTAAATATAAAAATCTTTCCTCTTTATAATATTAGTATAGATATGAGTGTAGTGCTAACACTTAATTATTTAAACTGTTGCAGACTGATGATGGAGGAGGAGCATCAGGTCGCTCCTCGCGAAGTTCTGAGGATGACAAGCTTGACCGTTTTCTGCGCAGTCGCCTTCAAAGACCACACAAACCATCTGCTTCAGGAGACTACTCAAGCCATTCTATGAGCACTGCACTTTGTAAGTAGTTGTTTAATATTTTAAATATTCAATGAATGCTTTAGAACTAAAACTTTTTTATAACGAAACTCCATATTAATATTGTAAATGTGAATCTCTGTATGTCTGTTTGTTACCCTAAACCACTAAACTAAACTTGGAGAAAAGGGAAAAAAAACTATAAGACCCACAGATTTTATAAAGCAATCACAAGTTAAACTTAAGTAGGTATTATATAACATTTTAGGGTCCCGTTTCGGAGGCAGCAGTGTTCCGCTGAGAGCAGCAAGGTCATCAGTTGAAGGTCTCAATCAGGAAATTGAGAGACTTGTGCTGTATCCAGCTAGTGGCACACAAACTCCACATCTTGACCGACTAAGAGATAAAGTATGTATTCACATTTATTTTTCCATTCTTGATTATGTTTTTATATTCTGGGAAAATATTATACTGCGTACTGCCTGACACACCCTGACTAATTATTTCAACAGTAAACTCAAATTTCAATATTCCATTAATACTAACCAGAATTATTGATTATTTTATTTATTTATTTATTATATACTTAATTGTACACCGTGGTTAACAAAAAAAAAGAAAACTACAAACTAAAACACATGTACAATGGGCGGCCTTATCGCATTCCGCGATCTCTTCCAGGCAACCTGGAATGGACAGTAATTGCCTGGAAATAAATGGGGTTGTAATCGGTGCAACATTACTATAAATAATTCAATATATACACAGATAAATAAATAATCTTAACAATAGATACATTATTATTATTTCAAGTTCGAAACCCACATTTCTAAATCCATTCTAATATTATAAAGTTGTTTGTTTGGTTGAATGCATTAATCTCAGGAACGACTAGTTTGAATTGAAAAATTCTTTTAGTGCTTGATAGCCTAATTATCGGAGATGGCTATAGGTTATGTACTATCACGCTACGACCAATAGGAGCGGAGCATCAGCGAGAAATGTTGTAAATGCGGTTTTTCTTTTCTCTCTTAAGTGACGCAGATTAAGTTGCACTAGTAGTTCCAAACAAAACCTCAATCTCAAAGCATTTATTCAATTAAACCTTTTACAGGCACTTTTGAATTGTCAAGGCTGAAGCTATCTGCACGTTCTATATGGAGAAGAATGTGCAAAAAACTCCACAGACACTCTTTTAAATCAATAAATTGTTACAAATATGTGGCTCTGGGTACATTGTTCTTCTTGATATTATTCCTATATGTGAGAATGATGTAGAAAGACTGGTATGATACAGGTATCCAGAGTAACAGGAACAATTCAAAGTACCTACAAATAATTCAAATAAACCGTGGCAGCTGAGAGATGACCCATCCCAGCTGAGAGCCAAATGATGAGCGAGACTTTTGAGTGAGCATTAAACTCCCAACCGCCAGGGCACGTTCAAGTCATAAAAAATATAGTTTAAGGTACATAGTACTCACCCATGTGCCGTTCATACATGAAGTTATATAATGCTAAAAAGATTGAGTTTATACAATCTTCAGCAGGTCCAACAATGTTTTAAAATGGTATAGGAATAATTTAGTTTGTGCACCCTAGTGGCGGTGGAGCAGGATCAGCATTTAGGCAAGCATTATGTCTGTCGCCTCGTTTAGTAAAGATGTAGATTCTTTCTAACATACATAATGTTTACATAGATATATTGACAAAGTACCGTCATTGACTCGGGTGTCTGCAGCCCCTCCCCATAATAAGATACCGTAAGACATTATACTATAAAAGTAACTGAAATAGACTAGTCTCGCGGTATAAACGTCTGTAAATTGGCGGATTTCCCTAACAGCATATGCTGCTGAGCTTAGTCATCCTGCAAGAGATGCTAAATGAGGACCCTATTGTAGCCTTGAGTCAAGCGTAATCTCTAGAAAAACCATTCTATCGACGAATTCTAGTTTTTTCCTGTTCAACACTAAATCACAATCACTAATTTTGACATTTGGTAAAGCAAATCTTATGCACTTCGTTTTTTCCCATTTAAAACCAAATTATTAGCAGTGAACCAATTTTGGACCTGCAAAAGGGCGTTATTTACGACGTCAATATCATAACTACATCTATTTATTCAAATTAAAGAAGTGTCGTAGGCAAACAAGACCATGTTTAGCTTGTTTTGCAATAAATGGGGTAAATCATTTATGTAAAATAAAAAAGGACCCAAAATTGAGCCCTATGGGACGCCCATTTTCACGTTTAAGTCCGAGGAATTGACACCGTTTACTTGAACTACTTGCTGTCTATCATTTAAATAAGATTTAACAAGGCTTTGTTGTTGTTTTGCCCAGTCCGTAAAGCCCAAGTTTCTGGAGTAATGTTTCGTGATTTACGCAATCAAACGCATTAGATAGGTTGTGCCTCTTCCCACGCATTAAATATGTCCTTTAATAAGGTGACACCAGCGTCAGTTGTACAACTTCCTCTGGTGAAACCATACTGTTTATCATGCAAGATTCATGTTAAAATGATAAAGCATTTGATTTACCATCACTTTTTCAAATACCTTGCTGAAGACTGGCAACACAGATACTGGTCTATAATTATTTGTCGTTACTGTCCCTGTTTTTAGAAAGTGGTATAACCTTACTGACTTTCATTAGGCCCGGGAAGACTCCTTGATCCGCGCTATAGTCTCAATAATTGAGGTACAAACTTTTTCATCATTTTTATTTGTTTTTCAAACAAATTTCATCATGCGTTCATCTCTTTTACAGCTGTTAAACTCTGGCTTCTGGTGTTATTTTGATTCGAGTAGGCAAGAATTGCAACATGTTAAACTTGTGTTGCCCTTTGCACAACTATGTGACCCTTGAATGTTTGAACAAAAAAGTCATACCTATATGACAAAATCTGCTAGTAAGAACCATACATGTATCTGTGTGCTAACGTTTAACTTTATTTATGATTCGTGAGAAAACAATCTGCTGCTAAATATGAACACAGGCACTACACCTATTTGTTTTACTGGACTACCTGACAGTTTGAGAGAACTCATAGTAACAGTGTTTTTAATCATGTTTATGTGCATTATCTGCTCTAATATAATATTATAAGAAGAATACTATAAATTTATTCACTGTCTTCTATTTCCAGGTTACACCAGAAGGCCATCGCGCGCCCCTCGCAGAACTTCTGCGCCGTTCCGTCAACACACAGACACCGCACGATCTGTGTCACACTGCTCACTCATCAGGTAATATCTACATACCAATACATGTAACTATGTCCTTAATATTAGTAATATATAAACTTTATAACGATATATTTATACGAAAATATATAAGATTTCAAAGACGTTTTTGGCTGTGAATGTAATAAAAATATTTCAATCATACTCTTCATCTTTATATTGTTTTCTAAACCGGTACAGTCATCCCAAATTTTGTTTAATTTAATGGTATTACATTTTATGGATAATTACTTATGTATATGTCTGTCTACTCCTAGCCTAGCCTTTTCGCAACTATATTCGAGTCAGCTGCCAGTCAAACCAAATTCAGCTGAATACCAGTATTTCATATAGAGCAGCTACTGACTTATGTCTACTGACTTATGTCTACTAATAGTGACTATTATGTTTGAATAATTAGGTAAAATATTACTGTTATCCAAGTATCTAAACAATACATTGTGGGCTTAGATCCACCGTCCCGGGGGTCTCTCTCAAGTGGTGGTTCCGCAGAACTACTGGCTGCAGGTCTATAAATAACTATAGCTTTTAGAAAACCCCTTGCAATTAATAGTTGAAGTGCACTAAACAAAGAATGGTTTGAAAGTCCTCAAGCATGTGGTTTTCGTAATATACTTTGCTTATTTGCTTCTATAGGAATTCTCAGTTTTGTAGACTATACAATAGCAGTAGACAGAATAAATTGAAAGTAGCTATGATTTTATTAAACTTGCTTTTCAGAACTTTGAATTAATAGTTCCATAAAACTTTGATGGTGTGAAGGATCGTGATTCAGATAACTGTTGTGTATTTCAGGCGGCAGTGTCTGCTCGTCTCCAGATCTTGATGGTTCTAAACTGGGCACATCGCCACAAATCAATCGTTTCTTAGCTCGTGAACCTCCCGATGGTTGTGAAAAGGTAAACATGCTTTTTGGTACAATATCAGAAGCACCCTCAAATCTTGTAATGCAATTATTTATATTGTTGTTAAGTAGTTAGTATTTCACAATTATTTTTCATAGAATCTCCCAAAGTGATTTCTTCGTCAGTTTTGTTTTGATATTCGTTCAGTTGTAACATTCGTGTTACAGGTGAACCTGAAAGCGGGCGAAGGAGCATTCTCAGAATCAGTGTCCGTAATGAAGCCGACGATACCGGGCTTCACGCTGCGGCCGTCGCTGGGCTCGGCCTTCCAGCCGCTGCAGCCCGCGCCGCCGCCCGCCCCGCCCTCCCCGCCCGCGCCCAGCTCGCACTGATCGCACCGACCGCACCAACCGCACCGCCAGTGCCCGCTACGGGGACTAGAGGGTTCCGCATCCACCAAACTCTACATTCTGTTAACATTGCGTTCTACTAACCCTCTTATTAAACATTTTATGTTCGTAAAATTGAAAGCTACGAACTACTTTCAATTTCACGTTAGTTTGACCCCGCTATTGTATTTTGTGGCGTACAAATCAATCATTTATGATTATATGGCAGTATGTTGACGTTGTGAAGCTAGTGGTTTATTTGTACCATAACAAAATAACCAAGTTTCTCATAGCACTGCAGAAATTCTACAACCAATTATTTTATTACGGAAGATAAAACGTGTTGGTGGCATCCAAAGTTTTATCACCTATTCATAATACACGTCTTTAATTAATCTGTTGTGACAATAATAAACATTCTTTAAATTTATTGTGACTAAAATAATGATGTCTTTTGATACACAGTATTGAATGTTTGTCAATTTTCATCAAATTTCCAGCAAGAGTAAGAAAAATGAATGACCTAATGTATATGATCCGTTTTAGACTTGCAATTACTTTGCACAAATTACTACTTTGACAAACAGAGCAACCAAAGCAATTTAATCGCAGCATTAGATTCACTAACGAAGCCAAACAAATGGCAAAAATATTTCATAAATACGAGTACCTATATATTATGTTTTAGTTTGCCCTGATATTATTTTAATGAATTACATTAGGTAATGAGGGAGCTATTTTTTCTAAAATGTTTATTTAGGTATTTTAGCACTCACTGCTCCAGCTTAATTTGATTACATGACTGGATATATATTTGATCTCATTTTATGTATTATTTTAAAATTATGTACATAACACTACATGTTGCAAGCATAGAATTTTAAAGTGTTATAGTATGATAAGTCATTTTTAATTTTTCAACATACATAAGTTTCTGTTAATTTAATCATTGAAGATAAATTACTTCGGACCAAATTTCTGAAAGGGCCAGATTGTCTTATTTGTGGTAATGGATATATCGGTTGCGAGAACAATTTTCTAATGCAAATGAGCTTTAACTTGTGGGATTTGATAAAAGAAAATGTAAGTAAGAAAATAGACTGAATTTTTAAACTTTACTCATACTTTGATACAGGTAACTTGACTTTATTTGTTGTGTAGTGTAGTGTACTATAAAGTGCCTATTATGGACATGCTTACTTGTTTGTTTACTCTGCAATTACTAAAAATATAACTCCGTAGTTCTTATTTTGTTTCTGAAATTCAATTATTTTATGTTTCGTCAGTATCTGTATCAGGTACATGAGGCATTTGTTTGTGTAACATTCGATTAGGGAAGTTTGGACCGCACTTGTTGGATTTCTCATTTTGGCCAAAATGCATTTTTATCATCGAGACTGATAATGTAGTATGTTGACGACTTACACATAAACATAGTTAGATCTGCTTTTGGACATACGCAATTATTTTTTAAACCTTTTTTAAAATTCGACGGCAAATATATATTTTGGATGGCTCACCTTTGGAAATATATAGTATTTTAAATCTTATCATTGCTCAAACAAAATTTTTATTAAGAGCCACAACAAAATGTAACTTAGTGATTATAATATTTCCAGTTGCTGATGTAAATTAGTACCTATTGATTATATTGGTTATTCAATAAACAAATGTGATAATGTAAGAGAAACGGTCGAATCTGAATGTTGATCGTGGCTTGACAACTTTCGATACTGATGTTTACTAGTGCTACTATCATGTCTTAACATGCTGCACAAAATGAACAGTATCCATAAGTTGTGAAGAATATCGAAGGTGCTGCGTAGTGACTATAAGTGTGTACAGACTAACCGACTTGTGACAAAGGAGCAGGGTGTTTGGGATGCGATTATATTATGTAAGCAATCGCACTTGACGACAAAAATCATTTTCGAATTGACTGCGAATGTGACAAACGAAAACCAGTATCTGACGCTATGAAGGAAAACATTTTGGAAGTGTACAAAAAGTATTATCATCATTCATTTAAACACAACGATTGTGTGTACTTTTAAGGATTATAAAATGCCACTACAGTCGTTAATGATTTGACATTTTTAATAGTGAATAAATGTATTGTGCAACAAAAACATTAGCATGGATGATGAGCCGAGCCAATATTTAAAATCCGGATTTCTGTGTAAAATGTTTCTGAAATAAGTGCAATATATAGCTGTAATTCGAATAAATATACAAGCAAACAATTTATGATATAAATTTTGAGGGTTATATGTATATTTTATTTGTTGTAATAAATTGTCTACATGCCTTCATTGAACCACGTTTTCAGTTGCTCGATTGTTGTTGTGGAAACACATTATCTGTAAAGTAAGCTTAATGATTATGTTTGCATTGCTTCCTAACAGCTTCCATGTCGCTTCTAGACTCCCCACACTTGGAATCCAAAACAATATTATGCTTTACTAATAATAGACTTATGTCACAGGTCCAGGTTGTAATTTTAGGATTTATATAAGCCTCTCCCAATGTCGTTACCTAATTTAAGGTTTAGTAAGTTTTAGTAAAGGACCCGAAAAATTATTAGCTGTTAAACGTGTGCTATAAAATGGTCCTCTTACTGTTTAATTTAAAGTAACCACGACAGAGGTTCCTAAATAAAGATGTTTTATTGCCACCATTATTATTTTAGACTGCTGATTTTAGCACAGTATTCCGAAGGACATCTTTATTTAAGGACTTGAATGTTTTTAAAGTACATAAAGATATTTTTATATGTTCAGGGTAGGAGAAGGGCGAGTTGTACCATAAAAGTAACTTGGCTAGGACCTTAGATTTGATAGTTCTTTTATAGATGGTTAATATTATTTTAAATTTTGCTTTTAGATGAATGATAAGTTTGTAATTTTTATTAATACAATATTAGATTAAATACTAACATTTAAACTAAACCAAAAGTGCCCATTGAGATAAGTTTATAATTCAAGCAAGCCTTTTGTTCGGCATTTTGTTGAAAAATAATGTTTAGGCGACAAAATTAGAAATTAAGAAAAATTATCGAAGGATTGTTGAGTTTTAGGTTATCTAAAATTGTTGAGGTTTATTGATAAAAAAATTCTTTTAGTTTTTTTACAAAATAATGTTTAACAAAGGGCTTGTTTAGTTAGAGGCATTAATTAACATCAATATTAATAGTACCTACTTTTAAGTAATAATAAGAATGGTTTTATTATAGTTTTGTTTCAGAGAAGAAATTCTAATTACTATTTTTGTTTCCAATATTTTATCACTTTTATCTGTTTTCACTGTAATGTATCTTGCTGTATTGCAGACATATCCAATATACAGACTGATTTAAACTTTTGTCTTTTATTTTATTCCGCCAATGTGGACATCGACATTGTTGACATAATGGTTGCACTGGTTCAAAGTCTTAGCATGTATTTAGAAATATTCCGATTTATTCGCTCGAAAAGAATTTTGCATTCGTAAATTTAAATAACTATATGGCGTACCCGCCGGCTCCGCATCAAGCGGATATTATTTGTATGGTAATATGTATGTACTTACCTTTGGTGCCTCTGCAAAGTATTTTAAGTAAGTAGGTAATTAAGTAGCTCATAAATAAACATAATACCTATCAAAATACAAGACCCTTTTATCTACTTACATACTATCAAATACTAGCTGCTGCCCGCGACTTCGTCCCCGTGGAATCCCCGATTTCAAAACATTCTTTATCGCTGCTCCGCTCCTATATATAGCCTAAAGCCTTCCTCGATAAATGGTCTATTCAACCCAAAAATAATTTTTCCATTCGGACCAGTAGTTCCTGAGATTAGCGCGTTCAAACAAACAAACAAACTCTTCAGCTTTATAATATTAGTATAGATTTT
This sequence comes from Hecatera dysodea, assembly GCA_905332915.2. Classification (NCBI taxonomy): domain Eukaryota; kingdom Metazoa; phylum Arthropoda; class Insecta; order Lepidoptera; family Noctuidae; genus Hecatera; species Hecatera dysodea. The sequence goes on along the minus strand of HG995299.1, from coordinate 12,614,307 downwards.
GAGCTACTAAACCTATTACCTAATTCTAATATTGTATCCTTGTTGGTTATTTGATTATATTTTAGTGAGCTAAGGTAATCCAACAGACATTTGTCAAGTATTTTTTCGTACTATATTTTTTCGAGGAGCTTGGACCGAATTTATAATAGGTACAGATATGGGTGTCTGTCTGTAGTTGTTGACACCGTCTCCATCATCACTCTTATGTATAGGGTGCACAACAACCTTTTTGAACACAAAGGGCAATGCTGAAGATGTGGCAGATAGCTGAGACAAGCAAGATAACAGGTGCAGGGATACTGTCCCGACCCTTAACAGTAGTTAGTCATAGGGCCCGAAATCCGCGGCTGTAGTGCTCACACTGCAGCCGGAAGCGGAACAGCGGGGCCGCCTCTGCCGCCGCCGCAGCTTCCGTCGCCGCCACTGCCGCTTCTGCTGCGGGAGCTGCGACTCCCGGTACTCGGGAGGGGGCTGAAATGGAGTGCCAGTAATGGTCCCATTGCGGCCTCCTCCAGTGACAAATCGGCCGGCGTGCTATTGCGCAGTGGCTGATGCCTGAGGACGGTGAGCATGGGTGGCTCGCCGTCCGATACCAGGTTGAGTCGACGACGCGTTGTGTTCCACGCGCGCCTCAAGGAGCCGTCAGCACCGAGGACGGGGCCCCATAGGGTCGGTGCCTGCTAGGGTTGCGGAATTTGTTCGAAAGAGTTACCGCGGCCGTGGAACGCATAGGGCACAAGAAGGATCACGGGTGGGTTTTAGTCAGTAAAAGTCTGACACTGTGGGCAAAAGCTAGTACAATGTATGATGTGGCTCCATTAAGCAGACATCAAACGAATTAGTGTTAAGAACTATTCAGTGTCTCTGTTCCAGATCCAGTAATTGCTATATTTTTAAGTGTGCTGTGGTTTGGTTAAGGAGCTTCTTACCCAATTCATTGGCATGCCCAAGTAGTCTATTCTTATATTGTGTACATTTTCTGTTTACTTTCCTTACATCCGTGTTCTGTGTGTGTGTTGTTCCTATGTTTAAACTGCACACTTGCATGAACACATAGTTGTGTTGCATCTCATTTTGGTGTGAACCGACCCAAAATCATATCAAAATCATTGGTAAAAATAAAAATGAAAGGGTATATCAAATCTAAAATTATATTCCATTCAGTCTTAGCATAATTAAATTAAAAAAGATATAAACTCATAATGGAACAATAATATTACATTAATTTTACTAGTACTGCAAACTTCTCTTAGTTTGTATATCATCCAATAATATTCTCAGTTCCTCGTCTTCAAATCTTCCTTCTAAAGATGGTATTAGAGCCTTGGCCTCTTCAGGAGTCTCAGGGCATAGGTTTGCCAAGCTTGCCACTTCAAATTTATGCAATTTTTTGGATTGAAGGAGACTGAAACATACATTAAGTTTTCATAATTCGCACCTTCGGTGCAACAAAGTCACAACAGCTAATTTTTTTAATTTTACAGAAGACTTAACTTTCTTTTTCACATGTATTTCCTCATCTCTGGATTACTATTAATAGTAGGTTTGAAATCTTTTTAAAATTATTTTTTTATTTAGTTTGCTATAGTTTTACCTAAAAATCTTATATTTCATTACCAAAAAAGCCAAATAAAACACATAACAAAAAAAAGTGTCCTGAATTGTGACTTTGTTGCACCGAACATGCAAATTGTAAAAATATGTATAGCTGTATGAAGTTAGCGTTAAATATATAAAACTTAACCATTTTCCAAATATTTACTTTCTAACAGCAGCTATGGTTTCTTTATTTTTAAATTTCTTGAACATGTTGGTGTAAGTGAGGGTCTTCATGAAAACCTCTGAGAATTCTTGTTCCTCCTCTGCTGATTCATTTTGTGCCTTCCTGTGTTCCAGCAACATGTCAACTTCTGATATCAACAAGGTTTCTGCATTTTCAAACTCTGTAATGATGAGTTAAGTATTTTACTAAAATTATTTACTAATGATGATTAATTATTACAAGGTTTGGCATGGCCGTGTTTACAAGGTTTTATAGGTGGTTACAGCTTCCACAGCCATCAAAATTGATCAAACAGTTGGTAGCTATTTTTTCACAGTAAAGATCTCACCTTTGGGAAACTGTAAATCTGCTGCATCTTCTTCTACGACGTCTTGTATAGGCCCAGCCATTATGGAATAAAAAATAAACAATCCTCAAAGGGGAATCTTGCAGGTCCTGTGCCGATGGATCTGAGAACTCAATCCTTGTAAGTAAAAGAAGCAACCAAGTTAATAATTATATATACAAAATCTTTTCGGTTTAATACACCTATGTCTTTCAAATTACTTCTTTAGCGAAGACCTTCAGAAGAGTCGTGAATTTCACTGTTATGTGTATCAAGAAAATGCCGCTTCCATTCCACACCAATGACACCAACCAAACGCCGTTTTTCTCAGTTTATCAGTTATGACATTCACTTTGTGGTTTGACAATTGACACCTAACAGATTTGACAAAATTCAAGTATTTTTGTGAGTTGTCAAGAATTGGTTACTGAGGCTTTAAGCCAAATATGATTCAGAACTTGAAATATCGTTAGGTCACATTCTTTCTAGTGGGATAATCCCAGTGAACGAAAATAAACATGGAAGCATTACTTCAAGAGATCTAAGCGTGAATCTTGACACAAAATTCCAAAGAAACTCAACATCGAAACCCCGTCGCTGATTGGCTGAACACGTCTTTCCACAGCACAGTTGACATTGGCAGAATTGTCGACATCGGCATGTTTGCCATGAATAAAAAAGATAGAAAAAAATAGTTCAGATCATGGACCTACAAAAAAAGGCGGACGGAACTTCACTAAGAAATAATTGAAGCACCCATAGTAAGTCAGTGCGCTAATGTTTATACTTACTATACTCTATGCGCTAATGTCTACAAGCCAGCACGCACACATTCACACCATAGTAAGTCTGCCGTCAGCCATTACGGTTTGAACGACAGCCGCGTGTTGTTCGGTGTTATTTTACTTAATAACAATTAAAGTATGCCGTCATGTGTTGTGAAAAATTGTCGAAACCATAGTGGTTCAATTTAAATAAGCCAGGGGATCACTTTTCATAGGTATGCATGCCATTTGTAAGCTTATTTCTCTATTTTATGTCAATAAATTTAATAAGTCACGAAATCAATCAGTGTTGCAACTATTCCAAGTTTCAAATTATTTTAAAAGTGGGAGATTTATATTTTTATGTTACTATTTATTGTAAGTGTTTCTACATTTTACAGATTTCCGTCTGCAAATGATGTATGGAAAATGATTGGATAAAAATAAGAAGAGAGTGTAGAAATGAAAATAATTGGAATCCATCCTAGAAAAATGTAGGTATAGCAAACGACAACATTTTTTTAGATTTGGAATTTGAAGATGCATTTGCTGGAATACAACATAAAATAGCTTTAATTAAATACATAGCCGAAAAATACCTAAACATACGTTTTCACCACATATGTAAATTAGAAGGGATTTCTAGATGTGTCAATAGCAAAAGACAAATCTACAAAAATTTGAATCAACAAAAGGGTTGTAAATTTTTATTGATATTAAATGTATGTGAATATTTTATCCAATGCGTTTTATTTATTTTCCCTTTAATAACATCCGTTACAAAAACTTGTAATAAAACCCAAGTTCAAGGGAGATCTTATTGAAATATTGTTTAAAAATGGGTAATTTCCCTTCATCTGGCATCCCTTTACATACGCACACTTAGCTACGCAGCCGCCATTGTGGTGCTTCAATTATTTCTTAGTGGAGTTCCGTCCGCCTTTTTTTTTAGGTCCATGGTTCAGATAATAAGTACCTGCCTCAATACATTTTTTCAGGATATACTCTAATAATGTTGTTTTTTTGTAAGGTGCGATGTAAGAGGTTACACATCATATGCGACTTTAATGTTCGTATTTTTCTAAAATGATCTCTAATCTTTCTGTTGTTGTTGGCACGCAATAAATACCGAAGTTTTGAAGTCTTCTAATATACTTGGTGCATCGTCCTCACATATATGAAGTATTTTTTGTATATGTGACCAAATATTGTAAAACATTTATTTGAAAAGAGTAACTATGGAGTTTCTTGTCTGTTCTTCTCCATAAGACTCCTTTACCTTTGCGAATGGACGCTAGAGTCACTAATTATGATAATTTTTAATGATGACATTCAAAAGTGCCCTTGACTTTTTTTACCTCTAGCATAATGGGCCAACTTGTAAAAAGTACTGGTATTTAAACTTTGGGTTTTTTCTCACCGCCCATCTCTACTTGAAACAAGTAACTATAGGTACCGAATTTCCACCACTATCTCAATTTACAAATTGAAACAGTCGCTACGCTTCATTCATGTTTGACGTCTACACGTTCCTAGGAGTATGTTATGTACCTTCTCACATGCATGAAGACTCTAATCAAATTTTGTTAAGTTTTATTAAATGGTATATGTTCATAATAAATACTTGACTAATAGATTCACACAAACTGACAACCAACTAATCATTTTATTTCACATTGCTAGGTGTCCGTACCATAGACTCTTCTAATAGACTACAAGAAGATTGCATTATGTAGATACAATCTTCACACCCACACTTCTTTTAAGAATTTGCTCGAAGACCAATTCCACGACACAGCTCGTTAAACCTTGGTCCGTACAGAGGTTTTGTAAACATGTCTGCTAGTTGCACTTTTGCTGCAACTTGCTTAACAACTAGTTCTCCCCTTGATACACATTCTCGAATGTAGAAGTGTCTCAAACTAATATGCTTTGTTCGACGGTGAAATTCATAAGGCGGATTATATGATAGTTTCACAGCAGACTCATTGTCTATACATAGTGTGGCTTTTAAAGGTGCTTTGTTTGAAAGGTCTGCCAAAAGCTTCTTTAACCATACTATTTCCTGCGTGGTTTCGCTTGCTGCTACTAGCTCGGCCTCCGTCGTTGACAGGGCAACTGACGTTTGTTTCTGGCTCTTCCATGCAATAGCAGTGCCAGAATAAAGGCACACCATGCCTGTGGTAGAGTGCCCAGTCTCTGGATCTCCTCCATGATCGGCATCTGAGTAGCACATTAAGTCATCTGCTTTGGATCTCACTGGATAAAATGTTAAACCTTTATCTAGAGTTCCTTTAAGATAGCGAAGAATTCGCTTTACAGCCACAATATCCTCCTTACTAGGTTTTTCCAAATGTCTTGATGCAACTGACACTGCATAACAAATATCGGGTCTTGTTGCGACCATCAGGTAAGCCAGTGCTCCAACACAATTTCGATATGGAAATTTCATGTCTTCATTTTCATTATTCTCTTCCAGTTCATTTAAAAACTCTTGACCAGCGCTGTCAGTACTAGCTACCAAGCCATCATCGACATAAAGACCTACAATCACTTTTGACTTTCCCTTGATTCTTACATACAAGCAAGGGTCCGCCTCACTTCTCTGAAATTTGGCTTCTATCAGAAACTTATGTATGCATTCATTCCAGCATCTTGGTGCCTGTTTCAGACCGTAGAGGCTTCTCAAAAGTCGACATACTTTTCCTTTAGGTACATCAAGTCCTTTCGGTGGTGCCATATAAATTTCTTCATCCACCGTACCGTTGAGGAATGCAGTTGTGACGTCGAATTGTTGTAAATTTAGATTTTCGTTAGCTGCAATACCCAAAATTGCTCTGATGGTTGCAAGTCGTGCAACTGGACTAAAGGTTTTGTCATAGTCAATGCCTTCGCGTTGAGAGAAACCTTTGATGACTAGTCTTGCTTTATAACGTTCTATGTTTCCATCAGGGTTTCTCTTTATTTTAAATATCCATTTGCTTGGTAAAGCTTTTCTACCTTTTGGTAATGAGACCAGTTCCCAGGTTTTATTTTTCTGAAGTGAATTTACCTCGCTTTGCATAGCTTCTTCCCATTTTTCCTTAATGTCCGATGACATAGCTTCATTATATGTTTTGGGCTCAGTATTATCTTCTAACTCTGCCATAGCATTCATAACAAAATCATCAAAACGTACGGGCTTGCGTACTAGTGAATGATCACGCAAAGCTCTGGTTTTTGTTCGTTCTTCGGTGACTTCACTCTGAGGTGGCAGTTCTTCTTCTGCAGAATCAATTTCATTTTCTTCAGAAATTGAATTATTATTACTTCCTGTTTGCATTTCTGCTTGAACCCAAATGTCTTCTTCTCCTTCTTGGCTTTCTGGTATTTCTCTATTTCTATCTTGTTCTAGAAAATCAATCTCGATATATTTCTTTTCTTTTGTTATTTCATCTTGGTAATCTTTATTAAGATTCTCTCGTTCCTTTATGTCGTAGTAAAATTTCTGCATTATATTTACATCTTTGGTTACCATTACTTTTTGCGTTGACGGTATCCAAATCCGGAAAGCTTTGGATATTTCAGAGTATCCAATGAAGACTCCAGGTATTGCTTTAGCATCAAACTTATTTAAGTGCTGTCTTCCTTTTAAGAAAACGAATGACTTTGCTCCAAATCTATTAAGGTGTCCAACACATGGTTTTCTGCCCACCCATTTTTCAAATGGTGTTGCGTTTCCAAGGCTGTTATTTGGACTTCTGTTTGACAGATAGTTTGCAGTGTAGATGGCTTCGCCCCACAGATATATCGGTGCGTTAGACTCGATCATTAGGCTCCTTGCTTTTTCCAGTAAAGTTCTGTTTTTTCTTTCTGCAATTCCGTTTTGATGCGGTGTATAAGGTGCAGATAATCTTCTGGATATGCCATTTTCTTTTAAAAAATTGTTGAAGTCATTGTTACAATATTCCGTTCCATTGTCGGATTGTAGGCATTTAATTTTCTTTTCTGTGAAATTCTCTACTTCAGCTTTATAGACTTTGAACATTTCTAGTACTACATTTTTAGACTTAATACAATATACCCGGCTGTATCTAGTGAAGTCATCAATAAAAGTGACAAAATATTTGTTTCCGGCACAAGATGCTTTTGATATCGGGCCACACACGTCACTATGCACAATCTGAAGTGGTTCAGAAGTGCGATGTTCAGTTCTCGGTTTGCCAATCGTAGCTTTCATTTTGGCTTTGATACATACTTCACATTCTTCCGGTTGGTCATCTAATTTAAAATCAAGTCCAATCAGACTTTCATTTTTTAATGCTAGCTTCATGTCTTTATAGTTCATATGTCCCAGCTTTGAATGCCATTCAGAAATATTATTATTTTTAACAAAGTTTACCTTTTCATTGTTAACAGTTTTTGGAAAAATCGCATAGAGGCCATCTTCAGTCCTTTTAGCTTTTATTACAATGCCATATTTTGGATTTTTTACTATAGCTCCATCTTTTTTGAAGAGTACTGTATTCCCAGCATCAGTTATTTTCCCAATTGATAGAAGATTTGTACAAAGGTCAGGAACGAACAGTGTATTGTAAAGATTTAATTCTTTCTTGTTTAATCTGAGATCAACTCTTCCTTTTCCCAGTATATTTGTGCTATGATCTTTTGAAGCTAATTTTAGTGTTTTATTTGTTTGAGTTTGTTCCATTTCACTAAAACAGGCTTTGTCATGGCACATATGGGATGTGCATCCACTGTCCAATATCCATAGTTTTTGGAATTCTTCATCATTGGCTAATAACGCGAAACTATTGAATTCATTCTGTTTGCCATTATTCCCTTTATTGTTGGGATTAGACTGGTTCCTGTTTTTGTAATTTTTCCAGCAGTTTTTGGTCATATGTCCCTTTTTCTTGCATATTTTGCAGTATAAATTTGTTTTTGCATAAAACGCTTCCTGTTCACTTGTACTCGGTTGAGGTTCTTGCGTATTTTTCCGCGCTTGAAACTCCTCTATGATTTTTATTTTTAATTCATCCGGTTTAGGAAGGTTATCTCGGGTTTCAATTGCAACTCTAAAAGTTTCAAATTCTGAGGAAAGACTGTACAGCATCATAATAGTTAACAAATCTTCATGAACTGTAACATTCATTTCTTCTAATTTGTCTACTACGTCCATAAAGTTGTTAAGATGATCCCTGATGTCATTTCCCTTCTCATATTTTGTCAGAATCAGTTGCTTGAGTAGCGTTGCTTTCCTTGCAGGACATTTGCTAGCGTGAGTTTCGTTTAGCTTTTTCCAAACTTCATAAGCAGTTTTGCAGCTTTTTATTTGTTTTAGTTCTGATGGCGATATTAGGAGAATTAACTCGCTAATGGCCAGCAAGTTTCCTTCGATATCCGACTCACTTGCAGTTTTTAAATCGATTGGTTGCTGTGCATATTTCCATAGTTTCCCCTTTACCAGCGGGCTTACTCTTGATTTTAATTCCGATCGATCGACATTGGAATTTGAAAGTTTCGTACTCTTGAATTCGATGCTAGCGCCATATTGGTTTTAAATTGCGTGTCTATTTTGGCGAACTAATTGGAATCGGGATCGGGCTTGGCGTGCGCTAAACGGTACTCTTGAGTGCATTTTGACAGCTGACAATTGCGTCAGTATTGTGTTGGGATTGTTTGTGGATTGTGATTTTTCCAATAACAAAAGTGTAACTTATTAGAAGTTGTTTTGCGTTTTAAGTGATTTTTAATAAGTAATAAGTGTTTAAAATGGCAAGATTAGCAGTTATATGAAGTATTTGAAGTAATACCCATAAAAAACAATTAAAACAAAGACGAGATGAGCGTCGGATGATGCGGTATACGGACAAAGCGTTTTCTATGAATGAAGACAAATTTAAAGCTAACTATAGGGTGAGCAAGGAATTGTTTGAGGAAATTTACGAAAACGTTAAGCCCTTTATGCCAACTTCTAAAAGAAGAAGTGATATATCACCAAAATATAAGGTACTTAATTTTCTTTGAAACATTACTTTTATCAATGATAATCATGACTTGTTTTGGAAGATCAGTAGCTTAATACTTACATAATTCTTGCAGGTTTTAGTGGCATTGTCATTTTACGCGACTGGTAGTTACCAAAAACTAGTTGGAGGCACATATGGGACCCTGATGTCACAGCAATCTGTTTCTCGTACTATTAGAGATGTAACTGCAGCTCTTAACCACCCAATAGTACTAAATAAATGGATTAAGTTTCCTCAAACTCGGCAGGAAAGAGATGCTATTAAAAGAAGGTAACACTAATGACAAATATCTAATTGTTTATTGAAATAACATAATGTAACCTGAAGTTTTTATGTTTACTTACTTTTCCTTATGTTCCAGGTTTTATGAAAAGTTTCATATACCATCTGTTATTGGATGTATTGATGGCAATCATGTAGCCATAATTAGGCCAATAGAAAATGAAGAGCGATTTTTTAATCGCAAACATTTCCATTCAAGAAATGTTCTGATTGTAAGGCAATACTTTTTATGAATATTTAATTGTAATTCACTTCATATCAAATTGCTTAAATGTCCTTGTTTTATTTGCTTTCAGATAACTGATGCAGATTTAAGAATTCTGTCAGTAGATGCCTCATTTGGAGGAGCATCACATGACAGTTTTGTCTGGAATCAGCATCCTGTGAAACAACATTTAATTGATTTGAACAATAATGGAGAAAATGTGTTTTTACTAGGCAAGTAAATGATATAAATAAGTAGTAGAAACAAGAATCAAGTTTAGTTTTCGTTATTGTGAATATATACATATATTTTATTACTTTTCAGGTGATTCTGGATATGCCCAGAGGAAGTATATGATGACACCTATTGTAGATGCTCCTGAAGGCTCTCCAGAACAATATCACACCAAGTTGCACTGCTCTGCACGAAATACAGTGGAACGTGCAATTGGTGTATTGAAAAATAGATGGCGGTGCTTACTCGGGCATAGGGTGCTACATTATCATCCTGATGTAGCAGCCAAAATAATAAATGCATGTTGTGTCTTACACAATATGTGTATCTATAATAGAGGATCTATTGATTGTGTGGAGAGTACAGCAGAATATGAAAATGAATACCCAGCTGTCTCTTCTCAAGAATCAACTAGCAGCATGGCTGCTGAACTAAGACGAGGCATCGAAAGCGAAATGTTATAGTTCAGCAGTTGTGGGCGAGTAGACGCTAGGTAATTATATATTAACCGACTTCAAAAAAGGAGGTTATCAATTCGACCCGTATGTATATTAGAACTGAATGAAATGAAATTTGAATCTTGTATTAAACGCACATTATGCAGGCAAGCATATTATAAGTTGGGGGATTACATTGAAGATAATAATGCTTGGCTAAATGCCGGTCCTGCTACACAGCCTCAAACACTTTGATAAACAAGTTAGGATTTTATGTTTGGAAGAGATGCTCGCCCTTTTATTGTCTTATTTATTTATTTTATTTTTTATAATATTATTTTGATAATAAATAATTTCTCTTTTTTTTTACTTGTAGTTGCTTGGTTATTGTAAACCATAGTTTTGTATAATGTAGAAGCATTTTATTTTCAAATATTGTAAATGTGAGTACCATAGAGCCATTTACATGTGATAAGTTATAGTGTACTTTGATTGGAACTAAAATGGCAGTTGAGAGCATGTCATACTCGCTCAAATGTCTCGCTGATGGTAGTCACCATGGTGTCCACCATGGTGACTACCACCGTGCTACCGGCACCATTGTCCACCATGATCCAACACGTGAGTTTTGGATCATGGTGGACAATGGTGCCGATACACGAGTCATGTTCGTGAACGGGTGCCGTGCCTGTAAAGGGTTTAATTGAAATAAATGCTTTGAATTTTGAGTTTTTTTTTTTGAATATTTTATACTCCTGGATGCTATATGCCTTGAGCTGTCCGAAGCAAACCTTTAGCTATGCCTGGGTTTTGCTCCAAGAATTCCACCAAACCTTCTAATTGAGCGTAACTAGGAAGATTTGCCATAGTAACTGAAATTAGTAAATATGTACAACATAAAATGACTATAAAACGTAGATAAGTTACCAAACGCGAACAATATCTTTACGTTAATGTTACAAACAAACTTGCATTTCGAATTCATTTCTATCCACTTGAATTTATCATTTTTGAAATTGGAGAACCTCCGCGCCAGGTTTATTATTTTTTTTAAATAGTGTAGGCAACGATCATAACGCATGAAGCCACAGTCATGGTCAATTTTATGATTTTAATCATTTTCTTACACCCAAATAAATTTAACACATTAAAATTATCAACTGAACAACTATTTATATTACATTTATTTATTAGCCTTGTTTTCTTAAGAATAAAGCATTTTAAAGCTCGATTACCGGTTTATCGTAATGAGTTGGACGACACTATTGCGGCTCTTAACGTAGCTAACTTCACGTGTAACAAAATAATCGCGGCGCAATCCCAATTTCAATCCAATGTTGACAATATTGTTTTCAAGAGTACCGAATCACGTGACTGCAAAATTAACATTGGAATCGTATTGGCTTTAGATTGGAATTGATATTAGTTTCAAGAGTAAGCCCCCTGAACAGCTTTAGCTTGTATTGCCCATGTGTCATAATTTTCTTTATTCAAACTTTCTATTCTGTTTGACATCTTGCAATTTTTTTTCTGGGTAGGTAAATAATTTTGTATTTAGGTACTACATATACCTACTACACTTCGTGATTTTCTTTTTCACACTAGGAACCACGCTCTGCTACCATGTTAAGTTTTATTAATGGTATATGTTCATAATAAATACTTGACTAATAGATTCACACAAACTGACAACCAACTAATCATTTTATTTCACATTGCTAGGTGTCCGTACCATAGACTCTTCTAATAGACTACAAGAAGATTGCATTATGTAGATACAATCTTCACAAATTTGTTTACAACACAAGGGCTATGGGGTCGAGTGCTCTTTGAAGTTTCGTGAAATCAGCAGGCAGTTAGTCGATTTTTCATGTGACCAAACGGCTGGCCTATTCTTCGGCCAAATGATCCGCATTACCATTAACGTGGTAACGCATGCAACGCTTAGAGTATAGAAATATAGGTCTTTGATGCAACGTGATGATGTGTGAAGTTTTAAAAAGAGATTAGTTTATCGTCAAATATGCTGATTTTTGGTCAAAATATACCGATTTTACTTACCAACTCTACCGATTTCGCATTTTGACTTTCGATACTCAATAATACTCATTGAAAAGCGATTTCTATACTCTAAAGGGCTTATTACACTATCCAATTTGTAGGAAGCCAATTTAGGAACACTACTTAGGAAATAGGAAGCTAGTGATCACACTACACTAAATCGTATCTTAAATCGGACAGATAGTGATGGACGTTGATAAAAACATTGGTGTTGTTATCGATGTAATGCATGGCATAATGGAATCGATATATCAAAAAATACATCGACGTTTTCCATACATCGATTGTTTTTTTTATAAATTAGATATGAATGAGGCGTATATAAAAGAAGACAGGTATTTACAGAACAAAAAGCTTTATTACGTTTATAATTTTGAAACTGCTGACGTAAATTTTATAGAAACAAAAGAAGGGGCAAGGATAAACTTCGCAACTATGGATTCAATTTGTTTTCCATTATAATAGTAGGACTGTTGATATTTTTTTAAATATCGGATTCTCGATACATCGATATTTTTGAAAATATCAACATCGGAGTTTGATATATCGATATTTTTTCGATTTCATTTCATTGGCTTTGTTTTAAAAGAACAATCGCGTGTCCACTCAAAAATAATTTAAACGTAGAACTAGAGATGCTAAAGCTGTTAACGCAGAGAGTGACAAGTAACAACTAACAACAACAGTGGGTAAGGTAGATGGAGTAGATAGTAGCTATTTGGTTTAGTATTTTTTTATACTTAGAAAATTACATTTCATTTTAGAACATAAACTAAAATAGGAAAAACATAATATAGTGTAAATACAGTAAATTAAGTTTATGATGATGTTGTAATTTAAATAATTGTGGCGAGAAATAATAAAAAATATCGAATGTCGATATCTACATTTCAATATCGAACTATCGATACATCGTACAAAAAAGTATTAGTAATAAATATCGATATTTCTAAGTAATAATATCGATAGTTCGATATTTTATCAACAGTCCTATGTAATAGTCGCATTTTATCGAAATTTTTAAATATTGCTAACAATACTTTATAACCCTCATCACGCAAAGTTTTATTAAAATAATTTAAGTCAGCTTTATTATATAGATAGAGCATTTCTCTGTACATTTCTATTGATTGCAATAGAACTTCTTTTTCAGCGGACAATGCCGCCGCCGAATTGGTAATTTCTCGATTCATTTCTCTAGCGGTCATCGTGCTACACGTTCTTCTTGAACGAAGCGCGGGCGTTGACTGGTCGCTCTAAATCGGAGGGAAGCGATTACACTATCCTAAATCGGAGGGAAGCGATTACACTATCCTAAATCGGAAACAATTTAGGAAGGCGGGCGATCGGGACATTCCAATCTCTCTAAATCGGTCTCTAACCGTCCTAACTGCAATTACACTATCCTGTTTCCTAAATTGGCTTCCTACAAATTGGATAGTGTAATAAGCCCTTTAAGAAAAGATTGACGGCAGAAAGTGCTGACACTGACAATGACACTGACGGATGATAAACAGCTCGAACAGCAAACGCTTCAGAATTTATAAAAGAAATTCAAAAGTTTCAAACAATACCAAACACAAACCTGTGTCTAACTTATTTATTCCGAATTCCTCCACATCACTCAGTAAAATGACTACGGTAGACGCGATTTTGAAACCCGAAGGCCCAAACCTCGAGCCGGATATATCAATAAAAACCGATTCTCCTCATAAATTCACGCCAAGGGGTATATAACATTAAGACTAGAAATAACAAAAGACAACCACCTTTACAAAATATCAGAAACAAATTAATAAACTGCAACTTCTTATTTTAGAAACAAATAAAGTACAGCATCAAGAACTATCGAAGACAGTGTACTCTCACATTTCAAAATTGCACAGACTACTATCCGACTGGAGTTCTAACCGCTCTAAAGGTTTTAGAGTCGCCAAACTAGTACTTAACTCAAATTTACCCGAGTGTGATGAGGGATATTTTCCGAGTGAGCTGAGTCCATTGATGGACAACTTGTTGGACACTTTGAACACTTTGAAGAATATTGTGCAAGGTAAATATTCCTTTTACCTCATCTTTAATCATATCAGCTGGGCAGCTGATATCACTGCACTGTAAGCATTTCAAAAGCCATGAAGGAGATCGGTCCACTCAGTATGTTCAGCATTTCTGTAAGTGAATTTGGTGTCCCTATTGTTGCTGCCCGCAGCCAGGTACCGAGGACCACCATCCTCCTGCTTGTGTGTGGGTATGTTCCTGTAGTTGGGTGATAGGGAGGGCAACTATGGGTTCAGTTCCAACAGCCACAGTTTCAGATCCCCTTCTGGCCAGCTCAATGGCTGCATTGTTTCCTAGTGATCTGCTGTGTCCTTTTATCCATTGCAGCGACACAGTGTTGCCGCTGATCAATGTGACGCATTTGTTGTATGAGTTTCGAGGTAGTATAATTTTTCTCTAGAGATTTTAGAACCGAGGTGCTGGCAGAGAGTTTGTGTATATGAGTATCCATTACTCTCCTGGCATCTATGGCATGGACCGCTTGGATGATGGCCACACATTCTGCCTGATAGAGGGTATTGAGCTTTCTTAGCGGTCTGGATATTTTAAAATTGAGGGCATTGGAATAAACTTCTGCTCTAGAACCGGTGCTTGTTTTTGATCCATCAGTGTAAATTCTTGGCTCTTTGGGACCCGAGTAGTCATGTGGTTCTTGTGTAAACACTTTGTGGAAGTACTTTTGGAAATGGTGCACCTTTTGAGCCTTATCATTAGATGATGCCATCATGGGTGGTTGTCTGATTGCATCTTCCACGATTTGCATGTGTTCGATTCTAGAATCTGTTCCTAAAGTGCCCAATGTGCTGAGCCTGAAAACCACTACGGCTGCATCCTTCCGTACTATTAGTTGGAGAGGTGGTAGCCCTAGCATAACCTGCAGTGCTGCAGTGGGTGCTGTTCTCTGAAATCTCCCAAGGCATATGGGAGATTTCAGGCGTATTGTGGAACTCTAATAAAAATAATCTACACAGTACCCAAGTTGGTTGGCAACTAATACTGGTTAAAATAAATAATTAAAATTAAATAAAAAAGAGGTAGGTATTATTTGTAGGGATCTGTATTA
Source organism: Hecatera dysodea (assembly GCA_905332915.2). Taxonomy (NCBI): domain Eukaryota; kingdom Metazoa; phylum Arthropoda; class Insecta; order Lepidoptera; family Noctuidae; genus Hecatera; species Hecatera dysodea. The sequence goes on along the minus strand of HG995299.1, from coordinate 12,599,084 downwards.
TATGCAACTTATTTTCACAAAGACATATTCTTACAGAAATGAGAGTGGTCAACAATCAACTCCAAGCACTAGCAAAATTGCAGCCCTCTGATGAACCAGTGCTAGTAACATGGTCAGTCAGAAAAATATCACAAGAAGTAATAGCCATGTATGGAATGGCCCGTAAAGAATTAGAGTTGCTAGAGATTGCTACAGGTATGTATTTCTTTGATATCTATGTCTTGAAACTAAAGACCTCGGCAACTAAAAGTAGGGTCCAGGAACTACTCATTTTCAGTAAAGGTGTACGTGAGACTGAAGAAAAAAGTCCGAAGAATTTGGGTGTTTTCTATACCAATATTATAAAGAGGAAAGATTTGAATGTTTGTTTGTATTGAATCCGCTCCGAAACTGCGGAACCGATTTGAATGTTTGTTTGTATTGAATCCGCTCCGAAACTGCGGAACCGATTTGAAAAATTCTTTCACTGTTGGGAAGCTACACTATCCCCGGGTGACATAAGCTATATTTTATCCCCGTATTTCGACGGGAACGGGAAATACGCGGGTGAAACCGTGGGGCGCTGCTAGTATTAAATAAAAATACTTGGGGGAAATAAAAACACTGTTTTGTTACCTATGCCAATAAATATCCTGAACATATTTTGTTATGATGGCACTTTGATTATCAGTATCTACTGTACACAAAAATAATAATTATTAAAATTTGAAATTTCAAATAAAAAAATAATCAGAAACTAGTAAAAAAGATTTCCTGTGAGAATCCAGTAATGAAATTTGTACTTCATGACTTTAAATATACAGTTATAATTTTGAAAAATATCTCAATGTTTAGATTAGACTTAAGACAATTTTAACACTTTCTATACAAAGTTATCGCAATTATTTTGTTTCAGGGAACATAGCGCATTGTCGAGATGAAAATGTTCTAGTTGTTTACATGAGCTCATGGAGGCCTGGTCCTTACATTTGTTCTGAAGCTTATGCGTATCTATTTGCGGAAGCAGGTTTACCTGCGTTGTCATAGTTAGACTAAACTTGTAATTAGTTAATTGCTAGCTATTAAAATAATAAGTCATGAAATTATTCTTTTTTTTTATTGACTTCATAAAAAGGACGAGGTGCTTAATTTGATTTTACTTTTGTATATTTCTTCAGCCATATTGTGCCAATTGTAAACTGATTAGGATGAATCTTGTTATGTTCGGAAGAGTAATTTGATGGACTGGTCCCATTTTAATTTGGTGAAGATTTGATGAAGAACTTCGGAGATAGGAAACGGAACTGGATGCCTATTACGAACTTTTATAAAACCTGGCAAGTTCCAGGCAGTTCATTTTACTGGCTGGTTTAATTTCGTATTATGACATTCGTAATTCTGAACGAGTTTTCGCTGGACAGATTCTCTATGGCTGTTTTGTAGCTCTCCGCCGTAACGTTCCGAAACACAATTAAATATTTATCGGTAAGTTACGGTTATGTTTAAGTCACGTATTTTATAATAAAAAAAATATGTAATAATCTAGTTGATCTAGTTTATAAGTTGGTTTTAATTAACGCAATGTTTAGTGTGCAATACACAATTAATTCATAATGTAATTTTCGTGTTTGTAAATTGTAACGCGAGATTAAGTTTCCGAACGTACTCCACAAGTTCAGCGGGAAATCCAAGTCATAAAAATCCAAAAAAAAATCAGCGGGAAATTCCACCATTTCAAACTTCAGTGAAGATTTTCGGAGTATACCTATTCAAAAATATGGCGTAAGTGTTAATGTTATTGATTGATTTTAATGAATGTTCAGTTTTAGCATGATAATATTAATACAATTATTATAGTTCAGTGGATGAACTCTCTCGTCGGCGTCGGCGCGTAACCTATGTTCAACTAGAAACATTGTGGGAGTTCTTGTCTTCTCACAGAGAAGTGGCCATAGGGTACAACAAATCTGCCCAAGCAAGAGAGTACTCAAGGCGGATGTGGGAATCAGTCACAGAGGCCCTAAATTCCCATGGCGAAGGTGCTACAAAAAGTTGCAAAGGGTGGTCGAACGTAAGTATTTTTTCTACAAGCTTTTATGATTATCAATTACTTACCTATTAGTTATTCATTCTATACATTCCCTTATCTAAAACCTAATGCTGCTGCAGTATTGGGTAGATTATAAAGCAAAATTGAAGAGACGAGTGGCAGCAGTGCGAGTATCCATAAACCGTACTGGAGGAGGACCTTCGGACGTTCCCCCCCTTAACGACATAGAAAAAAAATTTCTAAGTCTACTCGGAAGTGGTTTTGGGACTGGCATGCCTAATACTCAAGTTTCTATACCATTTTTAGCTGTGAGTATTTTTTAAGTATAAATAAACATATGGATAATGTAGGTATTTATTATTATTATGTCTAATGTATTGAATTGTCTCAGACATCACAGACCTCAAGCACTGGTGAAATTGACGCTGGTATTCTTCCTAGTGGTAGTGAGGCAACAGACCCTCATTTACCAGAGCAACCACCAGTGGTGGATGAGGAACCACAGTCCCATGAACCACAGGAGGCACCACAGGCACAGCCCCTACTTTCGAACATACGTGAACCTGCGAGTTCACGCCCTGCACGTCGACCCCGCCACAGAGAAGGTCACATCACTCAAGAGGCAGCCCGGCGTACACTGATACAAATCAGCAGGTCCCGGTTAGAATTAGAAAATAGGAACAGCCAAATTTTGATGAAAATGCTAGATGCATTAAATAAAATTGCAGATAAAATTGATAGGTTTGTATTTACACAAATAGTATGCAAAATAATTTACACAATACATAACATTAAATCAAATTATTTGTCATATAAAGAAATTTGTCAAATGAAGAAAAACAAAAAAAAAATTGGTTACATCCTTGGTCGCTTCTATACGTGAGGACAATGCAAAGAAAAAAAAGGAAACTAAAAACAATTCAAAGTATAAAGATTAAAACAAGTCAGTGGCAGTTAAGAGGTGACCAGTCTCAACCGACGGCGCCCGTTCACGAACATGACGCGTGTATTGGCACCATTTAGCTCAACCATTTTGAAGGGAACTGAATGATCCAACACACGCCACCATCAGGGAAACATTTGAGCGAGCATGACATGCTCGCAACTGCCATTTTAGTTCAAGTCACAAAGTAAACTATAACTTATCACATGTAAATGGCTCCATGGTACTCACATTTACAATATTTGAAAATAAAATGCTTCTACATTAAAAATTTGAAAATGAAAACAATATATCTAGTTTTAAAACCAAGCAACTACAAGTAAAAAAAAGAGAAATGATTTATTATCAAACTAATATTGTATAAGAAAAAGAATAAATAAATGAGACAAAAAAAAATCCTAACTTGTTTGTCAAAGTGGTTGAGGCTGTGGAGCGAGACCGGCATTTAGCCAAGCATTATTATCTTCAATGTAATCCCCCAACTTATAATATGCTTGCCTGCATAATGTGCGTTTAATACAAGTTTTAAATTTCGTTTCATTCAGTTCTAATATATGGGGAGGAATTTTATTGTAACATTTTAAACAATACCCCATGAAAGATTTGGCTAGTTTAGCTAGTCTGAAATCTGGTTGAACTAATTGATCCCTATTTCTAGTAGCGTAATTGAAATAAATTAACTACAAACTAAAAATATAATAAAGATATTTTAAATTTAAGGGTTGTAGGAGGTCCAGAGGCGAGAGACGAGGGCGCGCCTGACAGTTAAACCTTCATTCAACTCGCTGTTGCTGCTGGATGGTTGCTGATCAACATGGTGAGTATTATCACTTTGCTGCATTGTCGCTTCTTGCACAGCCTCCTCTTCAGTGAGCTCCGGTACTGGTAAATTTGACCGGACACTCATGTTGTGTAGCACCACACAAGCATTAACTATTGTTGCTGCCACTTGCGGTGTATAATGGAGAACGCGATGCACCAGTAAACATCGGAAACGAGCTTTAAGGAGTCCAATCGTTCTCTCTATGACATTTCGAGTCCTCACATGTACTCCAGTATAGTATGCTTCCTGGGTACCCGGAGCAGTATTTGTTATAGGAGTCATCATGCATTTCCTCAAAGGGTAACCAGAATCACCTGAATTCAAAATAGCATATTACAGCTGTGTTGGAATAATAATGACTATAATAGAAAGGTTTAGGTAGTAAAATAAAGGTAAACAATATTATTGTGACTTTTACACAAATACATATTAAACAAATAAACTACTGCTTAAACTAATGGTTCAATTGATTTAGCAGATCATTATTGTTGTATTTAAATTTGTTTTTAGTTGCATTTTATTTTTAAACTGAGGTTTTAAAATAAAAAAGATAAAAGACACATCAAGATTATTTACCTTTATTTCACTACCTACCTAAACCTTTTGTTTATAGTTTGTATCAAAAATTTGGCTAGTTTACAATTATTATCTTTTTATTTTAAACATAGGACTTCTTTTATTATTATGAACCAATAACAAATAATTATTGACAGTATAAACAATAAACTTTTTACTTACCAAGTAACCATATGGACTCATTTTGACTAAGCTCCTCCAAGTGATGCTTCAGTGGATGGTTCCCCCAAATAAATGAATCATGTGTGGCCCCTCCATAGCTAGCATCCACACTGATTATTTCTTGGTCTGCATTACTAATCTAAAATATTTGTTTCAGGTTATTCTCACATACCTAATTAAAAGAAGATACAACGTGGTAATGCTGCCAGCCTTTTGGGGACTTTTCTGATAGACAGATTTTTTTTTATATTTTTATTAAATATGTGAAAAATTATTGATTTCATAAGTAAAAAATATAATATTCTATTATATGTGAAACAATTGTTGTCCTATTTTGTTTGTTTTGTGTCAGCTCATGTTTCTTTTTCTTTTTTATTAATAGAGATACCTACTGTTTACTCTTTGTAGTTTTTCTCTCTACCTAAACATCTAATAAAAATAGGAAGTTGTTGTATTCATATCATTCATTTTCATGATTCATGAAATCATGATGCTCATGTTTTATTTTGAAGTTTTAGGACTTACCAATTGTACATTTAATGAGTGATATTGTTTTCTACAATAAAATCGCTCTTCATTTTCGGTTGGACGTATGATGGCAATATGACTGCAATCAATACATCCCAACACTCCCGGCATACCAAACTTATTAAAAAACCTAAAAAGAAATTATGCAATTAGGCAAATGCATTGACGAAACATAAGATTATAATTTTAAACATTTTTTACCTTATGACATTAGCTCTGCGTTCTTGAGATGTACTTGGAAACTTAATATATTTTGCCTGTATATGCGGCAAATTCAATAACCCTGTGATCTGCTTGATTACTGTTGAAACCGTTGGCTGGGATATTGAATGATAACCTATATCACCAGTGGGGCGTTGGTAGGAGCCAGTAGCATAAAATGATAATGCTACCAAAACCTAGAATGAGAATAATGTTAAAACTTTAAGTTCATGAATAAGATAACATGTTAAGCTTACATAAAAACAAATACCTTAGTCTTCACCGATAAATCCGTGGATTTTGTAGGCCCCGGCATGTGAGGTCTTAGCTCCTCACAAAGATTCAGTACCAAGTCTTTGCTAAGTCGATACCGTTGAATAAATTGCACATCATCCATGTCGAATGCATTATATTCATCACGAAGTCGTCTTCTTTTGTTCCTTGATGCACTATTTTGATGAGAATAGTCACTTTCCAGGAACTCAAACACTTCATACTCGTCACACATGATATTTTATATTGATAATTAAATAGCACTCGAACAAATTCGCTAAATAAACCCAAAACAATTCAATAAAAGCTCTTCTGACGCAGCGTAAACAAAATGGATTATGAAGTTACTTTTTGACAGTTAAAATAGGAAAAGAAATGTCAAACAAACGTTCGTAATACGGCATTGCCAGGCAATATTCGGGCAGAAGTCGGTCAGGGTATCACGTGACCGCTGACTGGCTTGTTTGACAAGTTCATAGTACGAAATTGCCATGCAGTTCAGTTTACGCCGTAAACTGCCTGGAAATAAGAGCTCGTAATAGGGCCCCTGTTCTATATATAATAGCTACTCTTCCGGGATTGCTGAAATCGCATGTCTGTTTATTGTTTTCACCAGTTTAATAGCATTATATCACGCCGGTAGTAATTTGTCAAGGGGTACCCAGATGTGTACAGGTCAACGATGTTTTTGGGCACAACTTCATTGTTTTTGAACTGGTCTTGATGATTCTTTTTGCGTTGAGTTTGGTTAAATATTTTGAATTTGCGTTGAACACTGAACTCAAAAATAAAATCTAGTAAAGTGGGATATTGTTGGGTAAGTCAATCACAAAGCAAAGTAGATATTTAACTAAGAGCTGGTTTGGACTTGAACCACGAAGGCACAAAAAGTAGGTAACTCCTTAACGGTAAAGTGCAAGCACTTTAAGGGAATAATTTCAGTTATGTTGTGGGCGTAATAATTATATATTTTTTTTTTTGTAATAACTAATATAATCGAATTTAATTTAATGGAATGAAAGTCTTGATATCGAAATTCACTGTTGCGAATAGCATATTCCAATCAGAATTGTCTGGGGAATACACTCACGACCCCGAGAAAGCCTTTTTTTTTTTTTTTTTTTTTTTTTTTTGGATGGGAAATCATCAAATGACCCCTCCCGCCCTGGGTGGAGCGGTAGGGAGTGTCAGACTTTTACTGACTAAAACCCACCCGTGCTCCTCCATGTGCCCTTTGCGTTCCAGGGCCGCGGCAACTCTCTCGAACAAATTCCGCAACCCTAGCAGGCACCGACCCTATATATGGGGCCCCGTCTCTGGTGCTGACGGCTCCTTGAGGCGCGCGTGAAGCACAACGCGTCGTCGACTCAGCCTGGTATCGGACGGCGAGCCACCCACGCTCACCGTCCACAGGCATCAGCCACTGCGCAATAGCACAGCGGCCGACTTGTCTCTGGAGGAGGCCGAAATGGGACCATTACTGGCACTCCATTTCAGCCCCCTCCCGAGTACCGGGAGTCGCAGCACCCACAGCAGAAGCGGCAGAAGCGGCGACGGAAGCCGCGGCGGCGGCAGAGGCGGCGGCGGCGGCGGACCTCTTGCCCTTGGTCGGGGCGGATGGCGCGCAGGCCCTTCCCCCAGCCCAGTGCTCGGCCGGCTTGCCAACAGCCGCACATGCACTGCAGTGCGGCGTGGCCTCGCACGAGCACCCCGAGAAAGCCTTATCTTTGTATTGCGTTTGGGGAAAAAAGCAATGAGAGGTATTTTAACTTTTGAAGTGAAAACTTCTTTACCATCGTTGTGATTTGAAAGTTTATGAAACGAAAAAGCGACGGTAAAAAGAGACAGACACATACATTCATATGTCTGTCTCTTTTTACTGTCGCTTCTTCTCATTATCCTGAAGCCAACATTTTTGTAGGTTTCACTTCTACCACATGTGAATTACACACATTTATTATATTTCCGTTAAGTGTAGTAATCGCAAAAGGCATCAACAAATGAAAATTATAGGAGGTACTAATTATCTTTTGGTACTACTTACTTTTGTAACAACACTGGCCTATCAATGACAAAATGTTAGATTCAACTCAATATACAGAGGGAGAGTTAATAATGATATATCATTTATTTCGGGTAACAAAGACCCATAACATACATATTTATATAGGTACCTTATCGACTATCATACATTTTTTTATATATTTATATAGACTAGTATTAAAGGATCGTATAAATTGAATGGTGCACGTTGTGTTTTTTTACCGACTTCTAAAAAAGGAGGAGGTTCTCAATTCGGATGTTTGTATTTTTTTTAATGTTTGTTCGCGCAGAACTCCGTCGCTTGCCAACCGATTTGAAAAAATCTTTTTTTGTTGGAAAGGGTATACCTACTTCCCAAATGGTCCCATGAAAATTTTATCGAACAAGCGGTTTTTTCTTAATTTCAATAAATGATAGCAAATCTGTCGGGATAGCTGAAATCGCATGTTTGTTTATTGTTTACACCAATTTATACCACGTACGCTGTGATGGGTATGTTTAGCTGAGAGTGAACCACTAAAAAGTGAAAAAAAAAACTTTTTTTTTCTTTTGTAAAATCGCTGCGATAGCATCTTCTTTAATTTTGCTGGCGGCATCTGTCTATTAGTCAAAATTCTATCAATTTTGTGGGTGGTTATATTCTGTTCGTCAATGAGCTTTTTTAATACAGACGTACAACCCATGTTTGCGATTGTCAGGTCCAAAAAATCCATCGCCGGTGCCGGATGCTAGGGATACATAGCTAATTAATAATAAGTAGGTACTAATATTAAGAATTTATACTTAGTGGTATAGACAACTTGCTTAGTATCAGACTCAGTTTTATCATCGTAGCGTCGCGTCGGTACTTCTTGGTAATCGGTCGCGAGTTGGACCATAGAGTTGGACCCCCAGACAAATGCTGATTGTTATTCGCAGCAGTGGATTTAGATACCAAGACTAGCGTACCGTTCAAACAGTTTTCCGAATTAGGGTGTTCGCAACAATGTCATTTGAATCTTCATTTATCACTCCCGTTATGAACTGTTACGATGTACTGACCAGTGTGCAGCAGCAAGGGGATACAATTAAGTACTGATAAGTGGATTCTAAATTCAAATTCTCCATTAAAAATAAAGAATCTGTTAATGCAACTATATTGGTTTATTTTTTTAATATGGCTGATACTGTAGATAGACAATATAGCGTCGATCATCGGTACCTAGTTACATTAGCACAGTCTAGAACCATTTCTTTTTTAAACTGCTAGATTGTGCTATTGCTGTAGGTAAATAAAAAATGGAACATAAAAATAATGTGCCTTATTAAGTATCATCAAAAATATCCGAATACCTATTATATCGAATCCCATGAAATGACAGTTTATTACCCTTTCGAAAACGAATTTGTTTATTACATATTAAAATGCTATATTTCTAATAGCAGCTGACCTCGGCATAATTTACAAAAGGCTATTTGTCTTGAGATGCGATAGGGCGATGAGGCCCGTTGTCATGGCGACTTTTAACAAACAAACAACGCCCGAATGGACGCTAAATGCAATTAACTTCTGGTCATCATTGTTACTTTAATTATTTAGACTGAGGTATGCTTAAGCAGGTAGAGAATTGATCAGTTCTTGAATAATAGGATTTAAGTACTTACAGGCGCGATGCAGCTCACGATTTAGGGAGAGGTGACTGATTGATAAGTCATCTTCTTTCTCTTTTCGTTTTCAGTTCATAAGTCATCGATTGGTAAGATCAGGTGCGGTACCTGGGGTTACAGGGGTCATGCCCACTAGTCAGTCAAGCTGTCGTGAACCTCTTTGATTACCTTAATAACACAAAAAATCAAGATAAAAACACACTTTAGAAAACGTACTAAGGATCTTTTCATTTCCATTCGAACAAAAAAAAAATTGTGAGTACCTACTAAAATTAAACGTAGTTTTCAAAAGCTTGAATAATTTGGAGGGAGAGCAAGTCCAAGCAATTAGGTACCGGGAAAATAATGGTTTTTAAAAGAATCATTCTTTTTTCAATTCTTTATCTTATGCCTAGTTTCTCTATTGACAACGGAACTCTTATGTCTGAGATTAACTTTTGTATGAAGGTAAAGACGTAAAATAATCTTTATGTAGGTACATTTGCTTCCCATATATGTGCTAATATATGGGAAGCAATTTACCTACTTAATATTTTCAATACCCACATATAGAACGACATACAGACAAAAATGTCACTGACATTTAGGCTTCACAAATTGTGACGGCTTAAAATATTCTTTGAAGCCTGACAAGTGTAGTACAACCTGGATTAAGAGCCTAGTATCAAACACCTCACCTAACCGGGGTTTATGAGGGGAATTTCATCGTTTGCAATAGTTCCATATCCATTAGATTTATGCCATCATTAGCTTCAGGAAATGCCAGCGGCGGAATTTGAATGGCTGTTATGAACAATCTTTGTGATTCAAGAATTGATGTTGATAGGTTAAGTAAGGTTGTTTAGGTACCTACCTGTGTAGTTAGAAAGTACGGAATATAGTAAGAAAACATACAGTATTTCCTTCCAATCACTACCTAAATAGAGTAAAACAAAGTCGCTTTCTCTGTCCCTATATCCTTATGTATATGCTTAAATCTTTAAAACTACGCAACGGATTTTGATGCGGTTTTTTTTTTAATAGATAGAGTGATTCAAGAGGAAGGTTTATATGTAATACCTACATGCATATTATAGTAGAGAAAACATTAGTATCTACATTGCATCCGTGCGAAGCCGGGGCGGGTCGCTAGTTGAGAATAATTGAAAGGGAGATTCAACATAGGTACCTATGTCCCGTACCAGCAGTCACACGAAGCTTGAAGAAGTACTATCAAAAGCTAGAGTTGGTGTCGTCTGTGTTGTTGGGGAGCCACTTCTTCACAGCTAAAACACTAAGCAGCGGTGTTGGGCGGGCATTTTGGGGACTGTCCTTATGACAGTTACCCAAAACGCCCGCACGTCACCGTAAACCTTGGTGTTAAAAAAAAAATGTTTTGCTCGGACATAAACTAGGTAGGTCGGACAGACCTACGAACGATTCGCACAAGTCGGGGCCGTTATCACTCGGCCACCACTGCTCTCAGCTGTGCTGGAAAAGATTTATTTAAAAAAAAGAATACCGATTTCAAAAGTGTACTTTTATAAAATACTTTATTTTAACTACCTATTGTATTGTATTAAAAAAAGAGAAACAAGAGTTCGTTTTATTCTCTGTTTCTCTTCTTAATCTTTAAAAAAATCTAAAGTAAAAATACCTACCATTTTTTAAGGTCGGTGCCAGCCTTACTTCTGTAGGCGGAGTACACCGATAACGATCTTCGATATATAACTACAGTAGAACGCCGAATATCCGAATTAATTGGGACCGGGGGCGGGGTTGATTCGGATAATCGGACATAGACTGACTGATAATAAAGAAAAACATACTGTCACAACACGTAGAATATCTAAACTTTATAAAGTTTACAAACACAGTTCTACAATAACTTGGTTAAAATTTATAAAATTACTTTTATAATTTACCTACTTACTAAATAAATTACTTAATTATAAAATTACTTGGTTTTAAGTTTTTATATTAGGTACGCTTAGGATCAATTCAGATAATTGGCGATTCGGTTAATCGGCGTTCTACTGTAGGTACCAAGTGAAAATGTTTATTCCAAATAGATAAAGGCACCTCAAAAAACAGCCTCAGTCAAACTTTAGCATTACTTTTTATTTCTGTATTTTTTATTTCAATTGTAATTGAAACTAATTATTCAAAATAATTAATTGGGTACTTACCCGTCCATAATTAAATCCAACAACACGTTTTCCTAGTGTCTCATACACACTTGACTCGCAATTCTGAAAATATTAGGTTCATACATACGGGTCGAATTAAAACTTTTTTTTTAGATTGGTTATTATAAAAGCTTTCGCTGTCCTCAATGAAAGTTATTAAGTCAACGAAAGGTTAAGTTGTAGGTACTTTGCAATTTATTTTACAATCCTTGACTAGGACTAGGAGTATGGAAGCGTAAGTGCGGGTACGGGCACACTACATTTTTTATGTCGCCCTATTATATGCACGTTATAACTTTACGCAATAACCTGACGAGACAATTATGTAACACCTATTTCAGTTTACGGCTAACAGATATAAATAGAACCCGGAAGGAAGGGCTCGGGAACCGTGTTCCTGCTTCTGACGAAAATTGACCCAAATTCGTGAAGCAAGGCGTTGCCTGCTCCCGGCTGTCATTTCACGCTCAATTTACTTTCTGCTAAGCACATTTCCGAAAAGATATATTCGAAAATTTAACATGTATCTATTTGTACTTATGAAGAAGTTCATGTCGAATAACTGTTTTGTTATAAGATGATTTTAAAGGTTTCTCTTAGTTCTACCTGTAGATCGGTCCCACTTGTTTTGCTACCAAAATTTAGTGCTGGAGGTACTTAGAAGGTAGGTATGTGTCTGAAACTAGACACTTCTATTGAGCCAGGTAGGTATTCAATCAATTAGAACTAGAGTCTATCATTGCACGCCCAAATCACATCTGCTTCGCATGAAACGATCGACACATTCCAATCGACACGTCATTACACTATTGAAACCGATATTTAAATAAAGATGACAAATATATCTACTTATTTAAATGCAACTATAACTACCGACCAACCTGCATGTTGATAAGGTTCTTTTCACCAGGCACCCGCCGCAGTACTCCTATCTACGTTATCATCCTTTACCTAGCCGTTTTAAAATGAACCTTACTGGATGCGCAGCAGGTAAAAAAAAAAGGTAGAGGTCAGATAGGGAATTGCTCCACGTAAAATATGTATTTTACGTGGAGCAATTCCCTATCTGACCTCTACCTTTTTTTTAAGTTTTTCATCAACTGACTTCTCCCGCTCTGGGCGGAGCGGAAGGAAGTGTCAGACTCTTACTGACTAAAACGCACCCGTGATCCTTCTTGTGCCCTTTGCGTTCCAGGGCTGCGGTGACTCTTTCGAATAAATTCCGCAACCCTAGCAGGCACTGATTCTATGGGGCCCCGTCTCCGTTGCTGACGGCTCTTTGAGGCGCGCGTGGAACACTACGCGCCGTCGACTCCTAATTCAACATTTTAACAGCAATTACACAAGTTTTTAATATCTATCACAATATTTGTTGTGTCGTTTTCGTAAGATACAAGGTTGTTCGGGTGATTTTATCGCAGATGTAAATATTGGGTAATGTAAACATTTTTATTTTCTGAGCCATTTCCTAGGGAATACTAGTTTTCACTGGTTCGAACTATGTAGTGTCTAGGGGAGAGCAGGGCTGCACGTTCCGATTTTCAAGTAAAATGAAGTATTACTATGAAAATTGAGGTTTACAGTGAAGTATTAGATTTACGGAATTTTCAGCCCCGCGCGGAGCGAGTTGTTACACCTTTTAAAGCACAAAAAACAATAGAATACCACCGGTTAACCGCCCGCGGCTCGCGTGAATATCGAAAATTATGCCAAGGGAACATACTCCCTGGATAAAATGTAAACCATCGTATTTATTATTTCAGGCTATACTCTAACTTCTGAGCCAAATTTCATCAAGATCCGATCTGCCGTTCTGACGTGATTGAGTGACAAACATACATCCAAAAACCCAATTATAAAAGTATAGATTTCCCTTGAGTCGGAGGTAGGCATATTAAATATGTATAAATATAAAAAACCTCCATAGTATTCTTATGCCCAACTGGAAATCAACCTCACTCAGTGGTCCACCCTAGACGGTTTTAAATTTATTTCAGATCGTAACTTGCCTGACTATATTCCTTGAAGGCTTAGGCAGGTACCTCGCTTGACATACCCCCGGTTTCTGGAAAAATATCGATTGTTCACAAATTAAACGTCTATTGATGCGATTGGCTGTCTCGTACTCATTCTAGTTTGTCACTATTGCTTTGTGATAATTTTCTTTCCAGAAACCAGGCTTTAGCTTTTTAAAGTAGGTAATAAACATATAATTATAATTAATACCTTCAAAACATACCGACAGTAGTAGGTAACTACCTAGATAATAAAAACTTACATAGTTATCAATTTAGATAATATGTAGGTACCTACGTAGTAGAGGACACTAATGTTTTTATACAGGTAACCTTTTATTTTAAGATGGCGACCTTGGGGGAGTCCTAAGATAATAAATATATATTACTGGTTGTAAATGTAAGAGATACATTGTGATGTGTACATAAGTCGCCGGTTCAAGTGACAAGCTGAGCGTATTCATATCAAATGGAAAGAAACATTATTTATCATAAACTATCAATAGCAATCTTATGCAACAAGGCAATTTTTATTAGTGAAACATGTTCATGACAGATTAAAACTTTTGTTGGGGCTGAGTGGATAAGAAAACATTAACATACATACATAAAACCCTCCCATAGGGGTAGGCTAAAACTACAGAACGTCAACGCCTGCTACGCCTAAGACTCGTTATTTATCATCGCAGCTTTTCAATTAAGTATGTGAAAACTTCATGGGAAACTTAACTTACAGTTTATGGTACCTAACTGCTGGATTTTAGTAGCAATTTCCGCTATAGCACTTGCTGCTATCTCGAAGTAGCAGTGTTTGCACGCACGGCTCGGCTGCGCGCATGCTAGATGTCTTCATTGTTCCCTTGCTTATGTCAACTTACGACGGAACGACAGCTTCTGTGGAATCGCCTATGTTTATTTTTCTTTTTATTATGATGTCTTTCTTAACGTATTAACGATTTGATCTCGTTATTTATTTTATAATGACAGAAGTGTCGGATGTTTTAATGATTAACATAACTTTAGTTAGGTTCTTTAAGATGTGGGTTGACAGATGATTTATCAGGAATAAAAAGAACAAGTAAAAGTGAAAACCTTTTGGTATTTTCTGTATTCTATTTATACCTCCTTGACTCATAGGTACATGAAATATTATGATTAGGTATTTTCAGGATAGGTATTTTTAAAGACACGTTTTCACGGATTTTTATTTTTTATTGAGTTTTTGTTACCGTCTGATATATCTGAGACGAAAACTAAGTTAACATAGCAAGTACAAAATGTAGATTGTTTATACAGCTCGTAGCTACTCCATTATCTTCGCTGTTCGTTTACTTAGCTCAACCTATAATTTCGGTTAGCGCTCAGTTTACATCACTTGTAGAGTGGTGACGCTTCTAACTACATTCATTGGCTTTCTTCTATTACGAAAGCGAATTAATCTATTTTGTCTATAGAGATGTAGCCCTTTATTGTTTACACCGACTCGCGCGGTAATCTTATCGACTAGATCATAGATTCGTCTTTTTTTTCTTTTAAAAGTTCATAATCGGTAGTGTTTATTGTGTTGTTAGTATATTAGATGTAAAGATTCATTTATTTTTGCACACTCTACAATTTGCACAAAGTCAGCATCGTAAGCTTATCTTCAAAAATGGGTCACCTCTTAAGAAGTGCGTACGTCCTTGGCATGGGAAAAGACGATGAAGGTAAGGACTTTTGTCTATTATAAAGATATATTTGTGAGATATAAATACTCGACAACTTTTTTACTGTGTTTGTAAGTAATTAACGTAGCTGTGCATACTGGAGCTCGATTTGGCGTTTCTGTATGTTTAGTTGACGTATGTTGAGTGATCGATCGATTGAAACGATAGGGTGTAACATTGTATATGGTTTACCTATGTAATGGGTTCGTTCGTTTATGCGAAGTGTGTGTGATATATGTTTTTTAAAGTCACATTGAGGATATGGGCTGTCGTCCACAAAAAAACTGTACATGTATGTAGCAGCACTATGAGTGCAATGTAAATGGTTATACAACGGTATCACACAAAAACGTATCTACACGAACAGTTTTAAAAAAGCTTCAGTTTCGTTACCAGTCTGTCAATCCTAACATCACAGCTGTTGTCTCCGGATATAGCACATGCTGCATGTCGACAACTGACGTAGGTATCATGTCGCGCCAGGCGTCACTCGTGTGCTTCCTAAAATGTATGACATCGATTAAGTGCATGGGCATGCCATGTTCAATACTGCAGTGTTCAATTATGCAATACAAAACATTGCACCTGTATCCTCTTTTTAGGGTTCCGTACCCAAAGGGTAAAACGGGACTCTATTACTAAGAATTCGCTCTCCATCCGTCCGTCTGTCTGTCCGTCTGTCACCAGGCTGTATCTCATGAACCGTGATAGTTAGACAGTTGAAATTTGAATAGAATGATAAAAACTTGTGAGGTGTTGGTAATCACCTGTGCGACTGATATTATAACGGATGTGGTGTAGGTTAATTTAGTCTTACTTGAATTGGTTTCATTTTATTTATTGGTGCAATAGCACATCGCTATATAAACCCGCAACTATACTATAATATCACTATTCGCTTATCTCTTCAGTATTTTAAGGTGATCATCAGCTGCATATCCTATCCCCTTTTCTAAGGTTCGTGAGTCTGCGCCTAATAATTATGATAACACCACCCTAATTCATAATTTTTTGACAGATTACGACTGATATGAAAAAATACATTTTCTAGGGCTTTAGTACCGTATGTTGACAGTACTCATTTCCAACGTGTACCTATTGGTAATTCGGTAGGTAGTAGGTAGATGACTAGAAAGTGGTTTTAAATTTAACTTAAACGTACCTAAATATTAGCAGCGGTCCCCGCGTGACCACAGTTACTTGGACTTGGTAACTTTTATTCGTATCGTAAACGCCAATCTCGGCGCAAACCGAGGTCAGGGTCAGGTAGATTTAATGGCCACTAATTTAGCACTTTCGTTCTCACGGCCGCAACAGCCGACAGTGACCGTTTATCAGATTAAGTTTAACAATACGAACTCTTGCAGGCCTTACTTGGACTGACAAAGCATGTGTGATGATTTGTCGAGAGGGATATATACGAGGGATAAAAATAATAATAATATGATGGCATATGACTTGATTTGGGTAGGGTCGAGTCTTGATTGATACAATTCTGTGAGCTATACCTTTTTTTTTTGGATGGGAAATCATCAAATGACTTCCTCTCGCTCGGGGCGGAGCGGAAGAGAGTGTCAGACTCTTACTGACTAAAACCCACACGTGATCCCTGCCCTTTGCGTTCCAGGGCCGCGGTGACTCTTTCGAAAAAATTCCGCAACCCTAGCAGGCACACCTCGTCTTCTTTGCTGACGACTCTTTGAGGCGCGCGTGGAACACGACGCGCCGTCGACCCGGGCCGTGTTGCTATCGGACGGCGAGCCACCCGCAGGCCCGCGCCTACGGTGGCCGGGAATCGCCCTGCGTTTCCCGACGCCCGGGGCGTCTTCTACTGCTGCCTATCTCGCACGCGTTCCGCCTCCTCCTTCGCTAGCATTACTGCTTCGCAGAAGGAGGCGACCGCTTCCCATGCCTCCTCGCTCCGGACCATGGTTTGAACTAGGGCCGGACGCGAGAGGTCGCCGCTGTGAGCTGTACCTAGCTTACCTGTTGTGAGAGTTGCCAGAATGTGATCTTGTTAATAAAGAGCTGACGAGCATCAGCTTTATAGGTAGGTATTACCATTATAATGCCATTGTCAATACCCTTCAAGCAATATTTTATCAGAATCATTGTTCTCCGTCTCTGCTATGCATCAGGTACCTATGTACACCAAGTGGCAAATTCAAAGTCTGATCTCTCTCTGTCTCTCCATCTATATTTTTTCGATTGTGATTAGTGATGAGAACCAAGTCCTTTATTTAAATGCAAAAAAGTAAATTGATACATGAATTCCCATCCAGAAAATAAAAATAAAAAAGGTAAGTAGGTACATGATATGTTGCCAACGACACCGTTTACAAGAAACTGAAACACGACTCTCTATCTCAAAAAATACTGAACCGATTTTAATGAAACTTACACTGTTCCATAAATTGAACTATACCTAGTCCAACTATACCATAGTTTTTGAGGCGCGAACAAACATACGTATGTACCTATACATATATATTTGTCCGCGCATATCTCAAAAACTATTGAGTACTTATGACATGTTTAGAAGCTAGGCTAACATAAACGGAGCAATGCTGACAACATTACATTTATACGGATCGAATTTATAACTTACTTAACTAAAATACCATATAGACTGGATTCTCTTCTTCCTCGATACATAGATACTTATGTACTTAACAAAATGATAAGATTTATGTTTCTATACAGACTGGTAATAAGTTAAGATCAAATCTGAATGCCATCTTGATAAAGGTCGGTGACCTGTGATTCTGTGGAAATGACTTTCAACAATTTGTAGCTACCTACTTTAGTATACATATTTATATATGTTCGTCAATAATACGGGGTTCGGTTTAAGCGGACAGATTCGAATCAGATTAGATGTGGTTTCTATTTGGTATACCCAAACTTGAAAAAAGTCAGTTCTTGGGCAAAACCAGGCAAAAAGACGAGGTGCTCTGTTTTTCTTGTTTCAAAATCGACGAAACCTAAGAAATTAGGTTTTGTTAAAAAAACCTAACCCAACCTAACCTAACTATTTAGGTAACCATCTTCAATTCAAAAGAGATTTCCCTTATTAGCTATAACTTATTATATACTTTTTGTTAGATGATTTCGAAGACGCTAAAAAATCCAACACGCGCACCTACCTACGTGCATACACTCATCATCATCTGCCTAGCCTTTTCCTAACTATATTGGGTTCGGCTCCCAGACAAGCCGGATTCAGCTGAATTTTGTTGCCGGATTTAGTCTGGTAGGCAGCCGCTCCGCATAAAACACTGGTAAGTGTTTTTGTTGAGCGGCTGCCTACCAGACCTCCACAACCCATTAACTAGGGAACACGGTACTAATTGACAAGACTGGTGTCAGATTTTCTGGCTTCTGACAATCCGTAACGACCGCCAAAGATCTCCAAATGACAGCCAGGACCAACGGCTTAGCGTGATTTCTGAGGCACGGAGATGTCTCGTTATGTTAAGATGGTCACCCATCCATAGCTCAACCTTGGCAAGCGTTGCTTAACCTCGAACATCGACCCATGCGGCTGTTATAATTTAGCCACGAGCATATACTAAATCCATTTATATATCTATGACTGAACATTTATTTCTATTGGGGACGAATGACGAATGCCTCCGATGTTTTCATTTTGATGAAAATTGCGTATGTTTTCTAATCGATAAAAAGTAAGGAACATTGCACACGTATGTAGGTATGTCTCACGTCATTTTCTCGAAAACACACTGTGATGTGTGCGCGAATGGGCCAATCTTACGTGATTGGCTAGAGGACTTAACGTGAATATGCGTGAGCAGTATGATAATCTTTATTCGGCCTTACTTTTAACATTTATGTACATGTTTTTCCTTTAAGTAGGTACATATACATTTTTGATTCGTGTTTCTTGTGGATATTTAAAGAAAGGTTATAAAATGCTATCATTTTAGACTAACCTCTATGTGGCTGGACCCTTGTGAAATATTTAGAAATTTTACTATATGAAATATGCCATAAATCGTCTCCTTCTTGTAGTAGGAGTAATTTGATGTTTTTTTATGGTTTGGGAAGAAACCACGGGAATAACAGTTGATATCTGTGTATCATATGTGTTTGCATTATTTTTTATCATTAAATCAGAAAACGCTAATCCACCCACGTTAGTATTTTTTATGGCTTTCTGGTTGTGATTGCACAAATAGCCAGGCCTGGAACAACTACCTGTAGGCATGACATGAAATATTTGTTCCACGCGGGAATCAAACCCGCGACACGCAGCGCAGCAGCCAATCGCTCGACCTTCAAGGGAAACGAGTAAGCATTGTTAGTCAAAAAAGTTATACGAAGAAGACAGTGGGAATTAAGTGCACGCGCATGCACATTGTCATAATTATTTGAATAAACTTGAACTTGATGCAAATAATAGAGAAAGTACGTATAAGACACATATATGCACTCTTCAGTCATTTTCCTCCTTAACAATAAAACGTAAGTAGATAACTTATCTGCATTAATTGTTTCACTATCACGTACTCGTATATTGTTGAATTTAAGATCAAATACTTGATATAAACTTACACTCCGCTATATATTTGCTAAGTCTTAAGTATATAATATGACGCAAAAAATAATTCCACTGCGCTTTGCGTACCCTGATAAAATGTAAAGTAAATATGTAAAACAATTAAATGTCTTAGGTTTAATGAGGTTGCTGAAACCTAGTTCGGTTAGGAACTTATGTATATTTTTATGATACCGACATATGTATCTTATGATGTAGACACACTGACACATAGCATACACTGTGTCCTAAGTTTGTAGTCATGTGATTTTGTTTACTGCGTTAACATTTTAATTTTTGAAAATAAAAGAGATTTTTTCTTTGTTAGCAAGATTTTTAGTTGACAAACACCGGACATAAAGTATCATATATCCTAGTTATTCGTGGATACATTTTATCGCATTCCACAAAATATGCAATAATAATGCTACTTTTTAAAGCAGAATAGCATGAATCAAGAGTTTCAAAGTTTCTAATGACGACTGTTTTGCAAACTTATGTAAATGTCAACGTGTTTAAGATTCGTAAATTATACAATTACCTAATGCGCAAAGCGGTTATAATTACATAATAATATTTGCTTTATCTATAGTAATAAATAACCACAAGTTTGTTACATTTTAGTCAGTCACTCGCGGCTCTATTCTGATAGAATTCACACATTGCTTACGGAACTTTATTCACACCTTAATGACGCTTGTCACGAGGAGTCAATATGGGTGTTTTTATTAAAGATTAGGTGTTTGATTACACTAAGTGCACACGTTCGTAATAATATCAGTAAACTGGCGTCATTTGTCCATTTTGCTATTTAACGTTATTATCAAATAATGTCGTAGCGGCGTACCGGTGGCGTGGCGTGTCGTAGACCCTAAATGTTATTAAAAATGTAACTAATTGATATTATTGTTTTTGGTTGGTTTGGGCAAGTAAACATACAAGGATAGTCATCATGTAGGTACTTATGTAAGAAGTTTTATCTCGGTTGAGCTGCAAACAAATATTTTCTAATAGAATCATCGTTCATTACTAATCTAGGTTAGCGTTTTCTAGCGTAGCGTAGGATAATTTCTATTAGGTTGATTCGTTGCTGTCGATTTCCCTACAAATTTTCCATCAAGAAAAACGAGTCGTATCGTAAACACGAATGAAATTAAACTATTTATCGTCCTAGACATGGAACAAGCAAAAGACTAAACATTCAGAAAACGAGTCAAACCAGTTAGTATCTAATTTAAAACAAAACGACATCATTGTCACGAATTTCAGTGTATATTGCTTATCAATATAGAAGTAGGCACTTAACATGCTGCGTCGGCTGTCCGCGAAAATTCGTCAGTTGTGCGAAATCAAACACGGCCGCTAGTCCGCCGGCTTGCAGGACCGTCGCGACATACTTCATTACTTACTAAGTTACATACATAGAATGGCCGCTCCACTATAGAAGTCCACCACGAGTCGAACAAACGCTAGGCTGTTGCCGGCAAGATATAAACGTGTAATAGTGAATCGCGTCTTCAATAATATGTATGGAGGCTGTAGGAATGCCCTCGTGAGTACTATGTTTTATGATGCTTCAAATAATGCATGATTAGAGCGCATGGAAATCATCAGTGTCACTAATTATCGTGTCCGTAATCATCAATAAAAATAGCTTCTTTAAATTAATCCATTCCAAATAAAGTTAAAGAAAAGTTTCCCTTTTTGCTATAGCTGTTATATTTGGACTTTACCCGATATCCAAGAAACTTAAAGTCTACTTACATGGTGTGAAGAGGTTAATGCTAGACAAGCATGCTCCATCTGCGAGATTATGGTCAAAAGCCAACCGATCAATATTAACTATGCATTTATTTAAAAAACAAACGAATAGTTTGCATTTCCTTTAAAAAAAAGTGAAATCTCTTCCTTCATTCAATATTTTCAGTTAGGTTTTTGGAGCATGTCTTATTCGTCTACTCTCGTGTATTATTTTTGTGTAACATAGTCGGTCAATGATTTCAATTTAGTTACAATAATCAATACCCGTACACTCATTTAATTAGTGACTAACTTAATTGTTACTGTTTTCGTTTCTTCTCAGTAGGGTTTGTCTTTTTCACCGTATCCTTTTCACGTGTAAAATAAGTAGGTAAAAATAAGTACCATGTTCAAGAACTACCTAGTTAAAAATAAGTACTTAGACACTTAATTACAAAAAATGCATCTAAAATAAATGAGTACAACGATAGCGGCCCCTATAATACTCGAATACGTAGAAAAAGACCTCGAGCACTTACGTTTTTAACATATGCTGTGAATTGTTCGACACCATTATGCTATTGAGGTTTCTGGGACTGGTTGCCCTTAGCCACGTATAATTTAACCAACCGAGTTTAACCTTAAAGGTAGATCAACTTTACTAAGTATCATGTAGCTGATAAAATATTATCGAAGCCTAGATTCAATGTAGAACCACTTTTTGTATATTTCTGAATAATCACAATTATACATATTATAAGGTACGTTAATCAATCATTTGAGTCAAAATTTTGATATTATTAGATAGGTATAGTTTTAGATATTGTCTTCTATAGGTCATCTTCAATAATTTAAATCTTTTTTTACTTTACTACATATAAATCCAGTTTTATTCACATCATTTAACTAGGAATTCAAACCTCTACATAGCGGCAGTAAAGCGATACAAAAGACGTAATCTTTTTAATACGGTAATTTGAGTCGTGAAAATGAATTTAAGTATTAATAAACCACTTTATTTTTAATTTATGTGCCATTAACGTATTTAATTAAGTGTATAGGTACAATTAATCGTGTATAACAACGTTTGCCACCACAGTTCAGATAGAACTAAGAATAAACTCGGAGATAGGTATTTAGAGGTTATTTACAAATTACAAACATCGATAAACAAGCGACGATCTTTCGAGAACATCTCACAATGACGTGACAAACTGACAACCCGTTTTCATTTACTATCGAAGAATTAATTGATTAAAAATAACCACAAAAAAAACGTCATTCTTACCAATGATAACGGTAACTTAAATTATCGGAAACTTGCTACATAGCTTGATGATGACTATAAACAATTGCAAATGACTCAGAATCATGAAGAATTTCGCGGTATGGAGAGGGCGATTGTCACAACCCAGCGCACTGCCACCATTGTGGCGATAAGACCTTTGAGGAGTAGTTGGAGAGATGCCACGGCGTCCCACCTTCCGCCTGACGCAGGTATTCAACGGACACGAATGTTTCGGGAGCTAGGTACCTGTTTCTGATTCGGCGGACACGCCCGGGTGTCAATAATGTAAGGATCGCCCGGAGGACACGGTGGAACATACTTTGGAGTTCTGCTTGGGCGGAGCAACGCCGTATAGGAGCGACGGGGCGTGAGAGGCAGTCACCACTTTCAGCGAAGCAGTAATACTTGCGAAGGAGGAGGCGGAAAGAGTTCCCGCAGACCTGGATCGCAAATTAGGAGGAAAACGGGTGGGTTTTAGTCAGTAAGAGTCTGACATTCCCTTCAACTGCGAGTGGTGGTGGCCCAGTGGTATCGGCCCCGACTTACGAATCGTAGGTCGCGGGTTCAACCCAGCCAGGCGCATCACTTTGTGTAATTAATTTCATCACCACTGCTCTCAAAACGGTGAAGGAAAACATCGTGAGGAAACGGGCATGTCCTAGAACCAAAAATTCGAAGACATGTGACACTCACCAACCCGCACTGGGCCCGCGTGGTGGATTACGGCCCATTCTCTTTCCTAGAGGAGGCCTATGTCCCATCAGTGGGAACGTTAAAAGGCTGATTATGCTTTACATTCCCTTCAGCTATGTCTAGAATGAAAGAAATCATTTGATTATTTCCCATCCATAAAAAAGACAATGAATGAAGTAAGATTGCAAATAGCTGTAAAACTGCATTTAGATAAACTTTCATCATGTATGCACATTTTTATTGGACAGCTATTTAAAATATTTCCTTGTTCGTTGGTCGGTTGAACGAACCTAAACTTAACAAACAAGGAAAGGTTGATAAAGGTGATCAACAATAACCATGCTAGTCAGAAAATGTTGTTTTTTCCATGAATATTTTCACTTAACAATGTCACCCCGACGTGAATAAAAACAATGACTAACACCCCTTTTTACGAGTAAATAACTGAGCTTCAAACGAAGTGATGAATATTTTAACTCTGTACATACTTACATTTTGAGAATAACGTTCTATTTATTACCAAGGTACGTTTACAAAAAGCGTTTACCTTCTAATCTAAGTATACATCAACGAAAATAAATAATCCGGGTGACTCGATTTCTTGTTAGAATAGAATGCATACAAGAGTGGTAAGGTAACACACCAAACACCATCTAATTAGAGCTAAAAGAGTTATTTTTGAAGCAATTTTTTCAGTAACCTTACAAACGTAGAGGCTAGCTCTACCTGCGTTTTCACCCATTTGCCTTTAAGTTTGAAAAAAAAAAAGGAATATATCGTATATCACTGGGAAACATCGTAGCTTTCTAGCAGTGTCAGTCTCTTATTGAGTAAAACCCATCCATGTTCCTCGTAATGCCCTGTGCATTCCAGGGCTGCGGTGACTCTTTCGAACAAATTCCGCAACTTGAGCTGGTACCTACGCCGACGCAATTCAAAATTATAGTATAAAATTGAGTATGTCAACATAATGTTCATTTACTTATTTGTATTATTAGCATTATGCTGTCAATAGTGCCGATGCGTCTGTAAAGTGTTAAGTGGTACGTCCCAGCACAATAGAACCGCAAATAGAATGAAATATCCAACGTTTCAGTAAACTATAATCAATTTCAGAAAGTACTTAGTTCTGACATTTGTTCTACTTTAGTTTCAGTCCGATAGGTTCTTGATCTTTTATTGTAATAGAATTGAGAATTTTTTCAAAATACTCTCCTTCTGGAGCAGCCGGGTAAAAATTGAAGTGTCTTATTAGAACTTCGAATCTAAATTATGTAGCATGAGAAATGTTTCAACATGAAATTGTATACAACGCTGATTCACATAAAATAGATACTAATTAACTTAAAGTTCTCGATTAGCAGATTCTGTATATTCAGGACTTGTACTTATTCTGGTTCCTGACTTCCTTATTGTAGGAGGATATATACGCAGGATGATGGGTTAATTACCTACTTGAACGAGATGTCGGAAAAGTAACCATATATTATTCACTGCGGAGTACATTTGTCGTAAGTGTTTGATCGTAAGTTATTATTTCTAATAAAACTTAAAAATTGTCATTACCTGAGAACAACCTGATTTGACCGTCGCACTCAGGTGACAGGTGGGCTGGCGGCTAAAGTCCTATCGTTACAGGACTTGTCAATTTAAGCCAATTTCAATTTGTGAGAACTAAGCACAATTGGAAGCCCTGCAGTGCCTACAAAGTTCGATAGGTATATATGTATGTCGAAGGTTTTTCATAAAATTATGTTTTTGATCAAAAACCGGAAGATGACACATTTTAAACTCAATTTCATCATAAACCTGTAACAATCCAGATTTTTTATCTAAAACCTGAACTAGTTTGAGTTTATGATCAATCTGATGTATTTAGGTACATGTACAGGGTGACAAATGGGAAGTTGCCTAAAGTAATCAGTTATAATTTTGAGATAGGTTCAGGAAAAAAAAATAGTAAAAACATACATTGAATCACTGAAGTAGTCATTTTTATTTGAAATAGGTTTCAGTTTAATTGAACATTTTCAATAGGTACAATTAAGTTTTAAAAAAAATTACAGAATCTGGCTGGGGAATGACTATTAATGATAAATATTTTCGAAATGATCCCCATCTGAACTTGCACAATAATCAAGTCGTTTTTGAAAGCTATAAAAACTTTGTTCAATTGTAGATGAAGAAATATTAGAAATTCCTTTTCTAATAGCTTCTCTCAAATCATCTTTGGTCTTGGGTTTTTCCGCATAACAGTAATCTTTCAGGAAGCCCCATAAAAAGAAATCACACGGGTTTAAGTCCGGTGAATACGGGAGCCATTCTATACCTGCGTGTGCAAACTTAGGATATCCTAAACCGACGATACGTTCACCATAAATTTCGTAAATGGCATCAAATACCTCTCGAGTCCTATGCGGCGCAGCACCATCTTGCATAAAATACTACTTTTACTAAACTCAATTCTTTTTTCTTTACAATCTACGGTGAGCAATTGATGAGTTGTGATTTTTTAAGGATGTAACTTGACGAACTTTTTCATTATTAATCTTAGTGTCTCTCGATTCAGTTTTAAAGCTACTGCAGCTTTTCTTATTGAATCCGTTGGGTTATTCTTGAAATGATCTTCGACCTCGGCAACCTCATCTTCTGTGGTAACTGTGTATGAAGGACCAGGAAAAGGAAGGAGGAGGATCATCAAGAGTATAATAATTGATGAAGTTATCAATTACTCTGAGAAAGAAGTAAAAAAAATTTAATACTTTATTAAAGAATGCGGTCATACTATAAAGTCAAATATTTTTTTTTTTTCATTCTTACCTTCTAAGAGTATTTTTACTAGCTACTCTTTTACTTTCAAACTTGGTACGAAAACCTCTATATGCTTCAGTATAGTTTTTACCTCTAGAATAAAAGCACTCGATGAGATACACCTTTTCTTCGTTCGTAAGCTCACTCATTTTAAAGTACACGTACTGCTCTTTATGGCGTCTCAATAGAAACTGACAACGTTCTAGAATATACCTACGTGGGCCCAGCCTTATACGGTAGAGTAAAGGAGGAAAGAGATGTATATACTTTAGGCAACTTCCCATTTGTCACCCTGTACATTTCCGTTTACAGGGACTTAGGGACATCCCCGCTTTTGTTTCGCCTGCGGTCACGCGCGCCCCGCCCTATGAAAAACCTGCGACATATACACTAAAATAATGTGCCCAGCCACATGATTACATTCTATCTAAATTAATATTATAAAAATTTAAAATTTATTGGTTTTTTTTTTTATAAAAAGTAGTCTCTGAAAGTACCTATTGTTCCAAATTAAGAATGTTTATATGTCAGTAGAGTACAAGATGCACCCAATCGCCTTACCATCTGAGTATTAGAGTAGAACTTCCAAATGTAATTCAAGGAGCCATTTTCGCTTATCATTTTTCGTGAAGCGTGACCGATTTTCATGTGACAATTAAGGTCGAGTAATCTATGCTAACATATGATAACTACCTGCTCACCCATTTAAAAAGTTTAAATCTGTCAGTTCGGTCTTAAAACATCTAGCTGGCACAACCATAAAACATTTGGTAAATATTTTCGAGGATATAATAAAAAATCGGGTTTTTATTATTCGACTATTCATATTTTCCGAGTAGGTTTACATTACCTATGAAAGTTTATAAACTGTGGAAGCGCTGTCATTACTCCGATAAAAAAAAAACAAATAAATAATAAAATTAAAAAAGTCGCCTGCCATGTCAAAAATTGGACTAAAAATTAAAAACAAGATGGAGAGCTTTTCATTGCAGGCGGGGGACGCCCGGACGGTTCCTTTCATAGAAATATAAAATTTATAGATATGGTTCCTTTGAATAGTTCTTTACAGATCCCCGACTGCAATGAAAAGATTATTATCTATCTTGTATAGTTCACTTTTTGAAATGGCAAGCGTGTTTTATTTTATTAATTATTTGTTTTTTATTTCATACCTTTTTTACAAGCTTTAGACGATACCAGTATACATATGTTAGACTACATAAAAAACAAAATTTTGTTTCTATTTATGAACCATGGCTCTCCCATTTTTATTTTCTAAAATCTTCACTAGCCTATGTTACCCGGAATAACTCAACTCTTGTAACGATACGACATACATTGATATCGGTTAGGCCGTTAAGAAGTTATAGTGGAATAAAGAAACTCACAAACATACATACATGAACCCTAAAAACATAACACTCCCTTTTTGGGCAGTCGTGTAAAAATATAGCTAGTAACAATGGAGGACAAACTTAATATTGTTGTTGAATAAATGTTCTCCCATTCCATACGTACCAATATATGTTATGGGCAATTCTTCGAAGGAAAATTTAAATAATATTTTTTATATGATTAATTTTCAAATTCCCAATTTTCAGACTTATTCCTGTAGGTATTTTTAATGTAAGATCTATCTTCTTGCCAAATTTCATGGCTAGGTCAGCGGGAATTTAAGTACCCTATAGGTCTTGATTCCCTTGCGAGTATTAAAAGATGCGCCATCGTAGGAGCATTTAATAAACGACCTTGGCTTTAGATAGCGTTTTTCACCGCGCCTAGGAGTAGCACATCTGAGTATCTGATATTAAGTTCAGCTTGATTCCACGCGTTCCTGACAAAAAGAGTCTGACAGACGAACAATAAAGTGACCCTATTAGAACAAATGTTTGTTTTTGCTGTTTGTCCGTTTTTTGGTACGGAATCCTAAAAATGCAATAAGTATTCGCGTTCAATAAACAGCGACAGTCGAGGCAATCTCACATCTCCTTTCGTATATTTGAGCAAGTGGCAAGCAGTACTGTTTACTAACGGCTGCTCACACGGCGGGAACAAACAGAAGCCCTCCACAGAACGACGACGAGCCGAGCGCTATCACGAGCGCGCGACGCGCTGCGACAAATGAGCGACTTACCGTACTATTGTCAATAATAATGACCCTATGTGTTATTATTCAGCGTCAATCGTTTATCTCATTTGTGTCTGGTCGTGAAGACTTAATAACAAATCAGTATCGCATAAGCGTTTAAAGTGGCGTGGTGTTTGTGTATGCCTACAGTGTCTGTGTAATTAAAATTCCGCAAAAGAAAGTAGTGTGTACATAGACGATAAGTGTTGAAAATGGAGTTTCAATATTACGGGAATTTCGACCGTTCGCCAACGCGCCGGATTCTAGACCAACCCTGGTGGGACGAGGAGGACACACTGTCTGACAGGCGAATCAACGGTAAGAGCCCGCAATTTACTGTTTTAACAACTTTTTCGTATAGAAACAGCTGCTGTTTACGCATCTTTGCACTCGATAAAAGTTAACATTGTACAAGTATACAGTTCAGTAATAATAAAGTTAATCGTACTTAATACTAGCATATGGAACGTGTTTTGTTTACTGACTTTTATCTCTCCAAAATTGGGCCACAATTAGGCTATATATCACGCTATCGCACGAGAAAATATTGTACGGGTATGTAAACACGGAACGGGTGCAGTCTGTTGCGTTAATTTCACACAATTACTTGTAGATGGCGTGGACAGTGTAGTAATAGCGTGTAGGTATGCATATGTCTGTCTAGACGGTAAAGGGAAGTGTATCGATTGGACGCCGGGATAATTTTAGAAAAGGTCCTGCTTTGGGAGGTTTGTAAGCCGCAACCATGTGCACGGATTCACATTGATCCGTCTGCTGCTCCTGTTCGCCCGTACTATAAGCTTAAATAAAGAATGGCAGCAAACATCTCACTCCACTCTTAATTGAAATTGGATACTTTGTCTTAATTGCTTTGGTGTTTTTGTCTGTTACCACTCGCAAACATACTTGACTCGACTCACCTTGTGATACATATCATACAGGTGATACACATACATTAGCGGCAAGGTATATAATTCAGTCATTTTATAGACTGCCTAGTTACTTCGATACACTGACGATTAGTAATTCAAAATGAAAGTACGATTATTTATCTTCCTACCAGGGAACCAGTCAAGTGCTCAAAGCACTTGGTATTTGGTGGACATATGAAACTCTTAGATACTAATGACGATGTTTTTTCTTTAATTTACGATTGACTTCTGAAATGGCTCAAGTGAAAATAACTCGTAAAGACCTAGACAATACTCGTAAGTTACGATGATGATACATAGATAATCCTGTGTGTTTCTGTCTCTTTCGTCATTAACTACTTCAGATCGTCAAGTTTGTCATTAGTCGTTTGTGAAGTCGGTTGGGAAAACGTCTTGGGTAGGTATTTTTCATTTCCGCGCTGCCGTCTTCATTTTCATCTGTTTGTAATGAAAACTCTGTCGGTTCATCGGTCGATGTTATCAGTGAATGTTTACTGAAAAACATAATAAAGTGCTAAATTGGGTACTTTGTGTCTTTTATAATGGTACGTACTTTTAAAGTATTTAGTTCCAAACATTGAGATATAATAAATAGTACCTATCGATAATGGTTTTTGAAGCAAAATATAATGTCGTGACTAACCTACTACCAGTTTTCTTTGGCTTTTGTAAAGGTTACTAGTTGATTTTGTCAAGTTCATCTTGGCATGTTGTAAGGTACTACTGAGCTGAGCTACCTGCATTATACCTCTTTCGTCATTACACCACACAGTCCTACATAGAGCTCAACATTTTCCATGGCTCTTGCATCCTATACTTTAAAATGTCTCATAGATCGATTTACCTATAGCGAAACCATACAAAGAATAATACTAATTATCAAGATTAATTGGTATACATAGGTATCATGCGGTATATTGAGGGTACGTCACTGGAAAATTTCAGATTTAGTAAGATTGTAATAAATATTTATTATCTATATTATAATTTCTCGTCACATTGTGAAAAAATCGTTTGGTATAGAATCAATCTCATCCATATTCAATCGTTTCCAATATATCCGTAATTTATAAGGAAGAATCGTTTACAATTTCGCGCGATATTTTACAATCTAACGGAATTTGCAATTTTCCGGTTACATAACTATCTAAAGACTCCTTTTTATTCATAAATAGCAGCGCCCCGCGGTTTCACCCTGTAGTTCCCGTTCCCGTGGGAATACGGGGATAAAATATAGCCTATGTTACTCAGGGTGAATGGCTTTCTAATGGTGAAAGAACTTTTGAAATCGGTCCAGTAGTTTTTGAGTTTATTCGTTACATACAAAAATGCAAATCTTTCCTCTTTAGAATATTAGTATAGATTTGGAATTTTAGTTTTCAATACTTAGTAACCCTGTTTGAAATTAAACAATTCTTGTTCCTCATAATTTCTGTAAAGTAATCGCTGTAGTATGAAGGGCGAACGCCTCGAGTGAACCCTCTGAGGCTACGACGCGCGACGGTCGAGTCGAATCTATTGAGGTCAGTACGTTACCCCGCCGCGCCGCTAGGGTTGAGTTGCGAGGGTTGACTCCAATCAATCCTCACCCAGCTAACGAGTTTCTTCTTATTCCAAACGAAAATTACCCTTTATTTCTTATCATACTGAATTTTCTTTAACAACTGTTAAAAGGTTATTTTGTGTTTGTTTGGTTACGTAAAATATCTTATCGCAAAATCAAAACCGTTTCTGTAGGGTCCGGAAAATCGGCCATTTGTAAACATTATGTAGAAATACAAGTGTTAGCACTTGTGTAGATTTTTCAGAATTGAGTAAAGTTATTTGAACATTTTGCTGGAGGACATATTGTTCTCATTTTGGGTCGAATTACGTGTAGTTTAGGTATGTGACTTTCGCTTTTCTAATTTTATAAAGAATGTAATAGATGTTAAAGTAATAAAATTAATATTGTGCACATCTGCTTCCACATACCACTTAAATGGTAAATGAATAACCACGCTTACTAAAGATAACAAACAAAACTAAAGCAATTTTGATTTATACAACTATGCTGCAACTAACGTATAGTTCACGTCGAAGTATCCCAGCACCTGGCGTTTTTCGCACATTTAGAATTAATTCAAACCATGGATTTCTACTACAATCATTTCCTTTGTTGTGGCCGGTAAAATGAAACAGTACCTAAAGTACAAAGACCGCTCCGTTTTCTTTTGATACTTCCGACCGCAAGCATGTCACAGTTTCAGTTCAGTGACATAACAAAATTTTCAGAAAATTACCTTGTAGATATTTAGTTCAACACACACATAATCTTCTATACTTATAATAAATCTGTAGAGAGGTCAATTCTGTACAAGGAATATATTTTCAAAATAACGATCAGGGGGTGATTAGTGATCGATACTGGTGCCAAAAACGCAATCAGTAAAATTTTTGTCTGTCTGTCTGTCTGTATGTTCTTTATAGAAACAAAAACTACTCGACCGATTTTAACGAAATTCTTCATACTCCTGAGCAGGTTATAGTATACTTTTCATCACGCTACAATCAATAGGAGCAGAGCAGTGAAGGAAAATGTTGAGAAAACGGGAGAAGTTACTCCATTTTTTAAGCTTCCGTCGCGTGGGTAGCCTTAATGGTTAAAGTTACAAAGAAATCATGTATTACGGAAATGTTTTACATAAAATTACCTAAAAAATGTCCCAAACAGCATATGTCTATATTTTATGGTTGACTCACAATAACACGTGTGTGTAACTCCCGATAGCTTAGCAGTTCGGCGCTTTCTGATTAATTATTTGTATGAAACTTTGTCAATTTTAAACCGATCGGGCTGAGAGTTTCAAAATCGGGGTTAAAGTATATGTTAATAAGTATATAGGCTAGATGACCTATAAGCAGCTGGTAAAATTGTTGTTTGGCTGTGCTTTAGTTGTGTGCCGACATTTTTATTCAGTGTAAAAATAACTAATTTTCTTACTTCTGCGTTATAAACTTATAACTATTTCGATTTTCGATTAAGCTAATAGTAAGATTTCAATATAGGTAAGTTATTGTCAGTTGACAGTTCCCTAGCGAGGCGATTTAATTTATTCCTTTGTGAGCGGGCGATGCGAGCCGTGCCCGTGATGGCGGAGCAAGCAATATCCATCGCAGTAGCAGTGCTTTTAATTGAAAAATGTCTGCTCAAACAAAGCGGATTGAATTTCTATCGCACTCGCCAGCTAAGTTCGCTTTCGTAAATAAAAGGTGCAGTAGGCGCTTAGCAATTAAATACACGTAAGGATATAAATAGATTAGGCAAAGGCCTTTTGTGGTAGTTCGAATAGGTTTCAAATGAATGTTTTTTTTATTTCAGGAAAGTTTCACTTTTATGCCGTAAAATTTTGTTTCAATTATATCTAAATTGTTTGTTTTTATGGGAATTCTTCAAAAGGCGCGAGAACAAACTATTTTTATTAACGCCAAACATTCTTAACCTACAGTATCAGCTAAGCGTAACTCAATTGAAAATGTCTAATGTTTATATAACTCCGACGAATATACATAGAGGTTATCATAGCCTGTTATATAATACTACAAGTGCATTTGATCAGCGGACATCCGTGTACATTCTACCGTACCAAAGATAAAACTATGATCATTACTGAGGCATCGACGTGCCATGACCATACTATCTTAATGGGACTTGATTACGTATTAATTTTTATTTCATTGTCTATGAGAAATAGCTATTAATCTTAATAATTGTATCGATTAGTACCATACGATGATTGGAGTTAGGCTTCACTCGCACGAGCGCTTTCCATAGAAATGATAATTTTTATTACCCGACTGCCCACAAGATGGAGCCCCATAGCCTAAACGGTTAGATAGATTTACACAAATGAGATATCAACAGACTCGTCTTGAGTGGCATAGACTATACGAATTGTGGAAAAATAATAATAAAGTGAAGTCGTATATTTCCGAGACATAGTAATGTGGGGTATCAGAATAAAGGGCTTCAGAAGACGATTCCAAAATATAACTTATTAAACTCGTAAAAGATACATAGGTTAACGCGGGAAACTCTTCATTTTCATATAAGTATATATATGTATTTAAGTACCTAACTGTAAAATGCCTCCTACGGCGTAAGATTTTATTTTAAAACCTGTAATAATGCAAATTATTCTATTATGAGCACTAATTTATCAATCTAGATTGGAATACGCTTGACCTAGTAGCAACTAGCCCTTAAAGGGGCGTATTAAGATTAATAGCTTTTATATTTTTATTTCACGAAATATCAAACACTCCTTAAACATTCAAGAAGGCAGTTATTATTGAACTCGACGCTAATATCTACCAGATACGATACCCCGATACTCCTATAAGTTTATGAGTTCAACTATCTACAAACTATCTATTTAGAGAGTGAGTCAAGGTTTTCGTTTGCAGTCGGCCAGTTGATCGCATCGGTCTAAACCGACTTTATAAATAAACAACATTCCCCTTTAGCTGGTAGGTATTCGGGCTGTTACTAGGAAACTACGCGAAAACACCATGTGGAGATACTCGTTGATATTACAACGGATAATTTATGGTTTGGGTTTTTCGTCTAAGATCTTTGTAATTTCTTCGAACTGTGTATTGAGGAACGTAGTACTTTGAGGATATATTTTATTCGCACATAAATCATGCATGTGTTTTGTTTGTTCTAGGTAATATGGAATCAGAGTAGTTTTTTAATATGTACCAAATAAATGAAGGAAAGGAGATTTTTATTTCACATATTTTTTTTAAAAATTGATTGTATTGTGTTCCTAGTTCCTATCTTCGTTCGCCCGACCTTTTTTTTTTTTTTTTTTTTTTTTTTTTTTTTTTTTTTTTTCTGGATGGGAAATCATCAAATGACCCCTCCCGCCCTGGGTGGAGCGGTAGGGAGTGTCAGACTTTTACTGACTAAAACCCACCCGTGATCCTTCTTGTGCCCTATGCGTTCCAGGGCCGCGGTAACTCTTTCGAACAGATTCCGCAACCCTAGCAGGCACCGACCCTATGGGGCCCCGTCCTCGGTGCTGACGGCTCCTTGAGGCGCGCGTGGAACACAACGCGTCGTCGACTCAACCTGGTATCGGACGGCGAGCCACCCACGCTCACCGTCCCAGGCATCAGCCACTGCGCGATAGCACAGCGGCCGACTTGTCTCTGGAGGGGGCCGAAATGGGACCATTACTGGCACTCCATCTCAGCACCCACCCGAGTGTTGGGAGCCGCAGCACCCGCAGCAGAAGCGGCAGCGGCGGCGACAGAAGCCGCGGCGGCGGCAGAGGCGGCGGTGGCGGCGGACCTCTTGCCCCTGGTCGGGGCGGATGGCGCGCAGGCCCTTCCCCCAGCCCAGTGCTCGGCCGGCTTGCCAACAGCCGCACATGCATTGCAGTGCGGCGTGGCCTCGCACGAGCCAGCCTTATGACCGGGCTGACCACAGCGGAAACAGAGTCCGCTGCGGTCGACCTCCGAGGGGCACATAGCTCCCGTGTGGTTGCCCACATGGCAGCGGTAGCACCTCAGAGGTCTGGGTTCCAGCAGTTTTACCCGCGCAGACACCCATCCCACCAAGAGCCTTCGGCCCTCCGACACAGTTCTGGCCGCCGTCACGGGGCAGCTCACCACAAGGGTTTGCATGCCCGTGTTGTCAGGCCGGAGGGTGCCCGCCTTGACGAGCTCGGCAGAGCACCCCCCAGTCCTGGCGACGGCGGCCACAACTTCCTCCTCCGTCACGGAGTCATCCAGGCCCACTATGCGCATGTCGATGCGCTTAGTCGGCCTGGACACCCGGACCTCGTCCGCGGGTAAGACCGCCCTCAGCCTTTCGGCCAGGGCGTCCGCGAACGGGCCACTCTCCGCTCCGGCGAGCTCGAGCTTGCGGGCACCGGTTAAGGTCCTCCTGACCCCGATGCCCCCGCTGATGCCCAGCTCTTGGAGGCTCACCGCCTCCTTCGCCCGCTTCAGTACGGCGAGATACGTCACGCCCCTCTGTTCCGCTTCCGGCTGCAGTGTGAGCACTACAGCCGCGGATTTCGGGGCGCGAAGCCTCGCCGCAATGGCGTTGGCTTTCCGCCGCTGCCTCCTCGCCTTGCTTTTGGCCGCTTTCGCGGCCCGCCGTTTCTGGCCAGCAACCTGCCACTCGGCCTCGGCCGCAGGAGGGTCCGAGGGTGGGGGTGGGGTCGGCTGCGGCACCACTGGCGCCGCAGCCTTAGCCGCTTCTCCAGCCTTCCTCCTACCCCTCTTAGCCGGGGCCGCCTTGGTCGTCTCTTGGTCTCTGTCGCCTCTCCGGACCCGCCGACGTTGGCCGCCGCCGCCGCCATAATGGAGGCCTTGGCCGCACTAATGGCCTCCCGCTTGGAGGACTGCTTCCTCTTGAAGGCCACAGCGCGGATCGCGGCCTCCACGACCTCCGCAAACTGGGCCTTCTTCTCCTCAACAGTGGGACGCAACTCTCCCGGGGATTCCGAGTCGTCGGAGTCGAGAGTAGGCGGAAGAGTAGAGGGAGCCCTACGACCGCTCCCTCCAGGGCGACGCCCCTCCTCCACCAACCTCCCGGCCCGACTCTCCACCTCCCGGGTAGAGGGAGCCAGCCCCCTCCCCGCCTCACAGCCCCTGCCCCGCCTAGCGGTGGGGATCTTGCGGGCGGAGGCAAACTCGCCCTCGGAGGTCGACTCCCCGTCTTCCTCCCGTCGCGGTCGCTTGCGGAAGAACTTGATGTTCTCCGCAGCAGCCCCCCCTCTTCCGTCTTTAGAGCCCGCCGAGCTTACCGTTACTAGGTCTGGCGCGGAGCCGGAATCCGACTCCGCACCACCCCGGCGCTCAGGCGAACCCTCCACTACGGAATCGTACGCCATCAGCTCCTTAAAAGAAGCGGATCCGGATGACGACGATCCGGAGCCTCCTCGGCTCTTGTTGCCACTGGCAAGCGGAACACAATTAGTGCCCCCCCCAGAATACGGTGGGGCAGACGCTCTTGCAAGCGTGGCGGATTCCCCAACGGCTGAGCCGCTGGAACCGCCCTGGGGTAATATTCTTTCCTTTTGTGTTTTACCCATCTTTTCCTTTTAGAGGGTGCGGTCCCTTTCTCCTTCGCCCTTTCTCCATCACAGGGCCTCTCCTCCCACCCGCTCACTGCCCTCACAGCCACGTCTGATGAGCAGACGCGTACCAGAAGGCAGTGAGCGGGATTCCTCGCGTGTGTGTCTCTCTTGGTCTGATCCCTCACTTGCGACCTTCCGGCATGAGTGGCTCTACCGGGAAAGCTCGCAAGATCATTGAGACGCTCAAGCCCCACCACGACGACAACGTGGAGACACATTCGGTGGGGTCGTTCGCCCGACCTTAGAGTAGGGCGCGAAATAGTACTTATCTTAATGCAAACATTCAAACTTTTGTATTGCAGCAGAGCAGGTGCCTATTGATTGTTGTTATTTCTTGCATGTGTTCGATTTTTATAAGGTTCGATTTTCTAGTCGCGATCGCTTCCGCACGAGTGCAAAATACACGTCATTGCGAGCCTAAAACTGCGTGCGGTGCGACAGGAGCTAGATTTTTAACAAGTGTGTCGAAAAATCTTGTCATAGGCGTCCCGACAAACAGAAAAGACTCCAAGATATCATGTTTATATCTTCAGTGGTACCTACTGTCGTTGTGTTTGCTACAAACCAGTAAGGTACAATTTAATTAGGTTTTGTGTTCTTACGTAAAGTTTTATGATTTACATGCATTAGGTAAGCCTCACAATAGTGTACCTAATTACTAGAATCTATTTATCCTTAATTGTTAAGTAGTAAACTTTGTTCGAATGATTGTTTTGAATTATGAAAAAAAGCACCTAGGTACTAACACGTAAAATTAATTTATTCCGTCACTAAACTGTCCTTAATAATTATAAAGCAAAGGAAAAGTGTTGTTTTAAATAGTTTCCAATTAATTTCTGTCATTTTCCATTACAGAGATTTCAGATCAACTCTCAATAGCTACTGATTCTATAATGTTCTTATAATTTAGCAAAGTTACTGACCTAGCTGAACGTTTGGAAACGCGATCTGAAAGGATATCGAACCGAAAATTCTGTACTTATACGTTATCGAGTATTTAACCATTACTTTATGTATGTCCACATTATTTTTTCTTCAGCCTGTTCTGCCACACTTTAAAGCAAAGGCCACCCCTTTTCCTTCTATTCCCCCCCGTTTTGGGTAAGTGTGCACCAACCCTGTAGAGTCGTCAAGCTCGTCCCTCCATCTTCGCCGCGATGTCACCGGCCATTTTCTGAGACGAGGGTCTCAAAAATTGTTGTTGATTTAGCCTATAAATAGTTCGAAATGCAGTAGACGTACGTAACTAAACTGGGCGAAAAGGGCTTCTTTCCACTACCTTCTAAAAATAAAGGCCAGTGTTGTCTATTCTATTATTCGTTCGAAACATACTGGTCCGGACGAGGACAAAATATTTGATATAAAAGCGGTCTACCATTTCTAGTTGAAAGTTAAGTTTGACCGAGGCTTAGTGAGATGTCTACTGTAATGTTGGAGATAACACGTGGAACAAAAATAATTAGCACCTGCAGAAACTGTTGTCATTTCATTTAGAATGTTTTGAACAATTTTATTCGACCAATTGTAGTCAGAATATACTTAGAAGTAATTTCAGTTTTAAAAAAAACTTTTTACAAAAAAAACAACCGACTTCTAAACAAAAAAATAAAATAACATTAATTTCGGAACTCGGTGTTTTTGGTTGTTTCTTCGCCCCCCCCCCCCTTCCTAAACGTACCCATCACAGCTTACACGGTATAAATTGGTGTAAACAAAAAGTAAGGCCAACAATAGGGAACTGCTGAAATCGTTAAGGAATTCCCCCAACGGTCTATGGTCTCCATCATCAGACCTGTAAGTAAATGTAAGTGTAATTCGGAGTGCGTCATCAAGTCTATTCATGATGTACACACTTAAATTCCAATTAAAAATCATGAAATCACCCCATGTTTTTCAATCAGATGAAATTTTTACGACTGACACGACGAGAAACCATTGTAAAATATTACGTCACGATTCTAAGAAAACCGTGTCCTCCGTACTAACACAGAATTATGTATGACATGATTGACTGTATATAAAACAAAAGGCACCGTTAGCCAGGTAATTGCGCCACCATTATTATGTAGAAGGTCTGCTCTCATTACACATAACTAGTAATTGTTATCGAACACTAGCATATCGGCCAGCTGTTGTGTTCAATCTCCTCGCTTTTCATGTCAACCCAGTATTGGTGTGGGAGATATAAGGATTGATTTACAAGTAGGGGGACCGGGGTAGTTGACTTGCTTTTTTTTTTTGAGTTATGAGTTTGAATTATGAGTATGAGTCTAAATTTTATAATTAGAATGACTTGATTGTATATTTGTGTAATAAAATAGTCAGCTGTTCCCTACATTTTAATGAGTTATACGAACATAAATGTAGGGAAGAACTGATATTTTTCGCGATTTCAGATTTGGTCCCATAGTAAAAGTTGTAAACCTCTTTAGAGGTTGTTGGTGTTTTTCAAATAACCCTGTGTACTACTTACTATCGAGCATTCTTTTCATATTTTCAAAAACAACGACTTAGTTTTTAGAGGGGGAGCATTTACCTACCTAAACCAAAATAAAACTACTTTAAAGCTTAATACATACTTATTTTTCGTAAATGGATCTCTAAATCTAGAAACGGTTTATGGTAAACCCTAAAACTTTTAGAGGCCTATCCAGAGGTACCCAACACGATGGAACAGACTATCAAACAAACGCATGAAAAAAGGACTTTCCACATTTTGTTCTTAATTTGCTATTGAGAAAGTTACATCAAATGAACAATGCCATCTATCGACTCTGAACTTAAACTGTCAAAATATTTGCTCAAAAAATCTCATATACATACATATAGCGATGAATAACGATAAAGTATTCATTTTTATTGTGATAAGTATTAAAGATTCGCAAATAACCCAACAATATAATATGTTGGTGTAATTTTCATTTATCCTTTAACAGACAAAATTTACTTACAAGAAATGCATTTTTGTATTCAATGTCTTTTTCCTAACGTTTCTGAGTTATTTTTATGCAAAAATATTCAATGTGTTCAAGTTCAAACACAGCGAGTCTACGATATTATTATATGTATAGAGGAATAATTTTTCGGCGCGATTTAAGCACGTGAGCATTTGTCAGTGCAGTTTCTCGGCTCGGTCTATTCCGCCTCGGCCGCAATGACAAACTATCCCCACTGGCACCAAAATGTACCTACATTTCATCAGGAATTTCTCATTGCTAGACTAGACTGTGAAATCGTGAACGACGTGGTTCTATTAGATGTTACTACATAAACCATGGAAATGTAATACTATACCTAAATATCTTCACTACTCAAAACTAGGCTAGGATTTTCGAAAAATGAGATGCCATCTTGGAATTCGTTGGCTTTACTGGAAATCGTTAGCTTGATGTATCGTTGTGCGCACTAGGTAGGCAAACATCGCATGTCGCTGGCTGCCTAACTCTTCAGGAACATACACAAAAATATAAGTTATACCTTATAATTACTGTCAAACACGTAAAAGCAATAAATTATTTTCATCAGTGTTTTCTTTTTTACGTGCCATTTCTATGTTATTAGCAGACATATGTCAACTCGAGAAAAAACACAAAAAACCTGATAGGTACCTACATAAAAGCACCTTATCAAACGAGAAATATTTGAGAATTCTTGATTGGGCGTTATTAAGATATTATTACATTTACTATAGTATAATCCACACAGCTTAGAGTCTAGACAACAATCATTTCGGCTTCGATCTTTGACGAGGAAGGTCAAAATTGTGTTTTTTATTGCTTAAACATGAATACAGCATACATGTGAGGTTAGTTAGCAATGTTAGCAGAATAATTGGCTTTTAGTTAGTAATTGTGGAAGTGTGCAATGTGACGTTTTCGTGACAGTGCCATATTTGAACGTTATTGTGGAAAACTTTTGCTGTAGAACAAAATCGAAGTCCTGAACCAAATAATGGATTCTCAAATAGGTGAGTATTGCTGACATATCCCGAATCGATATAAAAGATGACAGAGTATTATAATTTGTGTTGAAAGATCATTTTATTAGGTACGATCATCGAGTGCTCGATTGATTTATGCGTGTACGATGCATAGAAGGGAACAATATAATTACAGCATGCAAAACGTGTTATGAATCACAATGAAGTGAATAAACAGCCACTTGTTTGAACGTTAAGAGTTTGACTGTAAATATCTTGATATATTTTTGTGGGACGACCGCGTGGCTCAGTGCTGAGTGAGTAAAAATCTGTCCCCTGTGCGGTCCAGACAGTCAAGGACCTCTTGAAG
The DNA here is from genome assembly GCA_905332915.2 of Hecatera dysodea. Taxonomy (NCBI): domain Eukaryota; kingdom Metazoa; phylum Arthropoda; class Insecta; order Lepidoptera; family Noctuidae; genus Hecatera; species Hecatera dysodea. Next base: position 12,558,395 of record HG995299.1, on the reverse strand, counting down.
GTTTCTTCGTGTAGAAATTTAAGATGGCGGCAAATTTTTATCACTGTTTCCATCTGCTAACTACGTTTTTGGAAGCAGTTTTAAAACCAACACAGACGACTCTGAAACCAGAAACATGAGACCAATAAGTCTTAGGTTCGTAGAAAATACGTCAACTTTTAGCAAAAAACAAGTCTTTTTAACAACTTGTCTTCTTTCTTTTCTGCCTATTACTGAGAATGCTTCGAGATTTGTCAATCGATAAACATAATCTGGCTGCCTTGCTCCAAAATGTATCGATCGAACGCAATCTAGTTACTCTTACTAGGTACCTATAGCTATACTTAGGTATATGCATATAGTAAGGTATTTATTCATTCCTTCCTTGGGATATTGCACATCACTTTACTGTTCACCTATATAAGTACATAAATTGTGAGTATTTCATGTGTTCTTTGATGAGCAAAATCCCATACCGGTTTCATCAAAATCCGACCAAAGACGCCTTTGAGTACTTCCAGTAAATCTCATACTTTCGAATTTGACCCATCACACACACTCGGAAAATTCACCCTGTATGTTTCAAATTAACATAAACATAACTTATCAAAAAGTCGGTTCACTAATCATGTTGTTATTTACTTGTTTCAGGTAAGTGACGCGACTTGGCGACGAAGGTCGGATAGTCAGGACAGTATCAGTGGTGGGGGGGGCATGGCTGCCAACCCACACTTCCACGTCTGCCAGCTAGGTATGTACTAGATCCTAGAACGTTATTGGACTGCTTTTCAACTAGCATTCAAACTTGATCAGCCGGAAAATAGTGTCGACAAGTCGAGTTCTGAATGTGAAGGTCATTTTATGTCAGAGGCGCGAGCTACATACATATATAATACGACAGTATTTCACTATGAAGTCAGTAGGCAAGTATAGTGGCGGAGCTGATTTCGTAAAGAACGCCTTACGTTTTCAAAGAGGCTCTTCTATCTTCTTCTGATCACTCATTCCCTCAACATTTACCGTAAATTTTAATGACGCTCCTGAATTAAAAGAACTTGGTCTAATCTTTTACCGATACCAGAAAATCTTCATCGACGTCACAGGTCTTACACAAGAGTGACTAATATTGCATTAAAACTGTGACATATAGGTTGACGTAGGTATTCTATTCATCCATGAGAGACGCAACAGAAACGTACAATTACTTACATAAATCCGTGATTATGAATTAATGAGCTGAAATATCAGCAAAATGAGAAACGCCATACAAAATCAATACTAAGGAAAAACCTCCTCGGCTATTGTTAGAAATAACTTAATTATGGTCCTACACGTCATTAGAAAGATGATATCATTTTAACTTTGATTTACGGAAAATTAACATCTAAATTGTCTTTGATTTTATCTTTTACCTCTTCCTGCTCAATGACAGGTAAATGGTTGTGGTAATCGCTTGTTTATTGAAGACGTAGAATAAATCCATCTAATTGCTAAATAAATTGCTCCTGACGAACGTTGGTACCTTGGTTTTATATCGACTTTCCATTCGCTTGCTTCTGGCGATATCCTCAGAGGAAAGTTACGTAATTAGTAAAAGCTTTAAAAGTTAGTTATTGTAGTTACAAAACGACACTGTATTATGCAAACAGTTGACCTTTTTTTTCTGGCTCGGAAATCATCAAATAACTTCTCCCGCTCTGTGAGGAGCGGTAGGGAGTGTCAGACTCTTACTGACTAAAATGTGTGTAAAATGCGGGATCCTTCTAGTGCCCTTTGCGTTCCAGGGCTGGTAAGCATATCCCTAACTCCAATATATCCTGAAGACAGCTAGCGAAGACGACAATAAAGAAAACTAAAACCCACCCGTGAACCTTCTAGTGCTCTTTGCGTTCCAGGGTTGCGGTGACTCTTTCGAACAAATTCCACAACCCTAGCAAGCACTGGAAACAGTTGACCTTACATATCAATTTTCTGCTTCAATATTGTCCTTAGGCAACTCAATTAACGGACCCATTATGTATGATGTCATTTGTTTATAGGTAGCTGTGTTTTAGTGTTAATTTAATAAGTACCTGGCTAGTATAAGTAACACATACACACTTGCTGATCATATACAAACGACAGATGGAGGAAGTAAACATGTAGTTCTAGTCGACAAATATTGTCATTCAATGCTTCTTTCTTGTTTTAATGATGTTAATGATTTTTTTTAACAATAATACTAATTTGTAGCTCATTTCTTATTTATGTTATTAGTATTATGAATGAAATAAAGTAGAAAACTATCGTACAATTAACGTCCGAAATTTTACCATGTTCCCAATATTTTTCTGATAATGCTGGTCACACGCAGCATGCAGTCTTAAAGGTACTTTAACTAAAATCAGTAAAATACAAACAAAAAAAAGAAAATAAAAGAATGTAGGTACTATTAGTTCTAATCTCCATCCAAATCATGATATCTAAAACCGTTTAGCCAATATTTTGTACAACCTGTTAGTTTATTTGTTCTTTCATTATTTACTTACTAATAACATACAAATCAATGGTTATAGCAGAGATGCTCAAAGTTAATCAAGCGCAAGTTGGATCGTGTATGGAGTATTGCTCTCACCTTTGGGACGGATCGGCCATATACCAGCTTGATGCCTTGAGTCAATTGAGGAACGATCCAAGATGATCATTGGCAATTATAGGCTCCTCGAATCGAAGCTCCAAAGTCTTGAGCATCAACGCCGCGCTGCTAGCCTGAGGGTTTTCTATCGGTTGCATTTTGGGGAGTGTGCGACGAAATTACATTTTGCAATTGCAATTGTTTAATTCCGCCAAGCCCGTTTCATCATCGGACCACAAGACGTCCAAGATCCCATCCATACGCACAAAAAAATATAGAAACACACGAATTGTGCGTACAGCTGGGGAATGGAATTCTCTGCCAGAGTCTATTTTTCCTGTTAACTACAACCTCGGAGTCTTTCAGTAAAGAGTGAATAGCTTCATTCTAAACAAGTGTGTTTCATCTACGACCACGCCATCGCTTACCATCAGATAGTGGTTAAACGCCTGCCTATCAATAGTATAATAAGATCAGAAGTATGCGATCCAGTTCTTTTTACAATGTATAATTAAAATCACAGTTTATATGGATCAGCTTGGAAAACAAAATTAATGTTTCATCAAAGTCCATTTAGAATAACTAAATAACGTGTTATTTATTTTCGTTGCTATAAAATGTATGTACACGTATATCCTATTTACATTGTTGGTTTCATTGAATCTTCAAAAATATAAATGCAGATACTCTTATGAGTAAATTGAACAGCAGCGTCTGTGTAAAGCGCGTAGAATCGGTCCAAAATCTGCAAAAATCGAGCCTTTTTTTTCTGAATGGGAAATCATCAAGTGACTTCTTCCACTCTGGGCGGTGCGGAAGGGAGTGTCAGACTCTCACTGACTAAAAGCCACCCGTGATCCTTCTAGTGCCCTTTGCGTTCTAGGGCCGCGGTGAAAATATCGAGCTCTTACTCAGGTAAACTGACTTATGTAGGGGATTTTAAAGAGTAAGGAATCTTTACAAGACATGGGTGTTTATTTTAAAATATTATTATTGATAGGCTCACGTTTGAGCACAATCTCACCTGATGGGAAGCAATGATGTAGTCGACCATGGAGAAAATGAGGGTGCAAAACACTTATACCCTTATGAATAATTATAATGAAAAATGAGATGAGCAGCAATTTTTGTCCTTGATTGCTTGAGCGTACGCGCTGTACCTAAACATCGGTCGAACATGGTCAATGTGCGTTGATTGTAATGACTCGCGTTATGGAAGGGAAGCTTTATACATACTTAAATAGGAAGCGTAATTTAACTGTAATAGAGCACCTACGCTCTCCAAAAACAGCGCCTACTGCCTTGCTTTCTGGAATCCCACTGCTCGGCCTGATCGATAAAAAACAATCTATATTACTACCTAAATTTAAACAAATCGATTTTTGTAAAAACTCAGGTGTTCTTAATACTAGAGTTATTAACGATATTATTTTAAATCGCATTTCATTGTCTTTTTCGTCTTAGGTATGTCTGCTATCTAGACTAGACGTCGTCTAAACGTTATTTTATACAACAACTAACTTTTACCGCGTTTTCTCTCGCGTCAATATTTATTTTTGCATAATATAGTATATTATACATATAGTAGCCTACAACCGTCTTCAGTAGAACACATGTTATCTCTGCACCAAGATTCATTAAAAAGTGTAACAAACAAACTCAATTTCGTATTTATTACATTAGTTAGGATAGTTAAAATATTAAAATCCTGAGAAATCAAATTACTGATTACACACTCAGCTGATGCTCTGGCATCCACTTAGCAAGTGGGAACAAATTACCTACAGAAATATCTGTTAAACTCAACTATTATTTTCTCTTCCACATTCTTGATATAGCGGGCTTATCTCCGGAGCCGGGGTTGTCTCCGGCTTTCTAGATATCAGTTCGATTGTAGTACACAACATTTAATATGACGACAATGAATCTCTGTATCGAAAGGTTATCGTCAAGCCAACCAAGGTGGGCCCTGAGGCCTGTGTTCTTGAAATTTCATTGTTAACATACCTACCTATTGCAATGACATATTTAGCTATCTTGGATTTAATTTAATATGGGTGAAAAGGGTAATTTTTATGATACAAATTTTTTAAACTTCCTGTGATGGGTTCCAATCTTGACAGACCTTTTTTTTGTGGATGGTAAATCATCAAATGGCTTCTGCTGATTTGGGCGGAGCGGAAGGGAGTGTCAAACTCTTACTGACTAAAACCCATCCGTGATACTTCTAGTGCCCTTTGCATTCCAGGGCCGCGGTGACTCGAACAAATTTTGCAACATCTTGACAGACCTTATAAATTAATTGCAAAGTATCTTGTATTAAATGATCATCATTAATCGACCTTAGGGCGAGCATTTTTTTTCTTTTAGTTAAGCATGTTGTGTTCTACTACTACCTAGAGATAAGGATGTAAACTCATCCATTCATTAGCTATATTTATCAGACTTATTAACAGTTTTAAAACCGTCGGTTGCGAGGCGCTCGTAAAACACTACGTCATCAGAGAACACTTCCTGACTTCTATAAGAGACGGAGTGGCCTTCATTATCGATACAAAACTCATACGTTGAACGTTTTCAATATTCTATAACTTGCTAATATGATTTGGTGCGCACATTAAATGTCTGGTTGGTATCTGCTAATTAAATCAAGAAAATCCCCCAGTGGTTTTGTGGCGTTGGGCCATCGGATTGGTAAAAAAAAACTTTTTACAAAAAAATACAACCGACTTCCACAAAAAATCAAAAAAGTACAAAATAACTTTAATTCGGAACTCGGTGTTTGAGGTTCCTTTTTCGTTTTTTGAACACCGACTTCCGAATTAAAGTTATTTTGTACTTTTTTGATTTTTTGTGGAAGTCGGTTGTATTTTTTTGTAAAAAGTTTTTTTTATTTTTCACTTTTTAGTGGTACCTACAGCCCCTCCCCTCCCCCACCTAAACGAACCAATTACATTGGTGTAAAAAAAATGCACTGCTCCAATGCAGAGTAAACTAAAAGGTCGTCAATGTAGGCAATGTAGATATTTTTTTTAGATTTTTGTTGATTTTTCAAAAACCGCTTGTTCGATTTCGATAAAATTTTCATGGGACCATTTGGGAAGTATACCCTTTCCAACAAAAAAAGAATTTTTCAAATCGGTTGGCAAGCGACGGAGTTATGCGCGAACAAACATAAAAAAAAAAAAAATACAAACATCCGAATTGAGAACCTCCTCCTTTTTTAGAAGTCGGTTAAAAATACAAATGTTCGTGGACAAATGTGTGGTTGACACGATTCGTTTAGAGTTTTTTTTTTGTAGACATATTTAGGTACTATCTACTGGCCTCTATGGATTTTCATATTTATGTGTAACGTGACTGTATGCGTGTTTAAGGTTAACAAGAAATATGAATCCCATGGTCCCTTACCCATGCCAGGGTTACTTTTTTCTATTGTTACCACGGCTCTAGAACGTAAAGAGTATTTTGAAGGAATTTCTAAAAAAAAATTGAAATTTTTTCATTCAAAAACTGTGGTCCCTAAGCTAGTACTTCGGCTGTTCCTTTTATTTAATCATATCAGCGCCCCTCGGTCCCACCCGTGTAGTTCCTGTTCCCGTGGGAATAAGGATCGAATGCTACTCGCTGAAAATGCAGCTTTCCATTAGTGGAAAAATGGTTTAAATCGGTCCTGTAGTGCCGCAGCTTATTCGGTTCAAACAACACAAAAAAAAACATTCCTCTTTATAATATTAGTAAAGATGAGTATACAAAGTTGAGAAAAGTAAAAGTTAGTATTCACTTTAGTTGCTTCAAAAACGACATCAAAAGTGTTTCGTAAAGAAACCTGCATATCGGGCTCGCCTAAGTTAATTTAGAGAAAAATCGTTTAGCATAGTGAAGACGTTTAATACCCGCGAAGCCTCGCAAATTCTGACACGTGAATCTATAATACTTTATCATAATCTGACCCGTCCTGTGGAAGAGTTTTTAAGAAAACCTTTCTTGTTTGAATGAAATTTGATGTAAAAATCCAAAGATACATAAACTATGTACAGTTTCATTGAATGGCTTACTTATTTCACATTTAGGCAAATTGTCATGTCGAGTGATTGTGATTTGTGAACATTCGGCGATATTTTGGTTAGCCAATCACCATCCCAACTCGATACGTGAGCTTGAAACCCAGTATACTTCATTCCAGAATTTCCAAAGCTCGTTGACAGACTCTAAGCCCAGACTTTTGATGATTCCTGACGGTCGGTAGGATTATACAGGCTCATAATAATAATATATCAGTGAGTCTAATATTATGTTATTGTAAGTGAATACAATATTTGACAGTAGGTTATTAGCTAATCAGAGGCTTGACCACGGGCTGGGGTCAATTGCTTGCAGCTTAGTTCTAAATACTAGTAATTATAACTTTATCATACATTGAACGCGATTAAATGAATAACATATTGCGAACTGAGTCATACTGTCGTGTAATTCGTATTTATCTTTTTTTCTTTATTCATTCACGAAGACAAATACGTCGGTTATGTTACAGCTAATAATTAAGTGTAAAAAATGAGGAAGTCTTTTGATTTAGGCTCTATGTGATGCTATTAAATACTAATTAATGACGATGGTTCTTCCGTGATATGTTTAACTTCAAATGACTATGTTACTCAGGATATATCTTATTACTTATCGTATAAAGGTTGCTTTTAAATATGTTGGTTTTTGCTTTATTCCTTCGACGGTTCCTCAAGCATATTAAAATATGTAGTTAGTTTATAAAGAACTGGATAACAAGACAGACGCTGTCCTGTCTTACATATGAAAATAATCTCTTTCTTAACTTTTCTGTTTATGTGTCACCGGAAAATTGCAAACGCCTTAAAATTGTAAAACATCGCATGAAATTTTAAACTATTTTTTATTATCTATTTGAAACTATTGTATTTAGAGGGGATTTATTCTATAAAATATTATATTTTCATAATATATCAAGAGATTATAATCTTATAAAGATTTATTTCAATCTTCCGGAATCTTTAATTTTGTAAAATGCCTAAAATTAGACAGAAATTGTGAACCGACATAAACTGACGACATGTTGGCGACCTATATATATATATAGTATGTAATATATATAGTACGGTTCTACAATTTATCGGATGTTCTGGCCTAGCCAAGTAGCGGAACATAGGGTACAGGGAACTTAGGGCTCCCGGGACGACACGGATATGTTAAGCGACAATGGTATAATTGGAGCTAAATCTTATGGGCTTATCTCCTGTTATGCTATTCAAATGAAAAAACATTGTTTCATTTTAACCCTGCAGACTGAAATTGGAGCCCGTCGCAACGGGGCCTCGACGTCGGCTAGACTATTGAATTGTAATACTTAACGTTTCGTTACTTGCTATTCTACAAATTCTTGGAACTACTTCGACGGAGTATATAGATATCAAATTTGTATGCGTAAAAAGTTTTCCAAATGTACAGTTGACAGTTTATCGAGAGTGTACAATCTCTCAAGGTACATATGTTATAACCGGGAAATAGCGAAGCCGAGCGATTATAAAATACGATAATCTTACGGAGTTTGCCATTTCCCGGTGACGTATATAAGAACAAATAAACAGGGTACTACTACTCTCTCCCTTTACAAAAAGTGAAAAAAAAAACTAATCGAAATAATAATTATGCTATCATGCACAAAATGTATAGTAGCATGATTCAGTATCACTGAAAAACATTTTCTACGAAAGAACTGATTAGGAAAAAGTCATTTGTATATCATCTGTTTTCATCCAACGCAGTACAGTCACCCGCAATGAATGGACATCACAGTGTTGGTAAACAATCACAAGCTGATGCCACCTGGTTGGTAGGTCGCTCAGACCAGACGTGACGGCACAGGTGACATGTTAATGTGCGCGTTTCACTGCGCATCTGCTACGTGATTCTAGCTACGAACGGATACGCGATTCAATTTTCGATCAGCTATGCGTAGTACGCTACGGGACTGCTACGAGAGACCCGCTACGATCGGTTACGCGTAGTAAGCTACGGGTCTGCTACACTTTCTTCGCTTCGCATAACACGCTATAGGCTCGCTACGCAATACATGCTACAATTGCCTAAGCGTGATAGTCTGCTACGCAGACTCGCTACGAAGTCGATCGTATTTACGTTACTTATTACGTTACGGGTCTACTTCAACTTCTTCGCCATGCATGTACGCTACGGGTCCGCTACGCGATACTAGCTACGATCTGCTACGCAAAACACGCTACAGTCTAATGCGCGTTGCATGCTCCGCTGTACACTATGCACCATCTTAGTTGAACCCGACGATCGCATCATCTTGATCCAGGAAAGCCGTAGGGAAACCAGTACAATTCGAAAATACAAAAACAGACCGCGTTACGTATTCCGGCCTCCTCGCCGACGAAGCCCATCGCGACGCCCCCGTAATACCCCTCCCGATTTTTGCCTAACGAGCCAGCCCGCGCCGCTGAGACATTAGCGTTAAACCCCCCAAATAATAATAACCAGACCCAGCCTGTCCCTTGCTGCCCTCCCTCAATGACCCCGTTAAGCCGAGGCCCGTATCCCACAGGGGATACCCTTAGCGAAGCGGTCATTTAGCTTTTTAGTAGTTTTTTGCCCTAGCTGGGGGCCTTAAATTCATTTGAGGCCACCACAGGATTGTCCGGTTGAGCAGCCTTAGTGTGCTGAAGCGCGAATGGTCAAAACCATTTTTTTTATTTATATAAGTATTTATTTAAACTTTATGTACAACGGTGGTACATGGGCGGACTTAATGCAACAAGGCATTCTCTACCAGTCAACCTTTGGGTTAAAAAGTTGGGTCACTGTGGTAGGTGTACAACAAATAAATAAAATACAAAATATATTTTTCATTCTTGTGTAACTTTTATTTTAGTTTTGTGATCATATCAGAAGCGTAACGATTTTTATCCGGTTAATACATACATACGAATTATATTACACATTTACTCGCAAATTGTTAGATTTTCGGAGCAATAGTACCAGATCGGTTCAAATAATCTTCTTTCCTTATTCAATTTTTATTCTATATTTGGTAAGGCCACGCACTTATTATTGCTTTAGAGGGCAGAAACTTTCTGCTGACATGAAGTCAAGAAAACAGCAAAAAGTACACGTGTACTCGTGAGAGAAACTCACAATGGACACATATTTTTAAACAGTTGTAATAGTTTAATAACATTATGTTATATCTGAGCAGTATAGATCGGCTCTATTCGTTAAGATAACTACTTTAATAAACTAGGTGTTTCCCGTCCCGTGCGTCAATCACGTGGCCTGACCCGCGGTATCCGTGTATTTAAAAAAGTTTCCAATTTGAACTGTGAATGGATTTTCCTAATTGATACAGTAATTTCATAGATCCTTTGACAAATACATTAATCGAATATTTCACAAGCAACAAAACTCATAAAGAAAGTATCACACTAACTCGGCATGGTAGCATTTCTGTTTTTTTAAGGGAATTGATCGTAAATTGGCGCTGGAGTGCGCGCCACCTACAGTTCTAAACCGAGACAAAAAACGGGTACAAGCCTCGATGTGCGGATCCATGTGGCGATGAAAAGTGTATCTGGAGGTTAGGAGAACCAGGTTATAAGTACCTCTAGCAGAAACTGTGTTCTTGTGGAGCTAGTAGAGAGTTACTGCCGGAAGCGAAATATGTTCCGCTCATCAGGCTTTAAATGGATATTTTAGAACTAAAATAAGTATTTGTAAAAATCCATGTCTGTCTTTCCTTATTTTTAACCGACTTTAAAAAAAGGAGGAGGTTCTCAATTCGACAGTTTTTTGTATGTTTGCTCAGTGACATTTTCGCCAAATGTCAATCGATTTGGATGATTCTTTTTTTGTTTGGATAAGTATGTACCGGGCTGGTCCAATTTCAATTTGGTGAAGATGTGATGAAGAACTTCGGAGATAGGCAACATCTTCTGGGATTGCTGAAATCATGCGATTGCTGAAATCTGCCTCTTTATTGTTTACAGCAGTTTATAACATCAGGCTGGTACGCTGTGCAGGGGTACGCAGATCACCGCAGATGTGTACAACTTGTACAAGTCAACCATGTTTCTGGGTAAAACTTTTTTGGAACCGGTCTTGATGATTCTTTTTGCCTTGTCAATCCCAAAACAATATTTAACTATGAGCTGGTCTGAACTTGGACTACGAAGGCATACAAAGTAACTCCTTAATGATAAATAGCGCAAGCACACATTGTATGAATAATGTAAAAGTTGTGTTTTTTAATTAAGTAAAATATTAAGTATTTTAAATTAAGTAAAATATTAAAAAAATACGAAGCAGCAACCAAAGCACCGACTTCCGAACTTAAAGCTATTTTATACTTTTTAGTGTGACCTTCTTTATTTAGAAGTCTGTTGTATTTTTTTTTTGTAAAAAACGTTTATTTATTCATCGTAGTTACGTCAAGACAGTTCTGCTACATTTAGCTTTTCATTTCCCCATTTTTGCATAGCATTTTTTATATGAACATGGTTAATTGTTGAAGGCAGGTATATGTATATGTGAAGAATGTTTAAGTAAAAGCCCAATATACGATAATGTGCGGTGCCTATATTAGGCATTGTGATCACGCTTCCGGGCGCACGTACGGCCGTAGACATTCTTAGAGCGTTGAACTCTTTTGTACGACAATATTCGGACAGGATTTTATTGTCCGTAATTTATGTCATTACTTGTTTACATTCACTATACGAGTAACTATTTAATATACCGACACTTTAAATAAAACACGCTAAAATGTTTTATACTAACTCTTGACATCTTGCAACAAAACCGTGGTGTAAACTGATAAAGAAACAATTTGTACAACAATTTAATGACTGGCTTACGTACGGAAATGACTAATGTAAATCATCTGTGGTCGCATGGTGTTCCGCGTTTTTCAGCGGCTTTGCTTTCGTCGAGTCAATTCCGTCAATCAGGGCTAAAACTCACATAGTTGCTCGCGAAATCGGTGCATTTCCTCGATTTTAATATTATATCGAGTGGAGTGGTTGCCGGCGACTGGCGGTGGCGAGGCTGCGGGCGCGTGCACTGGCGCGCGGCAGTAGCACGAGGGCGTCCGCACCGGCCGCACGTCGCGCTCCCACCCAGCATGTCCGCCGCGGCCCCGACCGAGCGCGTTCGCTCTCTCCGCTCCAACGGTACACCGCCGCGCTTCTGAGCCGCTAGCTGACATGTTTACGCCGCTGCTGTTTACCATAACATGAATTAAGTTTTTCTCAGCTGTCCACATTAACGCAATCGTGTGAATGCGCACCGGCTGAAGGATTGCGAAACTGTACAAGTGAAGTTTAAAAATACATTGGCACTAGTGCGAAGTGACGTACATCGAGATGTGTGCGTGCAGCAAGTTTTGCGACTTCTGGAAGAACTCATGCGGAGCAGGTGAGATCCTCGGCCACTTTCTAACGCAGCGCGTGTGCACGCGCCCTATTCCTTTCTAAACCGACACTGTTGGCAAAACTTTGCTAAACTTGTTTGACAATATAAAGTGAAATCGTATCCACAAACGCCGATCAGATCGGTCGTTATTTCAAAAAGAGCTGATCAAATTGATTGAAGCTCAGAGATTGTATGTATTACGAGACGCGTCAATGTCCTTAGTGTATCAGAAACTAATTGGGCCCGTGCCCATACATAAATTGACTTTATTAGCTTCGGCTGTGCGGCAAGATTGACTCTAAGGAAACAACAAAGTAGTAAGCTTGAATAATAATATGCTAACTATGTACCTAATAAAGGAAATAATTAGCAAGAAACATGTTGTGGGTGGTTTTTTTATTCCAAGTCCGTTGTTTACTTCAAGTACCCGCATATTTACAGTAGGTAGTCAGTACATGCAGCCTAATCAATGTAACATGGAAACAATTTATGATTAATTTGCATCTAAAACATTTCCAATACAAATGTTGTCGAAAAATGTAAACAAGCGAGCTGGCGAGGTAATAAGCGATGAGGGCATCGGCTGGACTGGCGTCTAAACAATAACAAAGGAACTGAGTCTGAATGATAATGTGATCATGCCTCTCGCGTGAAGGCTTTCATGACGTTTGGTATTTAATATTCTGTAGCACAGCCTTGTAATCTGTAATTACTGAAGACAAGTTATGACAAGTTATTACAGACTACACTTTCTCGGGTTTAACATAGTTTAGGATTACATGTTAAGGTTTATTCCTACCTTGTTCTGAAAAATGCATCAGTAACTGAAAAATAACATTACAACCCTATTGCACCCTCTGCGACCAAAGTAAGATCCTCTCTGCTGCGGTTGCTGCACCAACCAGCGACACGTGCCAGTCGCACACATACTCGTATAATTATCCGATAGAAAGATAACAGCAAACCGTTCTAATGTCAAATCGTGAACCAAAAACTACATTCACATACATTTCACAACACGAACTAAAGTCACGTCACGATTGATCACTATCGCCATTATTATAATACAACTATATGTTCGTACGTCCGGGTATGCCTGGCTTCGGAAGGATTTAGTTAAGTGAATGTACACTCAAGGTCTGTGACGTCACTCGTTTCGGGCAGGCCTGAACTTCTGTGTTGACGTAGCAACTGGCGTCGCGACTGGTCCGCCTGACAGGTTTATCATCAGACCTTATCCACTGCATCACGTTACACCTTGACACTCTTGTCTGCGGTAATCCAATATGAATGCAATATTCTATTTCCCACATTGATAGTTTGTTTTGCAAACGAACAATGAGGTTGTAACGCATTGAAGCAACTAGATAATTCTCGGTTGAAGACTCTTTTAAAGTCAGTTTTATTCAAAATTGTGCTCAGAGTTGCGAAAATCTTACAGGTTCAGGTAAAGCTTCTTCCTACGGTCACTTTTTTTAAAGCTTTTCTTTTATTATATTAAATGTCTGTTGAACATTGAATTTAATCTACCGGTGCAGGTGGGGCCACTTTAAAACATACAGATAAATCAAAACTCGAGAAGGTAATTTACGATGATAGTCCTTCTACTTCATTGACAAAAAAAAGAAATGCGATGTTATTTTGGTAGATTACTGGCTAGTCTGAAGTTTATTTGATATGGCCTTGATAGTATTTTCTTGATAGGTTCTAGCCCACATTCATATTAAAGCAATAGACCAAAACTGTAAATCTACTTTTCTAATTTATTCAAGACGGTTTTACGCGTGGGAATTATAAATGGATGCCGTATAAACATCGTTAGGCAAGCTAAAATAGGACGTTATTCAATCAAGTAAAACATTTTTGATTTCCTAATAAACTGTGAGTGTCGAACCATTACTTGTATAGTGTTGGGTTCTTCGTTGCCATAGAAATGTATGTTAATTTTGTTTCTTTCATGTCACGATAGTAAGGTCAAAAACAAGTTTAACGGTCTGCTGTAGACTAGATTTGGCCACGGTTTCGCTTGGCCGGTCAACGGAAACGAGAGCATTTGGCTATCACGGTTAAGGAGTGATGCATGGCCTATAAAGTTAGGGTAAGATTTAAGCGCAATTTATGTTACAATAAGTATTTTAGATATTTTAACGGATTGTCTTCACAAAATTCGTGATAAAGGAATATAACAGTAAGTGAGCGCAATAAGTAAGATAGACTATATAATATTTTAATAATCGACTGACGTAGATTTTCATTGGTTTCTATTGACGCGAATCCACTCTTTATACAGAACCTGTTTACAGATTTCCTGCATAGTAATAAGTAGATATAAACTCGCATGCTACTAACACATTTAGTTATAACGGTAAACGTTACAATAACACACAAATGACCTTCAAAATATAACATTGCAGCCGTGGTCAGTTCTCATAAACTCGATTATTTTTTTAAACAATAGCTTCTACAGTTGTCTTAATTAATTGTTAGTATTACAAGTAACAAACTCATCACTCAATCTCGACCTAAATGAAAGCTATTAGTATTGTTCTACTTCGTTTACAAGATGTCTGTGTTTGCAGAAAGTTTCATTAAGCATTATAAGCCTTAAAACAAATTTGTTGATTAGAACAACAATAATATCTGCAAAATAAAGGTGTGAAAACAACAGATATAGCTTTCATAATTAATCATATAACGCTCAGAGATTGGCAACCATCAGAACATATCTATGTAGCGGTGAAGCTCCATGCAGCTGTAAATAAGCCAGATTAAATCTTAATTGGTGTTAAACGACAGTTTGCTGACCTGTACCCTACAAACAATATAAAACCGAGTCGACTGTCGCTGGTTGATGGATCTGCTCCGTGCCTCGTTCGGACTCACCACTCCACTTGCGTGAAACTGTACAGATGCACACACACAGATGCATGTTTAGTGTTACAATGAAAAAACATTTAGTATTCACTCTACTTACGTTTTCTATTTTATAGATGAAGTAACATAATTGTTTAGTAAAAAATACACTTGTGTAAAATATCTTAAGCGATTAGGCCATGTTATGTAGGTACTTAAACTAACAGTATATAATGAGTATTTCACTCTTTATCTGTAGGTACATCATGAACATGATTCATACATAATATAACGAGTAGCCATGATCTCTAAATATAAAGCGCTTTGTCCTGACTGATGGATCAGCGCACAGGTTAAACCGCTGGTGGTATACTCTTGAAAGGAAGAAGAATTCCTTATATAATGGATAAGATCCGATAAGGAAGGATTTTGAAAATCCATTCCTTAAGATAGTCAAATAGGATTTGAAGTTTGACTGGGAAAAGTGTGTTTTCATGACCAAAAGGCGATTTAGGGGGTGTTTGTATCTGTATGGAAGATTTGTATTCTTTGGATCAATAAACTTGAAACACGAATAACAACCTAAGTAAATAAAGGTCGAAATTATTAGTTTTTTACTACACCCAAACGACGATTTAGTAGGTGTTTAATTTAGAATGGAAGATTCGTATTCGTTGGGTTAATAAACTATAAACTACACCCAAAAAAATAAATATAAAATGAAGGTTTTCATATCAATGTCCAGGTCAGCTAAATTAATTGACATATAGGTTTCCTTTATGATGTAACGATTAAAAATAATGTTTCGGAATGGACAGAATATTTCGTATGGGGATAAGTTCCCATCGGAAAATTTTCGATTAACACGCGGGCGAAGCAACTGGCAGAAGTTAGTTTATTATATGTACCTACTATTGTTTCTTCTATCGATACAAGAAAAGAAACTAACTCCAGTTCCTCTTGAAGTAAGAATCCTAAGAATACTGCCATGGTCACTCTAAACATTGAGGAAGATAGTAACACTTGCATAGGAAGTTTTACTATGTGGTATAACTTCATAGGTAAATCTTGATTTATTTATATCATCATTACATAAATCATGTAGATTACTCAGCCCAATAGTCTAATGATTTAGGTGAGCGAAATATTTATTTAAGATGTAAAAAGAAAATTAAACAAGGAATAACAGAAAATTAACAAATTCAACTGCTGAGATTTCCACCAAAATTTTTGTAACCGACTAATTCGAGCGACCCAGCTTTCGTCTCATAAACGATGCACTAACTTAAGTTCGTTCAGAAATATGTACATGTCCTGTTGGCGGTGAGCTAATGCAGCACAATATATCATAAGGTCGCGAGGAGGGGCGACTTTTCCCGTCAAAAGTGGGCCGTCGACGTAACGTGGCCGATTGCTTCCTGAAGCTAATAATTATGTAGAAGGATCTTTGTTTATATTTGCGGTAACATTGCAACATTGGTTGCATAGTAGCACAATGCCAGCCCAAGATTTGCTCAGAATTAATTAACATAGATAGATATTAACATTGAGATAAAAAAAATCGTAATTTTTATACTTTATATTTTAAGGATATTTGTGTTACCACCTTAACTAAATTTTTACACCAAAATGCTTTATAGAGATTATAATATCGTTTCGTGGTGCAACAAAAACCTATAAATACCATCGATATATTGCGGTTGTGACAAAAAAAAACAGAAGGTTATTGAAATCAACAAGCAATTCAAGGCGACGATAACCTACTAATCGTTAATTACTTCACTACGACCTTTTTGTTTTTACCTGACGGAATAACGAGCGGAAAAGTGTACGTACCCAGTTGGTCACTATTTCCACAACAGAGCAGAGGTGCGTGTCCGATCCCTGCGATTTCTCTTACTTTGATAACGTGCCAACATTTCCAAATATGTCTGACATTGCAATTGTCGTTTTTTTTTGTTTCTCGCTTTTTTTGCCAGCCTTTATTTTTCAGTCTTTATTTTAAATAGGCAACCTTTGAAAATAGAACGGATATTTCAAAATCATTCATCTTCTGAGCATCCTCGTCGCAGTAACTCCAACCTCTGTGAAGTTAGGAATATTACTCAGTTTTTCTTAGCAAATAAAATCCAACTATATCAACCTGAATCACGCCTCTCTGCTGTAATTAGTTATCGACATACCAAAGTATTGTTCTTTCCAACTTGATTGCATCTCGTGGAAATCTTAACTGCCGTAATTTTTTGTATAAATAGTGATCGTACCTATTTGGCGCATTATAAACAATTCTGAATGAGAGTCAACAGACAGAGACTGACAGATAACGCACAGTCGAAACTACTGGTTGTAGAAAACTGACATTTTGACATGTAAAGGTTCTACACTCCATACGGGACCACTAAGAGAGGATTTTCCCGAAATTCCAACGAAAAAGGAAAAAAACGGGACATTTGCTTGCGAAATCGCGGGAAGTGAAGGTTTTTCATCATGTTGATCTTCATAATATTGTTCTTCCATGAAACGTGCATGAAACTGTGACAAATAGATGACAGCTTTTTATTGTCTGCTAGAGAATTTAGCCGTAACGTCTACTTTTGTTTTCATTAGAAACCTTGTTTTATTAATAAAACCATTTTTTAATTCAAACAAACTAAAATGATTGACGGTTGCGTAAATAAAAAATAGTAAAGTCGTCATTCTTATCGCAAACAACTTAGCTATTAATGTTTTCGTATATTGTAATGTACCGAGATGGCTGATGAAATGCAAGACGATTAGTATGCATTCACTAGTCTCATCAACATTTTGTTTACTGCGCACTGAGGAAGATCGTTGAAAAATAAAATAACTTGTAATGCATCGTGCAGCATGTTATAGCCTGTATATCTACAGACTGTATACCTTTAAATGTTTATTTTTATTTTATTTTCACCGTCCAAAAGCCTGGGATGTATTATTTACAAAAAGACGTAACGAAGATGATTTTTAAAGAAAACTTTTAGGAACAAATTGAAAGTTTTCCTATCAGCTGAAACCGTGTTATCATTGGTTCGAGCCAAAAGCCAAGGCTTCATTGCAGTCACGCAATCAGGACGTGGGGAGCTCGCGACTCTTTGCTTAGTGTTGATTGTATTGCGTTACTTGACATTAAACATTGACCACTTTATCGGGTAAGGTTAGCGGTGACATTGGATGTAGGGATGTCCCTTTAACTGAAGATACTGCTATGTCCCACAGTTGCATTAAAGTGCCAAAATAATGAGATTAAGTATGATTTTGTAATCTTATTAATAAGGTATCAGACGCGGAAAACACGTTCAACGCAGAACACATAATAGTTATCAGGTATATTCAGTTAAAAGTGTTTTAAGATTTCTTTATTTTGAAAATATATTATGTACCGTACAACAATAAATTTTCATATAGATAATTTAATCCATTTGAAATACTAGCACTACTTTGAAATGTAAAAATAGTACCTATACTCGGCGATGCCAATCTTACGCGAGGAAGCCTTTCAAATAAGATCCTGTAGGAATAATATCCGCGCTATGCAATATTCATTCTATTTCGCTCGAGAATAGACTTCTTTATGAAATCAAGTGTACTGAGCCCACAATAATAGTAAAGATAAAAAGTAGGAAAAGCCGGCAGTTACTTTAATTGCAGTTGTTATCTGGATTAGAAACCTCTGTGTACCATTAAATTATATCATTGATATAGAAAGACCTTGGGTTTTCACTTATTCATCACGCCTTCGTATAACTTTGTTGTCAGCATAATATGTATTCAGATTTGCTTCTAGCAACATCTTTATTACATTCCTAAATACTGAGATGATTCCTAAGATTGAGGTAATATGAAAGATAAAAGGCCATTGAAAAATTCTATCTTGCATTTTTTTATGTTTGAATTTAAAATAATATTATTTTTGCTATGCTGCTCACATAATAATAAAACTTAGTAAAGTAGTTCGTAAAGTAGTTAGATCTTTTAAAGTTTAGCACTTACAAAATCAAGTGAAAACAGTTTCTAGTGTAGGCCCTGATATCTGCGATGTTGCATTTAGAAAATAGAAACAAAAATATATATCACTCACAATCAGATCGGCATTTCTACAAATTTTCAACTTTCGTTTACCCTTTAAACAGTACGTTTAAATTTAATCTAAAAATTAAATACAATTTCTGATAGAAATGTTATTTAGTTATTCAGTCTGAGGGGGTGAATTCAAAGATCACTCGGTCCGCGCGTGTGTGGATTGAGTGATCTAAATAAATCGTTATTACTTTCTGAAATGACGTTCAAATGAATTGAAAATTAAAAAAAAAAACAAACGGTTGAAATTAAAATGAAGACCAAGATGGCTGGCTGGATGACTTTTTTTGAGTGTTCTAGTTAATTTTACCTACCTTACCTGAAGTTTTACAAATTGTTTACTTCTCCAACATGTTTTTACAATTATTTAAATCCTACCTTATTTTATAAACATTACGAACGAAATAGTTTATAAAAATATCACTCAAAGGTACGCACATATAAGGATTATCACCCTATTTAATGTTTGGGATCCCCGACCGGTCATAAGACGCGGCACCCCACACAATTTAAATGACCTTTCGTGTCGTACGAACGACACGCATTTTTCTGCGAGGTGCGGTTTAAGCGCTTTCAGCGTTTCAGACAATGTCGTCATCAGAGTTATTATTTCTGATCAGGTGCAATCGGTCACAGACGATCGGTTCGTTCGAAATCGTCACCGCGACGGATCCATTGGTCACACTGATCGCTCTGGACTGCGCCCGCGCAGGTCGACCGTCTCAAACTTAGCTATGCGTTTTGATACTGAAGCAGGTTGACGACCAAGAGCTAACCTTAGCACAGTTTATGTAATGTTGACGTGTGAGCTAGTCTTAACACGCCAATAAGTAAACCGTTCTCAGCTACGTAAACTATGTATGATTAGCTCTTCACGTAAATCAATCGTTGTTTGCAAAAAAAAATAAAACCAAATCTTAGATATTCTCACAAAAAAAGTTGATAAACTGGTTCTGCAATGACGTGAGTATCGCGACATCGCGACAATGTGATACAATACAATTTTAAGATGACCATAAAATGATCGTCGAGACGACCACGTCTCAGGAAGCAATTTCAAGGTTTAGATCGATGTGTTAAATGCAAATCATGATTAATGTATTGATTGTCACTTCTTTATTAATTACTTACAATCAATTTGTTTAGCAAACGAGAACATTTTGAGTTAGATATTTTCTATTATTCATAGTAACTAATCAATGTTTTAGAACAGAATTCCATAAAAAAGGTTCTACACAGTTACTTTTACTATTAAATAAAAGCTATGCCAATGGTTTTGGTGTCAAGCCAGGAGCACCAGTCATCTTTACATTAATTACGCCACAACTTGGATGTTGAATACTGATCAGCATACAGGAAAATTTGGAATGACCGATCACACTAACAAATAAATTTTACCCACATGAAACTACGATCATTCAAATAGTTGATATTGATTATAACAAAATGATGTCTCATCTATATTATATTATATATAATTATCTATACTATAATATTATAAAGAGGAAAGATTTGTATTTTTATATTTTTGTATGTAACGAATAAACTCAAAAACTACTGGACCGATTTCAAAAATTCTTTCACTATTAGAAAGCTACATTCACCCTGAGTAACATAGGCTATATTTTATTCCCGTATTCCCACGGGAACGGAAACTACGCGGGTGAAACCGCGGGGCGCTGCTAAGTTAATAAATAAAACAAAAGAATACCTTAAGTTTGTACTAGTGGACACACGGAGAATATCTGAGGCTGTTGGAGCGCTCTATGTAATCATAGTTAATGGAGCATTTTGATTGTTATATAACTATCTGATTTATGTCAATGTCACGTGGTCCAGACGGGTAATTGAGAGCTCGGTACACGCGGTACATGTGTGGGTGCAATATTGGTGCAAAACATTTAGTGGTGGCTCTTCACGCCGTGTTGGCGACAAACAAGACGGTCAATTCCTGAAGAAAGTCATTTGTAATTTACAAAATTAATAACATTCCAAAGAGTGGCGCGTTGGATCAAATGAGAAAAGATTAGGCACTTTGTTAGCCAAGTTTGATGAGCTGTATGAAATCAAGTTTGTAATGACACGAGCGTGTGAAGGTGAGCGACGCCGCCACCGCGGCCGCCGCGCGCCGCTGCGACGAGTCTAGTTCCGCGACAAGTTGAGACAAAGAGATGATGCGACTGGTTTAATTAAAACTCTGTAAGTGTAGAAACTAATACAGATTCTATATACATAATTTTTGAAAAACACTCATACAGGATAGTTGATTTTTATATTTCCCCACTGAATATCATGTACCTACTTACCTAGTTGTATATCTAATTAAACAAACTTCTTTCGATAGTTCCAAACCGTCTACCTTCGTTCGTTATTATTGAAAATCCTACGTAAATCTACAGCATACTGTCTTGATTCACATTCGCATAAGCATTGCTGGTCCGATTGTTCCACATTAGTTGTCCCCATGACCCGTTCCTACGTGCATCTGCCTGGCCTATGACCTATTCTGCTGAACTGCAGTAAATTGCTCTATTAGACCAGTGTCTCCAGACCACCAACGACTTTAATAAAGTCAAGGAGAGCATCTTTCGTTTGATAGTAAACTAGAACAATGGTAAATTAAAACAGTTTATACAAACCAATTAAATGAATAAATTGATGTTTAATTTAACTGAACGTTTACTCGTTTACGTTTATAGTAGGCTTGTGTTTGAGTTCTTGGTAAAACTTAATGAATTCGACCAAGTATCCCCGTTAGAATTACTGTACACTGAATTAACCTACTCACTAATTATATCGGTCATGAGCAGTGGCTGGAATAGGTAGATTGATTTGGGGTCAATAACCTGAAACGTAGATATGAATATGGACATGCCTCCGAGATTCCGGGATCTTACTTTTTTCCGGAATTTCAAAATTGTTAGGAATATGCAGAATGTGTAGGATAAAGACATATCAGCACTCGCTAATGCCCTTGTGGTAAGTAGAGTTATAATTATTCCCGCCATATTAATAATATTTTACTAGATTTCTAAAAAAAAATATTTCATACGAGTATGTAGTGGTTTAAAAATCCATAGTACATACATTCAAAAATAATTAATTCAATCCCGTAAGTACTGAAATGAAATCCCGGGAAAAAGGCTTATCCATATTATGATTTCTACGACAGTTCGTGATACAAGTAGGTACATAAAAACAATTTACTTACTCTGGCCACTGATTTGATTGATTGGGACCAATTAAAATGTCGCTTCTTATAAACTTGCAACGGTTTTATAATAATTCTCTAACTATAATATTATTATTAAAACAGTTTTGAAAACCAGTTTCAACTACACTCGTATTTAATTTACGTATTCAGTAGGTAAATATCGCGATAATATATTTATTAACGGTGAAAAATAGTTAACGGTTCTGGGTAAGTTTAATCTGATGACTACAATTTAATCTTTAAGTATCTGAATATAAATATCTGAATATTTTATGAAATAAGTTAGGTTATGACACGTTGAACTTTGTCCACCATATTAATACATATACGGGTACATATTATTACTTCGTTGTCAATTACAAACCTCACAAGTCAAAAATCACAGAGCAATTTTCTCTTAACAACGCCCGGTACAAGTTTTTTACAGAAGACAAGACTAGTAGACTTTTATTGTAACTAAAATTTACTTCAGCCATGTTGTAGTTGTAGCTAATTGCTTTTATTCCAACCCAAATAATTAACACCGGCCTAAGTACCGGAGACGTCCAAGCAATGTTGGTCAACCTTACAAAAGGAATGAGAAAGGTCACTCGTAGTAAATAATTAATTCAAAGAAACAACGACCCATTATTAAGGAAATGTTAAGTTTACCTGTGTGTGTATATGTGGTCCTGATTTCTAATGACTTGACATGATGGCACGCGCGGCTTGATGGACGAGCTCGTTCTATCGATCCACCATTATGGCTCACGGCTCAGCGCATTGGCACATGTCGTCGTCGACTAAACCAACATTTAACATTGATTACGATTCATAAAACATCTATTTTGCATCTACTACTAGTTAGCAATTTTCATAAAGCAAGAATACCAACTTACTTTATTTACACAACATATTTCAAAATCTAAAATTACACTCAACAATTTGGTTTTCGACATCTCTTCATTAGTACGAGCTAAAAATATTTCTTTTCACAAGGTACTGCTAATTGTAACGTACAATTTGATCTAACTATAATCCGGTCTGCATTCTGAAGCCAGTATCTTTCCAACAGCTCTCAATTCATGTTAATTTATAATATGTACATATATGAAACTCCAAGTCCTTTATTTGGTTGCTAACTGCCGGATAAGATCACTGAGATCTTAGCATGAACATGTCATCTATCAAAAAGGTCCATACAGCTGAGATCGCTTTACCTACGGCACTTATCCGCAAAATGTTACGACATAAATAAATGTTATAGACACTTGCATTATCAAATGAATTTTAATTGCCATAATGGCTCCTTAGTAATCTTTCAGCTAAACATGAAAGAAGATTAGGTGACGTACACAGGGTTGCGGGATTTGTTCGAAAGAGTTACCGCGGCCCTGGAACGCATAGGGCACAGGAAGGATCACGGGTGGGTTTTAGTCAGTAAAAGTCTGACACTCCCTACCGCTCCACCCAGGGCGGGAGGGGTCATTTGATGATTTCCCATCCAGAAAAAAAAAAAAAAAAAAAAAAAAAGGTGACGTACACAGACATAAAACGTACCAGTTTTAGTTATGCCTTTACGAAAATGTTATATTTTCTCCAGTGTTATCAGTGCCAAGGAGAATTGTTGGAAAATTTCCATTAGACAAGGTAGCAGTTAGGTAGTTAAAGGAGTACCCGTGAACTTGATGACTTGTATGAATTTAACGCTTTCAGTTTCTCCTTTTTGGGACTAATGGTCAAATAATGCAACTTACTGGGGTATTACAAGTTAGGTGGCTTCGTGTTCTCTTTTTAGCTTATTTAGAAACTTATGCTCGTGGATACAGTATTCGTTCGACGATAAGCGTTGTAAGATACCAAAGAAAATACATGTATTATTAAATACTACCAATAGAATGTGCCAAACTTCATCTACACTAATATTATAAAGAGGAAAACTTTGTTTGTTTGGTTGGTTGTAATGAATAGGCTCAAAAACTACTGGACCGATTTTAGAAATTCTTTCACCATTCGAAAGCTAAATTATCCACGAGTAACATAGGCTATATTTTATCCCCATATTACCACGGGAACGGGAACTACGCGGGTAAAACCGCAGGGTGCTGCTAGTAATACATATACCTAGGTATTAGTTATGATTACGTTGGTTTTCCAGTCGCGAACCGATACTTACAACATAATATCCAATGGCTTGTGCACACACAACATGAACACAATGTTCGATTAATGGATGCACTTCAAAGACTAATGACAAGCTCTCCATAAGTGCTGAATTGTGTCCTAATACCGCCTTTTGTTTTAGTTTAATCATGCCGGGAGTCTGAAATTATCTCCAGGGAACAAACACCCAGGATAAAAAAATATATTTAATCTGTATTTTTACAAAAAATCGTCAAAATTGGTTAAGCATGAAAAGTACGAATGGAACTCCTTCTGTCTAAAAAGAGAGAGTTCCATTTGCATTTTTTATCTTTAAAAAAATAAATTTGACATTTGGAGAACTTACTCTGCCAGGGCAGCGGATGCATTATTTCTGACTCAGAACGCTTGATAATCGCTCGCTCAATGGTCAATCTAATCCTTAAAACATTAATAAATTATATTTTCAACATTGTCGTGTAAAGAAAATATGCCAATAAAACATTTTGATTGTCCATTGTTATACAACTGTGCCACTCAGTTTTTATCAGCAATAATACAGATTAAGCTCGCTCGTTAAGCCTAATCTGATTCTAAAGTAATGATGAATTGGATTAAAAACGTTTAGCTGGTGACTTAACGTGGTATTTTTATTTAAACCTCTTTTTATATACCTTCTTCACTGATTGATTTAACGAGCCTTTTTCCAACTTTGTTCGGACCGGCCTCCAAACTAACTCGACACAGACGATAACCAGAATTTTATAATAAGCGAGTACTCTCTATTTGAACTCTACAACCCAGTTACTGGACATCATGATATACTTTAGTTATAGGTAAACGCGTATTTTAAAAAGCCTTAAAATAGCTTGATAAGGTTAAACTCTGGTATGATTTTAGTAGTAATTTAGCCATCACTGCAGCATAAAGTATCATAGTAACCAAATACAATACAATGCTTAACCCACCACCATACAAATGAAGAGAGTATTCTTAGCCATGTCGTTATCTGATATTCGGGTTTCCATCCGTAAACAACTGTCAAAGACGAATTTGATACAACGTACAACAACCCGTACGGCTTAGTTATCCAGTGCTTGCTGAAGTTATGCAAGGATTAGTTGCTCATAGAACATACACAATGAAAACAAGATAAAACCTAATTTGTTACGATCAGCAACACCACACGAAGCCAACCAAAGTCTACACATTCATGACCTCACCTGCGTCGAAGTCGTGTTTTATCCTAGAATTAAATTAAGCTGAAAGATTTATCCAACGCCATAGAGGCGTGCGTGCACTTACAGCCATTAAACTCGGAACTCACATGGTACATAAAAAGAGTTCCACTTTCAGGTTATTCACTACAAAATGCTTATTGTCTGAGTTACTTTGATTGTTATCAGAACTTTAGACAAAGACATTTCCGCGAAAATATTTACCCTCTTTTTGGCTGTACTTATGTGTAGGTGCACTGAAAGGATGCATCAGAAAGTAGGGAACCCACTGTTAGCGGGTCATAAAGAGCTTTTAAAAACTGTAGCAATGAGAAGGAATTTACTGATTTTTTTTTGTTTTAACTTCACTATTACACAAGATATATAACTACTGGTATTTGTTCAAAATTTGCTCGTAAATAATCTATTGAGCAAATCTATAGCTGACAGCCATATCAGTCTGTGCAAAATAAAATATTCACACATAAATAATTAACCAGTCCCACAGGAAGATTTAAAAACGTGCGGTTCGCGTGATTGGGGTCATCCCTTGTTATATCTAGACATATACCGTATTCTATGTAACATGTCAACCAGCTGATTTTACCCTTTTTGAAAAATGTCACGTCACGATTATGGTCCGAACCATTCGTGCCGAACTGGAACAACTGAGCTACGGGACCTTTGTGTAGAAGAAACCCTATTAAAAGCACATGAGTATGATGGTACATGTCGGTTGTTCTAACCCGTTTCCTAGCACTAAGGCGATGGTTGATAAATCAAATCACCAGCAAATGCTACATCCACGTTTTGTTCACAAAATATAATACACATTAAAAAACAAATGTCAAAACATAGAAATAGATTCCTAACTTCTTCATAAAATCTTTTTATGAGTGTTGTCCGAAAACTGTTGATAGCAGTTTTATCTTTAAATGAAAACCAAATTAAGAGATTGTGTTATTTTTATTCACATTATTAGGCACAACTTTTTCACTTAAAACAAGATATAAGGCTATCTAGTTTGCAAGTCTGTACAAACTGTCGTATTCCTGTCAAAACTCCTGTCTTAAACTTAAGTTTAAATGATTATAATAAATAACACAGATGTAATCAAGTGTGAATTATTGCTGCCACATATGGCATTATTTTTACTTGGTCCATGTTTGATAACCGTCACTGTTGCAAAAACCTTCGAACAGGGTATATTCTCCTCCAGAATCTGGAAAAAACATCACCATGTCAAATACTCTTGTGTTGACAGTTCCCCTAGACGTTTTAATGGAACGCACTTACTGTCAAGCTTTCCGTAGAAATCGTGGCAATTGTCCTTCCAAAACCCGCATATTGTTGTCTTGTACTTATTATACGAACATAATATATCAGGTCTGCAAGAATAAAGAAAACCAAAAAATCTAAATAAAACATTATCTACTGTAATAGGTATATCAATGCAGATTATAAGAACATATATCCTTGTTTTTAATTTAATCAGCGATATAGTCTCAATAAAAAAATAATGAATCGCAAAATGTATGTAGGTACGCTCATAACATTAGAACGACTGCACTAAATTTAATAATTATTTTTTTGTTCTGTTCTTAATTGTCCGAACAATGTTTGTAATGAAAGAAAATAACTCCGAAAAATCTGAAAACAGCAGCTGAAACCGCGTGACACAGCTAGTTATAAATAAATAATAAACAAACTTGACAATTTCCCAGCAGTTCAGGAGATTGGTTAAGCAATCTGTGGCGTTCCACAAACCACGGTTTATAGTATCGAACTTGATTGGCACGAAATATCTGGTCACATTAGGAAGATATTGACCATCGATCACATGGTATTCTGAAACTGAAATGGTCATGTTTAACAAAGCCTTAGGCTGAGGCTACAGTAGGCAGCGATTTGCGATGCGACTGGAAAAGCGAAACGAGAAAAACATGGTATGGCTACATTACAAGCGAAATTCCGGCGTACATACATTCCGCGATGACGTGGCTACAGTACACATGCTCCACAACGAAATAGCAAGAGCGATTCATGCGGCTACACTATAAAAAGTACAGTTGTAATGTAGCCGCTATCATAACAAAGACTCAATTTGAATCAGTCTTTTTCTTAAAATGCGATCAAATCATCCATCGCGGTTTACTATACGCATAATGTAGCCACACGCATGATTAGTAGAACTATTGAACTAGTCGTGCAAGTGAGAAATTTTCTAATAAATTCGCTTCAATTTCGCTGATATGTTGATGTAGCCGATGCCGTGATTACAGTAATGTTGTTCCTATCGCATAAAGAAATCAAAGATCACCTAGTATTATTTGATGTACGGTGTAGCCATATACGTGAGCATTCATTTACTCGTTTTAATCGCTCATGTGTCGCATGTCGCATCGCGGCCTAATGTAGCCTCAGCCTTACTAAAGACAAATAAAGCTCTAACTTGACTACACGATAAGTTTGATAGTTTCGGTAAAATGCGCGGCAGAATGTCGAGCCCTTCGCCCCCGCCGACACTGATATAGCTGATAAAACAAGAGCTATTGATTCAAATCCGTGAAAGTGTCGAAGGACATAAGATATAAAAGATTGTTACGTACTGTTTATCAATATAAGTACACCAGAAATAAAACCTACAAGTAGTATTTTCATAATTCTTTCTGTATCGACACTTCACAGCGACCACTCCAAATACCTGCGCGTTACAAAATGGCACACTGATGGAGTTGTTCAAAACTAATTACCTATTGCACACGCTCGTTAACTAGATACAATGCACAATCATCTCTCTGGTTTTCCGATCGAAGAGCGAAAGGGGTCCTTGGGAAAAACTAAAAGTCTTCATAATCTTTAAATATTTCAAAATTTTGCGTTACTGCGGACCACTTTCTGAATTTTCACTGTATTCGAAATTAAGAAAGTGTCAAAACCTAGTTCGACTGACTGTACTTAAGTTTGGCAAATATTCAACTAAACATTTTTCAATCATTAATTGGGGGTTACTCTGGTTACTCACCGTCCGTTCGAACTGTAAAACTGTAAACCATGATATTTAACGTACTTATTTATTGTATTATAACGCCACTGCATTTTATCATATAAGTCCATCAGAGCCTGATTATGAATATAAAAAATGCTCGCGTGTTTTATTTGTTTTTATCGTATTTCGATGAAACAATTATATTTTTCTACTCTTGTAGTTAGGTGTAGCGTTGTTGACTGTGCTCAATTTATGTACTTACCAAAATTATTTTGTTCAGGTGAGTTTTACGAAAGCTTGATCAATATGTACTACAGCTAATGTGTAGTAATGGCGCCTGGACTCCAATAAGTGATCCACGGATAACGTACTCTATACATTTTTAACGAGACACGCTATCGATTGACCTGCCGTCTCGCATTAAACCATTCACATAAACGGGGAGAAATAATGAAATAATAATCTTCAATAACAGACCACGAACGAATTAACGTTTATTCGACAGCTCTATATTTAGTTGTTAGATTAACGATAAGGTTCTTGATTCCGCACTTAGGTCTTATTAACAATGCATATATCTATGTACACAAAATTACTAACGTTTAAGTTTGTAATTTTTTTTTTTTACAAACTATTAATAATTACGGGTATATTGGAAACTTTTGAATTTATATGGGATTTATTCTATGCAAAACTATTTTTTTATAATAAGTATATCCAGAAATTATAATCTAACGAGGCTTTATTACAATGTTACGGAGTTTTCGGTGACACATACATACATACAAGTATTTACTAATACATTGGTAGATAATACAGAATACATCTGGCCATATTGCCACTTTTCAGCGTACGAAACCAATATTGCTAATGGGATTCATAAAGTAATATGAGTGTAACTCGATGCCTCAATGGAGTCATTCACACATTTTATATATCGGTAATTAACTAATTACCGAGGTTATAGTTTTGATGGTGTGAGGTATATTTATAATGTCAGTATTCTTTTCTACGTAATATTTGACGCTAGTGGTTTGTATATGTATTATATTCTAAATCTTATTTTACTAACCAGTTCCAATTTCAATTGCTGCACTGGCACTTGCCACATCCGTGTGAGATCTATCATTATCACTCTACTGCGTGCTTTGAAACAGCATCTAAATTAGACTGGAGTATGAAGATCAAGGTGATTTTAGCATCGTCAATCAAGCAATTAAAACAAGCAACAATAATTTCTTCATACGTAAACACTAGTAAACTTTTAAAAGTTTGGCTTTATAGTGAGGACGACAACGGTTTTATATAATGTAGAACTGGGTCACCGGAACAGGCTATAAACTAACAATGCGCTGTATTCATTCACATGATCGTCCGCAAAATGCCCACCTGTCTCTATTCTATACGTATTTCCATTAACACCAATTCGAAGCTAAGTGAGACTGCACCGAACTCAAACGAAACGCAATTAGGACAGCCGAGGTGAGACTTACATTTAGGTTTTGTTTACATTGACTTTGACAACGACGCGGACGCTAATTCGCAAGGGGCTTTAACCTCTTTATCTGCAATACGTGAAAATACAGAAAACATCATAAAGACTATAATAGAATGACCTAAATGTCAACTGGCGAGTGTATCTGTATGGAGTCATTAACTCCGGGCAGAAATAGAGCTGAGCCCGAGTTGTGCGTGGTGCACCGCGTGCACGTCCACGCACCGCTCCGTAGGTGTGTCTCACTGTCTCACGTATGAGGTGCAAGCGCCCGCAGCACGCCAGCTGTTCCCGTACCCGTCACTAGCAGCCGACTAATTACTTAATAAGCATTCTAAATATACATTTCTACTGACGCTAATTGTGGCGACAGACCACAGTGCCCAATCAACAAATTAAGAATACACTGTGATGCGAAGTCACTTTCATACATTTAGGTATATTTGTGTGTTCTTTAATGTGTTGTTTACTTTGCTACAATATTCATAATCCTATTTCAATATCTAATTATGTATTTTGCGGTGACCCTATCCAGCTTTCGGCGCACTGTAGAGTCGCCTTAGCCAATTCTTACAAAGAATTCACCAAGAGGTAAAAATTCCAACATCTTATTTTTGGAACGAAAATGGTATCTAAAGATACGCAAAGTATCAAGTCTATTTTTCAGGTTATTAATACGACTTGTAAAACTTATTTGGATTATTAGCGTATATCAGGTAAAAAGTGCGGTTTGGGCGCCCGAAAATTAACACATTCCATCCCAATATAAATCGGTCGCAAATTTCCGTTGTGACCCGTTTGACTTGTATAATTATCTATACTAATATTATAAAGAGGTAACCTTTGAGTTTGTAACGATGTAAGGGCGCTTTCAATTTATGCGTTTCTTAACGGCCTGCTGCGGTGCCGAAGCGGTGCGTTAGTCGTACAGCGCACGGACGGTCGTATTTTTCCATACAAAACGCGCGGTGCGGCAACAGTGCGGCACCGGTACCGCGTACGCTCGACAACAGGACGGCAACCGCACAAACATCACGTGTTCATTTCAGTGTTGAATAGTGCGATGAATAGACGTCAGAGCTAATTCCATAAAATTTTCATTTAATTATTTATTATTACTATAAAGTTCAAATCAATCTCCAGGATCTCAGACACAGACATTGACAAACAGTCAGGTACAGTCCGCATCGGATGAACTTAGAGCAATCTCATCCGCCTCTAATTTAAGTGGAGATTCTGATGCTTCCATATAATAGCGATCTTTTTACAGATGATATTTCTACATAATAATTTAAAATAATATAATATTATGCAGAAATATCATCTGTAATGTAATAATAATAAGAAAATATACATAACTTTCTTTTTGTAGTAATTAATACAAATCCAAATACAGAATAGAGTCCATGGCTTGACTGATGTCACATCACTAGGATACAAACGCACGGCAGTCAAATACGCTTTCAATTTAGGCGTTTGGTGCCGGACCGCTAACGCACTGCAGCGGCCCGGCAGCGAGATATAACCAGCGGCACGTTAAACGTGCGGCAGCGGTCCGACACGAAACGCATAAATTGAAAGCGGCCTAAGGGGTAATCTCTGGATCTACTGAACCGATGTTCAAAATTATTTCACCAATAGAAAGCTTGGTTATTGTGGAGTGTCATAGGCTATATTTTATCCACGTATTGCCACGGGAAAGGGAACAACGCGGGTAAAACCGCGGGGCGCTGCTAGTATCGTATAAAGATTAAGTGGATGATATCTTAATAAAAAATATCTTAAAAAATAACAATAAATGATATGTCGCAGCAACCTAACTGAGATTGTATAATGTGTCGTAAAAACAACTTGTTGTGACTCTTTGTTCTTAATGCCATGTCGTAATGGTTTCTATTTTTGCATGAAAACAGTCCTAAGTCAATAATGTTATAAAGATTGAGATTTCTTCTCGTTCTCCGGTTACTGCGCCTGATAAGACTGCGAGGCAGTGTTGGGCACAATTGAATTAATTTTTTAATTGTAGATGCAAACAATTACAATTTTTATTTCAACTAAATTAATTGCAATTAAATTAATTCAATTATTTTGTAATTGTGAAAAGCAATTAAAATCAATTGCAATTAAAACTGTTAATTGTGGTTTACGATTAATTCAATTGCAATTAAAATTTTATTTGCAATTAAATTAATTGTTTTAAACAATTAATATTTAATTTAATTACGTATTTGATTAATGTAAATATGGTAGGAGTCCATAGCGTGCACCAGCATCCGCAGCAGTGGAGAGACTTTTCTCTTTTGCTACGATGACAAATTTACCAAGCAGTCATAAATTAACAGACCAAATGTTTGAAAAGAGGGTCGTGTTGAAGTGCAATCTTAACTATTCAAAGAACACATAAATAAGAACAAAACAAGAACAAATGAATAGTTCTCTCTCTGAACAATCACGAACAATGCTTAATGTGAAAACCGATTTAAATAAAGTTTGATTTATAAAAGTTATTTTCTTTGCATTTAAAACCACGGTTATCCTTGTTTCCTATAACCATCCAATCCTGAATTATTCTAGTTAAGTACCTTTTTTTTTCTGGATGGGAAATCATCAAATGACTTCTCCCGCTCTGGGCGGAGCGGAAGGGAGTGTCAGACTTTTACTGACTAAAACCCACCCGTGATCCTTCTTGTACCCTTTGCGTTCCAGGGCTGCGGTGACTCTTTCGAACAAATTCCGCAACCCTAGCAGGCACTGACCCTATGGGGCACCGTCTACGTTGCTGACGGCTCTTTGAGGCGCGCGTGGAACACGACGCGCCGTCGACTCGGGCCTGGTTGCTATCGGACGGCGAGCCACCCATAGCTCGCCATCCTCAGGCCCGCGCAGCAGGTGGCCGGGAATCGCCCTGCGTTTCCCGACGCCTGGGGCGTCTTCTTCTGTTGCGGCGGCTGGAGCGAGGGGCTTCCCTCTCTCGCACGCGCTCCGCCTCCTCCTTCGCTAGCATTACTGCTTCGCAG
The DNA here is from genome assembly GCA_905332915.2 of Hecatera dysodea. Lineage (NCBI taxonomy): Eukaryota > Metazoa > Arthropoda > Insecta > Lepidoptera > Noctuidae > Hecatera > Hecatera dysodea. Next base: position 12,525,339 of record HG995299.1, on the reverse strand, counting down.
AAGGAGGCGACCGCTTCCCATGCCTCTTCGCTCCGGACCATGGCCCGAACCAGGGCCAGACGCGAGAGGTCGCCGACGCCGATCGCCTCGACGAGGACACGGCGGTGCTCCGCCCAAGCAGATTAAGGAGAATGCTCTTGTATTGTTTGCATTATGATTTTCAGTTACTGATACTTTAATTGTTAATTGTAATTGTAAAAGTGTATCAAACAATTAACAATTAATCAATTGTAATTGCAAATTTTTACAAGCACAATTAATTTAATTGTAATTGCAAAGTTTTACAAGCACAATTAATTAATTGTTAATTGCGATACGTTACAATTACAGTTAATTATTTTAGTTGTTAGTTGCAACTAAATTTGGCAATTTAATTGTTAGTTGTTAATTGTTTTCACAATTAGTTTTTGCCCCACTCTGCTGCGAGGTGACTACGTGTGGTACAGCACACAGTTGGATGGCAACACCGACTCTCGTCAAATGACGTCAGATTCACGGATATTCTTGTCGATTTCGTTTGAAATCTGCTATTAAAGATTTAGAGGAAAACTATGGGAATAATCCTTAATCCTGCTACTTTTAATCAACAGCTACAGATCTCTTAGAATAACTGTAATTGTTGTTTTTTTATAGTAAATCCTGTATCAATGTTTATGACGTTATCTATAGATACGGAAAATTCCTAAGATAATAAACATATAATAAAAGTCGTTAAAACCCGCAGGTAAGAAACATGCACAGGAAAACAACATAACATGTATAATCTTAATGACCAGTTCCATCGACAGTCAATTTGATCAGATTAAATGGTTCAAATAAAATATCTCAACCTAATAAAGATCTATGCCGTTTGATGAAACTATTTCTGAAATACTTGAACTCGGGGAATCCAGTAATAAGTGCGCCTTCTTGGACCTATACCTAGCGTACCTAGCAAATGTACATATAAGACAATACCTACGTGACTCAAAGCATGAAGACAATATAGCTGCAAGGGAATTACGGTTAATCATAATTCCTCTTAAAAAGATACTAAGATAATAGTATTGTTTACGTCATATACACTTATGTAACCACATATTTATGAATACGTTACTACTGATTGTATTTTCAACGTAAACAGATAGCCATACGAGTAAGTTCTAGTATCGGACGGACAAATCATTTTAGCTTTCAAGCTTGATTTCCTGAAAATGTCTGAATATTTTTGCGCATATCTGCGTGAAAAACATTCCTTATACAGGTGTAGTAATTCCGCCACATATATGCGAATAACAAATTTATCATAAGACGACTGGAACTAAAGTTGTTTTTACCTCTCTGTGGCCTCTCATAAGAACAAGAAACACAGAATATCGATTAAAAGCCGGTCTTGGTAACTACTTTTAAAAAACAAAAATATTCGTCTAGGAAAGTATTTATAACGTAAAGGTCAGCTGACCCAGAAATGATATATGTTAAGACCGGTAATTTAACATGGCTGTGAGGTAACGTTGGTGAAACTTGGGGATGTTTGGTGTCGGCGTCACGCGTGACGTCACATGATGGCGCCGGTGCTGACTGTCAGCTGGCGTCGCCGGCGAGCCTCACCGCGCCATACAAATGTGGTGGAGCCCGCCACACGCCTCCATACGTACCTCGCACCTCGTCACAACCGGTCGCTGACTCGCTGTCAATGTCTAGTGCTTCTTATCATCACAATTAACTGATAAACGACAAAACATATAAGTGTTATCTGACGTCACAAACTCACAATACTAGTTATTAATTGTTTCATCACTTTAGAGAAGTGAAATTACTGCAGTGTTTAGTGCTTGTGCTTGAATTGTGGGAAGATATATTCAAAAATTTACCAGTATTTGGTATCAGCCTTCAGAAATACAACAGGTACAATTTAAAAACATTTTTTATCACACCTGTATTTAATTTATTAGTAAAACTGGTTTTAGTTTTTATTTTTAATAGCGACTTATCAAGGAACTTTACCTACAAAAAATATTTTTTCAACATAATAACCGCACAGATTTTCCTCATCGAACTCATCTCATTTCATTTTCTTTTTAACCGACTTAAAATAAAAAGGAGGAGGTTCTAAATTCCGGTTCGCTTTTAGATTTTTCTTACTCTCACCTTTATGTATCAATTTGGAAAATTATTTTTGTTAACAAAGAAACTAACACAACGTTAATTCTAGAAGCTTCACAGACTAGAACTTTAGAGATCAATGTGTAAAATAATATGTAAAGGCACATATTACACAAGATTTCCCGCTACTCTCATCTCAGTTCCACGAATTATAATGTGAATCATCATACCTAGCAGACATTATAAAAAATGACAGTTGCGTACGGATGGTTTTTCATACCGGTTGTTCAAATAACGGTCGCTTTTGAGCGCATTACCAGTGGATTTGGGTTACGACAAATGTTTCACGAATTGCGAAATATTCCCTATCATTATGGCAATTTACCTTCATGGGTGATTTGATGCATTTTATCTTTGATTACGAGCTGTGCTTGATGATGATTAACTATGAGTTTATGGGATAATATTTTCAATTCCTCTTAAAGATTCAACAAACAATAGTAATCAACAACGCTTCGTTTGGTGTCATGAGAAAATCTTATGCACTGCGTTTTGTATGACTAAGTCAAGTTACTTTCTATTTTATTTTACTTTCGCATGACTGTAATTTCCTTCATGAACCAACTGAAATAAGCAAATAAGATAGTATGAATTTGACCTTACATATATACACCTAAGATACGAATTTAGAAAATTAGCACCGTACTTCAAAATTAACATCCATACGACCAATTGTTTTGATACTGCCTTTGTCACCCGTTATAAAAAACAGAAGGCTGTAAAAAATTTAGCACAACCTTTGTTAATAACCTTCCTACACAAAATATGGTTAAAAGTTTGATATTTTACACACGCTATCGGTAACTACGGACGAATTTCGGTTCAAGCGTCTCAAAAAAAACCAAAACAAAATGACTTGTTACGCAATGGTGACTTACGATTTATTGTTAACATGCTTACGTAACAAATCGAACCTAGATTGTGTACACATGTGCAACGATTAAGCACGGTACAGCACAGAAGTTAGCTATTCAAACAATAGAACCTGTAATGCTAATTCGATGCCATACTTGAATGTTGTTTTCAGCTTTTTGCGTTGTACTCGTAACAATTACGGTGCTGGCGATTCCGCTATAGACGATTCGTGACTTAAATTTTTAAATCACATTTTTTGTAAAAAAAAAAAAACAATACATATTAGTGCAAAGAAGAAAGTACCATCTATACATATACATACATAATAAATATAAATATAATTGGAGCGTCTGTTTGTAATATTGAAATAACCACTTTTTACTACATGCAATATGAATATATACTGTACATAATATACCACAATAACATTTTTACAATTTTTGTCTGTCTGTTTGTTCCGGGTAATCTTTGAAATGGCTGGGACGATTTTTATTTTAGAGAAAATCTTTTATTTTAGAAAATAAAGTAATGTTGCAATGTCCAAGTACTGTCCAGTACCGCGTGCAGCTCACGCGCATGCCACCAGCTGTGCCTTCACGTCACGTCGGGCACCTCCCGTCACTTCTCCCACCAACGAATCAATATCACAAAGAATCGGGGGGTTAGTATTCCACGCGGACGAAGTCGCGGGCAGAAGCTAGTATTAAATAATATTTTTTTCGAAATTATTTCATATTAGAAAAAAAATGTAAAATGCGCTTGAAAGATTACCAATCTGAGAATTGGGAAAAACTGCAAAATCATACCTGTCAACACTGGTTCGGAATAGCAGTCACCGACAGTTTGAAGTTTTAGCCGCTAAACTTAAAATGATAATATTAATTTATTCATAAGTGATAAAAAATAAGTATTTGTTGTAATTTTTGGAACATAATCGACTACTGTTGAGAGTGTTAGGTAAGGCTAGACTAGGTTTTGCATCCACGATACTAAAGATGTAAAAGTTAGTTTTTCACACTAAATAAAGTTTTAACATTTTGAACCTTTGTAAAAGAAATGAAAAGCAAGCATACCTACATTTTAACTGAAATACGATTCCCCTTCATCGTGATAATTATTATGATTGTGGATTCAACTCTATATACATATATACTGTTATATTTATTTATTTAAACTTTTTGTACAATAGTGGTACATGAGCGGACTTATTGCAACAAGGCATACCTATAATATATGTACCTTGAATATTAATATAACTATGATAATGTGTAACATGTGTGTTTATATAATATTCAACTTTTTTATATAGATGAAGATGGAAAAATTAGAGTACAATTTCTGACTACGATTGATGGCAAAATTAATGACACAACAGACGAGTAATTTGAAAACATTATCGCGAAGTTGGAAGCACCTGAGAAAAAATGGGTCAAGTGCGAGCCGTACTCGTTGCATAGGGTTCCGAATAAGTCTCATTTTTGTTATATTTTATATTAACAATATATGTATTCTTACTTCTTAAGGGATTTCCTGTAAGAAATATATGCATTTTTTTAAATTTTGCATTCGTTTCGGATATAAGGGTAATTTTTCATCTATTTCTTGAATAATTTCAAAAATAAAGAAGAAATACATTTAGGTATAAGCCCTTTCATTAGATACAATTTCACACGGTGCAATTTCAAAAACATTTTCTAATTTCTTCCCCAATAGATATACTCCGCTTCGGACCTCCCTCCTGGCTCATTAAATATGTATTATATACAAATCGTCTACACCATAATATATAACGTAAACAAGTTACAATGTAGTTCCAAGATTAATTTCATTAGTTCTATTTAATATTGCTACTAAATATTACAGTAATACAGCTGTACAGTTTTGCAGTAGTGCAAACACTAGAATCACAAAGCTGAAATCTGCACCTTCAAATATCTGCCTAACAGAGAGTTTCAGGACCATACAATCATTTAGCAAACATTTTCTTAAAACCATAGGATAGTGGAACTTTGTAAATGCTATAATCGAATAAAATGATGATGAAGGTTAAGGCAAACAGATGACTAGGCCCGGGATTTTCTCGAATGAACACGTACATATGTTTAAAAAACAAAATACAACAAACACTATACATTTTGGCACCCATCCAAACATGCGTGATCCGCGAAGAGTTCAATTTGTTTTGCATTTTATCAGTTCCATTCATTTATTTGAAGGATGAGATCATTATATTAATGTTTTAATGGATTACGAGTAGATAATGTCGACATATGGTTCATGGAAAAATAAATTGAAAAGTTCTCCTTGGGCCGCAGCCGGATACATAGCGGGCTTGCGCTGTGCGCCTTCCTCGTCCTATTATGCAACGACTTGTTGAAGCCAAACATCGCATCGCCCCTACGAGGATCACCTCGTAGGGGCGATGCGGTCATCAAACCGCAGTATCCATTTTGGTTAACCAACCACTGACGGTTTTCGTATAGTTATCGGTAAATAACCGATCATATTCGCGACGAAACAGTTCGGTAGCAGTTTTTGTGCCTGTATAAACAGGCACAAAAACTGCTAGGTTCTTCTTAGTTAAATTAGTCACCAAAACTGGTCAGCAAACTTACGCTATACTTTTTGAATCAGAGTAACTTAAATGCAAAAATAAATCCTGTTTTCAAAAACAAAATGGTAGGTCGTGAGTTTAGTCGCAGAATTTGTTCGAAAGAGTCACCGCGGCCCTGGAACACAAAGGTCACTAGGAGGAACACGGTTGTGTTTTTAGTATAATTTGTTCATAATATATTTCTATCGGCAATGCTTTTTATTTTATTAGATACGCCAATTTTAGGTCTATTATGGACTTTTACATGAATTTAATATGTAATCGGAAAAATTGCGGATAAAATAATTACAAAAGGCACTCATGAATAGTAAACAACTGCAGTCATACAAATAATAGGTACCTTTCCTTCGCATGTTGACTTTTTTGGTTTTTCTTGAAGAAAATCCGATACACGAACCGCTCTCCTTATCTTAGCCTCATTTTCCTAATAAATGTTGGAGTTCGTGTTTTGTTGGTGTAATCAAAGTTAATTTTTCACCGCCGCCTCTCCTGCCGTCAAGGTGATTTTGTTTACCTTCAATCTAATCGAATCAGCGGCAAAAACTGCCACATGGCAGATTTAATCTATTTTTACAGCATCGCGAACTGAAAAGCAGTGTTTTTATGTTATGATCGCTGTGATCACAGTTTTTGTTCGGACACCGAAATCATTAATGTTAAATTCGTTTTAAATATAGTTTACTTACCTATTGGGAACAAAAAACTAAATTCTAGTTTTAGAAAAGAGTTCATTTTTCAAGGTTAAATACAAATTTGTCAGTTTATGCTGTCGTAAAAGATTTCTAGTGTAGGTATCTAAAGTTAACTATTTAGAATAACTTGACGAAAACTTACAGTTTAGACAACCATATATATACAAAACATATATGTAAGTACGTGTTTCTTGAACAGCCCACTAACCTAAATTAACGTGAACTTTACGCACTTTGTCTATAATATTTAACTTATTTTTAACTTTGTCGTGACAACGCATCTTTAAAAGGAGGACATCATAATTCAAGTGAAAGTGGCAGACCCCATTTATGGTGGCGAGACGCGTGCAGAAGACTAAATCCATTATGCTTATGATGCCATTGATATTCTCAGCGGCCACTGAAAGCCGAGTGCCCCTGGCCATTATAAGATAAATGGTCGCGTTACCTCACTTGAGTGCAAAGTTTCCCGACTCCTTAGATGATGTAGTACCCACTCGCCGCCGACGCGCGACGCAAAGGCCTCCCGGTGTACAAAGTAACGCGCTAACAACTACATTTTGTTTTTCAGAGTATACGGTCGACAGAGTAATCTTAGCGAATAGCCCATTGACGGGCTCCAGTCAAAATAATGTACCTACTTATTATTTAAGTACGTGTAAGAATGTTTACGTATAATTCTGTGGTCGGAAGCACGTTCTGTTTGGCGACTACGTTGGAATTATGAGCGTTAAGCGCAGCTGCGCGTGCGCGGCGCGGCGGCGCGCTGCACGTTGCAGTAAAAGGTTCAGCAGAGCTTGCGAGTTGTGACCACAGCGAAGGTTAAGGCAACGTATCGTTTCCGGGTCGAAAGGTCAACGGCTCGACGCACGCCTTCAAGCCGTTGCTGGAGTGGTTTAAACGTCATTAATGGGCGATTAAATTTATTTTCATTTCGAGAGCTAACACGTAATTTCCGTCCCCTTCAGCGTAGTGCCGTATTAATCATTTATAATTATTGTAGAAAATAATACAGTAAGCAAGCTCACGTACGTGATGAACACTTTGCTGTATTATTTCTCTGCCACGCAAATATTTAACTATAGGTATAGTATTTTTCACCTGTGCTTAGAAGGTTGTCTAATGTGTAAGGTTTATTAACATAGAAACTACATACATATATTCAGCAACATGCCACATAATGGCGAGTATCGGTGTAAATTCATATCGACGCAAAAGTGGAAGGTCACCAGCTCGACACAAGCTGATCAAACAACAAGTTAAAGGAATTTAACAAAAAAGACTTTAATTTATTATCCTTTGTTAATGTTGAAGGTACGTTTGTTTGTTAAAGAAATGGCGATTTAACTTTATTTATCTGATATCATAGCAAATCTAGGTATGTCGATATACTCTTATGTAGTTTATCTTTTACAAAGGAACTGCTAGAATTATGATGAAACTAACTTACTTGGCATAGTACTTAACACGTTATTCCATCATTTTAAACAATATCTTGTTTGTGTCAGTATAAGTCGATATTCGGTGTAGTTCCTAACAAAATTCCGGAAATAGTAGGAGTATTATAATTAATGTAGGCACTAATTTAATTTATACAAACACATTTAAGTAACTGGTAGTTGAATAGTACCTACCTACAAGTCAAATACGAATGAGGAACATAACACTTATTACTTACACGAAAAACAAAACAAATAATTTGGATACACAATACATTTATACTAACATGAAATTCTTGATTGATTTGATTGACTTGATTCTTGAATTATTCAATACATAATTAAATTTTTGTTTCGTCATATCAGAACCTATGTAGTACATTAAGTATAACAAGTCCGAGGACATAATAATATTCGGGAGAAATTGTCGTAAACAACGCAGTCTTTTTACAATTTTGTACCATTACCTTAATAGCGAATAAAACCTTATCTACTTACTGTAATGATACCTGTAGCACCAATTATATTCAAAGCATCACTCAAGTATAAGTGCAGGTAATTATGCTTCTACAAGACCGCAATAACGCGCACAATTTTAATTAAAATAATTTCTCATCAAAATGGGACAATGATAATCATCTATCAGTCTATTGAGATATTTTTAAAAAGACTGACCACATGTAAAACGCTGATAAAAAAAAACATATAACGAACAACACGAAAAGTTTTCACATATTCGCGAAGTTTTCTTTTCGGCCAGCTCTCATTGGCAAATCATTTATATTAAATGCAGCGTGCGATAGGGAATTTCGTTTTAAAAGGAAACTGTGTAATTGTACTGATAGGCCTCAGAAGTTATTAGAATCACAATAATAGAGTCACGGAGGATGCTCAAGCGCAGAACACCGCTACAGTTTCACGGCGCATGCGCCGACCAACCGAACAATCCTTAGCGACCCCACACAAATTGCCCTGCTGCCATTGTACAGAGCAAGATGGCGTAACCACCGTTTTAATAGTAATACTACCTCCTTTGTTTCAAAATCTCTGTGCAACCTGACGAAGTATTAATGTATCTGTTCTTTTGTTTCAGGTAAGATATGCCTAAACTGTGCAATGATGGACGGACGTAGATGGACAAAGGTCTTTGGTATCTCTCATCTCATAATATCACCACTCATTTGAATCCATGTAGACACAGTTGTATTGGTAGGCTAATGGTTGAACGCCTGCAGCCCACACGCTGATGTACAGTTTATCAATCTGCGAAAAGCTTTCTGTTTAGATAACTTACCTTCGTAAAGCCTTTAAAGCTAGTAAAGATGATAGGTAACTTACATGCAAAAAAATTCGAATACATGCAAATAAATGATTTTCCTATCTCAACTTAAATAAAAATAGCCAAGTCAGAGTTGACGTAATTCTAACCGAAAAAAAAGTCATCTGATTATACTTAAGTGGCATTTCAAATAAAATGTTGCCACAACAAGATTCTGTTTTTTAGATCAAACTTTAAAACCAGGTTCGTATTCTTAAGTGTAGACACAAATTGAACACTTAATACGCAAATACACTCTCACTACTTTCAAATCTTTAGGATTTAACCAGAATTGTCACATGAAACTAGAAGGATTTCAATCATTTTGAACATTCTCAACGGGCTTTATTAAACCAAAGCGCAGAATAGAATAACTTCCGCGTTCGCTATAACTACACCCATTGAACGTAGATCTGACATTTGCCCAAACGCAGCCATACGCAAATTATATCGGTTCCTTATCCAATAGACGTCCACCCACATTGATCGACATCATGGTTCGCATGGCCATATACCTACCAACAGTGTGACGCCAAACATATTATATCAGGTGCATCGATAAGTAAATACAAGAACAGACACGAATAATCAGTCAAATTAATACACGGTACTTGGTTGATATCGAAATAGTGAAAAACAAAGTCGCGTCAGCCTCTTTCTTTTTTCCGCTTAATTCTAAACTTTAAATTTAAATTTTAAGGAGCAATTGATGATGACGGTTTGTGTATGTAATTTGGTTGGACCCATGCGTTGCGAGGGTGGGGCGTCGCTATTAAAACAATTAAGGATAAAAAAAAAACCAAGTGCCGACAGGTTTGCTACGCGCGATAGATATGAGATTCGGGTCAATTCTATCCCGCGTAGCAAACCTTATCGGTTCTCGTAGACCGTCCACGGGAATGATAATAAACTTGTGTCCTATAATACTTCGTAGACTAGTCGTCGCTACGCTGTCCTATTTCGTAGACCCTGCTGCAAGTATTTTGTTCCGGGTGATAACATAGTATATCTTATAAAGTTTTCACGAACGCTTCCTTAGTACACAAAAAATCTTTCGTCAAAAAATGACAAATTATAATTAATCGACCACATTATTAGCGTCTGTATGAAAAATGACGAAGCCGCCGAATACAAAGATTTAGAAAGTAAGAAAGCTACAAATTATTGCCACCGTGAATAGAATAGGAATAGGCTTGGCAAATGTACATTAACGATTATTTAAACTCTCATTCATAAAACTGACATCCGTAAACGAACTCAACATTTCAGCTGCCATTATTTATTAACAATAGTATACAACGCCTTCTTTATAATCTTTTCTTAATATTTTTACACAAAAAAGGCTTCTTACAAGATCTCTCTATACCCATAACATAAACAAAACAAAGGTTCTTATATTCGGCACCAACCCGTGCAAAGTTTAAATGTTAAAAGGCCTTCGTGAACTGGGTCCCTATCCCTATCTCCAGCCCAGAAGCGGTCAAAGCCCCAGTTAGGGGAGGCCCCACTTAGATGCCGATTTCAATGAGAACGTGAATAAAAGGTTATCGAAACAAAACAATGTAACGGTGTCAAGTGCCAAGTTTTCCGTTATCAGCTCGCTTCTGAGTTTAGATATTGGTCGGTGGGTGCAGTCTGCAAATAACGTTAATACATACATATGTATCTCTAAGCTCGATCATATTTATTCATATTATTACTAATCATATTTGTTTATTGTTTTGACTTGGACACACTAACCAATCGTATTGAAATACCGTAACGCAGGTGTTTTTTTTTTAAAGAATAAACTAGAAATATAGTTATTTAACAAAGTGTGATAATTGTTGATTGTTCGTATATAGAAATAAATGTATGTTTTAAATTAATATTTTTAATTGAATTCAATTAATTTACAGCAAATTCCCATATTAGTCTGAAGTTATTTAAGCATTTAATCTTTATTGTAGACCGTGCAGTAGGGTTGCATTATATATTCGAGTAGGTATGTCGATCTTATTGGCACTTAGAAGTATTTTATAAATATACCTACAATAACAAAAACCCGTTGTAAACATATTATGTAAGATACTTCAAGACATAACATCGTATAACGTATAATGTATACTTATGGAAATTTTGTTTGATTATCATAATTTAAACAAAATTTTAAAGTAAGGACGTTTAGTCTATTTGTTAGTGATAAATCTGTGGAAAGACCTAGACCGTTTTCAAGGAAAATTTTATTTACTCACACACAGAATTGCTGTAATAACCTGCTAATATTATATTCGAAAGGGATAGTATCTACTACTTTAGTGGTTATCTACTTATTAATAAATTATTATAAGGATAGATAATAAACATAGAGTAAACTTTGACCTTACTTAGCCTCACTACATCTACTAATAATCAATAACTGCATTTTCCTAACTGAACTTTTGCCTTATCAACCACAAAAAAAAACCCAATAACATTAGTTGCAAATATAATATGCTAGTTTGCTTCGGCATTAACGGTAAGATACTAAGTAAGTCCTCCATAAAACAAAAGAAGGCAAACAAAATCAAACAATAAACACATCATTTAGCTACCGCATTACTCGCTATCCTCATATACCTAAGTACCGGTATTAAGCTGTATATTGTGGGTAGTACACAGGGTATATTGTCCTGCTGTGGTTTCGCATAACCGCGGTGTACAATATACGTAATGAGTCGCAGACCACACGTCGCCGCCGCCGGCTCGACGGTAATGCGATATGTTGTGGCATGCGGGGCTTGCGGGAACCTAGTCCATAGTACTGTATCGTGTGCTAGTGATACTTGGTCTAGCTTGTATCCGTCCACTTGTAGTCTGATTCTATCTGGATTCATTTACATAAGCTTATGACTTTTGGATGTGGCTTCGACATGTGCATTTTTGTGATACGGAAATCCACCTGCTTAGCCTTTTCCTAACTATTTTGGAGTCCTTTTTTTTCTGGATGGGAAATCAAAAACCCACCCGTGATCCTTCTTGTGCCCTTTGCGTTCCAGGGCCGCGGTGACTCTAACTATTTTGGAGTCCTAGGGGTCGGCTTCCAGACTAACCGGATGCAGCTGAATATCAGTATTTTGCATGGAACGACTGCCTTATTTGACCTCCACGATACTCCGCGATACTCTTTGGCAAGACTGGTATCAGGATTCCTGGCTTCTGACATCCCATAACGATTACCGCTATTATGATTAAGTAATGCTACGGAAAAGGCTGGTCTCTCAATTAAATACAATCATAGAGAAAACAGTGGCAGCTTTTTAGCTAGTTTAAAAATATAATTTAATATTTACGTAGAAGAGAAAGTGAGAAATACGGCAGACGTAACTCAAAATTTACTTCTGTAACAATGAACCTTAGTTCAGCGACCCTTGAACTAAACTTAGGTACTCGGGTCAGAGAATTATGAATATACTAGCTGCTGCCCGCGACTTCGTCCCCGTGGAAGCCCCGATTTTAAAACATTCTTTATCGCTGCTCCGCTCCTATTGGCTTAAGCGTGATGATATATAGCCTAAAGCCTTCCTCGATATAATTATGGTCTATTCAACCCAAAAAGAATTTTTCAATTCGAACCAGTAGTTCCTGAGATTAGCGTGTTCAAACAAACAAACTCTTCAGCTTTATAATATTATTATAGATAATAGACAAAATACTGATAAACGTAGTAGGTACTTAGTATGTAAATAAATATATCTCGGACACTCAGAAATATTTAGTCACTTCTATTAATACCGATCTTTTGCCTTTCTGACTAAAAACTTCGGTTTCACAAATAACTACGTCAGGTATTAGAATAAATAAGATAATATATTTCGCATATCAAGGCGAAATTATGAAAATACGCACTAAAATTTCCACTGACTTTAGGTACGGTTTATTGTTTATCCAGACTTCTTAAATTAGTCTGTTATATCTGGACGTTCCCACATTCCCGGTTTCTTATTTTAATTAGCGAAAGCAGGACTAGGAATAACAAGATCGACAAATATTCAAATATCAAAACCTTTACTTAATTGTTTTCCTGAAATTACAACGCTGAAGGTTTTCAAAACAAATGTAAACGTAGATATTTCAAGAATTGTTTTTTGAACACTGAGCCAAAAGTGAAGTAAATAACTAGGTAAGTCTTCTCTTAGCTGTGTTTTAAAATAGTTCACTTTTACGTATTGGTTCACTGAACTTTTCGGTCACTGCTGAACGCCGACATGGGTTGCAGATAATTGTCACAATACATTAATAACGAGTATTAAATATTTTTTAAATCATTCACTTCAATGTGGCTCTTCTTACTGGCCAATGTCGTTGCGTGAACATATTCAAAAGGTACCTATATACTTTTTGCCTCTAAATCCGAATGAGTGCCACCAAAAATCGAAACGGATACTGCTAGCCGAATAGATCTATTCGAGAAATCGTTACGTATTTCATGCAAACAAATGATCTTGGCATTGGAAAGTTATCTCAAATCCTAGGATCAGCGTTTTGACCGTGAGGTGTCACCGTCATGTCTTTTACTATATTTAAACATTCAAGCTATTCATAAAAATATGCATAATCAAGTCTTATTTCTGCATAGGTAATTAAAAACTTGATAGAACTAAATATAATAACGTATCTTATCGAACCATCCATTTTTATCTCAATTTATGAGGACATGAGTACTCGTAGTGCACCCTTTGTAGGCGAATAGCTAAGTAAAGGATGAAGATCCTCTATGCCATTTAAATTTCCAAATAAAACTTCACGTAATTTGTTCGAGGTACTTTAGCCGCTCAACGAGAAGCCACTTGGTCTATTAAAAGTCGAATGGAAAACGATTAGAAAATTATAAACTTTATTCAAATGAAGAAACTCGATTGTCAAGACTACTCAGACAAAAATAACTATAACCTGAATCTAGAAACTATTTCAACAGGTTTTATTTGGTCCAACGAAAATAAACGATCCTCATGAAAGCGTTTCTATTAATAAATTAAGTATACATTTATTCATTGTAGATATTGAATGGTAACATGTAGACAAACGGACGCACGGACGGAAATCAAGAACAAAAGTTTTATATGTTAAGCTTAATTAAGTACTTTTTACGGTTTCATAAAAAAACAGGGTATTTTGCTTTTTGCTTCGTAGGTATTAAACATAAGTGGGTAGTTATTGAATTTCATTGGCCCACCAAAAAGGTTGACATAATGATCTAATGTACCCGCAAAATCATTAGGTACCTATCGCCTAGCTAGAAACTGCCCATATCTATTGCACGTAGGCAATTTTGCAGCACAAAAGATGACAATGCATTTCGCGAAACTATGCAGCGGTCGATAACTGTGTCGTGTCATGTCATTGGACAGACAATCGTGGGAATTAAAAAATCACATTCAGCCCGATAGCCTTACTTTGCATAATTAATACCTATACTTAGCTTTTTGCTGACCGTTTTATGCTACTTAGGCATTGCGTGGTAGTCTAACGATTTTTCTGAACAGGTTTGTAGACTTATCGACACAAAATTAACTGACAGGCTGCGTTCTTGTTAACTGCTGCGATTGGTCGCCCAAAATAAGAAGTCAGTCAAATCTACTAGGTACCATGAGAATTGAAGAAAAAGGGTTTCGTTTTACTTCAGCAACGAATCTAAATCGGTATTACATGTTTCTATGACATAAGTTCTAGGCTAGGCTAGTTGAGGGTTACTTATAAGATGTGTTTTTAACCGACTTCTAAAAAAGGAGGAGGTTCTGAATTCGGATGTTTGTATTTCTTTTGTTGGAAAGGGTATACTTCCCAAATGGTCGCATGAAAATTTTATCGAAATCGAACAAGCGGTTTTTTGTTAATTTCAATAAATGATAGCAAATCTGTCGGGATAGCTGAAATCGCATGTTTGTTTATTGCTTACACCAATTTATACCACGTACGCTGTGATGGGGTATGTTTAGCTGGGAGTGAACCACTAAAAAGTGAAAAATAAAAAAGCTTTTTACAAAAAAAATACAACCGACTTCTAAACAAAAAAAAACCAAAAAGTACAAAATAACTTTAATTTCGGAAGTCGGTGTGTTCAAAAACAAAAAAGCAACCAAAAACACCGAGTTCCGAAATTAAAGTTATTTTGTAATTTTTGTTTTTTTTTGTTTAGAAGTCGGTTGTAAGAAAGAAAATATTTAGTTACAAGGTACAATTGATTCCATATTTCAGTGAGTGAAGTAACTATTTCAAATGTGTCGTATATCTAGGAAACTAATCTCAAGCCATGCAGACAGAATGAAAGCACAATCTTATGAGTGGAATAAAAAGAAACGCAGAAAGGAAAGCCAACAAAGAAAGATTCGGATTTCTTAAAGATAACTTAAAAACTATTTGTTTAAATGATAAACCCCATAAAAGGTATCTTTTTACCTAATGTGATACATATTAAGTACCTAGGTATATTTTATGTGCTCTTAAATTGTAGGTACCTTGTACAAACAAAAAATTGTATCAACATTTATTTTGATACTAGCTTCTGCCAGCGACTTCGTCCGCGTGGAATAGTTACTTTACCCCCGATTTTGAAACTCTCAGCCCGATCGGTTTAAAATTGACAAAGTTTCATACAAACGTTCATCCCCTATTTTATCCCCTTGGGGGTAGAATTAATCAAAATCCTTTCTTAGCGGATGCCTACGTCATAACATCTACCTGCATGCCAAATTTCAGCCCGATCCGTTCAGTGGTTTGGGCTGTGCATTGATAGATCACTATGTATGTGTAAAATATGTACAACTTGCAACAAAAAAAGAAATGAAAGTAAAGCTGAAATGCCTGTGCAAAATTATAATTATACTAATAACCTATACCTACTTCACTTAAAAATAAATACACATAACTACGTATAACTAATTAATAAAAGTATCTACGCTTTTACCTACTTAATACTAAAAAAACAGAACATAAAGTAGCCAAAACTAACCTATCGGTATCTAAAAATCTATGCTCCTACTTCTACTACTACTTCACCTAAAAAGAAATAAAATTGAAACTATTAATAATTTGTAATTGTGAGTCAACCATAAGAGATAGACATATGTTGTTGTGGGATGTTTTTAGATAATTTTATGTAGAACATTTCCGTCATACATGATTTCTATGTAACTTTAACCATTAAGGCTACACACGCGACGGAAGCTTAAAGAATGGAGTAACTTCTCCCGTTTTCCCAACATTTCCCTTCACTGCTCTGCTCCTATTGATTGTAGCGTGATGAAAAGTATACTATAACCTGCCCAGGAGTATGAAGAATAATTGCACCAAGTTTCGTTAAAATCGATCGAGTAGTTTTTGTTTCTATAAAGAACATACAGACAGACAGACAGACAAAAATTTTACTGATTGCATTTTTGGCACCAGTATCGATCACTAATCACCCCCTGATAGTTATTTTGAAAATATATTACCTGTACAGAATTGACCTCTCTACAGATTTATTATAAGTATAGATGTATCCTATGTAATCATTTTAAAGATCATTGTGCAAGCCTGTCTCCCAACAGTGGGAACATTTAAGGCTAATAATATAGGTATACTTACTTATTTGTTACCAGACTTTTGTAGTCCTTGAAAATGTAGTTTATTGAAATAATTGCAACCATGTACTGACGAAAAACACGCTCAAAGGAAACCAGAAACGAATAATGGATATCGTTAATTGCGTGTGCTATTGAAAAAATGCCGAGACCTTGCTAAGCAACGTATGAATACGTAAAATTAGACGCCACGCACATATATTTATTATTATAATGTTTTGCCTCTATTTATATTTCCTTCGACCAGTCTGATATTTAGTTTGTGCATTCAAGGGACATACATCTATATTGATAAGATAACCAAGGATTGATGATGATTTATGTACGTAGAAACCACGCCACTGTCTGAGAAACAAAAATTTCACTAATGCGCTCGACGATAATATTGGAACTTTGTTTTTCTTCAATATCTTTTGTCATAAACAACAAAAGTATGCTTGCGTCAATGGTGTCATTCCTATAATTAAAAATAACAATAGTAGGAACACCGTTATTCAACTATTGTATAGGCTTAATCCATTTAACGAATATTATCGCTTTATCGAAACGTCGCGACCGCGACACCGAAGCCCTACTCCGCGCGAGTGGGCGAAAAGACCGCTTACAAGTGTTGCCGGCCTGCAGTGGCTCGATACTTTAAATCTGGCAATAATTATGATAGTCAGAAACCTATCAACCTTGCCGGCAACACAACACCGACAGGGTTATCCTTACTTTGACATTGCCGAAGTATTAAACTTTCCTCTGTAGATGGGTTGACTTTGGGTCCGTAATAATGATAACACTTATTAGTATCCTTACTCATCACTTAAGGCCACTGGCCAAAATATTTCATTGTCATGATGTTGACCTATAATGATATCGACGTGATTTGCCGTCGAATACCTAACCGATAAGATTACATCTTGCTCTTACTGATTTTGGTTCAGTAACATCTGATAAGCGAGATGAAGTGTACATTTGCATATCTAAGTAAATAGAAATTCGTTTTTAGCTCTTGAAAATCAAGCGTGACGTCACAAAGAAACCTTTTGCGTGCTATTGTTTAATATTTGATAGAGACGAATTGATATTTACCGAACAAGTTAACGATCATTAAAGAAGTATGGCGTTGGGTACGATATGTCCGTACGGCCCCTACGATTCCGAAATAAGAGGGAGAGGACACCCAGTAATTTGTGAGTAGTTCCTTCACCATTAACCACTTTCATCGTCTAGAAAAAGGCAATCACCTATCAAACATGACAAGAAAATGTAAACCAAAATTAAACTTCATTACGCGATAAACTCTACCGAGCCTTGATCCGTCATTTCAAAGATACATTCATCCCAATTAATCAGATCTATCATACATTATCCATAGTCTCCAATCGTTCTGGAATAATCCTTATACAATGCACCTGACAACCACTCATAAGTCATTATCACTTATCAAACGCACGTTTAAAGTCATGATTCAGGTGCATTCGACCGCTTTTAAACGATCGTTATACCGTGTAAAAGTATAAAGATATGGTTTTGATAATTGAGAACGCAATAACATAAAACAATCAAACTTATCGCCTGCAGTTTGCACGACGCTAACACTGCCTCCATACAATCGGACACGATTACTGCTCGTATTGCTACATTATTATCATATTGTCAAAAGCCATTAAACATTCCATTCCATGTATGACAATGATATCGTTATGTTTTTTCGGAGCAAATACTTACTGTCCAATGAGCTTCTCTCATATCAGCATTATATCTCGCACATGTCACTGTTTTGTATATATATTTTCTTTTTGAACATATGTCTTGTCATTAGAAGCAGAACAAAGTCATGTATCTGGAGAAATGATAAAACACGAACAGTTTAAGCAGAGGATTACCCGAAGCGGTTAAGATAAACAGCTGTCTTTGTAAAATTTAGATTTTAGTTGTTCATCTCAACTTTCATTAAACCTTTTATGTCTGTTTTCATCTCCGTACAGTAAAGACCCCCAAAAGCAACGATTTATAGACATGTTATTTAATTGATGAGTTCGTACGCGTGTCGTGTAGCGGCCGGCCCGGCTCCCGCGTGACCGCTCGGCGCCACTCCAGCGCGTCGCGATCGCGAACTTGGCCCACTTTGCCGAGAGACCATTGTCTCCGCTCTAACCTCGATCATCGACGCTCGAGCACATCGAAATTATGTCTTACTTGTTTCCATCCATGACCTTTCCATAATCACGGATCTTTGCACAACCCACATTTACTGTACAGAACAATCCACCTTTCGTGTCATCTAATTGTGAACTTTCCCAACTTTCGTTTCGATCAGCGGTTCGTGAATATAGAATCCCGTTATTACGCCGTGTTATTGCCCCAGTAAACTACATGGCATACACTTTCCACGATTTGATGATTTAACAGTTTCGAGCTTCCGGAACTACCGACTTCCTGTGACCGACAGCAAAATGTCGCTAAATGAAACAAAAGCGAAAGTCATTTACTGCCCTCTGTCTTATTAACAAAATTCACAAACAATGTAGAGCTTATAGCAGCCACTTAGAGTCCAAAAAGTTCCTTAGGTTGTCCGCTACTTATCACGATGCACAATATATTAAACTACTTATTTATGTCTCCAGGCATGTCCCTAGACGAAGGCAGACAATCACAGAGGCCGTACAGGTACGGCATGGTGTTGCTGTGCGCCGGCGCGCTGATCAACTGGTTGGGCCTGGCGGAGGACTACGCCGAGCCCGTGCGCTACGTGGGCGTGGCTTGCATCGTGGCAGGCGCGCTGCTCATCTGCGCTGCCATGTGCTGCTGGCTGCAGTCGCCCGCGAGGCAGCCGCAGGCCGACCGCGCCTCGCCTGATACACACCAAGTGAGTGCTACAGCTACCTTAAATACCTGCATTGAACAACGCGGGCAGAGCCATTTGAATGTTCAGACACGCTCACAGTTTGTCCCAATGGAAAACCTAAAAAAAGAAGGCAAAAAAAAACTATATAGAACTGTCGATGGTTCGTAGCATACGTCGAAACCCAGCGTAGCGCCCGCGTAGCACCACGCCATGCCTAGCAACGCGTAGCAAGAGCTTAGCGTGTTGTGAGTGCATGTTGAAACTATGTCAAATGAAGATACCTAATCAGATTTCGGGAAATTAGATTTCTTAGAAGTAACACAGCAAGATTTCTGTTTGAACTTAAAAGTATTGAATTAACAATTATTTTTATACTTTTCAGATCGACGACCCCATCCACGTAATATCGATGCCGGATGAGGAGACAATGCAGCAGAAGCCTCCAGACTACGACACGGTGGCGGGCGCGCCGCCCACTTACGACGACGCCATCAAGCTGAACCCCGCGCGCCTGCTGCCGGCCGGCAGCTCGGCTCGCCGCGACGTGCTTCCTGACGCCGCCGTCATCCCTGGCCAGCCCGACGCCGCGTTGCCCGCCAGCCCGCTGTCCGGCGCGCACGTGGTGCCGATGGTGCCCGTGCACCGCGCGCCGGTCCCGAAGACGCCGCCGCCGCCGTACAACCCCACGCACGCCATCAGATGAAAGCCCGGCCGGACAACTCTGTTACTTTAAATCGACTGCTGTTTCATGTGATGAGACTCGTATATAGCAATTAGTCCACATTGTCGACGCCCGACAATGTCACGGTATTATATTTATATTGTACGTACATATCCTAACATGAAACTATTGTTTTTATTTAATAGGTGGTCGTAAGAGCGTTGCGTACTTATGTGATAATAGGGAAGTTATTATTAGTTACTTATTTCCTGCTCTGTACATAATTATGAAATTTTGTAAAATAGCGTTTTGTTATGAACCTATAGTTAGGCAGTTAAGTGAAAACTCTTCCAATAATTATTTTATAAATTGTGTTCCAAACAGAGCACCTCTCTGGTTCCAAATAATTGTAAAGTAGGATAAGTCCGGAACGACGAGTGGCGCGGGGCGGCCAGTCGACGAGAAGCGCCCGAACATATCTGTTAATGATCAATTATTAGTATACAAGCAGTAGTAGTGTCACATCATGACCGTGCCATTTATTCAAAATCTTCTGAATGTTCTCACTGCATGAACGCAGCTGTTTCGTTCGCTCACAGTTTGCTCACGAGCCTGCAGATATAAAACACTACTATCAATTTGTTAGACGCAAAAGAATGTAGGAACCTATACACATGATCATCGGATACCTACCCTACTGCATGTCTGCATCTGACGAAGTAAAAATGTTGGTCGAACAATATTGTAAAATAATAAATGAGTAGATTAGATATTTCCAACTGATCATTAGCTTGTCGTTGTGATATGACCGTTAGTACCTATCATCGTTTTAGTTGACTATCGCGTTTGTAATGTTAGAGGTTTCCCGTTCCGATTTGTCTATTCTAGTCTTCAAATTAAAGCATATTTACTTAAATATTCTGATTGATCATCCAGTCATGCATAATAATTTGTAATTTGTACATATTCTGATTGCACAACTTGAAGATTTCGAACAAAATGACGCTCATTATAAGTGCTTATTTATCGAATTCAAGAAACAACCCTTTTGAACATTGGGGCATGTGCTAGTCAATATGCCCGATGCAAACTTCTCAAAATGACACTGTGTAGTTATATTGACGATTGGCATGTTAATTGCAGTTGATTTGAAGTTAAAAATGTAGTCAAAAACCAAATCGAGACCAATTTGATCGGATACTAACGAGCTGATAGTCGAATAGGAATATAGAATTTAGAGACTCGAGAATCTTCTTCATTCTGGATCTCGTGGCCTAACAACTTTAGGAATAGAACTGCATAATAAGCAAAATACATTAATAAAATCATCATTGACGTTATAAATAGCCGTGTGCTTTCGAATGATTAAAAAATGGGACCAATACTGTTAATAAATAATAGTAGTAAATCGTGTGCTTATACTAATTGATTCAAATAGCGCGTGCCTGCAAGTCTTTACGAGGATTTTACAATGCTGAAGTTGTGCATTTATTATTTGTACATTGTACAAAGTTCGGAAGATAAGAGTGTATATAAACAAAAAAAATAAATGTTGTTGAGAGAAAATTTTGTTTTATTTTTACAAACTTTATTTAACTTGCAATTTATGTATGTATATGTAGGTATGTTTGTTCGGGGTCAATTCAATTTTAAAGCAGTAGCCGTACTACCGTACTACGACGTGCCAATGCTATCATGATTCAATGTGAGGGAAAGGGATAGTGCTATTCGTCTTGTCATCTTGTGTAACTCCGTTTCTCTCAGACACAGGAATCATGATGGATTTAAGACGTCATGGTAGGGCAGCAGAATTATCTTTAACCAATTGAGCTGAATTTTTTTTACAAGTTCAATTTGGACGACAACTATGACAAGGTTAACTTTGTGTCGTCATCTTGGATATGCCGCCATGTTGGAATTAGAAAATCTAACATGGTGGCATATCCAAGATGGCGGACTAGTTATTTTTAATGCACTTCTACGTTTTGGGTATCAAATGAAAGGGCTCTAGCTAGGAATAATTCGAAAAATAAAGCGACGTCAGTCTAAATCCAATATGGCGGACTTCCTAAATTGGAACAATGTAACCCAAGATATAAAATGTTTGCCTATAAAAGTCATCAACCTTGCAACAATAATGCGTTGAATGAGATGAACAGACTGATAAACATCTCCAGCGATAACTAAACAGTCAAAAATAAATTAAAAGTAAAACAAGCTTTTATTTGAATGCACTAAAACGAAAAAAAAAATACTTTAAAACTTTTAGATACTATCTGCCTACTTATAAAGTCATTACATTGAAACAGGAAGAGCATTATTCTACCTCACAAAAACTAATCGAATACAGAGTTTACTTCTAAAAATCATTTCCCTGTTTCCTCGCTGACAGTAGTAGGTACCGACTTTATCAAGTTTTGTACCAACATGGTTTTATAGAGACATAATTATGTTCTAAATACCCAAAACTAGTGGGTTCACTCCCTTTCAATGCTTTTAATCCCTCTAAGTAATTGTCCAGTAACAAATATTTGATGTAACGGGAATCGAACCTGTGACCACGAATAAATTATTCACTCAGTCACTGTCAGGCTGGTAGGAATATTTTCTGGGTGGCGAAAAAAGGTAGTTAGAACTAACTTTGTCGAATAATGCTAAGTGAAATAATGAAAAGTTTAAAATAACAAGATCAGTTAACTTGCTACTAGTTAACATTTTAGCCTGTCACCTCAGATATGCTACGTTTTCTGATTATATGAGGCTTTTTTTTGTATGTTTTTGTTTAACTTATGATATATTATAGCTAGGCAGGAGCAAGTCCAGTACGTCGCAACGTCCTCCTGACGCCGTTTTTCACTGTGGCAAAACTGTACACTGTGAACTGTAAACAATAATAACAATACCCCGAGCGAATTTCGATCACGGTTGCCAATCACAACGGAGTTTACCTAACTAAGTATGCAGGAAATACTTAGTGCACAAGTGTGTGCTCAAACACAGGAGCACTATCCGTTCCATTACTTTCATAGTCCGATGGGGTGGCAATCCGATACCACCAGAGACCAGACGCAGGATCAATGGCTTAACTTGCTTTCTGAGGCACGGGGTGACACGCCACCAACATCCAAACTCCAGGCTGTTGCTCAAAAAATCCTAATGGAAAGACCCAATACCAATTCAGGCCCGACCCAGTCCAGTTCTATTTAATCCACCACTGGAATAGGTACCCAGGTAGTCAAAATAGCCAACTCGATGTGCCATATTATAAATGCGTAGGTGTATAAACTGTGGCGTGCGCATATTATAAACTGTGGGTAAAGTGACGAGGCTACCACATTTTTTGTAAACAGTCTTGATTATTTCTGACCGTATGAGTAGTCAGAATGGTTTCCCATATCGGACCAACTGTCATTGGTTGTTAAAAGTCTTATTGAGCTTGAAATAAATATCCAGAGTTCTTTACAAAAAGAGAAGATATACAAACGAAAATTATCCTAAGACATAAAAATAGACTAAACCTACCACAATCGCGACTAAAAATGCACTCCAATAGTACCTTAGTCATGTCCATAAAAATCTATAATAAATTACCTGAAATAATAAAGAATTTAGAAAAATATAAAATCTTTATCAATAAGTTGAAGAATTTTCTTATAAACAAATGTTATTATAGCATAAATGAATACCTAAATGATAAATTATAAATAACTTCTTACTATTAAAGTCTAATAATAATTCTACCTTAAGATAACAAACATAGTATATATAAATACAAACTATAAAGTAGGTACAAATGTATATTCCTAGATAAAATAAAAAATAATAATTAAACATAAATAAATGGTATTTACGTTAATGTTAATAAATAAATGAAATGTATATAATTTATAAAACAATACTTACCTAGTTAAAATTCATAAATTAATTTATATCCACAATAACAGTTGCTATTATATATATATATTTTTTAACAAAGTATTAAGTAAAACAAACAGTGTCTTCATCCTCTCTCCTACTTAATCTTTGCTGTGCCCGACAGGGTCCATAACTGTGACTACTATTTACTTCCCTACCAACTATTGTAACTTATGGTACGCAATAAAGAATTGAGAATTGAGAATTGAAATAACAAATACTTATTTTTGATGAATGATGATTCCACGTTCGTCTGGGTAAATCATTGACCTATAAAGGGGTAAATGAGTACCTAAGTAATGTTACTGATATTTAGCGGATTCATGTAGCCGCGCCCTATCGTTGACAGTTGATGGTCGATGACATTGACAGTAAACTGAGAACTGGCATTTGACAGCCGAAAACAATGAAGTGAACGCCTCTTGATGGAAAGTGAATATCTATTTAAAACGTGAATTTAATGCATAGAATCTTAGACAAATAAATCCGACTGTACTAAGTCCAATATAATCATCATCTATGAAAAACATGCCTGTAGAGATAAACAGCCTGATAGAGGGATGGCTCGAATTAGAGAGCGACCCAGGATTGTTTACCCTATTGTTAGAGGATTTTGGAGTAAAAGGGGTTCAGGTAGAAGAGATTTATGACTTACACAAGCCCTTGGAAAGTCCAGTCTACGGTTTCATCTTTTTATTTCGATGGATAGAAGAGCGACGCTCCCGCAGGAAGTTTGTCGAACAGATTGAAAGTTTCGTTCGTGATGAAGAGACTATCAACAGTATATTTTTTGCGCAACAAATGGTTCCAAATAGTTGTGCCACTCATGCCTTGCTTTCTATACTATTGAACTATCCTAATCTTCATTTGGGAGAAACATTGAGCAGATTAAAGGTAAACAACCCTTGTTTTGTTAAACAATACAAAGGATCTATTGTTATTTCGAACATAAAATTATTCTTAATCTCTTTTGTTGTCTGTTCATTTAACAGCACCACACGCTTGGAATGAACCCTGAAAATAAAGGCTGGGCCATTGGGAACACACCAGAGTTGGCCTGTGCTCACAACTCCCATGCCATTCCACAAGCTAGAAAAAAGGCTGATAAGAATGCTGGCGTCTCCACTGGACGTTTTACTGGTGTGTATAAATTATTGCCATTTTTTTCTCTATCATTGGGACCAGAATCATGGTAAGGTTTGGTTCTCTACTCATAATTACTACTAAACTAAAGAAAAAATATTAGAACTTTAAAAAAAGGAGAGAGAAAGTGCTTACTAACACTACTCTATCCCACATATTTTGTTAGTAAGAAAATAATTAAGGTCCTGGCAGCTCTGAAAACTTAGTTCATAATCTGCGACAGACAATAAAAGTTTGTTATTCAGGTAAACAATAACAATGTTTGCCCTACATAGAGTTCAGTACTCAGTAATTTCAACACATGCACAAAATAGGGCGAAAAATGGTCCTTATCAACCCTTCTCCTTTATAGACCATACCTACTATTAATAATGTAATTGATCCATATTTTGTAACTATTCCAGGTGAAGCATACCACTTTGTCTGCTTTGTGCCCATCAATGGGCATTTGTTTGAGCTGGATGGCCTCAAACCATATCCCACCGATCATGGGCCTTGGGCATCTGATGAAGACTGGACTGATAAGTTTAGGAGAGTCATGGCTGAGCGCCTCGGGAGAGATGCTGGAGAACAAGTTCATGATATCAGGTATGATACAAATGTGAAATTGTTTAATAATTCATGAAAGGCGGGTTAGTTTGGCTTTAAAACTTTGGGTCAAACTTTTAACCAGTAGCGTCACAGTAACATTTTACACAGTATGATAGTTTCCCATTTACACGAGTTAGGGCCAAAGTTCAACGTTACCTGACTTTATAATACTAAACATTTCCTGTCATGTAAACCTTTACCGCCTTATTCCAAAACAAGGTTTTTCTTTAAACCAGGTTTAAACCATTGAGCTCGGTTTTGTATTTCGAATCTTGATCATGTCAGAATAAGATTCAAATTACAAACCCTGGCTCAATGGTTTAAACCTGGTTTAAAGAAAAACCTTGTTTTGGAATAAGGCGGTTAAAGTTCTGGTAGGTATGGTTGTATATAATATAATCCTGCACACAGCAATTGCAATTGCGTGCAGGTTGGACAAATGTGTCCCACCTGCACACAATTGCAATTGCTGTGTGCAAAATACGCATTTAGTAGCCCGATCTTCTATATTACTACAACTTTTTAGTATCCTATCTTATGAGTGTGATATGTATTTTTCACACAAAAACTTCTGAACAGCTGTTGATAAATTTTTAAAATAATATAACTTATATATCATAACTACATGTGGTGCTGTCACCATGAGCTAGTTTGAAAATAATTGCTTAAACTAAAGTCAAACAACGTCATTAAATTCAATAATAAAATGTATAGGTACCCAAAGAATTAAAGACTGGAAAGATTTTAGCACTGACCCTTCATATTTGTTCTTGCTATTACAGGTTCAACTTGATGGCAGTTGTGCCTGACAGGAGGTTAGCACTGACTCAGCGGCTGAATGCACTTGAACTGAATCAGAAGAGGGTAAAGGAAGCAATCTCAAAAATTGGAAAACATATGCGACATTTACTGTCAAAACGTAGAGAAATTAATGGTATTGCATTTTTTTTATAATGCACAGGTTTGATTATTAGTTGGTCTTTAAACTATGAAAGTACAAGAATTTTTTCAATATTTCATGAGTTATCTATTTCTTTACAGAAAATGGTGAATTATTATCAGAAGGCAGCAATGAAAACTCTCTCAACGAGAACATAGTGCAGATCAGTGAGGAGACTATACTGACTGCTTTAGAGTCATCACAGTTGCAGCTGTATGATGTGGACTTCACTCGTCCCATGACCATAGAGATCGGAGCTAATGATCGTCCACAGCAAGACAGCAGTATTAGTTTAGGTAAATATATGAATCTAACCAATTATGAAACAGCACTGTTATTGAAGTTCACCACAGCCAAACAATACAGCCTTGAGCTTACTTACCTGATTTTGTCAGGTCGCCGTTTTGTGAAGGTGTAAAAAAAGTGTATTCCCGTACGTCCGACTGACTTCGTCCCCCTCGGGTGACGAACGGGAATTCCTTATTTTTTTCCCGATCGTCCCACACATATTTTAGTCCTATTGGTCCCACCAAATCATTTCAGACTGGTTGTTTTAATAGTAGGTCCCTCTAAGAGGACGAACGGGAATACACGTAAAAAAGACGTACTTACATACGAACTAAGACTTTTATGAAGTTGATTAAACATAAAAATTCTACTTCATATATTTTGAATCTAAGTAATATGCATAATTTTTCATATTTTCCGATGTTTCAGTTGATCCTGTAGAGCAGGGCGCAGTTGTAAAATTTGTAACTATCAACAGAGACAATCAAATAGTAGGAGACGTAAGTATTCTTTCAGTTATATTAACGACGACATTAATTGGTTAGGTCTTCATCTTATAGTTTCATCCTCTGTCATTAATCAAAAAAGTTAGTCTTAAGTTTTTTTTCGTCGAACTAAATTTGTTGTCATGAGAAGCGTCTTTAGGCAATCTTTAAAGAGTTTGTTACCATTTTCAGCTGTACCCCACCTCAATCACCGCCCTAGTCAAGAGCAACGATTCTCCTATTCTGGTTTGTTTTGAAACCGAACCTGACCAACCGATCAAACTGAGGAAGTTGTTACTGACGCATTCGGAACTGAACGCTTTGATGAGCAGCATCGTGAACGAAGTGCAGCAGTGTCAGCAGGCACTCAATGACGAGAATGATAAGAGAGATATGTATAAGGTAAGAACGCGTAAGATACCAGCCATTACATTACGTTTATGTGGAATTGTTGTCAATTTCTTGTGAATAACATTATTTTTGAGAGCACTCGATCTTCTCGAAACAACGCACAGTCGAAACTTAATAAAAAAAAATGTACATAGCATATTAACATAAACAGAAAAAAATATTAAGATTTTAAAAAAGCAGAGTAGTGCGCGCGAACAGAAGTCTCAAGAAAAATTAAACTGAGTAAAAAAGTCTGACGCGTACATGCACGCACGGCCAAGGGAATTTGAAGCTTCGACTCGACTATGTCACTGAGTCTCGACCCTAAGACACAAGGCGAATTCAAACGACGCCAAGCCTTCACAACTCTACAATCATGACTGTTTTCAGGTGGACGACTGCCGTCGCACGCACAACTACGACGAGTTCATCTGCACGTTCCTATCCATGCTGGCGGAACGCGGGGCGCTAGGTGAGCTAGTGGCAGCGCAACTGGAGCGAGGCCGCTCGGGCCGCGCGCGCCGCCGCCGGCCCAGGCCGCGCCCGCGCGCCAGGCCCAGGCCCAGGCCACGCGCGCGGAACTAGCATTCACTGAAGATGCCCGAAATATTATATTGGAAACGCACTATTGCAACTAAAATCCATGACTTAGATGGGCGATAGGCAAAATGGCAACTGGTGATCTCGATCGATCCCCGCTTGTTGCGCTATTGAGATTCTACTTCTAGCAGCATTCAGCGTTAGCAATCTTATGATCTAGCTTTATCTGCAGATTTATCACCGAGCTTCATGAAGTACTCGTATAAGTACAATCTTTTTATTTTATTTATAGTGGTATCCATTTACAGTTTACCATTTCAGAACATGTGTGTTAATTTATTCAAGCTTATAATAAGCATGTAGCAGGACTACTTCCAACATCGAATATGGTGTTATCTTGCAGTATTTCGTTTATTATGCGTATATACATATGTTTATGTAGGATATGATTAATTAAAATGAAGTTTTTTTTAAAAACGATTTTTTATTTATCATACTACGAACAGCGCCGTATTTACATGGTCATCATATTGTTAAAGAAATGTAACAACAACGATTGATTATTGTTTGCTTAGGCACGTACTTCATCGAACAACATTCTTATATATTTAGCTAACGAGCACAGTACGATGTGCATATCGATGATAATCGTCTTTCCATGGGCTGACAACGCACATCATTCTATAGACCTCTTGACAAGTCAATCGTATGTCTACGATCTATATTCCACACAAATTGGAAAAAATATATGTTTAGTGATGTGCAACTCGACCTCACGATACTAACACGGGCGTGAATTTGACGATGGATTGTCTGGCTTGGGCAACGACTTTATCGATACGCATTAACGTGAAATCTATTACTATAAAGTGAGAGTGGTAACAGTATACGTTTCACATACACAAGTATGGCTTGTTATATTTAAATACAGATGTAACCTACATGACAGAATTGACTCAAAAGCACAATCTATGAAAACCCATAAGTTACGCTATTAGATTAGGTTATTACAACATGAACAGCTAAAAATTAACCACAATTATTGCCAACAGTCATTGACATCTTTACTATATTTGTTGACTATAAATATCAATATATCATTATGTTTCACACAAATAAAAGACATCTATGATTACTGAAAGCTTATGTTTCGATGCTTATAAGACGATTTCTAAGTCACACACAAAGCTAATTCGGATATGTAGCGGACACTGTTGACAACGATTTACGACAAACTGCTGATTTCAAAAGGCAAAGTACTCATAAAATACATTTTTCCCAAAACATTCATTCATAAACTTTGTTCATTTGGCGTCACTGACAAGATATCAATACCTTTATAAGAATAGATGATTTATATTATAGAAAGTATAACATGAATACACCGTAGCTACGTGTTTCTTTCACAAAGCTAGTATATTACATTATATCGACGATTTATTAATAGTCATCATTATTCATTATATTACACTCGCTAATTTAAGTTGATAAGATCAATCATCTTTTCGTACCAAACATACATGGAAGCCGAAACTCTATTGCCAGTTACAATTTCATAATTGCATAAAAGGCAAGTCACTCGATGATAAACATGCTATATCACAGACTAACTAAAATCATTACACAAACTTACATGCACTACATTCATATTATGGCACTAACAACTAAACCTGAAACTAAAATGCAAACTTTAAAGGCAGTGTTAGTAATAATCCAGCGAAACTAATTCGAGTTGATCTTTAAAAACTAATCCAATTTACATGCAGTTTATTCATGGACATTGAACTGATTCACTATGGAGCTCTTAGTCGCAGACTCGAGGCCATTCAGGTTCTGTTACATTTCAATCACAATATAACTGAATGTCTACTGTTACAGGTGTTTCAACAATATACACCCGTACTAGTTAAAAAAAAATAATAATACTCGACAATAACAATTCATAAAACCATTAAAATATATATGAAGGACAAATTGGCAGTAGCACCAGTTACCATAACATAGCGACGCACACGGTCTCAGGTTCACAACCAAAACTTATTGCTATTATCACTACTTGAAATTGCACTACTTTGGGTGTAGATAAAATTGTGAATCCCAAACGGAAGCGTAAAATTAAAACTAGATATGCGTGATTTGAGCGAAATGTACGCACATGCATCATCAACTGCCGCACTCCGCGAGAATTCATTCTAAATAACACTTAATTATTTGATCAAAATAATATCCTCAAAATGTACTAACAAAAAAATCTACATCAAACCTTAGCACACTATTCACTACCGCATACATTCATAGATAAGGAACAATATCATCAATCAATAATTATATTAAAGTAACAATGTATATAGTTAAATGTCCAATATGAGTGGAACATGCGGCGGCTTCAACTCTCCGCGTCACGCTGCGGCTGCGCCAGCTCGCCCAGCACGCCGCCCATGGGCAGCTCCTTTAGCTGTCTTTTCTCGATTTCCGCCTTGAACTGCTCGATGTCTTGCGGACTGGAAAATATTTCTTTTTTTAAATTGATATAGACCATATATTAATTCAGAATTCTGAAATCGTGATCGAATTTTGGATGGATAATATCCCCGTCATACATGATAAAGTTCAAATTCCATTGAACTCCATACTTTTTAGGGAATTTTAACACAACTGGTCACTTGAAAATCTACTTAAAATACGCTAGAGAGAACCTAAAAATAAGCCTAGATAAGACAACTATTATGCATTTTTGGCAACGCGCATAATTATGCTATATACAGTGTGAAATCTTAATGGTTGTTTTCCCGCGGCACGACGATTACCCATCAGTAGTACTATCGAAACACAAAGTTAAACTAAAAAAATAAATGTTTTTTTTTTTCAAATCATTAAAAAAGTGTTCATAAACTCGAAAGAGCGAGAATCAATAGTAGTGCACTAGACATAAAGTAGGTAGATACCTACATGAGACGCACGTACCGCCGCGTACCTACATACATATCGCGCGATGCACTACTGTTTCATGTTGGTTCAAGTCGCTTTCGAGTTTTGTTTATCACAATTGTTAATCTGCCATTTATGGAGTCTAATATTTTTTATATATATAAATCGATTGTATTACCGATACAAACTCATTTCGCTTCGGGAAAACAACCATTAAAATTTCACACTGTATACATGATGCAAACGCAATTTACATGGACACTGTACTTAATAAAGTCGACGCCACAAAATTTCTGGGAATTATTATTGAGTCTAAAGCGAACTGCATTTAATAAAAGTATAGGCAATGCTTTGGTCATATACAGTGGTGGTCATGTAATTAAGAACGTTTTAGTAGTAAAAAAAAAATGTCACATGTAAGTTACTTATTTATGTTATGAAATTGTTACATGAATAGAGTAAACATTCGCACAGGGAACTATCCCGAACATGAATTGTGTAGGAACACTGGGCTACAACAATGGCCGAGTCTCAATCTGTGACGGAACAGTTCTCTTCGAAAATTTAGGTTATTTAAAAAACCAAGGCTTGCGTTGTATTTCCGGCTGTATAGCGGCATAGTAGGTGCCGTTGGTTTTAGAGGTCATCTTCCATGTTTCAGTCCATGAGTAACGTAAGAAACAACTTGAGTTTGATACCATTCCGCAAATCGTAGTTATAGCTCATAACGTGGTGCTTTCCACCAGCCGGATTCGAAGTGGCATACTTTGCTAACGAATCAGCGCACTCATTACCAACAATACCCGGGTGACCGGGGATCCAGGCAATCTCGATATCCAAGCCGTTTTGTGCGAAATCAAATAACAAGGTCTTATATCTACAATGATTTTACTATGAATTTTAGTATAAAGTTGTTTTTTTAGGGCCTCGATACTACCCCAAGAATCTAGTACATTCTGTTTCAGACAATTTTGAAGCATTCGTGAAAAATAAATTCCATCCTTCCCAGTAACGGTTGAAGTCGACTCAAAATCGTCTTTAGCGTTTTTCGGAATTCTTTGATATACCAAGGCCCAAAACGGCTTTTGGTTCGAAATTGGTAATGGCTTCGTATGTGGCAGAGAAGACCGAGAGAGTAGGCTATTGACAAATAGGCGAAGACAACTGTTTAAGCTATTTATCAATAGGGAAACTACTTTATGGATCCAATAGACAGAACTATTGAACAAAACGTCGATTTGTTCTAAAATTGGGAGTAAAGGATAGGATGAAAGGGAAAAAGCTTTAGAAAGGAAGCGATCTGCCAAATACTGTCTCTTAAGGTGTAGTGGCGGTGCTGCAGTGGGAGAGGTCATGAAATCCATGGCCCCAATGATAATTCGCAGACATTTGGCCTGTCCACTATCCAGTTTCTTAAGCGCTTCTTTGTTACAGGGCTCAATTAGGAAACTGTTTTTTACGCGAACCACTTGCAGTTCAGCACTCTATGGCTGGTTGCTGCTTAATGGGAATTTCCTGTGGTGGCCTCAAATGAATTTAAAGCCCCCCTGTCAGGGTTATCTATAGCGCTTTTCAGTTCAGCACATTGAGGCTGGTTACTGCTCAACCGGGCAATCCCGTGGTTGCCTTAGATTCTAAGGCCCCCGGCCAGCCGGGGCTTAAAGCTACTTAAAAACTAAATGGCCGCTCGCTAAGGGCATCCCCTGTGGGACACGGGCCTCGGCTTAGCGGGGTCATTGAGGGGGGGCAGCAAGGGACAGGCTGGGTCTGATTGATATTATTTAGGGGATTTAACGCTAATGGCTCAGCAGCGCGGGCTGGCTCGTTAGGCAAAAGTCGGGGAGGGTTTTGACGGGGGCGTCGCGATGGACCTCGTCGGCGAGGTCGGAATACGGAACGCGTTCTGGGTTTATTTTTCCTAAGAGTGCTGGTTTCCCTACTACTCTCTCGGGTCAGGGTGATGGGGTCATCGGGCTCAACAAGAGTATGCCGCGGTCGGCGGATCTTGCTGATCTGGGAGGGGGTGTATCGGGTGGCCGATACGATAAGGGGGTTTTGATGCTTTTCAGCGGACTCTATGAAACGCTTGGAAATACGTTTCATGAATTGTTTGATGGTGGGGATACGGAGGTCGACATGGAGACGCTCATTTCTAACGTACCACGGGGCTCCCGTAGCCTTTCGGAGAAAACGGTTTTGGATGACCTGCAACCTATGGATTTGGCGGGGCTTAGCGTGTGCGAAGGCTACACACGCGTAAGTCATTATTGGACGTACGCACGTGGTGAAAATGCGTAGTTTGCCTTTCAGGGATAACTTGCTGCGTGCGTTCAGCATGTAATGAAGCCTACTGAGAGCGAATGCGGCACGATTGCGCACCGTCTTAATGTGCTCTCTGAAGGTAAGCTTTCGATCGAGGATCACGCCTAGATATTTAGCTTTCTCAACCCAGGGGATCGGCTTGCCAAATAACGTGATCGGACTGGATCTATAGCGCTTCTAGTGACAGCGTTATATACCAGTTAAGGGTGTAGGGGTGGGCTCCCACCACCACCCCAGCCAAGACCTTAAGGACCGACACAGATCGTTCACATTTTTTGACCGCGTAACTTATGTGGTCAACCCTGGACAATCTAGAGTCCAAAATTACTCCCAGGAACCTAGCCTTATCTTTAACTGGAATGGCTTGTCCATCAATATTGATATCTATTGTGGGTACAATGGCTTAGTTACAGACACAGTCTCTATTTAAATTTGAAAAAAAAATGAACTACCCAGCGTTCTTATTTATGTGGCCAGCTAGTAAGTTTGCAATAATATGTTAAGGTTTAATTATTGAATTAATCATGTTATAATTGTGTGCTACGACAATGTGGAACAATTTTGCGATACCGAGGGAGATACAAAAAGACATGCAGACAGTGTAATTCTCGTAAGTTTGAAAAAAAAGCTTGTTTTTAAATATTAATTCTTAATTATATGATCACCACTGTATGTGATGAGAGAATATTTTGAGATACAAAATTATTTTCTATTTCGGAGAAATCCTTATTTATTTATGGTAATATTCGAAAGGATATCTTTCCTGTTCAGTCAATAGATTTTGACTGCCTGACATAGGATTTCCTCAAATGCCACATTTAATGGTCCTTCTACATCCTACAGTTTCGTGCGACCATCACCAGGTCATTAGTGTACCTACATAATGCCGGAATGGTAGCTTGGGAATGCCCAAGCTGCATCTTTCCTATTCTTTAGAATACCATGATTAACTTTAAAGTCCATTATACTCACAGGTGGATTTCTTTCACAAATATTTGACCTTTTACCCAGCAGACTCGTAAAACAAAAGTACCTGATCTGCACAAAGAGTATCCCGTTGATGAGGTTTAGCATGTCGATGACGGAGGCCATGCCGGGCGGCTGGATGTGCAGCGGCGGCGGCGCAGGCGCCGCATGCGGGGCCCGCGCGTATGCCTCCGCCAGCCGCTTCTGCAGCACCACCGCCTGCTGCGTCAAGTGCCGCAGGCACTCCGACGACTCGCGGGTTTTCTCGTGCTTCTCGCCCAGCTGTAGTGACAAAACATAGTGTTTCGAGGCTAGTTGGGATTCCAATTAATATTTTTTGAGTAAACCATACACTGCAGACGAGTGACTTAACGTACGCCATAGAAAATCTTTTTTATTTAGAACTCAAGTCCAAAGTCCAACTCAATTTTCTACAGCGCAACAGTTTCTGCGCTGGCCGTAAGATTGTATCCCAGTTGCGTGTCATAAAAAGACGAGATCTATTATTCCTTCAAGAACAATACAAAGTTAAATTTAGTGGTAGTTGTGGGGAAGAATAAGTAATAAGAGTTCAGAATCATTTTAGGCTGAGAAATGAAATCGCGTATGGAATAATGTGAGACACCGGCACTGACCAGCAGCTTGTAGATGGAGTAGGTCTCCTTCTCGTGCTGCAGCGCGGCGCGGAAGTCGCCGAGGCAGGACAGCGTGCGCGCCAGCAGGTGGCGCGCCACGGCCGCCTTCAGCGAGCGCGCGCCGTGCGTGCGCGCCGTCACCGCCAGCGCGCGCTCCGCGAACCGCAGCGACAGCTCGTACTCGCCCACCGCGTGCAGGATCAGCGCGATGTTGCTCTGCACACAACCCCTCACCTTAGTTGAGTAACGTGACCAGCGCCCTCCGCTCACGAAATAATCGCTCGTATGTGTAAGTAAAGTATGTGAAAATGCACGCGAGACATAATTTTTTGTCAAAACAAATTTCGTCTACAGTCTTTGGGTTAAATGCATGCTATAATGTTAGCATTAATATATTCCTTGGGATATACTATGATTCACTTTCTTCTATATGTCCTGGTTTCATTGTGCGTATATTTCTTTTCTACTTATAACAGATACATATTTCAAACTTACATCAAGTAAGGCCATTTCCGGATGATTCTCGCCGCAGACGAGCAGCGCGAGGTAGCGCGCGCGGTACAGCAGCTTCAGCGCTGTGCTGACTTGCCCGTTAGCGAAGCAGTACAGCGCCAGGTGCGACTGGGGAACAAATAATAGTTATCGCACAGTCTGCTAACTCACAACCTGAGAGCTAAACCCGAATGGTGTCATTGATATTATCGAAAATGAAAATAAGCACCTACCTACTACCTAATTATTTACCTACTGACCTACTTTCTTTATATAATCTAGTAAACAAATTACGTTTTGTGAAAGTGGAGAAGTTACATGTTTTTGAAGTTATGTATTCTTCAATCCCTATCACGCAAAATACCGTTATACGGAATGAAGTGATCGTCGGCGACAGCGCTGAACCTTCAAAATTCAAAAAAGTTTTTTATTTATTTATGTACATGGAGGACTTACAGCTAACAAAAACAGACAAAAATGGTAACATAGTCACCAAAAAGCTAATTAAATCCTCATGTGTAGACACATCATAATAATGTTAGTTAAAAGTTTTAAAAGAAGATATTTTTGTTTTTGCGAGTAACAACTTTACTGTCGCCGACGATACGGCGTTCGGCTTATGACGTCAGATGATAGCAGAGCCGCTGTTTACATTTTTCATATATATTTTTGGCTGCTTTTTCTTTGTTTTATAAGTGTTGAAAAATCTAATAAAAACTCCATGCTAATGCAGGATAGCCATACCTGAACATTGAATGTCGTTGAAAACACTTCAGAAGAGTTGCACAAAATAAGTTATGCAAAACACTCACATATTCAGTAATGGTATAGGGATGATCAATTCCATTAACCTTCTCGGACAGAGCCGCTGTTTATATTTTTCATATATATTTTTGGCTGCTTTTTCTTTGTTTTATTAGTGTTGAAAAATCTAATAAAAACTCCACGCTAATGCAGGATAGCCATACCTGAACATTGAATGTCGTTGAAAACACTTCAGAAGAATTGCACAAATTAAGTTATGCAAAACACTCACATATTCAGTAATGGTATAGGGATGATCAATTCCATTGACCCTCTCGGACATTAGCACGGCTTTCTGCTGGTAGGCCATGGCGTCCCGGTG
This sequence comes from Hecatera dysodea, assembly GCA_905332915.2. Classification (NCBI taxonomy): domain Eukaryota; kingdom Metazoa; phylum Arthropoda; class Insecta; order Lepidoptera; family Noctuidae; genus Hecatera; species Hecatera dysodea. The sequence goes on along the minus strand of HG995299.1, from coordinate 12,488,435 downwards.
GTCGCCGGTGACGTAGCACAGGCGCGCCACCATGCGCAGGCACTGCGCGATCTCGCCGTGCATGGCGCCGTACACGTTGTTGAGCAGGTTCAGCGCTTCGGCGATCAGCTCGTGACCTTCGGATACTGCGCCCGCTTGAATCTTGTTCTGACCGGTCGTGTAGAAGTTGTATGCGTCTGAGGCCTGAACACGAAATTGTCATATTAAATATCAGTAAAGGCGTCCGAATTATTTTAGGCCTCGTCCTGGTTCCACACAATTGTAAAAAAAAAAATGGCGAACCGAGAAGATTTTTGGCGAATATAAATACATTTTTGCTTTCTCAACACGTAAGCTGCACAAAGTGATTGCTTTAATTGTACTTACACGTGGATTAATATGTTTGACGACGGGGAAAATATTCATGATATCGTTCGCAGTGAACGGCGCCTTATTCTTGTTGTCAAAATCATATTCACGTAACATCAACTGTAGGCCTACTTTGAGCGCAAAAGATCTGTAAATAATTAAACAGGATAATCGTTTATAACTTTAAATAATGTGGAGAATAAAATGGGACACAAGGAATAAAAATAAGCGTTACCTGAGAAGTGAAATTTTCTGTAAACCATGTTTCTCTATAACGGAATCCATGCTGTCCGCGTTAAGTTCATAGCCCCAGTATGCCTGTAAAAATAGTTTCAACATTTGAAAAGGAGACTGGTGTATCATCGATGTACCAGTTCAAATCCATTTATTTGTCTATCTCCGAAGATTTTCATCAGATCATTATGAATTTTAAATGGAATGTCGGAAACCTACTTCGAACAAAAAAAACTTAACTTTTATTCTCGAACTCGTATCGCTCGAACATACATTAGAAATATATAAACATTCGAATTGTCTACTTTTTATAGAAAGGATTCTTTGGCCAAGAGTAGTAGGAACTGACCGAATTAATAATAGGGGTTAAAGTATGAAATTGCCGTTTTATTGTAATAGGTTTTTTGAATTGACTTAAAATCTTCGTGGTTTGAGGTTTTCGAAAGAGATTTTTTTCACATGGTTTCTATGATGTTCTTCTTTTAAAAAATGTGAAACATTTGAATATCGACTTTCAATTGTTTTTGTTATTGAACTTATACAAGAAAGATGGATACTGCAAAAAATCGAGTGATTTTTGAATACGAGTTCCGACGCGGAAGTAACGCGGCATAAACAGCCCGCAATATCAATGTTGCGTTTGGAGAGGGGTCTGCTAATGAACGCATCGTGCGATTTTGGCTTAAACGCTTTCGTGATAGAAACTTCGACTTGAAGAACGAGCCACGAGGTGAATAACGATGAATTAAGAGAGATAGTGGAAGCCGATCCTAGTCAAACTACCCAGGAATTAACGGTGTCATGTAAGTAAAATACGTAAGTCGAGTTGACAACTGTTTATTATTTTTAATAACATCAAAGAGGTTACTACACAACATCTTCCCCATAAAATAAAAGAAAACAATAACACCTATTAAAAACTTAACTGTAGTTATACTTCTACTAACCCAACCCAACATACTATTTATTCTTCTTGCTTCGTGTGTAGGGTGGTGAGTATGATGTACGATCAATATTACAATTTGGCTTATACTCATCATCACCCTCATCACTTCCCGACACAAATTCCTCTTCATCTACATCGGAAAAATTATCATCATCCTTTATCTCTTCTACAGGACCAATACACTTCATCAAGTGTCGGCGATTACGACGAAAAATACCCCTTCTATTTTTTATTATATAGGAACGTGGAGTAGGCGCTTTTCCCACAACTTTGCCACGTGTTCGTCGGGTTCCGGTTTTATTTGCCAACATTATAACGTCGTCGCCCACACTTAACTCGGGTAGTGATTTACAATGTTGATCATAATAATCCTTTATTTTAATTTGTTTTTCCAGTAGGTTATTGTGCTGTAATGTATCATTAATATTTGTTCGTTTTAACAAATCAGGATGAACTGGTAGCCTACAATTTAAACGACGTCCCATCATTAGCTGTGCCGGAGAATTCAAATTTTCCCGTGGTGTATTCCTATAACTTAATAAATTTATAAAAAAATCAGATCCACTATCGATAGATTTCCTTAACATATTCTTAATTGTTTGCACCGCTCTTTCAGCCTTTCCATTAGATTGAGCGTAATACGGAGATGAAGTTATATGATCAAAACCCCATTCTAAAGAAAATTTATTAAACTCACGGCTCAAATATTGGGGACCATTGTCACTGATTACGGTATCCGGTATTCCATAACGCGCAAAATTTTCCTTCATTACATTTATAACCGACTTAGACGTAGTGTTCCTTAACAATGCTATTTCAACAAAACCAGAAAAATAATCAACTAAAATTAAATATTTTTTCTTTCCATATTCAAAGATATCTGTTCCAATTTTATTCCAAGGCAATTCTGGTATAGCTACAGGAATCATAGGTTCTTTACTTGGTTTGTTTGCTAATTCCTGACATACTCTGCATCTTTTTACATAATTCTCAATATATCTAGTTATACCCGGCCAAAATATCACTTCACGAGCGCGTCTTTTGCAACGATCAATGCCTAAGTGCCCCTCGTGAACAATCTTTAACATTTTATTTTGCATAGAGTACGGTATCAAAACCTGCTTGTTTTTGAATATTACACCATCAACACAGTATAGTTCATCTCTAATAGGCCAGTAATATTTTAAGCCATTATGTATATTAAATTTATCTGGCCAACCCTGATTAATATATTTTAGCAACATTTTCAAGCACTCATCCTTACTTGTTTCATTCTTGACAAGAGTAAGCTTATTCCGCGACATCGGCACATTGCTGATTGCCATTGTAAGTTGACACAAAATAGCCCTACTAATATTGTCGTTATATAAATCTGAAAGAGGCGCTCGCGACAGTGTGTCTGGTATATACATATACTTTCCAGGCTTATACATAACACACAAATCATATCCTTGTACTCTTAACAACATACGCTGCAAGCGTGCTGGGACTGAATCCAAAGATTTCTTAAAAATACTTTCGAGTGGTTTATGATCTGATTCTATAACCACATTACTTTTACCATAAATATATTGGTGAAATTTCTCACACGCAAAAACGATTGCCAACATTTCTTTAGTTTATTAAATGCGTCCTTATGGCCAGCTTCCCAACTCCAAATTATATCTTTTTTCAACAATCTTGTTAGTGGAAAAATATGTTCTGAGTAATTGGGGATGAATTTAGAAAGATAATTAACTGCGCCTATAAACCGTTCTAAACCTTTCCTATCCGTTGGCTCCGGCATATTAGTTATAGCCCTTACTTTCTCGGAATCCACTTTCATACCATATTTGTTAAAAATGTGGCCTAAATATGTAACTTCCTCAACACATATGCGACATTTATCTTTATTAAATTTAAGGTTAATTTCTCGAGCTCTATCTAACAAAGCTCGTAAGCGCTTATCGTGTTCTTCTTTATTTTTACCCCAACAAATTATATCGTCAATAAATGAATCGACCCCCTCTAAGCCTTCAAGTAGTTGTTTAACCTTCGCATGAAACACTTCGGGTGCGCAATTCAAACCAAACGGCAGTCGCAAATATTGATATCGCCCAAACGGTGTACTGAACGTACATAAATCTGTACTAGCCTTATCCAACTTAACTGACCAAAATCCTGAGTATGCATCTAAAACGGTAAAGTATTTAGCATCACACAACTTACGGCCGAAACCAATAACCGATCTATCACCTACTGGAGATAGAAAAACAAATGAAACAACAGAAAAATTATATAGGTTTTCTGTTGTTTCATTTGTTTTTCTATCTCCAGTATGTGATAGATCGGTTATTGGGTTCGGCCGTTAGTAGCTAATTCATCTATTGTTGGTAATTGAAAATGTGCACGTTGTATGGCCTTATTGAGCGGCCTGGGGTCCATGCATATGCGCAACTGGCCATTTTTCTTAGCAACAATCACTAATGAATTCACCCATGGAGTAGGATGACTCACTTTTCTAATGACTCCTAATTCAATCATCCTATTCAGCTCATCTTGTAACTTATCACGTACTCCTAAAGGTACCTTACGGGTTGCACAAATCACAGGCATGACAGTTCTATCAACAACAATGTGACACTCTCCTGGCAAACATCCTAATCCATTAAACAAATCTTGATATTCGGTTAAATTTATATTATGAATTCTTTTTACCAAACCTAAAGATAAACAAGCTTGCAATCCCAGCACACTCTGACAACTCATAACAGCAATTGCAAATTTTAAGTCATAAGAATTATTCTTATAGCGCCATCTTAAATTGCAAATACCTTTTATTGGAATACAATCACCACTATATGATTGCAATTTAATATGCTGCTTACTATTAATTAATTTACTGTCGTAACCTAAGGACACAAAACGTTTGTATGATAAAACATTAATGTCTGCCCCCGTATCTAATTTGAACTTTTCATAACCACATTCCCCTTGGAGGGTTTCATACCAATCCTCAGAAGAGGATCTTATTTCAGACATATTATACAACACAGATACAAAAAATGACTCACAATCATCTTCCTCAATTACTTTTTCTTCATCAACACTTTATATCATACATTTTCTTGACTCCGGTTCTAGACTTACACACTCGAGCAAAATGACCCTGATTTCCACAATATTTATCAAACCTTTTCAATAGTAAAGTGACATCCTTCTTGTCACTTTCTTTGTCAAAAGTAAAGGTCTCAAACAAGTCGAACCCCTCGGGTCCGATTAAATTTATTAGAAGACTGGCCTGCACGCTTGTTTCTTCTTTATGCACCCCCGATGCTTTTATAAATAATAGAAATTGCGTCCGCCAGCGTTTCCATTCGTCAGCCCGGCTGACGGAGCTGCCCTCAAGACTTAGTTCTGGCGGAGGCCGGGCGTGTTCCATTTCGATTTTACCTCAATACTGCTTACAATATTGGCTAGATTATTAATTTTTTTTTTTTTTTTGTGTTGTGGCTCCATCGTTTAACTAACGATGATTTTGCCAATGTCAAGGTTTGGAGAGGAACTAATGATCGGTTCTCATTACCGATAGTGAATTTGAGTCAGTTTTTGTTGTGAATCGAGGTTCAAAAGAACAAAAAGTATTAGGATTATAAAGATAACAGCACTTATTAGTGTTAAGACACGAAGGTAAGTAAGCAAAAAAAAAAAAAATAGTAACAAATAATATTAGTTATAACTGGATTTTATTAATATTAATAAATTTATAAAGGATTTTAACTGCGGGGGAATGGGCTAAAGATAAAAGGAAAGGAATGTTAACTGGGCGAGGAGTATCAGAAGGGAGTAAATCATAAAGGGGAATTATTAAACGTGGGCAAGAAAAAAACATATGCTCCAGAGTACCTTCCTCTAGACCACATTCACATAAAGAATTGTCTCTCACGTGGATTTTCTTCAAAAAAACTGGAGTGCAAACAAACCCAAGGCGAAGTCTAATTATAACTGAGGTAGCCAGTTTATTATTATATCATTATTTTCACCGCTGCCACCATGTCATGTAAGTAAAATACGTAAGTCGAGTTGACAACTGTTTATTATTTTTAATAATATCAAAGAGGTTACTACACAACAAACGGCATGTTTTAACGTTACCTTACCCAAAATATTGACTCATTTGCGTCAAATCAATAAAATAAAAAAATACGAAAAATGGGTGCCAGTCATGATTTGACTGATCTGCAGAAAGAAACGCGTGTTGAAACTTGTGTTGCCTTGTTGAATCGGTACAGAAATGAAGGAATATTGGATCGAATCGTGACATGTGATGAAAAGTGGATTCTTTATGATAACCATAAAAGAAAAATGCAATGGCTGACCCCATCAGGTCAAAGGCCACAACACTGTCCTAAAGCAAAACTTACCAATAAAAGGTAATGGTAACTGTTTGGTGGTCTCAGCATGGTGTTATTCACTATAGTTTTCTCCGATCTGGTCAAGCAATAACGGCAGATGTCTATTGTGTCGAACTCCGAACAATGTTGGCAAAACTAGCAGTAAAACAGCCCTGACTCGTGAATCGACCTTCACCATTATTGCTTCATGACAACGCGAGACCTCATACAGCACGAGAAACCGGTTTGACTCTTCAGGAACTGCAGTTAGAAACCATTCGTCATCCTCCGTATTCGCCAGACCTTGCTCCAACGGACTACCATTTTTTTCGTGATTTGGACAATTATCTACGTGACAAGAAGTTTTCTTCCCAGGAGGCAGTACAAAATGCTTTCACACAGTTTGTGCAGTCTAGATCCTCAGAGTTCTATCGCAAAGGCATAAATGATCTTCCTATTAGATGGCAGCAATGTATAGATAATAATGGTAACTATTTTGATTAAATACATTTGTTAAAAATTAAAAAATTTAGATTTTCAGTACAAATCGGCCATTTCATACTTTAAGGTGAATGCTACGGGTTGTTCGTGGCCATTTTCCCGTTAGATGGCGCTGAAGTCGACATTTTCAGTTTTATTTAGTTTTGAGTGTAATTGGAACAATATTTTGTCACAGAAATAACACCGCGCAAATCGGAGATTCCACTTTACCGAAATTAATCAAATTAAAGCCTCAAAACCCATTTGATTCGCCATATTTCATACAAATCTGATTATAGTATCGTTTACACACACATAGACATGAGCGACTACTTTAAAGTCAAAAGCATTTAGCAAAATTAATCACTAGATGGCGTGAAATGAAAAATTATTAGGCTGTACTTACGTCGAAATTAGAATTGTCTGGGGGTAAGTTTATTCTAACGCCACCCGTTACAATTATATGTATTATGAAATACAAGGAATTATGATTATATAATAAAAGGTGGTATTTCTGGTGTAAACTATTTATTATTTTAGGAATGAAATGAATGTCAAGACTGCAATAGATAGTTTTATTATATTACCTTATACATTATTTAAAAAAAACATATGTACCAACTAACAAAAATTACAAGTATTTATAGTGACAATTTATGTCTTGCTTGATACATAACTGTTTACTAAAAACAATCTTTATCAAAATAGGTCCCAATGCAAGTTTGAAGTAATTCAAGGTATATTTATTTACAACAATCACACACTAGTACAAGACAAACGCAAGACATTATAAATCATAACAATACAACAAATTAGAATGAGAGATTACAACCAAGAAGGTGGAAAATGTTTGATAATATCGAAGCATCCATAATCACATATAACTAACAAATGGTTATACATATCTGCTAAAGTATTGTTGTGATTGTAAAGGAAATAAAAAAAGCAAGAGTTCTTTTTTGTTTTTCAGAAACCTGAAAAAAAAGGGTCAATGTATTGATTACATTACGATGAGCACACCATTTCAGGTTTCTGGTAAACAAAAAATTTGATTTCAAACATTGATAATTATTAGCTGCTTTATAATTTAGAAAGTATAATAGTAAATTAAAATTAATTTAATACTGTACAATGTTTTTCTCGATTGAATTCATTTAATTATTGAAATAGTTAATTTAAAAAGAAATAAATAAGTAATTAAAAAACAAAAACGATAGCTCAATGTGGGGATTGAACCCTGAGCGTCCGCGTAGCGGTCGGAGGCACCACTGACTAGGCTATCTTGCCGTTAGTGCTAGTGATGAAAATAAACAAGTATATCAGTTACACGTGGAGTTTCAAAGGCTTATTTCTTCGAAACTACTGGCCATTCTGAAATAATCCTTTAGGGTTTGCATACCCTTATGGGAAACTACTACCACACGCAGTCTCGTCCCGAAGTGAATTTCCCACACCGTGCCCTCCCCTTGTAAAACAAAAATCATTTGATGTGTTGTTTTCACTCTTCCTGATGTTCTTGATTTTCTTGTCCGTAAACCGCTGCTACACAGCTGCTACGAAAGGAAATTACTATAATTAGTATATTTTGTGTGTAACTTTTGATGTGGATGTTGAAAAACAATTTCCCACAAAAAAAAATGGAAATTATGAAGTAAATAGACAAGTAATAATTTAGTGTACCTTTCATATCAATACATTTCGAATTTTTTTGAACTCGTCTCAAAATTATTTCTGGCAGAATACAGTATTTAAAAAAGACTAATAGCTTTGGCATCATATTGCTGATAAATTCATTATCTCGATAAACTTCTATAACAGTCAAAGGTTCATTGACTGAAATAAAACATATGAAGTAACATTTATCCATGTTACTGACACGCATTTGTCCTTGAACCTGAAATAGATTTAATATTGTAGTAAGAGTAAATAACATGCTAAAATAAATTATAAAGTGGACATGCAATAGAATTATTAACTTACTTGATAGTAATAATCATGCTTTTTATTCATAACTAGAACATTATTATCCAATGTGAGAGCAAAGTTTTTCTTTTCTAGTGCAGCTGCCTCTAGGCTTTGGTTTTTCCTCGCCAATGATGGAAAACACTTGATCTCTATTATGGCTCTCTCAATTTCAATTACACCTATAACAAATTTACGTGCTTATAACTAGTGTTATAATTTTTTTCCATATTTATCAAATGTATAGGTAAGATCCAATTTATACACATATGATACATGAATATTGATAAAGAAAGACTTACCATCTGGACTGCCAGCTAAACATCCAAATTACAGCCTTACAGTTTTATTATACTGTTGCATAAATATGCTTTTTGCCACATTTTCATTTTGCTGTCCATATAACATGTCTTTTGTACAAATATTTTTTTTATATAGAATATCCTTGACAAAATTGTGACATGGTGTTGTACTCTGGCATTTGCATACCTGTAAAAGTAAGATAAAATATTTTTTTAAAGATGCTTTGTCTGCATAGGTGTTCTAAAAAACACAGAAATTACACATGCGCATTTCTGATTACATTACCTTTTCAAATTGACTAGCAGTCAGACGGTCACTCCTATGAGTAGTATATAAATCATTTTCATGCTGCGCTACAGTAGACATTTCAATGAAAGCTGTGTCTTCTGGTGACTTTTGGAATTCAGCTAACCGTTCTTCACACAATATTCTCAATTGTGTTTCATCAATATCAATTGGATCATTTGTTTAGGTCCATAGTTCTTGTCTGGTTTGGATTTTTCTCTTGGAACAAACAATCGTTAGCGTGTTGACGATTGTTGTCGTATCGCTAACTCGATTTACTGATTCCGTAATCTAACAAAAACGAATGTTAAAATTTTATAATCATTGTAACAAAATGCTATCATTGCAATCACATGATGTATCTATTTTTATTACCGTATCGGGGTACAAGAAAGTTTTCTTCCTTTCTTTTTTAAAAGATTACAGTCGAAGTGTTGACTGCAAATTCTGGAACTCAGTTTTGGAACCCAATTAGGCCTATTGGTAGCAGCTATCCACATGTTTCTTATTTCAGGTTTATTTGGAAATCTGCAAGTATAATAAGATACTTTTACTATCTTACATTTTTGTAGTATAGTAGTAGCTAGTAGTAGTAGTAGTTGTAGTGTTTTACTAATATCGTATAGATCAAAGCCTGAATATACTACCCACATGAAAGGGTAAATTCCCCTTTGAAACGTGGCCAATACTGAACTTTTAGATAAGAAAATAAAAATATTGGCCAAATCACAATTTTAGGACATTTTTCTCATTATACAGATTAGTTAGTATATTACTGCAACTATTTGATTATAAATAGAAGAACAAAAAGTGATCGAATACTTAAAAAACATCGAATACTTACGAGTGAAAGGATAATCCGTCAATCTTCATCAAACTATAACTTTTATAGGTTATTACACTGCATCTTACCATTTTGCACTATTGCACAAACTTAATATGTCAAATTGAGCACGAAAAGATACGTATTCTGTTGTTATTTGGACGTAATTGTTAAAAATCAATTAGATGCAAATCGACAACAGTCACAAACGTCAAACTCGTTGTGCACAATAATGTGCGCTCAGCCGACACGCGATAAAGGACAGAAATATAGCTACTCCGTCTCTTTTCTTTGCTAGTGACGATAATATGTTTGTCTTTGTCTTTTGCGAATGCAAAGGAAGATAATATCCAGCAGTCTATAGGAATAATCTGTCTACGAACCATATACATGAAACGCGATTGCAGTAAAGTCAGTAAACTAATGTTTGTTTGTTCGTTGTCCGTCGATAACTATTTGTATTACAAATGTGAAAAAGTAATATGACAGGAAATACAATATATTTATATATATAGCGACTTAAAAATTAAGTTTACAAATGATACTTACATAATAATATTATTTAGTACTTAGGTACTTATGTACCTACTTATAAAATTTTGTATACTTGATATTATTATAACTTTACAATATCGATTGGTGATTTCTATCTATTATGAGAAGATTTTAGTTTGTAGGTAATTGTTTGTAATAGCCAGCAAAACTCACGGGCCGACTTGCTAACACCACCGAAAGACTACTTTTATTTTAAAATAAAATTGCGTGTAAGCAACCTATACTACAATACCTTGCAATAATGATATGAAATTGTAATGAAATACATACAAGAAAATAATATTAGTTCAAATCAATGAAAATGCATACAATTTAAAATATACAAGCAATTCCGCGCGTAAAGCCTATCACCGCACTAGCTAGCTTGGTTTCAAAATGTATTTTTTATTTCAAGTCAATCGAATCATCACATTGCGAAGTTTGGCAACAGATTTTCTTAGAAATTCCGACGTTACGTCTAGGGTCAAAGGGTCAAGTAATAAGAACGGCAACCTCGCGCGCCGCGTCTTACGTAGGTATGATGAATAAAACACCTACTAACAATAATCATAAACTAGGTAATGCTAAAAATTTTTTGATAACAACAATATTTTATGTTTTTGTTTATGATAGTTAGTTTTATGTTATTACAATGTTTTTTTTTTTAATGAAATCCATTATTATAAATTGAGTAATGATTTTTCAAATTTATATTACCGGTTGCACGCCATCTAGCGTCAAATTATTATAACATATCGCAATCATGGCGGTATGTTTTGGTATGGTTTTGGTTGTCAAATCGCACTCACACTAGTAAACGAAATGTCAAATATTGCCCGGTTTTTAAAACTGTTTTTCTCAATATATAGTGCAAATTATTTACCAAAAAGTCTAATGCGAACCTATTTCATTGTAGAAAAGTGATAAAATGATTCGTTTTAAGAAAAAAGTGTCTATCTACGGAGTAGAATGTATGCTTTAAATGTATGAACAGGCCAGCGAAACAATCACCTTAACCCCTAATATTTTAGTAATAATAGTGAAACGAAAATGAGTGTCGCCTCACCTTGAGCTCCTGTTTGATCTGCGCGAAGAGCGACTTGGGCGTGAGGTTGTGCCAGTCGGGGTGCGGGTCGGGCGGCTGTGCGCACTGGCGCCGCGCGCGCCGCCGCCCCGCGCGCCCCGCGCCGCGCGCGCCCGGGCCCTCGCCCGCGCCCGGCGCCGGCGCCGCGCACGCGCCCAGCGCGCAGCTCAGGAAGTGCGCCACGCCCGCGCCGATGCACATCGCCTCGCAGCCCTGCACCCAACTCTATCATTGACACACCTCCTCAGGCATACGCACCGCACCCTCTACCACCGTGCCCTACCGTCTAAGGTGAGCGATAATTTACTAATGTCTGCGTTATTTTGTAAACACAAAATACACCGTATTCGTATTAAAAAAATAAATATTACATGACAAGACTCTATCCATCACTCAATCTTAAAGTGAAAATTCTGTGAGAAATTCCGTGACTAATCCGCATGACGTACTAACCTGAAGGTACGCAGTGTAGATGTGCTTGGCGGCTCGCAGCAGCAGCTCCCCGACGGCGATGGCGTGCAGGTAGGACAGGTGCGCGTGCGGCTTGAGCGCGGCGGCCACGCGGCCCAGGTAGCGCACGTTGATGCCGCGCGCGTGCAGCGCCTCCGTCAGCCCCGCGCCGTCCATCGGCGCTGATGTGTGCTCTAGGCATTCGCGGACCTAAGGAAACGGCACTTCTGTCATTCAGAGCTTCATACACACCTCACTATGACCCATCCAACTTTCTTAAGACAGATTTTTGTGACAGTCTAGAATGCTGATTTTTCTATCATGTCTGGTATTGTACGTTTTACTGAAAGTAAGTAGTTAAAAAACTTACCGAAGTAATCTTTGATCAGTAATTCATGTTAAAGATTCAGATCGCGATTTTTATCTGCAAAAACCGACACACGGAAAGGAGCACTAGGAGAATTGATATTTTAATACTGTCTATTGTACTGTTTCAATTACCGTGTCCATTCTAATCTTTTGAATCATTAAAATTTTGTTTTAACAGGAGAAAAATATTAAAAAGGAACTCACAAAAGCCGGAATCTGCGTGGTAAGCAAGAAGGCCGCAGCTTCCTTGACGAGGTGCCTCTGCTTGGCCAGCTGCTCGGGCTCGGCGGCGTGCTTGATGCCGGCGGAGTACACGTCGGGGTTGAAGCGCACGTCGAACTCCGAGTCCTTCAGCGACGCCACCGCGCGCGCCGCCGCCGCCACCACCGCGCGGGAGCGCTCCCCTGCTGCCGGGTACGGATACGTTGGCCGCTCAGAACAGACATAAGGGGGGGACGCCGGCACTTTTTCTTATAGTTTCTCCTGATAGGCAATAGCCCGAGTGAATTTTTAAAGTGTGCGTGGATGGCTAAACGCGAAACTATGAGGTTTAGCGAGCACACCGAAAGGAGTCTCGAGCTCTATTTTTACGAAAACTTTAGTTTTGCTGAAAATTAACTCTCTCATTTATTTTGTAAATCAGCAGATTTCCTCAATTAGCAATCCGCTGACTTATTGTATTTAAAAAGAAATAAAATATGACTCCATACTTACAATCACTTTCTTGTTTATCTCCTCCACTACAGATAGAATCTGTTATGCTCTCTACAATCTTCTTAGCGACATCAGTATCAATCTCAGAGTAATTCTCATTCAGAAGCAACTCATCATCTTTCTTATCTCCCTTTGCTGCTTTAACATCTTCAGCCTCCTTTGTTTCTTTTGCTGCTTCTTTTTTGGCACTTTCTTTCTCT